>CM073933.1:12157500-13407500 GCA_037179545.1 Sesamia inferens | reverse complement strand
CTCATTGTAAGTGAATCACTGTATTCTGTTTTTTGAGGAATAAATGTCTTAAACCATGAAAATATGAACACTTTTCTAAGTTTGTCGAATGTCATCCCAGAATTTAATCCTTATTAGGGCCACTTTACAATGGTGTAACAATACAGCATAAACATTCTTTTAAAAATCCACTTTCTATCCTTTGCTAGAAATCTTGTAATTTTTTTAAAATCCAATGTGCAGTTTTATTTTTCATAAAAATCTAGCCCCTGACTTGTTTGAGTACTTTTCGGCGAAAAGTAGCCAAAGGAGCTAGATTCGGTCAACCACACGCACTTGAAAAATTCACCGTGTACATTATAGTACCTATAGTATAGTATATTTAACTGAAGTAATGGGTGGATTTTCAAAATAGCGTATTATTGGTGTGATTCTATTTTTTCACAAAAAAATTCACTACGCCTTATGTAAAATATAACTAAGAATATTCTTTATATACTTATGTATGGTTAGTAGGTAATAAAATAACAAAACAATTATATACAACATTAAAAACTTGAATATAGTATCGCGGAAATCATTTACCTCTCCGTTACTTTCAATACCATGTTCATTAATTTTTCAAAATCTTATTGTGTCGGCCTAAATTTTATTTGATTTAATCTCATTTGTAATGTTTTAAGTATAAACTGATTATTTATTACTTTTATTAAATCGAGATTTACCCCTGACATTGTTATATAACCATATAAAAATTCGTCACAAGAATATCGTCATTTGTTTCCTCGATTGTGGTTTCAAGAAATTTATTCAACGAAAATATTTAATAACAGTAACCAAATGCATTTCGGATAGCTTCCCCCATGCCCCACTTCAGCTGTTGTGGAGATTCGTACTAGTCTGCACGTATACATACTAAAATTACGTTTTGAAGTGAATTGATATTAATTTGTCAAAGAATTTCGTCATTAAACGATTGAAAATATTGTTGGTAAGTATATTTTGCTTTATTTTGTTGATAAACGAGCATGGACAATATGGAATTTGTATTAAATATGAAGTATAGTGTTATATTGTAGGTTTGCGTTTGCTTGGACAGGGATGTGTTTTAATTTGTTTCGTCATTAATCGTAACATCATTCATCGGGAATTTCTAGATGAGGTGAATGATTTCTTTTGAGGAAAATGACATTTTTGTTACGTTTACAATGACGCTATATAGAGTTTAATGGTTTAGGTGTAATAAATTATGAATTTTAAAAGCAATATAGTTAGGTACCTCTAAATTTTATTACTGTAGAATAGAACAAATTATTAGATGTAAATTAATAGTTTAAACTAACTTTTTTGCCCTATTTCATTACCCAGGTACAGCTATGGCTAAAACGAAGGCTGTGCAAAAGACGCAAGTTTTTAGATATAAAAAATAACCACGAACTATAAGCATTAGAAAAAGAAAAACAACGAGCAAAATACAAAAAAAAAACGTAAAGAAGAAAGGAAACAGACATCCATCGCAGATAAAGTCCACGTCAACAAAGAAAACTGCGTAAACAGTGCAAGGTAAATTCGAAGTAATATAGACAGCAATTGGTCTAACTGCAATGCTTCTATATCGCCTTCGGGTTGTGGAGGTCAGACGGCAGTCGCTTCACGGAGAATATCGAAGTTTAGCCAAATCAGCAGTTAGACTGGTAAAGCGGATCCCAGGCCTAAAGCTGAAGAAAGATTCGGATGCTACTGGGATTAACGCTGAGATGATGATGATGGACAGCGACAAAAAGAAGCGTCATCAAAGTTTCCAAATATAGTTCATATTCAAGCTAATGAAATTTCTGACGAACTGATTATAGAAAATACCCAATTGGTTTATTTACAAAAGAAGACTTACAAAAAGCAGAAAGGAAGAAGATATCAAGGATCGAAGAAAAGAATTAAGTTGATAAATATTATAAAGAACCTGCGGAAATTGAATAAAAATCAAAGAATGCAAATTTTTAGGCTACAAGCTTATCTCAAGAACAAGAGTGACATATCAAAAAATCAGAATGATGATAGCAACATACAGATAACTAAAGAGAAGACGTGTATAAATAAGAATTGTCGTAGTGCTACTTCCCTTTTGAGGGCCAGAAAGGACCGGAAAATGTAATGATTTTATCCGCAACCATCAATATCTACATCAACACGGCATTTCTTTAGATGAACCATGTAAAAAATATTGTGAGTTAGTGAATTTCGTTTGAAGGCTGACCGTTTTATTTTGTAGAGGCTACTTTTTGTTTTAAACGAACTAAGATTTTTTTTATTTTTATTGTAAGTTACATGTTCAAATATTAAATGTGGATCACTAAGGTGATTTTTACTGAAGTTTTTTGCATTTTGCAGTTCAGTGTCAGGTTCCATCTTGATCAAAATTTTATTCACGACTATAACATGTACGTATGTACGGAATTATAATCATTAATACATCTTTTTAAGTTAGATTTGTACCATAAGAACAAAATCAAAGTGCTTATAGTACAAATCTAACTTAGAAAGATGTATTATCAAATTTTGATCAAGATACAACCTGGCACTGACCTGGAATATTAAGAAAAAAATAAATTCGCGGGCTACAACTACGCATTATTTCTAGAGGCTAGCTAGTGTAGTAGCTTTAGAGAAAAAAAAAATAGAAAGATTTTTGTGAATTTTATTTTGTTAAGTACATGTTTAGCAATCACAATATCTTATTGAATAATCATTTTATGTCTGTTGTTTATTGCTTCGAATCAAAGATTTCTGTGATTTAAACTAAAGTTAATTATTTTTTGAGCCTGGTTGCTTTTTGTGTAAATAAATCAAAATTTATTGAGTTGTTATATGTTTTAAAAATTGTACTTCTATGTTCATATGTCTTCCATAAAGAGCTGATTGTAATCTATGTGTTTTATTTGCATCATTAACGTCTACATCTTATCATTGACTTCAACAGAAGATATCATTTATATCTACACAACATCATTCACTTCAATGCGAAATTTATATTTTATGGTTTTTCTTTTAAATTTGGTGTTTAAATTATTGTTTAAATATACTAAAACATTAGTTTTTCAAATAACATCATAATTTTACTGATAGTTTTTAGTTATTCAAGAAAAAAGTAATGTCACACAAAAACGATCATATTTAATCATAAAATGAAAATCCACCCTAATACTAATTACACATACATTAAAATTGGAATTACCAGGAGAACAGTATTTGTTTTATGCAAAAATAATAATAATAATATAATCTTACCAGATATGTTATGATGACTTGTAGTTAGTAGTAGAGGTAATACTGGATGGCATGTAATATCATTAACTCTAAACCTATGGCCCGACGCTCTTGAAGCGTGGCCTATTGATAGCACCTGCAAGTAAAACGCTCAATTATGATCTGCATAATTAGTATCAAGGACTAAATATTTAAAAAAACTGAAAACCAAGTTTCGAAATTCGAAGAAAATGGTTAGAAATAGCGACCGCTTGACACATAAAAAATTAACGTTACTATTGGCAAAGCCATTAAAAAAAAACGTTACAATCTTTTTACACTTCTAAATCTATATTGATAGGCTGTGGTTAACAAGTGATAAAGGAGGTGGGTTGATAAGAGCCATTTTTCGCCCATCATACACTCGAAAAAAGTTTCGGACTCTGGCAATTTTTAAATGCATCTGTAAACTTGAAGATATGTATTTTCTTATAAGATTGACGTGTTAAATAAAATAGTAAGCCAAAGAAGTTACAGAGATGTATTTGGTTTAGGAACACTGGTAGAGAATATATCAAGATCATCAACACTCTGACACAATGAGTTATATGTCTTGCTGCAGTTATTATCATATAAGAATTTTGTCGATATATGCACCACACAGTGGGAATATACAAAGGTTGATGATTCCTTAAAGTGAAGGATGGCACAGGCAGCCCATTTTTGCTCATTAATCCAGAACATAGGTAACTATCGAATAACCTTTCGACTGTTGTAATTCCAAAACTCTAATATAAACATTCAGGATTTGTGTGAATCTACTTATGTTCTCCTCGAACAAAGTGAAGATCTCAAGATCATAAACGTCGTAGTCGTAGGTATTTGGGAAACTATGAACTCTATCATATATTTCATATATATATTCATAGATATTTCAGTTCTCAGAGTTTGTCTCGGTTTTTGTTCTTGGACAAGTGGCAAGTAGCTTTAGCAATATATTTAAATAACTTATTAGCTTATAGGCAAGATTGTAATGTATAAATAAAGTGTCACTTATTGGGCTAGTTTATAAAAGTAAATAAAACTTTGTTTTATGGAAGAAATGATCCCAGAAAGATTTAAACAGAGAGAAATGGAAGGAGAGTAGGGAGGCCTTTGCCCCGCTGTGGGACATTACAGGCTATGTTCTATGCTACGGGTTTGGTTTCCGCACTTAGTCCTTCCAGTGGACCATTACAGGCTTTTAATAATAATATTTTTTATATAAGTGGGTAACAGTTTATTTCGTACCTGAGAAAACTTGGACTTATCATCGAAGGTCAATTGCCAGAGGTTCAAGGTCCCGTTAGTATGGTTGGTGACCATGGATATGACGGGCGCCGAGTCCAACACATCACCCTCCTGGTTCTCTCCTAAATCTTCGATGGCTACGCTCATCTTACGTTGCATTTCATTGTTGTTTTCTTCTTGATTTCCTGAATACAAGTATTAAAAGAGTATTAGTAATGATTTTTGGCTGTTTCTATTGCAAGCAATAAACTGCAGTAGAATTAAGTATTTGAAATTCATACAATTTTGTGTGTAAGTTTACATATGTGAAACAATTTTCTAAAGACCACAGATGTGATAACTGATTAAATGTTTACTTTTTCAATTTGGGTTTATTTAGTAGTATTATCTTGATTATGAAAACTGAGGACCGACAAATTGTAAAGTTTCTTAACACTAGAAAGTACAATATCAAATCTAACAAGTCAGCAAGCAAGGTCTCTTCAGGAAAGCCGGAAAATGTATGCGCTTCGGTATTATTCGTATTTCCGACTTTGCACGAACGTTGTGGCACAGACTTTCCCCTCACAAAGGCAATGCTTCTAAGTCTTGTACTACTGCACTTTTTAGTAGTGCATTTCCTTTTGTGTTTGTATGAAGTTACTTACTCCGTTTTCAGATCATCATATCACTCAAAAATTTTGATGAGACTTTTTGGATCGTATAGAGTTGTTAATCTATAATTTTACGAACTTCTTAATACAAAATAGATAAATACTTCCAAGGTTGCGACAGCTCTGTAGTAAATCAGTTACAACCACGTTTATTTGATCATCATACCATTTTCCTGATTTCCATTTTGTTCAGCTTCGTCTTGCGGCCACTCGTTATCTTCCTTCTCTTCCTGTACACTCGCTAGCGGCGTCGTCACGGTTTCCGGTGGTTGTGGTCCCACTGTTATAAAAAAAAATATCATCAACAAATATTGTTTGGTCGTATCACATGGTGGTGTCGGTTTTGTTCTGATTTTGAATATCTTTTCTAATGAGTATTTTGAAAAGTTCATACCATACTACTAAAATATTCAAGTGCCTTCGTAAAAACACTTCACCATAGTTGATTGCGAGTTTAATAACAAAAATAGCCATGAAACAATTTTGCAAGTTTATTAAAAGTTATGTTTCCCGTTGATTTATTTCAAATTAAACAAATCAACTTATTTGTGTAATACACTTCTGGACACATCTATTGGCCCACCTTAGAGTTTAGGTTTCGATGACCCTACCGAAATATGATTACTAGATTGAACAAAAACTATTGATGCAGTTTTAAACCTGATACATTTTACATCTTTTTTCGATCGTATTGTTTTAAATTTGAATTCAGAATACCATACGACATGGAGCTACGCCTAACAAGTCGGATATGCGCCTTGTTAAAGGCAATTGATTTTTGAATAAAAAACATGTTTTATTAAATAAAGGTTTAATTTAATAACGCGTGTTGCCTCTATGGGCATCTACTACAAACAAAGCCGCCAGTCTCTAGGTACCTTCGATAAACATTTCGGACCGCAGATAGACTTAAATTAAGTTGAGCACTCATATTTCTTTGGCTGTGTCCGGCCCGAATAAGCTTGGGCGGCGCCTTCAGGTGAACCTCACCTTAATGTTAAGGATAAGTAATGTTGGTTGCAAAACCAAAGATATTAATCACTTTTTCAAGGATTAAATCCAAGTAAACCAATAAAATCGAGTTTTCTTAGTATTCGATTGTTTGATATCAACAAACAGGCTCCAAATTGTCTTTTGTTTCGAAATTCAAAAAAAGACTATTGAATGAAATTGTGAATGTGCCAGGTTCAAAACTGCATAAAAACTTTTTGCTCGACCTAATATAAAATTTTAGCTAGGACCATTAGAAACTGAAAATGCAAGGTGGGCCAATAGTAAATATAATTAAGTTGACTTCAGACTAACTACCACTCTGCGTAAACCGAACCTTATTATGTAGGAATTAAAATTCCCCAAAACCTAGTATTGATGTAAGTGCGGCTATTAAAACACATTTTAGTTATTTTGTTTGTTCTATTTTATATTCTTTATGTTTTTCTTTCTATTTCTAATTTTAAAATGATACAATCAACTTACTTTGCATTACCGGCTTAGTCCTGTGCCTCACATACAGTGGTTGTGCGGCCGCGTGGTAGAGTGCGGCCGGCGTACACATCGTGGTGGCATCGCCCAGAGGGAATGCCGACGGTATCCGTGCTGAGAACGATACTTGTGCTTGTCTTATCGCGCCTGCTTGTAACTCGTCTAGCCATTCGCATACCCTGTGGACGAGAAGTATATTATTGATTTTGTATGCCTTTTCGGCGCAATTGTGAGGCGCATGTTCCTGATATTTTTTATATTGGACTTAACATTTTTTTATTTCATTTTTATATGTTCTATGTAGATATACAATATGTAAAGAAAACCCTGTTTAGGTAAACACATGAACAAATAAAATATGAAATTTTACGTAATTGTCATAGTAACAATACTAAAGAATTTTGAAATAATTTTTTTTTCCGCGAATTAATACCAAGTTCCTCAAAATTTGGTATTTTTTTTTAAAGTGTGAGCGATGCGACCGCGTTCCTTCCTTGCCCTCCCCCCCCCCCGCCTTCGCCCGCGCAAGTATTGCTTACCGCACATGTATTAAGTTACCTCGTTTTTGCGAAATAATATTTATGTTTTAGGGGGATTTTTTTTAAGTTTAGCCCGGCTCTGTAGGCATTTGTAGAATCAGTTATCGATACCTAACAAGACCTTCACGGATCGGACAGGGTTTTCTTTACATAATGTAAATATGATATTTTCTTTCTTTTGGGCTTTTCTCGTATGTAGTTGAAATGACAAAAAGGCTTCGTGTAGGTATATCCAATAATTTACTGTATGTGTAGCAAGTCTGAATACACTCCAATGAAGTGAGAAAGAGTGACCAAAGAGTGAGTTCATAGACGTACTCACCATATAAGAAAGCTGCCATCAACAGGATGTATAGAGAATAACAGATCCGGACTCTGATGCCAGTCCCGCAGTAACGACTCTATCTTAGCGTCAAGGGAGTCAGGTAGGTGTGTACATGTGACGTCAGTGGCTATAGAGTTTATAGATGTCGTATTTGATAGACTCGGGTGACTGTGGTTGCCGCTACCTAAATAATAAGAAAAAAGTTAGATGTTTGTTGAATTCTTAGGCCACACTTGCAGCAGAATAGGGATGTATCCAGGTATGAAAATAAAAAATAAAAAATTAGTTCGTCTTATAGATAATAAAAAAAATTGAGACCTGTATTTTTTATTTTGTCGAAATTACCAAAAACTACTGAGATATAGCGTATTAAAGTTACGGAGTGGGGGCTAATTACGTCACGCCGTGGTATATTTTGTAGTACGGCGTGACGTCATACGACATTTCAAATCAATATTCCTAAGTATTTGAATGAAAGACAAAATAAAAAATACGTGTTCAATATTTTTTATAAATCTATCTGATGGACATTAAATTATTTTTTAGGATACAACCCAATTAATAAACGTATTTAAAACATCATTCTGTCTCTATCATATTCGAACGATTGACAGAAGTAGAACGTTGTTTTGAATTTGATTAGCGCTACATGCATTCAGTTTTTTTTTTTTTTGTGCAAGTGGACCGTAGTTTTCTTTCATAGTGGCATACGTTTTCTAAGTCTGAAAATAATATGCACAATCAATTCTCAGTCTAAGTAATCAATCGATCAGGATTTGCTTGTATGTTATATGCAATATTGTAGGACAAGCGGCATACCTTTTGGAATTATTCCAAGTCTAACATAGGCTGGCTGTGTCACAATACATGTGAATTACATTCAGAGGATTCATGCAATGCAAACACTTCGTTAAAATGTCAGTTCACGTAGATTCGTACTATATTTTACCTTATAATTTTTATTTTGTAATACCCTGGTGGGATTTATATCCGTGTATCCGTGACATCACAGCAGGCCCTATCATGATACCAGAGTTGTGGTATTTATATTTTAAATATCGCAAAATTATGTTGAGGCTTTTTAGCTTCGCATAGGTTATTCAGGTAACTTTATTAGTGCTGAACACTAACGTGCGTGTACCAAAGAAAACCTTTATGTACTTTTGTTTTAAATAGTAAAAACATTTATGTCCTACTTATGATTCATATTTCAGGGACGTTTGCAGGCTGATCGTCAAATCATTTTAAATACCGAACTCTTCTGTCGTTTCGTTCCAGACACTTGCCGTGGTCAGCTTCATGCGTTGCTCGGACAGAGTGCTTTGCTATCTGATATTCGACATGTTAAATAGTATAGACGACAGGAGATCAATCATTCTTTAGTAGATTTTCAACTTTATCGCTAAGGCGTTAAGGCTCAAGGTTGACTGGGAATATTTTACAGTTTTGGGTAGCTTGACCTGCTGTCGTCCGTACAATTTCTCTCAAAATATATGCAAAGCGATGTAGAAGGCTCTCGCTTGCTTATAACATGTATGCACGATTTCCACATTATGCATTAGTACATACTCCACACGAAGTAAGCATGCAGCATGAGTATTCAGTTACCTGGTTGTTCATCACTATTGCTGTTATCCTCGGATTGCATTTTAGTTAAATGTTGACTTGGACGTCTATTTTCTATACGGCAGCGTGAAATAAAGTAAGCAATTAGGCTTATAAAAAGCGAGCTTTACCCAAAGTATAATTTGAAGCACAGTGTAATAAAGACTACAATAGTTTCGAGATAATTTCTGAATATGTATGTTATTTATTTATTATGACACTTTAAGATGACGATTACATGATTGTACAGACAAAAATACACTTTACGGAAGTAACAAGAAGGCACCAAATTACTTTTTCTTTAATTAGTACTTTGATTCAAGTAAGCTGTTACGCATATTATACTGACGGAAGCATGTTTATCGAAGGTTTTAATTTTGATCAATATAGTTTTGTTACGTCAAATCAGACTGATACATATACCTGTGTGGCTACCATGAGTTTCCATTACGAGACTTGATCATCGTATCTACCGCGTTTGGCGCTCTCATTGGTTGAGAGTTCTTACAACCTTGAAGCGGGCCAAACGATGAGTCAAACACGGTCGATATCGATGATCGAGTCTTCGTAATGAAAACTCATGGTAGCCATACTGTGGAGAATTCAATAAACTTTCCTTTCTTTAAAAAACTGCTCTGTAGTACAGGACAGGACTATACATTAATATATACGTTCTATCCTTTTCTTAATAAAATTGAGAGAAAAAGACGCATTGAACTTAAATTTAGCTTAGTTTGTGAACAAGGGAATCGGCGCCCATTAACTGATTTGGCAATTATGTGAAAGTTACAAAAAGCAAAAACACTCACTATCATGCTCTCCTTCGGGATGTGCAGTGTGATCCGAACCTGATCCACCCTCGTCTGTTTCTTCTTTATCTAAAATCTACAAAGATAACATAAAATAAAATTACTATTTATCGCTTTTCAGATTTAGGTATTTATGAAAAGAGAAATTTTCATATCAACCCGTCTAACCGACTTATACAAATCAAGTTTATCTTTAGAGCCAGGTTTCATCGAGTCCTTTATGAAATTCGAACACTACTCCGAAGGAATTATAGTTCTAATTACATAAATTGACTTCAAAGCCGAATTTTAACTGTAAATTTATTTATAGAACTTTAACCTCCTCTGAATAAAGCACAAAATAAGTAATTGCCTCGAAAGTTTGAACATCTGAAAAATGTAGATAGTCAGTACACACAGTATTCTTTGAAGAAATATTAAAAAGGCATTTAGATTTTTTAAATATTTACATGTTTGCTTGTTACGCTAAAACGTCTGAACGGATTTCAATGACTTTGGCATTTCCTGGATTAGAACACAGAATACTTTTCATCCGAGAATTCCCATGAGATCAAGAATAATGCGGACGGAAACAGCGGGCGCAGCAACAATTTAATACGAGTAACATTTAATCTGGCAACACCATTTTTATATTTATTTATTTAAAATCATAATTACTTTTTTAGTAAGATCGTGCAGTATTGCTTCAGCCTGGCTGGTGAAGTGCATCTCCTTGTTGTGAAGCCAGTGCAGGATGAAACGGCCCCCTCCTGCCAATGAGGGCACCAGAGGAATATCCGTCTCCGCGTTTATTGAAGCTGCCAGGTGAAAGTGAAGGCCTGTGGAGAGTTTGAATTAGTATACTCGTCAATCATGTGTTGTGTGACCTCGTTGTTCTTCTAGACCACGCAACTGGTTTTGATTTAGTTTTGACCATAATTTAGAGATTTTATTCTGGAAGATGTTTATTGTTTGTGAATAGACATTAATATTAAACTTACATACAAAGTAAAAAAAAACCTCAATGGCGCGTGTAAGGTATGAGGAACAGGGTGTAAAGTTTACTTATCCTCCATAGAAAAGGGAGGATCCTCCGACCAGACGGGTGTTGAGTCTAGCGGGCACTTGGTTGAAATTGGCAAGTTATATGTATGCTAATTGCACGGTAAACTCTGATTGCGAGATGTAGAATTCGTGTGACGTCAGTATGACGCGTTGTTTCTTTGTGGCGTTTGTAGGTACCGCTACAGTGGGCGACGAACCAGGGGCTGGTCTTTTCTAGCGCGGCATATAACCTTCGTACTCATACCAAGTTTATATGCCGCGCTAAAAGTCATAGTACACCAACATTTTGCCCGTCCCGTGTAAAGGGGCAGACTACGTCTTCGAAAACAATGGTCCGTTACGTTATACGCTTAATGGTCCACTAGAAGGACTACATATCTAAGTGCAGAAACCAAGTCCGTAACATAGAACCTCTTCCAATAACCTACTTTGTACTTCTACTATACTTGACAGGGAGGACTTCAACCTAACTGAACATTGTGCAGCCATCCAAGCCCTAAATGAGAATATTGATCAAACTAAAACTTTGAAAATTCTCTGGAGTTTTTTTTTTTTTATGAGAATAGGTACCAATAAGCTTTGTCATTTGGTTTTCTTGGTGATCTTAGGGGGCTGTTTAGAAATGGGCTTCAACTTCCAAACAACAAACATTTTTTTAAATGTTATAAATTGTTGCTTACACGCGATTCCGCCTGATGGTAAGCATTGGCTCTGTGACAATTCAAAAGTGCCAAATGGTTAAATCGAAAGAAATACTTGGAGATTAAGGGCGGGTTGTTTCAAACGGTTGGTTATCGTAACATACGTACGTCAAAAAGTTACGTTAACAGATGATGTTTAACGTTCGTTAAATAAGAAGTGTTGTTTCAAAGTGTAGGGCGGGTTATTTGACGTTCACGAAACGCACCCGTAAAAGTTAAAAATGGTGCTAACTATCGTTAAGTCAAAAAATGAGTTGTTTCACAATACGTAAACGTTAACGCACGCAAAAAATTACGATTACGTTAACTGATGGTCTGAGCACTGGTTAACGTAACTTGTGTCAAGTTGTGTTTAGTCCGCCGTGGTGTCAAATAGTAAAAACAACATGAACTCCCTTTTGTATTCGCGAGTTTGGTCTTTAATTGACGATAGTAGTTCATCTGATGATGATACTAGTAGCGTAGAAAGAAAGAGGCAAGGCATTGGACGCGGGACCTCGCCTCCGTGGTGTTCGGCCGCCGTACCCTCGACGCCATCGGGCCGGTCCTGAAGGATTGGCTCGACAGGCGTCATGGGTTCCTCTCCTTCCTCTCCGGTCACGGCTGCTTCGGCAGGTACCTGCACTGGATAGGACGAGAGGAGACGCCGTCGTGCCACGGTTGCGGCGCGACGGAGGACACGGCGGAACACACCCTCGCGGTGTGCCCGTCGTGGGCGTCGCCGCGGCGGTAGGAGGGGACCTCTCGCTGCCCGCTATCGTCAGAGCGATGGTGGGGAGAGAGGGGGCCTGGGTGGCGATGGCCTCCTTCTGTGAGGTCGTGATGTCGCAGAAGGAGGCCGCGGAGCGGGAGCGAGAGGAGGATCCCCTCGCCCCGGCGCTCCGTAGACGGCGTAGGGGCAAGAGAAGGCGGGATTTCGCCCGCTTTCTCCCGCCCTGAGGTGAGCGGCGGGCGTGAGGCACGGGGGTGCCCGCGCCCGCCTTGCACTGCTCACCATGTGGGAGCCACCGCCCCTCCTTAGGAGGGGCAAATGAGGGCCCACCTTATTAGGCGGATTTCGCCGGCGGAGGAGTGGTAGCTCAGGCTCCGCTAGTTTCCCACTCCCCCGCCACTATGGCGATGCCGGAGTACCGCTGGGGTTTTTAGTCGGTATACCGGGAGGCTATCTCCCGGGCAGTCCCACATACCCCTCCCGTCCCCCGGTGTGGTGGGTGGGGATGCGTAATTGTCATTTTCCCCAGCGCAAACAAAAAAAAAAGGATAAATTAGGCTATAAACTGAAGAAAAAAAAAATTACTTAAGACTAGGCTGTATGGCGTACTATTCCTTTGCCTTTTCCGTTCCTATGAACGGAAAGAAGTAAACCAAAAAAAAAAAATGGGCGACTGTCATTGTGCTGTATCTAACCTTCATTGTTTATTGTTGTGGAAAAGAATTTTGTGCTATTTTTATAAAGCTATACTTTGACGAAAAATGGATACATATACACCAAAGTAAGTAAATTACCACACTCACTCATACTACTACATACATTTTAAACATAGTTACTTTGTTTAAGACCATCATCATCATCATCATCAACCTTGCTCAATGGGGGGTTGGCGATTTCAGACATACAAGTCCAGCAAACATTGTAATCTAACAAAACTCGTTTAAACTATAATTTAAACATTTTTTTTCAGAGAACGGTCTACTAATTTTAACAAAAATGAGAAAGATCGCTTTCAATCTTTGATTGAAAAATATAAAGACGTGTTGTTCTGCAAAAAAACAGACAACACAAGTAATTTAAAAAAAAAACAGAACTTGGGCTGTAATACACGCAGAGTTTAATGCATGTGGAGAACAGCCAAGATCATTACGACAGTTGAAGGCAAAGTTTGATAATATGAAACGGACTGCTTGTAAGGTAATAAACATTATTATTCATTATGCACAACTTGTCCACACACTTTCGACATTGATCATTATTGTAAAGTTGAATATAAAATATTAAGAAGTTGCATGGTTCGTTTTAGGACGCCAGTCAAGAAAGACTGTCCAGAATTAGAACTGGGGGTGAACCATCTGCTCCTCCTGTACAGCCGGAACTTTGTCTGGTGGGTGGTAACTTCTGCCAGCGGCCGTTGTTATGGCGTACCACCTATAAAATAGTTATTACATTGTTTCATTGTATTAAGGAGATTTTATTAATAAATACTCTCTTCATTTTTTGTTCCAGGAATTCATAAAAAGCTTAGTGAAAAAAAAACTTGTCAAGACCTTAAAGCTGAAGTGCTTAAAAAAAGCATAGAACAAAGAGATACAGATAAAACACATGGAGGAAAGAAGAAAAGAGGAAAAGGCATTATATGAAAAGGAAATGGAGATATTAGAAATGAAGAAAAAGAAACTTCTTTTAGAAATAAGTTTATTGGAAAATAAATAATTTAATTTTGTTTCAAGTATTATATTTCTGTGTAGCTGTAATACTGGAAACGATAAATTATTCTTAAATAAATCACTAGTTAGTACAATTTTCTGCTTCTTAATATCCTTGACATCCAATTGAATCAGTTTATAGCCATCACCAGGTTCCCAAAATTTATGTGAATCTGTAATTTAAAAGTCCATTATTAAAAAAAAAAAAACTTAACAGTAATGTCCTTCACTTGATTCCTTTGATTTTAATAATAGTAGTACCTAGTACCAACTTACTGGCTAAAGTAATTTTGAATTAATTTATTCCTTGCACTTGAGTCTGTGTTATTAGTTGTTAAATAATTGTTTGAATCATGAATTTCTTCATTTAATTGGACATATTCTGGTGGTTCTGCAACATTTAATTTTCGACATATATTGTGCAATACTGCTGTTGCAACAATTATGTGCTGGATATTATCTATTTTAGAACGTATTTTGGTTCCTATAATTGGAAATCGTCGTTTCCAAAGTCCAAACAACCTTTCCATTGTATTTCTTGTTCGTATTTGGCTTTCATTATAATACTGTTTTGCTTGATTTTGAGGATCATTTAAAGGAGTGAGCATGTATGGTTTCAAAGCATAGCCAGAATCCCCAAGAAGCCAATAATTATTAAATTCATTTGATTCCAATCTGCATTTTAAATTCGAGCTATTAAAAATGTGACTGTCATGAGCTGAACCTGGCCATCTAGCAACTATGTTTCTTATACATAAATTTGCATCTCCAACTACTTGCACATTAATTGAAAATGACCCTTTTCTATTTCTAAAATCTTCTGCGTTTTCACCACCTGCAAATATTGAATAATGTTATTCTTACCTATTAGTGTGATAGGTACTTACATTAAGTAAAATAAGTGATCTTCCTTACCTGGAGAAAGAATCTGAACATGAGTGCAATCAATTGCACCCAACACTTTTGGAAATCTTGCTATTTTGTAAAAGTCAGTCGCAACTGCCAACCTCTCCTCCTCGCCAGCCGGCATGTTAATGTGATGAGGACGTAATTTGGCTAAAGCCCGAGTCACTCTGTGAATAATACGGCATACTGTTGATTTATGCAAGCCTGACATGTCATCAACACATCTCATGAAAGATCCTGAGCCATAATACTGCAGCGTTGCAAGTACCTGGTCTATGGGTTTTACTGCCAAGTTTCTGAAATATAATGGACAAATTAATTTAAAAATAAACTAAGTACATACTCATTGATTTTATTCATCATTATTAGGTATTTCAAGAAAAATCACACGTGTCCATTATGGACCCGCTAAGCGAGGTGTACCTACAAAGTACAAATTAAATTAAAAGCCAACATTGCTGGGCTAATGATAAAAATCTAATTGGTTATCTATTGTGGTAGGTTATCTACTTACTTTTCTGTAGCCAATTTTATCTCGTCTTCGATTTGGCGTGTTAACAATATAGCTACTTCCTTTGATACTCGGTACCTTGCAATAAATTCCTGATCATCCCAAAGGCTTAAATTATTAATACGTGTTTTAAACACTTTTCTCTTTCTTTCTACGCTACTAGTATCATCATCAGATGAACTACTATCGTCAATTAAAGACCAAACTCGCGAATATAAAAGGGAGTTCATGTTGTTTATACTATTTGACACCACGGCGGACCAAAGACAACTTGAAAATTTGACATAAGTTACGTTAACCAGTGCTCAGACCATCAGTTAACGTAATCGTAATTTTTTTGCGTGCGTTAACGTTTACGTATTGTGAAACAACTCATTTTTTGACTTAACGATAGTTAGCACCATTTTTAACTTTTACGCATGCGTTAAGTGCACGTGAAACAACCCGCCCTAAGAGATTGTTAGACCGATAAATAATTATTGAAGTTTTTGAACTCTTTAATGACGTTCAGCACTTTTGTTGGATGGGGGAAAGCGTTCAATTCGCGTGAGCGTGAGCGACCCGACACCGTGAGCGTTTTTTTTTTTTTTTTTACTTTTACTGTATTCTGTTTTTTAATGATTTCAATTTTCACTTGTTTTGACAATTGTCGGTGTATCTGCTATTTTTTTCTTTCTTACTTTGTTGTAATTTACAGGACAGTTCACTAATCTATTCAAATATGAGTAAGTTAATAAGCTAATAAGTATTCCATCATAATATGATAGGATCAACATGGTATGACGTTATAAACTCAGTGTTAATAAGAACATTATATGACCCATAAAATTTTATTGCCAATAAAAATGAAGTTTCTCTTTAATGCAGGCGATAAACGACTTTACTATAGTCTTCATGCATATTATGTATATCATATCTAGTGCTAGAGCTGTAAAAAAAGATTGCAAAAGCAAAACTGAGCTATTTTGTAATATACTAGACCAGCGGCCGCCCGCAACTTCGTTCGCGTAGAGTTATTTATTTGAACATTTTATTTTAACCCCGAAAGAGTGATTTATATAGATACATTATTACACTTTTAGATCATAATATACAGCATACATTTCAATTTTCTTATATGCTCCGCTCCTATTGGTCGCAACGTGAACAATTTTTCAAATCGGACCAGTAGTTCCTGAGATTAGCGTGTTCAAATAAACAAACTATTCAGCTTTATATATTAGTATAATACAAATTAAGCAGACCTTTTTACCGACCTTTTTAAAGATGTCAAAAGATCCAAATAAGGTACTCATAAAAAAATGGGTCTAAACAAAATATTCTTAGTTTGATGTTTTTTGTCTATTTTACTTTTTCAACAAATTTAGAGACAGAAAGACTTAGAAGTATAGGAGTAAATATGTGTATTTAATCATTTACCTCCAGTATAAGAAGTAGCATGATACGGATTGTGAAAGTCGTGGGCGCTGTACGTGGAAGGTAACGTGGGAATGGGCGCACCGGGCAGCTTGGATGACTGTGCCGTCCGTCTGATGTGGAAACATGTCCTGAAACAATCAGATATCAAAGTAAGACAACGATTGACACTGGCATAATAATCCGCGTCTGCTTTAGATTCTCGGGTCCTAAATAGTGTTGTAATAGAATATAAATTAAAAAGAAACATAATTACCTACTTCGTAAAAGTAGGATTCCTTTCCATCATAACTCCCTTGTTTCTTTTTAGCGGTCATATATTGATGGTAGCACCTCTATTTGTACCTAAAGTGGTCTCTAGTTAAATACGGATGCCGTGATACAATAGGGTAGTAAGACTAAAAAAACTAATTAGTCCGTCAGTCAGATTTTCAAAAAATACTAGACACGTATTTTTCTTTTTTCATATAAACAAAAAATGAAGACGACACAGTGCGTTGAAAACTCGTGTGACGTTACAGTAGGCCTAGTATGAGTTTTCATTACGAAACTCGTTCGATCGTATCGAGCGCGTTTGACTCAGCGATTGGCCCGCTTCAAGGTCGTAAGAACTCTCAACCAATGAGAGCGTCAAACGCGCTCGATACGATCGAACGAGTTTCGTATTGAAAACTCATACTAGGCCTACTGCACGCTACACTTTTTAGCGAGCAATAGGCCTAGTATGAGTTTTCAATGCGAATCTCGATCGTCGATAACGAGCGCGTTTGGCGCTCTCATTGGTTGAGAGTTCTTACGACCTAGAAGCAAGCCAATCGCTGAGTCAAACGCGCTCGATATCGACGAACAAGCTTCGTAATGAAAACTTATACTAGGCTTACAGTAACGTCACCAGCCACCACTCCTGATCTTTGATGCCTTTTATATTTGTCAATTTTTATTGATTTGATAAAACAAAATATTCGTATCCAATATTTTTCTATAATCTGAATGACGGACAAAATAGAATATTTTTTTTTTAGCCAGGAAACAGCCCTATGTTGATAATGTCAGGAATCATTGGAGACAAATGCATCAACTATACACATGCCACATAAGTGTTGGAGGATATCATTACTATTTTGTTAGAAACACTGCACATGTAGCATGACTACTATAGAGACGGGTTCGATTAGCAACTTATTTTTCTTAACAAACCTGCGAATTTTGTCTATTCTTTCGTCGACAAAAACAGTTTCTATGATGGCGTGCTATAGTTGAGAGTAAGTATAAACTCTGGTAATGGTTTTCAATGAAAGATAATGGTATCAGGCATACAGTAGTTAGTTGTAATATATAAATATTCAACTGTCTGATTTATAATGTAGGGACATTCTTGAAATACCACTTTTTATTTTTGGTATCTACAGATGCAATTAATTGTATGTTAAAAAAATTAAAGGCAAGCATCAGAAAATATCAGGTATGCTCATATTGCGCGTAGCAGAGTAATTGTTCAAGCGAGTCGATCATAAATGGTTCCAACTCGTGAATCATAAAGGAAAGTTTACAGTCAAGGCTGTTGAGAATGTTGAGATAATATGAGACCATATTTATAGATGGGTAATCCACTGGATTTAATCCCGGTGCTTTGTTAAACATCCAGAGAACATCCAATTTTCAGGGGTGTTTGCCAAAGCATAGGGTTAATACCCGGTGGCTTGCCCATCTATAACGACATTCCTTGCCTTTTATTGATATTAACGTTCTTTATTGAGTATTGTAACCGTAGGATTTCGTGGAGTTGATAGTACCTTCTTTATTCTTTACGAGTATGCTGAACAAAGTCTGTGTTAATTTAATTTGTCATCTATCCCGTATTTTAGACATAATTAAGATGACATGCATAAACATATAAAATTCCGTATCATTATTGTTTGTTCTGTCTAGAATCCTATGTCCTATGTTTCTTCTGAATGTTTGGCAATCTTATTAATTTATATTAACTTTTATTTATTTAATTTCGTGAGCAACACCATTACAGCCAATGCGATGATTGGTAGAACTATTTAATACAACAACCGCTACCAGAAATGTTTAGTGTTCTTACTAAACATTTCTTTAAAAAATCTGTTTTTTTGTTTCATTTGTTTGTAGTTTTTTTCTTTTAATTATACAGAGTATGCTGATACGGGATCATAAAATACTCAAAAGTGGTGGGAAGTTAGTTCGTCGTAGTCAGTAGGTCCTTAAGCAGCTTCATATGTTTCAAGCGTGTAAGAGCGTTGCGAGACGCTGCTTGCGCAGCGGAGCACGAGTGTGACATCATGCAGCGGGCCGACACTCGTTAAAAGATATCGACAGGAAGCTAGGTTTGTACTATCGTTTAAAAGACCGATATTTACAGATTTTGGATCTAAATACTACTGAAACCTACTTCATATGCTTCAAGCGCTGCATAAACCGGTGCTTGTGACGGTGTGTGGCGCGCTGCCTGCGTGGCGGCGAGCGCGAGTGTGACGTCACGCAGCCGCCCCCCCACTCGTCCTCGGGCAGTAATGTCTCCGCCCACACGCGGCAGATGTTGTCCACACATGACGTCACCAACACATTGCCGACGCTGCCCCTGGAGAATGAAGATTTTGGAAGCTCTTTAATTATTTATCCATGTAACACAGCGTTTTCATTATTCAAGTGGTAAAAGAGGTGTTGTATTATCAACAATTCACTTATGTTTTTGTCTTATGTAATAATAACCTCGCTTTAATAAAATCTTGATGAGGGAAACCAATAACGCTCTGTTCGACCAGGGAATTGAACCAAAGGCCCCACATCAGTTGTTGCATCTGCGACCACTATACCGACAAGGCCATTTTCTTACATCTATTTAATAAATGATTTGTATTGTTTTGCTTTTTCAATATACGAAATATATATATATGTATATAGATAGAGAGAGATTTTAAAATATAACTCACTTGGGCATGTATTTACTAGTCTTCCGCCATGACAGATGTGTAACAGCCCGAGGGTGAGCCACATATATGAATGTGTAGTTCAGCTCGGGCGGAGAGTGATCACTATGTGCCTGCGCGAGCACTGAAATAAGAAAATAACCACATTTTTAATTGTTTCTTTAGTACATACTGAAGCAGGTGCTCCTGGCGAAATAATACGAGGTTGGTCTGTAGATTGGTGACCATCCATAACATACCGAAATCGCAATCTATATAAATAAATATATACGGACAAATCACACAGATTGAGCTAGCCCCAAAGTAAGTTCGAGACTTGTGTTATGGGATACTAACTCAACGATACTATATTTTATAATGGATACATATATAGATAAACATCCAAGACCCAGGCCAATCAGGAAAATATCGTTTTCTATCATGACCTGGCCGGGGATCGAACCCGGGGCCTCCACGTCGCAGGCAGGCGTGTTGACCGCTGCTCCACGGAGACCGACAAATAGGGAGTACATAATAAAGAGTATTCTATTCTGAATAGAGTGATCTCATCTTTGTAGTCTGTTTTCAGAGTGTTTCCATAATGTCAACAGAATAATGATATACATAATGCAATATAATGTGACTGTACCTATATGATACTTAACCAGGAAAAAAGAACATCGGGATAACAATGTTCTAACTGAACCGTGTTTGGCGTTTCAATTTTACTACAAAAATATAAAATGCATACTGTATTGTTTGTTTTGTAATAGAAAATGATGTTACAACGGTTTTCCTGCAGAAGATTGTTTCAACAATTATCGCGTCATTTCAATGCCATTGTATAAAATGACTACGAGTATGGACTATTAACTGGTTTTACAAATTAAGCGACCTACCAACTATTTACTTATTACTGGGATTTGAATACTGGTTGTTTTATCTTTGCCATTTTTAGGGTTTCATTCAGGTCTTATTGTATTTATTATCGAGTCGTGGTGGTTTAGTGGTTAAAACACCAGCCTCTCAAGTATGAGTGTGCGGGTTCGATTCCAGGTCAGACAAGTACCAATGTAACTTTTCTAAGTTATATGTTCTTTCCAAGTATATCTTGGACTGATTACAAGGTGAAGGAAAACATCTAGAGGACTTGTAAGTCTGAAATCGCCAACCCGCATTGAGCAAGCGTGGTGAATACGCTCAATCCTTCTCTGTATGAGAGGAGACCTGTGCCCAGCAGTGGGACGATAAAAGATTGATGATGATGATGATTAAGGTCTTATCAGGCAAAAAATAGAATTGTGTTGAATAAGGAGTTTTGGTCTCCATTGGGGCAAACCTAGTTAGTTAGCTTTCAGTTAATTAAATGGTATAAAACTACCGTAATTTATAAATACGAAAGTTTGTGAGGATGTATGTATGTTCTAGCTGCGCCCTGCGGTTTCACCCGTGTAAGTTTCGATCCCGTAGGCATATCGGGATAAAAGTACTCGTTATAAACAATCTACTGATGACAAACTGCACTTTGATGCAGTTCTTTGCGTTACGAAAATATTGAAATGCTTCATGACATTCATAACTCATTTTTATCTCGGGCGGCAAAGTTTTAAGAGAGAAGAGCATCTATTTTATTTAAAGGGATATTCCCTTATCAAGATGTTTCTTGCGTAAGCATCTATTTTTCAAAAGATGTGAAAATCGGATTATATTTCTTATTAGTCATACATTTTCGCAGACACTTTTAATTGTATCGAAATAACGTCTTAAGTCATAAAAATATTAGTATAAATAAGCACGCATTATTTGATGAGAGCAATTTTCAATTGGATAACATCTTCGACAGGAATTAATTAACGGCACCTGTTTAAATGTCACGTACAGCAGCACCAGGCTAAAAACAAGATGTTATACTTAGTTTTAGAAAGTGTTGTGATGCTTCTGAAAACGAGCAACTATTACCACCAGTTTTAACTCCTCCATGCCAGCCGGTCGATACTTCTGAGCTGTTATTCCACCTGCTGTTAGGAATAAAGACTATTGATAGTTCACTTCACCCAAGTTTTCACGGTGATATTTTAAAACTATAGGACAGTAGTTTGCTGTCAGGTGACAGGTGAATTTAATCCCACGAGTCATGCCGTACCTACTAAAATCACGACATTTGCTACATTTAGGCCAGCCCCTTAAGCTTGATGTTATGTTAACGGCAAAAACTATTTTATTTTATTACCTTTGTTCTGGTACCAGATCTTAACGAGTCGGTCGTGGATCCCAGATGTGGCGAACAGGACACCGTCCGGTGAGAACGCGAGGTGATGTGCCGGAGTCGCCGTGTGACATTGCCACACGCATATCCACCCCTAGGACATGGAGATATTAGATACAGAGATGCGTGTTTGA
This sequence comes from Sesamia inferens, assembly GCA_037179545.1. Lineage (NCBI taxonomy): Eukaryota > Metazoa > Arthropoda > Insecta > Lepidoptera > Noctuidae > Sesamia > Sesamia inferens. The sequence continues at coordinate 13,385,243 of CM073933.1, read as the reverse complement.
GCCTTTTTCATAAGATTATCAGACATATTTTCGGTTTTCGATGCTTTTATTTGATCGAATCCTCATATTAACTTCGATATTAAACTTCCTAATATTCTAACTTACTATGTTAATTATTTAAACAATGGCTCCAGGAATTGAAATCTGGACAGTCACACAATAAGAAATCACAATTACTATTTGATGAAATGTTTCATTTCGTCTACGATAGGTAGATAGGTAACCAAACCAAGACAAGAAAAAAAAAGCGTTATTATTTTGACATTGATTGAAATTACGATAAATTAGACATTTGAATCTTGCAATTTACATCAAATTTACATAATTTAATATAGAAAGCAAACTGTTAATAAAATGCAGTGCTTACGTACGAGTTCCTTGAATTAAGTTTTATTTATTTTTTGCCATTGGAGGTCAGTGTCAAATTTTGGGATTCATATATAATCTGCCACCCTAACACAAGTAAGATATACAGTATGTTAAGAAAACCCTGTCCGACCCTTGAAGGTGTTGTTAGGTATCGATAACTGATTCTATTAATGGATACAAAACCTGGCTAAACTTAAAAAAAAATCCCCTAACAAAATAAATATTATTTCGCAAAAAAAAGAGGTAACTTAATAAATGTGCGTTAAGCACCCTTCCGCGGGCGGCGCGGCAGGGCACGCGGCACGTGGTCGCATCGCTATTCGCTCATAATAATACCGTTGTTGTCCCTTTTTTAAAAATTACCAAATTTCGGGGAAGTTGGAATTAATTCGCGGGAAAAAAAGATTATTTCAAAATTCATTTTCATTCAGTACTATGAAGATTACGTAAAATTTTATATTATATTTGGTCATGTGTTTACCTAACCTTTATTATCCTTATGGGTCGGACAGGGTTTTCTTAACATAGTGTAATATATATTACCTACGTTAAGTTTAAGTATTTTTAGGATTAAATTCTGTACGAACAAGAGATAGATCTTTAGAAATAAATGAATTCAAACCGTAATAGTTTTTCGTGAAATAGCCAGTCAATAGAGCAATATGAAATTTAGAGTTGTAATGATAAATATTTATGATTAAAATTCTATAAATAAATATTTGTAACTGTCGTGATATCATATTTTAATCAGCAATTTTCTCTGTGGTAGGCCATAATTCTCGGTGGTAGGCCATAACATCGGCTGCCGGCAGAAGTTACCACCCACCAGATAAAGTCTTGCCGCCAAACGATTCGTCGTGTTCCGGCATGATCTGTGATCGGCATGATGTGTCTGGTGAAGCCGAACGGAGGACGCGTCTGAGCAGTTGTGTTGCGATGAGTGCCGGTTATGATGCGCCAAATGTTGTTGCGTCGGGAGTATGGTGGTGGAGGATCTCCAGATCAATCGTTGAGTTTAATATTGCATCACCTCACTCAACTGCCGTCTCCCTTTCTATTCACTAAGTTTTTTTTAGTGAATAGGCTGTATAAACTAGCGCCCTTTATCATCAATGATTGCATCGCTGCTTGCCATCGGGTGGGATTACGGTCAAGCACTAGTTTATAATTATTAAAAAAAAAGCTGACAAGCTGATACTGACCGACAGAATTTTACGGGCTACCCTGACGCTTTCCTTTCAACTTAATTGAAATAAAATAAGAAACTTAGAAAAACAGATTTCTAGTTGCGTATTAATTCATCGCGTAATAGCTATAGAAATATTGCGGTCACAGAAATGAGAGCATTTAAGTGGAACGCAAACAAGTAGGTATAGTCTTAGTTCGAGAAAGTATTTAGCACGAAAATGAAAAACTCATCTGTAAATGATTATCTTCTAGTATAATTTCCGTATTGATTTCCGTCAAATTAGTATGGTAGTTAAAACGATTAAGTCTTCGGTGGATAGGTATTAGGTACGTGGGAAGCCTACTTTAATTAATAAACACTCTAGTATAGAACTGTAGTTAATGCATCTAATTGATCATTGTATTCATACTAAATGTAGTTGTTACCAACCATAATAGATAAACAAAACAAAGATAACGGCGGACGGAGTATATTGTGGTATGTTTTATCTTATCAGAGCATATCACAATCTGCGTTGTACTCACGGGCTCGTCTTCCTCGGGCTGCTTAGAAGGCTTTTCGTCTTTGTCACCACCTATCTGGAATGTCACTCCTGAACTCGCTGGAAATAAGAAAAGATTTTTTACGCGGGTTATTCGAATAACTAGACACTACGTAGATACATAGAAATACCTTCACGAATTACGCATTTTTCTGTCAAAGGTGATTGACAGTGAACCGCGCTAACTTTGCTGATTGGGTATTTTATTATGGCACTATCATCTGCCCGCGACTTCATACAAATGATTTTTGACATATAAACTTCTTTAATGGCTTTGTGCACTTTTTGGTATGGTTCAAAAATGTTAAACTCGCGCTAGGTCAGGTGACCTGATCGAAAATTCGATAGACGGAGTCCATAGGCAGTTTAAACGCGATTCAAAACTGTGGCTATTAAAATACGTAAATTTACGTCAGGCGCGGGTAATTTAACAGGATTAATTAATATTAATTTTCTGTCCTTTTCCCGTGTATTTTTTTTTTTTTTTTATGGGACAAACCCGCCACACTTTTCCCAACCACTGCAACTCCTGAAAGCCAGAATCAACAGTGGCGACCGCCAGAAAAACGCCGAGCAATGAAGCTCGACGAGTCCCGGAGAAACGATTCAACTGTCTTGGGTCCCGCAACGAAATTAATCAGAAAAGAATAGCGGAGGAGTAAGAAAAAAGATATTTTTTCCACTTCCCTCCATAACAAGCAGGAGACAGAACAGAACTAGGCCAAACGGCACAAAGGGACATTATTGCAACTGGGAGAAGCCCAGATTGCCAAACACCACGGAATAAAATTTGATTAAGTTAATGGGTCCTAAGTAGGTATTAGCTGTTACAATTGATTCCAATAATAGGTATGGCAAAAGCGCCTGAACGCACGGAAATTGGTTCTAGTTTCTACAAGGTCCGTATAATAAACGACTCCGGATGTAACTTGTACACTATCCAACATAATATTGCGTTCATTCTGCCAAAGAACACACTCCCACAAGATGTGATGTGCGGACTGTTCAAATTCACAGTTCGATGTAGAACACTGACACAAAGGGGAAGGAACAAGTTTAAAAGAATACAGTTACAATTTTCCCGTGTATACCTACTATATGGATAACATTCGTCAAACAGTTTCTTCCATAGTTCAAGTTAACCATAACCAAATCATAACCACCCAAACCCACGGCCCAATATATTTTATTTCAATGTTCTGCAATAGTACTGCACTAACTACTACTACTAATAGTACTGGTTGTCCTTGGATGCACTTGCATTGAGCTTGCAGTAGGTCTAGTATGAGTTTTCATTACGAAACTCGATCGTCGATATCGAGCGCGTTTGACTCAGCGATTGACCCGCTTCAAGGTCGTAAGAACTCACAAGTCTCAACCAATGAGAGCGCCAAACGCGCTCGATATCGACGATCGAGTTTCATATTGAAAACTCATACTAGGCCTACAGGTATAATCGTCGGTTGGTGCCTACTCCGCCTTTACATTTGTCTAATAGATGCGCAGTAAACGTCAAAGAAAAAATGATAATAACCAATATTCAATTGACTATTTTGCAGTGACGTAACTAGCCGTCTCGGATTCTCTAAAAATTAAATATCTGTCGTCTCATTCTAATGCCATTAGAACAGTGTCATTCTCTATCTCACTCTAACACTTATCTCTCTCGCTTACGCTATAGTGAAAGTTCAGTTTCATACTACGAGTATAACGAAAGTGCAATTTCGATATGCATATATTATGTATTAAAATTTAGGGGTGTCTGGCAGGGGGTTGGTGTCCGGGATTTGACGTCGTGATTTATATTATTCTGAGGAAGATATAGCAATATTGAGCTTTATACTTTATTGAATTTGAGGTAATATTTTATACACCTTTACTAAGGTTGGTCGTCGTGAGATCTTGCTCTACAATATTAGTATACATAGATGATAGAAGAACATGGTAGTTATTTATGGAAAAAATATAGGTGTCTAGAATGGAATGAGCAAGATCCTTTGACACTTTCCTTTGTTTTTATACTATCATCACAATTTATTAATCACACCACGTGCTGTGTTATTAATACCCACAATGATAATGGATATCAAGCCCTTATCAGTCCATTGACAGTTGAGCACAACAAAAAGAACCTGAAATAATATACGGACCCGCCCATGTACTCTAGTACCTACCTATAATTTAATTGATAGTTCTATTCCTAACATTGTTATAAATTAATTTCACTTCTGCCACGATCAAAGTGAATTACAGCGTGGGTAGTTTCGCTTCCTTAAAATCGTTACCAACTTCGACGCATAAACGACTTTAAAATTGTTATATTTTAAGTAGGTGCAGTTTGTTGGCGCTAGAAACAATTCAAGATCGTCTCAAATCACGATATCTGATTTCCAGATAAATATGTTCATGAACAATGATAATAAAACCACTTGAAACTAGCGTTTTAGCGTCTCGCATAGATAAACTTGAAGAAAACAATATCTTACGTTGACTGTCGTCTTGATAGAGCGACGCTTGGTGCCATAATTGTAGTATCTTGCCCCCTGTTAGCAGCCGGGTACCCTCGAGATTCCATGACAGCGCAGTGATCGGCCCATCCGCAACCAACTTGCCAGTTTGCACCCACCGATACTCCAAACCCTGAACAGTCACATGTCAGGTTGAATTGAATAATGAATCCGCGTGCGAAGACAGCTTTATATGATTGAGATTGACCAATTGCATTCATATTATGGTCAATTGGCGCTGCGCCATCAGCAATAGTTGAAGTTCAGAGACCTATTACGTAATGTACATCTGAAAACCTCCTATTTTATTCAACAAATATCCGAACTGAATGACGTAATTCTAGCCATTAAGTACGACAATGGACAATACATCGTTAATATAAAGGGTAATTTAAAGAATCTCGTTATGTTTGCATTTCATGAGGCACGACAAATATTTGATATTGCATAGAAAGTTTCTGTAAATATGAATGGTTTTGTAATTGAAATGGGTCAAAATGGCCTTGACAGTAATTTCGTAACTTTTACAAATACCCTTAAAAAGCCGAATTTTAGGCTATAGATAGACTTAAGCGTTTAAAATTACAAATAAATACAAAAGGTATAGACAAATTGTAATGAATAAATTTATAAGGGTTAATACGCCCCAGGACAATTACTATTTGCTGGAATGTGATAATTAATCAACATCAATTAATATGTCACATGAACTCATTGTCACTAGCTGCAAGTATAAACAATGATAGTAAAGTACATAACAGAATATAATATACAGCTTCTATCTAGTTATTCTTTCTAGAGTTCTCTGGCACTGAGATAATTAAAATCAGTATTTTAAATTTATGTTAATTGTTAATTAATTGTTTCAATGCATAGTGTTATGGTTCAACCCATTTGTATGAAATGTATGTTTCTTATAGCTCTTGGTAAAAACTACACTCATTTTTGTATCTATTTATTTATTTTATTTTGGCATCAAACAGTCATATACAAACAATATGTTACAAATACAGTTGGTTTCTTATAATAGACCTATAGTGCCGAAAATGTTACATAAGTAATTGTTAAAATAATGCAAAACTTCTTATAAGGAAAGACGACGGTTATCAAATCCAATGCTGTATTTTCTGTAATGATATCAATGCATGCTACACATAATTATAATCCCTGTTAATCTGCCATCTTTTTATCATAGTAATCAATTTTACAGTAACATTATCAGGATTTTTTGGAGAAAAATCATGTTGCTTCCACAAATAGTGATGTTCGATTATTGGGTTGCGCCTTAGGTCAGTCCAGTGGCAAAATTACTGACTGGCTTAAGTTTACTATGTCATTAGTGCAGATTCTCTTGTTCACAAACTAAACTAAATTTAAGTTCAGTCACTAGTTTTCTCTTGTCCTGTCTAATTAAGATACTCACTTGACAATAAGGCATTAATAAAAACATGGCTTAAAATACGTCAATTCACGCCAGGTAGACAATTTATTATTGTTTAGTTTGTGAACAGAGGAAGCTGAGCTGTTGACTATGATTATTTAGTTTGTGCGTACAGACAACGGCACAACAAGCTACTACAATCTGTCAGATTTCTTCATTAGATTTTAAAATTTATCACCAAAGCACTAAGGCTCAAGATTGATTGGAAATATCTGACAGTTTCAGGTAGCTTGACCTGCTGTAGTCCATACATATAAAATAAATATTAAAATGATTAAATCTTTTATCAAATTTAAATACTATTTACAGAACTAATATTTTACTTGAACAATGAAAAATACTTACATGGGTAGTAGCAGCTGTATGTATAAGCGGAGTTGGTTCAAATATGCACACTTCAGCTCCATAGGATGCAGCAATCTTCCCTGTATCAGTGCTGCAGTCTAACGAGCCAATGCGGACGTAGCCATGGATTGCTCCTGGAATTATCTGTACCCTTTCGAAGTTGGAGGCCAAGATCACTATGTTACATCCTGCTGCATATGCCTGAGCGAAAAAATAACATGTTGAGTACCTGACATACTACCAAGACCATTGAATGTTTATCTCATTACCTATATCGCTATGTTAGGGTCAGCTTCCAGTCTAACTAGATGGTATTCAGATGAATACCACTATTTTACACAGACTGACATGCCCATCAATCTCTACAACCCAGTGACTACCAAAGAATATTGAACATTGTTGATTTAAAATTGGCAGTTTCTTTGTGTTTCAAAAAGTATACATACTAAGAAAATAAATACCTACTATAGTTCAAATATATGCAGAAATCTTTCAATATGTTTCAGAAATTATTTATTTAAGTAATAGTAAGTAACAAAGACACTTGAAAGTGACTTTTATATTTGACTCTGAATAGTTTATATATGCAGCTCTATGCAATGTGGTGTCATAAGTTAGTGCTTGATTGTATTGTTAGTAAAACAAACAAATCAGAATTCAAGGACTACATAGATGTAATTAATCACATGGTTATGTGATTAATTCAATACATAGTAGACATCTCATTATATCTTAAGAAAGTGGTCAAGTACTAGTCAACAGCATAAAAAAAAATAACTGGATAAACAATTCTCAGCAGATATAGGAATTGAAATCTTTTAAAAAAACTTTACCAATTATAAATACCATAATCCAAATAATTTTATGTAGATACTAAAATAAGGTTTGATTTCAAAGATTACATAAGGTCATAAGTAGGCTCAATATGTGAAGTACATATATATGAAAAAACTGTTTGTATCATACAAATGTTTATCATGAATCATGAACTGTGTAGAATAGTAGTTCAATATTAATTTTACCACTTCTTCATAAACATTTATTCAATTGTTTAAAGATCATACACTGTAAATGGAAAGATTCTCATGCCATAATAGTAAAAATTAGGTAAGGAGCTATATTATAACATTAACTCTACAGTTATATTATAAGTCGCCTTTATTAATATTGTTATTTAAATATCTATAAATGACTGATGCAAATTAGCATTCAAGGAAACTCATTCTATTTGTATGGCTCTTCTGTAACGAATGTTAAGTAGTGAGGTACATATAATACATTCATAAACAATAGCAAATGATAATATTTAGTGAACAAACGAAAATTTTGCGCTTATCAAACTAAGGTAAATTAGATTTTCCTGTTAGAAACATCACATCTCAATTACCACTTTAGGTGTATAGGATTTTAAGTCACGAGACTTTTCCGTCAATTACGACACGGACATTAATCAAAGTACTTACTGTGAAAGGTATTCCTTCGACAGAACCAACAGCAAAACATTGATCTCCTGAATTACAGGCACCACTTAATACTTGGTGACAGTTCATAATGAACTAATAAAACAAAAAATATCTTCGCTAGATTAATCCCAGATAACAGATGGTCACTAACATGGTTTTATTAAAGAAATACATAATTTACAAAAGAAATAAATATTCTAAACATCTCAAGATCGAATATTTTTTAATAATTATCACGAATATTTCTCTGACACCTCACATCGAACGTGAGAGAATGACGTAGAGAAAGAAAGAGATAAAATATGTTAAGTGCGTTCAGAAAATTTTCTGTAGTACTAGGTAATCGATAATCTATAACGCAAATTTAAAAATAAAAGCGATTTTGTATTTTCTAATTTATAAAAATGCTGCATAAACCACCATGCAACCGTATATCGTAAATACATTGAACAGAAAAATTTGAGAATGCACATTTAGTTTTAGGAATTTTAACAACACCTCCATTCCCAATTTTTGAACAAACCTTACCCATATGTTTTAGTGTTACTAGTAAGAAAACTAATTGGTCTTCAAAGTCACGAGTGGGTAGAATGATAGAATCATTAAAAAATAATTTGGATAATTTCAAAAGTCGGATACTATCATTTAGTAAAAAAGACATTTTTTTTTCTTAAACTTATCTTCTTCTTTTCTTAAGAGTGAATACTACTTCAACTCTTCAATGGCCTCTGTGGTTAGACACCACAATTTTGCCAATAACACGTGTAACAAATTATAGAACTTCTTTAATAAAATTATTTCACAATAATGGCGGATATCGCCAATGACAGTGAAAAAACGGCCGCGTTTGCCGACTACTAGGAGATTTGATGCAAAGCCATGATGTGGCCACTATGCTACGATATTTCAATGTTCTTTATGAATTATTCACTGAATGCACTTTTTACTACATAAATCACGCACTTTTATTTAGTAAACGACACTATAAATAATTTTAAAAGTCCAATGAAAAATGCGCGTGACACTCATCTTAGCTTTCCTGTCAAAACTCCCTTAAACTTATCATTTGAATAGTATTACTTTCTAGTAGTGATTATTTGCGGTATTTTGACAGCTAAGCACTGACTGATTGACAATTTTGACGTTACTTCCTATAACTAGAGAAGTATGTATGAATGCCAACGCTTAATCGTTGAATGAGTTGTTTTTTGTGTATTGATCTGTATAAAAGAATCAAGGACACATTGGACAGTAATTTAATTGAAGGACATTATCTCTCGAAAGAATAGTGTCCTAAAAGTGCGAGTCTGAAATTTGTGTTTCGACGAACTGAGGGGAAGAAGTCAATATTACAGGTAAGTCGCCTAGCACCAACAAATCAATAATTATATTACTTATCTGGAATAAGATAAATGGTAGAGGGATGATAGAAAAAGGAAGATATTATATTTTGTTTTCTTTTTACATTATTCATAGAATGAAATAATCACTGAAACGAATAGTCGACCGCACAAGTATAATAAAATAAATTACTACATAAATTATAGACTATTTAAGATGTAGCATGTTGCGGGGAGGCGTATTGCTGATTACCAGGCTTTGAGTAATTACATTACATCAATTGCTGAGTGCTTAAAAGTATCACAGTAGTATTGTCCAAATACAAAACGTTGTGTGGTATGTACAAGTTATTTTTATACTCATGCTTTCAGTGTATACATAGTGATTGTAGTATTACTCAACTTGTTACTAGACTTGAACGAATTTTTCTTAATATTCTTTAAATGATATATGTAAATAATAATGGACTTCCGTGTCCCTAAAGGCTTACTAATAATATATTTCAGATTGAAATGAACGTAAACTGATTTCCGGTAAACACAGATTTGCTTTTGAAAAAAAATGTAATTAAATCTGCACCTAATTGGCGAACACATTTTTGTCAAATGATTACGACTAGTTGCAATCAGTTGGGATCATTTGGACCATCCATTGGTCCATTCGGTCCAAACAATCCCAACTAGTCGCAATCATTTGACAAAAATGTGTTTGCCGATTAGGGGACAGGTCTTTATTTAGTGTTTTTCTCAATAATTAGATAATTTATTATTATATTTCAATTAATAAATATAAAGTATTCTATTTTCTGCAAGAATAATAGATTCTGATTTAATGACATGATTTATATATTAATCTATGATTAGTAAAAGCTGTGATTATTTCTTTGTATTATTATCTTTTATGCAATATCAATTCACAGTAATAATAATAAGTTGGCATCATAGAATCTGTTTTCTGCTGGCACATTAGTATCTGAATGAAGTTTTATTCTTGAACAGACACTTGTGCCTAATTGAAACTAATAACTTGCTGCCCAGATGTTCCAATGAAATTTACTATTGACCACACTAAACGTAAAAGACTTTGAACCTTAATACTCAGAGTTGTTGAGCATTTTGGAGAGTTTTTCTTTGAACTCATACATTATAGGTGTGCAATATGTATGATGTCATTCATTATTTTTCTTCACCATCTGCCAAGGTATTTGAGATAACACCATGGAAGTTTTGGTTACTTTTGTAATCTTTTAATGCTTACTCGCCAACTCACTCATAATTTTAAGCAGTTTAAAGAAAAAGAATCAGCCTTTTGGAGTTATCTACCGTAGTAGAAAATAAAATAAAGATTACTGAACAAATCTCATCTGAAAAATGACAGCTACTACAACTAGCCATAAAACCAGATACATCTGGAATCAATTAAAATAATAAGAGTGATTGTTTGTTAGTATTCCAGTTTTTAACAGCTATTTCAATACCCAGGTATGAAAATAATATATCAAATTAAACATACTGTGGCTATGGTTTTCTAGGAAAAGAACATATAATGTTTTGGAAATGAATAAGATAAACCATCATAATAAAACTGCTATCACCCTATCATAACAGTGATAATAATCCAAACAATAAATGTAACTTTACAATGAAGACATGCCATTATTCTGAAAATGAGGTTTGTAAACTTGATAATGCTTTGACTCTTTTCTTGATATTTCCAAACAAATCACAACAATTTCTTCTTTATTTGTTGAGTGTTTCTATCAACTCCGTCAATAGCAGTCTGCTAGTAGCCTTTCCCAATTTACGCCACAGCACCTGGTTCTCCTCTTTTCACATCCGATCGGTCCAGGTTTCTTATTTAAGGGGTTATGCTAAAAATCCTTTAATTAATACTTCATGAAATAATCACTCAACAGGCCCATATAAATTTGCTGTACCTATAACCGGCCATAAATTGCCGTATGCGTGTGTGCGGCTGTATTAGTGATTTTATGTTCACAATTCTTTAAAAAATAATTCTTATGCTCGAATCATATTTTGTTCAACAGACAAACTAAAACTAATTTGGAAATCCTAAAAAAGTACGAAAATTTGTAATTTCACGGCATAATTATAACCTAACGCATCCATCTTCCTGGGGGCGTCGAGAGTTTGGATGTAGTATTACTAGACTAGAAGAATAATCGCTGATATAAATCGCTACGCTGATTATGTGTGACCTAAATCTGCTGTGAGATGCGATGTTTTGTCGTGCTAGGTTAATTTTTTAAAGTTGTAAGAATGTTCAACTGTCGTATGTAATCCTGATCTTGCAAATGACAATTGAACACTGATAATTTGCTCAAGTTCTATCGTGTGGAGTTAAGTATAATCACGCCATGTATACTCGAAATCTAACAACTCATGCTCTTACACCAATGACGACCTACAACTATAATAACCATTGTATATTATTTGAGATCACCTTACAACCAAAAAATTCTTTGTGTTTGGAGATTCCAAACACAAAGAATAAGTAATAAGTGCTTTAATGCTAATGTTGCTGTGGCTAAGTGGTCGGCTGTCTGCATTAGAGGATTATTTTGGAGACCATAAACGCCCACTGCGTAATCTCTTACTCGTATTTTCAGACTCCTACGCTCTTACGGAAAGATAGTAAATAACTGCTGTTACTTTAAGCTGAAAAAACTGCAGTGTACTTATTAACATTTGAGAAGCATAACTACTCTGTGAAACAAACTCTCAAGGTCTCTTTTAAAGTCCTGACATAATCTTGGTCTGAACATGGTTTTTTTTTTTGTACTTTGAGCTTCAAGCTAATTTGATCAATAATCCAATTGCTTCAAACACAGCCAATGTTCTTTATTTGCCAATGACCTTAAAGATCTATCGTCCAATAAATTCCTTAGAGGACATTCTACTCCAAACAGACCTGCACTCGATACAGCGCTGGTGTGTGAAGAATGGGATGGTTCTGAACGCTAGTAAATGTTATCACATAACATTCACAAGGAGAAAACACCCCATACCATCAACTTACTCGCTCAATGGTACATTACTGCAACACATCTAAAGCATACGGGATCTAGGTGGAGTGCTTAGCAGTGATCTCTCATTTACCACACACATTAATAATGTCATTAAAAAAGCAATGAAAATGGTCGGGTTTATCGGCAGAGTTGGCAAGAAGTTTAAGGGAGCCTTAGCGCTGAAAGTGCTCTTTAACGCTTTTGTGCGCAACCTCGTAGAATACGCATATCCCGGCTGGAGTCCGACCTATAATACCTATATAGACCGTATGTATGTATTTAAAGATCACAAATGCCGATTACTCAGAACGGCTAAACTACTTTCAATTAGACTCGTTGAAATAACGCAGAGCTCTAAATGATTTGACAACTCTATATAAAATTGTAAACTGACTAACATCAACCCCAGGTCCCCTTAGCAAAGTAAACGTAAATGTGCCTCGTCATTCATATCTCCGGTCCAAGTGCTCCGCTATGACATTTGCCACTAAGCCGTGTCGCACAAATCTGGGCCACCATGCTCCCTTAAACAGAATGTTGACTACCTACATCAGAGCTTGTTCGATCGACAGAAGCATCGACATTTTCTTTGATAGCCTGCCAATATTTAAATCTAAAATTAAAAGAATTGTCCTGTAATCAGCTGCCTACATCAACTGTCACTTTAATTAAAAAATTTCCACTTTAATAAAACAAATACCAAAACTGCAATTTTAAACATACATATTATTTGATTTTATTTTATTTATGAATAGTTATTCAATATCATTTAATTTTAATTATTATTGAATTGAATTGTAATTTATATATGTTTTGTTAAATAGATTTGTTAATAATTAATATCTCTTATTGTGAATGTTGTGCATGCCTACAAGTAATGTATTTACACAAAACTGACGACCTGTGATTGCTTTTTATAGTACTATTATTGTAAATATGTCGTTGGTGTGCCATAATAAATAAATAAATAAATGAATGAAAAATGCGGTCGAGCAAAGTTGCTTTGTGTGATAATAATCATTTGTTGGTCAGATATGAATCTAGTTTTGTATTAGTCATGTAGGATTTCCTTCAATATATCACGCAGTACAATCGTTGTATATTATGCGATATCGCACCTAGTTATTGTAATCTTTACGTTTGGAATCGATTAAAATAAATGATATTACAGAACAAAGTTTCGTTTGTTGGAATCCCCGATTAGACAGCTGTTCAAATATATGAAACGCTTAAAACTGTTTAACTTTGCTATATATTAAGAATGTGATTATGTTATGCAGTATGAGTTAATAGCATACATACATTAATTATTGGTATTTACCAATAAATAAAAAAGCTGGCTAACTCCACGGGTTAGACGCATGAAAAGTTCGTCTTCAAAACGTAGGTATCAAGTGTACCAAGATTCTTCTCTGCCGAAAGAGTTTGTCTCAACCTTTAAAACATATCAATCTAGAATAGCTACCGGCACAAATATAATATTAAAAATGCAGTAACACAGCTTGAATATCAATGTGAAATAGCCCCGAAATAGTACCTCGTCCCGCATCGGTTGGCCAAGTTTGTACATCAACCAATAGTTGCAGAGTGCACTTTGTGACTGCCCGTCGTCGTGGGGGTCCATCTATTTTAGAACCGCCCCCGCAGCCGCAGATGCTAGTCCCTTTCAATTAACGCCTTGACTTCTCACACAAACTTAAAAAATAAAAACGGGCGCTACTTTTGTGCTGCCGCTAATTTATTTTTTTTTCCAAACGTTTTTATCTTTGTTGACTGTATGAACCGTTTAATGAGGTCGTAAACCCCGTAATTGTTTGTATTGAAACTGGCGGGAAGTGGCAGCAATTATTCCCGACAAATGTTGCGAGTATTTAGCACTGTTTTTAAGTTCAAAAGATATAGCATAAACGGTCGCTAGGTTTCTGAAATTCGGTTTATCCGCTTTATTTTTGCACTGTTTTGGGTTTTCCGTTAAAAGTACGCACAATAAGGATCCAAATTGTTTATCCGTGAGCGATATCATCAAATTGTATAATATTATATTATAACACTATTTAAAATTAATCACGTTACCTTGACCTTACCTCATTAGGACAGTGAAAATGTTATTATTTCTTTGTAAAACATCACCAGTCTGTCACGCAACTGTAATTAAGGTTTTGACTTTCATTGATTGCTGTACCTACAGCATAATTATATCGCGACAACTACAATATTTGTATATGATGATGCACAGTTTAACTACTAATTGACCGTTGCAATATTTTGAGATAAATTAACGGGGTGTTGATAAACGCTATAGGGCATTAAGCTTACAAGGACCTACCTAGCCAGAAGTTGTATGGTTCATTTTCTGAATGAAAAAGGAGCTTTGTTCCAAACGATTCAAACAATATGTGCCCGTGTATTTCCTTGTGATTCAGAAGAATGTGAATGATGGAAGAGTTGAATATGAATGTGATGATGGCTATAAGGGTAGAGGATAACCAAAGAAACGAAAAAGTGAAGTAAAAAGGCACTTTGCAGTGGAGAACCGAGAAAATATTGTAACAATCCGAATTTCAAGTTTCCGCGAAAGGAATTTTCTTCAGGAACGTGGAAGCTACAAAGTGGCTGGTATTTCTAGAATAATTCACCTTTAGAGTATGTTATGTTAAAGTGGCTAACGTATCGACTAAGCTGGGGTGAATTTTAGTGTAGGGTTATTTTTACCCGTCGTGTTTAAATGTCCGGGACAATAATATAGTCTTCCATTTGTATAAAATGTGACGTTTCTTATAGACTCAACAAACTACTACTACAAAACTTCTTACCAAGCATTTCGCTAGTGCTATTACTGTAGTGTATCTTCATCATTTCCATTTAAACCGAAAAACGTTCGCAGTTGGACCGAAACTTCACCCCTACACCGCCACTTCGACCGATTCTATGCACATCCAGTAGACTTTTGCAGCCTTCATAAGGTCTTGTGGGAGGCCTTCCTATCTTTGCGTCTTGTTGTAGGCTGTACTTACTGTACACATTTGGGACATTTGGGAGACTGAGACCGCATCGTGCTCTTTACTTACCAGCAATTTGGCCGGTATGCTGGCAAAAAAATATTTCAGATTTTTAGTTTACACAGATAACGTTTTTGTTAGGATATCTTATCATTTCGCTGTTTACTTTGTGTGCTGCTGTAGGAGTGGTATCTTCATTAATTTTATCATCAAGTGTAATAATGGCTACGTAACCTTCGTTTAATGCTGTTTTCCGTTTCAGCACTGCAAGATACATATATATACAGTATGTTAAGAAAACCCTGTCCGACCCGTGAAGGTGTTGTTAGGTATCGATAACTGATTCTACTAATGCATACAAAACCGGGCTAAACTTAAAAAAAAATCCCCCTAAAAAAATAAATATTATTTCGCAAAAAGAGGTAACTTAATAAATGTACGTTAACCACCCTTCGCCTGCCGCCTGCGGGGGCCGGGCGGCAGGGCACGCGGCACGTGGTCGCATCGCTATTCGCTCATAATAATACCGGTGTTGTCACTTTTTAAAAATTCCCAAATTTCGGGGAAATTGGAATTAATTCACGGGAAAAAAAGATTATTTCAAAATTCATTTGTATTGGTACTATGATGATTACGTAAAATTTTATATTATATTTGGTCATGTGTTTACCTAACCTTTATTACCCTTAAGGGTCGGACAGGGTTTTCTTAACATACTGTATATGGAATACTCTTTTTTTATGTTCACCGTAAAAAATATAGTTATAGATTTAGAAACTTTATAAGACAACTTTCTGATACAATGAGTGGGACGGTCTTGTCGTTAAAAGTGATATTTTAAGGACAACCTTTGGATGCATTTAGGGAGAAAAGAGATACTACTATAAATATAGTCTGTGATTACACCATTTACTTAAATACACAAATAATAGTAAAATTTAATAATATACTGCGAAATTAAACCTGTGCCATTCACTCTAACTTTGCCAAATATAAACTGAACTGAATCTTTAATATCTTATCAATTTGCCTATAGCTGCTATAGATATAACTAATGTAGTACCAATGTATACAACGTTATTTTTTGTATATGCGAAACCCGACACAAGTGTCCAGTATTTTTAAGTTAACGACATAAATGACTATCATAATTTTATTAGTGGCATGCAGTCTACCCTTTTGGCGAAGTTTGCGTTACGATGTCAGATACACCCTGTATATATATTTTTAAATTAATTTTACACTAGTGCTTC
Source organism: Sesamia inferens (assembly GCA_037179545.1). Classification (NCBI taxonomy): domain Eukaryota; kingdom Metazoa; phylum Arthropoda; class Insecta; order Lepidoptera; family Noctuidae; genus Sesamia; species Sesamia inferens. Next base: position 13,368,767 of record CM073933.1, on the reverse strand, counting down.
ACCGCAATCCCGCCTGCTGGTAAGCAGTGCTGCAATGAAAAATGAATGCGCTCGATCACCACACTGCATAATTTCTAAGTTTATTTGAGAAAAATATAACATGGTGTAAAATGATTAAAATTGATTCAGTAGTTGCTTATTATGAACAAACACATAAGCAAAGCGTTCTCAAACACTTAATTTAATTCAATGTAATACGAGTATAGGGTAGCCAGGATTTAATTTCATATCAATATATGAGACGTATGTTAATGTGAAATGTTGATAGTTCGTGCGTGGTTGTTCCGATTATAAAAAACAAAACGGGGGATGTCTCAGACCTGGCTAACTATAGACCAATCTCGCTGGCTACTGTACTAGCAAAAGTGCTGGACAGTCTGCTTGACAAACATATGGATAGGCACATAAAGCTTCATGATGCTCAGTTTGGTTTTAGACCTGGTCTCTCGACTGAAAGTGCCATTCTGTGCCTCAAGCAGACTGTACAGTATTATACAGACAGGAGTACGCCGGTCTATGCCTGTTACCTGGACTTGTCCAGGGCATTTGATTTGGTGTCATATGACATGTTGTGGCAAAAATTGAAAGATGAAACGGATGTGTCAGGTAATGTTATCGCTATTTTGAGGTATTGGTACTCGAGCCAAAGGAATACTGTGCGATGGGCAGGCACACACTCGGACATGTATGGGTTGGAGTGCGGGGTGAGACAAGGGGGGTTAACCTCTCCTCGTCTCTTTAACCTGTACATGAATGAGCTGATCGGCGAGCTCAGCAGAGCGGGCATAGGGTGCCATATAGATGGACAGTGCGTCAATAATATAAGCTATGCGGATGACATGGTGCTGCTGAGCCCGTCGATTAGTGCCATGCGTAAACTGCTGGAAGTTTGTGAAAGATATGCACGAGCCCATGGACTCAGATATAATGTAAAGAAGAGTGAAGTGATGGTGTTTAAGGCTGGTAACAAATCATTCGCTAGTGTGCCTCCTCTGTATCTTTGCGGTGCCACCTTAAACAGAGTATCTAGCTTCAAATATCTGGGTCACTGGGTCTCTGAGGATCTGAGTGATGATTGTGATTTGGAGAGGGAACGCAGGGCGCTGTCTGTGCGCTGTAACATGCTGGCCCGCAGGTTTGCACGGTGTACCGAGCAAGTCAAGGTGACTTTATTTAAGGCCTTCTGCCAGTCCTTCTACACTTGCAGCCTGTGGACTAAGTACACGCAGCGTACACGCACCGCTCTGCGAGTCCAATATAATAATGCGTTCAGAATACTGTTCGGACTACGGCGCTGCTGCAGCGCTTCAGCAATGTTTGCTGAGAAAAGAGTGGATGGTTTCCATGCCATCATGCGAAAGCGCTGTGCATCTCTCATGAAGCGAATGCGAGCCAGCCCGAACAGCCTTCTGAGTGTTTTCGTGGACCGCTGGGACTCGCCGATGTGGCGGCACTGGATGCGACTACACACTGCGGGTGGTCGCGTCCTGGGCTTGGCATAACTTGGCACTTCTGTGCGGCTCCATTTTATTGTGTTGTATTTCTGTTTTTGTGTACTAACAATAGATTTATAAGGTTTTATTTGTATTTAAATTTTTGTATGACTAACATTATATGGACTACGTCTGAAATAAATTATTATTATTATTATTATTAATGATATGGCAAGTATATAGGTCACTCGATGAACAGACAGTCGATTACGGATATTCATTCAAAACTGAAAGCTGTGTCATTGGAAATACTTCAATTCAATTCCACGTAGACTCCGTTGTTTTAGATTCCCAACAATTTGTTATTAAATTTATTATTATTGATATTTTAGTAAACGAAAAGAATGTACATATAAGCAAAATTAATTTTATCTGTACCTACATAAAAAAATACGTTAAATGAACAGTAAGCATTCCTTATACAGCTTAGTACCGCATTGCGGTTAAACCCAACCTTACCTTATCTTAAATTTGTACTTAAAGTAACGTAAATGTTATGCAAAGAAAGTCAAAGTCAAAGAAACTACTCTCAGGCACTGCCTACCTCAATTCTAGATCTGAACCAGCTGATTTATATTTTATCCGAGTAACTCGAAAGCGGCCCTGTCTTCGCACAATCACTTTCAAATTACATGTGGACCTTTATTCCCAGACAGAAAGCAACAAAATCCCTTTGTATTAAATAATACAAATTGGTCGTGTATCAATCTTGTTTTCATATTTCATCCAAATACTAACACATGCATCATGTTATTTATCAACAGATGCGTACCGCTGGAATGTAACCAGATATTCGCACAGATAATACATTCTTTCCGTGTTTGGATGGCACACGTCAAAGTAACCCTCCGCTTTTTCACAGTAAGTGAGTATTAATCTCGTGTAAAGGATCCCATGATACCCTTTCTATTACACGACATCTATTCCTAAGAACTTAAATGGTTTTCGTTTCTCTGACAAATTGGTCCAGTCTACTGGGTACTGATTTTACCAGCTACGTTTAGGTTACGGCCCCTTTAGTTAAGAGATTTTCCTTCAATTCTGTTGAACAAGGTCGATTTAAGGGTTTGCAGATCTTACCGATTCGGTATTTGGTCGCTTGCCAGAATTATCACCTGCATAATGTGGAATAAAAATGGAAGGTAGTTATAACAAATCGCATTTTTACTTTATAATACCTAACTGTATTGTTTTTTATTGATAAAATGATTGTTAGATCTTGATATATTAGTAAACTAATACTTGACGTCTTCAAGGATGTCTCCTCAAGCGCGATGTCCTTACTTTTGAAGGTATGGGCATTTCCTACTCTATGTCACTTATGGACATTAGATTAGTTCGAAGCCTGAACTAAGAAAGAATAACAACACCATTCGGCAGTTGTCCTTACTCTCGACATGTTTTCGGTTGTTCAAAAATTTACTACTTTCGGACGGTCCCTTGTTTCAGTTTTGAGTTAGTCCCTAAGCTCTTAGTATCTAACTGAAGTCTGGCTGTAATTTACTTATTTTCAACACGTCTGACATCTAAATGTATTACTAATTCAAGCAATACATGCCTAGAACAAAATATTTCATATATTTTGTTATCTAATTACAATCAACTGAGTTATTAAGTTTCTCTGTCATAGACTTCCATTAGGAGAGTGTTTTCTTAACTTAATGACTAAATTGAAACAAGTTCGTTTCAATTTCAGGAGAATTAAATTACGGGCTACAAATATTGCTCTACAGACAATAATTATTTTTGATACGTGTGCATTGCGTTTGATGATAATGCTGGAAAGCTGTAGAAAAATATGTTATAAATAAAACCACCACTTACTTTCTCTTCGCCATTAGCCAAGATTCACTTTTGCCATAGTATGTATAAAGTAGTTCATATTGACGTTTCCACTGCTGGGACATGGGCGTCCTCTCCGTGGGAGGAATTGGGCCGTACCTCTCGTGAGTCCAGTGCGGATTGGCAGATATTATAAGTTTTCGATTTTTTTATTCTAGGACATGCCACTGGGTAATGGCGTAGCAAACTAACAGTAGCAATAGGTTTCCTCTTGACAGTTCAACAAACTTCATTTTGTTATTTACCTTGTTGAGCAGACATATTTTTCGAACATTTGGAGCAATGGATTAGCAATATGCTTCAAACTGATTGAAATTGTTAGTATTAGTCTATTACGAAACCTTTACCTTCATTTCCTCACGATGCTTGTTATATTGCTTTGGCAACAGTAGTGATAAATAATTAACACTAGCGGCCGCCCGCGTTCGCGTGGGGTTAGTTCTTTGAACATTTTATTTTAACCCCAAAATATAAAGCATACATTTTAAATTTTTGTTATGCCCCGCTCCTATTGGTGACAGCGTGATGTTATGTAGCCTAAAGCCTTCCTGGATTAATGGGCTATCCAACGCAGCAAGAATTGTTCAAATCAGACCAACAATTCCTGAGATTAGCGCGTTCAAACCAACTCTTCAGCTTTATATATTAGTACAGATATGTACAAGGTAAAGAGCTAATCTGGGTAAGTCGCCGTCGTTACCACTGGGCTACCCAGTAGTACTGGGCTACACAGTAGTACTGGGCCAGTACCCACATTTTCATTCATCCACTAGCAACATTTTTTTTTATCATACTTTTTAGTACCTAAGCTTATTTTTGGTCTTATGCATTATAGCGAAAATCTTGGAATTAAAGTTATATCCTCAATTCATTTATACTTCTAGTTACCTACTTTTACGGTTAGGCCTTTAGTGATAAAGTTTATTACAATGCTGCTAGTTCATGTTCGGGGCGGCGGCGGGGGCTAAAACTGTACGGCAGTTATCAAAGCATGCGGTCAAAATATCTAAACAAAGTACATTGAAAATACATGATGTATAGAAACCATGGTAATAAACATGGTTGTACGTCAATATTTCCTTGCCACCTAGGTAGTATAAATAAGTTGAGCCAACGTTAAAGCACAACAACGTTTATATGATCAATTAAAATACATCCCTAGTACTGAAACCACTGCGGACAGGCCCACACAGCTTACTGCTGGTTCATATCCGCCAGCTGTAAGTTCATGGCTTTTATATAAGGCTTCTATTTAACTGGGCAACAAACGAATCTAACTTAGGGTTTTAAAATGGGTAGCAAAAATAATAGGTTGGTAGCTACACTGAAGTAGCATTTTAAGTAAGTATAAAATAGCAGCTTTGAGTTGTAAGCTTATTTAAATTGGCAGTGATTTTTTGGTGTGGCAACTGGATTTATTGTTAGGCGACCACATGACGGCGGATGAATTTTACAATTAGGTTGTTTATAAAATTAACTGAAATGGCAAATATAACCTAATCTAAACAATGTTTGATATCCCACTATAAATATTCGCTGCCAGTCATTATTTTTATACCTCACCTATTATTACATTCCCCTGTTTAGTCTCTTTGCTATCTTATATAGTAGCTATTATTTAGACTTTTATAGATCCTTTACCTTTTGAAGCTCATATAATATAGTAGGGTAGTTGACTAAAAAAAACCAATTAGTCCGTCAGCCAGATTTCCAAAAATTCTAGACACGTATTTATTTCTTTTTTCATATAAACAAAAAATGAAGACGACACAGTGCGTTCAAAACTCGTGTCACGTCACTGCACGCTACACTTTTTAGCGAGCAGTGACGTCACCAGCCACCACTCCTGATCTTTTATATTTGTCAATTTTTATTGATTTGATAAAACAAAATATACATATCCAATATTTTTCTATAATCTGAATGACGGACTAAATAGAATCAATTTTTACCCAGGAAACATCCCTATTTAAGTATTAAGGCAAAAACCGCCAAGTATTTTTTTTTAAATCAGGTATCTAGTTGCTTAATTACTTGTTGATCGCCTCAAAAATAACTAGCCTTAAAAACGTGAAATAACTCCTTTGAAAAAGCACAATACCGAAGGTTTCAAATCCCATAGCTTAAGCTGAACGCGTTGGCTTAGCATAAGTAGCGGCTAATGTTATTGCTATATTATTTTTACTTCCATGTTGTTGACCTATTTGGCTCTCTCTGCTCTGCAGTGGAATATGACGGCAGACAGACGGGCGCCTCGAGACGTTCAACCACCAGATAATGGCATCTCGCCTACGCTAGATCAGAAATGAACATAGCAGTGGGTATTTTTGTGGACTTGGGATAGAAAAACAACAGAGGCTTAAATAAAATTAAAGCGGTTATCAAAAATACATAGTCCTTTTATTTTTTTATGCCTTGTTTCTGTAGTAATTTTAGACAGTCAATATGTTATTGATGACTGATGAGTATTATATCTTGATAAATATATCGTCATAACATCTCCCGCTTGAAATATAATTTAAAATCTAAAGTCAGCAGAATTTAACTGAACTTATTCGAATGTTAAAGGCTATAATGGCTTTGGAATGGATAGAGACGACTACGGGTGGGGGTGAGAGGTAGAAGTTCCCGCGATGGTTCGCGACCCACATTTCCGAACGGTTCTTTATACGTTCGCGCCCCTGACACATTGACTTACATTTGAAACGTTCGACCCGTTTAAAATTCAGCCACTCCATCAGCAGATGGTTTTACTTTTGGACGTAATGATGCTCGTTGTTAAAACGTGAATGTGTCTATAAATGTTTTCTAATAAAAACCAGAACAGCTTCTATTTATATGTATAATAAGTTTCTTTGTGAGTATAAGAAACGCTTAGTTAATTATAAAGAAATATGTAAAGTAATAAAAAGCTAAGTAAGTAGAAATAAAATTTGCAATGTGACAAAAATTTCGAGTCCTCGAGAAGACTTTCTTGAGGCTTTATGAGACGGGAGTGTCTCGGAATTTACCAAATTCATGAAAAAGTTTTAATCGAGTTTTCCTATCTTGCTTATTACGCAAAATATGTTTCAGGCTATCCTTGGATGACTTTAAATAAACATAAAGTCTGTGTTACATATCCTGAATTGATACTATGGGTTTGGTTATATTGGTCGAAATTGAGTAAAAACGGTAACACACACCCTGAATTCCAAGTGGCTGTCAATTGGAATTCAGGATGAGAACAAAAACTATCAATAGTTTTTGTTGCTGACACACGTTCACTAGCAAATCGTTTTGTTTTTAAGATTGGTTTAATATTTGAAGGATGAGTTTTTCCATGACTAGACGATACAGAATGTTCTAGAGATGGTAATATCGGCAATTTTCAAGAAAATATTATCGAAGTTCCGTAAGTAGAATAGCTAAGCCAGAGTCTCGTGTCGTCAGCATAGCGGAGGATGCGCGCGCATTCGCTTCGATCCAACCAGCCAGACATTTGAATGAAATGACCGGTCACTCACGAGCGTATAGCATCACGTGTGCGTCTGCCTTGATGACTGTGAACTAATTATACCGTTGTAATATATGCTGACATTCCATCCATATCTACACTCTTAAAATCGTGACATAAATTTCATGAAGCTTTAGATCATGAAGCTCTAGACGAAGTTTATTCGGTTAAAGATAGTATGTGTTGATCCATATAAAGGGTGTCTCTGACATCGACGCACAAACGAGTACCATGGATCCAGTACATGATTCTGAAATTCCCCCACAGGTGGAATTTTTCGTCGGTTTTTTCCTGATTTAAACAAAATAATATGCAGTTTTTTTTTCACTTTAAACCGTTCATAATTGCTATACTTTTATAACCCAATAAGATTTTAAAGTAAAAATTAATTAATTCGCTAATTACACAAAAAACGCAATGTGAACAAAACTCGAATAACTATCTTATCAGCTGGCATAATAGAGTTCACGTCAGGGGTCAACGTCATACCCACAAACACGCGCGGCAGCACGCTTGCAACGTTCAAAGGCCGAGTCGACACATTTTTTTAAACACTGTTATTTCTGTAACCGCTAATTAACGATATAAATGACTACCATAATTTTATTACTGGCAAGCGGTGTAGCCTGCTCGCGAAGTTTGCGTTACGATGTCAGATACATCCAGTAGGCCTAGTATGAGTTTTCAATACGAAACTCGTTCGATCGCATCGAGCGCGTTTGACTCAGTGATTGGTCCGCTTCAAGGTCGTAAGAACTCTCAACCAATGAGAGCGCGAAACGCGCTCGATATCGACGATTAAGTTTCGTATTGAAAACTCATACTAGGCCTACTGTATTGTAGATATAGCAAGCAGGTACACGTAATCGATGATCAGAATTTGTGCTTGAACTTCTAAATCACCTTTGTACTCAGATCTTAATTTTGTCGTATCTTTATGTATTTTATTGTGTGTACATAAATAATAAAATGAAATAAAATAAATAAATGTTAAGTTATTAGACAATCTTTGGTAAAAATCTGTGTCCACCTAATATAAAATCAGCCTCAGATCGCACAATTTTCGCTGTCCGCATCTGACTCCGATTCCGTTTGCCCGGAATTTAATAACCATGCTAGATAAACGTAGAAGAATATAAAGGCAGCGTGGTAGATCATTGTCCTTTATTATCTTAGTACGGGTACAAAGCATTGTTTACGATTTTTTGTCATAATTAATGGACACGCGATAAGATATTATGTTTTTGTGATAGTCGTTAAAATTGTGAGAAATACTCATTTGGGGAACACTAAATTCCACTGATTGTATAGTTCAAGAGATGGAGTCAAGAAACGTAGATACATTTTAAATATAGAAAGTTGTTCACTATTCCAAAACCCAACTTAACTTTTTATGTGTATTCTCGTCATGAAGGCATTTCTGAAAGGCTTGTCAGTCTAGCCAATATCGCGTGGAGCATTTTGTGTACATAAAACAACCGGGCCGTTCCATAAGTGAATAGTAAAATTGGCAGGTTTACACAATAAAAGGTTAGCGAAAATAGATTCTGAATTATGATAGCAATAAAGTTAACGACCTCGGTGAAATTAAACACATTACCGCATCAATGGAGTTTGGTTTTTTTCGCGGCCGTGTGGCGCTTGAACTCGTCGTACTTATTTGAAAGAGAATAAAATAAACATGTCCTAAATTACCATTTTGGTAACATTGGAATAAATTGCTTCTTACATCTTCGTGTTGGTATTTGTTAATATATTTTTATCAATCATTTTCTATATATAAAACGTTTGATGAAAAACTTCTAGAAAACATTCCACAATCTGTTGTATAAATATATTAATTAATATTGTAGTAAGTAAACCCGTTTATAATTAAGATTTCACCCGTCTTTTGCAGAGTAGCAGAGTTAATTTCTAGCATATCTATAAATAGTTATTGTTATCTATATGATTTTCTAGTCTCGTCTAGCTTAACTAATATTAGGTCAATCTAGATCATACGTACGTGCGTAATGGAAAAAGGCATAATAAAGTGGTTAAAAGACACGAGATGAGCTGTATTCGTATGACTAAATTCGTTTAGCGCTAAACGAATTTAAGTCACCGTTCTATTGTAAATTGTTTGAAGATGACTGAGATAGAATGAATATGTTCAGCGCTAAATGTAACTTCAGATTTTTGGCCAAAGTGGGCATCAATCAAACTCAGACAGGGGATACCGACAAGCAACCTGTTACAACATCTACTACTTCTTTGGACTCCGTACATGTCTGAATTTAGGAATTTTTCTTTAGTTATTAAAAAAAAAATACTTTTGTGTATATTTATGTTGCAGCCAGCAGTTTAAGCTATTTAATCAACCACTTGACGTTTGAAAATAGTGCTCGTCTAGCTTCGCTCTTTCGACTCGCCGGCGCGGCGGCGGTTGATCATAGTTCTAACCTAACCCATTTAATGGAGGTGTCCTGACTAAATTACTGAGACCAATTCGATTCGCACGTGATTAGTTACAGTTCTATTCTGAACTATAATTTATTGAATATTTCAGTTTTCTATGAAAAAGTGACGAGTTTGACGACTTTTAGGGGGCTTTAGGCTGCTTTTATAAACAACGCGTAAATAATAAAACACTGTCGTCTCTGGCCATTCTTCTATAGTCTATCATTAGACTAAATTGGTAGCGAAGGTTAATAATTTAGGCGATGAGTTGGTCTGTGCCAGACGTATTTAAATAACAGAATGAAAATGACGCGCGATATGATTATCTCACAGTTTATATCTTAAACATATGTATATAAAATTCTCGTGTCACAATGTTATCATGCGCTTCCGAAACGGCTTGATCGATTTTTATGAAATTTTATATGCATATTCAGTAGGTCTGAGAATCGCTTACTATTTTTTACATCCCTAAGTTATGAGGGTTGTCTACTAACATAATATTTTGGCCATTTTTTTTAATTTATCATTAAAATATAAATAAAAATTCAAAATTTCACCCTTCTACTATCAACCGCCGTTTTTTAATCGCGATCCTAATATCTGTATATTATGGCAAAACAATATTTCCTGAGTCACCTTGTCTTTTTCTATTCTAATAATTATAATTAATTAGTGTCAATAAAACTTAACAGTTAAGATTGATTGAACGCGCTAATCTCTGGAACCATAAATCGTATTTGAAAAATTTCTTTTGTTTTGATGACCCAGTTATTGAGGAAGGCTTTTACAGTAATATTACGCTTTGTGTGGGCCACTCACAGCGTAATGTTAAAAGCCTTTAGGAACCGCACAAAAAGTAAATGTAAGTCAAAAAGAACCCTAATCGAAGTGATAGTGCGAGCAAGTGGAGCGATGATACGGGGACACTTGAAATTTCACGCTGACGAGGTCGCGGGAAAATGCTAGAACCTACTTTATCCTTATTCATAAACGTTGTTTAAAATTAACTAGTGATTAGCGATTCTTTAACCATACATTTTTGACCTTTTAACGTCACTTAACTTTAATCATATAAACATCACAGTGTTTAACGGGTTTGTTCATAAACGATAATTAAAGTTAAGAGACGTGCAAACGTCTAAAATGTACGGTAAAACAATCGCTAATCACTAGTTAGCTTTAACCAGCGTTTATGAATAAGGGGGTATATGTATAAAACTTCATTTAAATGTTGAAGTTCAAATAAAGAGGGACATTTTTTTTAAATATCTTATATGTAATGGAAAATGATCTAACGTTTATCCAGGACCACCCCTATGCGCAGATGGTGATCACCGGGGACGTTTTAGTGAGGTAAAAATCCCACACTGCCCGACCTCATTGCTCGGGGGTCGGGTGCCTTTTGAAGGTTTCCCCCCGAAAACAAAAAAAAGGTCGTGCCGGTATGGAAAAAGAAGTAAACCGAAATATAGAGGTTACTTGATATACATATACTTATGTAATTACGCAATCACAATCTTAATTATTATAAAGGATATAGGATTATGGATTGCTTCATATGTTGGAAAAATGTGTCTGCGCAGCAACGAACAAATAACGCATTAAATGTTATTGAACTGTCAAAATGATAGCCATTCCTACTGTTAGTGTGTGTGTTACGTAATTACACCACTGATTTTTAAACAAAAATATATCCATTTAATATTGGTTCTCAGTTTATCAGTATCATTGGACACGCCACAATAGCGGCGGTAAGTCCCCTCTTTGAGGAGTGGCCAGAGCCGCCACGGCGCCCTCACCTTCCGCCTGACGCAGGTCATTACCGGACACGGTAGTTTCGGGGATTCCAGTTCCATTTAAGGCGGGAGGAAACACCAGGGTGTCACCATTGTGTGGATCGCCCTGAGGACACGGTATGAGCATACGGTGGAGGTCTGCCCGGCATGGATAGAGCACCGCCGTGTCCTCATAGCGGCGATCTCTCGCGTGCGACCCTGGTCCAGGCCATGATCCGGAGCGAGAGTGCATGGCAGGCCGTCACCTCCTTCTGCGAAGCTGTCATGCTGTCAAAGGAGGAGGCGGAGCGCGTGAGACAGCGGGAATCCCAGCGCGCTCACGCCACTAGCCGCCGCAGGAGACACCCGGGTCGGGAGACGACATCGAACTCCTAGCCACCGTAGGCGCGGGCCTGCATGCGGTTAGCAGTGGGTAGCTCGCCGCCCGGTAAGGACCAGGTCCGAGTCGACGGTGCGTTGTGTTTCACGCGCGCCTCAAAGAGATGTCAGCACATCGTTACGGGGTCCACGAAGACTGATGCCTACTGGGTCAGGGTTGTGGGTTGGTTAAAGAAGAAACCGTGGCCCTGGCTGTTGCACAGGCAAGTGAAGAAACACGGGTGGGTTTTAGTCAGTATAAGTCTGACACGCTCTTCCGCTCCGCCTAGAGCGGGAGAAGTCATTTGATGATTTCCCATCCCAAAAAAAAAAGCTTATCAGTATCATACCTAATATAGAAATGTCATGGTAAGATTGCAGTGTCATCATTTTAGATAATTTTTTTAATCTCGTAAATTAAGGTATAAGTTATTAAAAACAATTGAACTGTAATTCAGCATTAACGTTTTATTTATGAACAATTCTGCAAACTATCAATATTTTTATCTTAATTTTCATATTAATAATAAAGAAATTTAATTTAATCTGTCTAAACGACACGCCATTGGAATATTTGAGGTTTCCCCAAGGGATACCAAAATAATTTGGTACGAACTTATTGAGATTAAGTTATCCGTAATATCGGTACATGGTTTCCAAGTCTAACTTAGAATATCTATAAGTAGAATCCGTCTCACGAGAGGAGTCCCGCAGCAATAAGTGGGACTAATTATAATAATATAGTTAACAATAAGTATTGTTACGGGCTAGGGGTACTAAAATACCGGTTAAGGGTTACGAAGTTTATTGGCAACGAAGGTACAGTCGATTGTAGGCAATGACAAGTAGAATGTGCTGACGTTGCACCGAAGTCTTCACTTACGTCCACGAAGTCCGTGTTGTAAACACACAATAACACTACAGATGTTTCTTCACGTAGTACTCAATGTTCTCGTTACAGTTGTCGCAGTAGGTATTCTCAAAGATCGCTTCTTAAAAGTCGCTGTTTTCGTCTCGGTAGTCGAATGCAGACTGACTGGGCGCCGGCGTCGCGGCGCTATATATAGGCCAGCTGATCGAACATTCCAGAATCGTCTAGACGTAATAATAATAGCGCATAACTTCGAGTACATTCAGTAGGTACCTACGGTAATTCCCGGAAGCGGGTTTCTAGAAATTTCGATGTCGTCGCTTTGTTGACAAAATTGATAAAACCTGTACCATTCGATAGGCCACCTTGAGTCTAGGAATGCGTTTTTATATTACACCTAGACAATGTCTAGATCTCGAGTAATAATGCTTAAAAGTCACGCGCTACATGTCACGCGATATTGAACCTTATGTCCTCAACATAAGGTGCATTCGTAACATTGCCCCCTTCTTAGACATGCTCGTCCCGAGCATGATTTGGTCCATAATAGTGAGCTAGGCGGTCTACGTGTACGATCTTCAGCTTCCCCCTAGATCCTTTCCTTATCCGGTAGGTGACATCGTTTATCCTGGTTACTATCGTGTACGGACCCTCCCATTTGGCTTGGAACTTCGGACTCTTTCCTTTTCTCCTAATGGGATTATGTAACCATACCAAAGTTCCCTCTTCAAATCCGGGCACGTTAGCTTTGCGGTCGTATCGGATCTTCATTTTCTCGCTGGTTTTCAGACCGCTCTCTCTCACTAGCTCATGTATTCTATCGAGCTTACGCCGCAGGTCGGCCACGTAGTCGACAGCTAGGATAGGGGTATCAGGGGGTGTTCCGGTTAGTGCATCTATGGGTAGTCTAATTTCTCGGCCGAAGTTGACTTTCGCCGGTGTGCAATTTGTGCTATCATGTGTTGCAGAGCGGTATGACATTAAGAAGAGTGGAATGTATTGGTCCCAATCCCTCTGATGTTCTTCAACTACTTTGGCCAAATGATTCTCTAGCGTCTGGTTGAATCTTTCGACCATTCCATCTGACTGAGGGTGATATGGTGTTGTACGAGTCTTATGTATCCCGAGTAGTTGGCAAACCTCTCGGAACAGTGAGGACTCGAAATTTCTACCCTTGTCAGAGTGCAACTCCAAGGGGACGCCAAATCGACAGAACACCTCGTGAACTAGCTTTTTGGCAACGGTATGAGCTTCTTGGTTGGGTACTGCAAAAGCTTCTGGCCATTTGCTGAAATAGTCTTGCATGACGATGATATACCTATTCCCTTCTTCAGTAACAGGGAATGGCCCAGCTATATCGACAGCAACTCTTTCCCATGGTGCACCAACATTGTACACTTTCAGCCGACCTCTGGCTCTCGTTTGCGGTCCCTTTACTGAGGAGCAGGCTACACATTTCCTACACCAGTCCTCTACGTCTTCGCGGCAATGCACCCAATAAAATCTTTTTCTCACCTTCTCCAGAGTTTTCTTCACTCCTAGATGTCCTCCGGATGCTCCGTCGTGCACCTGCTTTAGCACTGATGCGACTTTATCATAGGGGACAACTCTCTGTAAGGTGACCTCCTGTCCACTGGGTGATTCCCATTTCCTCTTCATAACTCCATTGTCAATTATCAGGCTGTCCCATTGAGCCCAGTAACTTTTTGCTGTTGGGCTAAGCGCTGATATTTCACTCCAAGCGGGCCGCTGGTCACGTTTCTTCCATTCGATTACTGTCTTCAAGTCACTATCTTCCTTTTGTGCGTCTTCCAATGATCGATTATCCCAGTCTTCATCCAAAGCGTTCACCTGGATAATCCTTACGTTCTCTTTCTTTTCCTGCTTGGAACAATGTCGGCAAGATTCTTCGCAAGGCCGTCTAGATAAAGCATCAGCATTTTTGTGTGACTTGCCTTTTCGATGTTCAGTGACAAAGTCAAATTCTTGCAGTTGCTCTATCCACCTTGCTACTTGTCCTTCTGGGTCTTTGAACTGAAGCAACCACTGTAAGGCAGCGTGATCGGTGCGAAGTGTAAACTGTCTCCCAATCAAATATTTCTTGAAGTGTTGTAAGGTCTTAACAACGGCTAGAAGTTCTCGGCGGGTAACACAGTAATTTCTTTCTGGCTTGGAAAGACATTTGCTGAAATATGCAATAACGACCTGCCGATCTCCTTGTGTTTGAGAGAGAACTCCTCCAATGCCAACATTGCTGGCATCCGTGTCCACCAGAAATCGGCCTTCCCGACTAGGGTAACCTAATACAGGAGCCCCACACAAGTGAGTTTTGAGTAGCGCAAATGCCTGTTCGCAGTCAGGATTCCATTCAAATTGACACTTTTCCTCTGTTAAACGATGCAACGGTTTCGCTAACTCAGAGAAGTTCTTCACAAACCGACGGTAATATGCACACAGACCCAAGAAAGAGCGTACCTCAGTTTTGTTACGAGGGGTAGGCCACTTCGACACGGCTTTTATTTTTTCAGGGTCTGTTCGAATCCCTTGCGCCGAAATAATGTGTCCTAAGTATCCAACCTCTTTCTGGAATAGTGTACACTTACTAGGACTGAGTTTTAAATTCGCTTCACGCAGTTTTTGGAACACTTTCTCCAAATTGCGTAGGTGCTCTTCGAAGCTTCGTCCCATAATGATGATGTCATCCAAATAGACCAGGCATGCATCACCAAGCAACCCCACCAAAATGCGCTCCATTAAGCGCTCGAATGTGGCTGGAGCATTGCACAGTCCAAAAGGCATGACATTGAATTGCCAGAGACCGTTCCCAGGACCAGTGGAGAAAGCGGTCTTTTCTTTATCCTGCTGACAGATTTCCACCTGCCAGTATCCATTTTTGAGGTCAACTGTGGAGAACCATTTCATGCCACTTAGCAAGTCCAAAGTGTCATCTATACGTGGCAGAGGATAACTGTCCTTTTTCGTGGCATCATTTAACATCCTGTAGTCAACGCAAAACCTTGTACTGCCATCCTTTTTCTTGACTAGGACAACTGGAGATGACCAAGGGCTGGTAGATGCTTCGATAATTCGGTTTTTCTCCATATCTCTTAACATTTCCGTGACTTCCTGTTCTCTTGCAAAGGGTATACGACGTGGTCTCTGTCTTATCGGCTGTGTATCCCCCGTATCTATGTATATGGTGTTTGACTAGCCCGGTTCTTCCCACGTCACCATCGGTCTTCGAGAAGATGTCATGGAAGTTATGCAATAGTTCCTTAACTTTGTGACTTTCGAACTTGTTTAAATTACCCTTACAATTTTCGAGTAGTGTCGATACATGTTCCTGCCACTTCTTATCACGTTCCTTTTCGTGCACCTCTGTTTTTCTCAAAGATGCTACATTATCGCACACACCCACCACGCGATTCTTTTCGAGAGTTATTTCTTTGTTACTAACGTTGATTATGCGTATTTTTGGTTTATCGGAAATCATCATCAGTGTCCTCGCCGTTATCCAGTCTGGGTGATCTCCAGAATCTTCTATTATAATGCAACGTTTGCGGTATCCTATTGGTGAAAATCTAATATCTACTAAAGTTTCTGATCTTGGCGGTAATACAGTTTTCCTTAAACAGTACACTGACCCTTGTTTTGCACCTTGCAGAAATACTTCTTGTTCGGGAAAACTCAATACTCCTTTTGCTACATTAAGGACGCATTGTTGTTTCTTCAAAAAGTCCAGTCCTATAATGCAATCATCTGTAATATTCGCTACTAAAACAGGATGCGTAAATGTCTTATCACCCATTTTCAAAGTCACATTTGTTTCACCAAGGACGAGTACTGGTTGGCCGGTGGCGGTTTGTAATCGGCATTGTGAATACCCTCTTTTCCATGCTATGGTCCGAGGAAATAGCTCCGGTCGTGCAATAGTTCTTGATGCACCAGTATCCAATGTGAAACTGCATGACTTACCATTCAGTTCTCCTTCTATAATAAGACTGTTTCCGTCATCCCACTTCTGACACCAATTGTTACGGGCTAGGGGTACTAAAATACCGGTTAAGGGTTACGAAGTTTATTGGCAACGAAGGTACAGTCGATTGTAGGCAATGACAAGTAGAATGTGCTGACGTTGCACCGAAGTCTTCACTTACGTCCACGAAGTCCGTGTTGTAAACACACAATAACACTACAGATGTTTCTTCACGTAGTACTCAATGTTCTCGTTACAGTTGTCGCAGTAGGTATTCTCAAAGATCGCTTCTTAAAAGTCGCTGTTTTCGTCTCGGTAGTCGAATGCAGACTGACTGGGCGCCGGCGTCGCGGCGCTATATATAGGCCAGCTGATCGAACATTCCAGAATCGTCTAGACGTAATAATAATAGCGCATAACTTCGAGTACATTCAGTAGGTACCTACGGTAATTCCCGGAAGCGGGTTTCTAGAAATTTCGATGTCGTCGCTTTGTTGACAAAATTGATAAAACCTGTACCATTCGATAGGCCACCTTGAGTCTAGGAATGCGTTTTTATATTACACCTAGACAATGTCTAGATCTCGAGTAATAATGCTTAAAAGTCACGCGCTACATGTCACGCGATATTGAACCTTATGTCCTCAACATAAGGTGCATTCGTAACAGTATTATTCCCAGGAGCTTTTGGATAAACTATAACAGCCGCACATGTCGACTATTTCCATAGATGGGAAACCATCTTTTTATACTAAGACCCTCCGTATCACGGAAAGCACATTAAGCCATTGGTTGTTATTCTTGGACATATATTAACAGTTTACCAATCTATATTTAAGACTAGCGACCCGTTCCGGCTTCGCATGGGTGCACTGCTAAATATTAAATACACTACAGAAAAACTGTGAACATTGTATAAAAAAACATAGCGACCCATTGCTTCCGCCCTGCCCCGGCCGGTCGTTGCCGCCGTAAACACGGCGCCACGCAATTTTTAAATCTGTAATATCTTCGAAAATAGTCATTTAAATCATATGCTATAAAGGGCGTTGTAGATCCACAACAATATAGCTAAGGTATTAAATTAGATAAGGATTAATGCTATATTAGTTAAAATCGCATCGAAAATTTACCGGTATTTGTCGTAAAAAGTAAATGACAAAAAAAATGTTATTGTGGGATATCCATAGACATATACCACCGGGGACTTTTTTGTAGACCTTTTTAATGTGTACAATATTTATTACATTATTTTGATAAATCTCCTAGGGTTCAGCCAGCGTTTCACCGAAAACGCGGAAAAATGTAATTATTTACGACATCAAATTAGATACCTCAAAAATAAATAGTACTTCTCCACAATTTAATGGATGCTATTAAAAATATAAACCTTCCTCTTAATCACTCTTTCTATTAAAAAAACTGCATCAAAATCCGTTGCGTAGTTTAAAGATTTAATAATACAAAGGGACATAGGGAAAGAGAAAGTGACTTTGTTTTATAATATGTAGGGATGTAGTGATGTGTATTTTATTAAAAACTGCTCTCAAAACGGTGGATTAAAAACTTCGAAGACATTGTAACATCAATCAACCCGTACTGGACCCGTATACATTAAAGATTACTCTTTCTCGAGGAGAGGAGGCCCCAGCAGTAGGATAGTCATATTAGGTTGTAGCTGTATCTGCAATGCATGCATGTGGCATTGTATATAAAGTTGCACTTATTTATATACTAGTTATTTTGTTGTATATTATGATGTAGCTGTATCTACAATCCCTTTCTTTGGTATCCCTTGGAGAGACCTCAAATATTCCAATGGCGTGTCTGTTAGACAGTTACAAAGAAAATGAAATTACTTTGTTATTAATATGAAAATTAAAATAGAATAATTGAAATTCAAAATGAAATACAGTTCTTATAATAATGAACTGCTCTATTGCAATGCAATGGCCTCTTTTCATACAGAGAAAGTAAGAACATTAATTACCGGAATCATTACAGCTGCTCAAGGCGGATTGGCGATTAATAACCAGCTCATGCACGCTACTTCGTCCGCGTGAAGTTTCTTGTTTTACTCCATAAACATTATTCTATAGCTGTGCCTCGTTATTTCGTTTCCGCTTAGCGTAACTTCTGACTTTTTTTCTTTTTTCCCGGCTCCCATGAGTCGTTGTATGCCATTAAATAGCCGTCCTCAAGAATTAGGCTATGTAATACAAAAATATTTAACCAAATTCGACTTGCAGTTCTAGAACTTAGCACGTTAAAGTAAACAAACTCTTTAGCTTTACTGTAGGTATAGATTATAACTTAAAAGGTTCTTCACGATTTTTTCCTCCGCCAACGTCAGCGACATGACTACGGGATAAACTTCGAAGGGTGTAATAATGAGACGTATCCCTTTGATATGACTTGTGGAGATGAAGCGTTACATTACAAGGAGCCAGTTAAACCTCTGTGCAGCCGGCCTTATCGGTCATTCATTCTTATAGGTGCGTAATGCTTCTGCAATAGTAAGAAAGGAAAGTAATGTGCGCTGCTGCAATTGATTTGTAGTCGTATCTGGGCTGTCCAGTACCTTTTTTGCCCTGTTCTGTTCATCCTGCATAGTATGCATTGATTGGTTTTTCCATAAGCAATGATAATTATTATTAATTTCAAAGTACGGCTGTAAACTCCCAAAGTATTAGGCAGAAATGTACATACTCATTTCGCCAGTTATGCTTTAGTCCGATATAATGAGGCCGAGCCTATTGCCAATGCAGTCTGTTGCGATAAGTAATGAACTTTATTTAGAAACTCGAAATATGTAGTTTTCTCTGAAATATTCATGAAGGAAGTATGTAAACATTCGAGGACGCGAACAAAAACATAATGTTTTTCAGACATTTCTATTAATAGGTTTGATTGAAACAGTAAAGAAAATAAACAAGTAAAGGGCGTTTTTCGTGGCCACATTTCAGCGGCGTGGGTGGAGCCTGTGGGAGGCCACGGGTCTGTTTTTATACCCACAACTTGGAATCGAGTTAAGCTAATAGGTTACTATAATTTCCATAACAATGCTCAAATGTTTATCATGAATATCCCAATTATACTCTTCTAAACTGAAAATGTTGTTTAAGTTTATCCACCAGTCTGTACATACACCTAAAACAACCTAGGGCTTATTGTTCCATCGCCAGATAATTTATTCTATTCTATTTTTATTTATGGCCAGTAAAGCCGATGTCGACTATTCTGCCAATGTCCAAAGTGGATTGGAGAAGCAAGAGTGTACATAAACAAATAATAATATAATAAAGAGCAATAATAGTAACGTAGTCGTCAGATAACTTTTATTGAAGAAATAAAATTGACGTTCAACAATTTTTAAATGTAATAACTGTCAAAATTTAAAAATTGTTTCTCGAATTAGGTTATCAGATGATTGAGAAATCAGCCCAAAATGTCAGGTCAGAAATATAATCACGGCTGTTTCAGTGGCAGTGATAAAGTAAAAGATATTTACCGTACGTAATTAAGATTGATGAGTCCACAAACAATTATTTTTAAATAGTGTTATCATTTCGAGGGTCTTGTGGCTAAATAATAACAACCGCTCAGGTCGATCGATCAGCTTAAGCTTCGCTTGCCCCGGTTTATCTAAGAAGGGGTGATCAGCTTTACACACCGAGGACGCCTATGTGCTTCGGAAAGCACGTTATACCGTGATCCTGGTCATCATTCGTGACTCTGCCAGTCGTTACAAAAGTCTTGACAACCAGTCTTACCAAGGGCTGTTACCCAATAACTGGGTTGTGGAGGTCAGGTGGGCAGTCACTCTATGTAAAATGTATTCAGCTAGACCAGGGTAGACTGGAAGTCGACTCCAATATAGCTGGGAAAAAGGCTAGACATATACCCCCTGTCTACTACTACTATACCTACTTTAAGTCTGAAATCGCTAACCCGCATTGTGGAAGCGTAGTGATTACGCTCAATTCTTCTCTGTATGAGAAGAGACCTGTGCCCAGCAGTGGGACGATAAAAAGATTGATGGTGATGATGATGATGATATACCACCTTATTCATAACTGCTGCTTAAAGTTCACTAGTGATTAGTGATTCTTTAACTATACTTAACTTTAATCATCCTTTGTGAATAAGCACCACAGTGTTTAAGGGGTTTATTCATAAACGATGTTTAAAGTTAAGTGACGTGCAAACGTCTAAAATGTATGTTTAAACAATCGCTAATGACTAGTGAACTTTCAGCAGCGTTTATGAATAAGGGGGATAATGATTTCGTTGACTGGTCCTACCTGTAGTGCTATTCTGTAAAATCTCCACCTTGGAAACAGATAAAGTGATATGTCGATCCTTAGCAGCTCTTCACCTAAGTTATCGCGGTAATACTGCAGAATAGATCGTTTCTGATGTAAACTTCTATGGACACGTCAGAAAATTGCGACCTATCAGCAAAATTCAAATCAAATTCCTATCAATATCTTCCTACTACTAGAACACAGGCCTTCTTAGGTGAGAGAGAGTGTTTTTATATACACGTAATTTTGAAAGAGAAAGACGTGATTCTATTAATATGCTACCTCGTTGGTCTAGTTGTCGCAAGAGCTGCTACAGAAGATGAGGTCCTGCAGGGTAATCGCGTAACGCAGTATCAGTAGCAAAGAGTTTAATTTTGACAGTTTAACCACAATCACGTTATTTGTTCTCATTACTATACATAGTATTGTATAAAGTCATGTGTTTTTTTTAAATGAACAGATAGCTGTGCTGCTGGGGAGTTTGTTCCGCCACTTCTTCTTCCCAGCGAAAACACTAGTAACTGGTGAAGGGCGTGCGTTTTGGCGGGACTATCTTATGTAATATTGACGTTCAAAAAGTGCTGATTCTCAGCTAACACTCATTCAAACATATGGATCTATGGATTAGCAATAAGCTTCAAAATTATTCAAATTGAGAGTAATAGTGTGTTATGCAATTAGGCTCCCGGGTTCGATTCCTAGGTAAGGCAAAATGTAATTGGTTTTCCTTAAAAACATTACTCTGTCGCAGCCCGTAATCTGGATGTCTATATGGTTGATGGCAATAAGCTCGCCACATGGGAATTTAACATAACTGGCAAAATGTGATGTTACTATGAAGACACCTATCTCTAACTCTTCGGAAAAAATAGCGTGATGTTATTATGTTCTATTAATATTTGAAGGTAGACTATCGGCGCGATATATAACGGCGCGTGACTGGTTAATTTTAAATATTGTGATCTGTTTTGTGTCAGTATCAATTGTCCGTGAATTACTCTACTATTTTTTGAAGTCGATTAATCGATCGGTATTCGGCTAAATTATGATTTTTTTTTATTAAGAGCGGTTATCACCATGGAGCGAATGGTAACACCGACTGGAGTTGCGATTGACATAGCGATCGACCGTTAACGCGGGCGGGCTATGCTCAAGTTTCCGTCGAGTATGTTGGTCATACTCAAACCCAGTGGCTCTTGTCTGTTTTAATCTGAGATTATCATCGTAATCCCTTGATATTAAAGTGATCTAAGTGTCTGTACAGTTAAAATAATAAGAATCGAACATCACACTATAGTTATTGTTCAACGGTTTCTCGAAATACCGCCTACGGAACTTCGGCCCCGCCTTCCTAACGTTTTCCACGTTATATATGTCGGCGACAGCGACGGCAGAGCGGTAGGGTCGACATCATCTTGGTGTGGTGGTACAGGTTCCGTTTCGTAGGTGAGTTTTGAATTAAAGCACGACGTGTAGATATACCCTCCAAACTTCATAATTACAATTTGAATAGGCAAACCGACAGTTTCGGTTCGGAGATGTGCCTTGGTCCGCGTCTCGATGCAAAGTCACCGTTCGACGAACCCCACTTTCCAAAGCGACTCTGTCCATGTGACGCCATCACAAAATAACGTCACAAGCGTTCGCCCCTCTACTTCGTAAATCAAATCAGCAACTTCTATTAAAATTAATCGACGATCTCCGACACGGCCAGCCTGACGAGTTGCACGTCCTCGTGCATCTTCATCATCATCATCCCAGCGCCAATCCCAGTCGCATCCGAAGCTCCCTCAGCCCCGGAGTCCAGGATCCGGTTCACCAGGCCAACCGCCGATTCCGGCCAAATTTCGATATTTCCCGTTGCACGTCCTCGTGCACGTCTGTAACAAATTTAAAAAAAACACAGAAAACCGACTTGGAAGCATTTTAGAGCTCGGCCAACCTGACCGTCACACGTCACGTTTAGTTACATTGACTATTAGAAAACCAAACAAACTTAATTGTTTTAACAACTTAAAAGCTTCCTTCAAGCCTCATAATTATCAACTTTCAAAAAGAAAACAAAAGGTTCCTCCAAGCCTCATAATTATCAAATCAAAATCATAATCTTTCAATAAGAAAACACACCATGGTTCGCTACCACAGTAGCTAGTGACAACTCATAGTTGACACCCATATCGTCATCACCTCTTGTGATACGACCAACTCTAGAGTCCACGACTCCCAGGTCAACACATGACCGTACAACTAATAGTCTCCTCCGAGACCCAGGTCCCCGCCACATCACTAGCTGCCCATCGCCCCCTGAACAACTCCTCACTGAGTTGCAGTTACGACTACAGACTAGTGCATGCAGTGCGACCATATCTACCAAAGTCCCCGCCACATCACTAGCTGCCCATCGCGCCCTGAACAACTCCTCACTGAGTTGCAGTTACGACTACAGCCTAGTGCATGCAGTGCGACCATACCTACTAGTGTGCCCGCCACACCACTAGCTGCCCATCGCGCTCTGAACAACCCCTCATTGGGTTGCAGTTACGACTACAGACTAGTGCGTGCAGCGCGACCACACCTACTAGTGTCCCCGCCACACCACTAGCTGCCCATCGCGCTCTGAACAACCTCTCACTGGGTTGCAGTTACGACTACAGACTAGTGCGTGCAGCGCGACCACTCAGCCATGATACGTGTTCTATTTGCTGGCGGAGGCACCCTCCTCACCATCTTCTACATTTTGAAAATCTAACTCAGCAGACATTACTTGGAAAAATCTTTCGTACTTATGCGATCGTGGGGTACTTATAAGTTCTGTTTCCAATCAACGATTTCAATAGGTAACGATCGCCATTATCGCCATCAAACAACTCACTAATATTAAATTTCATTACTTTAGCTCATTTCCATCAAATTAACATTTTTCGTAAATACCACTCATTTCTATCAAACTAACATTTTTCGTAAATAGCACTCATTTCTATGTTCGTTACCGCTTGTTCTCTTGAGAAGATTTAATAGTCTAGCCACACATACTATCAGAAGCTCAAGTAAGCTTGTAACTATAGGCCACAGTGAACTTTAGTTTTAAATTAAAGACAAACCAGACATAATTTTAAAACCCTGATTTAAAATTTCTCAGGCCATTATAACAAACAATAATCGGGTAGTACGAGAAATAATATTTGCAAAAATAACTCTTATTATCATGTCGCAAAGAAATTGTTCAGTACACAATACACTGGCACAACCTTCAACTTTGTACACTGTATATATACTGGCGCGTGTATACATACACCGATGAAATTACAAATTGCTTGACAAGAGAACATTCGGCCACGGAATCAAAATAAAAATAGTACGACTCACCGGATTGTGGCGATTTCTCGCAAACACCTGCCACTTGGCAGTTGTCAACCGTTGCACACCAGACATCTCGGAGCTCTCATAAAATCCCATTACGTTACCACAAACGTTTTGGGTATTTTGAAATCTTCTCATCGCCTGCAGAGTAGAGGCTCAAGTCTTGAAACCTTGGGCGTTCCGCAAGGAGCACGCAGCTTCGGCTGCGCCGCAAGCAGCTCCAGCAGCGCCAGACGCCATTGATGCGATTCACCAAGCAGCTAGAAGCGCGCTCCGCAAGCGCACCTTGGGCGCTCCGCAAGCGCACCTTGGGCGCTCCGCAAGCGCACCTTGGGCGCTCCGCAAGCGCACCTTGGGCGCTCCGCAAGCGCACCTTGGGCGCTCCGCAAACGCACCTTGGGCGCTCCGCAAGCTCACTTTGCACGCTCCGCAAGCGCACCTTGCGCACTCCGCAAGCGCACCTCCCGCGCTTCGCAAGCACACCTTGCATGTTCCGCAAGAGCACCTCGCTCGCCAAGCCACAGCCAGCACTGTCGCGCGCCAAGCAACGGCCAGCACTGTCGCGCACCAAGCAACAGCCAGCACTGTCGCGCACCAAGCAACAGCCAGCACTGTCGCGCGCCAAGCAACAGCCAGCACTGTAGCGCGCCAAGCAACAGCCAGCACTGTCGCGCGCCAAGCAACAGCCAGCACTGTAGCGCGCCAAGCAACAGCCAGCACTGTCGCGCGCCAAGCAACAGCCAGCACTGTCGCGCGCCAAGCAACAGCCAGCACTGTCGCGCGCCAAGCAACAGTCAGCACTGTCGCGCGCCAAGCAACAGCCAGCACTGTCGCGACAACGCCGCGTCCAGCCGCACGTGCACGCCTGCAGTGGACTCCTGCAGCGCACTCCTGCAGCGCACTATCACGCGGAGCGATCTCTTCTGCGTCAGCAATTGAGCGCACCTCGTAACGTGACGTTCACTTCCAGCCTCACTACCAGTACATCCAGCATTTACAGAAGGTCGTACAAAGGCAATGAACAACTACCACACAAATAATCACACAAGTACTTTAGAAATATTGGCAGAAAGTGACTTATTCTGTTCCTTGATTTATAACGAGATTGTGAGCAGTGTAGTTCTTTATCCAACTTCTGATGTCGGAGATAGCGACGGCAGAGCGGTAGGGTCGACATCATCTTGGTGTGGTGGTACAGGTTCCGTTTCGTAGGTGAGTTTTGAATTAAAGCACGACGTGTAGATATACCCTCCAAACTTCATAATTACAATTTGAATAGGCAAACCGACAGTTTCGGTTCGGAGATGTGCCTTGGTCCGCGTCTCGATGCAAAGTCACCGTTCGACGAACCCCACTTTCCAAAGCGACTCTGTCCATGTGACGCCATCACAAAATAACGTCACAAGCGTTCGCCCCTCTACTTCGTAAATCAAATCAGCAACTTCTATTAAAATTAATCGACGATCTCCGACATATATTTTGGTCTCACTATATTGCCTCAGGGATAGCTGTCGAAAATGTTAATTGGTAATCTACGTGCCCAGAACATAGTTAAAGAACAATCCCCAAAGATACACAAATAGAGAAATTTCCCCTGCTTAGATTATGTGGGATACAATTCCGTAGTTCAAAAATAAAGCCATCGAGAACAGGAATTGATTCGCTATTCTAATTAAACACAATCTGTTTGTTAGTTGTTTTCGAAGATATTTTGATATAATCTTCCTAGGTTCTATATTTTGCTCCAAGGAATAGGATACTGTTAGGGAACGCAATACCAGGATACCAGGGTCCCGATCAAAATACTATTTAAAAGTATAGACATAGAAGTCTCAGTCCCGCAAATACGGGATTAAAATTTTGTTGCGGGATTGCATTCGTCATCGGATGATTGACAGTGGTTACGGGTAGCCAGAAACCAACAACCTGTCTTTCCGTGGGTATCGTATTACTTAGTAACTGGCTTGTGGAGGTCAAATAAGAGATCGCTCCGTGTAAAGTACTTGATATTCAGCTGCATCCGGATAGACTGGAAGCGGACACCCAACATAGTATTGGACAGACGATGATGATGTACAAGGCTAACTTTAAATTTCTTTAGAAGTTCCTGATTATTACATTACAGCAAAAGAAATACACATGAAACTATAAAAATATAAAACAAAGTCTATAATGCCAAAAGGGCCTCAGCTCAGCATAATGTCAGATGACAACACAAGGTGTACCACCTGATGCTAATTTTCAGCTGCAACCCACGACAGTTATACAAAAAAAAACGGAATCCTGCCAAAATTACGTTAATTCCGAAAAAAGACAACCAGACTTTAATTATGACTACATTTATATCTATTATGGAATTCACAGTCGGCTATGAGCCGAGTAAAAGGTCAAGTAGTTGTCTTCATTATTATATACTTCCCACATTTATCCTAAGGGCATACTGAGGGATTTATTTTGGCGACGAGCATCATTTACCTGGGTAGTAACACCCACCCACAACATGCCGCGAGCGTTGTTATTACAACGCTATTAACAGAAAAACGAGAGATTTACGTTTAATCAACAGCCTATCATCCTACATATTTTTTTAAATATAATTTTAAACAATTGCTTGACCGCGATCCCGCCTGATGGTACGCAATAACTCATCGAATTGTTGGTGATAAAGCGCGCTTGTTCATTAAGAGCCTATTCACTCTAGCCTCGAAGACACTTAAATTGTAGTCAGACGGAAACACCGTAGCTGGGAAATTGTTCTAGTCCCTCGATGTACGCGGTATAAAAGGCGAGGCGAAACGCTTCGTCCGGATCGTAGTGGTGTCAAGAACGTAAGGGTGTATACTCGCCGTAAGACAAGTCCGATGATGAAACGGAGATGGGGAAATTAAGTCATTCAATTCCCTCGCACACTCTCCAAAATGCATCCTTTAGAACACCGACAGCCTGGCTACTTTTCGCCTATACTCCACGCTTTGGAAACCGTTTTAAACCAAATCTGGGTTGCTAATTAGCCTCTTCGCACGTCTCTCCACCGAATCCAGATTTGCCAGGTGGCATTTTGCAGCACTAGCCGAAATGTGGCTGTAGTACTCCACACACGAAAGGACCTACCTACCGAACATTAGAAGCTGTCCTGGTGTGAAGTACCGCCGGACCTTTGCAATAAAGCTTAGTTTCCTGGCAGCCACCTTAGCTTTGGACTCATTGAACAGCCCAAAGTACAGGTTCGAGAAAATCTCCCAAAAGCTGAACGTGGTTGGTGCACTCCAAGGAAACATTCCGAAAAGCAGGAGCCAAGGTGTACGGGCTTCTTTCGACGATGAAAAAATTAATGAGAAGGTTGTTGCTATTCAGCTTCAATGAAAACGTTAAATTATGGCATTGTTGGATTGAATTGAACACCAAAATACCAATACTCGCCAATATCTTTTGCATGAAATTCAGCTTAAATAAGAGTGTAGACTGACTTACTATATACCGATGAAAAATATACTTTGAACCCCGTAGGAGGTCTGTGGACCCCACGTTAAGAAACCCAAGCCTATAGTGATATCGCCTCAACCTTTAGACGGCTTGTGTGGGTGGTATTTATGCTACACATATTTCCATGCCCCTGCCCCTTGTGGCGTATTTCTGCGACAGAGAACATCCATGATATTTTCATTCTTTCTTCGCTCTATTAATATACCTTTATTAAATAGAGATTTTATTTACAGCAATTACTTAAAATAATGTCTTGAAGCTCTAAGTATTGAAACAGCTTAACTAAAAGTAAGTAATTGGAAGGGTTACTCGGTTGTGGAGGTCAGATAGGAATTCACTCCATGTAAAATACTGGTATTTAGCTGAATTTGGTTAGACTCTAAGCTGACCCTTATATAGTTGGGAAAAGTAGGCGGATGATTTCAATGTATAATGACAAAATTTGACAATAGTTCCCAACTCGTCTAGGGTTGGGAACCATATAATGAGCTATAAAAAACATGTTACCGCGTAATATTATGCAAATAAATTTAAAGATTATTTCTTCAGAAGTTGTTTTGTTGGCTTCAGGAATGCCTTTGATCCCTTTTTTTATTCTTTCGTAACGGTAAGAGCTCATGTTGTTAGAGATATTTACTCTCATATGACAGGCCAGAAAGTGTTTAACATAGTTGATAGCGGAGTTGAACCACATCGTGAGTTATGAGATACGATAGAATCGTTACTTTTGGCGCCTCAACCTTTTGTACGGTCCTATCTCCTTACCGAAAGGCACCACTCCAGCTATCCACAACCAATTGAAAGACTGATTTATAATGACACAATTTTGATTGTGAACAGCGTTAGCCTAGACCCTTTTTACTCACATGTTCTTCTTCCAGAGCAGGCACGCTTCATCATCGAAAGTTTTTTGACGGACTCCTTCGAAAACATTCCTTAATGAAGTATGCCAAATTATAATTTAATGTTCTGTGACTCGTAATGTTAATTACTTTCATCCCTACTATTGCATAGAAAAAAGATTTTATACCTGAACAGACAAATGTGCTGCGGGCTAGTTTGCTGCGCCACCACTTTCCAACGAAACCATTAGGAAATGGTGAAGGACGGGCGATTTAGGGGATAGTATTTTATAATTTTTAAATTCGAGTAATTCGATTCTTAGGCTAATTTGAATAAATAAATGATTTTAATTCGTTTTCATTGTTCAATTAGGTATGGAAGCAAATCGAACAGTTGTGAAGATTTCAATATAAGCACTCTTATTTATTACGTGTTTATTTACTAGCGTATTTATACGCCATCATCGCTATGCAGCGTGTGCCGAGGTGTGGTAATGGTTCAGCGCGCCGACAGGCTGTGCTCATCTCCGCAGTAAACCCGATTACGTACGGGCGGTCGACGTATGTGTTCTCAACGTAATAGCAATGGTCTTTTGTATTCAATAGATAGATATACTCAAAACTGTATTAACGTGAAGCAACAGTACCTATACAAGATATATCTAATATAAATTATTGTACAACAAAATTGTATGGCTTCTTCAATAAAAGTATTAAACTTTTCCTCCTGGAGATAAATTAACGTATAAAGACACCCACTCCAAATGTCGTAAAATGAAAGTATAAATCTCTTGTCTAAATTTAGAAATAAGTTGTTGTTATATGTTTTCAATTCGCACAGTATTATCGCAAAATCACATTGACATTTAAAAGCTAAAAGAGTCCCTTTTCCGTGTTTTGCCCGAAATTGATAAAACCGTTTATGAGTATTGCCAAACCCTTATTTTGCACTGTTTTCACAAGACTGGTCTGTTGGTTTTCGTGGTTGTGTGTGCGACTACTAAGCGTGGTGTCCTAGGTTCAAATTCCAGGTCGGGCAGGGTGTTATTGGGTTTTACCACTATTAATTATAATCTTAGGTTCTGGAGATAAAAAGT
This sequence comes from Sesamia inferens, assembly GCA_037179545.1. NCBI lineage: Eukaryota > Metazoa > Arthropoda > Insecta > Lepidoptera > Noctuidae > Sesamia > Sesamia inferens. Next base: position 13,339,405 of record CM073933.1, on the reverse strand, counting down.
TGTCGATGTGATAGTCTCATGCCTCAGAAAGCACGTTATGCTGTCGGTCATACTTTTGATGTCGCTCCGGTCATGTCGGATCATTTTCCCATAGGACAATGATGGTGAGGTAAAGGGTGCACCTGTGTCTGCTCACACGAATGCATACTATAATATCTGCCGTACCAAAGGCTGTTCCTTCGTTGAAATTGTTCGCCTAGGCTGGAATTCAGTTTCAAGTACTTTTATATCTTATCGTAAAAGTATCTTTATCCTAAAGAAAAACATATGAGCTTTAGATATGAATAATGAAGTAGATATTATAAATAATACATTCGAAAAAAAAAAACAGTTAATACCTTTGTCGTAGTCAGGGATTTTTCGGATCTCTCAAGTCAAAAGGATTATGTTTTCCCTTCTCAAGCCACAAATCTGTGCGACATTGATAAATTTCTTATCGATATTTTTAGTGCAGACTAGATGTCTATGTAAGATTAGATATGTCCTGTTATGGGTCACTTTTTAAACTGAAGTTCTAAATTAAAAAGTTTCGGTGTCGGACGAGAGCTGAATTTATTTAGTGAAGGACAATGGCGATGCTGTGTCCTGCAACGCCTGAACAAAGTTCTTTATGACCTATGTGCCATCGTTCAATCATGTACAAATATATTGTAAAAGTGAATAACGTAACTTGCGTTATATCAGACGGTTCTATTTGCTGAGGCGCAAATCTTGCCGCCTAGTGCTCTAGATGAATTTTAAGTAATTTATGTGCCTTATATACATGTAGTTGTTATTCTTTCTTAGATTTTCAATATTCGTTTTCCTTGTAGGTACTAATCATAGCTCACAGCGCACCCCAGTTTATCAGTGATGGCCAATTTCTCACGTTACACTGAGTAATAGTCGTTTGACTTCCGCAATCTTTGACAGAGGATCTATTTTATGGACCGGAGTTGATGTAGCAGTGTAACCTCTCGTCCGCTTTACATCTATAGTGCTTCTACCTATGAAAAGAAAGGATGAAGTCATCTATTTAAAGACTTGAAGCGCGCGCGGTCTATTAGCCAACGTTTGTTATTGTTCAAATTGCCTACGTCTATCAAAACTTCTACAATGCTCCTGTCAAAATTTATACAGCCGAAATTCTAAGATGATACAGTAATAATTACGAAGGAGTTTCTATGAAAACGGTATTAATTGGACATTTGATGAGAATAATCTCTCTTGTTTCCACCTACTTATGAGATACGTTAAAACATAAGATGTCGATATATTAAGGATACGACTTTAAATCGAATATTCGCAAATCGTTTCGAAATTGTTTGGAAGCGGATTGATATTGGGTTTAAATGTGAGGGGCGAGGCTGCGCGCGCACCCTTACGACTCGTAGCGCTACGAGCGCTTCAGTCGCGTCCGAGCTACGTGAACTATCGACTGCTACGCCGTAGCACTACGATAACAAACTCAGTAAATTCATATACCGTCAAAGTGAATCAGTGACGTGATCTCTAAAGGAGTCGCGGGAACTTATTGAGAAAACGGACCCAAGGTATGTAATAAATATTAAGTAGAACATCATTCTATTTAATAATATTGAATTTAGTCATGCCCGATATAATGATGCCGTAATATCCAGAGCATTCTCTTTTACTGATGGGTATAAGTTAAATGAATGCGCTGGTATAAAATGGAACCGATTAAGAGAAACGAATATTGCATGATTTTACTAAAGTGCTTTACTCCATTTTAAGAAATTTATCAATGTAAAATGATTTGCTTAAATATTTTGTTTTACGATTTCATTCATAAATCATTTGCAAGATACTTCCGTGTTCTGTTCCTTTTTACATTGTATACTGTATTTGATAGTCCGTTTGTTAATCGCATAGAAAATGCAATAAATATCGATTTCAATATTCAAAAAAATCTATGGTATTTTGCCAAGGTCTGGTTGTTATCAACACTCCGGTTTTTCAAATAAGCTTACTTTTAATAAGTTACACTGATTTTAATATTATTATGTAAAGTAAAACCATCACTTCCATACATGCATGAATACTTGGATTAAAAAGAAAACCGCACATCTCTTTGTTCACTGCCAGGGCTGCATTCGACGTCATTGCGCTCAACTATTGAACTTTGTATTAAAAGTCTTCTACCCTTTCGCCGATCAATTAATGATAAACTAATAATAGACTATAATAATCTTCTAGATCAAATCAAGCCTTCACAGATAATGTAATCGATTAACTTCAGTTGGGAAATGACGATCGAATCGATTTAACATACACACAATTATAATTTTAAAGCTGCCTTCACGCCAAGGGTGATAAAATAAAATGTATACGGCTCTTATCCTCCTGTGAAGCCGTAAAAGAAGATGGAAAGAGTTAATAAAATATCGGGTTTGTATTTCTCGAAAGATTAAGCAAAGATTTACATCCTCTTTGGTCATGGCCAGTGATTTCCACAATGAACAGATATTTACATTCCAAGCTATCATTGAGAAATTTATAAAGGAAAGTCTTAGGTTAATCAAACCGAAACGGTTAAACGCTTTTCTATCGTTAGTTACTACTTTTGTAGATCGAGATTCTTGAACTGCAGAAGGTGAAGACACTGAACAATCGTAAGAAAATCGATAATAACAACCCTACACACCAAATTAATTTGTAAATTTAAGTAAACTATCTATCGCCTGGCAGCTTTTAGTCTCCACTCACTGGGAAAGAGGTGGCCTATATTTCGAAAAGGGTGTTATTAAAAACGGGAGTCTTATCGGCTTTCAAGCAGGAATACTAAGGCTTTACGGCTATAAGTAGTGCTGCTTATTACAGATATCGGAAAAGTGTTACGTCATGCAATGGTATTCATGGTTGAAACGTGCCATTTTAAACTCATACCCCCTCGCTGCTTAAAGTTAACTAGTGATTAGCAACTGTTTATCCACACGTTTTCGACGTTTGCACGTCACTTAACTTTAATCATGATGTTTAAAGTTAAGTGACGCTAAAACTTCAAAAATGTGTTGTTAAAAGTCACTAAACACTAGTTAACTTTAAGCAAACTTTATGAATAAGGCGGCTAAAGTCTATGAAAATCTTGACACCAGCTTATGTTACCTACTGTTACCTGGCAGTGCATCTCACAGGTGGGCAAAGGCATGGACATGCCGTACGCGTATAATCTGCAGTAATTTTTTGATTTAAAAAGAGTGAGAGAGAGGGCCTATGCTTTCTGTCTAGCACTATCTGTTTCCTCATAGAGGATTGATGATTTTGAGAGAAATAAAGATAGAAGAAACGTTGTTTCCTCTCTTTCTTTCAGAGTGCCACAATTCTCATCTCTAAGGCATGTCCATTAATATATGTGGATGGGCAAAGACTCTCTCCATGAATTCTCTTCTGTGTTAAAGTAGACCACTCTTCGTTTGTTTTCTCCGGCTCATCCCGCCATATTTTGGAGGTCGGCCCACCGATGGGTCTGTCGCGACGCCTTCTGACTGTGTCAGGGCTCTACATAATGGTTTTGATACACAACTTAGTGGGTATACCGAATATGAATATATACAGCCCGGTCCCACTTCAGCTTTGCGTCTTTTTAAGCAAACAGTTTATCTGAGATACCTTCGAAACACATCGAGCCCATTTTAGATCAAAAAGAATATTTTATTTCACAAGCATGATTCTCGGCCGATTAAATGTTTTAATGGTTTTCTGAATATACATCTTTGGGTCTTGAGTGCTTTAATTTTGTATTCAATTTTTTTTCATAATTCTGTAGATAAAGACTAACATGATTATTTCTCGATCTATCTGTACTATTTAAGATACATGACTTAGACAAAGACATGGCGTGGACTCCGGCTGCACGAAAACCGAAAAATCAATGTCGCCGTCTTATTTATACCTTTTAGTTAGCGTTTATATCGTAGTTAGATTAAATTATTTATACCTTCTTATTTTATTACTGGCCACTCTCTCTCAAAGTGGCCTGTGCCAGTAGTGGAATATATATTATGATATACTTATGTTAAGATATAGTTTTGCGAATGATCTAAGAAAATAATTAACATAATACATTAATGAAAAGTAAGTCTAAAAGGTCGAAGTCTAAAGTCTGAAATCGCTAACCCGCATTGAGCAAGCTTGGTGATTAAGCTCATTCCTTCTCTGTAAGAGAAGATACCTGTGCCCAGCAGTGGGACGATAAAAAGGTTGATAATGATGACAATGATGATGATGTTTATTGAAAAGTATATATCCATTGGGGGGCATTGCCATAATCCGCACGCTTGGCAGGCGGGATGGGGATTACAGTAATTTGTTATTTCACAGGAGAAGTGCTGCTGTCCGCTTCCCTGGTGAGAATTCTCCTCGCCTTTTACGACACCCACGGGAGGATGTGGGTTGGTACTATTCTATGCCTCGTACCACACGGGCGGTTTATAATATAGGTACTTTGTATTAATATTCGTATGTATACAAAGTATATGTTGCAAGGTGCTTTAACAGGGATGTATCCAAGGTATGACAATCAAAAAAATAATTAGTCCGTCTTATAGATAATAAAAAAAATTAAGACCCGTATTTTTTATTTTGTCGAAATTACCTAAAAACTATTGAGATATATCGTATTAAAGTTGCGGAGTGGGAGCTAATTACGACATTTCAAACCATAAATCTTCCTAAGTATTTGAATGAAAGAAAAAATAAAAAATACGTGTTCAATATTTTTTATAAACCTACCTAATGGACATAAAATTATTTTTTAGGATACAACTCAATTCATCGAGATTATAACCCATAACCCCCCCACATTACATCCATGAATTGTTTACAGAAAGACTCTCGAACTATTGTTGCGAGTTACCTATCACAGTGTAAAACTTATAATGGAACTTGTATTGTATATTGTACGCCTCGCAGACATATTGCTGTCATGCACAAGTTTTTATTCTCGAACATTACGTAACCGCTCAGTGAACATTCTAATAATATGTCCTTTGGGACGATCCCGATGTGAATTGTAAATCAAAATATCGTAGAAAATCCCATGTGCTTCATTTACATAAACGGGTCCATTTAAAGGTAACGGGTTTATACTAATAAACCGTCAGTGTTGCTCTCCAGCGGACTTTGAAATAGGATACTATTGCTCTATATTAAAATATGGTAATTCTGTAATATGTAAGATATTCGGCCCATGTGACATTATAAGCTCCATAACCTGGTTTCATTACTAATTCTGTATGATTTTAGACATCTCCATCATTATTTGTTCCCAAATAGCTTTCGCTGTTCAGTAAATGTCATGCTACGTCGATACAAGTTGTATAAAGCATAATGAAACCAAACGTACCGCAATAGGCAGATGTTGCCAACCGAAACAAATACCGCTCGCCCTAAATTACATTTGTTTCATGTTCACACTTTGCTCATTGTGATTTTTTCCGTTGTGTGTTCAAACAAAAACTCACGTTCGTATAAATTAACCCTGATAATTTACATAATGCTGGATCTTCATTTATCGCAGACGTACAGGGACTCTGCTACGACCTAAATATTGAGCTTAGTAAGATTAATGGCTATTCAAAGACAATTTTGAATAGATAAGCTATTAATCTCAGTAGTAATCAATGTAGAAGGATGTTGCATATATGTATTAATAAGTAGTTGGTGCTAACGAATCCTATTTGATATTATCTTTGATGTTCTGTAATTGCTTAGTAAAGCGAGATGTCCGTTTTTGAGAAGCCGCAACGATGCGCTCATTGGCTACTTATAATTGGCAATTTAGTCAATATATGAAATTGTGCCACCAATATAAATCCATTGAAATAAAATTGGCTTCACCAGATGTTTTATTAACAGATGTTAACACAGTCACGGGGTGTACGCGTGAGCTCGACTGCTCGGGGCTCATTACGTCGGGGAAAATTAAATATTTACATTAGTACTACTATAATAATTATAATTTAGGGTTAAAGTAATGAGGCTATACGCCTTTATTGGACTAAAGGCGTATTTTGAAACTGTGACTTATTTGCTTGATAAGAACTAAAGACTTTACCAAATTACATTTTTGTGAGCTGTAATGCAGCTCACAAAACCTTCATAGTTTAACATGCATGAGATAAAATTAAAAGATAAATGAATGCCAGAGCTTATGAAGATCCATTTATGTAGAATATGATTTCTCTTCTAATTTCAACACAAACTAGATGAGATCGTACAGTGTTACGTAACGAAAAAATATTAACGAAAATTTGACTTTTCAACGAGTTCTCCCAAATAATGAGAATACAAATAAGCCTTTTCCCGTAAGTGTCACCATGGCCTACACCCTTCCATCACAAAATAATGGAAAAATAGAAAAACTCCTTGATACTACTCTGTATTAGAAACCTTATTCTCCAAACTTCTTGATTAATTCATCTTGTTCTTCGTTTACACAAAGTACGTTCTAGTAAAGTCAAAGTAAGTTCTTTCGATATGTTGCTAATAAGAAATCAAAGTAAGTGTTCACATAAAGTCTTGTTGTTGCTTGTTCAGATTTCTTCGAAGTTAGAAGTCTAGTTTTTCTAAGCTTTGCTAAAATACAGGCTTTATTGAAACGTAAAGAAGTAACTAATGTTGAGTGTGGTTCTAAATCAAAATCTAAAGTTCAATTCAAATTATGCTGGGAATCAGCACGTGTCGGATGTCAGAATTACAAAAGACACTTCCCAAAACGCCCCTCCTTCACCACTTCCTAGTACTTTCGCTGGAAAGACGAAGTGGCGCAATCCCCAGCAGTACAATAATCTGTTCAGTTATATTCGATTGTATGCAATACGATATGTAGATATGCTATGTAAATTAATTTACATTACAAGACACAAGCTAGGTACGAGAATATATATACAAAAGAAAGCAAAAAGTATAATTACAAATTTTAATAAACTCAAATAAAAGCCTCCAGGTATGAAGGGCGGGTCAGTTGACATATTTATGCATTGCTTGGTCCTATTCTCAATTCACATAGCTGTCACTTGAAGTTACAAAATTCAGTTAACAAATTTAATGCCAATAACAATAAAACTATGGTCACCACAACCAGCAGCCCTTCATGATCATAAAGATCCCCCTGACTATATTTAACTAAAAAACAAAATTTTTCTTAATGTATTTGGTGATATACAATTGTTTGACATATTTAATAATAAGTTCGTCGTAACTTCGTACGTGTGAAATTTCTTATTTTAACATTAAATATTGTATGGCATCGCCCGCCCCCGCTATTACTTCTCTTCATAACAAAGGTCGTAGTGTGATGTTAAATAACTTATAACCTTTCTCAAGAATTGGGCTCACGAAATCAAAAAAAATATCTGATATGTATCAAAGAGCTTCATGAACTTCTCACTGGATGGTTCTGTATTAAACAACGATTCTCGGATGGATAAAACAGTGTCCCACCTGACAGAATATGTCCTCAAAAATAATAATAAAATTTTATTTCTCAGGTCTATAAACCGTCTTAAAATATAATTGTGAATGATAATTTAGCTACAATAAAATAATTAGTACGTTATGAAATTACTTTCAAACCCAAAGGTGGTATAAAATTGTAGGGATGTTCTCACAAGCGTACAAATTTTATTATAACTGTAATGAGTAACAAGAGACCAGGCACGTACCCCTGTCTAATGTCACAAATTTCCATATATAATCACGAGCATTACAAACCTTATATACCGCCCTCATTATAAAACCACCTTTATGAAGTGTAGAATATCATTGCAATCTTCTACGTAATGGAACTTTAAGGGGTCCAATTAGACTTAATCGTTGACTTTCTGCGGGCAAAGATACCAGTTTTGCGGAACATTGTATGTGATTTAATGTCGGTGCATTCGACTTCATTTAAGTTGGAGCGCCTGTTATCAAGATAAGTGGTTGTGTGCTGACACAGTTGCGGACTTGCACACGTCTAACTTTGGAGGTATGAATTCGCAAGCAATTTTGGCCTTTCGATACATAAAAAAATTGGGTCGTTGGCTATGTAGCCAACGACCCATATGATAACGATACATATGTATATCAAACGTGGCTTGAATGAATGATTTCGAACTAGTCAGAGCGCTACCGTTGATATAACAAACGTGTGCATCTAATACGAGCTTTCACAATACGGCGCGGCGCACAAAATTAATTCAACCGACATTTTGCATACGAATGAATGACAGTAGCGTTACTCATAGTATTAAATAAATTGACACAGGCCGTTAAGTATGAATAATGCTAGACAAACAAAACTAGACTAGAATAAACCAGCATGATTCACGTGACAAGCTTAATATTCCAATTACATTAACGTTTGGCGCTACGCCGTAGCCACCACGGCCGCGAGATCTACAAAGCGCTACGGTGCGCTACGAGAATAAAGCTAAGCAAACTTTGTAAACGTTCCTTTACGATCCAGTGTCATCTACGAACGTTTCACTCCTATATATAAACTTTGTATTATCTATTACTATATCTTACTGCTTTACGTTTTGTATTTTTTTCGTATAATAAATATTTAATTAGCTTTGTCATGAATTACGAAAAGGGTATTGCCCCAGAATTTTAATTCCAAACATGATGTTTCGGGATTAATTAATTATTAAAACAAGTTAATGCTATGTATTATTCTCCTACAAAAGCGAACCAGAATTTTCACGTGAATATTACTTAGAACGTTATAACATCGTCACGATGACAACATTATTTCTCTCCTGTTAAATTTGACAACTGTCTTCGCAATTGTCCGTTGTCTTCCACAGTATAACGAAGACTTATTTATGTATCGCTATTTCAGGCTGTATTGATCGATTTTGAGTTCAATAACAGATTAAGTGTTTTTTAAAAGTGTAAAGGTAATCAAGTCGTTAACTTAGAAATAAATGGTTATGGCATGGCTAAGGAGTTTATAGGCCCTTAACCTGCAACAGTGTACACTGCCCTCAATAGGCTTTTATTAATATAGTATTATGTACAACTATGAACGCAGCGTTTGTACAGTAGCATTCAAAACATAAATGACGTATTTCCACTTTAGCTGTCATGACACATAATGAACAAAGATAAAAATTAAATAATCAGTTAATCCGGAGTGATTATTCGATGTTTTTTTTTATTATAAAACATATGAGGGTTGGATTAGTCAATAAAAATGATATGTAGTGTATAGTTCAAACATTTGCATAGCTAAAATTTTAAAAGATAATGTGGTGTGTCGGAGCTAAAGTGTAAAAATGCAAAGTAACTTTTGAAAGCCAATGATCAATATTGGTTTCTTTACTCGCAAAAGACAATTATAAATCAAAAGAATATTCTGAGATAATAAAGTAAAAGATATCTGGTTCTAATTACGAACGATATGAAACTAATCTGAGTTATTTTTAATTAAATTAAACTTAAACAGCGCAAGTTCGTCCGCTCATTAAAATACATAAATTATGTAAGATGAACCCTCGCAGATTTTTCCCTCGCCCGACCCCGGCAGCCGACAACGTGTTACAAGGCCGAAGTTAATAGATTATCAACTATCCCTTAGTAGGAGAAGCGGTCATGAGCGGTCAGACTCATAGGGCACATTTAGCTAGACTACAGTTATAGGGTTATTGTTGAACAAACCGGCGATTACATAATGTTACTTACGGTTCCCGCGACCGTATCGATCCGTTAATGTGGCACCGAGCCAATAACAAACTCGCCTACCCTACTCTCTGTGCTGCCTGAGTCCGAGAAGAGGGACTTGCGCCCGATGATAAAAGTTTCGGTGCTAAAACTGTGAGTGCTTTTTACTACTCGTGTCGGCTACACGTACAGAATAATTATTTAATTATTCCGTAACGGCCAGCCAGCGCCCAAACTTTAAAATTTATCAGTTTCATACCAGCCTTCCACTTTACAGTTATTGTAACTGTATGTATTAATTTATTAAACGTAGCGTTAGTAATTCCTGGGGCAAGCAAATAAACTAAGCTAAGAAGTAAGTTTTCTTTTAATGCGTTATTCTCAGAAACTCTCACTCTGATTTGAAAACATCTTTTTGGATGTAAAAGTCTCAATTTTGAGTTTATTTAACATCACGTTAGTAGGACTCTTAATAGTCAAGCAAAAAGAATAAAGTTCAGAAAGTATGCTAAGCGAAAACGAAGTAAAGGCGATTCGATGGGACGGGATGAATAGGGAAAAGAAAATAAAAAAAAATCTCAGTCCTATCCACTGATTCTGTAAAAGTATCTCCAAATTTTAAATGGTTATTTAAAATTTTATAAATTTTGAAAGTTTTCAGTAGTAAACTGGAAACTGGGTTTGTTCCCAATTGTGTTAGGGTTACTCTTTATTAAATGAGACTAAAACGTAACTGGTTATTTATATAGGTCTAATATACACACACACGCAGATGAAGATTATGTAAAGTTATATTTATATTAATCAACTATTTAATTTCTTCTATTTTCAGATATTTTAACGCGAGGATAGGCGCAACACCCCAATCATGGCTTTCGCCGGTTTAAAGAAACAAATCAACAAAGCCAATCAGGTGAGAGAGTCTATTATTAAACGTTCTTTTATAAAGAGCCAAGTCTCGGGGAAAACATTGAAGACGGATTAAAAACTTCTTAAAGAAAGCTTGGCGGATTATACCATCTTAGACGGAGAATATACAGGAAACTTTTGTTAGGTTTCATAGCTTATAATTCTAATTCAATGCTTATAAGTGTTGGTGTGTATTATTTATTTTTCGATATGATTTTGTTAAGATTTTGCTTTTATTCTATGGTAGCTTTTTAAGTCTATTTCTTCGGTTTATATTGCGGTAGTATATGATAGGCTTCAAGCTAAGCAATGACAACCACACAGGTTGATCGATCAGAGACCCTTACCAAGGTTAGTCCGTGTAAGGTTGACTATCTTGACACACAAAGATCCTTCCGTGCCTTGGAAAATATGTTTAGCCATTGGTCCCGGCGCTGCTGTCATTCGTGGATCTTTGAAGGTCCTATCGGGTCTTCAGATATCCGAAAGTCATATTAGTTGTTTTATCAATTATCCAATAACTAGGTCTGAGCAGTTGTATTGCGATGTGCGCCGGGTACGATACGCCAAATGTTGTTGTGTCGAGAGTTTGGTCAATCTCCCTCTGGCGCAGAATCGTTGGTCGTGTAGTTGGGTTTACCATTGCATCATCTCGCTCAACTGCCGTCTTCCTTCGTATTCACTCAGTTTTTTGAGCACGCTTTACCATCAATGATCAGCATCACTGCTTACCATTAGGCGGAATTGCGGTCAAGTACTAGTTTAACTAGTTTATAATTATAAAAAAAAATATCTGAACAGATGTTCAAATATTTTTTTTTTCTGACCAGACCAGATCTGACCAGATGGTCAGATGGGCAGTCGCACCATGTACAATACTGGTAGCTACTCAGCTGCATTCCATTAGGTTGGAAACTGATCTCAACATGAGTGGTTAATAAAAGGATGATATTTTTTGTAGTATTTCGTCCGGGCTGGAACAAGCGGGGTAGACCAAAGAGGTGCTGGCTTGACGTTGTAAGAGATGACATGCGTGCCAACAATCTCAAGCAGGAAAGCGGACCCCGGGCTCTATCGCGAAAGCCGCTAATGCAACCGGCATAAACGCTAAGATAATGATGATGATGATGATTTACATATATTGCGAAGATATTTTGGATTTCATGCATATGCGAAACGTATATTTTCCTATAATGTTAAAAGTCGTTAGGATGTAATACTGTCATCGCTTATAAAATCAAAGCGATTATGATTTTACTTTTACGTTTTTAACAATGTGAAATATAAATGAGATAGTGGCCCGATGTTTTCTTGTTTACAAACTAAATTAAATTTAACTTCAGTGCATCTTTTTCTTTCGATTTCGTTTAAAAAAAAAGGACAGAAGATAAACTAGTTAGTTTAGACCTGTCAAATCAGTCCGTTCCTGACGTAAATTGACGTATTTTTGGTCGCCATTTTTATAATCGCGTCTAAACTGTCTATGGAGTATCTTAATTTGACAGGATTAAACTAAAATGTTATCTTCTATCCTTTTCTTAATGAAATAGAAAGAAAAAAATACACTTAACTTAAAATTAGTTTAGTTTCTGAACAAGAGAATCGGCGCCATTTTACGTTTAACATGTCTAAGTCAAAGCTTTTTAAAAACAGATCTAATTATTGTTCTGAGAAAAGTAAATCTGGTAAAAACGTATACCTGCCCTGAGGCATCGTTGAATGAACAAATTTACAGAGTAAGATGTTGTTTATTCGCTTGAAAATTTTTTGATATTATGTTTCTTTTGTCTTAGAGAGTTATTAAATCCAATACTTTACACACATTAAAGCCCAGTAAATCATTGAGCTACAACACAGGAAATAAGTAGTACAAAACTACACCTTCGCGTGTTAATGTTTTAATACAAAACTTTTTCTACCGCCTTTTGTTTACAACAATATCAATACCAATACGCCAATGCAGAGAACATTTATCACGCAACCAGAGTTCGCACTTGACCGGCTTTTTTATTTAAATTCAATTTGGCCTAGAGTCAGCATTTCACCTCGCAACATACTGTACCATCGATTCTGCTGAAATATTTTTCAATTAACCGGCTGGGTGCACACGAAGTATGTTAAAGTTAATAACCAGACCATCCCCGACATTGTTTTCACTAAACCTTTAACAATATATAGAAATATGTTGAAGGAATTTAAGGGCAATTCTCGTAATTTAAAACACTAAAAGTCTAAACACATCATCTCACTGACAAATAAATGTCAAAAACTAGTCAAATCTAGGGAAAATAAAAATATTTTTAGTCATATTGATACTGAGGTACTATGCACGTTCTTAAAAATTACGACAACTACCCTTCTCTTCAAAACAGCAGAAGATGTATATTCACGAAGTCGGTGTGATCGATAAAGGCTTGTTCTAGACGACCTGCGTAGGTGTCCTAAAATCTAATAAAAACTTTGTTACATGTGTGAATAAATTTCACATGAAATGAAAATATTTTCTATACTATTAAGGAGTTTCTAGCAAATTTTAAACAAAACGTGTTAGACTTCATTTTAACACTTTTTAAAGCGTGTTTCTCGCAAATACATATTATTATTACTATTTGGATAATAGAACGATCCCGCCGTTTTGTTAGCTTAGTTTCCTCTCCCTAGCGTTATGTTTCCTGTTAGTAAATGAAATGTTTCAACAGTTTGCCAAGTACTGTGAAAGCTACGTCGTTATTTATTTAGTCGCCTAAAACCCAATGAAAAATAAACTGAGAGCATCTCGACCAGGGATTCAGGCTGGGCTCAAAGCTCAAAGCACGTACCTACCGAGTAATGAATTCATGAAAATATTCACGACTGCGATAGCCGTTGCTATAAAGTTTTTAGTTTAACTATTAGCATTTATAACATGTAATCCCTGTGGAGTAATAATTTTAACGTGTCTAGCGCAATGATAAGCGTTTATTTAGTTTTTCGTTCGGCAAATGACGTAGAATGATGACAAAGATCGCTCATACGTGTCAACCGAATGGTTTTTACGTCATGAAGAACACTCCGTTTCTATAACTGTTCCTACCATTACGACACAGTCTTAGCATTTCGTACGAAGCTATTATTCGATTACTGTAACAATATCGCGTGAGTAACATACTCAAATATGTATATAAACAGCTATTTGAATCTTATATAAAAATAAATAATTGATTCTTGTCCCTCCTTCCAAAAGCTTTTCAACTTGTTTTCCAAAAAACTCTACCGTCATAAAGTATATGAACAATTGGGTAGGTACCTGACTTGTTAAGACAAGAAAGAATGCTTTTGCTTTGTGCGCAAATTGGATCTTCTATAGTAGAAAAAATCTGATCATATATGGCCATTAAACGGTATATCTGTTAGACCGGAACAATCGTCCGGCTCCAGAGTTAAGGCTATACTTTACTTAATACAGGAAGTCAAGCAAATCTGGCGTGATTGATGGCTCGACAGACCCGGTAATAGCAAATCTCGTTTACTTCCACCCAAAAGCTATCTCTCCGTGAAACATATAAGGAAACTTTTATTTATATATAGTACTGAATGAAATTAGCTTTTACTATTTTCAACTAAAAGTGGAATTCGGTCTCAACGCTAATGAAAATTACACAGCTCACTGAGTAAACTTTGCTAAAGCAAAGAAAATATTATTTCAGGCTTGCCTCAGGCGTTCATTTTGTCTAGATAATTTTATAACAAAATCAGTAAGAGCAGTATAACTTCTCTTACTTACGAGTTGTAGGTAGTAGGTTCAAACAAAGATAGGCGCTTGACTTTTTGTAAATTATTTCATCACCACTGCTCTCAAAATGGTAAAAGAAAACATTTTAAGTGACGACACTATCATGTCCTACTTAGAGCCAAAAATTTGAGAAGACGGTGACATCTACCAGCCCCCACTGGGCCCGCGAGGTGAGTTACGGCACGCTACCCTGGAGGAACATTATAGGCTAATTACGAATTTAATAACAGTACACAATAATAATGTAATTTAATAGTACACAGTACAGTAATTTTATATTACTAAGCAACATTATAGGTAGGAAGATGATCAACCTACAGTATGTTCATGGGTACAAAATGCCAAAAATTCTGAGCATTCAAATTGACCTAATTTTCTTAACAGATAAAGAACGCGTTTAAAGATTCCTTTTATCTCACGAGATAATTTCCTTCGTTGTGTACCCTGACTTATGTAGTTCGTTTGTCTTGAATAGTTTCGACTTTTTCCTTTCCAATCCTTTTTCATCTTTCTGTCTGTAAATAAATTGTCATATGCTGTTGTTTAGTAAGCATTCGTTTATACGCGTTTTACGACTGTTAGCGACCCACAAACCATTTTGCCGTAATAAACTGTCCGGTCTGCTTACCGTGCAGTTTGTCGTCATAAAAAGTACGATAAAATAAAGGCCATATGGAAGCTCGAATTAGTTGGTTTACAATTTGATTTTGGCAGCATAGGCATTGGCATGTTTTATAAGTTAATTACCAAATTTCTCTTATCATCTTTGAAAAACACGTGCAAAAAATTTTGATACATATACGCTTTTGAATTGTTGCAAAAAATATAACACTTAGGTACTCATAAATCACGTACACATTCAGTATAATCGAATTGAAGAAATTGCGTTCGATGTGATATAATTTGCTATACAGTCAGGACTCGAGGATTGCGGAGTGCGTCAAACGGTTGAACGCGTGGCCTCGTTTTATACAATTTATAGGAAGTTAACCTAGCGGTAAATGCAATTTACGATAATCTCGCAACATTTGCCATAACCTCAGACCAAATATTTCACTAAGACTTCCTTTTATTTGGGAGACCGACTTGTGGTTAAGGAAAACCAGTTGCACGGGTCGATCGATAAGGTTAACCTACGCTATTCGAGGTTGGTCCGTATACTGGTGATCCTTGCATACCAACACCGCTCAATGCCTCGGAAGTCACGCTAAGCCGTTGGTGCCGGCTGTTATTTGTGGGTCTTTTACAGTCGTTACGGGTCATCAGAAGCCTGATAATATGACAACCAGTCATTCCAAAGAGTATCCTATTTCCCAATAACTGAGTTGTGGAGGTCAATTAGGTAGTTACTCCATTTAAAAGACTAATATTCAGCTGCATTCAGTTAGATTGGGATTCGACCCTAACATAATTGCGCTAGGGTGAATAAGACATTCCCTCATTTGGAATGTATACGTTCATAATACATCATATCTTGGGCGTTGTGATCCTTGTAGTAATGAATCATATTCTGTTCGAATGACATCATTCAGCCATCTATATTGATCTCGGAAAACGCCGCCTACGCCTAGTTGTCGACATGTCATGTCTGTGCTTACATGAACAGTAACAAATCACCATGTCATACAAGCTAAGGAAATAATTTAGCTATTGTAGGCAACGCGATCGATTTTTCATATAAATACAACTAGCATCCACTTAAAAATGAATCATAGAGCTTTACCAATATTGTATCTACGTAATTATCATGTATACCTGGAGTTTATTTTTTCCAAAATACTTAGATCTAATAAACATAAATACTACAGTCCATATTTAACCTAAATACTAAATGCCATTTATATTTATTTACTACGATAATATTATAAAGATGCATGATATAATTGCATAAATCTATGACAATTAGAGCAAATGTTACGAAAATCTCGACTTATTCCACCTTGACTGTTAAAAGAGAAGAGCGGGCAGAGAGGATGGCCGTGACCTAGCCTGCCCTATATCGACGAGGTGCCCCAATTATAACGGCCTTCGCAGCTTCCCTCTAGTCCTGCGACATTGAAGCGGGAGGGCACTTAGATCGCTTTAATGGAGTTATGGATGTAGAGGATACCGAGATAGAGGGCAGTTTGAATTTAGTGGATAATGGAAAATGTATCATACTTGCTAAGAAAATGGCAAGGACTATCTTATCCCTTTCCGGGTCCCTAAGATTCACTATAATGTGTGTCTGCTTCACGGACAGTGAACATACACCTCATAATATTCATTCATTCAATTACGTAGTAATAAATATGTAATTAGAGATTTAGGTAAAGGTATTAATACGGACTAGAGAGTCCGTATTGATAACAGACTTATGATAATGTAGAGAGCTCAAATAGATACTCTCACATTATGTCCTAAAAATTCACACTAATTTTATCAAAATCTATCCCTTGAACAATTTTCGAGGTCACCTACATACACATCTAGCTAGGGCATGCGGGAGAGACTCAACCTTAATCCTTTTAGCCTCGACATAGTTAGGGCAAAACTTAAACTAACAGGGTACAGTGATGACATAGTGGGGCGAACTGCTCATAGAGCTTTTCGAGATGGACTTTTATATATCTGAAGCTATCTAACCACAGAGACAGGATTAGTTTTTATTAGGTTATTATTTATATTTACTATAACTTTTACGAATCTCTTGGTAATAAATAATATAAGTCGTTTATTCAAATTATCCTAAAAAATGAACACTTTTCGTACGTCAAAATTACAAGACCCCACCCTTCACTTCCTAGTGCATTTTCGACTATTGGTCCTCACCTTCTCAAAATTGAGTGGTATGATTAATAGAAAAGGGACTCCCCCTTTTCTATTAATCATACCACTCAATTTGAACAACAACAGGGTTAACAGGGTGAAAACATAAATTTAAACTAGGTTTAAGTGAAGGATTAGATAGATGAATAAACAATTTAATCAGCGCACACAAAAGAAAGAGCACAACACAAAAGCACAATTAAATGATAACAAATTACATGATTTAAATGAAAAGGAAAAAGGTAAAGACTAAGGTCCGTATTTCAGAACGTCACTCAAAACTCAAGCTCTACTTAAGTCTCGTTTCAAGCCATTTGATCAAACAGAGATCAATGCTTGAGTTTCCTTCTGGAATACGGACCTATATGAAAGGTTTCGTAGCACAAGACAAGAAACGTCGAAGAAAAAAGCACTTTTCTTGAATGGTGACTTCGCTTTGCTTTTTAATGTTATTGTATTTTGTAATAATGCCGATTGACGGACACACTCTTTGAAAAATTATGCTGTCTACCATTATCGGTTCTTGAGATATACATATATAATATAGAGTGCGGGTAGTCAGGCGGAAGGATAGCGCATACTTAGTAATATGGTGGATCTACTTGTAAGTACTATTTATTCTGTAATAGAACGCTAAAAATAAATGACGGCATACCTATTAGATTAGCGCAGTGAAAGACAGAAGCCCTGTCTGGTTTCAAGTAGGACATTTTTTTGCTTATCTAAAAGTTGTGCAGCAAAACCACAAACGTTGTTTACGAGTCCGTCCCTGTTTTTACGACAGCCACGAGACATGACAAGGATCTTATTTCTCGACTAACAAGGTCTTTGTTAAAGGCCTTGCCCTCTTCAATTTATTATATATTGTCCATTGTATTGTTGCAAATAGGCCTGGGCGCGCGTAGTTGAGTGAAACGAAATTACATTATTAATTTTAGGTGCCGAACTCTCGCCGGGTTCCACAACTTCCATGCGGAGCTGAGAGTCGTCGTCGTAAGGTTCCAGTCCCTCCCTGTGCTCGTCCACGGGGACTTCAATGCCAAAAATGTGGCTTAGGATTCCTGGCTTACGGACACTTGGGGCAGGATGGTGGAGGACTGGGCTGGTCATTCGATCCCAACATGTGTGGTTGGCGGGGTGATTCAGTGGACATCTCGTTCGCCAGTCTCGCTATGTCGCCGCATGTCCTCGACTGACGCGTCATGGAAGAGACCTATTCTGACCACCGGTATATCCGATTCGACGTCTACGCCCGCTGCAATGACTCGCTGCCGGCAGAAGTTACCACCCACCAGACAGTCTTGCCGCCAAGTGATTCGTCGTGTTCCGTCCGGCATGGTGTCTGATAAGCATGTACGAACAAATGTTGTTGAGTCGGGAGTTTGGTCGTGGAGGGTATTCAGATCAATCTCCCTCTGGCGTTGGTCGTGTTGTTGGTTTTAACACTGCATCACTCAGTTTTTTGAGTGAATAGGCTTTTAATAAACTAGCAAACTAGCGCGCTTTACCATCACCGATTGCATGACTGCTTCCATCAGGTAGGACTGCGGTCAAGCACTAGTTTTTATAAACTAGTGCTTGACCGACTTGACTTATAAAAAAGAAAGCTCGACCAAACAAAAAACCTCGAGCGCGCCAATCCGGTCGGCCCCCAGTGGTCCTCGGTGGCAGGGGCGTGCACAGTGATTTTGGGTAGGGTATACATACATACGTTACCGAAATCTCAAAAAAATATATTAACATTGAGTTGATGTTTGTGCATGGCCACAATGAACATTCAAATATGTGATTGATAGTCGGTGGCCGCTAAAGCAGTTGGACCGGGAGCTCCTCCTGGAAGCTTCTATCGTGCAGGCCTGGGTATCACCACCAGGCAGTCCTGCTGACACCAAAAACGAGACAGAGTAGTTCTGGGAGGCCATGTCGCGATGTGGAAATTCCCCGGGGCCAGCCCGGATGCGCCCAGTCTCACGTGTGATGGTGGGCGACGGAGCTAACGTCTCTGCGTAAGGCGTGCGTGGCTGCGCTACACCGATAAACCAGGCATCGCAGGCTCCGTATCCGCCCACCGAGTACGGAGGCCTTACAGATAATACCGCCCTCGGAGGGGAGATTCTGCGGGCCAAGGAGCTGGCCCAAGAGGAGTTGCTGGAGACACTGAATAGAGACCCGTAAGGACGCCCTTATAGCGGGATAAACTCCACCCATGGGATCCCCGCTGTCATATGCTGTCTGCATGGGCGCCAGCTCGTGGAGTACGTGGTGAGCACTTTGTTTTCCTCGCGAGGGGAACATACCTAAGGCTCCGCTTGTTGCGGATAACACCGACGATGACAACGATGCTCCAGAGGTGACCGAGGTAGTGCTGAGAGCGGCGGTATGTAGGCTGAATGCCAAAAATACCGCCCCAGGACTCGGACGACTTACCTGGAAAAGATTGAATTTTGGTCTTAGGGGTTCTTGAGCCTCGACTAAAGGGGCTACTAAACGCATGCTTGGAGAGGAGTCAGTTCTCATATCGCTGGAGAACGGGATAACTGCTTCTCATTAAGAAGCCAGGGCGGCCTACGGTCTCTCCGCCCGCTTAACGACCTATCGTACTACTCGACGAGGTGGGCAAGCTCTTTGAAAGAATCATTGCAGACCGCCTCGTCAGGCGACCCATTCCGGCGGGGACGGATTTGGCGGTGAACCCGCTTCCGCAGGGGGCGCTCTACAGTGGAAACCAAAAAGCACGTGCGAGCCCTCACGACAGGGGATGCTGGGGCCCGGGTTGGGATTGTCTTGGCTGTGTCTCTAGACATCGTGAACGCCTTGCAACACCCTACCCTTGATAGACATCAAGGAGGCATTCTACACGAGGCAGTTCTATGCGAGGGTCGTGCGGTCCATGGCCCTTTACGGTAAAGCACCGGTGTGGGCGCGGTCCCTGAGGAGGCGACCAGTCCGATGCCTGACCGCGAACCAGAGGGTCTTAGCCGTTCGGCTAGTCCGGGGATACCGTACGGTCTCCGGTGATGCGGCGAGCAATGGTATGAGCGCATGGCGAGATCTCCATATCGCCATGACTACGATTGTCGTAACCTAGTGGTGGTAAGTCCCCTCTTTGAGGAGTGGCTAGAGAGGCGCCAGGGCGCCGCGGAAGGATCCAGTTCCGAATAAGGAAACGCTAGGGTGCCACCACTGTGAGGATCGCCCTAAGGACATGGTGGAGCATACGCTAGAGGTCTGCCTGGCTTGAGCGAAACAGCGCCGCGTCCTCGTGGCGGCAATCGGCGGCGCTCTCTCGCGTCCGGCCCTGGTTCAGGCCATGGTCCGGAACGAGAGTGTATGGCAGGCCGTCACCTTCTTCTACGAAGCAGTGATGCTGCCAAAGGAGGAGGAAGGAGCGGCAATTAACCAGCGGAAGACAACATTAAACTCCCTTAGGCGCAGGCCAGGATCAGGCCCGGATCGACGGCGCGTTGTGTTGTGCCACGCGGCACGCGTGCCAGAGATGTCAGCACATTGTGGCGGGGTTACGAAGACCGATGCCTGGGGCAGGGTTGCGGGTTGGTTGAAAGAGAAACCACGGCCATTTCGTACAGGCAAGTGAAGGAACACGGGTGGGTTTTAGTCAGTAAAAGTCTGACACGCCATTCCGCTCCGCCCAGAATAGAAAAAAGGAAACACCAAAAAGAAAAGGTGCCTTGGTAATGCTGATAATAACTTATGTCCAGCAACGTTTTAAGATGGTACGTTGGTAGTGAATTTAATGTTCAAAATATTCCAAAGAGTAGTTATTTGTATTCGGCTCAAAATTATATACTCCATTCGGGATAGCATTAGGTTGCCAAAAAGGTTGTTCATATAGTATACTTTTTTAATAAAAGTAAAATGTATATTGTGATTTCTTACAGATTGATGTTGAATTTATTATAATCAACTTATATAAACCATATGAATTGATAAGGCTTATAATTAAATAAATCATTAAATTTTTACTTTAACTACTGGTGTCCATGTCCTAACCTTTTAGAATTGGGGGTGGTCAATAACTGACGCTTTACATTTTACTATAAGTCTACCAAATCTGCAATGTTTCCTAATCCGGTCATACGTTTTGGTAGTAGGGTTTCTTTTATTAATTTCGTCGGGTTAAAATGGCTTCCGCCAAAATACGTAGCTGTGTTTGATTGTTATCCACCTGTGAATGCTATCTTGTTTTTTTTTTATCGATTTTTTATTTAGTTGTTGTGTGTTATTTTTTTGTTTATTTTGTTATCTTTATTGACATTAGCGCGGATTCTGTTGTTCACAAACTAAACTAATTTTAAGTTAAGTGCATCTTTTTCTTTCCATTTCGTTAAGAAAATGATAGAAGATAACATTTTAGTTTAATCCTGTCAAATTAAAATAGTCCTTAAACAGGTTAGACGTGATTATAAACATGGCGACTAAAAATAGGCCAGTTGAATCGAGGCCATTACCTACCTTAAGAATTCTTAAAATTTTATGTTGAAACAATTATAATTAACTATTTTAATTACGTTTAATTATCGAGACTCGATAATTAAACGTTATGAATCTCTGTTTCTATGAAACTCTTTTGTCTAAGGCGAATGGAGTATAACATAAATCATAAGTAACTTTGTATGTTTCACGTCTAAAGCCTTGAACAGATCTTAATAAAGTTTGGCAAGGAGGTATGTAGATGTTATCCTGGGAAAGGACATAGAGATCGACTACTTTTTGTTATGGAATGTTCCTATAGGTAATTTACGGCAGCTACGATCCATTGAGGAAATCGTATCGAGAAGCTATGTAGTTACAATTATATTTGTAAATAAATGTAAAAAAATAAACGCAAACTACAAACAATATAAATTAAAAATTATGAAGACTTTGAGACGAAATTAGGATAGTATAGTTCGTTTCATCTAATAATTTCTTTGCCGTCATGTTGGAATTAGTGCTAACATGACGGCAAAGGAACTATTAGATGAAAAGCACTATAGCAAAACTTTCAATTGATTACCTATCTTTTAGCGAAAAACTAAATTTAAATTTCCAGTTTTTGGAGTCTTAAACTCACATTATAAATTGCTCCAGGGTATAATAATATAATGAATGTCTGTAATGTACTAGCTTTATTTTCAGAATTTGGGTCGATTAACAATGTACGAATACCTACACTGACAAGCCGTTAAACTTTTCATGATTTTCCCTGTTTACATTAAATGTGCCGTGGCCCATGAGGCTTTTTTTTCTATTATTTATTTTTGAAAATTTATACTAAACGTTTAATAATTGAATAATATTTTTATTATATTATAAACTGAATTGATTTTTATACATACGTTAGCTTCAGAATAAATATAACAATTGACAATTCATCCACGATTGGAAGGCTTAATGATAATTTATTGACAATAACAACAGTTGCCAGACACTGATTGCGTTTATAGTGAGGCATTTACGCAGAAGCTTTCCCAGTTATTACAATTTTGATGTCAATGTAGAACGGGCACAATCCGGCCAAGGCTACACCTCGACCCAAGCCTTTGTTCGCGCAACGCTTCCAGTACTTCCGCGGTTTATCCTTTGTATAAAGTTTTTTTTAACAGTAAAATGCATTAATGCTTTCTCTCCTTTATTAGATTCCATTTGATAAATGTTTTATGTCTCCGTTGGAAAAGTTAGAAACCTAACCTAACCTTAATGAGTAATTTAATTTAGTAGTCATAAAGGGGCTTGTGGCTACATAAAAATAGACAAATGGGTCAAATGATCTGGTTAAGCTACTGTTGCCGCGATTGGTCCGTGGATAGGTGACCATCTTTACATACCTCTCCGTGTCTCGGAATGCACGCTAAGCTATTGGTCCCAGTTATAACTCGTACATTTCTCATCATTAAGGGTCATCAGAAGCCCGAAAGTTCGACAATCTCCTAATAAGGGGTTTCGTATTATCCTGTAGCTGGGTTATGGAGGTCAGATATGCCAGCGCTCCATGTAAAATACTGATACTCAGCTGAGACTGAAATCTGATCCCAACATAGATAAAAAGCTAGATGATTATATGAGGTGCTCGTTATTCTTACAATATTTATTTCGTTATTCATGCAAGCAGTTACTTCTATTGAAGTTTTGATATCATTTTCTGGTTGTAAATACGTTCGTTTTGTTTTATTCCAGTATGTCACAGAAAAAATGGGAGGTGCCGAGGGCACAAAATTGGATTTGGACTTTGTGGAGATGGAACGAGTAAGTACAGCAGTAACTAGTTGCTTTTATGGAAACACAATAAAGCCTCAGTCAGATACGTGGTTCGGAGGGAAATATAAATTCTGATTTTATTTCGAAATCGAATATAATAAAAGTGAGGACGTTTACGTAAAGCTCGTAACCGCTCGGGAATATATTGTGTTTGCTAAGAGCAAGATTTATGTGAATGGCTCAGTTTGGTATGGTCCTGTAAAATCTCATTTGACTTCATCAGCTACCTACATGTATATTATTTTACCATTAAATTACTACTGAATGTAAAATATTGAACATTTTTTTTATAGAAAACGGATGTCACTTGTGAGCTAGTCGAAGAATTACAAACAAAAACAAAAGAGTTCCTGCAGCCGAACCCTAC
The DNA here is from genome assembly GCA_037179545.1 of Sesamia inferens. Lineage (NCBI taxonomy): Eukaryota > Metazoa > Arthropoda > Insecta > Lepidoptera > Noctuidae > Sesamia > Sesamia inferens. Next base: position 13,315,643 of record CM073933.1, on the reverse strand, counting down.
GGCTCGGGCGAAGATGGCGGCCGTGAAGGGCATCAGCAAACTGAGCGGGCAAGCCAAGAGCAACACCTACCCCCAGCCGGAGGGCGTGCTTGGCGATTGCATGCTACTCTACGGCAAGAAACTTGGGGAGGACACCGTCTTCTGTAAGTTCATCTCTAAAAATATTAATGTGGTGAGAGTTTTGTTTGAAGATGGTGAACCAAACTTTGTCATTCAGATGGACACGGTATGGCGGGAGGGGGCACTCTGGCGTGAGCCGGGCGTGCGTGTGACTCGAACGAGAGCGCAGCGTTAACGCGGCGTGGACGCGTGACGTCGCATGCACGTCGCGCGGCGGTTTAACACTACCCAGGCATCGCACAGACGCCCATTTTATTTGTTTTTTTTTTCGTTCCGTTCTCTCGTTTAGCAGTCACGCGACGTGCACGCAGCGTGGACGCTGCGGGTGCTGCGCGCTCTCACGGGATTCGCGTGTGCCCGGCCAGTATACGCCAGTATGATTGAACATAGTTGATTGACAATTTTTCATAAGCAATAATTTATTTTAAATTTTTCATAATATACATTTGTTAAAGAAGTCGTGTTAGTTTCTTTCATCTGGTGTATATTGAAAATCTAAAGATAAGTGTAGTCACTTAATGAAACCAAATTGCAGATTTACATTTGCATCAAATAATTATTTTATATTTTCTTTTTATAAAGTATTTATCTAGATAATTGTAATTTATGAAAAACGTTTTTGCTAGGACACAAAAAATTGCAAGTATAAAAAATAAACCTAATATATATGAATGGAACCAAACCTCAATGGTACACTATTATTATTATTGGAGTGAAGATAAAAGCATGCACTTTTTTCTTATAATAATTAGCATTAATGTTTTAATTAAAAATAACTTCTTAGCGAATTGTCTCATCGAGATGGGCGAGGCTCTGAAGCAAATGGCTGACGTAAAATATTCCCTGGACGACAACATTAAGCAGAACTTCCTGGAACCTCTTCATCATTTGCAGACCAAAGATCTTAAGGAAGTTATGGTGAGTTTAGAGCTTTATAACCTTTTATGGCGGTAATTATTATTAATAAAAATTTTGATGAACTACACCTTGTAGGCTGTAGTGTACTACTTGTACAATTTGTTTTACGTATAGTCCACGATTGTGTTATGTAATTTAATGCTTCGAAACTTTTGTTCATTTTTAACACCTACTGGCTTATCAGTTATACTTCGTACACGTACATAGCTTTTTTACTAAAGATCAGTTGCAATACTGAACCTTGGTATTCTAGATTTTAACGGAGCTGGCAGCAATCAAAAGCAAAATTTTCAGACTGATCTTTTAAACTTCTTTTTCAGCATCACCGAAAAAAACTACAGGGCCGCCGGTTGGACTTCGACTGCAAACGGCGAAGACAAGCTAAAGGTGATTATCGTTTATGGATCACATTTCATAATCCTCTTTTTAATCAGTTTTCCTCTATAAAGTTTTATTTTTCGTCGTATTTTTCTAAGTTCTTACTTTTCTTTTTTCCGAATGTTATTGGCCAGGCCCCGGTCGGGCGAGCCCTTACATGAGCCCAAGTCACAACTCACCAAGACAGGGTATGTGGGGAAAAATAAAATGCTAAACTAAAACACAATAGGCCTGTAGTTCAGAGCTAACACGTTATTCAAAACCTCATTAGATTTTATTCAAATCGTATAATGTGCGCTCGTTTTTTTCATGTTTTTGTTCCCGTCCTCCGTCTGCGCCACTCCTAACCATCATTCATAACCTGAGTATTATTATCGCCGTTTGGTTTGTATGCACTTTTGGTTCTTTTTTTTTTTTTCTTTTTCGTTTTGTATGACTAATGTTCGCATATGTAACCGTGTTGTTGTGTATCTGTGTGCGTACCGTACGTTTGTGAAGCATCTGTAACATCAGGTGCTCATATTGCAGACGATGAAATCCGACAGGCGGAGGAAAAGTTCGCAGAATCTCTTCAACTTGCCCAGATCGGGATGTTCAACCTCCTTGATAATGATGTAAGTAAATCCTTGTTATTTCTTTTAGTTTCCTAAGTAGAATATAATAGCATACTCTTTATTATGTACACCATATAGATTACAGAACATAAATATAAAGATTTTATACGCACACACACGACACAATGGGCGGTCTTATCGCTAAGAGCGATCTTTTTCAAACAAGTCGATGAACCACCTCATAATAATAGTACCACCGTCTATGAACATCTGGAATATGAAATAGGGTGCCAACCAGAGATAAAGTTGAAATATAACTATACGGGCTCCAACAACACTGCTAAGCGTATTTTAGGTACTAGATGCTCCCGCATATGTCTAGATCCCGCGGAATATCAGGAATAAAACCGTGTGCCCTAGGTCATGACCTACACATTTCATTCAAATCCGTTTAGTTGATTTAGCGTGAAATCACGCTAAAACATAAAAAACTAAATATATATTTTTTTTATAAATATTAATTTAGACAACGTACCTGTCACAAAGAGTGACAAGGACCTCTAAAGCTATGTCACGAATGGTAACCAATAGTCTCATATTCTAAGTATTCAAACTAACGTATATGCCGGTCACAGGTCGAACAAGTAGCACAGCTGACGTTCTTCGCAGAGAGTCTACTGGAGTACCACCAGCAATGCACGGAGATCCTCAAAGGACTCGTATCTACACTTATGGAAAAGTGAGTGACTTTAAATTGATTTTTGAGCGCATTTTTTTTTTTGTGTTACCATCGGGTTCACTCGTATCCTGAAAACACCCAACTTTCACGTGATGAATAGAATACCCTTTATTATGTACACCATATAGATTACAGAAACATAAATAAAAACATTTTACAAAGGGTGACACAATAGGCGGTCTTATCGCTTTAATCTTTATGATATATTTTTCACACTGAAATTTCAACGCACTGCCTAGTGCCAAGAGTTAAAAATCCAAGAGTCTGCTTTTTTTTTTTTTGACCCGCGGGGATACGCGGTGTTGGATTTTTAATGCTCGGCTCATCAGCGAAAATTGAATATCCAGTGCGTCATATTTTTACGTCGCATGTCAACGTAGACACATATTAGATATATTTTCGAATGAAACATTGTAAACCCAGGTCATTCATAGTCTACCTGTGTGCCAAATATCAAACAAGTTCCTTCACAGGTTAAATCGTGATTGGAGTAACGAACCAAGTCAACATATTTACTTGTTTGCTAAAATAACTATTTTTATACATTTCCAGGAAAGAGGAAGCGGTGAACCGTCCCAAGATGGAGTTCGTACCAAAGACCTTAGCGGACCTAAACATCGAGGGCATCCACGACTTGAACAATGGTAGGCGGTACGGTTCCACCCAGAGTTTGTCCCGTCCTCGCCAACACATCCCCCCTTCTTCCTCTGTCGGCGACCTCAGCAACACAGACCCCTTCACGGCTTGGGAAGCACCCCCACCCTATCGTGCCCAATCGAGGCCTACGCCAGGGTTCAAACCGCACCCGGCGCCAAGAAATCAGATCAATGGAAGGGACCCTTGGACAGGTGACTTTGGTTTTATTTGCTGGGTTATATCTTTGGTTTTGGTTATGGACGGTGAAACCTTTATGTTCTTGGGCAACAAAAGTTGCGTAATGTTGCAGCAAATTATTCTTGCTGGAAATATGTTCCACAAGTATGTTGCTCCAAAAATGTACCACAACTTTTGTTTACCATGATTTGGCTAGGTGGCGGTTCTTATTTTATTTTATTATTATTTTTGGGACTGGTCCATGGTTGAAATCTCACAGCACTTTACACATTTCATTGAGAACATTCCGCACGCTTCGGGGCACATTGCGAATTCTGCAAGACGGTAGGACCATAAAATAGAGTGGTACAGAAGGCCGTTTTCATAAACCTCCCAGGCGCACTCTCAGTTAGGGCGGATTTCACTGAACACCATCAGCACGTGTAAACCGTGTTCAAGTCTGTCCCTACGTCATTCCACAAAAATCAGTGTACAATAGACTGATTTTTGTGGAATATTAACTCTGATAGCTGAATGCAGTTTTGAGACTTTGATCGCGTACAGTTTCCATGGTGAAACTGGTACTTGCATTACAGGCGTTGTGTAAATGCATTCCTGACACCTGCCAGTGCGACAACTCTAGTAGCTAATTAAGACCAATATCGCAAAACACCTATTAGTTCAATAGTTCGTATTAACTGACAGCTGACAAAAACGTATTCTCTCGTCGGCCGCATTGTTACGTATACGCCTGCACGCGTTGTATGAAACAAACCTTCTGTAACCCTCTATTTAGTGGTAGGACGGTGGACTAATAATACACATATCACTCATAACTAACCAAGGCATACATTAGAATAATGTAAATTTCTTGGAACGGGACTTGCATTAAATGTGGATAATTTTGGATTTGGCAATGGTCATGCGCGATATATCATATAATGCTGTCAAGGTGACGCAAATTTTAGAAGAGATTTAATATAACGTTTAGTTAGAAAGTCTGTATACATTTTAAGCTACAAACGCAAAACTTTGGTGGGTAATCAATTTGTTATTATTTAAGATATGTCCTAGGCATTTTAAACGTGATTAAAAACATGGCGACAAAAAGTACGTCAATTTACGTCAGGCGTAAACTAATTCGAAAGTACTAAGCTAATATTCTAAGTATATCTTGGACACTAATGACTTGGTACAAGGTGAAGGAAAACATGGACTTTCAAGTCTGAAATCGCCAACCCGCATTGAGCAAGCGTGGTGATTACGCTCCATCCTTCTCTGTATGAGATCGGCAGCAGTGGGACAATAAAGAAAAGGTTGATGGTGATGCTAAGATTTATCTTGTATCTTAAAGAAAGAAAAAATGCACTAAACTTAAATTTTATTTAGTTTATGAACAATCGGCACCATTATAGTACCGCCAATAATTTTTCAGGGCACTAGGTTTTTGAACGGTTTGTACATAATTTGGGGGCTGAATAAAGTTGACATAACATTTTATTTTTACTTTTTATTTTTAGCTTCTCTTTTTCTGTTTATAACCGCAAAGGTGCATTCACAGGCGTGGGACGATTATTGACAACATTTCTTCCAGGTTGCCGAAAATCCTTTTCCTATATCCCTCCTTCCATTTTAACTTAAGAATTACCTTATTCTTATTCAAATTAGTATGTGTGTTTAATGCAATTATTGTTGCCAGTAATAGAAAAAAAATGTAATAAAATAATTTTAGGTTACCCGAGATTTTTAATATTGCCGTACCCTAACTGGCAACACTACTTGCGGTTAATAATTATCTCCTCTTTATAGAAAAAAAAAACTTGTTTCTTTCTATTTTGATATTATGTATGTTTGTCTTTGGTAGGAAAGCAAAGTATGGTATGATCTTTCTTCCTGTTTCTTCGAGTAGTCGATATTTGATCTCTTTCTTATTTCTGAAGATGTTCGATGTTCAGTCCTTTACAAACGAACTGTTGACATGCACATCACGGGAAATTAAAGCTACTATTATATATTATTTTAATTGTAAGAATCTTAGAAAAACGTTTAATTTCTTTTTAATCTGTACTGGTTGTAAGGGACATCGGCACGCGAATTACTACAATGAATTCAATGCCTCCCAGTCTGTTCTGTGAACATTGCACCGTGAATAGGAACCTAAAGTGAACTCATTTCACCTGATGCTTTGAATTGACACTTTTGAGAGCTCATTTTACCTAGATGTTCACGATGAGACTTTTAATCTGAATAGCACCGCTGATTTGGGTTGGTGTGTTCGAATTTATTGCCATTCATTTAAAAAAAGAAAACTATTCTTTATATTTTGACTGCGGTGTATAACATGTGTTCCTATGCACTTTAGTATGGAATAGCAGATATTTGTATTAAATGACGAGAAATGTCTGCTCTGGGAGGTCTAGAATCATGTTCTAAATTCATGGTAACGATTTGCGCGTCGAATTTCCTTACACCGTGTTGTAGTGAATTAAAAAGTATAAATCATCGGAAAGTAAACTCAATCAATTGTTACCGATAGATCGATTCGATTCTATCCGATTTACGAAAAAAAATTGCATTAACGAAACAACTTTCGCTTTTATGAAATTTGTTTTTGTGGGCATTGAGTATATGGTTTGTTCACGTTGTGCGAAGCTGGTTCCCACGCCGGCTCCCCGGAGCACAAGCCGCCATCGAACCTGGAACTGTTCCCGGGATCAGGCAACCCATCGCGCTCAACCAATGGTAACACGCGAACACATACATCATGAGAGATTGCATCTTTTTAGATTTGCCTGAAGTAGCGCCATTCATAAATAAATTTAAATTACCATTAAAACCATTAGTAAGTTATTGCAATATAACAATTAATGTCATTACTATAAAGTATAAAGGGAACGAGTTACATTGCCATGAATTATTCATGGTTTACATCGATAGTAAACGTGCTACCTGCACCCTAATCGGCGAACACATTTTTGTCAAATGATTGCGACTAGTTGGGATCGTTCGGACCGACAAACACAATCTTGCTGTACATCACACTCGTCTCCACAGAGTAGGCAACTCGTTCATGGGTCAATGTATACACTTTTACAACAAGCTTCCCATGGACATTCGAAACTTACCCATTAAACTATATAAAACCTATATAAAGGCCAAACTTTGCAAAAAGGGGTATTATAAAATCTCAGATTATTTAGAGGATAGAGAGGCTTGGGACTGAGCTGCTCGCTCTGTTAAGCATTGTTATTAAGCAATATGCGTAATTATAACGTAAATTATTGTAAACATTTTCATTTTTAATGTCTGGACTTTAAAAAAGACGATGATCCCTGAGTTTGTTTCGGCTATTTCTTCTCAGAGGTAGTCAGTTAGAAAAATGCCGGCTTCATCTAGTTTAAAAAATAAAAAAAATAAAAAAAAAAAATAAAAAAAAATAAAAAAAAAAATAAAAAAAAAAAACATGACGTGTAAAAGTGATCGGTGATCCTACTTGCTTAATAAACGATTTCATTTCATTTCATTTCGAACGGACCAATGGGCGGTCCGAACGAACCCAACTGATCCCAACTAGTCGCAATTATTTGACAAAAACGTGTTCGCCGATTAGGGGGCTGATTGTACTAAAATATTAGGTTGTTTTTTTATTGATTGCTGTAAATATAACGTAATTCATTCATTAACAGTTTTCTTATTCAAAATTATGAAATAGTTTCGACTTTGAGATCAATACTAAACTTTAGTGAGCTATTTGGTACATTTATCTATAATAATATGTAAATTTCATTAAAGGTTTTTTTTTTAAATTATGTAATAATTTCGACTTAAAGGTCAGTACGAAATTTCAGTGAGCATTTTGTAATGTTATATACAAAATAATATGAATGTTCCATTGCTTTTTCGTAATCTTTTTGCAACAAATTACAACAAAAAAAAAAACAGCTGACAAATTTATTAACCGCGTGAAAACTGCTGTGATTGGTTGGATTAGTCGTCAACAGACAATCCACTCGTCTGATTTTGACTTGTAAGTAATTTTAATTCCAGGCCCCCAAAATCTTGTAATTATAACAAAGTTCCCAGTCTCAAACAGTCAAAAATACCTCTAAAATTAAATTATTTTTCATTCAATCAATATCTAAAACTTGTTTAGTATTGCACTCTGATTATTAACTAATTTGGCGATTAGTTTTTGAACGTATTTAATTTCACGAACTATGCCTTCTGATGTCAGCAGACATTAGTCCTCATACTCATACATACATAAAATAACTAATGGGCTTTCATATAAAAATAGAAATGCAATCTTTCACACGTCACCATACACCGACACAAATCGTTTAGAAAAATTAACTCGAGTAGTTCATAAAAGTGCTTTCCGATTTTGTTAAAACCGCTGACTGGACTCAGAGCAAAACAAAACACGTAGAATAGAATATGATTTCGAATTTATACCTACCCTTGCTTTTGACAAAATTACTACCGCTTTTCAATGTTGCTAAAAACTTGTGTGGCGTTTTTGTGATGTCTTAGTAAAAATCTATCAATAAAGTCGTCTTAGGCTAAAATGACACCTTAACGGCTAAATCTACGTTTTTAGGGTTGATTTTTCCAAAGCCAGGTTACTTTATCGCAGGAATAATTTTGAGTTTTTGGCAGTTCTTTCATATAAAATCTGTCAGATGTCAATTTTATTCCGCGAATTAAAAAAAAAATATATATTGAAAAATCACCCCTAAATAAAATAATGCTGTGCATGTCAAAAGAACAATCATAGAAACATACCCGTGTGACGTTCAGTAGTGTTAGTTTGATGGAATGCGCTTTCTAAACTTCAGCATAGCCATATTATGGTCATATCATGTAACTGTCAAGCATTCATTACATTGTGAAAGAATGTTAAATTGCCATACATACTCCCATAATCATTGATTGCAGTTTTTTATATTCATATTGTTTGGTAGATACTACGAGTTGCACTATAATTTTATGTACTTAATGCAAAACTCACCTACAGGATTATTTTTAATTTGCAAGCTAAAGTCCGCAAATGCAATGAGTATCTATCTTTTAATCATATAATTTTTTTCAGATATCGTTATCCATCGCATCTGCGGTGTTTATCTAGCTAATTTAAAGTAACCCATATAAAGCCTACTCCATCTTTACGAGACCAAATACAAGGCACAATCATACATTGCATTTATCATAACACGTAGTATCTACTAGAAGCGAGAACACATACTTCAGCATTAAATGTAAACTAGCAGCTAAATAGAATGATTTGGTTAACCACCGATTATAATAAATATCAAATTAATGATACTTTTTTTTTTAAATACCATATAATAAATAAAATTGCTGACGACTGTGTATCCGCTTTAGGGCTCAAAGCCTAGTGTGATATATTTAGCAACTGCGATCTGTGCTTTATTATAAGCTTAAATGTAGCAATATGTTACGAACTATAATACTGCTACGTACACACTTATGGTGGCTTGCTTAATGCCTAGATTCTTGCAAGTAAACTTACGAGTTGCGAAGTACAATTACATACCGGGCAGCACTACGGTCTTAGAGCCTTCGCTAGTCGCCTAGCGTGTTAAGTCGCTAAATCTTGGTTCTAAGAAAGCCACCTTTCAATGTGTACGTGGCCTTAGTAAACGTGGCTCAGATAATTAATGGTAAGTAGTCGAAAGTCACCGATTGCTGTCGCTAACAGTATTGTCAGTAATAGCATTTACTTTGGGCTTAATGCCTTTTGGCACACCACAGCGAAAACGAAACGGAAGTAAGCAAAACAAATCCACAAGTAGTCGGGGTGTCTGGGACTTCAAAAAATACAAAAATACAACATCTACAACGTGCCGCCCCAATGGTGACATTAAATTAAGACACGAGTAGGGCTAGTGCCCACTAATCATATTACTTTTGATATTTGAAGATAACTAGAAAAATGAAAAAAAAAAAATCATACAAAATAAATAGTATAAAAGTAACCAAAATTGGGATCACCTTTGCAAAAATTCATTCATGCAATTACTTACCTCGGAGGTGCTCGGAGCTGGAACGCGTCGCTTCGCGTATCGAACTTGTTAGCGGGCTGGCACACAAGCTTAAATCGTACAGACGACAGCACATCAAGCTAAGTCTACAATCTGTCAGATTTCCTTATCCGTTTTTCAACTTAATCACTAAAGCGTTAAGGCTCAAGGTTGATTGGGAATTTCGGGTAGCTTCACCTGCTGTCGTCCGTACCTACGTATTGGTAATCGGTAATATGTTTCTTTTTATCAATGAATCTGGCGGTACCTAATGCACTAATGGTACATACAGCGGAGCTAGTTATAGTCAAACACTAATCATATCCCACTTAACTGTTTTTATTACTTATAAGTAACTATCATCAGTTCATCAATAGTCACTGCTTTTATTTAAAATTTTCTAATGTTCAACGAGTCCACCTTATTGGCGGACACAGAGAGCTAAACGACACAATATCTACCTATCTCTTTTCTGCGAGAATGTATTTATTTTAATTTCATTGATGAAATGTTATGATCCATGACCCCGGCAAATGACCGCTGCGCGACAGTTCTCTAAATATTGGTTCCTCTAAATGGTAATTAAATGTGAGTTTCTAAAAATTTAATTAACTTCGTTAATAATAACATTTTATGAAAATGAAAATCTCTTCATGAAGCTAAAATGTAACAAAGTATATGTGTGTTCAGTTAATGTCACCATTATCGCGCTACGTTGTATAGGTATGATCAAATTGTATGGTACCAGCAGACCTTTTACTGCAACAGTTTTCATAATCTCTGATAATTTATTGAATGCGTTGTCTACTTTAGTAAAATGTATTCCAAGTCTGATTTTTGAGTGACCATTTCTATCAAAAAGGTCCTAATAAGATTTTGGTTGCAAAGGAATTTGGACTTTGTTTAGTATGACATTAAGTTTGTTGTTCCATAATTTAAAATATCTGTAAATTCAAATAAAATCTAATGTACTGAATTCTTGTTAAAGGTGTGCGCGTTGTCTTTCGCAGTATAGCATCTCTGCCATTAATTCAAAAATAAGGAGATTCGTACACTACCGTTTCATTTCGCTGCGCTCTGATAAAAAGCAACTTTAGCTGACCGTATGTATATGTTCGTACTAAAACCTATCGCCCCCGCAGCATCCCCTTTGCCGTCGCCAGTTAAGTCGCCCGCGCGGACCCCAGTGGCTGCCAACAAGGGCCCCTGCTGCACTGCTCTCTATGACTTCGAGCCAGAAAATCAGGGCGAACTAGGATTTAAGGTGAGCTTTATTATTTAAATCATAATATATTTAAGTCAGGAAAATTCATTGTGAGGCAAATTGATACCCATCGTCAAAATTGGCAAAGAATTAAAGTTGTAATTTGAATATGTATACATATTTATAGACGATTTAGAGTATTCTATTTAAGCAGGGGGTAATCGCGCTAAATAAAACAGTAGAAGTTCAACACTTGTTCGTATCTAATCCAGTTAAAGTTATGGTTTAGTTCGATCACATTTCGTATCGCGCTAAAGTTTTAACTTCGATTGAAGTAAAATCAATGTATGAGTGATACATTTCGTCAGATATAATAATTAAAAGTAAATAAATTATAAGTACATCTAATCGTTTAGACATGAGTTTGATAAATGGCACAGAGAAAGTTAGCTTTGTTCCAACTTTTTCATTTGACAGCGGTTACGATCCTTATGGTTAAGCCATCTGTCAAAAGGTTAGCGGTTAGATACGAAACATAACAAAAGTTATGGTGTAGTTGCAATACAATTCCGTTTATGTTGAATTATTTTAGCGCGCCCTGGACATTTTAGAAAAAATATGAGTAGTAATTTCCGCACGGAACAAGTATTTGTATGACCTACAGGTAAGTAGTTGTTCCGGGTCTGGGTGTTTGTAAACGCACCCACGATACAGGAGTAATTCCTAGTGAGCAACGGTTTTTAAAATTAAAAATTGTGACCAGAGGCTTTACTATAAAAAAGTTATCATTGTTCCGTTTCAAAAAAGAGATGGTGCTATTCGTCCTGTGTGAACGCGATTTAAATTTGCTAAATGTTTTCAGTTTCTTGGTGAAATTAATACTAAAACACAGTTCAGATTTGCTAAATGTATTGAGTTTCATAACTGATATTAGCAATACACCAATTCTCAATTATGACATTTTATGTCAAAATTATTATATTTTCAATTATGAAATTGTATGTCATATTTATTTTATTTTAAATTATGACATTTGTGTCATAATAATTATATTCTCGGTTATGACATACTATGTCGTACCTAATTATTATATTCACAATTATGACATGTGTGAAATGCTTTGTTTCAGGAGAACGACGTAATCACGCTGATTAACAAAGTTGACGACAACTGGTTCGAGGGCTCGGTGAACGGGAAGACCGGTTACTTCCCCATCAGCTACGTGCAGGTCACTGTGCCGCTACCCAACATGTAAGCATCGCGACCACATCTAACCACCGACGTATTCATTCATTCCCTACCAATGTAACACAACTTTATGCTGCTACGAAGACGAACCGATATAAGGCGAGATTATATAAAAGGTCTATTTAAATTACCTAGTTCGAAACTCCGCAGACGTATCAACGATCTCGATATTTAAAACACGATAAAAAAGTCAGCTATCAAAGTTAACTATAGTAACTTGCAGTAAGACTTGAGGCGATTAGTTTCTTTTTTGTTTAATCGTGTTGTAAGCTCACACAAACATAGATAACTGTTTTTTTTTTTTTGACAAATTTTTCAAGAGAAGCGTTACATCACGGAGTTTGGCTAGCTAATACAATTTGACCATGTAGAACCCCAGTGGAATCTCAACTTGGACAATGGTACCATACCAAGTCGGCCCAACCTTTGTAAAGCTTGTGTTACACTTCTCACTCATTCGTTACGACGTCACGTTACACAGTATTACGTAGATTTGAATCTATTATTGTGTCAAAAGCTCAATGGCAAGCTGTTTATAGTACCTCCTTTATTAGGCCGAATAATTTGGACTATGAAATTTTATCGGTTCCAATTTGTCTTCCTGTGTATTTCACAGTTTCGTCATCTTTTTATCGTAGCAGAATTTCTTTGACAATATTTCATCATTGTCTTTCAATATTAAATACTCAAAATGTTATCAATCTTCCAAACTAGAAAAATAGTAATAAAATTGAATGTCTTTGAATTTCTAGATGTAAACATCTAATCTAATCTCGAGGAGATAATGCTACGAACTTTAATTATGAAATTATTTTGTATCTTACCTACCTATTTGCATTTATTGCCAAAATAAGTAATTATTTAATATTAAAATTATTGTAATAGAAATCATTGTAATCATGTTGCCATTTTACTTCATGACGATTTATGTTAGTAATGAGTTGGGAGTAAATTGCCGTTATTTTTATGTATTAGATGTTTTTAGTTATAAAAGTGACTTACGCCAAATATACCAACATCATTGGAATACCTTTGCTAAGACTCGAAGGACGAGGAATCATATTGATTGTTAATAGCTGGAGTATGAATTGCTGTCCACATAGTAATAAAGCAATGGCAAGTGTATGCCAGACCATAATGTTGCATTCCAATACATACAGCTCAAGTTTATCGATGTGGATACGATAAATGAGATGATAATTTTAAGCAAAGTGATACGTCATGTCAATCGCAATACATTATTGCTGACGGCGCTCTGCCACGACGCAGCAAAAAAATCTGTAAAGTGATATTGTTAAACTAACTTTTGTATATTAGTTAAATATCGTGCATCTATTTTTAGGTGCATTATCCTTTGTATAGTATTCTCCTTTGATGTATCTACTATTAGTTTATTTAGTTTATTATCCTAATTTGTACCGAAAAGTAAAGGCACAGGAACGGGATATTGTAGTATGTATTAGGACTATATTATATAAAACTAGTTAACACATGCGATTAGATTTTATAGATGTATGTTTGCGGGTAATTATTTAACTGAATGGAGAAAGTATACAATGTAACGTATATTATACAATTATTGTGAGAGTATAAGGGACAGAGTCGTAAGCGTTGTTGAATTATTGCCAGAAATCTATGGCGTTTCCATGTTTAATGTATTATTGGCAAGCTATAAAACATAATATAATGTAATTGTGATAACTATATATATCATGCTGTAGGTGCGGTGTCCTGTCATGTATTTTTTTATATTAAGTATATTGTTTATATGTTATACAAGTCCCCATATAATTTTTCGACATTTCGCATAATAACTTTAGTCACTACATTATCTAAGCTACCTATTTTAACTATATTTTAATGTGTATGATTGATACCAAAAAATATTGAAATTAGTAAATGTACATGGCCTTCATTCAATAGTAATGTTAAATGTACTTTAATTAATGCACTTGAGAGGTAAGATCTTAAATCGTCATATTATTCACTTTGTCCGATATTGATGTTGCAGTAATATTGAACATAAGTAATTTATAATAAATTCATCGCATCATTATTGTCATAAACGGACCCCATTGTATCACATTTCTGGCATACAAAAGACAATACCTAGATCTAATGTTAGTTGTATGTAAGTTCATAAATAATTGTTCTATCTTCAAGTGTCTCTTAATATAAGTATTTTGAGTAAATAAATATATTCATCAATGTTACGAGGATGTCATGTTTCAATGTTTAATGTGAGGTGATACGGCGTGCATTGGACGCTACAACATGTAATATCGCTGTTACATTCTCAAAATGCATACCATTTAATCGAATGCAAGTACGATCTATCACTATCCTACAGAGCGGAATTAGACTGTTGTTGTTTTAAATGTGTATAAATTCTACTAGCTTGGGAATGAGTGAATGATTGATATGAACGATGTCAACGTATTTCCGTGTTCGATAAACTAGCCTAACCAGCTCGAAGAGACAGCAAACAGAACTATAGGTGCCTAAGCTCATAAAATAACACTCAAAAGCGCGAGTCGCGAGTACTAATAAGTATGAAACAAGGAGCAAAAATCAATTATTGTTACTGCATAATTAAATTATTGCCGAATTTTACAAACCGGCTATGTCATAGACATTGCTTCTACCGTATAATCAAATTACTAAAAAATACCCAACTTTCATACTTATTTGTACTCATGAATGGATAATGAAATCATTTTCAATTTTTGCTGAAAACCTGGGCTTATCGCATTTTTTACCTAGGAAAGGTTAGGGACTAGTTTATCAAATACTCATTTTGTAGTTGTCCTATACTGTGTTGGTTCAGTGTTGCTTCACTTGTTACGTATGTCAAATCATTGTCTCGTATGGTAATGATACTTGTTGTTACACGCTTCACAATCGACTCAATGTATTTTTAAAACGTCGAATTGAAGATATACTTCATTCAAACTTACATAAATACTGGTAAATAAAACATGCCAGTGTCTTTAATGTATTTGTAAGTCGGGTTACAATAACAAGTAACACTATCCTGATAGATGATTTGTTAGCATACCAAAGTATAATTACGTGTCGTAGCACTATCATATATTGGATCCCAAAATATTTTGCTATTGATGCGAATACCTACGTCTGTTATGGTGTATTATTCTTGTTCATGTTACTGTAATCTTAAAATACTGTAATTTCATAGATTTAAACTTGACGATTGACGAGATTTAATGCAAATATTATTGATTTGTATTAAAATTTATCCCGAAACTTATTGCTCGTTTTCGCCTCCTAATAAAATGTTAACAATTAAACAATTATTTTTGTTTCATTTAAAGTTGTTCACCTACCTACTTTATGTAGCTAAGTACTTACCTGTCATCATCAACCTTTTTATCGTCCCACTTCTGGGAACGGGTCTCCTCTCTTACAGAGAAGTATTGAGCGCAATCACCACGCTTGCTCAATGCGGATTGGCGATTTCAGACTTAACAAGTCCAGGTTTTCTCAAAATGTTTTCTTTCACCTTTTATTCAGTCATTGGTATCCAAGATATACTTAAAAAGTCCATATAACTTAGAAAAGTTACATTGGTACTTGCCTGACCTGGAATCGAACCCGCACATTCATACTTGAGAGGCTGGTGTTTTAAACACTAGGCCACCACGACTTTTACTTACCTATTAATATGCTTACTCAATTCTCTGGTCATAACTGTAAGTCGAGGCTGTTTTTGTGTGACTTATATTTTTTCTTTCTATGTTTCATTTCAGTCTACCCCACCGGCAGGTTAAAATAGAAGTGCTTTGTTTTACAGCAAATCCGTTATATAACCTGATTAAAATCGCTAGTTGAATTCAATTATGTTACACTGGTAATGAGTTTTACTGTAGGTAAAGTTTACAGTTTTATAACAAAATTCTTTATTTTTCCAGTGCTTCCAACCAAGATGACGGGGGATGGAATGGTGTGCGTTCGCGCAGCGGAATGTTGTTGAATTTAAAGATTTTAGATATGCAGATATTTAGTGTATGACGTCGTATAATTGTGTATGGTAAAAAAAAATTTGTGCACGCAGCCATTGTGGAGAAATTCGCAAAATACTGATTCCGCTGGGCGAACGTTGTCCTGGCGGAACTTTTTTTAATCCTTTGACTTTAGAAAAAAGAGATGTGTCCAAAAATTAGTGTGTATTTGTGTGTAATTGTGTATGTATGAATAAAATTTGTGCATGCATAAACTTCGGAGATATTCAAGTTTCCGCTGCGCGAACGTTTGGCCATTAGCTAGTTTTCATATAAAGCGCTTACATAGAGGGCTGTAGATTTTTACATACTTTGTTTTGAATTTGTGTATATCTGTTTAAAAAATAGATTTAGAAAAAATCGTAAGGCTTAAAAGATAAAAATATAAACGTAAAATACGCTTATTTGGTCTTAGTTCTTAAAGTATGCACTTTGGGGTCTAGATTTTCACGTTTATACAAACCTTGTAAGTGTCTGCAATATATTGCCAAGTATCAATGATGTCCCTTTAGTAATTAAAGAGTTATAGGACAATTTACCATGACATAATCACTGTTTACAAAGCAGTCAAATATCACGACATTCTAAAGGAATTGCATGGTAAAATGTATGCCAATAATTAGTGTATTCATTCAACTATTCACATGCAAAATTTCATGTCATTAAATTCAGTAATTAATGAAATACAATTATAAAACTGACGAAGCATCGAAAACCTACATAACCCGACCAAGTTCGGATAGCTATAAAAAAGCGGCCGTGCAATATATTTAGGTAACATCCCAAAATTTACAGTATAATACCGGTCTTGTATTGGTATAGATGATAACAAAATTGTTTCGATATAATATAAAGGTCATTTATTTTTGTACACCTATTTTTTAAATGTATTTGACTATGACAAAGTAGGTACTATTTACGTAGTTATTTTATTTAAGTATGCGCTTGAGACTTGAGATATAATCTAGATATATTAATTTAGGCAAATAAAATTGATACAGCTAATTTCTATTGAAGATTTCACGCATCAGGATTCTTACTATAGACCCCCAGGGATATTAAATAATTACCACAAGTAAGTACTACTGTTTAGGTAAATATTTATCATATTGTAGCTTATAACACTTTTTAACCAATGCACTAGACGAGCGTTCCCCTTTGCAAATTTAGTGGATTAAACAATCTAATAACTTAAAAAAAACTACTTCTTCAATCGATTTTTTAATTGATGGTCTATACTGTTGTACTGGTTGTGACTTATTTAAGTGAGCGTGTTCCCCCGCACCCCACCAAAATAAGAATTATTTTGATTGAAGCGGTACGCTTAAGGCTAGTCTTTTGGTTAAATAGTCTAAGGTCCGTATTACAGAACGTTACTCAAAACTCAAGCTTTATTTACTAGTTTTAAGTAATACTTGAGCATTACTTAAAACTAGTTTTAACCTATCAGAAGGCTTCAAATGAGACTTAAGTAAAGCTGGAGTTTTGAGTGACGTTCTGTAATACGGACCTTACTATTGTAGTTATGAATTGATCAAAAATATTCTAGTGTGAAACAATAGACAACGCGCTGCGCGCAACGAGCGTTAGGCGGCTTCCCGCTTGAAACAGTACTTCCCTCCTTAAAGAAAAGAGAGGGCAATATGTTTTCATTAGCCGCGGCCCGCGCGTATTCATTTGCTGTTGTATTTGAACCTGATTAATATATCTAGATTATATCTCAAGTCTCAAGCGCATACTTAAATAAAATAACTACGTAAATAGTACCTACTTTGTCATAGTCAAATACATTTAAAAAAATAGGTGTACAAAAATAAATGACCTTTATATTATATCGAAACAATTTTGTTATCATCTATACCAATACAATACCGGTATTATACTGTAAATTTTGGGATGTTACCTAAATATATTGCACGGCCGCTTTTTTATAGCTATCCGAACTTGGTCGGGTTATGTAGGTTTTCGATGCTTCGTCAGTTTTATAATTGTATTTCATTAAATACTGAATTTAATGACATGAAATTTTGCATGTGAATAGTTGAATGAATACACTAATTATTGGCATACATTTTACCATGCAATTCCTTTAGAATGTCGTGATATTTGACTGCTTTGTAAACAGTGATTATGTCATGGTAAATTGTCCTATAACTCTTTAATTACTAAAGGAACATCATTGATACTTGGCAATATATTGCAGACACTTACAAGGTTTGTATAAACGTGAAAATCTAGACCCTAAAGTGCATACTTTAAGAACTAAGACCAAATAAGCGTATTTTACGTTTATATTTTTATCTTTCAAGTCTTACGATTTTTTCTAAATCTGTTTTTTAAACAAATATACAGTAATTCAAAACAAAGTATGTAAAATTCTACAGCTCTCTATGTAAGCGCTTTATATGAAAACTAGCTAATGGCCAAACGTTCGCGCAGCGGAAACTTGAATATCTCCGAAGTTTATGCATGCACAAATTTTATTCATACATACACAATTACACACAAATACACACTAATTTTTGGACACATCTCTTTTTTCTAAAGTCAAAGGATTAAAAAATGTTCCGCCAGGACAACGTTCGCCCAGCGGAATCAGTATTTTGCGAATTTCTCCACAATGGCTGCGTGCACAAATTTTTTTTTACCATACACAATTATACGACGTCATACACTAAATATCTGCATATCTAAAATCTTTAAATTCAACAACATTCCGCTGCGCGAACGCACACGATGGAATGTATCCGATTTATTTTGTACCCAATATAGAGGATCATCATAAAGCTCATTGATAAATATGCAATTTCCTTTAGCCCTTACTAAAGTAGCGTACTCTCGGTAGTAGCTTACACTAGGAATTTCTCCTGTATCGTGGGTGCTACGTTTACAAACAAACTCGTTGGTATAGGTACACAAACAGCCAGATCTGCTTGTAGGTTATAAAAATATTATTCCATGCGAGAATCGAACCCGCGACATGCTATTATACTTTATTTGTATAATATCTATCGCCCCAGGTCAGCGTAGCTTATTAAATAAGTTTATCTACTCTTATATCAAAAAATTAAAAATATAAAACTAAAAAGGAGTTTATATTGACGTACTTTACCCATAGTATATCGAAAGGAAATAAAAAATTAAATTATAACATTATTTCTCTAACAAAATAATGATATAATAAATTTTTTTTTCATTACCGTACAGAAAAAAAAAAAAAAAAAAAAAAGACGTGTGGCACTCGGGGACTGCCGCGGTAAAGCTATTGCATAGCATTTTGTATCAAATTATGCAATTATAATTATTTATTTATTTTATTTATGCAGTATTTCTTTTTCTTTGATATTAATTCAAGTTACACTTTTTGAGCGTGGTGACCGATAAGAAAACAAATTTTTCTTTTATTAAATAAATAAAAACACTGATACCTTTGAGAAAGCGGACTTCCTCTACAATAGGGCAATTCCTCCGTAAGGTCTGTCTATGCTATTACTTATAATCTCTGTCATTGTGTGCTGTTTCGGTGCAATCGCAAGACCGGCCGGGCACTGAGGGGCAGGCAAGACAGCTATAGTATCCTTATGACTCCACCAACTGGTATTTCGTTGACTCGGAAACGGCGCACAGGGAGCACCACGAAATATACTCAAATACTCCGAGGTTCTTTTTCAATATACCCCACTGTTTTGTCGTGGTGGCCTAGTGGTTAAAACACCAGCCTCTCAAGTATGAGTGCGCGGGTTCGATTCCAGGTCAGGCAAGTACCAATGTAACTTTTCTAAAGTTATATGTACTTTCTAAGTATATCTTGGATACCAATGACTGAAGGCGAAGGAAAACATCTTGAGGAAACCTGGGCTTTATAAGTCTGAAATCGCCAACCCGCATTGAGCAAGCGTGGTGATTACGCTCAATCCTTCTCTGTATGAGAGGAGATCTGTGCCCAGCAGTGGGACGATAAAAAGGTTGTTGATGATGAACGGCGTCGGTGTCGAATTATTTGTTCATCATCATCATTGAAGTCGTGGTGGCCTAGTGGTTAATTATTTGTTATCAATTTAATATTTTCGAGCTGATCTTTAGTAACATAATCACTTCTGATTGCGTTAACATCTGACCGTAGAATTAATAAATCCTTCATCAACTTCTTTACTTACGTTCTACGTAGTCAAAGCAAACTGGACTGGGATTGTTCGGGATCCGTGATTTTAAACACCGTAATCGTATATTTTAGGTCTTTCTGCTTTTTGTTCTTACGCCTCGATACATGTTTTTGTCTTGTCTTCGTAGAAACAAACAATAACTTTTTTGCCTCATCAATGTCTTCCTCAGAAAAAGCCGACGAGCATATTTTTATTAAACTTTCGTTGTTTCGTTTCGGAGATAACAATATTACAACTCGTACACTTAAATGTACTCGTATTAACATTGTTCACCGACATCTTTCTGTAATATTTTATTTAATAAAAACTTCAACTTCAACTCTTGATCTGGTCCCTGTGGATAGATACCACAATTTTGCCAATAACACGTGTAACAAATTATAGAAATTCTTTAAAAAAATATTTCACAATAATGGCGGATATCGCCAATCACAGTTGAAAAAACGGCCGCGTGAGCACTTTTTACTCTATAAAATCACGCGCTTTTATTTAGTAAACAACACTATAAATAATTTAAAAGTCCAATGAAAAATTAGCGTGACATTCATCTTAGCTTTTCCGTTAAAAAAAAAGCTATTTTATAAAAACACTACTAAATTAATTTGAATAAAAGTACTTAATAATTAATTATATGAAAAGTTTTTAAGGTAGCCATGACAACGTCGATGACGTCTACGACATATCTCTATAGAAGACCTATTTCAGAGAGAAAATTAATCGCAAGTTTAGCACATCGTGACTATCAGTAACATGGCAAGTGTGTAGAACTGAGTTCGCGCCCTGCAATATGCATGCTCTTTTTGAAAATCTATAAATTGTTTTCAAAAGATGTATGTAGTCGCACGCACACAAACATACCGTGCCGAAGACTGCCGAACTGAAACGACGTTAGACGATGTACGGCCTTCAAGCCACACCTCCGTGCCCGTCGGAGTGGGGAGCGTGAGGTTTTTTCGTTACGGAATTTCTGGATTCGGTCCCCGCGCTCAAGGCCCGCGATAGAAGCTATGCAATAGCTTAAAAACATAGCACTATTTCATTTTTTTATCTGTGTATGTATATTTATCATATTGTAGATTATTACACTATTTATATCTAGATTATATCTCAAGTCTCAAGCGCGAACTTAAATAAAGTAGCTACGTAAGTAGGTACAGTACCTACTTTGTTATAGTCACATTTAAAAAAGTAGGTGTACAAAAATAACTGACCTTTATATTATATCGAAACAATTGTGTTATCACCTATAGGTACCAATTCAATACCGGTATTATACTGTAAATTTTAGGATGTTATCTAAATATATTGCATGGCCGCTTTTTTATAGCTATCCGAACTTGGTCGGGTTATGTAAGTTTTCGATGCTTCATCAGTTTTATAATTGTTTTTCTTTAATTACTGAATTTAATGGCATGAAATTTTGCATGTGAATAGTTGAATGAATACACTAATTATTGGCATACATTTTACCATGCAATTCCTTTAGAATGTCGTGATATTTGTCTGCTTTTTAAACAGTGATTTTGTCATGGTAAATTGTCCTATAACTCTTTAATTACTAAAGGAACATCATTTATACTTGGCAATATGTTGCAGACACTTACAAGGTTTGTATAAACGTGAAAATCTAGACCCCCAAAGTGCATACTTTAAGAAGTAAGACCTAATAAGCGTATTTTACGTTTATATTTTTATCTTTTAAGCCCTACGATTTTTTCTAAATCTGTTTTTTAAACAAATATAAACAAATTCAAAACAACGTATGTAAAAATCTATAGCTCTCTATGTAAGCGCTTTATATGAAAACTAGCTAATGGCCAAACGTTCGCGCAGCGGAAACTTGAATTTCTCCGAAGTTTATGCATGCACTAATTTTATTCATACATACACAATTACACACAAATACACACTAATTTTTGGACACCATCTCTTTTTTCTAAAATCAATGGATTAAAAAAAGTTCCGCCAGGACAACGTTCGCCCAGCGGAATCAGTTTTTGGTGAATTTCTCCACAATGGCTGCGTGCACAAATTTTTTTTTTACCATACACAATTATACGACGTCATACACTAAATATCTGCATATCTAAAATCTTTAAATTCAACAACATTCCGCTGCGCGAACGCACACGATGCAGGGTGCAGAATTTTGGCGCCAAATAAGTTTCTTTGCATTGCGAGTCGTTGTTGTATTTCGCTGGACACATAATTGATTATTAGTTTCTTAAAATGTATGAGATTAGATAA
This sequence comes from Sesamia inferens, assembly GCA_037179545.1. Taxonomy (NCBI): domain Eukaryota; kingdom Metazoa; phylum Arthropoda; class Insecta; order Lepidoptera; family Noctuidae; genus Sesamia; species Sesamia inferens. The sequence continues at coordinate 13,293,196 of CM073933.1, read as the reverse complement.
AGTAGTGTATGAAACTGTACATAATTAGGTATTACACACTCGTGTGATAATATTAAAAAACTCGCTTCGCTCGTTTTTTAAACTCACATCGCTCGTTTTTTAAACTCACATTCGTGCATAATATCCCTCATTATGTAACAGTTTCATAAGTTGAAACTGTTACATAATGAGGTGTTACATATGTAATACCTAATTATGTAACAGTTTCATACACTACTTTATCTAATCTCATACATTTTAGGAACAATAATAATCATGTGTCCAGCGAAACACAACAATGACTCGCAATGCAAAGAAACGTATTTGGCGCCAAAATTTTTCACCATGCATCAAAGCGCACGCGCCAAAGCGCGCGCAGCCACAGATAAAAAAATGAAATAGTGCTATCTATGGTTTGTAATCTGTACGGTAATGAAAAAAAATGTTATTATAACATTATTTTGTTAGAGAAATAATGTTATAATTTAATTTTTTAATTTCCTTTCGATATACTATGGGTAAAGTACGTCAATATAAACTCCTTTTTAGTTTTATATTTTTAATTTTTTGATATGAGAGTAAACTACTATTATGAAACCACGGTAAAAGTGAAACTTTTTCGCGTTATAGAAATAGACATTGAACTAAAAATCTCTTACTCCGGCCGAACGCGACATGCAACACAGAAACGTAAGTTTGAGAGATGTAATAAAGGTTTCACTTTAATAAATAAATACAGCAACATCAGATGTGAAATATATTTATTACGTCAAAGTTTCAATAAGTAGGTAATGTAACTGGAATGATATATTATATATTAAGAATTTTTAGTGCTTAGGCATTATATATTAAGATTTGTATGTGCTTAGGCGTATCGTTAGGATAGATAACTTAGTTGCCGCCACGGAGACGCAAGACCAAGTGGAGGGTGGATTCTTTCTGAATGTTGTAGTCAGAAAGAGTACGACCATCTTCCAACTGCTTGCCAGCGAAGATGAGTCGCTGCTGGTCTGGGGGGATGCCCTCCTTGTCCTGTATCTTGGCTTTTACATTTTCGATCGTGTCTGATGCTTCGACTTCCAGAGTGATGGTTTTGCCCGTCAAGGTCTTGACGAAGATCTGCATACCTCCTCGGAGACGCAGAACAAGGTGGAGGGTGGATTCTTTCTGGATGTTGTAATCAGAAAGGGTACGACCATCTTCCAACTGCTTTCCAGCGAAGATAAGACGCTGCTGGTCTGGGGGGATGCCCTCCTTGTCCTGGATCTTGGCTTTTACATTTTCGATCGTGTCTGATGCTTCGACTTCCAGAGTGATGGTTTTGCCCGTCAAGGTCTTGACGAAGATCTGCATACCTCCTCGGAGCCGCAGAACAAGGTGGAGGGTGGATTCTTTCTGGATGTTGTAATCAGAAAGGGTACGACCATCTTCCAACTGCTTTCCAGCGAAGATAAGACGCTGCTGGTCGGGGGGGATGCCCTCCTTGTCCTGGATCTTGGCTTTTACATTTTCGATCGTGTCTGATGCTTCGACTTCCAGAGTGATGGTTTTGCCCGTCAAGGTCTTGACGAAGATCTGCATACCTCCTCGGAGACGCAGAACAAGGTGGAGGTGGATTCTTTCTGGATGTTGTAATCAGAAAGGGTACGACCATCTTCCAACTGCTTTCCAGCGAAGATAAGACGCTGCTGGTCGGGGGGGATACCCTCCTTGTCCTGGATCTTGGCTTTTACATTTTCGATCGTGTCTGATGCTTCGACTTCCAGAGTGATGGTTTTGCCCGTCAAGGTCTTGACGAAGATCTGCATACCTCCTCGGAGACGCAGAACAAGGTGCAGGGTGGATTCTTTCTGGATGTTGTAATCAGAAAGGGTACGACCATCTTCCAACTGCTTTCCAGCGAAGATAAGACGCTGCTGGTCTGGGGGAATGCCCTCCTTGTCCTGGATCTTGGCTTTTACATTTTCGATCGTGTCTGATGCTTCGACTTCCAGAGTGATGGTTTTGCCAGTCAAAGTCTTGACAAAAATCTGCATACCTCCTCGGAGACGCAGTACAAGATGGAGAGTGGATTCCTTCTGGATATTATAATCAGACAGTGTGCGTCCATCTTCCAGCTGCTTGCCAGCGAAGATGAGTCGCTGCTGGTCTGGGGGTATGCCTTCCTTGTCCTGTATCTTGGCCTTAACATTCTCGATTGTGTCTGATGCTTCAACCTCCAGAGTGATGGTTTTGCCAGTCAAAGTCTTGACAAAAATCTGCATACCTCCTCGGAGACGCAGTACAAGATGGAGGGTGGATTCCTTCTGGATGTTGTAATCAGATAGTGTGCGTCCATCTTCCAGCTGCTTGCCAGCGAAGATGAGTCGCTGCTGGTCTGGGGGTATGCCTTCCTTGTCCTGTATCTTGGCCTTAACATTTTCGATTGTGTCTGATGCTTCGACTTCCAGAGTGATGGTTTTGCCCGTCAAGGTCTTGACGAAGATCTGCATACCTCCTCGGAGACGCAGTACAAGATGGAGTGTAGATTCTTTTTGGATGTTGTAATCAGAAAGGGTGCGTCCATCTTCTAGCTGCTTGCCAGCGAAGATGAGTCTCTGCTGGTCTGGGGGGATACCTTCCTTGTCCTGGATTTTAGCCTTTACATTCTCAATGGTATCTGAGGGTTCCACTTCTAGTGTTATTGTTTTGCCTGTAAGTGTTTTAACAAATATTTGCATACCTCCTCGGAGACGCAATACAAGATGGAGTGTGGATTCCTTCTGGATATTGTAATCAGACAATGTGCGTCCATCTTCCAATTGCTTGCCAGCGAAGATCAGTCGTTGCTGGTCTGGGGGGATACCTTCCTTATCTTGGATTTTAGCTTTCACATTCTCGATAGTATCTGAAGGCTCGACTTCAAGGGTGATGGTCTTACCGGTGAGGGTTTTGACGAAAATCTGCATACCGCCACGGAGACGCAGAACAAGATGGAGTGTAGATTCTTTTTGGATGTTGTAGTCAGACAGTGTACGACCGTCTTCAAGCTGCTTTCCAGCAAAGATCAGTCGCTGCTGATCTGGAGGAATGCCTTCTTTGTCTTGAATTTTAGCTTTTACATTTTCGATAGTGTCGGATGGCTCCACTTCAAGAGTAATAGTTTTACCAGTCAATGTTTTCACGAAAATCTGCATTGTGATGTCTGTAACAATCGAGGGAAGCTAGTTAGGACGGCTAAAACTATAAATTTGGTTTAATGTCTCCGATACGAGAAGGCTACCAAACTAGGACAAAGAACAAAGAAAGTTCGCGATCACAAAATGGCGTCGTAAAATGTAGGTTCGTCAATCGATGCATCTATATGATGTAAAATAAAAATGACAACGTCATTTTACAATAGAGGAGAAGTCAGTACGCAGTTAGGAGAGAACCAATAATAAATAATACGATGAACTTACCAATTTAACCTTAGCAGGAATAATAAATTCAGCACAAATATAAACTTAAAATAAACACAAAACACGGTTTAGTCAACGCAAGTCAATCTCAAATTCAGTATTCACAGTTTCACACTCACACAGTCGCACTGACAGTCTCACAAGTAGGGATGGGCAAAATATATCAATATATCAAAATGTCGATATAAATAGGCGATATTTTTTCCCACGATATATCCATTTTCGTTATTTATTTTCAGATATCAAAATCGATATATTTTCAAAGCTTTGCTGTATGCTCATGCGTCACATCATGTATTGAGCAGTCTGATTTCTTAAATTTAGAAAAAGAATAAGTATGCAGTAGGCTGTATGGGTTTACTTTATTTCCTTCAGACACAAACAAAAATCACAGTCTATGCGAAACGGGATTTTAGGTCCGTATTAAAGAACGTTACTCAAGACTCAAGCATTACTTAGAACTAGTTTCAACCAGTCAGAAGGCTTCAAACGAGACCTAAGTAATGCTTGAGTTTTGAGTGACGTTCTTTAAAACGGACCTTAGTGCCGTTCTTGGCCCTTTCAAAGAAGCTACTGAGGAAACAAGTGTTGCGAAATATGTAACGTAAAGCTTAGCCATTCCTCTTATAAATTTAGTTACCCAAGTTACAGATCAAGCAACTCCATCAACCTTTTTAGGGTTGATTGTAAAAAGCTTTACTCAAAAAAGTGGAAGACAAACTGGCTTCTTTAAAAAGAAATCACATCGGCAACCGGCAGAAGTTACTACCCACCAGACAAAGTCCTGCCGCCAAGCGATTTGTCGTGTTCCGGCATGATGTCTGGTGAAGCCGTACGGAGGACGGGTCTGTGCAGTTGTGTTGCGATGTGTGCCGGGTACGGTGCGCCAAATGTTGTTGTGTTGGAAGTTTGGTCATGGAGGCTCTTCATATCAATCTCCCTTTGGGGCAGCATCGTTGGTCGTGTTGTTGGGTTTAACATTGCATCACCTCGCTCAACTGCCGTCTTCCTTCCTATTCGCTCAGTTTTTTCTGAGTGAATAGGCTCTTAATAAACTAGCGCGCTTTACCATCAACGATATCGCATCACTGCTTACCATCAGGCGGGATTGCGGTCAAGCGCTAGTTTATAATAATAATAATAAAAAAAAGTAACTATTATTTTGGACCCTCGGTTCAAGCGTATCCACTTTGCCTTGCCAATTGTCGCGTCAAATGCTACCTATATCCAAAATTAGTGCTGAGATTCATGCAGAACATTGGTGTAGAGGACAACTTTCTCCGGATAAAAACCCTGATCAAGCAGCATCAGAGCAAGTGGGTCCTCTATCAGGTTTAGACATTAGAAATTATTAAATCTGAACACAGCTACGTTAGAAGTAGCAGTAGCTGTATCCCTAATGAACTGTATCTAATCTGATTTTCGTTCTAAAAGTGGTTGGTCCAAACCAACCACTTTCAGAACGAAAATCAGATTAGTTTTCGTAATACAATAAAGTTCTGGGTAAATTGTCAACATTTCACGCCGATTCTCTCGGTTATCGGTCTAAAATATTTGATTTGTCAAGCTTCTTTAGTGTTATCCGAAAGGGTAGCTTCAGTGGTAAATTTGGCTGCTCCAAAGGAGCAGGTTAACAGGGGAACACATCAAACAAAGAGTGCTCCTGATGTCAATATCAGTCAAATACTGGTTTCAATAATGTTTACTGTTGATGATGCACGCCTGATGGCAAGCGTCACCTCTGCCCATGGAGAGCTGCAGTGCCAAACAGTAACCAAGAATTACTCAGTAACTGCTCTAATACTGCCCTCCGCAACAGTTTTTAGGTCTCGTATACCCATTAATTACGTAAAAAAATACGCAAGAAATTGGCAGATTCATGACAAATATAATTTATTCTTTTTCTCTATTTGTAATTTTTTTATCTCTCTCACTGTTTATATTTTGTATGTATGTATTTATTATAATATTTTTAATATTTTTTTTCTCTTTTAACTTTAATTTATTTGCATCTACCATGTTTTGTCTCTCCATCACCTCAAGGTAGACTAATAGAAAATGCCTAAGGCGTTAAGTCCGCCATTGTGCAATGTTTGTACATAAAGTTTAAATAAATTAATTACACTAGCAAAGTGTTGTGTTGAGGATGTTGGTTTTTTCTGGTACAAGAACCTGTTTCTTTTTTTAATATTAATTGCTTTAAAATTTCGAATATTTTGACAATTTATAAAAAATAATTGCAAATTGGGCAAAAAATATCGATATATCGATATTTTTGAGTGATTATATCGATATATTTGAAAAATATCAATATATTTTTCCATTTGCTCATCCCTACTCACAAGTCACAGACTGCAGACTATAGTGCGTTTCATCTAAGGGTTCCTTTGACGTCATGTTGGCACTAATGCAAATTAGTGTGAGAGAGAAAGAGATGCAGAGAGCGTTTACCTTGTTTACGATAGTGACAAAAAATTAATGCCAACATGACGGCAAAGGAACTCTTAGATGAAACGCACTATACTTAAGAGGATACTACTAGGTTTTTGGCAGTAAAGTCAAGCTGAGTGTCACGCTCGTTTTTCATTGGACTTTTAAAATTATTTATAGTGTTATTTACTAAATAAAAGTGCGTGATTTATGTAGTAAATAGTTCATAAAGAACAGTGAAATATCGCAGCATAGTGGCCACATCATGACTTTGCCCCAAACCTCACTCGTAAGACGGGTCACGTTGCCGTCTTTTTCGACATGAATAATTCTTAATTACGTGACATTGGCTAAATGCACAAACCGTGCAAAGCCAAAAAATAAAGAAAGAAGAGGATAGGTTCCGTAGGTTATCGGCAAGTTAAAGGTACTCAAAATCACATTACCACTAGCATTTCGAACCTCTCGTTGTTTGAAAACGATCTTTCATTCACTCTTTGAATGATATCAATTATGAATTTTTAGGACTAGATATAAGTGTTTTGACTCCCTTTTATATTGTTATGCTCTTTGGGTTTGACTTATTTGCTTTGGTTTATTTTTGTAAACCGTAGATGTTTTCGAAAAAAAAAAAATTTTTAAACAAACAGTTAAATTCAATAGAAAACGTCCATCGGTTTTTGGCACACTTCAACGAACGATACGATGAGCTCACAGAGTAATTTAATATAAAAACATTTGATTGGTTGAAACTAGTTTTAAGTAATGTTTAAACAGAGATCAATGCTTGAGTTTACTTCTGGAATACGGGCCTTAAAAGAGAATTCTTGGTGTTTCTTGACCGTTCTTCTTCATGTAGTTTTAAAATGGGCAACTTCAACTTTATGACCGACAGTTTTTTTTTAATAAATTCTAAACTAGCGCTTGACCGCAATCCCGCCTGATGGTAAGCAGTGATGCGACCGTTGATGGTAAAGCGCGCTAGTTTATTAAGACTTAAGAGCCTATTCACTCTAGCCTTGAAGACACTCAAATTGTAGTTTGACGGAAAAACCGTCGCTGGCAAATTGTTCCAGTCCCTCGATGTACGCGGTATAAAAGAGGAAGCGAAACGTTTCGTCCGGATCGCAGTGGTATCAGCAACATAAAGGTGGAAACTCGACGGGTCGTCCGATGGTCGAACGGAGATGGGGAATTAAATCATGTAATTCTATTGAGAATCACCAGAATGCATTCTAAAGAAGACCGAAAGGCTGGCTACTATACGCCTGCCGTCCAGGCTTTGGAGACCGTTTCGAGTTAAGTCTGGGTTGCCAATTAGCCTCTTCGCACGCTTCTCCACTGAATCTAAAGTAGCCAGGTGACATTTTGCAGCACCAGCCTAAATGTGGCTGCAGTACTCCACACACGAGCGGACCTGTGCTTTATACAACATAAGAAGCTGCCCTGGTGTGAAGTACCGCCGGACCTTTGCGATGACCCCAAGTTTTCTGGTAGCCACCTTGGCCTTGGACTCAATGAACCGCCCAAAGTTTAGATTCGGGGAAATCTCAACTCCCAAAAGCTGAAGGCGGTCGGTGCACTCCAAGGATACATTCTGAAAAGTAGGAGTGATACGGAATTAAACGAATAACCATGAATTATGGCTTTTATCTAATATATAAAATTCTCGTGTCACGGTGTTCGGCTTTAAACTCCTCCGGAATGGCTCGACCGATTTTGATGAAATTTTTTGTGCTTAACCGGTATCTATGAGAATCGGCCAACATCTATTTTTCATCCCCCTAAATGTTAGGGGTAGTCCACCCGTAAATTTTTTTATTTTATTTTTTAGACAAAATTTTTAATTTCTATTTTTTTATGATACAACATACAAAAATACATACAATCCCCAATTTTCACCCTTCTACGATCAACCCTTATTTTTTAATAGCCATTTTAGTAATTTAATCTATTATTTATATGGCAAAACAACGTTTGCCGGTCAGCTAGTTAACTTATAAAAGTTACGTCATAGAAATGACAGATAGGGAATAGAGTTTTTTTTTTGGTTCACTTCTTTCCGTTCAGAGGAACGGAAAAGGCAAAGGCATAGTACGCCATACAGCCTAGTCTTGAGTAACATTTTTTCTTCAGTTTATATCCTAACTTATTCTAATCTATCCTTTTTTTTTTTTTTTTGTTCACCCAGTGGAAATCTCTACCAGACCGTCCTCCGTCGGGGGGTCGCGACGGAGGGTGTGCCGGGCTCTCACCGGCTAAAACCACTGGAGCGTTCCTCTTCTTGCCTATGGCCGGGGGTGCGGGGCCTAGTTTGCCATTCACCGCATCCCCGGCAGGCTTGACCCACCGGCGCGAGCTCGGCGGGTCCCTCTTCCTCCCCTCCTTCCATCAGGTAGGCGTGTCGGAACTGCCTCTACACGCCTACTCCGGCCCTAGTGACGGACGTCGGACCCCCCCGGTCCTCGGCCCGTCAGCCTCTCGTTATGGAGGAAGCGGATCGACCTCGGCTTCCCTCCTCCTCCGGCCATCCTAATCTATCCTACCTTATCCTAGCTTAACTTAACTTAAGCTATCTCCTTTCGTTTCCCACGTGTGGCCGACCAGGAGGGGTTTGGGGTAAAGACATGATGTGACCACTATGCTACAATGTTTCACTGTTCTTTATGAATTATTCACTGAATGCACTTTTTACTACATAAATCACGCGTTTTTATTTAGTAAACGACACTATAAATAATTTAAAAGTCCAATGAAAAATGAGCGTGGCACTCATTTTGGCTTTCCCCAGGGAATAGAGTTTTAAAAAATGCTAGGGCCGACTGTGTCAACTATAGAGGAAACATTCAGCCAGTAGGTATACCGCCTCATTCTTCCCCAGTACAGTTTCCATCCCCCATTATATAATCTTTAAAACGAGATGGTAATCTTCGAACACGTTTCCTGTTTGTATCCGGCTGTGTAGTGTCCGACTGTGAAGTTTCCGGCTGTGAAGTTTCCGGTTGTGAAGTTTCCGGCTGTGAAGTTTCCGGCTGTGAAATTTGGGACTGAGACTCGGTCGGAGGTACATCGCCTCGTATCTCTTGCTCATCTAGGACATTGTCTTGCTCTTGTATTTCTCGCTCATCGCAATTTGGGAAGAGTGCCAGTTGCCTATTCGACACCATCGTGGTGCTACGGTCTGCGCGTCTTATCAAAGAATAATAAGGACTGATTTCGATAAGTTCGGCTTCCTCCACCAGGGGATCTGACTTCGAGTGGCGGACATTCTTCTTTATCAGGACCGGCCCAGGGGAAGACAGCCATCTCGGCAAAGAATAGAATAGAATACTCTTTATTATGTACACCATATAGATTACGAATCATGGGAGGGTTTTAGTCTGTAAAAGTCTGACACACCCTTCCCCTCCAGCCAGAGTGGGGGAGGAAAAGATGGGGAGGATGGGAAATCATCAAATTACCTCCCCCACTCTACGTGGAGGTAATGTGATGATTTCCCATCCAGAAAAAAAAGCCTATCGACAGGTTATATTATTATCATGACGGATTATCATTCATCATTACTCTTTTTTTAGTGATCTTTTATGATTTATTAAATTAATTCCGTTAATAAACTGTTCACAAGGGTATTATATTAACCGTTTCTTATGTAAAATATAGCTAATTTTATCTCAGGGGTCCATTTGGCACCTGAATAGGTGCTGAATCTTTAACTTATATTGTATATAAAGGGTGTATCTGACATCGACGCACAAACGAGTACCATGGATCCAGTACATGATTCTGAACCCCCAGTGATGGAATTTTTCATTGGCATTATCATGATTTAAAAAAAAATATGTAGTTTTTTTCACTTTAGACCGTTCATAATTGAAATACTTTAATAACCCAATAAGATTTTAAAGTAAAATTTAATTAATTTGCTAATTACACAAAAAAGCGCAATGTGAACAATAGGTACTAGAAAAACTATCCTATCAGCTGATTTAATAGAGTTCGCATCAGGGGTCAACGTCATACCTACAAACACGCATGGTGGCACGCTTGCAACGTTCAAAGGCCGAGCCGACACTTTTTTAAACATTGTTATTTCTGGAACCGTTCATTAACGACATAAATGACTATCATAATTTTGTTAGTGGCATGTGGTCTAGCCTTTTCGCGAAGTTTGCGTTACGATGTCAGATACACCCTGTATATTAGAGGGGACGAATAGGTCATCATTATCATGATCATCATCATCAGCCTCTACTCGTCCACTGCTGGACATTGGCCTCCTTCATGGCACGCCAACAAGCTCGATCCTGAGCAGTTCTCCGCCAGCCACTACCAGCCACCTTTTTGATGTCGTCGCTCCATCTAGCCCAACGGCGTCCTACGCTACGTTTGCCGAATCTACCTACCTACCTACCTATCTTGTATACCTTGGGTACCTTAAAAATATTATATTTTATTAAAATTTTAATCGGTCCCCTACCAGGAGACCAATGGGCACCTATATAGGGGCCGAATCCACATCTTTTATGTTGGGGGGCGAATTTAAGGGACGAATGGGCTCTGACCCTAATAAATTGAAGTGAAAACTAGAGCCTATTATATCTGAATATTTTCTTTGGAATTCGTCACATTTTTGTAATACTGTTGCTTCATCAATATGGAATAAGAATGTTGGTGTTAGAAAATCGAATTAAGGCAGACTGCACTCATACCAATAAAACGATTATCTTTTTGAGATATTACTGTGACTAGTACATTATTAAAAATCTCAATTTTATTTTTTTTTCTCAGTTTAGAAAACGATGATCAGCAGCTAATTCTTCAAAAAAAATTTTAATTTGATTTTGCCTTTTTTTCTTGAAAACGGTTATCAATACCATTTTTTCTTGCAGTGTCACTGACTTTGCACTTGAATAATTCGAAATCAATTCTATAAATTTGCAACTTTGCTTTGGTCTCTCCTAAAACTTTATTTCGCTTTTTAGTTTTTGTTGCATACCTAATTGATGTCGTCCAATATACTGTGCATGAATTCGCAAAGCAAGACGAACTCCAAGTTTAGCATTTTTGTTTTGATATTCTCTGCTTCTCTACGCTCATTATTAGGTAGGTACTCTTTAGAACCATTTTTGATAATGCTTTGATAACATCAAAATAACGAAGTTTTATTGCAGATATCGTATTGGAACATCTAGTCGAACTTAATTTATTTAGATTGGTGTCCGATTCTCCAGTGAATTTTGACAGTAGATTTGGCATAATGTGACCATAACGGGCAGTGTCGGGTATTCTGTGGTATCCTTCCTGACTTAAGTCTTCTTAATGTCCTTTCAAAGTCAAAGAACTCTTTGCTTTGAAGAACCATTTTCCAAAATGATGTTTCTGGGCGAATTTCATTTCCATGTTCCTTGTCGATAGTATTAGTATCGTTTTTTTTTCAAAATTCATACACACCATATGCTTCCGAATGGTCACTCGAACAACTGTGTTGTTTAATTCTTTCTGATACATGCTTCTAATCTTAAATTCCCGTACATCAAGCATTATTCCTTTGTGAAACACATAACCAGCAGGGTTGACAATAGCCAGCGTCTAGTATTTTGGAATAACACAACCAAAAACGATTAACTGGCCCATATTTAGAACATGACATATAGTTCGATTTTGAAAAACACCCATTGTTCTGGTTGATGTCTAGGTATTGGAAAAAGTCCTAGGAAAACGTAGTGATTACTTACTCTGTGGTCTGTGTTATCACTTAATATTTTGTTCATGAAGTTTCACAAGTCATAAGAAGATATATCGTACACATTTTTGAAAAATTTAGAGGTCTGTGGTTCCTCTAAACTCTCCGCTCAAACATCATCCACATTCACATGATCGGCGGCGGAGGTATCTCCAACTGCAATAATTGTCGAATCTTCTTCAGAAGGCTTCTCAACCAACACTGCAGTTATCACATTATTTGAGTCCCTATCAATAGAAATATTTTAGCCAGATGTAATTGCAGAAGTCAGACTAAAAAACTTGTAAATTTTGGGGAATTTTTGTTTACTAAGTATCTTATCTTCACCACAACGCTTCTTCTTTTATTTCTTAATTTTAGTTTTCTAATTTATTTAAACAATACCTATGTACAATATTAGATTGTGATCGAGTAGGTAGGAACTCACTGTTCACTGACGACATTAAAAGTAAAATTAAAGGAAAGAGATGCCCAATAACACGCTACAAGTGTCGTTAGGGAATCATCATATTTTTTTTAACCGTTCTAGAAAAAAAAGAACTTAATTCGAATTCATTATAAAACTAACATCGATGAATAATAAAACACACTTATCGCTATCAGTCAAATTGGCAACACTGCAAACCTACAGAATGAATTTAGGGGAATTTCCTGGACATAACTTTTGAATTGCTCTCAACAGAAAATGGAATAAATTTCCAAAAGTTCAGTTCGATCGAGATTTCTGGTAAGGATTCGGGGGCCCCCTGAGTTTGAGGGCCCTGGGGCACTGTCCCGCCTAGCCCCTAGGTAGCTACGCCACTGCCAACCAGTCTTACAAAGGGCTAACATTGTATTACCCAGTATTAGGTTGTGGAGAACAGTTAGCCAGTCACTTCATGTGAAATATAAATGGCTCGACACGCTACCGCATGTCTAGATATTGACAAAGACCTATTCGAACTCCATGGGGCTGAAAAATACGACAATGCAACAACAAATTCGTGTGACAGCGGGGAGTTCAACCTTAAATTTGAACCTGGCTGTAAACAACTGCATCTGCACTCTAAATGCGTAAGACACTATTGCTCCGTATATTCTAAAAATGTGTCTGCTCAACAACATAAACGATGGAATAATTAATGTTGTTAAACTGTCAAACCCATTGCCACTGATAGCGTGTAACCAATTATCCTGCTGATTAGACTGGAAGCGGACACACAAATAGTTGGGAAATCACTAGACCATTGTGAATAGTTTGGTTGGCTTGGCTTGTAGAGAACTTGAGCAAGGATCCAATCAAGTACCGATTTCTGTGCACATACCAAAGAGTATGTCAATATAACAGAGCTAATAAGAAATAATAAGCCTATAAGCGGATTGGCTTTTCCATGCGTTTTTTTTTTAATGACAAGTAAGAGAGTGCAACACTAATTTATAATGTCAAAATTTTGATTGAACTAAATTGAACGGATTGATAAAACCATACCATGTTCTATGTTCTATGTTATTGGTTTGGTTTCCGCACTCAGTCCCTTCAGTGGACCATTGTGCGTGGACCATGGCGGCCTTTGGCGGATTATTCCAGCCAGCCCACCTCCCTCCAAAAGCTCATCAGGTCTCCTAGCCTGTTGAGAACATCTGTGTAAGATCTTGGTGCTCCTATGAATTTATTTCTAATTTGGATAACGCCTGTACACTCGAAGAGTACATGCGCAACTGTCTCGTCAGCCTCTATGCAGGCTCTGCACAGAGGGCTGTCCGTTATGCCTATTGTGTGGAGATGCTTAATCAGCAGGCAGTGGCCCGTGATGATCCCCGTCATCAATCGTAGGGTTTTCCTATCCAGGCGCAACAGCCTTTTGGTTAGCTTGTCATCTAGGGATGGCAAAGCCTCCTTGGACTGCCTGCAGCCCGGTGACGAGGACCACCAAATCTCCGCTTGTTCGTAGGTATACCTTTGTAGCCATCTGCGTATTTGAATGAAGGGGATAGGCACAATGGGCTCCGGTCCGCTGACCAACGCGCTGGATGCCCTTCTAGCCAGCTCGTCAGCTGCGTCATTACCCAGTGAACCGCTGTGACCCTTTATCCATTGTAGTGTCACGGTGTTGCGATCTGGTGCGGTTATCCGTTCCAGTGCGTCGTGGCACTCAAGTATTAGACTTGATGTGATACATCCCTGCTTTAGGAATTGGAGGACGGAAGCACTGTCAGTGAGTATGCGGATGCACGTGTCCGCAACTCTCCTGGCTTTTATGGCTAGGGCTGCAAGAGTTATGCCCACACATTCTGCTTGATAAACCGTGTTGAGCATCCCTAGCGATCTGGATATATTTATGTTGAGGTCCTGTGAGAACACCCCGACGCCCGTTCCTTGGTCGGTTTTTGATCCGTCGGTGTATACTCTCAATTCCTCCGGACCTGAGTAATCGCACTGCTCTTCTTCAAGTACTATCTGATAGTGCTTTTGAAAGCAGTATTGCTTTGGTACTCTGTCATTGGGTGCTTGAATCATTGGTTGCCTTTTGATTGCATCTAGCATTAGGCGCGTATGTTTGACCCTGGAGTCTTTGCTCAGGGTTCCTGATAGGTGGAGTCTGAAGGCAGCCAGTGTCGCTTCCTCCCTCACAACAAGGTGAAGGGGGGGCAGTCCTAACATCGCCTGCAGGGCGGCTGTAGGCGTGGTACTCATGCAACTGGTGATTGCCACACACGCCAACCGTTGTAGTTTCTCGAGGTCCTTTTGGGCTGTGCTCAGACTAGTTCTTGGCCACCAGACTAGTGAGCCGTATGTAATAATTGGCCGGATGATTGTGGTATAAAGCCAGTGAGTGACCTTGGGGCTAATCCCCCAGTTTTTGCCAAGCATCCGCTTGCATTGCCACATTGATATGCTGGCTTTTGTTGTGATGTAGTTGGTATGTTTCGCCCAATTCAGCTGTTTGTCCAGGTACATGCCTAGGTATTTTGTTTCAGCAGATAGGCTTAGGGTGGTGCCAAAGAATTTTGGCAGATTTAGCGGTGTGAGCTTTCTCTTTTTTGTGAAGAGGATCAGCTCGGTTTTATTGGGGTTCACAGATAGTTGGTGAATTGCTCTCAACAGAAAATGGAATAAATTTCCAAAAGTTCAGTTCGATCGAGATTTCAGGTAAGGATTCGGGGGGTCCCTGAGTTTGAGGGCCCTGGGGCACTGTCCCGCCTAGCCCCTAGGTAGCTACGCCACTGCCAACCAGTCTTACAAAGGGCTAACATTGTATTACCCAGTATTAGGTTGTGGAGAACAGTTAGCCAGTCACTTCATGTGAAATATAAATGGCTCGACACGCTACCGCATGTCTAGATATTGACAAAGACCTATTCGAACTCCATGGGGCTGAAAAATACGACAATGCAACAACAAATTCGTGTGACAGCGGGGAGTTCAACCTTAAATTTGAACCTGGCTGTAAACAACTGCATCTGCACCCTAAATGCGTAAGATACTATTGCTCCGTATATTCTAAAAATGTGTCTGCTCAACAACATAAACGATGGAATAATTAATGTTGTTAAACTGTCAAAATGAAACCCATTGCCACTGATAGCGTGTAACCAATTATCCTGCTGATTAGACTGGAAGCGGACACACAAATAGTTGGGAAATCACTAGACGATTGTGAATAGTTTGGTTGGCTTGGCTTGTAGAGAACTTGAGCAAGGATCCAATCAAGTACCGATTTCTGTGCACATACCAAAGAGTATGTCAATATAACACAGCTAATAAGAAATAATAAGCCTATAAGCGGATTGGCTTTTCCATGCGTTTTTTTTTAATGACTAGTAAGAGAGTGCAACACTAATTTATAATGTCAAAATTTTGATTGAACTAAATTGAACGGATTGATAAAACCATACCATTGACCATTCTTAAATCTATTTCAAGATCTATTTATTTTATCATCTGTGACGCGGGCGTATCGAAAGAAAATTGACTCTTGAAAAATTATAGAAAGAATATTTTTAGTCATATATCTAGTGATAACAGAAATCGCTTTGTTTATGCAGCAAAATAATGTGTTAATACTGTACTACTGTCCTTGGTTTACATACAATTTCATTGTTTCAACGGCATCTAATTAGTATTTTTTCTTTTGTAAACACGTTTGAAATATTTCCTAAAAATTTTATATCATACTGTTCCTGAATAAACTATGAGTCACTGGTTTAGTTCTAACGCATACAAGTGAAGTGTATCAGATCTAAATTGTGTTTTGAAAGATGGCCGATTTAATTCGAGCTATGGGGGCGCCGATCGGACCCCCTGTAAAGGATAAGTTGGGGTCTCCATCAACGGAATCTGAGGACGGTGGAGGTGACATTGCAGAGTTAGCAGCAGATTTAGAACTCGATGAAGCTGATGGACCTAGCACTAATGGTAAGTTAATCAGACAATAAATAAATGTGGCCTTATTTATTTGTGAATTGCATGAATGGATGTTGATATTATGATGATTTGTATCAGGCGAAAGGCAGGCAGTGCTGGCCCCTCCTGAGACTGAATGGTACCATGGCCGGCTGGATAGGTACACCTCTGAAGAAAGACTTTGGGCTGCTGGAAAACTAGGAAGCTATCTAGGTAATCCATGCTTTTGTAATCTAAATCTAAAGTATTTATTGAAATATTTTTATTTTATACCAGAGAGTGGTCAGAGGGTTGTCTAAGACAATTAATGGTTGGTTCAATTTTTTAACACATTCTGTGCAGATGATGCCACACAGGCACCATGTAAATCAATTGTGTATGGCATATGGTGCCCGAGAGGATACAAAACAAAAACATAAGAAGCTCAGCTAAAATGACTTGTCAAAAGAGGCCCGTAAATATAAGTCCCATGATTTGTCACCCATATCATGCCTACAGTGTTTGTTTCAAGTAATTTCGTTAATTAGCAAACTTCAGGGGTTGTAAACCATGTTGTCGTGAATTCTCAGAAAACATGTTGTTGTTGTCGCATTGACTGAGGAATATATTTCAATGTACATGTGTTAGTAATGATCAGCAACTGTTAAGCAATACCCACATTTTTGTCAGTTGAAAGTCACATTAATCATTATTTATAAATAAATCTTATAGTTTGGCTAATATTGTAGTATTGTTAAAATAAAATTATATACTTCCTTAACACAGCTACCTTAATGAACTTATACAAAATAGTAAAACTATGAACAATAGTATAATAAAATAGTCCTCATAGGTGAGGTCAACCAAAATATACAATACATATTTGTATGTTTGTAAACATTAATGGTGGTATTATCATGATTGCTCCAGAAACTCAGCATATTTGTTGTTGAAAAATAACTAAATAAGAGAGGGATAATAATTCTTCTTCTTTACTTAATGTTCGCCGTCTCCATTAGTGTTTTATTTTAGTAGTTGCAATCTTAAACTTCTTTTCACATAAAACATGAAACTTAAACTTTTTTAAGTACATACTTAGGTACTTAAACAGAAATTAGAATGCATGGACAACAGCAGGTCAGCCTACTTGAAACTGCCAAAAATTCCCAATAAACTTTGAGCCTTAATGCTAAAATAAATAAATAGATAAATTTTAAGTTCTAATAAAGAAATCACACAGGTGGTAGTAGCTTGATGTGCTGTTGTCTGTACAAAGAAAGTTTTATAAAATAAAATCATTTAAATAAATTAAAGGAATATTTAATTACATACTTTCAGTTATAGCAACACACAGAGAGTTCCCATGGAGTTTTCTATGAGAAAGAATTACATTTCCTATTAGAATCTATCTACAAAATATTACAATTGGGAAAGGGTTTGTTGTTTGTTTGTCCGTCTTTCAATGCAAAACGGAGCGATGAATTGATGTGCCTTTTTAAGTGGCGTTAGTTTAATAATTGCAGATTGATATAGGCTACTTCTTGTTTCTCTCTAAACTAAAATGGGTTTGGATTTTGTTTAGAACATTACACAATTTTCATAGTAGAAAGCTAAAAATTGGTGTGCAGATTATTTGTGACTACCAAAAAAAAAAAAAAGAATTTCCTTCTTACAGAAATTTCTGCCCTCAAACTCCATAGTAATATTGTCTACAGTAGCATATAAAATAATATTCTGTTCCGAATTCTCTTCTGTGTTCTTAATCTGGAAAGGGGAACCCTGTTACCCTGTATTTAACACAAGTGAAGCCAATAGTGATATAAAGAACAATTCGTTTGTGTCTGCAGAAATCTCTGGAACTATCAGTGAGAAATGTTTCAATTTTCCACTTTTAGAAGAGAAATAAATACTCTTTATTATGTACAATTATACACCATATAAATTACAAACATAAATATACTATAAATTTTCTATTTCTTTATGTTAGCCAAATTCTTGAGGAATATTATAGCCTATAAGTTTATGCAATTATCTATGTTCTATGTTAAACTAAGAAATTTCATGCAGACAAAGTCGCAGGCAGATGATAGTTGATGATGCAACTACAATGTAAAATTCATTGTTCTGTTGTTTTCACTTGTGGATCAAAGATAACACATTGTAGGTAGTTTCTTTCATATGTATATGGTTACTAGTTTTTATTAGTAAGTCATGTTACAAAGTTGTTACAATAGGTTGTTATTGTATGTACTCGTACATGTATTTGTAACAGAATAACAATTTTTTAACACTGTTGATGCTACGAAAACATTATCGTGAAGATTTTCGTGGTGTCTAGTTAAGTGTACCAATAACATATAATAGGTGTATGGGCCGTGTTAAAAACGCCAAGTTGCGCTCTATACATAACTCAAATAGCGGATGTTGAGAAAAAACAGCCAGGCTGAAGAGAGATTGGCAAAGATCATTACTCACTGGAAGCCTGAGGGAGGTCATCGCCGTCGCGGTAAACCACGGCGAAGGTGGTGTGACGATCTGGTAACATTCGCAGGGCTATCATTGCCAGAGATAGCATAAGACTAGGAGGTTTGGAAGGAAAAAGGTTAGGCCTATGCCCAGCAATGGATTTATTTCAGACATGACGCCTCTGGACTATTTTTATAAGGCTATCTAAACAATGTTATTTACAAAACGTCTTATGACATTTTAGAAAAATTAAGTGTTGAGGGAGAATTTATTTTATATTCTTTTATGTATACAACATATTGAGTCAGTTGGATTTCAAAAATTCTTTATTTATTAGAGAGCCCAATCCTTGGGAAGGGCTCACGCCAGACCCCAATGAGACGAGCAAAAAGAACAAAGAATTATAAAATTGCGCTAAGCGAAAAACAGTACATACTTGCTTGATCAGGCGAGGCGATGCCCTGAGGCGGGTTCGCGACATGCAGACGAATTTGTAGGCAGAAGGTGGTACCTGATGAAGTAAATTTCAGTAAAATTTACCTAACGCCTTTTTCCATACGTTTATATATTTACATACTATTCTATAGGTATGATGGAACATATAAAAACTATATAATTCCTCCATTGCTTTCCACCAGGCGTGATTGAGGTCAAGAACCCTATTTAGAAATATAAAAACAATAACACAAACCGAACACAAAGTCGTGATCTGTTGTCAACGATGTACAACTCATCATCATCTCAGCGTTAATCCCAATCGCATCAGAAGCTTTTTCAGCTTTAAAGTCTGGGGTCCGCTTTACCAGTCTAACTGCTGATTCTGCTAAACTTCGATATTTTCCGTGAAACGATTGCCGTCTGACCTCTACAACCCGAAGGTCATATCGAAGCATTCCAGTTAGACCAATTGTTGGACTTTTGAGGGCTCCAACGACCCGTTACTACTGCCATTATATTTATGTTAGTATGGCAACCGGGACCAACGGCTTAACGTGCTTTCCGAGGCACGACCAGACCAGTGCAAATATTCATATTCATGCATACAAATATTTGCACTGCGCGGGGATAGAACCCGCGCCTCCTGGAAAGGAGGCTGTCACTCACATGACTACTTGTCTGCTTTTAAATAAACATGAGACAAAAAAAAAAAACAAAGAGGCACTTCTTTTTGTTTAGCCCTTAGTGTCCCACAGCTGGGCAAAGTCTTCTCCCCCCTGCACAAACAAGTCCTTCCAGGAACTCTTCCTGAGCTATGTCGAACCATCCCTCGCGGTACGCTTCTATGTTATTTCCCCTCGGCCTGCGCCATCTATTTTCAGTCACCCATTATGTGGAAACTTGCTGAGCGACCTGCATGTGGCTGATATAACCCAGTGTAAACATTTTCTAAAAAAAAATATATTTTAAAATTATATTTCTTTTCAGTACGAGAGAGTGATCGAAAACCTGGATCTTACGTCTTGAGTTACTTGGGCCGCACTGGAATTAATCATTTTAGGTAAGTAAAAGTTTATTCTCCCACAAATATTTTTGTTTTACTAGAGAATCGCTCTTGCTTCGTACGGTTTTTGAAAAACATCGACGTTTCTTAATTATAATTGTAAGATTCTTTTGGAAATCATTTTCAGCATGCGGTTTTAATCATCTACTGTTTAGCCATCCATTAACAGTTTCTTAAAAAAAGAACAATGCGGTCACAGCATACATCAGAAATGACTTTAATTTTTAATAATATGCATAGATTTTCACTACGAAAAAAAAACATGTAATGCGAATTTGAACTGTGTGATTACTGAATTCTCAGATTTTAATTTTTCCTTTCCGTTTCATTTATCGTGTTGTATGACCTACAGAATAACTGCGGTATGTGGCGATTATTACATCGGTGGTCGTCAGTTTGACTCGCTGACCGAGCTGGTGGGCTTCTACAGCCACTGCTCTGACCTCCTGAAGAGAGAGCGGCTCGTAGAGCCAGTGCCGCCACCCGAGCCTGTCAACGATAAAAAGGTATAAACCCCACACACTTTAGCTACATACATATTTACTTTAGTTACATTCGAATGATCGGGGCGGACAGACACACGGCCGAACCGAATATTATTGCTCTACTAGAAAAAAGCCATTTCGCTACAATATTAAGTATAACCCATATGAATTATAATAATTATACAATAACCTTTTAAGTTAAAAGTGAAGATGTCAAATTACGCGAAAATCTATTTATTGAAAAATCTCGAAAATTAATAGTTTCTCACAGTATTTATAAAAAAGGCGACCTTGATGGTAAATGTTCACAAGAATTTATTTGACTTGACTTTATTCTAACTTAGTTTCTTGGGTTTTCTTTTGTATGTATTAAAATGTTTTGTTGACAGAGGGTAGTAGCAATACTCCCGTACACGAAGATGCCCGACACAGACGAGCTGACCTTTCAAAAGGGAGACATTTTCTTTTTGCACAACGATATGGGTGACGGCTGGCTCTGGGTCACTGCACATAGGTGAGATATCTTTACTGATACTGTTAGCCTGTATCATTTCACTGCTTGACAAAAAAAACCTCTGCCCAAGACTACCAGCGCTTTATTGATCTAGGGCTTTTTTTGGTCAGGGTGGGAAATCACCAAAAGACCTCTCCCGTTCTGGGTGGAGCAGAAGGGCGCTTCAGACTTTTACTAAGACCGACCCGTGTTCCTCCTTCACTTGCCTGTGCGTTAGGGCCACACTTTCGGCCGTCACGATGTGCTGACATCAATTTGAGACTTGATCTAGGGCTAAAGTGGGTACTATACCACTGTCAAGGTGTACTTAGCTACATTTAACTGTTTTACGAGGGTGGTCCGATAAGTAATTAGCCTATTAAAGAAAAACGATGAATTTTGAAAAAAAAAAAATATTATATTTCTACATAATCTCCTTCTAACTCTATACACTTAGTCCAGCGATGCTCCAACTTTTTTATCCCGTCTAAAAAATAATTTTTCTCGAGGTCTGCAAAATAGGCCTCCGTAGCGGCGATGACCTCCTCAGTTGACTGAAATTTTTTCCCGGCAAGTGATTTTTTCAAATTGGGAAACAAGAAAAAGTCGCAGGGAGCCAAATCTGGCGAATACGGTGGATGGAGCAGCAGTTCGTAGCGCAATTCGACCAACTTAGCCGCTGCGACGGGGCGGTGTGAGCGGGGGCGTTGTCGTGGTGAAAGAGCACATTTTTCTTCGCCAAATGCGGCCGTTTTTTCCTTAATTCGGTATCGAATCGATCCAATAATTCGGCATAATATAACCCTGTTATCGTTTTGCCCTTCTCCAGATAGTCAATGTGGATTATACCTTGAGAATCCCAGAAAACGGTGGCCATCACTTTTCCGGCCGACGGCACAGTCTTCGCCTTCTTCGGAGCAGGTTCGATGCGTGCAGTCCACTGTTTCGACTGTTCTTTTGTCTCTGGTGTGTACCAATGGATCCATGTTTCGTCCACAGTCACGAAACGCCGCAAAAACTCTTTCGGTTGCGCTGAAACAGCGCCAAACACTGCTCTGTAATTTCACGATTTCGCTTATTTTCCGGAGTGAGCAAACGCGGCACCCATCGCGCCGATAGCTTTCTCATACCCAAAATTTAATGCAGGATATTCCCTACGCGGTCTTTTGATATGCCTACTATATCAGCTATCTCGCGTACCTTCAATCTGCGATCTGCCAATACGAGATCGTGGATTTTTTTGACGTTTTTCTCCGTGGTAGCCGTTTTCGGGGCACCTGGGCGTGGGTCATCAAAAACCGACGTGCGTTCACGTTGAAATTCGTTAAACCAATTTTTAACGGTGGCCATTGAAGGAGAAGAGTCACCATATACAGCATCTAAACGCTCTTTAATTTCACTTCGCGTTTTCCCTTCCAAAAACAGGAATCGTATCACCGAACGATATTGCTCTTATTCCATTTTCTTAAAATTCGAGGACACGACCGCTTCAAAACGCTGTTAAAAAAAAAACTATGCGTCCGATTAGGCTGAAGTTTTGACTGTAGCCGTCTGCTGGAATGTACTACACGATGTTATGATTTTTTAGCGATAGCAGCGCCATCGGACGGAGAGGCTAAGTACTTATCGGACCACCCGGGTAAGTGGAAGTATGTGCCAAGCCTGTTTCCGAAGTTGTATCTTGTCTCTCTGGGATAATGCTAGACAGATGATATAAATTACATTCAATTTTCGTTGTACCTATAAATACCCACACACATTTTGGTGATATGAAAGTCATGGGCAAAATCGTGCCACAGATACAAAAACGTGAAACACCGCTCTATTATGAGTTCATTCAAGTAGATAATTCCCGATATCTGCCTTGGAATCAATGCTTCCATTTATTTCCCGATATGTAACATCCTGCTATTAATTGTACAACTGATGCGTGTTTCCCTTGAACGGCTATTATATTTAGTAAGGGTCTAGCGGTAGTAGCGCAGTTTATTTACCGGTCAATAGTCACTAGCGTAGGAAGGAAGT
This sequence comes from Sesamia inferens, assembly GCA_037179545.1. Classification (NCBI taxonomy): domain Eukaryota; kingdom Metazoa; phylum Arthropoda; class Insecta; order Lepidoptera; family Noctuidae; genus Sesamia; species Sesamia inferens. The sequence goes on along the minus strand of CM073933.1, from coordinate 13,270,271 downwards.
CAATACTGTAGGCATGATTGGATACTTATTTATATTGTTATCATGGTTTGTTTAGGGGGACACGACCGCAGCTTACGAGTCGTAGTCCAAGGCCGTAGGTTCGAACCCTGACAGGCGCTTTATTTTCAGTATTTTACAAATGGTAAAGAAAAGTGAGAACCAACATTGGGATAGGACATTTGCTAATTATTATAGGTGATGATTCATTAGGTTAAACATTAATGCAATTCATCATTTATTAGATCATACAATTTTCCTTATATCGCTGGAAATACCATTTACCTGTTTAGATTGGATTATTGTCTTTTGAAATGTGCTAGTGTCGTGTAATAAATATGTATAATTTAGAAACAAATATTTGTTTTCATAGAACTGGAGAGCAAGGAATGATCTTCAGAGAGTTGGTTGAGGATCTTGACCCATCAATAGATCCCAATACCGTCTTCTCATGGTTCCATCCCAACTGCACGAAGAGCGAGGCAGTGGATATGTTAGTCAAGGCTGGACCAGGGAGCTTTCTCGTGAGACCTTCGGACAATTCACCAGGGGACTACTCCTTGTTCTTCCACATTAACAACCAGATCCAAAGGTTCAGAATTGAGAAGAAAGGTGTGAGGTATCTCATGGGTGGGAGGACGTTTGAATGCTTGGATGCTGTCATCAATAGGTATAGGAAGGAACAGATTGTTGAAGGTCATACTTTGGGACAGCCGGTGAGTTTGTTTGAATGTACTATTATTTATTTAGTTATCTATGTACACACATATAAACAGACAAGAAAAATGGTATAGAGGTAATGTTTATTTTGTAAGAAATCACTTCCACCATTCCTGCAAAAGGACAGCAATTTTGGAGATATAGAAACTGTGTGTAAAAGTGAAGAACAACAAAGATAATACAAAAATAAAAATTATAAGATAATATATTTACTAAACATACAACATACATACATTACTTGCTTCTAAAAAAAATATAATATACAGCTATGAAGAAATGGAAAGATAGTGTTCTTTCACTCTTCTTCTGAAGTGTGCAACACTATTTGCATAATTGTCTATTTGTTAATATGTTTGGGTAGCATTAGTATATACAAAGGAATAATACTTCCAATAGAAACTAAATTCTAACAAAAGCCCTCTGATTTTAGTATGTTTTCAGTTTTGCCCCCTGACAATGTGTTTAAAACTGTATTTACATATATTTCTTACGCTTTTTTCTATACTTGTAATAATCGATTTGTGACTTTCGTTTTCTTATAATTTCTTATCACGCCAGGAAAGAGTTTCGCATGTTTTTAAAGTATCAAAACCTGCATAGTCTAAATAAAATATTATTTATTGTATTTTTATTATTTATTTATTGTATTGTAAACAAATTATCGTAAGTTATCACGACATAAAAGGCATTTGTAAATTTTCCTAGGTTTCCTCAAGATTTTTTTCTTTAAACCTTTTAATTAGTCATTGGTGTCCAAGATATACTTAGATAAATACACATTTCAGACATATTCACAATAATTTGATAAAATAGGAGATTAGTATCAAGTTCATGATTGTTTTTGCGTCGCATATTTTTATCTGATTATCATACGTAACAAAACAATTGAAGAGAGAGGACTTACGGCCTAAAATGTTTCACACTTTTACTCACTACGATAGTTACTTTCAGGTAATTTTTAATTATAACGGGCAAGGACATCGACGTGCAACCTCCAGCGTTGAAGTTGATCGTTGTCGATCAATAATAGATAATTAGCGGTTTAAAAAATTTTGATGGCATAATTTTTGCACTTTTCTATGAAAAAACGAATTTCTTTTTTGATAACAATGCTGGGTCTTGAATTCTTTTTTACGGTTTGCACATCGATGTCCATCGCTGGACAATTTTGTTAAATAATGTAGAATGTAATGTCCTTCGTAGAGTTTATGACTGCTTCTTTAAGAAACGTTAAAAGCCACTATTTTTAAACCCATATTTTCTTCTCAATAGCTAATAGCAGAAGGCCATGTAATTGAACCACAACAAAGTACAACCGGAGCAGCTGCTGAGAAAATCTACGCAACATTACGAGAGTGCCGTGACCAAATAGGCCTGAAGAAGACCAAGGGAATTAAACACCAAGGCTATCTCAACAAGAAGTCCGATAAGGGAGCGAAGAAATGGAAGGCGCTGTACTTTGTGTTGTTGCAAGAAGGGACTGACACACATTTATACTTCTATGACTCCCCGAAAAGAACAAAACCTAAAGGATTGATTGACCTGTCGTGTGCTTACCTTTATCAGGTGAGGATTTGTTTTGCTTAAATATTATAATGTACTAAACATATAACTTGAACTACGAAAATCGCCTTTATTACTTGTAATTTTTTTTTAACATTGTCCCACACTAGGAATTTCTGCTGTATCTTGGGTGCGTTTGTTTACAAACATATAAAACTCACATACACAAACAGTCAGACCCGGAGCAACTACTTATAGGTCATACAAATATTTCAGTAGCAGTCAATAGATTAACCACTGCATCAACTGTGCTATTAATGTCATAGTAGTTATTGTGGAAGTATATGCAAAATCAACTATACAGTTTAGTTATTATAGTAAAAGACTTATTTCTATTACATAATCTGTTCTTAATTCTTACTTCGTGTTTGTAGGTGCACGAGTCTCTCTGGGAGCGTGAATTCTGTTTCCAACTAGTGGAGCGTGCATTACCGTGTCTATCTACTCACACGTTTCTCGCCGCAAACTCCGCGACCGAAGAACGCGCCTGGCTTGATGCGCTTAGGCCGCTTTGTGTACCGCAGCAGGCGAGACATCAGTGCAAGGTATTTATTCTTTACAAAATACTATATGGACTAACAATTGAGAGTAAAGTAGCGAAGTCATGGGGTAATATCGAGTTAGATAGAAAGCGTGCCATCACAAAACGACCGAATAAAAACTGCAAATTAGCGATTGAAATTGGGTGATTTACCCATCATTTTCTAGTATTTTGATTTGTTATAATTTTCAGTATCTGATCAATGCTCTTACGTTTATTCGTAACAACGCATATTCTTGTTTAGATAACAAAATAACAAATCTTGATGATTATGATATGAACCAGCGTTTAGTTGATCACAATGACCTAGCAGATGGTCATGGTGAACTATTTTGTAATGTGCTACTAGAGAAAATGAACTAAAAATACATATCTGAACAAAGTATAGTAATTAAAAGAAGAATGTTTAATGACAAAAACAGCAGTGCTTTTAAAAATTAAATTTTTAACAAAAATTGGTCTAATTTAGGAACAGATGGTTTTATAAATTGTCTTGGTGAAGCACTCCAGAAATCTTATCGAAAGAAGATTAGAATAAAACGATTTAAAAATAAAACAATAAAGTAGATTACTAAAGGGCTTAAAGTTTCAAGTATAATGAAAAGAGTACTATGTACTGGAAAGCTGAAAAATGACAGCATTATAAAATATAAGAACAACTATGTTCGAATTTATAGAAGAGTTATTCAGCAAGCCAAAAGAGATGCCTTGATAAATAAATTGAATAATGCTAAAGATATAACAAACTGGACGAGGAAAATGGTAAATGAATGTACAAAGAAGACAGTAAATAGGCGATCCTAAAAGTAGGCAGTAAAGTGATAACTAATCTAATCTCCAGCAGGTCGCAAATCAATTCGTTGACACTTTTGTGTTGAAATCCGCTATGGATGACAAAAAGTAAGGGCAATGTCCTTCCTATTGGAGACTACTAAAAGAGTAGACTGATTTAATTTTTTATCCGACGACATAGTCGGAAATAACAAAAATTGTTAGTAGGATGGACAATAAAAAATCTAGCGGTTTTGATGACTTACCGATTTTGATAGTAAAGGAGAACATGGACTCTTTGGCAGGTCCTCTTTCTGGTTTTTTAATAAATGTTATGAAGAGTAAGTCCTCCCTGACCAGTTCAAACTGGCTAAAGAAAATCCAGTATTCAAGAAAGGCATGAAGACTGATCCAAAAAATTACCGACCTTATATCTCTTCTGCCAACCTTATCAAAAATATTTGAGAAAATCATTAAACAAAGGCTGATGGTACATTTGAATGTCAATAAAATAATTAATTTAAGACAATTTGGGTACCAGAAAGGCGTTCGTTGTTCAGATGCAACAAACACTCTTATGTATTATGACATAATTAATAAATTAAATGACCTCAGCTCGGCTTTTGATACTATTGACTATGAATTAATATCTGTAGGAATTAAAAGCATCGATAGAAACAATCACAAAGTTTTATACACGTCTAAAATCACAAAGATAGAACGTGGCTCAAGGCTCAATTTTGGGGCATATTCTATTTATCATATTTACAAATGACTTGCTGAACTTTATGCATCACACTCAACCTAATGTAAAACTTGTCGTCTTTGCGGATGACACTAACGTAATAATAGGGGCTAATGACTTAAACGAATTGACCCAAACTGTAAACGAAACACTTAAAAATCTTTACGATTGGTTTATAGCTAATAACCTTCCTAATGCTAATAACCGTGACTTCCCTCCCCAGGTGGCTCGCGTAGTTTGGCTGCGAGCACTACGCGTTCGCTGCCTAACTGCTCACCGTCTCCCCGCCCGGCTAGCTCCTCGTCCGCATCTTCGCCTGGCTTTAGGCGCAGCGCCTGTCGCCTCCACCAAGCCTCGACCCTCGCCCGACCCGCACTGGGATGACGAGTTTGTGTTTGAGTAAGTAAAAACTTAACTGTGCACCTCGCTCTGTGACATCATTCGGGCAGTACCGTTTGTAAAAAATGAGAATAGGCTATTTGACAGATTTATAATTTCTATCTTGAATTACTTGGTTGCGGTTATGAAGTTCGCCGAAAGATTTTTTTTTTAAATTTTAAATATGTATTTCGTAAGAAGAAACATGCAAATAAAAATTCAAATAAGGTTCCGAAACGCTTTATTCAGCAATATGGCGTCGCGCCTTGTAAGTGACGTCACAAGCATATAAACGATTTTCGGTTCCGCAGTGGTGTTTATATTTATCTGTTATTTGTTGTTGTTTATCTAATAAAATGGTTAACAAGTGGTGTGCTGTACCGGGTTGTATAAATACATCTATAAAACATCAACAACAGCAGTGTTGATGCGCGTATAACGTCATCGTGACATTAGCCAATCCGGATCGTTTCACAATATGTGGCGCGAGATACAAAAAGTCAACAATTAATATATACAAAAACACAAAAATATATTTATTTTTGTGTTTTTGAATATATTAATTGTTATTATTTTTATTAATACTCATGTAAATGACATAAAGAACTCTCATTTTATGCATTTAAAGCAAATAATCACAAAAACATTATACTGTCAAATAGCCTATTGTGTTAAAAAAAAAAATATAAATAAAAGGTCGTATAGATGATAAAGCGTCATAATACTAGATCATTTTACTCATGGTGTTATGCAATTAAATTGATACATATGGACTGAAATATAATGTTGGTGCAGCCAACAGGCTTCACTAACGCGTCGAAAATGTAAAAAAAGAAAATCAAACTTAATAAACAAAAAAAAATAAAATACTTAACAAAGCAAAAACACCACAGAAACTGTAATAACAACAGTAGGCCTAGTATGAGTTTTCAATACGAAACTCGATCGTCAATATCGAGCGCGATTGGCGCTCTCATTGGTTGAGAGTTCTTACGACCTTGAAGCGGGCCAATCGCTGAATCAAACGCGCTCGATATCAACAATCGAGTTTCGTAATAAAAACTCATACTAGGCCTACAGGGAATTGAAACTGTATTTAGACAATTGTATCAAAGATGCTAACGTCCGAGCTTACGACGAATGGAGGGCGCCGCACGGGGTAGCGGGAGAAGGGTCGCATTCCAGCGAGGTGAACAGTTAACTCGGGCCCGTTATAGTGTGGTGATTGACTTTTCGTTTAGCGAAACCATTCTTATTAATCGGTCAAAAGCGTGGCTAAGACATTTCTATAATTGTTTAATGTTTTACAGCGACGTGCCTCCCGATGTAACTTCGTTTACAATCACTGTCCACAACACTGGGAAGAGAGGAAAAGAATCTGAAGTAAGTACACAATATTGTATATCAAAATGTGATCAACATTTTTCAGATATGGCTTATGTATGAAATATGTTTCAGGTTGCAGAACTGACTATCGAATTAGCGAATCTTGCAAACGGTGAAGAGATCGAAGAATGGTATCCACTCGCGGGCATGACGCCGATTGGAGAGTGGGGATCTTTAAGACTGCGTATAAGGTAATTTTAAATTATTTTCTTTACGATACTGTCAAAAGACTGAAAAACTGAATTGAATGGCTAAACGACACAATGGCACCTATTCCTTTGTTCAAAATTAAACAAAATTTAAGTTCATAGCATCTTTTTCTTTCTATTTCATTATGAAAAGGACAAAAGGTGAAATTTTAATCTCATACAATGCTAATTACACAAAAAACGCAATGTGATCAAAACTCGAAAAACTATCCTATCAGCTGATTTAATAGAGTTCACATCAGGGGTCAGCGTCATACCTACAAATACACGTGGCGGCACGCTTGCAACGTTCAAAGGCCGAGCCGACACATTTTTTAAACACTGTTATTTCTGTAACCGCTCATTAACGATATAAATTACTATCATAATTTTATTAGTGGCATGCGGTGTAGCCTTCTCGCGAAGTTTGCGTTACGATGTCAGATACACCCTGTATATGTATCAAAAAATTTAACCTATTAGGAAATTAGCTTACATGTGTGTCATATTTCATTCAAATCGGTTAAGCGTTCCATGCAAATCATAAATAAACTGTTTACATTAGTAGGAAGTAATAAGTAATACTTTTATACTACTATAATAGTTAATACTTTTATGAAAATCATCTATGTAGAAAAGGTTGTTAACATCTCTCTTTTAGGTGTAAACTACTCGTTACTTAGCCACGGTTTGTTTACCTCTATTCTTTATCGAATTTGGCTCAGATATAGGTGTGAATAGTCCGTATTCTAATTTTACAGGTACATGCAAGAATTGGTGATGCCTCGAGAAGAATACAACCCGTTGCGTCAGCTGCTCTTGGAGCCGGGCTTACCTGCTGTCAAAGCTCTAGCGGATCTGTGCCGCACTGACAGACAACCTCTGGCTACTTGTGAGTAGTAACTTTAAAGCCAAGGTACTACTAGACTGCGTTCAGCATATGCACGAGCGGATATTTCTATATTCATTTAATTGACTCAGAATTTGATTGTACACGCAAAACGGTCCACTAAAAGGACTAAAAAAAGCAGAACAATCCATCAGTAAACTAAAGAAACTTATTGGTACTAATCGCGCGAGTTAACTGTGCTCCTCGCTCTGTAACGTGTTAAACAATATAAATTACATTTTTTTTATGTTAATAAAAGCTCGTTTTGATGATAAACCGTCATAATACTAGATCATTTTCTTCATGACGTTTTACAATTAAATTGATACATATGGACTGAAATATAATCTTGGTGCAACATGCTTCACTTATGCGTGGAAAATGTAAAAAACAAAAAAAAAAAAAACCTTAACAAAGCAATTACTCCGGGTTTTGGCGGGAAAGCCAAAATGAGTGCCACGCTCATTTTTCATTGGACTTTTAAATTATTTATAGCGTCGTTTACTAAATAAAAACACGTGATTTATGTAGTAAAAAGTGCATTCAGTGAATAATTCATAAAGAACAGTGAAATATTGTAGCATAGTGGTCACATCATGTCTTTACCCCAAACCCCTCTTGGTCGGCCTCACGTGGGAAACGACAGGAGATAGTTTAAGGTAGGATAAATTAGGATAAGTTAGGATAGAAACTGAAGAAAAAAAAGTTACTTAAGACTAGGCTGTATGGCGTACTATGCCTTTGCCTTTTCCGTTCCTCTGAACGGAAAGAAGAAAACCAAAAAAAAAAAAAAGCAATTACTCCACAGAAACAGTGATAACAACAGGGGATTTAAACTGTATTTAGACAATTGTAACAAAGATGCTAACGCTACTCATCTTTTACGGCGAATGCGGGCGCCGCGCGGGGAAGCGGGAGAGGGGTCGCTTTTCAGCGAGGTGCACAGTTAACTCGCGCGAGTTATAAGTAAATAAATAACCATAGAGAGAAATATCTCTAGAGTATCTCGCAGTAGCAAGTAGACGGTCCGTGTAAAGGTAAGTATACAGTATGTTAAGAAAACCCTGTCCGACCCATAAGGATAATAAAGGTTAGGTAAACACATGACCAAATATAATATAAAATTTTACGTATTCATCATAGTACCAATATAAATGAATTTTGAAATAATCTTTTTTTTTCCGCGAATTAATTCCAATTTCCCCGAAATTAGGTAATTTTTAAAAAGTGACAACACCGGTATTATTACGGACGAATAGCGATGCGACCACGTGCCGCGTGTCCTGCCGCCCGCCCCCCGCGGGCGGCAGGCGAAGGGTGGTCAACTCACATTTATTAAGTTACCTCCTTTTGCGAAATAATATTTATTTTTTTTAGGGGGATTTTTTTTTTACGTTTAGCCCGGTTTTGTATGAATTAGTAGAATCAGTTATCGATACCTAACAACACCTTCACGGGTCGGACAGGGTTTTCTTAACATACTGTATAGAACATTTATTTGTAACATTTAGTACTCGCCGTTTTATAATTTATAATTTTTATTTTATTTAATTAGGGACAATAAATGGCAACAATATAAATACACACACAGAAAGGATAATTAAAAATATTAGCAATATTGTAGCCCACTACATTATCCACATATTAACAAAAAAATATGATAGTGAGTGCCACTAGTTAGGTAATAAGTATCTTAATAATTATATCACATTAATGATTAAAAAAAAATATATATATATAAAAACAAATAACAATCATTAAATAAATAACTAATCAAAAATATTAGCAATATCATGCAAAATAGAAAATCCAACTCAATTACTTGGCAATTAGAAAATAATAAAAATAATTAAACATTAATAATAAATAAAATTATAAGTAAAGTCTAGCCTAGTTTACATAATACACACAATACATTCTATCTATTGGTATAATAACGTGGCTAACTCACATATGGCATATAGTTGAATTTGATGTCCTGTCTCTCGTAATTTTAATTGCTTTGTATGCAAATTTTTCTAACCAAAGAGGCAGCTGTGCTGTTGAGAAGTTTGTTGCGTTTCTTCCCAGAGAAAGCACTAGTAAATTTTTAAACGTGACTTTTTAAGAGGTCTCGTCTTATGTACAAACAAATGTCTTAGTTTAATTGGAAAAAATGACTTTCGATTTTGATTTTATCAAACCTCACTACGAACACGATGCTCTTTGTTTTGTTATAACCTAATTTTGAGAAAAACCGTGCGTATGGAGTTACATTGTATCGAGCGAATACAATGCGCAATCATCAACAATTAAGGCTATGTGCTCGCCATGAGAATCACGTCTAATACTTACTTTTGAAAGCCGAGTTTTTCCTGTATTATCAGTATGTTATCAGAAGGTTGCGTGTTCAAATCACGTCGGGGTAACCAGATGTATGTAAGTGTACCTACTGTGTACGTATGTATAAGGAGGTGATGAGTCGGGTAAATAGAACGATTGTTTCGGCGAGCGCTAGTACAAGACTGGGGAATGGATAGGTAGTCTTTATTTTATACACTAATTATTTGCTTACGCACAGCACCATTCGTAAGAACGTTACATTACACGTAAACGCGAGGGAAAATGCTATAGTATATACTCACCTTTAAAGGAGCAGTCAAGTTTTGTTTATTCAGCAGTCGTTATTTCAGGTACATAAAGCAAATTAACTTTAACATTAATTTTCTCATCCTTAGTAATAGATATTATAAATCGGAAAGTGAGTTTGTTTGTTTGTTTGTTCCGCTTTCACGCCGTAACTACTGAACCGATTGCTTTGAAATTTTTCAGACCTAAAGTTAGAAGTCTGGATTAAATAATGAGGTGCTTATTATCCAGAAAAAAAAAGATATTCCCATGGAAAATCTTAAAAGCGCGATATAACTGAATTCCACGCGGGCGGAAAGCTAGTATTTAAATAAACCTGTCGAATCACATTCGATTCGATGAACCACTCATGCTTGATTTTTGTGTCCATTTTCAGCCTTGCTGCATGCATTCACGGAATGCGGGCGCGGTGCAGAGTTAGCTCGAGAATTAGTGAGTGCGGAAGTGGCTCGCGAGACAGATCACCGAGCCATGTTCCGCGCGGCTTCCTTAGCAACCGCGCTCGTCGACGAGTTTATGAGAGCGCATTGCAAACCTTTCCTGCAGGTAAATATCATATACAACAGTGGTTCCCAAAGTTGTTTTGGCTACGACCCATCTAATTCAAGTTTACAAACTTGGGACCCACCTCTAGGAAATTCAACCGATTTATTCATTTTGGTAACGGTTTTCATAGCGGACTTTTCAAATAACAAACGAAGTGTTAATGCAATTTTTTATTACTTATTAAATAACTATTGTACATTAAAAAGTTATTTCAATGGGAAGGATGAAATTGTTTCCTATGTTTCGCCACCACAGTTTTGACGTCAACTTCAACCCGAGTTACTTTTAAGCGCAGTGAGTTTGATAAGTCCAATTTATTTCGGTATTTAGTTTTAATGTTCACCATATTAGAGAATCCGGCCTCACATAGGTATGAGGTAGTGAAAGGGAGGAGGACTTTTGTAGCTTCATCAAATAGGCATGGATAGTTACCAGCAACCGAGAGCCAGAATTTTGTTAATTGCTTACGATTGAAACAATTTTTAGTGACGAATTTTTTGATAAATCAATTAGTTCTTCACTTGCTTTTGTTGACATACCAGTTGGTAGGTGGTCTTGAAATGGGTTACAAATCCAATCCAATTAATGGAGCTTTTTCATCTCCTCACCGAAATAGTCGTCAAAGTTTTCTTTTAACGAGGATAAGTGGGTGGAAATGGCAGACACTACGTTCATCTGTGGCTGTACTTGGTTTTCAACAATAAAAGTTTCAAGTGTTTCAAAACAATCATACCTTCCATCCTCAATACAACTCTTCCACAGCAAAAGCTTTTTCATGAACGCGTGAATTTTATCATGGACTGCAAAAATGTGTAATTCGCTTGAACCTTGCAAATACAAATTTAGTTTATTTAACTTCGAAAAAATATCCGCTGTATAAGAGAGCTTGAGAATGAATTCTTCGTCCTTCAGATGTTCAATATATTCATTTTTTCCTTCCAAGTAAATTATAACTTCATTGCGTAATTCCACTAATCGCGCCAGTACTTTTCCCCTGGATAACCAGCGAACTTCCGTATGCAGAAGAAGAGATGTATGATGACTACCCATTTCTTCACACAGTTTTTGAAATAAGCGAGCTTGTAAAGGTCGTGTTTTAATATAATTCACAATTTTAACAGCTGTGTTTAGTACTGTTTGGAAATCATCAGGCAATGCTTTGGAAACCAGTGCTTCTCTGTGGAGGCTACAATGTGTCCACAAAGCACAAGGATTTTGTTCAAGAATTCTTGTGACTACACTGCTATTTTTCCCGCACATGGCCCTCGCACCGTCAGTATATATACCGACGCAGTTCTTCCACTGTATACCTTTTTCATTTATATAGGCATCAATTAAATTGAAGATTACCTCAGCCGTTCCACGAACAATTGGCTTGCAAAACAACATATCTTCATGCGCGTCTTCTTGCCATATATAACGCACAAAAACTATTAATTGAGATAGACCTTGAACGTCAGTAGACTCATCTAGTTGCAGAGCGTAATATTTACTATCAATGATTCTCCGGATTAATTTATCTTCTGTCCATTCAGCCATTTCGTCAATTCTTCGCGCAACAGTATTATTTGATAGTGGTATGCGCTCGATTTCTTTGACTTCTTTTTCTCCAAACATCGCTCCAACAGCATCTTTAATCGATGGTAACACTAAGTCTTCGCCAATAGTATGAGGCTTACCTGCTCTTGCAATCCGTAAGCTAATGAGGTACGATGCATATACAGCATTTTCATTGATACTAACGAAATGAGACACAAAGTTTTTTGAAGACTTTATTTCTAACATTTTTTTTTTTGAAAAAAATCTACTGGCTGGTTCACACAATGGGAATGCTTTGTTTCTATATGACGTGTCAATTTACTGGGGCGCATACTTTCGTTCGCTAATATTTCGTAGCAAATCACGCATTGAGGACGTGGATCTGTCGTATCATAATTCCAAGTGAATCCTAGCTTCAGATATTCTGGGTCATATTTTCTCACAACTTTTCGACGTTTTGTGTCATGCAAACTCGTGGAGGGCATTTGGAAGTCGGGCTCAGTGCCGCTTTTGTCACTCAAAATATCATCTGCATTTCCACTATTATTTTCGCAATCAACTGACGGCGGTGCGGTAGTTTTTGCTCCCCGTTTTAACCACTTTTCCATTTTTATCGTCGAACGTTAATAATAATTTTCGCAAGATTACAACAATGACATACGCTAACGAATACGACACAACGCGGAATGAACTTCACAAAACAAAAGACGCCTCGCTCGGAATTCTTCGGATTCACGAAATGCGTTCGTTCGCCTCCCGCGTCCCACCCCCTCAGCACGCGCGCCACCGCGCCGCTTGCGCTTTCAATCCGTTCGGCCCGGCCGGCGCGGCGGGCGGTCGTGTCAATCGGTTGGTGTGTCGTTCTACAGGCAGGGCCCATTTAATATTCGCTCGCGACCCACTAGTGGGTCGCGACCCATAGTTAGGGAAACCCTGATATACAATATTACATCAAGCCGTACGGAGGACGGGTCTGAGCAGCTGTGTTGCGATGTGTGCCGGGTACGATGCACCAAATGTTGTTGTGTTGTGAATTTGGTCGTGGGGGTCTCCAGAGCAATCTTCCTCTGGCGAGCATCGTTGGTTGTGTTTTTGGGTTTAACATTGCATCACCTCGCTCAACTGCCGTCTTGCTTCCTATTCACTCAGTTTTATTAAGTGAATAGGCTCTTAGTGAACTAGCGCGCTTTACCATCAACGATTGCATCACTGCTTACCATCAGGCGAGATTGCGGCGAAGCACTAGTTATAATTATAAAAAAAAAAACAATCTCGCAATCTTGAATGAACAATGATAAAAAAAAATGTTCTTTGCATGTATCCAACTACATTTGGGCCGGCTTCTAGACTCATTGGTTGCAGGTGAATACCAGTATTTACATGAAATGACTGTCTATCAGTGGCGAAGGGTGAAATTTTGACAAAGGGAAGCCGGTCCAAAAAAATAAACACTTAAACACTTACCTACTGCAGGATATCTTGGAGGAGGTCTTCAGATAAGAATAATATTAAAAGCCCCACCTTCACCATACAAAAAAGGACTGATGATTTGATAACAGTGTCTTTCAAGTATGATAAAAGCGGCTTTGTGAAAAGCCTTTTTCGACGTGCATCTCTATACCACACATGCATGCTTGTTAGTAAGTACTAAGTTAAGTACCTATTGTTAGGGAATAAGAGTCAAGAAAAAATAAAATAAAAAATTACAAAAATAATAAAGTGTTAAAAACCGAACCACACAAACACCGATCCAAAACCAACAAAAATATTAAGCAAAAATAAAGCAAATTATACACAATCACAACGTTATTTATATTCTAATGCAATGCGTCTGTTTTTTTTTAACAAAATGAGCTAAAATGTTGTTATAAAAATTCGGATTACTTTTCATTTTATTAAGCAAATTTTTTACATTTTATTAAGCAAATCGTTTTAAAGCAGAAAATGACCGCTCAGCTGAAGCTACTGAAATGGGGAGGGTCAGAATTAAACTGCAAAGAGTCGAAACTTGAGAAAATGCGTCTTTCAAAGACGTATTCTGGAGCTGTAAAAAAAGCTCATAGGTGTCCAATTTATTTAACGACGCTGACGTAAATAAGACTTTAAGTACATTTTTCAACGCGCTAAAATCAAAAATTCCCGGAAAGTTCGCTGTCAAAGAGGAAACTTTTTCACTTGGAAATGATTGGTTGTATTGAAGATACTTTGATTTATTAAGTAAATCAATAAATACAAGCTGAGAAAAAGATCGGTACCTTTGAGTAATTTGAGCTTTGACTTTATCTATAATCGAGGAAAAAATACGCTTGTACGCCGTTTTGGGATCCGTGTCAGTAGTTATTCGGCGCCGTCGCCGCGGCGGCTCACAGATTTGTTCAATGCTGTGGAAAATGGTATCAAACGAATTAATAAACTCTTCCGAAATCCACCGTTCAAAAGAATCGATTTCGCGCTTTGCCACTTCAATGTCTACTTGCTTACTTTGAAGCAAAGCAAAAAGAACGTCTGTCTTTTCGAAAATGTCTGAGAAAACACGCAATAAGAAGCAAAATTGCATGTCTTCCAGTTTGTGTAACAAGCACTCGGACATTGAAATTGATTCGCTGTCCCATGATTCCGGTGAATCTAAAATACAATTCAAAGTTTCGATCATGTCGGTTCTGCAGTTGAAAATTACGTTAATTATGCGCGAGTGATAATGCCATCGCGTTTCTGCTACCCCCGGCATCCGACGATGAGCAACTTTTTTCAGAAGATTCGATCTTTTAGAAGATTTATTAAAAAAGCGTACGATACTGTTAATATGACCAAAAAAAGCTTTTAATTCGGGTACGAATTCAAGAGACCGACTCAAGACTAAGTTTAAAATGTGAGCATAGCATGGAATAAACATCGCCATGGGACAGTTTTCACGAACTTTAGTTTGTACACCACCGTGCTCTCCAGACATAACTGCCGCACCATCGTAAGACTGTCCAATTAATTTATCTTTACAACGAAAGTCATCGAGAATACCGAGTAACATGGTGGTCAAAATTTCGGCATTTCGACCACCACTTACGTCATAGAAGCCCAGAAAACGCTCTTCAATTCCACTGCTGGACAAGTACCGCAATATAACAGTCAACTGTTCCCTGTGACTGACGTCCGGCGTTTCGTCGATCATAACCGATACAAATGAAGCTGAATTTATTTCCGACTTTATCTCGTCACGCATAGAAGACGCGATACAATGAATTAAGTCATTTTGGATGTCACTTGAAAGTCCTGAAAATACAGAATTTTGGGTCGAGGAACATTGCTCCAAATGAGAATCAAGGACTGTATCGTACTTGCGCAAATAATTTAACGTTTCAATGTAATTTCCGCGATTGTCCGAATCTGCTCTTTCATTGTGACCGCGAAATGGTAATTCTTGCTTCCCCAAAAGAGTCATTCTTTTCAAAAGTCATTTTTTTGTGTCAATAAAACGTTTCATTAACTCGCGATTACGGTCAACTTTTCTGTTATGTACATCAAAAGCGTTGGAAAAAAATGACTCGATTCTGCCATTATTTCCAAATTCGTGGAGTAACAAGCAGCTGCGGATGTGTTTTTCAGTCTGAATGTGTTTTTTGGCTGAGTTAGACAAATTATTAATATCCGTAAAACCCGTACTGCTCCAAACAGATTTCGAATCAGAAAATAACAAACACGGAAAACAAAACATTTTGTTCAGTTTGCAACTGCCTGTCATCCATGTATATTTATCATATAAGGGGCCATCCATAAAGTACGTCACACGAATTTTATGATTTTTGAGCCCCCCCTCCGTCCTTGTCACAGGTTATCACATTTCTGAGACCCCCCCCCCCATAGTGTGACGTCACATGTTTTGCAATTTCACATCGAAAAATTATTAAATTAAAACAGCAGTTCCGAATTTAGTTTTATTTCCATTTAAATAAAGTACTTTTTTATGAAATCAACATTATATCAAATATTTGAAACAATAACAAAGCAATAAACTATTGAATATAAAGAAAAAGAAAAAACAGAAACTCAAAGGGCTCTTAGGCGATCGGCGCGTGTCACTAGAGCGAGTATGAACTCGTAAAGAAAACAATTTAAACCGTATTGTCCCAAAGATAGAGTTGGAAATATTTTTTAGTTTATAATTAATATTTCAAATAACACGATTACTACCTCTAGATATACGAGTATTAGATTTTGAAATGTGATGTCACGAAACTTAGTACCCTACCCACCCCTTGTCACACCATGTCACACTTTGTCGACCCCCTCCTCCCGCCTTTATGTGTGACGTACTTTATGGATGACCCCTAACGACGCGTGAAAATGTTTAAAAAATCCATCTCGCCTTTTGCAATCAATAATCATGTGTGGGAGTGCTCGACCTAACTGAATAACATGCTTCTTGTATGCATAACTTAGTTTTGAAAATGAAGTTTCTTTTGTAAGCAGGTAGTCTGTTGAGCAGCACTCTATATGAATTAAAGCCATAATAACAAACAAAATCCACAGTATTTAACCAAATCTGCGATTAAATTACCTTACAGAATCCGTCACAGTTTAAATAACACAAATATTAAAAACAAACGAAAAACTCACGCACCAGTGGTAGGTATAGAGAAACACATACTAACAATAATTTAGTTTCAACTTTGTCGTGTTTCCTTTCTCGTAGTGGCGTGGTTTCTTTGTCTCTTTCTAATAGAGGAGAGGAGAGAACTACAAGCCGCTTGGCATTAGCCTATATTTATCAAGTTTTACCGACGGTTAGCGAGCATTAGAAAGAGATGGTCTGACACGCTCTGTCTCTTTTCGCCTCATAGTAAAACGTTGACCGAGGTAAGCTGTAATTCATCGGGTTCCTTCAATGTAATGTACGAAAAATTGAAGCGCTGATTAATTTACGACTATAAAATGAAATGTGATACTTAGGGTATTGCTAAGAATTACTATTGCTTATTGTAAATCGCGCCGGCATTTGATTAATAATACTTTGTTAATGAAATAGAATGTAAATACTTTTGTATGAATATGGAACTGATTTTTGAAAGGTAACCCGGTGGGAATCGGCTTGTATGGACTCTTCGCCACTGCTGTCTATCTCACCTCCATAACTCAATTACTTGGTACTATGATACTCCTTGATAAGACTGGAATGCATTATTTTATTCTCGTGCATATTCCGGTATTGCCAGACTAGTTACGGTCTCGAATAAAGCCCGTCTTTTTATATATGGTAGCCGAAATAACATACATATGTATTCTGTTTGCAGGCGGCCATTTCGGAAACGGTTCAAAGACTAATAGACGCGAAACAATCTGCCGAATTAAATCCAACGAAAATGGACTCTCCAGATGACGCGTGCAACAATGCTGAGTTCCTGCTTATGATATTGGATCAGGTAAAGAGTGTAATACTTGTGTAATAAATAAGCAGCGCCAGCGCTGGAAATATCATTTGTCTGTTTGCCAATTACAATTACTTCCAAATATATTCAGTAGCCTTTGCTTGAAAGAGTAAGAAACATCCTCACAAACTTTTGTGTTATACTACTAGGACATTTTATAGCTAGTAATATAACATGAATAGATGGATGAGTTGGTCCGGAAAATTGACGTCAATGCTGTTTAATCTATAAGGGATGATGACATGGTAATAATTTTGTTCGATGGTAGGCCAAAACATTGGCTGCCGACAGAAGTTACCACCCACCAGACAAAGTCTTGCCATCAAGCGATACGTCGTGTTCCGGCATGATGTCTGGTGAAGCCGTACGGAGGACGGGTCTGGGCAGTTAGGTACGATGCGCCAAATGTTGTTGTGTCGGGAGTTTGGTCGTGGAGAGTCTCCAGATCAATCTCACTCTGGCGCAGCATCGTTGATCGTGTTATTGGGTTTAACATTGCATCAGCTCGTTTAACTGCCGTCTTCCTTCCTATTCACTCAGTTTTTTTGAGTGAATAGGCCCTTAATAAACTAGCGCGATTTCAAAGATTGCATCACTGCTTACCATCAGGCAGGATTGTGGTCAAGCGCTAATTTATAGTTATAAAAAGAAAAAATTACATAACGCGAGACAAGAGCGGACATTATCCGATCCAGCACTGTGTAGCACAAGCTGATGATGCTAAAGATTAAAGATATTTAAAAGTGAATCTATCGTGTTCTAGATAACTCTGTCAATCTTCACTTCTCCGGAGGCATGCCCACGTCCGGTGCGGTACTTATGCGGCTGTCTGCAACGCGCGGCCGTCGCTAAGTGGCCCAATGAGCGGTTCGTACGCACCAGAGTTGTCTCAGGTATGTAAATTATAAAGACTAAGTATTTATATACTTACTACGAATCTTCTCCAGCGCGCACACAATGCTTTACCAAAATACAATAATGGATCATTTTCTGAATTACGAACACCACCATTCTTCTTAATGGTTTAATAGCAATCAAAATGGATTCAGTTCAAAACCCCGCCAGTTCATAAGCGCCATCATCAGCGTCCACCAGTTCCTGTAAAGCGCAGCTGACAGGCCACGTAGGACAAGTTATTACGTGTCTCATCATTTGTGGAACAGCACCACATATATACTCCAAGGGAGTCTTTTATAATCTGTTCCTTGCTTTGGCCAATCTGTGTCTGGATTCTGTTTAAAGACTTCCAGATTACCCAATTATATCTCCTGTCTAACTAATATAAGTGCTGTAAAGTCAAATGGTGAATGCAGACGTACGGTGTTCTGTATATCATAGATCTGTTATATTTAACAAATTCCTGCTTGTTGCTTACAATTTAATCTATGATCTAATCATTTCTTATTATACGTAATCAATGTAATCATAACGCCGTGTTGTCTGCAGACCATTATCTCTGTATGATACTTGTCAAACATTGTGACGGTTCTTTATTTCCCTATTAGCGTAGGGACACATCTGCGGAACGTACGGCGCCGAAAGCTCAGCGGCTGAAGTGTCAGTCGCAATATTCAGTTGTTGTGACAAACCAAACGATCAAAACGCGGAGTCTTGTTCAGCGCGCTACGCGACGGAAAGTTACGTGGCGTCATCGTCAGTCTGTCTGTCTGTGTCGACACTTTATGGTGTGCGGTTTTTGAAACGAACCTGAATTGCCCAGAAAAATGGAATGGACCGCTCTTCGCTACCCCACGCGCGCGATGCACAACACACGCCGGACGTTCAGCTACGTCCGCCGAACTTTCGGTCATGCAACGCATCGCGTGATGTGTCGCTTGCTATGCAAAATACATTAGATGCGTTTTAGCTGAAAAAACCACCCGAAGGAAGGTTAGGCCCTACGCCGAACGCGGCGTATTTAGCCGAACTTTCGGCGCCGTACATTCCGCAGATGTGTCGCGACACTTAGCTGCGCAGTACCTCACCGCTAACCACCACTGACACACGAAATTGTTACTGCGCAGCGACTCGCCCCAAGTTCCGACATGCTAGATCCGTAGCCTAGTGTATAGTGGCAGTACTAACATATACCCCCCGCCCCCCAGGCTTCATCTTCCTGCGTCTGATTTGCCCGGCGCTGGTGGAGCCGCGCGCGTGGTCGCTGGTGTCGGGCGCGCCGCCGCCGCACGCTCAGCGCAGCCTGCTCATGGTGGCCAAGTGTCTGCAGAACCTCGCCAACCTCGTGGAGTTCGGCGCCAAGGTACTATCTTATAATTTGTTATCACTACATTACTTAGTACTTATTCGTCTTATAGGTTTGGTAATTACTACCAAAAGGAAGTGAAAATTGTGTTGACACGTTCTTGTCCAGTAGTACATTAGCGATGCTGATTTTTTAAAATTGTTTATATTTGCAGGAGCCTTACATGGAAGTGGTTAACCCGTTCATCTTGAAGAATAAAGAACGTATGGTTGTGTTCTTGGACCAGCTCAGCAACGTGCCTGATCCTGGCAACCCGCCTCCCGCTCCTA
This sequence comes from Sesamia inferens, assembly GCA_037179545.1. Taxonomy (NCBI): domain Eukaryota; kingdom Metazoa; phylum Arthropoda; class Insecta; order Lepidoptera; family Noctuidae; genus Sesamia; species Sesamia inferens. The sequence goes on along the minus strand of CM073933.1, from coordinate 13,250,428 downwards.
ACAACAATTTCGATATTGGTAAGAACAAAATCTCATCATTATTAATTACATTAATCATAGATTTTCATATAGATGTAAAGACCGCGAGTAGTTTTCTTTCTTTTTTTTTAGACATTAAGGTTTAAAGGTCAGTGAAGTGACATCACTCATTGATCATTTTTAAACTTCTAAGCGTATAAAAATCTTTAAAGCACATTTCTATCGAATATAAACCCGTTTGTTCCACTACAGCGAAAGAACTGGCAACTCTCCATCACATATGCGTGTCTCACCTAACGGAGCTGCAAGGCCTGGCCAAAACTCAACCCGCCATAAGGAAACTGGTGACTGTGACCGAGATGCTCACCAAACACAAGCACAAGTATCTCGAGATGATCAGATAGGATACAACTACTAACACACAGGTAATATGACACTATTTATTGCTTTTTTGAGACAAACATCTTTATAAACCTTGCAGTATGAGCTGAGCCAACTCAAAAGAATTTTGAACAATTTTTAGTCCTCATGTAATAGTTTTAACCCGACGCTAATGACGCGAAAATAATTACGTTGACGATGGCACCGGGTCATGGTGACCCGATTTTTATACTTTTTTTAATAGCTTTTTGTTTAGTTGCCTTGATTTTTATTATTTTGTATCAACAGAAGGGTATTTTGGTTAGGTACTGAAATAAAAATAATACATAGACAGTATGTTAAGAAAACCCTGTCCGACACATGACCAAATATAATATAAAATTTTACGTAATCATCATAGTACTAATACAAATGAATTTTGAAATAATCTTTTTTTCCCGCGAATTAATTCCAACTTCCCCGAAATTTGGTAATTTTTAAAAAAGTGACAACACATGTATTATTATGAGCGAATAGCGATGCGACCACGTGCCGCGTGCCCTGCCGCCCGCCGCCCGCGGAAGGGTTCTTATCGCACATTTATTAAGTTACCTCTTTTTGCGAAATAATATTTATTTTTTTAGGGGTTTTTTTTTAAGTTTAGCCCGGTTTTGTATCCACTAGTAGAATCAGTTATCGATACCTAACAACACCTTCACGGATCGGACAGGGTTTTCTTAACATACTGTAAATTAAATAAATCAAAATCAACTATAAAACGTACCGTCATTTTTTAAAAGTTTTATTTATTTATTATCAAAAGCTATAAAAACTTATAGTCTTATTGACTAAAAATAGAGCAAAAAAGCTTATTATATAAAAAAAATGTAGTGATCAGTTTTCTTCTTCCTCGATGATAGCCATCGAACTGCTGCAATTATTGCAGTATGTTACAAAACGGTCTGGACATACAAAGATGCGGCATTCCTGACAAGTGTGCGATGCCTTCTTTGATGGACCTATTTGACACCTTTTGCGCGATCCTGGAACTTTTTGGGGAGGTTCTTCGGTAGGTTCACCTACGAAATCTGCAATTCGTTTGCGTAATTGACGAGGTAAATTCTCGTGTCCTTTCCGAACCTGTAAATACATTTGAATTTTATATAACATGTCAGGAGTAATTAAAATGTTGGGAAACATTTTAATTCAATTTTGGTACCTTGAGCTACAAGTTTTACGCCAGATCTTCCAGATAATATATATTCTGATCTAGTACGTAAGTACATTTGGCCGGGCTGATGCTTTTCCTACATAGTTCCATCCTTTCCTTTGAAGTACTGATGTCGAAGTTTTGTTGCTATATCGCTATATGTTGTTGTTTTGTTACAATATCGCTTGCATCTTGTTAACTTTCGCTGTTATTACTACGTTGACATAAGAGTTCCTCATCGTCAATGTCTGTCCGGTTGCCATACGAACATCTAGTGGCAGTCGTTACGGGTTGTTGGAGCCCTCAAAAGTCCTACAATTGGTCTAACTGCAATGCTTAGATATCGCCTTCGGGTTGTGAAGATCAGACGGCAGTCGCTTCATGGAAAATATCGCAGTTTAGCCAAAATGAGCAGTTAAGACTGGTAAAGCGGACCCTAGATTCTAAAGCTGAAAGCTTCGGATACGACTGGGATTAACGCTGAGATGAAGAAGAAGGAGAAGAATGTCTGAAGCAGCCTGAGAATCCTGTAAATATTCATTATCGAGTCCGAGTCTTCTAACAACGCTGTTATACTCTCCGGATCATTTATTAATGACATTTTTGAAAAAAAAAAACCCTAAAAAACAACAAAGAAAATTAACATTCAGGTCGAGGGGGTCTGTATTTCCAGCTACACGAACATTCAAAACATGCGCCCTAACAAAAAAAAATATGTACGTTTAAAATTGTCTCGGGTCAATGACCCAGCGTCATTGACGCCGGGTTAATTACAGATCAGAAAAGCGGTCCTACGCATCCATCCATGTGATAATAAAAACAAATGTAATAGAATATTCTGCTCCCTTGATCGGGAAAAGTGTTACTGGGTTTTTCTATCCAAAATTTCTCAGAGGTAGCCCGATGGCTGGATTTATTCCTAGTTGTTAGCATTAGTCTCGCTTCTTATGCGATTGCGATTTTATTAAGTTATTAATACAGGGATATTTTTCGAAGACCAACTAATTTTTACAGTGTGGTACAAGCCATCAGTCTAAATAACTTTCTCCTTGGGGTTGGGTATCGTAAACTCGAATAAAAATTTAGCCATCTCATATGATTAGGTTGAGTAGGTATTGAAGTGTTTTTTTATGGGACAGTTGATAAATTTTTCTAAATTACGATTCTGGTCTCAAGGAGATAATTGTTTAGTCTGATGGTACCTTAAATTTGGCTGATCTTTGGAAATAACCCTGTTTATTCTTAACTAATTCTGTGTGTTACTTTTTTACGCCTTAACCACTAAAGTGAATTCTATAAAATTATAAATGGCATCCTGGAGAGGGTTATTTTTTGCCATGGTAGCACGTACCCCTGTGATAATTTCCGACGTAAACGTGGCCGAAGCCGCAAGCAGAAACTAGTGTCAAATAATGCTGTCAGTTTTTAGTTACATGTTTTTCCTTTGTTTCAGGGTAACAAGCAGTAATTGTATCGGAGTATCGGTAAAGGTAGCGGCAGACGTAAGTCTTCCGGCGTAGAAATAAGGAATTTCCAATAGTCGTTCATGCATAGTCATTGTTAGCTTTAGTCTTGTATTACTTTAACGATAACTTACGCATACTAAACGTTTGTTTCAAGCTTAGTCGTGCCAAAAGTTACGTTTCTAAGTGCGTATTTTATATACCCTTTTAATCCTGTCTTGAAAAAGCAATTTTATTTAAGAACGAACAGAAATCAGCTCTCTAGTATTATAAGTCCTATTTATAGATTTTCCTCTTTATTCATAAACGTTGCTTAAACTTGGGTGGTGATTACCTACTGTTAAACCACACATGTGTGACGTTAAAACATCACTTAAGTGTAATCACTGTTTATATATAAATCCCTTTATTTAATAAAAATAATAAAAAACTAAACATTTATTTATGTTAACTTGAGCATTTATTTTAATAGTAATCTATGGGCTAGAATAAGCTCCAATTATGTATTTAGACATTCAGTAATTATTTTTATTGAGAGGTCTTCTGTAAAGCTGACAATCTGTTGCTAAAATAAATGATTCGATTATATTCTTAGGCGTCCGAGTTCGCCAGCAATAATAAAGTTAATTATGAGAATACCTCTTACTGAAAATGCTTTAAATTCATAAAGAATAGAATTAATATTAATAATCCATTTATACTATTCGATTATTTAGATTTTTGTACTTTATAGTCCGATTATTTTAGTAGTAAATCTAGATGTAGATAACTCTAGGAGTAAAGTTCGACCATCATTCTTAAGACACCAAAAATGTAATAGGTAAAGTGTATGAATGTGATAGAAATGAGTCGTGACTTGTAGACTGGTGTTGTTTTTGCTAAATTACATTTTTAAATGTTGCACTTACAATCATTGATGTGCACCTCGACTATATTGATTCTCTGTGATAATGTCTCATTATACTTTACATGAAATATTGCATTTCATTCTGTGATTAATGATTTTATTAAAATTTTAATTTTGATACTTTTTATCGTGTAAAACCCTTTGTACAAACATGTTTTTCTTGTTCTTAAAATGTACGATTTCGCTATGAAAAACTTGTCGTAAATAAATGCTTGTCGACGACATGGCGGAACTCTGGAACCGTGCCGTCGCCGTATGCCAACAAGCAAGCTCACACGATTATATTAAGGCGCGACATGGTTTCGTTTACGTTAGAAAAGTCATGTCTATCAACACACTCTCACAGTGATCCATACAGACGAATCATGCCTACTCACGGTAATTAAGGCTGACATGTAAGCCTAAAGCTTCATGTTGTTCGTCATTGAAGGAAGACACGCCGAGTAAATCGGAGTTATTCGAGGCAAGTAAAACGTGTGTACAAAGGCCTTAGGGTGCCTACTGATTTGTTTAGCTTATTTTTTTTTTGGGTGCTGTAACTGTAAGTAAATTAGACAAATCTGTAGGCTCGCTGTCTCAAACTCGTTCCGAACTTATTCCCTTTCCTCTTGCTCAATAAATGTGTTGTTACTGTAGACAGTTTATATTTCTAGTGCCATATATTCTGTACATTATATGCATACTTGCACTCGCTTCACATCACAATTTTATAAAGCTGCTTTAAATAAAATCGCTGTCGTTTTCCATGACACAAGTAACACAGGCGACGTAACGCTAATTATTCGTAAATTTATTAATTTATTTTGTTCCTAGATTTAAATATAGGTTCAGAACCGGCTTCCTTGGCATTGTAAAATTATATCAATTTTTTTTTATACAGAGTACATATTGTTTACTTTTATTGCAAATGGATATTGATAAGGAATTTCTATTTTGCCCTTATTCCGCCTGTCTTCGCTATTGCTGAGGCTTTTAAAATACAGGATAGTTGCGCAGTGGTGGATTATGTCGAAATGACTGGAATATAATAATAACGCGCATCAATGCATCGAAAGTTTATTTATTTAGTGATAGCTCGTAGTACTAGTGTATGTGTCGTCGCTGTATTTAAGTGTGTTTAGCTTACGATAGGACAATGTCTAGACTGAATTAAGCCCAATTAGACATGTTAGTATTACTTATAATGCACTAGATTTTCCACAAAGTTGTAACAAAAAGTGATAAGAAATCGCAATATTCGGCCCATTTGATAAAAATTTTGTACTGAAATTCAGAGATTATATCCATAGCATAGGAGTTGATATTGTTAATATTTTGAAACATTTTACAATGCTTATGATTACTTTATTACAATTTTTAGGCATATTGACGAAGTATAAGCTTATTGGAATTGCTACGTTAGTATAGATTGATAGCCAATCTAACAAAGTTATTTGATAAAATCATATTGGTTTTATGATTATTTATTTGAGAATAATGAGTTGTATTTATTGTATGTTAATTTTACAATTCAATGCAATATTTGCAAGCATGTTTAATATTCACAGTTTTAAGATCGGCACAGTTTGTAAAGTGATTGCACTAGTTAATATCTGCATATCACTAAGCTCGTGCTTAATACACTTGCTATTTATATATTTGAAAGCATTTATTTGTTTTCATTACAGTTATTCAGTTATGAGAAAAAGTAACAAGGTATATTATAATGGTTAGTATTAGATTTTGTGACTGTTTTGTAATCTCTTTATATTCTATCCCTTAGCATTTTCTATTTTTAGAAACACAGACACGTATAAAAATAAAATTACTGAAAATTATTGTCTGTTTTATTTTACCGTTTTTTTCTAATCAAATGTAAGGTTAAATTTTGACCCCCCAAAGTTACTTTGAATACCAGCATCTTTGTTTGAAGGGTCTACTACTAGAATGCTGAAGCCTGTCTGCAATTATGGCATCATTCCCATCAAGATAAACAATTATATGCAAATATCAGTCTGCTTTGCTATTTGGTTGCTTAATTATGTACACCTTTCAAACAAAAATATGTTTGAAATGTAGGCCATAGATAATACTATCGTCCGCAACCCACCTCTAAGGGCGTACCTTGCGTTCAGGTGGGAACATTGATAATTTCCATCCATGAGGGTCTAGGTCTTAAAGAAGTTCCCCATTGTAGACAGTGGTTCACTAGACAATGATGATGCAGCTAACAAACTTGATGGAAAGTGGCTGAGCATGGTACAAGGGGCTATTGTGCCACTCGGCTACAATGAGGCAGTAGCTTATGTGCTTTTAAACTTTCCAATGGTTGCTATATAATATAGTATATGCAATGTGTTTCAGTAACCTAGGTACCCTTAAAAATTTACTGGTTTTCTCATATTCTATTTATATTATTATAGTGTGGACGGCCCACTTTTGAAATGGTTCGAGTCTTACTTGCAACAGAGACCTCAGTCGGTGTCTGTAGATGGATATGACTCGAAAACTTATTTTGCAGATACCGGTGTGCCCCAGGGATCACATTTGGGACCCCTTCTCTTCTTAATCTTCATTAACGACATAGTGGATAAAATAAGACACTGTAAGGTGTCACTATTTGCCGATGACCTAAAGATGTATAAAACAATAAATTCTGTTGTCGACTCTCGCCAATTGCAAGGTGACCTAGATGCGATCCTACAATGGTGTCGTTGTAACAGTATGACACTCAACGCAACTAAGTGCTTCCACATTAAATTCACTAGAAAGAAAAAGCAACTTGCTACGGAATACAATCTTGATGGTACGGCACTGGCAGAAGTTAACGAAGTCCGAGATCTTGGGGTGCTTGTTGACAGTCAACTTAAGTTCACCTCGCACATTAACAAGTCTGTCACAAAGGCGGCTCAAATGCTCGGATTTTTAAAGCGTAACTCGGGCGGATTTAAACATCAGCGCACCAAAATCTTGCTTTACCAAACCTTGGTGCGCAGTCATCTTGAGTTTGCCAGCACTGTATGGAATCCGTATTATGCCGTGCATTCGCAGCGCGTTGAGAGCATACAAAGAGCGTTCACTCGGCATCTAGCTTTTAATGCTAGTGGTTTTTCCCACAGAAATCCTTACAAAGAGCGTCTAATTAAGTTTCGTATGCATTCTCTTCGTGAACGGAGACTTTTATCAGGCATGTCCTTCTTTCATAAGATAGTGAGCGGTCAATATCAGTGTGGCTACTTTCTAGAGAACATGCCTTTAAAGATTCCCCGTACCTATCCTCGCGGGACACTCAAATATATTTTTTATACCCCACCTGTAAAATCTAATTTGGGACGGCAAGCACCTCTCCGTAGAATAATTGATGAGTATCATTCCCTAATCACGGTAATACCCGATCTTGATGTGTTCCACGATACGTTGCGTATATTTAGAAACAAAATAATAATGCACCTTAATTCTAATTGTTAATCATTGTTTGTTATAATTTTTTGTTTTATATCTCGACTCATTGTTGCTTGACATTGTATTGACATTTCTTCTTTTTTTTTTATATGACTTATTATTTATTAGACATTTTTATTAATATTTCAACAATTATTACTGTATTATTTGTTAAATTTTAAAGTGTATTTTTATTAGGTATTATTTTATTTCGTCTCTATTGTATTATATCTTCGAGCCGATGAACTGCCAATGCTATGTACGCCATTATTGTCACATGCATCAGACCATAAATTGAATAGTGTTAATTATTTTCAATGTTTAATGTTTGTGATGTGGCAGTACTTCTTAAATAAATAAATAAATCAACCTTTTTATCGTCCCACTGCTGGGCACAAGTCTCCTCTCATTCGGAGAAGGATTGAGCGTAATCACCACGCTTGCTCAATGCGGGTTGACGATTTCAGACTTAAAGTCCAGGTTTCCTCAAGATGTTTTCCTTCACCTTCAGTCATAGTAAAAGAAAATAACTTTTAAATAAATTATGAGTAATATTTATTTACAAATATAAAAATATGCAAGTTAGTTAAGTATTGTTACAGCTATTAAAAATTATATTCATTTTATAATTATGTGAGGAATAATATACTGAATGCCATGACAATGCAGCTAACAGCAACATATGGAGACTTTCTTTCACCAATCCTTGCACACTTCCAAAAGGTTCCCAGGAATCTGAAAATAACACCCAAATTCAGTAATACAAAGTGGAGCCTTGTTACCTGTAGGCCTAGCATGAGTTTTCAATACGAAACTCGATCGTCGGTATCGAGCGAGTTTGGCGCTCTCATTGGTTGAGAGTTCTTACGACCTTGAAGCGGGCCAATCGCTGAGCCAAACGCGCTCGATATCGACGATCAAGTTTCGTAATGAAAACTCATACTAGGCCTACTGTATGTAAGTTACATATAGTTTAGCTTCTGATAGGGGTTTTTCAAATGAACAAATTTGGTTCAATATATTGTAGGCAAGGCCTGATTAACCCTTGGGCTAATTAGGCTACCGCCTAAGATGCTAAGATTTGCATACTAAAGTCGTCTTTGCATGCACTAATCTGACATCACTGCATCTACCCTACAAATTTCAACAAGACTGAGGCATTGCATTTGCACTTGACAACAACTTGTTACTTGAATTGGTTGCTGGTAGAGCAAGTGGGTGAGCTAACAACAGAGTGCCTTGTGCGTTTTGTTTAATCAGTCTCGCTTTATAAATAATGATATGAATCAGACTTCAAAATTACTTACTTCTTCAAAAATAATTAATATTTAATATTTTAGTCTATCAAATAGAGTTGCATGGACATGTATAGACAAGCCACAGCGATGTGATATTGTGATAATATATCAACTAATACAAAGTTTGTGTTCTCGGCAGTAATTTTCAGGATTTTTTGAAGTGAAACTTCTTTACGCACCCTTGACTTGGGGAGTAAGCTGGCGAACAGGTGACGTAAGCGTTACGAAAAGTGATCGGGCAAGGCGAACGGAAGTTAAGTGGGGGATATAAGCACAGAGGCGCCCGTGGCGCGAGCTTGGTACTACAAGGTCTACAACGAGTTTTTTTTTTTTCAATAAAAATAGAAGATCTATGCAAAAATATTAATTTACCAATGAAACCATGAAATAAATTTAAATATTTATAGAAAATTAATATATGTATATGTGTATACATGTATATATTGTACACACATACAGGGAAACGCTTCCGAAAACGAAGACAGGTGATAAGGCTAGTGATTCTCGATACGATACCATCAAAAAATGAGGATTTTTTTTAACAATTTTACTTAAGCATTTTTCGTACACTATGCTGTGGGAACAGTTAAATGAGTTAAATGAAACCATTATTTGCGATTAAACATTTTTTTTTTCTTTACAACTCTAACAAGCAATGCATTCGTAAATAATATCAGCTGACTTTCGCGCATAAGCTCGGGTTCAAAGGCCGCGTGCGGTCACCGACATCGCGACAGTTTCACGGCTGAAACCGAAGCGCGCGTCGCGCGACGTGCGATGCGCCGGCTGACTATTTTATTTATTTATTCTTTATTGTACACCAATCTTCCTAAACTACTAACCTTCACTCGATCGCTTGAAGCAAATGTCTTTTCAGTTCACTTCTACCTAGTTGTGGGATATCTGCTTACGAGTTCCATTCGTGCAAGGATCGTAATGATTTTCCCCTTTAACAGGGTTACAATTTTATTTTGATCTGAATGTTCAAATTTACAAATCAGAAAAATCCAGTTTACTTTGCTTAACCTTGAGGCCCATATCGAAGGTACTTAGATACCTACAGTGTCGTGGCTGTAAGGCCATAAAAATCCTTTGTAAAGCGCCGCTAAAATAAAGAAAAATAAACATTACAGAGGCGTCAACAGTTTTAAATTGATGGACATGACATGGAATTTAATAACAGTTTTGTATTATGTCGATAATCGATAGTAAATGAAATAAAGTAAAAGATCGCTGACATCAGCTGTAATTGACTAAAAAATTTTCATCGCATTTACAGTTGCGCCCGTGAATCAATTGAATTTGAACTTTATAATAATGTAATTAAAGTCACACGATGCGTGCTCGTTTATTGCAAGAACTGGATCCTTCATTTAGTAAGTAAACCTAATCAATAAAGTGAATAATTAAATTAATTGAATCTAAGAAACCAGTTAAATCTTATTTAAAAGTTAGAAAATGAAAACAGTTTGTAATAAAGCATAAGTACAATTTCCTAACAATTAAAATGAATTGATTTCTGATCTCGTAATTATTTAATTATTCTTTTAGCATTTTCGCCTCTGTAAACACACCGCTTTTGCCTACGGGGACGTCCCCAAAGCGTTTGCTTCTTTATAGTACGAGAGCCCACGACCAAAATTTTTGTCTCATAGCAATACGGCCAAAACCGCATCAAATCGATAGATACGATTATCCTGAACTCGAAAATACCAATATCAGACATTTTCCGCGTAGCGTTTGATCTGACCGAATTTTCAAAATTGTCAAAGAATTGTACCGAACTGCATCATAACAATATGTCTGATTTGCAGACTGTAGTTGAATGATAGTTCCGAGATACCGGAAACATATTTTTCAGACGTTAGTGGTGTAGCGCAAACCCGTAAAATCACTTAAGAAAATTAAAAATGAGACAAAAAAAATGTCTCATAGCAATACGTCTGAAAATCTTTTTTATTAGTAAATTTTGGTTATTTGATGCGAACAACACAATTTTCAGACGGAAATGTGAACGCATTAAATTTTGAGACCGTTTTGAAAATGTTAACAAATTTTACCATGTGTAATCATGGCAGCAATACAAAAAGTTGAAAAAAAAAAATTATCCGTATTGCTATGATACAGGTCGGCTAAATTTGTTGACATTTTCAAAAATGCGCTCAGGCTATATGCTACGCGCAAAATGTCTGAAAACAAACTTTTTCGTAATACAATTATAAAATCTATGTACATTTTCACTATCAGACGTATTGCTATAATACCGACTGTCTTTTTTTTTTGACACAGCAGAAATGGCCTCCCACGCAGTAGCTACACTTTCGACCGTTACTACACACCTAGTCGGGTTCAGAATCATACAATCTAACGATTTTATAGGGTTTTTGCCGTATTGCTATGAGACATGGTTTTGGTCGTGGGCTCTCGTACTATTAGTAAATAATAGTAATCTAACATTGTTCGGTTCGTGAGCTTGTGCGTTACCTACGTTTTTAACAGATTATTTAATTATTGTTTTGTTAGTTTTAAATTTGTGTTTAGTTATTGTTACGTTTTTAGTGCTGTTTTATTCTTTTTAGTTATAACTTTTTGTTGTTTTAAACAATGCCTGAGGCATACGTGTACAGTGCTCGTGAATACGGCAACATGTTGATGTGTTTAGGAGAAGCCCTTGGCAATGCTTCTCTAGCGTTGAGAATTTACCGAAACAGATTTCCGAACGTCCGGCATCCATCTGATTCTCGCATGATAACTGCAGCTTTTCAGCGAGTCTTAGAAAATCGACCGATTGCTCCGATGGCGGCAGGTGGTGGACAACAAGTGAATGTTCAGACTGAGGAGCGTATTTTAAATGTGATTCGCCAAAATCCACGCCTGGGTACACGAAGTGCGGCGAAATTATTGCGGCGCCGGGGTGTACCAACAGTCTCTCACTGGACAGTTCATAAAGTTTTGCGCCGGAACAGAATGCGGCCCTACAAAATACACAAAGTACAAGCTTTGTTGCCCAATGATCACGTTCGTCGTCGTGCGTACTGTCGTTGGCTACTAGATCAACAACAACGTGCGCCTGGCTTCATTGAGCACATTATCTGGACGGACGAGTCCACATTCACGAGAAACGGGATGTGGAACAGGAGGAATGCCCATGTATGGTCAGACGTGAACCCGTACGCCACTCAAGAAACTGGCCATCAGACCAGATGGTCCGTCAACGTATGGGCTGGTATTTTTAATGGACGAATTCTAGGACCAGTGTTTCTACCGCAGCGCCTCAATGGATCAGCATATCTTAATTTTATAAATGGACACTTTAATGATATGCTAGACAATGTGTCTGTGGCTGAATTTCGTCGAGCATGGTTCCAGCACGATGGCGCTCCACCGCATGTTACGCGTCCCGTCCGCGAGCGTCTCACTGAGCTTTTTAATGACTGCTGGATCGGAAGGCTGGGGCCGCACGCCTGGCCGGCTCGCTCACCCGACTTAACGCCGTTGGACTTCTTTTTATGGGGGTATGTGAAAGAAAGAGTGTTTGATCGGGAATGTGACAGTGCTGATGAAATGCGGGGCAGAATAGTGAGTGTTTTTAATAAACTACGTGAAGAATGTGTTGAGGATCCAACACTAATGCCTCGTGTTCACGAATCGACACAGCGACGGGCCCGGCTTTGTATTGAAATGAATGGAACTCAGTTCGAGCCAAACCTCATAAGGTCGCAAAGGATTTAGACAGGTACGTAAAATGCCTCTGTCAGATTTTTACAATGGACTACAATTGCGATTTTGAAAGTGATGTTTGTAAATTGCGTATAAATCGGCTCTTTTCGGCGGCTGATAAGCACGGGCGCGGTAGTGCGACGTCGCCTTGCGTGTCAGTGACCTCACGTTTCGTACGCTATCCAATGCTTGTTTACGAAATATGAAGTCTTGAAAATAATCAATTTAAAGCGAAAGGTGATTGGTATCCGTTTGCATTTAGGTTGTATATAATCTACGTTCTGGCTTCGGAAGCGTTCTCCTTACACCCTGTATACAGGGTGCCAGGGAAACGCTTCCGAAAACGAAGACAGGTGATAAGGCTAGTGATTCTCGATACGATACCATCAAAAAATGAGGATTTTTTTTAACAATTTTACTTAAGCATTTTTCGTACACTATGCTGTGGGAACAGTTAAATGAGTTAAATGAAACCATTATTTGCGATTAAACATTTTTTTTTTCTTTACAACTCTAACAAGCTATGTATTCGTAAATACTTATCAGCTGACCCGCTCGGGTCAAATACCGCGTGCGGTCACCGACATCGCGACACGCTACGGTTTACCTTGACCTTGACGCGCTTAACCTTGAGGTCCATATCGAAGGTACTTAGATAAAAAGACAATAGTTTTAAATTGATGCACTGTCGTGAATTTAATAACAGTTTTGTATTATGTCGATAATCGATAGTAAATGAAATAAAGTAAAAGATCGCTGACATCAGCTGTAATTGACTAAAAAATTTTCATCGCATGTACAGGTGCGCCCGTGAATCAATTGAATTTGAACTTTATAACAATGTAATTAAAGTCACACGATGCGTGCTCGTTTATTGCAAGAACTGGATCCTTCATTTAGTAAGTAAACCTAATCAATTTAAAGTGAATAATTAAATTAATTGAATCTAAGAAACCAGTTAAATCTTATTTAAAAGTTAGAAAATGAAAACAGTTTGTAATAAAGCATAAGTACAATTTCCTAACAATTAAAATGAATTGATTTCTGATCTCGTAATTATTCTTTTAGCATTTTCGCCTCTGTAAACACACCGCTTTTGCCGCGGGGACTCCCCAGTCCCCCAAAGCGTTTGATCTTCATAGTACCTCTTTAGTTAATAATAGTGTTCCTTACGACTCGGTTCGTGAGCTTGTGCGTTACGTTTTTAACAAATTATTTAATTATTGTTTTGTTAGTTTTAAATTTGTGTTTAGTTATTAGGTATTGTTACGTTTTTAGTGCTGTTTTATTCTTTTTAGTTATAACTTTTTGTTGTTTTAAACGATGCCTGAGGCATACGTGTACAGTGCTCGTGAATATGGTCCGTCAACGTATGGGCTGGTATTTTTAATGGACGAATTCTAGGACCAGTGTTTCTACCGCCGCGCCTCAATGGATCAGCATATCTTAATTTTATAAATGGACATTTAAATGATATGCTAGACAATGTGTCTGTGGCTGAATTTCTTCGAGCATGGTTCCAGCACGATGGCACTCCACCGCATGTTACGCGTCCCGTCCGCGAGCGTCTCACTGAGCTTTTTAATGACTGCTGGATCGGAAGGCTGGGGTTCACCCGACTTACGCCATTGGACTTCTTTTTATGGGGGTATGTGAAAGAAAGAGTGTTTGATCGGGAATGTGACAGTGCTGATGAAATGCGGGGCAGAATAGTGAGTGTTTTTAATAAACTACGTGAAGAATGTGTTCACGGATCGACACAGCGACGGGCCCGGCTTTGTATTGAAATGAATGGAACTCAGTTCGAGCCAAACCTCATAAGGTCGCAAAGGATTTAGACAGGTACGTAAAATGCCTCTGTCAGCTTTTTACAATGGACTACAATTGCGATTTTGAAAGTGATGTTTGTAAATTGCGTATAAATCGGCTCTTTTCGGCGGCGGCTCTTTTAAGCGCGAGCGCGGTAGTGCGACGTCGCCTTGCGTGTCAGTGACCTCACGTTTCGTACGCTATCCAATGCTTGTTTACGAAATATGAAGTCTTGAAAATAATCAATTTAAAGCGAAAGGTTATTGGTATCCGTTTGCATTTAGGTTGTATATAATCTACGTTCTGGCTTCGGAAGCGTTCTCCTTACACCCTGTATATATATATATATATATATACTGATATACATACAGATGGAGCGAAAGAAGTTTCACTTCAGTCGTGTGGTCATAAGCACACTCGTTTTTTTTTTTACTTATTGAAGTACATAACCTAAATCCGCTTGGGCTTCATGGACCCACCAAACAGACCCACCAGTGGGTCCCTGAAGACTGATATGTCTCCAAAAGGCCCACTAGTGGGTCCTCTGAAATTTTATTATCTTCGAAGACCCACTATTGAATTTTTTTTTTTTTTTTGAGATGTTTAATTATTTTTATTTTGTCTCCTAACACCTAAGTTCAATGTAAGAAAAAACAATAGCAAAATAACATAAATCAGTCCTTTACTTATTAACTATAAACATCCTTAATCATACCTACTATTATTTTTGAATGGTGCGAATAGAAAAAAAAAACCAGTGAAAAAAATAAACTTAAAATATTATTCCAAGACTACAAAATATCAATTTCAAAAAATAAGGGCAATTAGTTATTAGACTAGTAGGTAGTACTACTGAAAAGTTTAGTAAACCTTGAATTAGTATTGGCAGGTCGAGAATAATATTGAAATAATCTTTTAAGTCAATTTTATCCTGTTTGCCATTATCATGTAGATACATATATGTCATCCGTAAATCATTATATTATAAATAAGTTGTGTACAGTAGAAACTCGATTATCCGGCCCTCAGTTATACGGATTCGCGATTATCCGGACTACCAACCACGACCAATATACGAAATACCTCCAAGTCGAAATTATACAAGCATGAACGTGTCAGTACTGGCATTAATCCCACCCGCGCACCCCGCGCCCCGCAGAGTGCGCTCCCCACGCGTTTAGTTACTGATTGTTTTAGTTAGCAATTATTGTTACTGGGCTCGGACACGCGTGTCACGTGTCAAAAATGTCAAAGCGTAAGAGAGTGGTTCTATCGCTTAAAGACAAAATAAATATTATTGATTCATTAAAAAAAGGAGAAACTGGTCGTAAGTTAGCTGATAAGTATGGTGTAGGTACATCCACGATAAGTGACATTAAGAAGAATACCTACTGATTCAATTTTGTTGTACACCTGCAAATTAGATAGTGAAGACGGGAGTAAACATAGAAAAATGATGAAGAAACCGAAAAATGAACTTTTAGAAGACGCTTTATATTGTTGGTTTTTACAAAAACGATCAACTGGGCAACCGATATCTTTTAACACTTTCTTAATAAACATTGATTTTCGTTAATATGTATTTGTTGTTTTTGAATAACACTATTGTACATATGTACTACATATGTATACATAAAGCCCGCTTTTCTTCATACATTCGATTATCCGGATGCCTAACGACAACAATTAGTCCGGTTAATCGAGTTTCTA
Source organism: Sesamia inferens (assembly GCA_037179545.1). Taxonomy (NCBI): domain Eukaryota; kingdom Metazoa; phylum Arthropoda; class Insecta; order Lepidoptera; family Noctuidae; genus Sesamia; species Sesamia inferens. The sequence continues at coordinate 13,234,552 of CM073933.1, read as the reverse complement.
CTGTATTTTAATAAGTGTAAAATGCTGCATTGCAATGCAATTGAGAGCTGCTCTTCATCAGTTATCCAATTCAGACACAATGTTTGAACAGAAGGGGTGACAAAGTACTTTTACATGAAAAATATCAATATTATAAAAATAAAATTTATAAAAATGGAAACTCAGTATCGTACCTGTATTGTTATTGAGCCGGTACATTTATATTTTTTTCTCATACTACACTGCCATATACTGGATCCATTCTTATAAATTTTCTTTTAATAATATTGATATTCTTTGTAACTTTTCAGTAGTCATAACTAATTGCACTTATTTTTTGAAAATTGATATTTTGTAGTCTTAGAATAATATTTTAAGTTAATTTTTTTCACTGGTTTTTTTTCTATTTGCACCATTCAAAAATAATAGTAGGTATAAAGGATGTTTATAGTTAATAAGTAAAGGACTGATTTATGTTATTTTGCTATTATTTTTTCTTACACTGAACTTAGTTATTAGGAGTCAAAATAAAAATAATTAAACATCTCAAAAGAAAATATTTCAATAGTGGGTCTTCGAAGATAATAAAATTTCAAAGGACCCACTAGTGGGCCTTTGGAGACATATCAATCTTCAGGGTCCCACTGGTGGGTCCATGAAGCCCAAGCGCCTAAATCATGCAGAGTAACTTACCCTGTCTTATTGCGATCCATAATACTTGGAAAGAATGATCTTAAGTAGGCACAGGTACATATGAGCAGTAGTATCACGGATAGCAGGCTTTGAAAATTAAATATAGCACTCTGAAAGCAAGGTAAAACAAGTGTTAAGTTAGAGCCTTATTTACTTCACTATTTGAAGAATATTATACGTGTAAAATATGAAATTATTATACCATTTTAACAATTATCTAGTCTCGAAGCTACTGATTAAAAAAAAATCTGTGTAATTATATTCTTCCACTGATAAAAGAAAACAAAATTTTGTGTGACTTATTATCGTGTCTGACATTTCATTGATGATTGACTTGACTCCTCCAACAATTTGACAGATGAGAGTGACATGACAACTCAGCACTAAGCGCAAAATTCATTCAATATTTCACTATGCTTAGAATAGAATAAGTGTATGCATTTATGTTCAAAAGGGCATTACATTTATATACTTCATCCTTTTATTCTGTCAGCTTGAGAAATATAATGTAATCCTACATTATATTTCTCTTTACAAAAGCGAACGTAGCGAGTTTGGAACCGCGAGTAAAATAGTTAAACTTCATCTAACTAATTGCACACCTCTATATTACTCGTAATCTCCTGATAGGACTTTGATTCCCCTTCATTTTCTTCTTCTTAACCTATAGAGATCAACTGCTGGACAAAGGCCATAATCCCCACGCTTGGCAGGTGGGTTGGGAATCGCAGTAATTTGTTATTCCACAGGAGAAGTGCTGCTGCCCGCTTCCCTGGTGAGTTACCATAGTCGCCAATTACGACACCCACGGGCCACGGGACGATATGGATTGGTACTATTTTATGCCCGGTACGGTACCACACAGGAGTAATAGCTAAAAAATGCTTAAGTTATGACTAGGTACCCTACGCGTGCTGAACTCTGATTGGTAACATAGAAAATTAATATACATTTTTAAGGATTCAGACGTCCAAAAAAACAATATTTAACTTGAAAAGGTCAACGACATTTTTATTATCTTTGGAAATCAATGAAACTGACAATGACACTATGGTAATTTTTGGTTTGTTAAAATATGACGTTTCTAGTTATTTACAAATACATACGTGTTCCGTGAATCGTGATTTTGTAAATGTATTTGATTTCTAAATAAAGCCAAGTCTATATTTAATATCGTAATAATAATTTAGTTTCTTAATTTAATATAGTTTATACAAGACTACAAAACCGTCATGTCAACTATTAACAAGGATACGAATGGACTGTCGGAGAAAATACTAAAGGAGCTGAACCAATTTCTGGAGGACCATCGATTGTAAATATATAGTACCCAGAATATACAAAAATTCATGACATGATAAGTATATAAAGGCGTTAATGTTTTCATTAACGAACATTTTTATGTTCTTTTCAGGACTGAGTTTGACATTGTCCCTGTGGACTCTACTACAAACAAATCACCAGTGCTGCATGTTGCAACTTCGTTAGGATTGGAATCTTGGTGTGTGCCACATTTGTACAACTACTGCTATTCAGAATTAATTCGTGACTTTTTGACTGAGCCAAAGCGGCGACTAAGCAGATTATCAAATCTTAACTGTAAGAGGATTTATAACCTTTTAAATGCAACAATTCTGATAAATCCTGATGTAACCTCACTATGGAATAAAAGAAGAGAGATGACAGCACAGCGGTACAACAGCTGGTTCCCTGAGTTGCATTTTACTAAATTAGTATTAACAAGGAAGCCAAAATGTAATGAGGCATATTCATACAGGAGATGGATTTTAAAATATTTATTTTCATGTGGTAAGTTTTGTATTATTAACTTTTATCAAAATGGATATTTTGAATAATACAAATAAAACAATCCTATTCTTCAAGCATTATTTGGCTATTGTTGCGCATAACACATTGTCTGCTGTATTATTACTAGATAATTATGATCATATGGGTGTTTATCTAAATAGATTTGTTTGGAATTTGGCATAGAGGTAGACCTAAATCTGGGTACTTTGTTTTGTTGGCATATGAGAAGCAGTGTTTTAAGATGACAAAATAGCTAGTTACAATAATAAACTGGGTATGAAAAACTTTTAATACAGAGTGTTTATGAGACCATTTTTATTACTTACAACAGTTTGTAAATGTTATTAACAAAACCTGGATCCATGGAAATATTTATTTCTAGTCTATATCAGTTTAGTTAAATCAAAATCAAAAGTCATTTATTCAAATTAGGCTGAGAATCAGCACTTTTTGAATGTCAATATTACATAAGACAGTCCCCCAAAACGCCCACCCATCAACACTTCCTAGTGCTTTCGCTGGGAAGAAGAAGTGGTGGAAGAAACTCCCCAGCAGCACAGCTGTCTGTTCATTTAAAAAAAAAACACATGACTTTATACAATACTATGTATAGTGATGAACACAAGAAAATACAACAACAATGAAATTATTGAAAATATGCCAGCTACCACGCCAAAATACCAGCAAAGCAAAACAATATATATATATATATATATATATATATCTATTTAAATGAACTAAATAACTTATTACTTCCATAAAAGCCCCAGGCATAAAAGGCGTGACAGCTTACATATTTATGTATTGAAAAAAAGTGAATTATATGAACTCGTATAATGTGTCAGTAAGCTAATTCCGGAGAAAGAACACAAACATTGTCCTGAGTTAATCAGAGCGACCAGCTATTCTTATCATTTAAATAATCACTTATGGAATAATATGCCTTTGAACAAAGCTTAGATTTGATTTGTGCTTTAAATGCATTGTAAGTCAAGTCTAGCAAAGCAGAGGGTATCTTGTTAAAAAAAGTTATACCAAGCCCAACAAAAGAGTTATGAACCTTTTGAAGTCGGTGAAAAGGGGCTCGCAGTTTGTCCTTGTTTCTGGTGTTAATATTATGAATATCACAGTTTTTGGTCTACACCATCTAATATTTTGCCTAACATATAAAATGTTGGCTAAGATGAATTGCGGTTGCTTAACCGTGAGAATATCAATATCTTTAAAAAAATCTCTCAGAGAAAATCTGACACCGAGCTGGTAAATTGCTCGGACAGCTCGTTTTTGTAGTACAAATATATTTTGTATGTCAGCGGCTTTGCCCCACAGTAGAATACCGTAGGACATAACGCTGTGGAAATAACTAAAATAAACTAAACGAGCTGTATCAACGTCAGTATATTGTCTTACTTTCCTGACGGCGTAGGCGGCCGAACTGAGCGTTCCTGCTAGGGTTGATATGTGTGGTCCCCACTGAAGTTTGGCATCTGCTGTTATTCCCAGAAAATCTGCCAAGCCCACAGTTTCAAGCACCTCTTTGTCTAAAACAATGTTGGGTCCTAGATTTCTAACGTTAGGCAAGGCGAACTTTACACATTTCGTTTTCTTGGTATTAAGAACTAGATTATTTGACGTAAATCAATCCGTAACTGTTGAGAGTGCACTGTTTACTTCGTCAAAATCATGTCTATTCCTGTCTACTTTAAAAATTTAGAGAGTTATCATCTGCAAACAGCACAACGTCACAGACGTCCTTTAAATAGAATTGTAAATAATTAATATATACTAAAAACAAGAATGGACCCAGTATTGAGCCTTGTGGTACACCTAACTGAACTGGTAGCCCGGAAGATTTCACACCGTTAATATCTACACACTGTAATCTATTATGTAAATAAGAACCTATCACGTTGAGAGTTTCATTTTTGACACCGCAATGGCGGAGTTTACGCAAAAGTATGTCATGGTGCACGCAATCAAAGGCTTTGGAGAGATCACAAAAAATTCCAATAGCATTTTGGGACCTCTCCAATGCGTTAAATATGTGTTTCAGTAGAGCAACACCCGCATCCATAGTCGAACAACCCTTTGTGAAACCATATTGTTCACTATGTAGGAGATTATTCGAATTAAAATGTTTTAGTAACTGCTTAAGTATTAATTTTTCAAATATTTTGCTGAATGCAGGTAAGATAGAAATGGGTCTGAAGTTGCAAACATCGGTTTTATTACCTGATTTAAATAATGGTATAACTTTACTTTTCTTCATTAAATCAGGAAAAATCCCTGCAAAAGATTCTCAGCTTTAGATGGGGATGAATTTAAGGAGCGAGTTGTAGCTATTAAATGCCTCAGCTACGTCAGCTGCCTTATAAACTAATTTATCGTCGACCATGATCTCAAGTTGCTTGTCCTTTTTAACAGATTTGCCAGTTGCATTATTAATAATTTCCCAAGTGGTTTTTACTCTATTATTTGAATTTTTAATTGTATCGCTTAGAAATTTTGATTTCGCAGATACACAATTTTTTTTGAATAATTTTGAATATTTTTTTATATATTCTAGAAAGGGAGTATCAAACCTGTATTTTTTTAAACCATATAGCTTGTATAGTCTCGCTCTAGTTTTATAAATACCCGGAGTAGCCCATTGGTTAAATCCAACAAGTTAGTTAAACAAACTATATTTTTTCACTGTTAAAATTCATTTTAGGTTTTTCTCTCGATTCACCCCCTGCATTCCTGTTCACCCTGTTTCATCAGTATGGTTAGTTTACTAAGTTGCAAGGTTATTTTTCCCTAAAGTTTATTACTACATAAAACCTATATTTATAAATGTAGTGTAATCTAATAGGTTCAAGCAACTCTACATCAGTCTTCAGCAAGCTATTAAGAAAATATATTCTGACTGTTTTTTTTTTTCAGAGGATGATGAGTCAAATGAAGAGTTATTGACTGATGTCATTAATGAAGAGTTTAGAGTCTGCAATATGGCTGCAGATAAGTGCATGAACAACTACCACTGCTGGGACCACCGCGCTTTTGTGTTGGATCTCTACGTGCAGAATAGAGAACGCTTCCATGGCACCCTGGTTCACATAGATGAATACAAATTCATTAAGGATTGGACAACAAGTCACGTTTCTGATTACAGCTGTTTTCATTATCGTCAAGTCTGTATTGGCAAGCTTCTCAAAATTAATAGTTCATGGCCAGAATTTGAAATAGATTTGAAGGTAAACTTACATCAGAATTTCCAGAACCTATTAGCTAGTCATTTGCCTAATGATCCAGTAGTGACACCTAGCAAGATCTTCAACACAACAAATGGTGATGATCTAATTGCCCTTGTATTGGGTTATTCTCCAGGTAATTGCAAATGCTATGCAACCTGGAATTCAACTTTAATTAAACTTGAACTGCTGTTTTATGAATTGCTATCAAATGATGAATTGCTGAAGTACTACAAAAATCATCAGTCAATTTGGTATCATCGAAGATTTATTGTGACTAAAATTCTAGACACTCTGTATTACTATTTTGGTGTACAGAACAAATTAAATATGTTTGTTCAGAATAAAACAAAGCCACCTTTGATAATTGAATACAGGAAGCCTTGTGAAAAATGTGCTAATGCAGACTTGACGGAGCATCAAAATAATGTGGAAAGACAAAAAAAGAACTGGCTTTGGAATTGTCCAGTTTATAGAGTCTTGATTAAGCACGAGAAGGCATTGTTAAAAGAGAGACGAAAAGAAGAAAATAAGTCTTGTGGTGCATATGAAACTTACTTAAAGGTTTTTGAAGGTCTCTTTATGAATTTTAATACCTAAATAGTTTAACATACTCAGGCCCACCAATTGATAGCTGGGGTAAAATTATACATTTATTCTGAATGCCTCACTCATACCATGCTTGCTATGATTTTAGATGTTTATCATTACCCTAATTTATATATCACAAAAATCTAGTCAGGGGTTGCATTCTTATAGTATAAAATTTTTTCAATAATGTAATGCTTGTTTTGATCAATCCTTTGTATTCAAACTTGTATGGAACAAGAAATGTACATTATTAAAATAAAATATTACTTGTATGAAGCAAGAAATGTACAATATTATATAAATCGAAAATTGATGGCGCTATTGTTAGAATTTATAGCCTGAATAGCAATTGAAATATATATTAAAATCATTGTATTTTTCTATATTAATCCACGTTTAGTATTTATTATAGGACTGTAGGTTTTTTTAAAATGTAATATGTAATTTAATATCCAATTATTTGCTATTTAAAAAAGTGCACTCAATGAAAATGTAGACCTTGGTATTGAACCTAGATGTAATGGAAATGTTTAAAGAAACTATCATATGCATAGCATAATTAGCTTAAAATGTTCTTAAATTTGGGACAGAAGCCTCCTGTCAACGACAGGAAATGGATATAATCTAACAGCTGGCCCAGTGCGGGTTGGTGGATGCCACATGTCTACGAATTTTTGGTTCTAGGATATGCTTGGTTTTTTCACGATGTTTTCCTTCACTGTTTAAAAAGCAGCGGTGATGAAATTATTTATACAGAGTAAAACGTCCGTCTGGCTCGAATCCACGTCTATCGACGGCTGAGACGACGCGACGTAAAAAGACTGCAGTAGAAAATTTAGCTACTCTTAAAAGTTTTACTACATTCATCGTCTTGAATATTTTTTAAGGTGCATTACGTACGAAAATTAAGTAATTTTAAATTTAAAAATACAGGTTTCAATGTAGTGTTAGCGCATTTTATAGTTAGTAGAAATTACCCATGTGGGACACTGAACGAGTGCTCCGCAATATTTAAATAATTAATCAATGTGAAGGGTATTCTTCGATACGATATTGACTGATGTTCAATAAAATAAATATTTTCATATATTGACGTCATTTTTGTATTCTGAAATAATTTGTTGTGGTGTGTGTAACAAACGCCACGATAACGCGTCATACCGACATCACAGTCACACAGCTCCTGAGTCTCGCAAGCAGAGTTTACCGTGCAACTAACATTTATACAACTTCCCAACATCAACCGTTTGACAAGTGCCCGCCAGACACAACACCCGTCTGGACGGATGATTTACTCTTTTCTATGGAGAATAAGCGAACGTTACACCCAAAATTTAAATTTTTTTTCGCGTAAATTGGCTGTTCTTATAGATATTATTATGATGAAAGTAAATTTTTAAAATGAACAGGAAAAAATGTAAGTAGTAAGTATATCAGATAAAATTCAATGAGTGAAAATATTTACTCCTATAAACATTAAAATCTTGTAATTTTACGTAGAGGTTCGTGTCAAAGGCTACGGTGGGTATTCCTAGCTGCCATAAAGTTTGAATCAGGCTGTGATTGGACGTAGTTATGCAAAAAGGACCCAGCCAGCAAACTTGCTTTTGAGAAAATACAGTTTCAAGTAAAATTTATATATTAAAACTAGCTGACCGGCAAACGTTGTTTTGCCATATAAATAATAGACTAAATTACTAAAATGGCTATTAAAAAATAAGGGTTAATCGTAGAAGGGTGAAAATTGGGGATTGTATGTATTTTTGTTTGTTGTATCATAAAAAAATAGAAATTAAAAATTTTGTCTAAAAAATAAAAAAAAAATTTAGGGGTGAACTACCCCTAACATTTAGGGGGATGAAAAATAGATGTTGGCCGATTCTCATAGATACCGGTTAAGCACAAAAAATTTCATCAAAATCGGTCGAGCCGTTTCGGAGGAGTTTAAAGCCGAACACCGTAACACGAGAATTTTATATATTAGAGAGATAACATGACAGTAGATTTAAATTTCCTTTTAAATTATGGGTATTTTCCTGTACTTTTTTGCGGCTTTGATATTTTTTGCATATAATTCATGTGTAGATTTTAAACATTTATGACAGTAACTCAATAAACGGTTTTTGTGGCTTGGATCCATTTTTCATAACTACCTCCAATTACAGACTTACGGAATTGTTGCCATCGGCACCAATTGCCATACAGAAAAGTAACCTATTTCATTAATACTGGCCCTGATTTTCTTGTTAATAAACTAAACTAATTTTATGTCTTTTTCTTTCTAACTCATTAAGAATAGGACAGAGGATAAAAAATTATAGTCCTGTCAAATTAAAATATTCTATAGACAATTTTGATGTGATTAAAAATTTAATCATTATTCATTCTGACCTTATGTTTTTTTTATTTATTTGTGGTCGGCGTAATATGTCTTTTTCTTCCATACTTCTCTATTAGACGTCATCTCCTTAGTGCCCCCCTTTTTAACACATTCCATCCGTCGTTTCTTTGGACTTCCCCCAAATGTTATTAAAAACATGGCGTCTAAAAATAAGTCAATTTAAGCCAGGCACTGGCCCCGATTCCTTTGTTCACAAATTAAATTAAATTTAATTTCAGTGCATCTTTTTCTTTCTATTTCATTAAGAAAAGGACAGAAGATTTAAATATCAGTTTAGACCTGTCAAAATAGTGCGCTCCTGATGTAAACTGGCGTATTTTTAGTCGCCATGTTTATAATCTCGTCTCAACTCTCTATGGAATATCATAATTTGACAGGATTAAACTGAAATCTTATATTATATCCTTTTTTTAACGAAATCGAAAGTTAAAGATGCACTTTAGTTTTTGGCGTTTTTGGCCATTGGCGCCGATTCTGTTGTTCACAAACTAAACTAATTTTAAGTTATGTGCATCTTTTTCTTACCATTTCATTAAGAAAAGGATAGAAAATAACATTTTAATTTAATCCTGTCAAATTAGGATACTCCATAGACAGTTTAGACGCGATTATAAACATGACGACTAAAAATACGCCAGTTTACGTCAGGAGCGCATTAATTTGACAGGCCTAAAGTGACATTTTATCTTCTGTCCTTTTCTCAACGAAATGGAAAGAAAAAGATGCACATAACTTAAAATTAGTTTAGTTTGTGTACAACAGAATCGGCGCCATTGACTAATTTGGCAGGACTAAACTAATTTCTATATTCTATCCTTTTCTTAATAAAATAAGAAGAATAATTTGCACTGAACATAAATTTAATTTAGTTTTATACAAAGTAATCGGCATTACTATCTGGCCTCATTTTATGCCAATGAGTCGTAAACGTAATCTATATCTTTTAGCTATAAGACATTTATGAATAAGGAATTATTGATAAATGCCAATATAAATAGCTTAAAAAAGTTAAGATTTATGATGTCTGTACCAAATGTTTACCCTACTAGTATTCAATATAATGTTTGTGAATGTAAATAAATGTAATAGATTTCGATTCAAGCTAAAAGACACTCTTACATTTCAATAAATGTTAATTTAAATGATGTTTTTTATTTGTAGGTACCCAAATGATAACATTAATATCTACATAAACCATGTAGTGTGCGGAGAGGATACTGCAGCTGGTGATCACATGCAGGGGCGTGCACAGAGATTTTTTTGAGGGTATGCATAGATCATCATCATCATCACTATCAATCTTTTTACCGTCCCACTGCTGGGCACAGATCTCCTCTCATACAGAGAAGGATTGAGCGTAATCACCACGCTTGCTCAATGGGGGTTAGCGATTTCAGACTTAAAGTCCAGGTTTCCTCAAGATGTTTTCCTTCACCTTCAGTCATTGGTGTCCCAGATATACTTAAAAAAAAATGGTTGCCTGTAAAGTCGGTTTTACGGGCGAAGATTTTACGTGACAACGTCTTTTTCTCGGTAGAATATTTATTGATATGAATATAATTAAATTGCACAATAGGAACAAGGAATTGAATGAAAATAAGAATTGCACAAATTTTAACTATAGAAATATATTTTGTTTACTAAAACATCGGTGACTCATCGTAACGTTACCGAGCGTTACACTTTTTCATAAGTGACTCCCAGCCGCAACCTTATTTAAGACGTTGTCACGTCAAAAGTACATATAACTTTAGAAAAGTGTATGCATACATACACAACCAAATCTCTGTGTTTATACAACGTTATTTTTTCTTTATACGAAACCTAATCGTTTCTAATCTTTTTACACTATGTATGTTATATTTTTTCACAAATACATTTAGCCATTGTTGCATCGTGGCAACAGCTGACGGAATTCAACGCCCCGCGTGCCCATCGTCTGAGCGTGGACCATATTTTTCGTTTATTAAGCGATTCGTCGAGACCACGTCATCTATTCTACCTTTTCCAAAAATTTGGTACTTTAAATAAGAATCTAAATGTTTTTCCGAAGAATCGTATTTAGAGGGGGCTTTGTGAAAATTATGTAAATCTGAATATCAAAAACCCCAAACATTTTTATTATCATGTTTTGAAAATAATATACACAGGAAACAAAATAATTTGTGTGTACACAGCCTGCTAACCAGTTATAATTATCATAATACTTTTTATTAAAACAACGTGTGATATTACCTTTTTTTGAGTTACATCCAAATTGGGAACACAACGCTCTTTAATTTATATTTTTGCTCAAAACTTTACGTTGAAAAACAACTAAACCAACAAATCTCACAGGTATAATTTTGCATATTTTAGAAAGAAATACGTATTAAAGTAAATAAACTTAATTCAATTCATTTGCACTTAAAACGAAAACAAACATCACAAATCATAACAACAAAAACATGGAGTAATTTAACATTGCAAAGCTGGTAAAATAAATAGGTATTTTAACGAAAAACAATTATGCTATTTGTCATAGCCTCTAAACTTGGTCGGTTTGCCAAATAGGCACTGCCTTTCCGGGCTTAAAAGTGAATGAAATTCTGCGGGCACACTAGAGAAAATTACTCACACCAACAAATAATTTTATATAAATACACGGCCATTCTCGCTAAAAAATAAGCAAATTTAGTTCGTGCCTACGTCGCTCTCCGCTCCGTAGCGCTAGTGACGCGTACGCACGCATATGTAATGTGTGTTAGCTAGTTTCCGCTAGCCCCAAAAGATGGCGGTATTACTGTTTTAGTGTAGTGTTTTAACAAAATGTATTGTAGTACAAAAAATATATTATAATACGATTAGGGTGTTCCGAATTGGAAAATTATTAGGGTATGCAGTGCTTAAATGCCTCTATGGAGCGCACGCGCCTGATCACATGGTACAAATGAGAGCACATTAAGATACTACAATCTGACAGATTTCTTTATTAGATTTTAAACTTTATCTGAAAAGCTATAAGGGTCAAGGTTCATTGGGAATGTCTGACAGTTTGGGGTAGCTTGACCAGTAGGCCTAGTATGAGTTTTCATTACGAAACTCGTTCGATCGTATCGAGCGCGTTTGACTCAGCGATTGGCCCGCTTCAAGGTCGTAAGAACTCTCAACCAATGAGAGCGCCAAACGCGCTCGATACGTTCGAACGAGTTTCGTATTGAAAACTCATATTAGGCCTACTGCTGTCGTCCGAACTACATTTGTTTGGCAGTCACAAAGTTCTGTGTAGCATATCGCTGGGTCGTAGCTTGGCGTCAAACTATGAGTCACTGTCATTACGCAAAGGAATGCGTGCAGAATCTATGGCCTACGTCTAAACTGTGCACCTCGCTGGAATGCGACCCCTCTCCCGCTTCCCCGCGTGGCGCCCCGCATTCGCCGTAAGGGCTCTGCCTCGAATCTTGCGGGCAGCGGGGCGGCGGCGGCGGCGAGTGAGCGGCAGGATCTTATGCGTAAAATCAAACGGACCGGTTCTCGAAAACAGCGGCGCGGCAGTGGGGCGGTGGCGGGCAGCGAGCGGTGTACTTCTCGCGCTCGAATGTTGCGGACAGCGAGCGGTGTACTTAGCGGTGATCGAGCGTTAGGAATAAATTTGAATCAAAAATATGTTGCCGCCATTGTTCAGACATTTCTTTCGCGAATAAAAACAAATATTTCGTCGACACAATCGTGAACACAACACTACGCTGCTATAGTGATTCGCGATCTGCCCGCTAGTTTCGAGAACGGGTCTTCGATGCCCGCCCGGCTACCGCGGCGCTGCCGCCGCCGCCCCGCTGCCCGCAAGATTCGAGGCAGAGGCCTAAGTGATGAGTAGCGTTAGTAGCTTTGTTACGAATGTCTAAATACAGTTTAAATCCCTTGTTGTTATTACTGTTTCTGTGCAGTTTTTGCTTTGTTAAGTTTTTTTTATTAAGTTTGTTTTTGTTTTTTACATTTTCGACGCATTAGTGAAACCTGTTGGTTGCACTAACGTTATATTTCAGTCCATATGTATCAATTTAATTGAAAACATGAGTAAAATAATCTAGTATTATGACGCTTTATTATTGTTACGGGTTAGGGGTATTAAAATGCCCGTTAAGGGTTGCGAAGTTTATTGGCAAAGAAGGTACAGTCGATCGTAGGCAATGACAAATAGAACGTAGCTGATGTCGCACCGAAGTCTTGCCTTTCGTCCACAAAGTCCGAAAGTCTAGAAATTTCGACGTCGACATTTTGTTAACAATATTGATGAAACCTGTACCATTCGATAGGCCACCCTAGGTCTAGTAATTCGTTTTTATATTGTACCTATACAATAACTAGGTCTCGAGTTATAGGGCTTAAAAGTTACGCACTGCATGTAATGCGATATTGAACCCTATGCCATCGACATAAGGTGCATTCGTAACATTATCAAAACGACCTTTTATTAACATAAAAAAAATGAAATTTATATTTTTTTGACATAATTCTCATTTTTTTACAAACGGTACCTTCCGAATGACGTCACAGAGCGAGGTGCACAGTTAACTCGCGCGAGTTGTACACGCGTGCAGCTTACCCGGGTGCAGCAGCGCCTTCATAACCTGCACCCTCATTGTGTAACACTAATGCTATAAATGTGAGTTATTTTGAAGCATATTGCTAATCCATCGCTCCATATATTCGGAAAACGTGTCTGCTCAGCAAAGTAAATAACGCAATGAATCAAAATCAAAATTGTTTATTTCAAATTAACCATTCGTTGGTGCTTTTGAATAGTCAATGTCGGTCAGTCCAAGAAAAGTGAAGCTAAATTGCACGTTCCAAAGCGTAGATCTCTATGGAGAAGAACGTGCAAGAAACTCCATGGACACTCTTTTAAAATCTCTTTTAGAATGTTGTTGAATTGTCAAAATGGAACTCATTGCTACTAATAGTGTGTTACGTAATGATCCTGGTGTTTGTAAACAGGTCAATTATTTGTCAAACACCACAAAAAGGACCTAATTGACATACATACGGATGAATATCACGAAATTATAGGTATTCCGTTTTTACCTACGGGAGTTTAAAAAGCCCAAAAGATCGTCTGAAATATCGGAACAAGTTCACTATTGTATCCCTCTTCCTTAAAACTGTTCATGGTTGTTGTTTGTTGCAATGTTTTGAAATGATAATCAGACGTAATCTGTTTCACGGTTGGCTGACCTTTTTTCGCCGTTACATGTTTTTGTGGCAGTGCTACGCTTCGTAGCCCGTAGCACCGTAGCGCCGTAGGCCTCTATGAAGACATCACTAATTTTAGAAGTCGATAATAGATTGGTGGTTCGCCCGAGTATTCTGGCGATTTATTAAGTAATTTTTGCAATGTTTTCTACTTAATTAAATTCTTCAATTCATAAGTTTTTTTAATGCAGCCAATATTACATCTCTCCTGCCTTTATATCTTGATGGTGTACGAATTGACTTTACTGAAACTGCCAAAGATCTGGGTGTAGTCATAGACTCCAATCTATCGTGGCGTGCTCAGGTCAGTGAGGTCAGTCGAAAGGTACATTTTTCGTTTCATTCACTGAAATGCCTTCAGGGTCTTCTGCCCTTGAAGACTAAAATTTCTTTAGCACAAACCCTTATTCAGCCGATTATAGATTATGCCGATGCCTGTTACCTGGATGCTACTGAGGAGCTGTTAAACAAGCTTGAGCGCTTGCAAAACCTGTGCATTCGCTTTGTTTTCGGTCTTCGTAAGTATGACCATGTTTCTCACCTTCGCAAGGAACTCAAGTGGCTCCCAATTCGCCTTCGCAGGAATACTAGGATTTTATGTCTCCTTTTCAACATCTTACACAACCCGTCTTATCCTTCCTACCTGCGTGAGCGTTTTTCTTACGCGCGCTCCAGCGACGCACCCTGTAGATCACACCTAAGATCCATCCTTAAATCTCATCCTCATAAAACGATTTACTATTCCTATTCCTTCTCTGTACATGCTGTAAGATTGTGGAACTCACTCCCGCCTAACATTCGTGATTTAAACACTATTTCTAATTTTAAGCGTCGATTAAAAGAGCATTACCTTTCCTCTATATTGTGAGAATTTGTTTATTATTTATACATATTTTTATATTTTAGTATTATGTATTTATTTAAGTAGTATATGTACTTATTTTTGGTTTATTGGTTTGGCTTATATATTTATTTTAGGTTTATATGTTTAGGTATATTTAATATTATTACTTTAATAGTTATCATATTTTATTTCCTCCTTGTTCTTACACACTATTGTCTACATTTCTGTTTTACTTCTCCTTTCGCAGGTCTGCTGGAAGAAATTTCTTAAAAAATAAGCAGTACCTTTGTACTCAGATCTTCATTTTGTTGTATCTATATGTATTTTATTGTGTGTACATAAATAATAAAATAAATAAATAAATAAATAAAATAAACCAGCGCTTGACCGCAATCCCGCCTGATGGTAAGCAGTGATGCGATCGAAGATGGTAAAGCGCGCTAGTTTATTAAGAGCCTATTCACTCTAGCCTTGAAGACACTCAAATTGTAATGTGACGGAAACACCGACGCCGGCAAATTGTTCCAGTCCCTCAATGTACGCGGTATAAAGGAGGAAGCAAAACGCTTCGTCCGGATCGCAGTGGTGTCAACAACGTAAGGGTGGAAACTCGCCGTACGACGGGTCGTCCGATGATGGAACGGAGATGGGGGAATTAAATCATGCAATTCCCTTGCACACTCACCAGAATGCATCCTATAGAAGACCGAAAGGCTGGCTACTCTACGCCTGTGCTCCAGGCTTTGGAGACCGTTTCGAGTTAAGTCTGGGTCGCCAATCAGCCTCTTCGCACGCCTCTCCACCGAATCCAAAGTGGCAAGGTGACATTTCGCAGCACCAGCCCAAATGTGGCTGCAGTACTCCACACACGAGCGGACCTGTGCTTTGTATAAAATTAGAAGCTGCCCTGGTGTGAAGTACCGCCGGACCTTCGCGATGACGCCTAGTTTTCTGGCAGCCACCCTGGCCTTGGACTCAATGAACCGCCCAAAGTTAAGGCTCGAGGAAATCTCAACTCCCAAAAGCTGAAGGCGGTCGGTACACTCCAAGGATACATTCTGAAAAGTAGGAGCCAAGGTAAACGGGCTCCTTTTGGCGGTGAAAAGACACGCCTGTGTTTTGGCGGCATTGAATGCTACAAGATTGGCATTGCCCCATTCGGAGACTGCCTGCAGTGCAGCACTCACACGCTCTACCATGGCCTCTCTTTCGGACCGGATAGTTTCCTTACTAGCCCGAGCTTCCGGCAGGTATCTCTCCACAACTGTGCTGTCATCTGCATACCCATAGATAACGAACGAAGGTAACGAAAGTTGTGATTATTTAATGATATAATGCCGTTGATAAAGGTCATACTATTAACTCTTAGTAAAAACTAATAGCCATTAGTGATCATTAGATAAACCAACAATTGATCAAGAAAAACATTTTGGAAAAATTTTGCTATTCGTATTTTTTAACGTAAAGGCCTATTCTCGGAATTTAAAACTTTCAAAAAATAATCGCAGTCTTTTGATGACATTAAACTGTCAGAAACTTGTCAAAATGTAGGGTAATTAGAGGATTTTTTGACGGATTGAAATTAAGATTAGACTTAGAACGTTCTATGATTTCTGTTCTTTAATTAATTGCAAATGTATTGAATGTTTTATGGTGACTAATGTTTATTTATTTACTAACAATGATCATCACATAAATTACAAATTTATGAAAAACATATCTTCCAAAAATTATACCATTACCTAAGTAGTTACTTATTATTTTTAACAATTTTTAGGTTTATTTTGACTACGGCTCAAAAAATCGGCCCCGAAAAAGGTATTTATATAATCATCCCCTAACGGGTTTAAAAGTGATGAAAGATGTATGGAAGTTCGTCATTCAAATTTCATTGTTTATTACTCAGTAACTCGTCAGTTTCATGATTTGTAAACAATATGCAGAAAATTATATCGCCCGTAAATTTCGCAATGGCAATTCATTTTCCATTTTTACCTCCCGGGCTATAAACAATACTTGAACTCATGCTCCCTCGACGTACAACTGACGCGTAAAGCTTAACGCCATTGTACTAGGGTACTGGTACAAATAACAGGTGCATACGCATTACGCATCGCCCGATGTGGGTCAGGAAGGCTCGCATGCGGGGATCTGCCACCTTTATAATTCATTCCGTATAAAAAAACAACCTCAAAACTGTCAGTGTTCATTACGCTTTCAACTTTGGGTAAGGAGAATAGAGTTGATTTTTGATTAATAATGGGTTGCACTTAGAACGTTTCGTAGCCGCACTTGACATGACGTCACAGCAGTGTCGCGTTGTTCGCGGGCTTGTTCTGATCGATATTCGGATTCGGTCATTCCCGCGAAAGGTCGGAAAGGGCCGAGTGACGCGCCACCACGTGCAGGTTACGCAATGATGGTTACAACTCATTGACAAAGATTATTTGTGCCAACGCTTTGCCGCACAAACACGAGCGGCCAACAACCGGTCGGTTTTTAGAACAAAGAAATAAAAACCTCATGTTTTTAATTGATTACAGATTGTTGCTTGATAAAATTTTTAAAACACTAGGACTCTTTTTTTTTATAAGAGAAAATATGTCTTTCTTATCCATAGGTGCGTATGCACTACGCTATAGAATGGACAACTAGTTTCATGTTTGTAACTGACTGACACTGATAGTTTAAAATTGCCTGTTTTGGTTTATTTGAAATAAATGCATTGAGTTTGTGTTTGAACAATCCATTAACAATTTCGATATCTGGAAATCTGAATCCATTCACGAAATCATTTTGGGTGTTATGATGAATTTCTGTGACTTCCATTATCTACCTATTTATTTATTTGTTGAATTTATTCCCAACAGGGATTGACCATGCAAAGATTTTCATCGGAAATTGAATTCAATTCTTCTGATGCTGCATTTTATGATGTAGCATTTACAACCGAGATTCTGTATACTGCAATAGAATATTTTAGAGTAAGCGGAGCTTTATACATGTACGCGTAAATAACGCTTGTTTTCAGAAAACTTGCTATTTTTAACCAACTGCTCCAGAAAGAGAGGTTGCATGCTATTAGCTATCGAGATAATAATTTATTTCGCAAACGTTATATCTGTAATATTAAGAAAAACCTACATATACTTGGCAAAGATGATGTAGTTTTTATCCGACTGCTCCAGAAAGAAAGGTTGCATGCTTGTTATATGCTCTTTGGCTGTCCAGTTTATATTTTACAGACAATTTGTCTGAAATATTCAGAAAAACCCACGATTGGTAGATAGAGGTGGGAGAAAAAGGCTTGAAAAGTGATTGCCAAACATTTTCATATAGGATATTATTACCTTTTATTATTTTCAGCTCCGGGTGGTTTTTAGGACATTTACGGACCGAAGCCAACTAAATGCTACATGTATTTTATGTTAAAGATCTGTTGTAATGATGACCATCTACTTGCATAAACTTCCTGACAATACGACGTGTATATAAAACTGCAGCTTATAGGAGTGTGATAACTTCTTTTGATTTTAATATTATTTTACTTACTAACATCGCGTCATTTGAAAATGGCGGTCACACAAGTTGATCACGTGATTCAATCATCAACTTTGAACGTGAATATCTCGCAAAAGTTATGCTTTACAGGCCCGGATTTGGTTATAATGGTTCTTGTTTGCATTACTGCCAGCTATCGATTTGTATAACTACACAAAGCGATAGCTTAAACTTATGCAATAGTTTATGAACTCATAAACTCTATTGATACAAGTGGAAGAAAGAGTAGGCGAAAACGGCCAGTGTGGTAAACTATGCCAGCTACAGTTTTCCCGTCGCGAATGCGACGCATGTTTCCTCAACTATTTTTTATTTTCCTTGTTTTTGTAAACTTTTGCGTTATGTTTACCGCCAATAAACGTTTTTTTTTCTTCTTTCTTACTGTATGACCCGGCTGCCTTCAAAGCAGGAGTGAATAGACATCTTTTATTCTCATTCCATTAAAGATCTCGTCCATCGCCCCGTCTCATATCCTCTCATCTACTCCTATCTTACATAACTTTACTCTTCACTCCTCATCTCTATATTCCCTTGTAGTATTTTTTAAGAACATTTTAAAATTGAATTATTTTCTCAAACATTTTATTTTTCTTATCAAAATCAAAATCAAAGCATTTATTTAAAATAAACCAGTTACAGGCACTTTTGAATTGTCAGAAGATCGGTCAGTCAGTAAGGTGAAGCTAGTCGCCCATTCCAAAGAGTAGGTACCTATGGAGAAGAACGGGCAACAAACTCCATGGACACTCTTTTAAATTATCAAGCTATTGATATAAATATTTGATTACATCATTCATTTTGAAATCAACCGTGTGAGAACGATGCAGAAACATATTGTACCCTAAGAGCGTCCATTATGGAAAACACACAAAAAAAAAAAAAACAACAACAAAAAGACTAACCCAACAAATAGATGCTTTACAGCAAGTACATTGTGCTCACACGTGTGCCATGCAGTTATACAAAAATCAAAGAACAATCAGTGTAAGTATAGAAATCGGACGCAGCTCAAGCCTAAGCCTTTTTGTCCTCATCCTTAACACTATAAAATGCTTTCTGACACAACTTACGTTTAATGGAGGATTTGAATTTATTCAGGCTCAGATCTTGAACCACCTCTGGAAGTCTATTGTAAAAATGTATACAATGGCATCTAAAAGAGCCACCTATTTTCTTGAGCCTTGTCGTAGGTACAATAAATTTGTGCCTGTTCCTAGTTTTTATATTATGGACGTCACTGTATTTTTTTAAACAATTTTATATTTTTGTGAGCATACAAAAGATTTTCATAAATATCGTTATACTATACGTCATTTTGGCAAAAAATAAGAGTATGTAAGGATTGTAGTAGGTGGCGTTCTGTAGTATTCGTTTATATAATAAGAAGTAAGCGTGGGTGCCAGGGTGTGTTAATATACGTCCATGTGGTGCACATGTGTATGTCAAAAACGGCATTAACTATCGTGAAGACAAAAAAAGTTGTTTATAATTATAATAAACAAAATTTTTATTGTACTATATTTGAAGTTATTTACTTATTTGAAATATTTAGTATACCTACTATTATTAACGTATGTTACATTATTTTTCGGTGATAGGCCATAATATCGGCTGCCGGCAGAAGTTACCACCTACCAGACAGAATCTTGCCGCCAAGCGATTCGTCGTGCTCCGGCATGATGTCTGGTGAAGCCGTACGGGGGATGGGTCTGAGCAGTTGTGTTGCGATGTGTGCCGGGTACGATCTGCCAAATGTTGTTGTGTCGGGAGTTTGTCTAGGAGTCTCCAGATCAATCTCCCTCTAACGTAGCATCGTTGGTCATGTTATAGGGTTTGCCATTGCATCACCTCGCTCAACTGCCGTCTTCCTTCCTATTCACTAAGTTTTTTAAGCGAATAGGCTTAATAAACTAACGCGCTTTACTATCAACGATTGCATCATTGGTTACCATCAGGCGGGGTTGCAATAAAGCGCTAGTTTATGATTATTAAAAAAAAACAACCGTTAAAAAATACGAACGGCTAAGTATGTATAACTGGAAGAAATGACAGTACGGGCCAAAATCTTCAAAGGTCGAAATTCACCTACTAATTAAGTTAAATCTCGCACAAATTACTTAATTGAGGAGTAGGTAGTGGAGGACTTAACAAGCCAACCTGCATAAGTAATGAACTGCTTCACTCTGTGCACGGAAGTTTATAAATGTAGGTGCATTTTAACAAAGTTTAAACATGTCATGAATAAATTGTGTAGTATTTTGAACAAAGTCCTAGTGTAGTAGGGAAATAAAGCAGTTTCCTTGGGCATATCAGGCTGTATCATTAAAAAATATTCACGATTGAAATGATTTTTCTTATCGTATTAATCCATACTAATATTATAAATGCGAAAGTATCTCTGTCTGTCTGTCCGGCTTTAACACCAAAACTACTACTACTACTAACTAACTAACTACTAGCTACTTAAGTACTTTTTGAGATTAGCGCGTTCAAACAAACTCTTCAGCTTTATATATAAGTATAGATTTGTAGCATATTGCTACTAGTAATACATTGCGCCATATTTTCAAAAAATGTGTCCACTCAACAACGCAAATAACGCAATGAATTTTATAGAACAGTCAAAATTAAGTCAATTTCTACTGATACGCAATGTGTGTGTTATTTATTTAGTCTGCTGTTCATTGTATCAGCCAAAGGTTTCCTTTTCTTCAGCCTATAGAGGTTTACTGATGAACAAAGGTCCCTCAAGGCTTTCTACAATTACCAGTCTTGTGCTGCCCGCATCCATCGGCTTCCCGCGACCTTCATTAGGTAGAATAGAATAGAATAGAATACTCTTTATTATGTACACCATATAGATTACAGAATATAAATAAAAATATTTTACAAGGGTGACACAATGGGCGGTCTTATCGCTAAGAGCGATCTTTTACATACAACTTTTGGATGGAATTCTAAGAGGTAGGATAAAAAATAGTGTAGGTAGTCTACAGTGTACTATTTACATAGATTATACAATAAATATATACGTTAAGTGCATCATACTAGTTTAAATAAATTTATACATCTAATTAATAAATATCATACAAGAGCACATTAAATATAATAATATGTTTAAAGAGAGAGGAAGTGCTTTTTTATCATAGTTTTAAAAGTAAACAGTGTTTGAGCACGCCTTACGGACACGGGCAATTCATTCCATAGTCGAACTGCTTGTACAGTAAAGGATTTATCATAGAAACTAGTGGAATGCATCGGCATGTCTAAT
Source organism: Sesamia inferens (assembly GCA_037179545.1). Classification (NCBI taxonomy): domain Eukaryota; kingdom Metazoa; phylum Arthropoda; class Insecta; order Lepidoptera; family Noctuidae; genus Sesamia; species Sesamia inferens. The sequence continues at coordinate 13,212,938 of CM073933.1, read as the reverse complement.
ATCAGGTTTTCCGATGACCTCAGATATCTATTATGTGTGCATCTACTTTGTTGAGGGCCTCTCTACGCTGCGTCTTTCGGTACGTGGCCGCCTCTAACTTTACTGCCCCATCGGCCATCGGTTCTACAAGCAATGTGCCAAAGGTTTACGAAGAATAAAATATCATATATTGAACTTTTTTTATAATGATAAACTAGTGTTTGACTGCAATCCTGTCTGATGGTAAACTGATGCAATCGTTGATGGTAAAACGCGCTAGTTTATTAAGAGCCTCATCATCATCATCTCAGCGCCAATCCCAGTCGCATCCGAAGCCTTTTTCCAGCTCTGGAGTCTGGGGTCCGCTTTACCAGTCCATCTGCTGATTTTGGCTAAACTTCGATATTTTCCGTGAAGCGACTGCCGTCTGACCTTCACAAACCAAAAGCGATATCAAAGAATTGCAGGTAGACCAATTGTTGAACTTTTGAGGGTACCAACAACCCGAAACGACTGCCATTAGATGTTCGTATGGCAACCGGGACCAACGGTTTAACGTGCTTTCCGAGTTACGAGCAGAGCAGTGCAAATATTCATATTCATGCATACAAATATTTGCACGGCAGCGTTCGCTACCGCTACGCCACGGAGGCTGTCGAACCACCACTGCTTATGCCCATGAATTTGATTGTAAAAAAAAAAAAAAAACGTATACCGTATATAGTGCAGTGCCTAGGGGTGTGTGTAGTTTATTAAGAGCCTATTCACAAAAAAGAAAAAAAAGGGTGAATAGGAAGGGAGACAGCAGTTGAGTCGAGGTGATGCAATGTTAAACCCAACAACACGACCAACGATGTTGCGCCAGGGGGAGATTAATCTGGAGACCCTTCACGACCAAACTCCCCCTCCAAGACCAAGACACAACAACATTTGGCGCGTCGTACCCGACATACATCGCAATACAACTGCTCAGACCCGTCCTCCGTACGGCTTCACCAGACATCATCCCTTGGCGCTTGTCTGGTGGGTGGTAACTTTAGCCAGCAGCCGATGTTATGGCCTACCACCGAGAACTTAACTGTACCTCTCTCTTTCTCTAAAATCATTATCACCAGCTTAGCCTTTTTCCAAATATTATACGGTCGGCTTCCAGTCTCTTCGGATGCAGTTGAATACCAGTATTTCCTATCGAGTCATTGCTCATCTGACCACCACAACCCAGTTTAATGGAATATGATACCTCTCGATAGTAAGATTAGTTGTTAGAATTTCGGGCTTCTGGCCCGTAATGACTGTCAAAGGTCCACGAATGTCAGACGCGACCAACGGCACGGCATGTGAAGAAGGTCACCCACCCGCAGACCAACCGTGGCAAGCGTAGCTTTACCTCATCGATCAAACTGTGCTGTTATAATAAGACACAAGTCTCTTCTCTCTAAAGTATATTAAGCAATTCATTATATCTTAGTGTAGACTCATACAAGTATAATATACAAAGATAGTAGCATTCGGAAGTGGTAGCTCAGAGCATGCCTGTGGGCGTCTCGACGTGCAATGAATTTATAACCCATTAGTTGCACTCAACTACGTGATTAAATTCCTATTTCGCTGTGTAATACAATTCTGTACTCGGCTGTACCTGTGAAATAGTTGTAGTCGGGTAAAATTTATATGAACAGTTATAATTTAAAGATATGGTTGCAGAATAATATACTAAATCTCATCTACTTATTACTATTGAGATCATATTAATAATAAACAATATTTTTACTCCAACGAAATTGGTTGGTTACGTAAAGCAAAGTCTACGTGTCGCGTGCCAAGAATAGCTTCGTAGCAAGGTACTACGCAACGCGTAGCGCGCTACGAACTTGTGGTAGCTCGTAGATGATATTTGCTAAGTGCAAATAAGATTGTAGTGTTTACCTCGAGCTATTATTACCTCTTTTGCTACAAGTCTACGAGGTCTCTACTAGAAGCGGGTTTTGCATAGACGAGTCCACTAACCGAAGGCTCTCGTACAAGGCGGTAACAAGATTTTATCAAAAGGATGTGTATAGAATCTTTGTGTCATAAAATCAAACTGCGGTCTCCACAATGGCCCGCGAAGTATACTTGATCATGATAATATGTCCCCGATAGCGTTTGCTGCAATAGTTTATGGGGAGGGTGATGTTTTCGTAGGAACGAGCAGATATAATAATATGTACTTCAAAAACGAGTTTTTCGTATAAAATGAACCTACACATTTCCCGCCTCTACAAAATCGTTTAATTCATTCAACCGTTCCGCAGTCGATTAAAATAAATGGTTCGTACCACTTGACGTGGAACTAGATATTGTACGAGTATTGTGAAAAATATTTCCATTTCCATTTGTACGTTGTTTTCATCATTATTGGAGCAAACTTGAGTCAAAATATCTAGGGGAGACAGACAGTTTGAGATCGAGATAAAACTTGATTTCCTTTTTCTAAGGGATACAAAAATGGTTAGCGTGCACTCGTGTTCCGTCTGCTACTATGATTTATATTTACTACACCGCCAGCAACAGCATTGAAAGCTAAATTTAGATTTGCAGATTTTCCTTTGTGAGAAAATTTTCAACCGAAGTTGTAAAAACTGAGTTCAAAATTCTTGTGAAAATAATTAATGACTGACTCATGAAACTCATTGCAAACTTCTGCAGCTCTCAACCTCTCGCATATTAAAAAGCGCGAAGACTGAAGTCTGCTCGGATACTAATAATCGTTGGTTCGTCGCCAGCACCTGCGACCCAAGGAAGGAGTTCGTGGGCGGTCATTAAAACTGCATCTATAAGGACTAGGGCAGTGCAATAATTGCATCAAGTTTAACCGGGCTCGATCGATGTGAGGGTATTTACCTCGCCGGGCGAAAATAATCCGGGTACCGGTGATGTCAGAAGGTTCAGAGTGCGCATGCGTGAGGACGCTAGTAGGTACTAGTGGGTACAGTGGGTAGCCGGGCGTCAGTCGGTCGCCGGCCGCGCGTTGAGCCGGGCGCGCGTGTGCTACAAATGGCGCCCCGTGGCGGCCGGTGAGGCGCCGGCCCCGCCGACCGCCTCGGGTCGACGGGCCAGCCTGGCCAGACGGGCGCTCGTCCCATCATGTCCTTGCTCAGCGTCACAGGTATATAGTGCTGTGTTTCTTCCTGATGGATGGCTAACCCGCTTTGTGTTAAGATATACTACAGTTACGCAGCAATTTGTGGTCGTTATGGACGCGTACTGAATGTGCTCAGGTACTTATGGTGGTCAGGGCTAAGGACTAGACTGTGGCAACATAATACGATCAACTAATAGCCAAGTTACATTGATAATTAAAGAAAAAAACAAGCTTCTTTCTTAGGAGCCATCTATGTAGAGATGCTACTCATAGCTCAGTGTTGGTAGCTATGACCGCAGGTTGAATATATATCCGAGAACTTTTTGTTTAACTGTTATCAGATAAATAAAGTTTGATTACCAGTTTCGATATATTAGTTTGTTTTGCGTGGGTTACGATCGCATATCGCGTGTATCAACCGTGTGCTATTGGTTATAAAGGCCATAGTCTCGACACGCGTGGCTTCATGTTGCAGTTTAGCATTTTTGTAGACTTTATTAATGTTCGTGACATTTTCTAACAATAAATTGCTGAAAGTACAGCATTATATATTATTTAGAAATGGTTTTTTCAGTAAGCCGAAATGTGGGTCTACATTGCCTGCTATTCAAGTGTTTTGTTTATGCTCGAGCGTTTTCAGCAGCCGGTGTATGCCGCCGTAATAACTAGAATCGCAAAGTTGAACGTATTCAGACGTCTTCGCTGTATGTATTGAAGAAAGGCCGCATTATCTGAAGTGAGGTAGTTAATTCAATAGTGCTAGAGCGGGCGCATCGACGAGCCACGCAGAGTGGCTAAGTATAACTATAGTATACAATGTTCTGCCCCATTTAATGCGGATGTAGGTCGTGACCATAACAAGATGCCTTTCTGCAATAGAAATAATTAACTGTCTACATATTATGACCTGAACTTCATTGTTGCAGTTGTAGTGTTCAGCGTAAATTAGTTTTTAATGCGGAGTTTTAAAATTAACTTTTGAATCAGACTTTCTTTAATCTATTCAGGTGTTATACTGAATATCAGTATACAAACAGAAGTCTTACTAATCTGTTTTCCTGGTATACTTAATTCAATCACGCCTCGCTACAAAATAAATGGGATGCCAAATAAATAAATGTCGCCGAAGCAAACGATGGCAGGAGGCAGTCTAGTTCCGTTATTTATTGTGTTAGATTATAATACTTTTTGAATTTATTTAGGGTGGAATATGCAATCGAGACCTATTTGTGTTTTAGTATTTTTTGGTATATCGCAAAAATATACACATGATTCCATCCATCTTTTAACATGATTACTCGATCAAGATCGTTGATCGTTATAAGTGTTTTAAAAATACGATAAAAGTATAAGTACAAAAGTCATAAACATAATTATTTATCCAGATAATTCTTATATTAAATACTATGTCACAAGCTCACCTTTTTTAAGTTCACAATATTTTATGTGGTTCTTTATTTTTAATTATTCGTCAGTCCATAATGAATCTTTAAGTTGTCAAAACGTTGATTAATTCATTCAAAAGCCGTGTAACACGATATAACTAACCTAATATTACGCCGGCACGTTTGGCGGTGAAAATTTCCTGCATATGTTGAAAGATACGTGTTGAATATAAAGGGTGTATCTGACATCGACGCACAAACGAGCACCATGGATCCAGTACATGATTCTGAACCCCATTCCACCATTGGGGGGCGCGTTGGCTTTTTCATGATTTAAAAAAAATATATGTAGTTTTTTTTCACCTTAGACTGTTCATAATTGCTATACTTTTATAACCCAATAAGATTTTAAAGCAAAAATTAATTAATTCGCTAATTAAATAAAAAAGCGCAATGAAAACTTAACTCTAAAAACTATCTTATCAGCTGATTTTGTTAAAACTCTGTAGTAAAGATTAATACTAGCCACTAAGAACACCATGTACAAATTTTATATTTTGGATTTTGTTTTTTTTTTTTTTTTTTGGACACTTCCTTACTTGTCAATAAAAACCTTTCAGTAGACTGCGCATTTTTCTGTTATATTTATTATACAAATTAGTGGTTATGGGCCATTAAGAATAACGAATACAGTTAAAACAGTAAGAAATACGTATTCTGCAAGTATTTTATGAGCAAGTGCTATGGAAAATATACCATCGGGTGATCGGTCGAAGACCACGTCAACGGCAGAACTACCGGCACAATCGCAGCTCATAAACAAGCTGAGAGGTAGCAGTAACTTTTCTAATTGGATGTATTCTATACAATGCTATTTAGTCGACCTTGACCTCTGGGAGATTACTACAAGTCAGCCCAACCTCAGTGATCCAGTACAAAAAAGGCGAGATGAGAAGGCACGAGCGAAAATATGCCTACTTTGCGACGAGTCTGTATATCCAGTTATACGACCGGCCACATCAGCTTTTGACGTACTAAACAGGCTGAGAAAAGCATATGCGGATAGCGGCTTAACCAGAAGATTATCACTTATGCAAAGGTTGCTAAGCAATAAGTACACTGGTAGCATCCAGAGCTACACAAACGCGGCAACAAGCATTCAACAAGAGCTACAGGCAATTGGCAAGGCAGTCGAAGACGAGTTTCTCGCTATTATCATACTAGCAGGCCTACCTGAAGAATTTCGACCGCTAGTAATGGCATTAGAACACACGAACACCAAACTAACGTCAGAAAATGTTATAGCAGCCCTATTGAAGGAAGACTCCAGGAAATCTTTACCTACCAGAGTTAAAGAACCTAGCACGACGGCATTGCAAACTAACGAGCAGCAGCAGAAGAAACTCTTTTGTACATTTTGTAAAAAAACCGGGCATGTCGTATCACAGTGTAGGAAGTTAAAGAAAAATAAGATTTCAGTTTCGGCAAAGTGTAATTCAAATTATACATCCCACTCTACACTTTCATCTTGTTTTTCTAACATCCCTTTTTCAGGTTCAGAGGATTGGATCCTAGACTCTGGTGCAACCACACATATGAGTAATAACAAAGAGTGGTTTGAGACTTTGTCCACCCATATTACTCCAATCACTGTTGCTAATAAAGAGCAACTCCTGAGTCAAGGCAGAGGTACTGTAAATATTAATATATCTGACAATGTAAATAGAGTTTCTGATGTGTTATACGTTCCCAACCTTGCAACTAATTTACTATCAGTCAGTAAATTAGTAAATAAGGGGTATGATGTTTTATTTACATCACAAGGGGCTACCATATCTTTGAGTGGCAGTTGTCAAGTGACAGGTAATGTCATTGCTTCAGGTTCACACTACAGAGGCATGTTTAAACTTGATGTAAAGAGTTCTCAAGCTCTTTGCTCTACCACCAAAGAGACTGCTATGTTGTGGCATAGACGCCTTGGTCACCTCAATGCAAGGAGTATGAATATTTTAAAAAATAAACGAGTTGGCGTTAATTTTAGCGGGAACTGTAATGAAACTTGTGTTCCATGTTTACAGGGCAAACTGTCAAAGAAAAAGTTTTCAAAATCTCAAAGTAAATCAAGTAAAGTCCTAGAATTAGTCCATTCGGACTTATGCGGACCCATGAGTACGCATTCTTGGGGCGGAGCATTATATCTTCTCACATTTACCGACGACTACAGTCGAAAAACTTACGGGTATCTTTTGAAATCAAAAGCCGAAGTTTTTAGTAAGTTTGTGGAGTTTAAATATTTAGTTGAAAACCAAACTGGCGAAAAAATTAAGGTTTTACGTTCAGATAATGGTCGCGAGTATGTAAATACGGATTTGTCTAACTTTTTAAAGGAGAATGGAATCATCCATCAGACCACCGTACCATACACACCGCAGCAAAATGGAGTTAGTGAACGTGCTAATCGGACTATAATTGAAAAAGCCAGATGCATGCTCAAAGACTCGAATTTACCTTTAGCATATTGGGGAGAAGCGGTAAATACGGCAATTTACCTTAAAAACCGTATGCCCACCCAAGCCCTAAATAACAGAATTCCAGAAGAATTATGGACCAGGAAGAAAGTTAACCTCTCTAACCTGCGAGTCTTCGGATGTGAAGCTCATATCCTTATCCCGAAAGAAAAACGGAAGAAACTGGATTCCAAAACAGAAAGTTGTATCTTTGTTGGCTATACAACTGAAAGCAAAGGTTACCGCCTTATAAATCCTGAAAATCCTCGAACGATTATAATTGCAAGAGATGTTGTCTTCATAGAGGATAAAATATATGCCAACACTAAATCTGGAAAACCAAATTTAGAATCAACAGATCCTCCAAAGTCAGTAGAAGTTCTTGTACCCCTTGATCCTGAACCAATTGAAGACGGACCTGTTCCACAATCTGTATCTCAGCAACAGCGAGACATTCAGCCTGTGACGATACCACCATCAGAGGAAGTATCTTTGGATGAACCCTCAACTTCTTCCAGTCCTCCTCCAAATGAAGCTATAGCTAGAGAATCACCATCGCCAGAGCGCAGATATCCTCAGCGAGACAGACGTCAACCTGATAGATTTGAAGCTGGTTGTAATATCTACCTTACTTCAGATATGGAGCCTGAGACTTACAAAGAAGTTGCACAACATCCACAAAAGGATAAATGGTTAGAAGCAATGAATGCTGAATACAATTCTTTAATGAATCACGGAACATGGGTTCTAGTCGACCGACCGTCAGATCGGAAAACAACTAAATGCAAATGGGTTTATAAAATTAAAAAAGATACAAGTGGACAAATAACAAAGTACAAAGCGAGACTAGTAGCAAAAGGTTTCACTCAAGTGGCTGGAGTAGACTACGGAGAAACTTTTTCACCAGTTGCTAGACTCTCTTCTGTAAGACTTCTTTTGGCATATGCAGTTCATCACAATCTACAAGTACATCATCTAGATGTAGAAACTGCTTTTCTAAATGGAGATCTCGATGAGGAAATATATATGGAACAACCGGAAGGTTTTTCTGAAGATCCAAGGAAAGTGTGTTTACTGAAAAAAGCACTATATGGCTTGAAGCAAGCTCCACGACAATGGAATAAAAAAGTGTGCGAAGCACTTGCCACTTTGTCGCTTACTCAAGTTCCATCCGAACACTGTCTCTACATTAAAAGAGATGGTAATGACATACTAGTCGTTGCCGTGTTTGTCGACGATTTCCTTGTTTTGAGCAGCAATGATCTCATGAGAGAGACATTTAAAAAAGAACTTAAAAAAATGTTCAAAATTAAAGATTTTGGTCCTCTTAGAGACTGTCTCGGTATGCGTGTCATACAGAGCAAAGGCTGCACTACTCTCGATCAGACCAAGTACATAGAGAAACTTATTACAAAGTTTGGGATGAATGATGCAATAACTATATCAACTCCTTTAGAACCTGGTCTGAAACTAACTCTTCCCTCGAAGGAAGAAGAAACTGAAGCTCCTTATCAGGAACTTATCGGCTCGCTAATGTACATTGCTATATGTACAAGACCTGACATCTCACACTCAGTGTCGTATCTTTCCCAATTCAATGCACATTACGGGGGGGTACACTGGAGGGCCGCTAAGAGGGTTCTACGGTACCTGAAGGCTACCAAAGATCTAAAGCTTCAGTACACTTCAAAAGGTCAGTCATACCCAGTCGGATATGTTGATGCCGATTACGGGAACAACATTATTGATCGACGTTCATTTACTGGATTTACCTTTTTCATGTGTGGTGCACCAATCTCATGGGAAGCACGCAAGCAGCGCACAGTCGCGCTTTCAACCACAGAGGCCGAGTACATGGCTCTAGCTGAAGCTTGCAAAGAGGCGATTTACCTGAAAACTCTCATACACGAAGTCTTTGCCGTCTCTCATCCCATCACCATACATACAGACAACCAAAGTTCTTTAAAACTGGCACACAACAATACATATCACTCACGCACAAAACACATAGACATTAAACACCATTTCATACGAGACTCGCTTTCACAACACTGCATACGTCTTCAATACAAACCCACGACAGAAATGATTGCAGACATTTTGACCAAACCTTTGCCGAGACTGAAGCACTGTAAATGTGTACAGTTGTTAGGCTTAGTTTAGGTTTAGGTGTATGTTGTTATTATTCTGCAGGTGTATAGTAGTTGTGTAAAGATAGTGATAGGTCGGTGTATATCAATGTGTCTATTTTTTGTAAGTATGTATTAGTGTTAAGTGTACAGTTAACTTTGATATGTCTATATACCTTATCCATAATATTGTATATAGGGTGTTCTTATTGCGGGGGGGTGTTAAAACTCTGTAGTAAAGATTAATACTAGCCACTAAGAACACCATGTACAAATTTTATATTTTGGATTTTGTTTTTTTTTTTTTTTTTTTTGGACACTTCCTTACTTGTCAATAAAAACCTTTCAGTAGACTGCGCATTTTTCTGTTATATTTATTATACAAATTAGTGATTTAATAGAGTTCACATCAGGGATCAACGTCATATCTACAAACCCGCACGGCGGCACGCTTGCAACGTTCAAAGGCTGAGCCGACACATTTTTTTAAACATTGTTATTTCTGTAACCGTTCATTAACGACATAAATGACTATCATAATTTTATTAGTGGCATGCGGTCTAGCCTTTTCGCGAAGTTTGCGCTCAGATGTCAGATACATCCTGTATACATATTGTAAAACCTACCTAATTTTTAACAACTTTTTATATAGTTGGGTTTCGTAAGATAATTGAGAACTGTTTGTGTATCAAGTTGAAACATCATATACTATGGCACTGTAATACGTTTAGCCTTGTAAAGAAATGCAATATATGTACAGGAGATATTAGATAATATTGCATAATTGAGCCTAATCTAGATTTAGGTTATCAAGATTAACACGGTTCAAATGATCATTTAAATCGTGTTTTACATAACCATTATTTGATTGAGAACGCAATTATATATTTACTAGCATATATTTAATATTTCCAAATGTAGCTAATGGGACGAAAGGGGGAGAAGTAAAGAAATTCCAAAGTAAATATTTACCAACAGTGTTTACCCCTTGCCCATAAATACCGAATAATATCGAAAATACAGTCTGGGTTAATTCTTGACTTATTTAAAATCGTAAGGATAACCCACCGGACGCTTGGCGAGCGCAATATATGTTGAATTACGTCGAAACTTATCTCTATAGCGGTAAATCTGAACCGGAATCCGTTCAGGAGTTTTAGAGATTAATTCGCATGATCAACGCAGTCTCGCACAAAGTCGCGGATTGAAAACTTTCTTTTATTTAAAAAAATGAGGGACAAATTACTACCAAGACCAGAAGTAGTTCTTTGAAAAATGAACTTCTGTTTTGGTATTGTATTGATTAGTTTTGAAGCATTATTTGTAGTATTTACAGGATCTAAGTTATCTGTTTGTGGTATACATGTCAGTCCTGCAGATCGAATTTCAATCATAGCGACCGGTCTCAACTAGCCTTTATTGTGGGAGATATTATAGTGAACAAGCATGTGCGCGGACACAGGTGCACTCTCTCTACCTTCATACAAAGTCCAATAGGACACGATTCCCACTACAAGGAAAATTAACTATTCAAGCCAAGAAGGCGTAAGATTTGAACACCGTGCTCGGTCACTGCCGTCATTCTCAAATTAGATTTTCATTAAATTGTAAAGCATGTGTTAGGACTTTCCATCGGCAAAAATAATGAATTTCCATATAAAGTTACATGCATAGTTTGACCCTTTTAGGAAATGTATTTTCATAAACCCTTCCCAGCGAAAGGGTTTATGAAAATACATTAACAGAAGGGGTATAAAAAATAAAAAAAACCTAAGGGGGTGTTGATCCCTCGTAGTCATCATCGACCTTTTAATCGTCCCACTGCTGGGCACAGGTCTCCTCTCATACGGAGAAGGATTGAGCGTAATCACCATGCTTGCTCAATGCGGGTTGGCGATTTCAGAATTAAAGTCCAGGTTTTCTCAAGATGTTATCCATCACCTTCAGTCATTGGTGTCCAAGATATACTTAGAAAGTACATATAACTTCAGAAAAGTTACATTGGTACTTGCCTGACCTGGAATCGAACCCGCGCAGTCATACTTGAGAGGCTGGTCTTTTAACCACTAGGCCACCACCCTCGTAGTATTTTTTATATAAGGAATTCTTGTTCAAAGTTTTTCTAACGTGACGCAATAGATATTCAGGTCCTTTACAATGCACACTATCTGTGATTAATTAATAAATCAATAGTCTTTCGATATACGCGCTCCAACTTCGAACGTCAGCTTAAGGAACTTGATCAAGTATGTATGAAGTTAGAGGCCTTTGATGACTCCTAGCTTTATTGCACTGAATTTCCAGAATATACGTATATAGAATCTCAGTTGGATACCATGTAAGTTTATTAAACTTTGTAAAACTCTATTTTATGTAGTATGATATCATGGGCGTTTAAATGATTAATTCACAGTTTCATAATGTGGACGGTAACATTTCGGGGTTGTAATTTTCAGGGAGGCAGTAGAAGACCCGGAGAAAAATATGATATCAACGATAATATATGATAAAATCTACGATTATATACTTAACATATATCTATAATAGTGACAATAGCTGTCTCTTATTCGCGAAATGGTAAGGAAAAGAATAGGGGGGACTACTGAAAAATAAAGATTCTCAGAAGGGCCAGTGAGTAAAATGAATTTGAGAAGCTATGGGTTAAACCGAGACTTTATGTAAATTATATTATCACTGCTCTCAATACGGTGAAAGAAATCATCATGAGGAAATTGACAATATCATGACATGAAGATAAGAGATATTTAACAAGTAGCATTGGGTCCGCTGAAGGTGAAGGAAAACATCTTGAGGAAACCTGGACTTTATAAGTCTGAAATCGCCAACCCGCATTGAGCAAGCGTGGTGATTACGCTCAATCCATCTCTGTATGAGAGGAGACCTGTGCCCAGCAGCGGGACGATATAAAGGTTGATGATGATGATGATGATGATCGGGTCCGTTTGGTAGATTTCACTTTAAACTCTCGAAGAGAGGTAGCGTATGTATTAGAAGGGAAACATTGTGAGTTCAGTGCGTCAAAAATTAATACACATTAGTAAGCAGAAAATTGAATCAATTAAGTTTCAGCTTGACCACTTTGGTGCATATATCTTGAATGTAAGCGACCACAATTTGGCATTATTGAACTGCAACAGGTTTTCATCGAATTCACACTGAATATCAGCAGCACTGACACTCATGATGGAGAAAAACTAGGTCAAAATATTTCCAAAATTATATTTAAATAGAAGCGAAAGTGATTAATTTTTCTGTTCGTTGACTGTTGGATTAAATTATTTTATTCTGGTCGAGGTGCTGAGTTATTCGAGATTCTTGATCGAGTAAATAAAACACGTATAGGTAGTAAATACGAGTAGTTAATGCAGGAATAGTGTTGTTAATACATACATAGTAGTAGTAAAGTTTCGTTTCAAAACTTTGTTTGAAAAGGAGACAGCTTATTTGTACGGCTATTAGTCAAACAAAAATTTGTGTCATGTAATAATGAAAAGCATGTTGATTTGTTCCTTATGACGAGTAACGAGAATACTGAGCAAATCAACAATAAACAAAAAAAAAAAACATGCACATTAATTATAATTTTAAGTTGTGCCGAGAAATTTGGAATATAGGTATTTGATGAAAGTATTGCCGTCGCGCTGCTTCCAACCTCTCCCGGTAAAATGCGAAAAGGACAGTTACAGCTCAGGCTGATTTTACCTACAAAAACGTTGACCAAAAGACGTTTCGTATTCCGCTGTTTACTTTTTCAAAACACGACAGATCTCAATTATTTTTACATCAAAATTTAGAGGAAAGTATACCTGTGATTGTGTTATTTTCTTTTCTGTCAAAAACTTATCACGTTTGTCTAGTAGTCATCTGAACATCACGGTAAAAATGGGTTGTTTTTCGCGATTTTGAAGTATCGTATTCCTTTTATTAATAAAGTTTCGGAAAAAATCAAATGATTAGGGTACGTAATCACGGTGTAAAATTGTAGAAAAAAAAAAATAATTGCTCTTTCCACAAAGGCCATTGATCAAGAGTTGAGGTTGAATCTCACCTCGAAAAAGGAAGAAGAAGAAGAACTTTTAACAGTGACATTTTAGTAACACCGATCGGCAATCATCGGAATGTAGGTAGGAACTACCGGCAGAATCACCTCCTCATCGAATGTAGGGGACTAAAACCACAACCTCTACAGTGTCAAAAGCTTTATTCTAAATTCAATATTGTTTTTCATGAAAGCAAAACTTTGCTGTAACAATAAAATCTACATGTCATTGTTCACTTTAAACTTTACTATGAAACAATGACAGTTAGGTTTTTGTTTTACAGAATGGATGGGCTGATCGCTTAACCTCTTACCTTATTACCGTTTCCACGATAAAAATACTTAAACACTGCATGATGATCTGACACTTAAATGGCGTCACTTGAACGGCGTTTTTTATAGCCCTAGCTCGATTCATTCACACAAATCTACAGTGCACTTATGTAGTTTTTAGTTTTATGGGCGCCCAATCACTCCCTGCTGGGATTTTGTTTACTTTTCCAAGATTTAATCCAGTTCGGACACGAGTTTTAATTAGTTTTCTGGGATGCGTTAATATGTTCCGCGGCGCTCGAATTTCGTGAATGATGTGATGATAACACATGCATAAATTGTACCAACGTCTGCCCACCAAACAAGTCAAATGCTTTTTTTTTTGTAATAACGTAAATTCGGCCCTTTATATGCTGTTTGTGAGTTGCAATGAATTGATTAGTTTAATTCATCATTTTTCGTTGTTCAATGCTTACGATTTCACTTTCTAATGGACGTCGACACTGTAGTTAGTGGCTCTGTGTGTGCTGTGTTAAACTTTATAAAGCTTTTCTTTTCGTTATTTGCAATTAACATTAAAATACACTATTCCAAGCAACTATCTATTTATTGACCTTCAAAAAAACGACGAACCTTTCACAAAACACTGATTAGGTGGAAAACCTACCTACACAGTCATTAGGATACGATATAACTTAAAGGTTTCTTCGGTGTACCTGAATGAAATGCCAAAATTAATAATAGCCCCGCTTATTTATCTCAAATATTTTTTCAACAAAATGATCTTTAGTCTACATTTCCAGCCTAAAATCTTTTAAACTATTGCACAGTTTCAAAATTATTCGTTTTCATCGAACCTTACCGATATAACTTTTAAATTGTGTTAAATTTATAGTTTATCAAATTCATATTACAAGGAAATTATTGTAACTCAAATTTTCGTAATAGGTAAAGTTGGCAAATAGATATAGAATTATAGAAATACATACATATGTATATTGCCCTGATCTGTACAGCCAGAAGTAATATGCCGATTGATTTTTTTTAAACTATGATAGTACCTACATAGTTGAAAAGTGGTCTTGTTTGAGAAATATAGCCGATGGAATCTGATTTTTTTTTGTACGGAATGTATGAAGAATTTGTATGAGGCATGTGACTGAATACTTTTGATTTTATTAGTTTCACCAACAATTGATTACACAAATTCAACGAAATAACGAAATATTACTCTACCTTTTGTTGCACATTTCGGTTTTACTTTAATAAAACACTTTTTAAAGGGTTCAAAAGCCTTTCTTTGTTAATGTTTAAATTGATAGTAATCATTCATCATTATAAAGGTAACTTGACGTTGGCAGAATAGTCGACATCGGCTCAGTTGGTAAAGAAGGTAAATTTATATTTAGTTCCAATTTACAATATATGTAGGTTTTTTAGGTAGGTCAAACGTTCGCGATGACTACATAAACATTTTGCATATAATATGAAAGTTCTGTACGCATGTATGTATCTTCTCGCGTAGTTTCTGTCCACAAATGCAGCCAATGTGTTCCTCCATGGGCATCGGTTAAGGCGATTAAAGAATTATTCCTTGGAAACGGACAACCAGTCATATGTATATGCATGATCTGTGTGTATGTGAATAATATCTAGCATGCTTGCCAAGAGTTTCAGACTAAACGACCGATTGTTGAATTTTGTCACTTTAAAAGATTGCGTTCGAAAATGAATGCTAACATAGATTATGGTTTGAATTTTTGAGCTCAAATATTGAATTCTTAAAACAAATACTTAGCCCTTAGTACACACACTTTTTTTGTTAAGAATCTATGGTTTATTCGCCGTGTATAGGCGCAGTAGTCAGTGGAAACTTGAATGTATAGGGACAATAAATTTTTGTATGGCACGTTTTATAAATAGTGTGTTAGCACGGTTCGTCACTGTAGCATATATGACTATGGAAGCTTTTTATGAAACTCAAATAAAACCGACGCTATCGACTTTTATCTTCTTTTTCCAGCCATGCAGCTTATAATTGGTATGTGCTGCCATGCAGCTTAAAATAGGCAGGTCAGTGCTGTTGTTCACATGGTGTGAAAATTGGCTCCTCTGAAATAACTATTTTATGAAACTGGCTCTAACAGTTAATAGCTTTCGGAAGGAAGTTTACAAGCTAGTTGAGCTTGTTACCTACTTATATACAAATTGATAACAAGAGCTGATCTAAAGATGATTTTTGCTTACTTACACAATGTGACAAAACCTTATTTTATTTAATCTTCATGTATAGGTGAACTTTTTGAGTACCGATTGAAATAATAATAATTTTTCCAGCATAATAATTTAAACGAAAGCTCCACTTGACTAACTAAAGCCAAAATTATCCAGATGATTAACAAAGCAAAGTTCATAACATTAGTGGCTCAGCCAAAAAGAAAAAAATACAAAAGAACTTTTTGTTTTAAAAACTGTTTTTAAAATATTATTTAATTTGTTTGAAAAATTATGCTCCACAAACATTTTTCACTAAATTGCTTTTACCTGTGAACTCACCATTTCTTTGATGTGTATTACGTATTACCCATAGAACGACATCAAAGATAAAAATACTGGCTTTCATGAAATACTATCGATTTAAATAATCCCATGCACACACACTACCGTTAAGGACACGAAGAATGGCTGCACGTTGTATACGCTTGTGTGTACAAGTCTTATGATAGTGTACTGGAGCCTTGCCTACTCAGCGGTCTCTCATAAGCTTCTAATGATATATTAAACTGGTGTATGCTTCGTTCATGTTATGGACGGTAGCGTGTAGTTATACTATTTTAGTACTATTTTAGTATAGTGTGATATTGTTTGTCTCTATTTAAATAGATCGTAGATCGCAGATCAGAAGCGTTAGTCAGGAAGGCTAATCAGAAACGTTAGTTTGCCTGTATGGTTATTGTTGGATGTATCTAGTGAGAGAGAGTGAGTTTTTACCAGGTTGCGTCTAAATAGGCTATATTTAATCAAGTTTTATTAATTTCTTTATTGAGCACAACCTAAGATAACTTTTGTTACGATTGAGCTGTGGTCACAACGGTTCACCTCACGAATCCTTCTACAAGCGACCCTGAGCTTGTTAAATGTCTCATGTGGATTCCCTGCCACACTTCGGCATGGAGACGGAGTGAGTCAGGGAATTGACTGGTTAAGTTGGGAGTCTTTTTTTGTCATATAGTTTGTTACTAATGACACAGGGTACTTGAAAAATAAACTTGTGATTTGATTTGATTCTTAAGTAAATTTACTGCGACACGGTCAGAGGTTCTTCGGACCCAGAAATAGGGTTACAGTTGTATTTTTTATTTCTGTGTAATTCTTAAGGCCAAGCACATAGAACAATCATTTTAGATTGTTATTCAGTTGTATTTTGGATGTTTATATACTGCTTAGAGACATTTTATATAGTTAAAATTTTACCTGTAGGTATTATGTCTAATTCCAAATGAAAATATATATTTCAAGGCTTTGTAGTATTTTTAGCAACATGTACCGCGCTAAAATACAAAACTTCTACCGTTTTTTTACGAAAAATATTATCACATAATTCGAATAACACCACATGCAATAATATTAATATTGTAAAGCCACAGACACATTACTGTGACGGTGACGTGATGTGTTGTGATTCGGGATACAACAATCAGACGAATGTGTTCAGAACTACGTCAAATCACATCGAGTTTTGATTGGTTGACAAGCGTCAGACGACGGCGTCATAAGACAAGATAACTCAGTAATATGAATTCGTCTTAGCACTCTATCAATTATTATGATCCCATTCAAGAAATTTGATAAACGCGACTTTCGTTCCCAGGATTCGTGTTTACTTATTCTGGTTGTAATCACATAAGATTGTCAGTTTTCGCATGAATTATAAAGCGAGGTGTATCGGAAAAAGCTGAATCGTTTAAATATTCATGGACAACAGATGTTGTTGTGCGTGAATCGCTTTACATCTTATTGTTGGCTGTTCTTATGTTCTCTATAATAGAAGCTTTTGTGGTTGGTTTTGGTAACACATTTCCTGTTTGTTTTACAGAGAAATTGTGGTTGTATAATACTAAGTTGAAAATCTATCATCAACATTTACATTTAAGTTTAAGGTATGTCATGGCACAGGAGCAGGTTTTACTTAGTAATAGTCTGACGCGCTCTTCCCTTCCGACCAGATCGAGAGAAATACTTACATAAGTACATATAATTCTAAAGTCCCAGCGCAAACACCCACTTTTCAGCGGTTTATTTTATTCAGGGAGAATTTCGGATTGAAAGAAAGCACTGGGAAAATGGGTTCAATTAACTAATGGCATTCATGTATGCAAAGAAAAATAGAATGCTTTAATTTTAAATATACCTAAATAAACAAAAAAAGGAAAGATCAAACATGAATTAACTGATGGATTATTATCTGTTAAAATGATGAAGTAAACATAAATTCATGTTATGTCATTAATTGATAGACTTTACATACTCAATGTGCCAATGTTACATTAGATATTCTGATGCCATGTGTGTGTGTGTATAGTATTAAAGACCAGCTGGGTAATTGCATAACATACTATCAGTAGCAATGGGTTTCACTTTGACAGTTCAACGACATCCATTGCGTTATTTATATTGTTGAGCAGTCTCATTTTCAACTGTATGGAGCAATGGATAAGCAAAATGCTTCATAATGATTCCAACTGATAGTAATAGGTCAATTCTCGTATTTTGAAAAGTTGAGAATCTAGTCGCAATCTCATCTCGGCGATAGACAAATGTCAAAAATTTGTCAACGTGTAGGGAAAATAGATGTATTTTTGACAGTTCGAAACTGGGAACGTCTGTTAAATTTACAAGAATTACCTTTCAGAATGTCAAATCTTAAAACATCAAAAATTTAGTCATAGTCGCATCTCGGCGACAGACAAATGACAAAAGTTTGTCACCATGTAGGGAAATTAGATGTATTTTTGAAGATTGATGTAGATTACATTGTGAACGTTCTTAATATTACGACAATTGCCCTTTAGAGATTACAAACCTACTCCTGCTTTAAAACGAGTATTCGAATTTTAACGTTCGCAAATACTTGCAAGTCAAAGTAAGTACCAACTTCCCGAGTGTTGCCAAAAACGTGTTTTGTTAACATTAGAAGGAGAATTATTAGCCAATTCGCTACTCCTTGCCGTGGCAACTTCGAATTCGTTGCGAGAGGAACTTTAATAATTAAGTTATTCAAAATGACCTTAAAAAATCGCATGACTAATCTTATTTTCAAATTCAACCTCTGTACAGACGGGCTCCTTTTCCCATAATATCGTAAAGCTTTTAAGCATATCATATTTTGAAAGGAGCTGTGGCTTGTATTTGTTACAGCTGTTGCCTTAGTTGTCCTTTTTTTGGGTTTCGATTCTATAGGAGCATACTACTAAGCCTTCGTGCATCCGTCTTCCCATGCGTTACAGGGTACTTTTTGAAACTTATAATTTCAGATGTGTACTGCAAAGTCCGCTATGTTAAAAAAATTTAATAATAAAAGTCCCACAAAAGAAACGGAAAAAAAGTAGTGTTAAATTTCACATTCATGCACGATTCTCCATACATAAACACCAACTCACTTAGCTTTCCTTGTATTTGTTTTAACTCACTAAGTTTGAGCTTAATTTACTGTATTTTGTTTTATGTAAAATTGTTGTAACAAACTTAGTTTTTAGCTTAGTTTACTTTATTTTGTTTTATTTTGCTTTTCCTTTTATCGACATAAAGCTGTTCTTGTTAGCTTAATTTCTTAAGATATTAACTTACTGAGAGGTTTGGCGCTGCACACCGAGATACAGGTTTTACCTAGTTCGGTTGCAGATGCTCCTATTATGTAGCGTATGCATTATAGTTTTTTTTTTTTATTATTATAAACTAGCGCTTGACCGCAATCCCACCTGATGGTAAGCAGTGATGCGATCGTTGATGGTAAAGCGCGCTAGTTTATTAAGAGCCTATTCACTCAGAAAAACTGAGCGAATAGGAAGGAAGACGGCAGTTGAGCGAGGTGACGCAATGTTAAACCCAACAACACGACCAACGATGCTGGGCCAAAGGGAGATTGATCTGAAGACCCTCCACGACCAAACTCCCAACACAACAACATTTGGCGCATCGTACCCGGCACACAACGCAACACAAGTGCTCATACCCATCCTCCGTACGGCTTCACCAGACATCATGCCGGAACACGACAAATCGCTTGGCGGCAATACTTCGTTTGGTGGGTGGTAACTTCTGCCGGCGGCCGATGTTATGGCCTACCACCGAGAAAATAAAATAAAATCACGTTATGAGTCCGAAACATTTCTTAATTTTATTCACCTCTATAAGACAATTTAATCTAAATAATATGTTCATGTACCTTGCAATCCCATTTCACAAGGTAGTGCAAAACAGATTGAATACATTTTGAATTCTAAAACAGTAGTAAGATTTCTCCAGAGAGCGACACACACTTCATTTTCAATAACTATGAGTCGAACGTGACTTCGTTCACAGATATTGAGGGCATATATCATCATGCGAGAATACATTCAAATATCATAAAGGATCTTTTGTGAATATAAGTTTTAATTTACACGTCAAAAGATAAGTATAGAACACATTAAACATTACACTTAGGACTGACTTTCAATCATTTGAT
The DNA here is from genome assembly GCA_037179545.1 of Sesamia inferens. NCBI lineage: Eukaryota > Metazoa > Arthropoda > Insecta > Lepidoptera > Noctuidae > Sesamia > Sesamia inferens. The sequence goes on along the minus strand of CM073933.1, from coordinate 13,192,754 downwards.
ATCTTTATTCGAAAAATAATGTTAACAGTTATTTCATACAAAAACGGTCAAACGTCCATTTCATTTCTAGAACAAAAGTTACTTGGAGATGACAAAATCAGTCTGAAGAGGAATCAGAATGAAGTCACAGTTATGAGTTACATTTGAAAATTTTGTCGGTCTCCCTGGCGCAGCGGTCAACACGGCTGCCTGCGACGTGGAGGCCCCGGGTTCGATCCCCGGCCAGGTCATGATAGAAAACGAACAGACAGCTGTGCTGCTGGGGAGTTTGTTCCGCCACTTCTTCTTCCCAGCGAAAGCACTAGGAAGTGTCGATGGGTGGGCGTTTTTGGGGGACTGTCTTATGTAATATTGACGTTCAAAAAGTGCTGATTCTCAGCCTAATTTGAATAAATGACTTTTGATTTTGATTTTGATTTTGAAACGATCTTTTCCTGATTGGCCTGGGTCTTGGATGTTTATCTATCTATATATGTATCCATTATAAAATATAGTATCGTTGAGTTAGTATCCCATAACACAAGTCTCGAACTTACTTTGGGGCTAGCTCAATCTGTGTGATTTGTCCGTACAATAAAAAAATAAAAAAAGACGTGTGGCACTCGGGGACTGCCGCGGTAAAGCTATTGCATAGCATTTTGTATCAATTTATGCAATTATAATTATTTATTTATTTTATTTATGCAGTATTTCTTTTTCTTTGATATTAATTCAAGTTACACATTTTGAGCGTGGTGACCGATAAGAAAACAAATTTTTCTTTTATTAAATAAATAAAAAGTTAATATTATTTAAAATATTTTTATTATTTTACAATACATGTGGGTTTTATTACCTTACAGTAGCTGTTGGTTATTCAGGAATATTTATCATTGAAACTATAGGTTTATGATAATTGAAATAAGAAACATAAGTTTGCGACTTAATATCCTCTAAATACCTAGAAAATACCGCGTCAATGGTCGTCCCATATTTTGTTGTGGACTCTTGTGGATCATTATTCATTTTCAAATTCAATGTTTTTGATAGAAAAGTTGTCAACCGCTCTGATCGAAGGAAAACATCTTGAGGAAACCTGGGCTTTATAAGTCTGAAATCGCCAACCCGCATTGAGCAAGCATGGTGATTACGCTCAATCCTTCTCTGTATGAGAGGAGATCTGTGCCCAGCAGTGGGACGATAAAAAGGTTGTTGATGATGAACGGCGTCGGTGTCGAATTATTTGTTATCAATTTAATATTTTCGAGCTGATCTTTAGTAACATAATTATTATTATTTAGTAAACAACACTATAAATAATTTAAAAGTCCAATGAAAAATTAGCGTGACATTCGTCTTAGCATTTCCGTTAAAAAAAAAAATTAATAATTAATTATATGAAATGTTTTTAAGGTAGCCATGACAACGTCGATGACGTCTATGACATATCTCTATAGAAGACCTATTTCAGAGAGAAAATTAATCGCAAGTTTAGCACATCGCGACTATCAGTAACATGGCAAGCGTGTAGAACTGAGTTCGCGCCCTGCAATATGCATGCTCTTTTTGAAAATCTATAAATTGTTTTCAAAAGATGTAGTCGCACGCACACAAACATACCGTGCCGAAGACTGCCGAACTGAAACGACGTTAGACAATGTACGGCCTTCAAGCCACACCTCCGTGCCCGTCGGAGTGGGGAGCGTGAGGTTTTTTCGTTACGGAATTTCTGGATTCGGTCCCCGCGCTCAAGGCCCGCGATAGAAGCTATGCAATAGCTTAAAAACATAAGAAAAAATACAACTTATTGTCATCATCATCATCTGCCTAGTTTTCTTCTCAACTGTCTTTGGTCGGCTTCTAGTCTAACCGGTACCATTATTACGTAACACACCATTACTGTCAGTTGGAATCATTTTGAAGCTTACTGCTATTCCATTGCTTCTTATGTTCGAAAATGTGTCTGCTCAACAACGTAAATAACGCAATGAATTCTGTTGAACTGTCAAAATGAAACTTTTTGCTACTAATAATGTGTTACGCAATTACCCTGCGGATGCAGTTTTTTACGAGTATTTTATATGATGTGCCTATCTGACCTCCTCAACCCAGTTAGCCCACGTTCACACGGGCGTAAAAATATAGCGGAGGGATTTTATCGTGCATTGAATTCACTGCGTGTAGGCGAGCGTCGACAATCCAACAGAACGCATCCCAGTGCGACAAAAAACACAGTTGGATTTTAAATTTTCGGCACTAACCAATGCGTTGAAAACACAATGCAATCAAATCAATCCGCCTAGCTTTTTGTTTTTCTTTTCTGTGTTGGGATTGGCTTCCAGTCAATAGGGTTGTAGCTGAATATCACTGACGCAGTCAAAGATAAAAATAATTCTCGGTGGTATGTCATAACATCGGCTGCCGGCAGAAGTTACCGCCCACCAGGCGCGTGCGCTCCATAGAGGCATTTAAGCACTGCATACCCTAATAATTTTCCAATTCGGAACACCCTAATCGTATTATAATATATTTTTTGTACTACAATACATTTTGTTAAAACACTACACTAAAACAGTAATACCGCCATCTTTTGGGGCTAGCGGAAACTAGCTAACACACATTACATATGCGTGCGTACGCGTCACTAGCGCTACGGAGCGGAGAGCGACGTAGGCACGAACTAAATTTGCTTATTTTTTAGCGAGAATGGCCGTGTATTTATATAAAATTATTTGTTGGTGTGAGTAATTTTCTCTAGTGTGCCCGCAGAATTTCATTCATTTTTAAGCCCGGAAAGGCAGTGCCTATTTGGCAAACCGACCAAGTTTAGAGGCTATGACAAATAGCATAATTGTTTTTCGTTAAAATACCTATTTATTTTACCAGCTTTGCAATGTTAAATTACTTCATGTTTTTGTTGTTGTGATGTTTGTTTTCGTTTTAAGTGCAAATGAATTGAATTAAGTTTATTTACTTTAATACGTATTTCTTTCTAAAATATGCAAAATTATACCTGTGAGATTTGTTGGTTTAGTTGTTTTTCAACGTAAAGTTTTGAGCAAAAATATAAATTAAAGAGCGTTGTGTTCCCAATTTGGATGTAACTCAAAAAAAGGTAATATCACACGTTGTTTTAATAAAAAGTATTATGATAATTATAACTGGTTAGCAGGCTGTGTACACACAAATTATTTTGTTTCCTGTGTATATTATTTTCAAAACATGATAGTAAAAATGTTTGGGGTTTTTGATATTCAGATTTACATAATTTTCACAAAGCCCCCTCTAAATACGATTCTTCGGAAAAACATTTAGATTCTTATTTAAAGTCCCAAATTTTTGGAAAAGGTAGAATAGATGACGTGGTCTCGACGAATCGCTTAATAAACGAAAAATATGGTCCACTCTCAGACGATGGGCACGCGGGGCGTTGAATTCCGTCAGCTGTTGCCACGATGCAACAATGGCTAAATGTATTTGTGAAAAAATATAACATACATAGTGTAAAAAGATTAGAAACGATTAGGTTTCGTATAAAGAAAAAATAACGTTGTATAAACACAGAGATTTGGTTGTGTATGTATGCATACACTTTTCTAAAGTTATATGTACTTTTTAAGTATATCTGGGACACCAATGACTGAAGGTGAAGGAAAACATCTTGAGGAAACCTGGACTTTAAGTCTGAAATCGCTAACCCCCATTGAGCAAGCGTGGTGATTACGCTCAATCCTTCTCTGTATGAGAGGAGATCTGTGCCCAGCAGTGGGACGGTAAAAAGATTGATAGTGATGATGATGATGATCTATGCATACCCTCAAAAAAATCTCTGTGCACGCCCCTGCCGCCCACCAGACAAAGTCTTGCCGCCAAGCGATTCGTCGTTTTCCGGCATGATGTGTGGTGACCCCGTGCGAAGACGGATCTGAGCAGTTGTAGTCGGATGTGTACCGGGTACGCTGCGGATGTCGGGAGTTTGGTTGTGGAGGGTAGCGGGTCCGAAGTATGGTGTTCCGCTGGCCGATCGCAGGTAGTTGGGGCCCAAGTAGTGTGCCAGCCGTACAAAAGAAGATGCCCTGCCAACTGCGAAAAATCCCAGGGTGTTCCCAACTTACTGGTTGGCGACCAATGGTAATTCCTGGGAGCCTAAACCCTCCCCCCCTCAGCCTCCAGACTCTAGATCTCCCTCTGGCGCAGCATCGTTAGTCGTGCCTTCCTTATTCACTCTGTTTTCTTTAGAGTGAATAGACTCTTAATATACAAGCGCGCTTTATCATCAACGATTGCATCACTGCTTACTATCAGGCGCTAGTGTATACTTATAAAGAAACAAAAAACAAAATCAAAGCAAGGTAGCGATTTAACGAGACATACAAGACACAGATAATCATAAAACAAGTATATGGAGTGACTGCTGAATCTGACCTCCATAACCCAGGTTCTGTGTAATACTTAGGCACAAGCCAATAATGCCCAAAATACAATATGCAAAAAAAAGAACGTTGCAAAAAAAACGCGCTCGAGCAATCCTGGATAAGATTGAAAAATTCAACTCATGGTACGCTCATTAATCAACTTTAAGTTTTTCTGTCACCGCGTTTTCAGCCAGTTACCAGTTTTTTCTTATCCTTTTTTTGAAGAGAATTTAGGCAATTTCTTCTTGTTTGATAAATATAGATTCTGTCTTTAGGTTGTATCTATCACTTGAGTGAGGGAGCCGTATAACATTAGGTTACCGAAGCGTGATTTTTTATATTTCTTAACAGAAATAATTTAAAATTGGTTGTTTTGACATAGAACGGCTTAGTTAGTAAATCATTTATAATAATATATTCGTCCATATATGAGGGTCTACATAGAGAATACACCTATAAGGGCTTAAGAAGCCATATGTATGATATTTTTAGAAACAAACTAACTTAAAACCTTCAAATACGACAAATCCTGGTAACATATTTTTTAATATCCATTATCCCATCTTCCATGTAGTTCAGTGAAGCGAGCGGAGGCAGAATTGCGCAGTGGAACCATGCTGGCCTATAAATTTATAGAAAAATATGAAATATTTTATAACAGACTAGCTGCGCCGCGTGGTTACACCCGCATAGGTTTCGATATGTTTTTCTTTTATATGATCCGCTCCTATTAGTGGCAGCGTTATATAGCCTAAAGCCTGGATTACTGGGCTATCCAACGCAAAAACAATTTTTAAAATCGGAACAATAGTTCCTGAGATTAGCGCGTTCAAACGCTCTAATCTCAGGAACTCACTAACAAACAAACATCTTTATATATTAGTATACATGTGAACAGAGGAGTGATTGTTGTATTTTTGAACTAAAAACTGATGCTACTTGAAAAATATAGTAATTTAGTAATTTTATGAGTTACTTTTCCAGTCCTTGGTCTCATCAAATACCACAAACCGCTCATGCCTTGTACCACAGTCAAAGACAGGTGAACCAACTCCAGGAACTATGTCAAGATGAACCATTTTTTAATCGTGTCGTTTAAAGCGAGGCACTTGGACGGATTCCGCCTCTAAATACTGAATGAAGACTCTTTGTTTTAAGAAGATAATTGGACACTTGATTAGGTACTTGTAGATAGTACAGTAAACAGCGAAATAGCCAATCGCAGTATTAATATCTCAGCAAAAATCAGTGTCAGAAATATGGGGAAATACGACGCATTTTTGGCAGATTCAGACTGAAATATAACTCTTGATTCTTTATTGCGTACCATAATGTATGTATTTACAGTTAGTAGGGAACACACAATTCACACGGGAATCACAATTATGAACCCTGTCGGGCACTGCATTTAACAAATCATCTAATTTAATCAATACTGCAACTCCCATCATTTCTGAATTGCCCCTCAGGTTAAAATTTTCTAATTGACAGCCGTTTAATGTCATAGCAACGATGATAGTTTTAACCGACAGTTAGCAGGTTTATTGCTTAACACACTGTCAGTAGCAATGGGTTTCATTTTGACAATTCAACAAGATTCATTGCGTTATTTACGTTAATGAGCAGCCACATTTTTCAAAAATATGGAGCATTGGATCAGTAATATGCTATTATTGCAATTAGGGTGCTGGTCTGTGATAGCAACCCAACAGTACCTACCCTTATTACAATGAGAATAAAGGTTCCTTACACGTCGCTAGAGATATACCGCCTTATTCATAAACGCTGCTTAAAGTTAACTAGTGATTAGCGATTCTTTCACCATACATTTTTGACCTTTTAACGTCACTTAACATAAATCATCCTTTATGAATAAACACCATAGTGTTTAAGGGGTTTATCCATAAGCGATGATTAAAGTTAAATAACGCAAAAAGATCAAAAATGTATGTTTAAAGAATCGCTAATCACTAGTTAACTTTCAGCAGCTTTTATGAATAAGGGGGATAATAATCAGAGGAAAAATAACCGTAAAAGGACTGTATAGCTTGTATCTGTGAGACACAGTGACGACACTCTACTATACTGAACTTTTTCTAAACCTCGGCCTACATTGATAATAAACACGCTATTCTGTATAAAATACAAGTAAGCCTGTGTTTTTATGTGCACATTTAATAAGTGTAATAGACAAGGAGAAACTACGAGAAAGTTTAAAGACATCGATTTGCATAGTGCGCTTCCCTCGCTTGCATACCTTCAGGCGGGATTGAAGTCAAGCACTAGTTTATAAAAAAAACAACAGTTCAGTTTTATAAAACTAAAAAGCTCTTCATCATTTTAAACAATTACTAATCCTTTTGAACAGGATAAAATTCAAGGAAAATTACGTAAAATAAAATCTAGCCAATTCAATCCATTTTCTCCCTTTAGTGGGAGAGACTGCTGCACTAATTAAGTGCACGACCTTTCAGTAAAACGCGACAATAGACCGGAAAATCGCCAAGACTCGTACGTTTATAGATATTTTCCTTCGCTAAATAAAAATGTCTACTTTTGCAAATACTTATGGCTCATTTCTAATGTAACCATGGTAGTCTCCAATGACGGAGGTATTGGTAACAAACCGTCAGATCCCCGAAAATATTAGCTAATGTTATTGGCTTTACCTTTTACCTTTCCGGAATGGTTTCTAGGAAGGAACGAAATTCGGTTGCTGAAGGGTGCTAGAAAAATGTTGCCAGGTGCAGAATATTATTGTGATTACTGGGTCAAGATGTGACGTCAATTATGATAAAAACGTTGCAACATTGGGAGATGGTTTGAAAAATTCTAAGTTTAAGATCGTTTGTTTATTACTATGAAGCACATTATAGGTATCATTTATCAAGCGTTTAAGATAGAAAATAAATCTATTCATAATAAAAAAGTAAGTTTTTTGCGAAATTAATGTTGTTTTTTGCGATGTCTGACTTTTGTACTGCTCAAATCAGAGTTAGTCTTATAAAATTTTAGATCACTATAAGAAACAGGTTTGATAGACATAAGTATTAATGTGAATTGCCAATTTTCATGCAGGCCATTTATTTTTTGCTAATTCAGTGAATACTGATGAAAATATCTGTAAATGTAAGATACAATGGTTATTTCTGTGAATTGTAGACACAATGGTACTTTCCCTTATAAGGGATAAGGGAAGGGAAGGCCGATAAGGGAAGGTATCATAACCATTCTATCTTCAATTCACAGATTTTTTTTCCATTTCCAAAAAATCACTCGACATTTTGTATAGCAATGTCCGTTCCTAATGTCATCAAAATGGCGCTTTTGCATTATCCCACAATTTCGAGGAGTACGTATCCGTAAGTACGCCGTTTTGAGTAGAAATAAGTTTTCTTTCAAAAAGGATTAATTCTCTTTTAAAAATTCTCTTTTCATTTCATTGTCTGTTGGCTATATTATTTGTGGTACATCGTCCGATTGGAGTAGAACACAGGTGTACAAATGTTATGTCGGCAGTAATAACGTTATCGGTGCTTATTTAGGTGAAATGGTACGCGTTGAATTATACGAGTATTGCAAAGTACGGGTGAGAGAGAGAGAGTCAATAACAAAGTAGATTAAGTATTTCTGAATGATCTGCTTTGTAATCGATTTTGTATCTGTTGTATTTCTTGGGTTGGGCAGAGAGGACTTTTAATACACATTTAGCCAGTAATTTCAAAATCCTATGTAAAATGAGGCTGGCTTTTTGCCACCAACAAGGCACAAATCCAGATTTAGACTGCATGATTTGGCATTCCTAAAGGAAATACCTACTCAATAATATGCTTGACTTTGGAGTCAGACCCAGGACCTTATGTTAAGCATTAGTGCTTTCGACCAGTACATTAAAAAAACATACAGGTATTTTAAAAATACGTATAAAAGTTAAGGGTTTAACGTTGTAGGTTCTAGTCCATTCTAGAATCAATTGCAAATTTTGACGTTGAAAAGTAATATCTTAATCAAGAATCCAGAAAACCTATTTCTGAAATTCAGCATGGAAACAAATGTTTAAAGGTCATACACACAATTTCTTTTACGTACTCAGCTCGATAGTAGGTAATTACGAGTGTAGGTTTTAAAGCAATTATTCTAACGCGTGAAAATTCCACTTGTAAACTTATACAACAAATTGTTTGCAATAAAATTAAATGAGCATTTATGTGAACTCTGACCTTTGTCGCAGAGTCGTGAGTTTAATGTCACGAATGCTACCTACGCTGTAGAATTTTCTTAGGCAAAGCATAAGGTAACAGAGTGGGTACAGAGTACAGCCATGGAAGACGTGGGTATAAGCACACAGTCAATGATTACTTTTACACCTACGCTTGTGTTTGAAAAGACTCTGTGAAGAAAATTATACGCAAGTAGATTATACGCTGTTTTATGTGTGTGTAAATCGATATTATTCTGCGGAAGAGAGTATGATTAGAGCAAGAGTTCGTGTAAATGTTACTGAAGTGTATTTTAGGAATATGTACCTGCTCCCTAATTGTGTAACACATTATTACTGTCAGTTTGAGTCATTCTGATACGTATTGCTCCGTATATACTAAAAATGTGTCCGCTCAACGACGTAAATCACGCAATGAATATTGTTAAACTGTCAAAATGAAACTCATTGCTACTGACAGTGTGTTATAATGTAATTACCTTGCTGATGATTGACACTTTCAACCACAATCTGGATTATTTTTTAAAATATTGCTAATGAATTACTTCATATGGTCGAAAAATTTATCTCCTCAGCAAAATGCAATACAGTGCATATTGTTTAGCTGTCAATAAGAAAGCCATTTCTACTGATTGTGTGTTACGCAATTAATTTGAAGTTTTATTTTGTTAAACCTATATACTGGTTTGACATAAGAAATAATATATTAGTTTACGCTATCAACTGTTACAACTGTAACTACACATATTTACGATTTCCTCTGTTGTACTAGGTACCATTTAGATCTAGGAACCCTCTTATGATTAATTTATTTTTTAAACTTAAATTAAACCTTCGTTAGGATAATTTGTAGGTATATAAAAATATTTTATTTGCAGAAGTTGAGAAAAAACTACGATGTCATTTATATTCCACAAAAGTAAATATTGGTTCATTTTATATATTTGATAGCATCGTTCCCAAAAATGCTGATATTAGATTTGCTCAAAAACAGTTTTTCCTACAAAAATGGGTACTGTTACAGCTGCCGTTCTACGCTCATGTGAAATTGAGAGACATTTATGCCGAATCGAAAGCCAAGCCAGTGGCTATAGACCTCATAATGTACATACTGAGCTTCCATCTCTAGAAATGTAATTGCGCTAGGGAAATACCCAAATAAAAATAAGGATACTCATGTATCTAAACATTCCTTCAATCATGAGTAAATATTATACTGCCTATTTGGACGTATTGAAGGGTTCAGGTTTCGACGGCGGGGTTAGCGCAGTGGTGGCGCAATTGACTGCTGCGTTTTATATATATCCAGCAAACATGTTATTCTTGTCAATGGTACGACTGTATTTTTTAAACTTTGTTTATCCAAAACTTAGCCACTTCCACAGCCTGGTCGGTGGCAGAGCACTCTTAGACTGCGTGTTTTGGGACACAGATCTCAGGACAGAACGTGTATTATGGTTTATGACATAGCTCCATAGTCACAACCAACTGTTATGTTGTTGCCACCGTCTGGTCATTGACAATGAAAGTGCGTTACGTAGTTTACCTACCTAACTCCTTTCAGCTTTGTGTTCTCTCTCCAAACAGACATTCTGTTTTATGAGCTAGTAGTGAGGTTGTTGAAGACAGCGTCCGTGGCAGCGAACGTAGCCTCTGCGCAAGGTGGCGCTGATTCAATCCCTGCGTAGTGCAAATATTTGTATGCATGAATATTTGCACTAGTTTGGTCGTACCTCGGAAAGCACGTTAAGCCATTGGTCCCGGTTGCCATGCGAACATCTAATGGCAGTCGTTACGGGTTGTTGCAGCCCGCAAAATTCCAACAATTGGTCTAACTGCAATGCTTCGATTTCGCCTTCGGGTTGTGGAGATCAGACGGTAGTCGCTTCACGGGAAATACCGAAGTTTAGCCAAAATCAGCAGCTAACTGGTAAAGCGGACCCCAGATACCAAAGCTGAAAAAGCTTTGGATGCGACTGTATTAACGCTGAGATGATGTTGATGAGTAAGGTTGTTGAGGCCGATGGATGTGAGCAGCACAAGACCGGTCATCGTGGAAAGCCTTGGGGGAGGTCTTTGTGAAGAAATTGGGGTTGTTGGCAGTCGGCAGCTGATGATGCGTTTGGTGCAAATGAGTTGTGGGTACGATTTCCATATAGAAAAAGTATTAGACTAATTAACAGATAGTTGATCAAAGTCTACCTGTTTGCATAGTTAGTCAATAGTATTCTCATTAGTGGGAAACAAACCTCCTTTCAGTGAAAATGAGATCATCCACGACACGGGCCAAGTGCAAGTGTCAGATATCTTCATTTTTTGATTTTAGACATAGTTTTCTCACGATATCTTTCTTCACCATTTCGAGTTCTAGTTGTATATATTTGTACATTCACTATACATACAAGAGAAATTCCAATAACTTTTTCCTTACACAAACAAAATAGGTATTTGTAACTAAGTTAGTAAGTAATATACAACAGTTTTATATTAAGAATCTAAAAGCCTTCATACCAGCACTTTTATGATGTCCACGGAGCAACTCAATAAAGGTCCATAACGATGTATTCCAGAGGGATATTACCATAATCACCAATCTTCATAGGGGAACAAAGTATGTTTGTAGAACATAGGGTGATGGTCAACCTGCAGATATATTATCTCTTTTGATATTATTTCCGCTGGAAATTGTTTAATGTTTTGTAAATGAAATATCAGGATCTTTGTGAAAAACTTCGCATTCGATGATTGTCAAAGTTTGTAAATAAATCCCTGATTAACCCAACTTATTCGGATTTTTGGTCAATTTGCAGGAATTTACTCGACCGTAATGGGTGAATTGTCAACTTCTACGAAGTTATTTCGAAGCGAGTTGACAACTCCCGAAAAATGTATACCTATGGTAATTGGCGCGTTTTGATTGCTATATAAAATGAAAGAAAAAAAAATACGCGTTTTATAACTCTTAAATCTTCTTTTTCCCTTCTGGTACTTTTATGCATTAGTGTTCTTTTTATATATATAATTCAAAATGTGCCGATTTCCTGCGAATCTTCTAATCTACGAACGAAAGCCACGTATTCATAGCATGGACCTTAGTGGTTTTAAATTGAACAGTTCTGTTTACTGGGCCAAGAACAGCCAAGGAAGGGAAATTAAAGAGAAATAATTATTTCTATAACTCTTGCTACTCATTAAACATCACGCTCTTTTCAGTACTCCCAGCTGAGTCTGTATTATTTGTTATCCTAATTCCTATAATATTTCTACTATCATAATATTATAAACGTGAAAATTTTTTGTTGTTTCAAATTCTTCCATTGAATGAATTTGGATAAAATTTGCCACAGAGGTTCGACGATGATTAAGATAGATACTTTTAATCCTGATATTCCCACGGGATCAAAACTTATTATAACTTATTTGTATTGTGTGGAGAAAATATTTTTTATGTCTTATATATGTAGTATGTATTAGTCTATACAATATGTAAAGAAAACCCTGTCCGATACGTGAAGGTATTGTTAGGTATTGTTAGGTATCGATAACTGATTCTACGAATGCCTACAAAGCCCGGCTAAACTTAAAAAAATCGCCCTAAAAATTTATATTATTACGCAAAACGAGGTAACTTAATACATAAGCGGGCGAAGGGAGGCGTTGTACGCGGCACGTAGTCGCATCGCTCATAATAATACCGTCAAAAATGGTGTTGTCACATTTTTAAAAATGACCAATTTTTAGGGAGGTTGGAATTAATTCGCGGAAAAAGGAGGTTATTTAATAATTATGTATAATTTCATATTTTTATTCATGATATATTATTATGTAATGGGTCGAAAGGAGTTTTATTTACATATTGTAAGTATTGTTTTTATAATTCAGTCATTATCATACTGTAAATTATAAGCTCTATTCATTTTCATCCCCACTGAAAATGAAAATATGAAATGTACAGCAAGATACTTTGTGTAAAAAAAAGTCGTTGACTCACAGCTTCGCATTCAAAGCTTTCTTTACTTCTTTGTGTTGGTCCGTTTCATTGCAAAGACAAGTAGGTCAGCGACGTATCAGTTCTGATACACAATGTTGGTAAATAGGTTATGATATTTTAAATATTATAAATAACGATGATATTATAAAATATAGATTAAAGTTTTTTGAGTCTTCTGCGATTTGTGTTGCACATTACATTTTCTGGAAAGAAATACAAAAAAGATACGGTTAAATGAATACAAACGACATTTACTACGGAATACATATTAAAAGGCGAGATATGAGGAGATCCGCAGAAGAACGACGGTGACCGACATAGCTTCGAATAATTGCAACACTTGCAATTGCAAATCGCATAAAATTGTAAACGGATTAGAACATCCTTTAAAAATATTGGTTCACTGACCGCCGATCGGCGGCAGCGCGATTCTGTACCGACTTGATTTTTTGGCGCCATTATTATTAAAGTTTGGGACAGGATGCGGTGGTCATTAACCTGTAAGCGTTTCCTTATCAACATGTATATCTGTGAAAAATGAAAAATAATTTCCTGTGACTAAACTAATGGACATATTTATATGGTTTTTTATGGGTCGACTGAGAATGTGGTGAGGTATGCGATGTTTAATTTATTGTCGTATTGTCAGCACCACTCTGTATAAAAATAATAATGAGTTCGGCCGTGGAGGGTCTCCAGATAAATCTCCCTCTGGCGCAGCGTCGTTGGTGGTGTTGTTGGGTTTAACATTCCATCATCCTTCCTATTTACTCAGTTTTTTTTAGTGAGTAGGCTTAATAAACTAGTGTGCTTTAGTATCAACGAGTGCATCTCTGCTTACCATCAGGCGGGATTGCGTTCAAGCACTAGTTTCTAATTATTAAAAAAAACACTATTATTTTAAACTAAAACCTAAAACTACAATCATTTTACTTATGAATCAGAAGGCAAATCATAATGAAAACAGTATTATTAACTAAGCGTTTTAACGTACAATATTTTGGAATCTACCAAATGAAAGAGTAAAAATATCGATATCAGACAATTTGGAGTTTTAGATGATATAATATATGACATTAATAGTTGGTTGATCTAGTCTGAATGTTGCTATAATTATCATGCTCGTTGTCAGATACGTCTTATTTCCTTTTGCCTAAAGGTTCTTCAAGGTAAGTCAGTTATTTCCTAACTTATTTATTTAATCAACTCTGATTTATATCGCTGTTTTGACTTACTCTTTTATGTTTAAGAATGCTTGTGAAGCTTAGTGACTCTAGTATTTGAAGAAACCTCGGCTGGTAGAGATTTTTCGACGCTATATACAAGTTTTTAGGCAGTTTCGCCATGTTTTCATCTATGTACCAAACTTCATGCAAATCTGTTTTGTAGTTTTTACGTGAAAGAGTATTAGGTATAAGTTGTTATTTACGTATTAATTCTGAATAAAATGATGAAAGGAAAAAAAAAAACAAAGCAAGCTATGAAAAGTTTAAATTAGGTACCTGATTTTCTCAACATCTTCAAAAGTTATATGTACGAGTAGTTAGGCAGGCACGTGTAACAACATAACCTTTATATTTCTTCTCTTTCTGGGCTTCATTTATTATTCAACAGGGGTTTGAAACTTTCACCTTGAACGCAGGTACGTAGGTACCATTTTTGCGTTTATTTCAAAGTGGATTCACTCGGTTATGTAGTTGAAGAACATTGATTAAACAACACGAGAAATTAAAATTGCTTGGGAAAAGGATACAGTCTTTCTATTCCACAAACCGACGACGCTTTGTACATATGTGTTCGTGTGCGTGAAGACGAGTAGAATCCGCATATGGCACATAGACGCACACATACTCTCGTCGTCCCCAAGATTCGTGTGGGCTACAACGACAGTACCTACCCGATAGGGCTTTCCTTAAGATGTTAGGCAGAGGCGTATTTTACAGTACACCACCAATTTACCAGTTAAACATCGACAGTTTAATAGTTTGTTATTAGCCAGTTTGAGTGGATGTGACGCAAGTTCAACCATATCGTTTATTTTTTGATAAATTTTTGTGTCTTGATGTGGTTTCCCGCAATTATTTTTCCTTCTTTTAAGTTTCATTTTTTGGCGCGCGGACTAAATCGCCATCTTGTTTTGTAAATACAATTTTAGGAATATTTACCACATGCCAATGTCACTCAAATGCCAATGTCTGTCATTGGCAAGTAACAATGTAACTTTTGTAAAGTTATATGTACTTTCTAAGTAAATCTTGGACACCAATGACTGAAGGTGAAGGAAAACATCTTGAGGAATCCTGGACTTTAAGTCTGAAATCGTCAACCCGCATTGAGCAAGCGTGGTGATTATGCTCAATCCTTCTCTGTATGAGAGGAGACCTGTGCCCAGCAGAGGGAGGATAAAAAGGTTGATAATGATGATGGTAAATGTTACTCAAGCGCGAAAAGATTCTTGCAGCATGCTATCTATCTGTAAACTGTCAATAGTCTGTGTGTGAAGTGAAGTGTACCATGTCGCCGTTTATTATTAATTTCTACATACACGTAGCAGACGTAAAATTTTACGGCTTCCACAGCATAGTGCAGTCGAATTTACGGCGTAGTAAACATACGCGGGAAATTAGTTATTGTTTGCACGAAACCTCCTTGCTATGTAAATGTGTTGTATGTGCGTAGCTTGTAATGTCAGTATCGTACTGATAAGCCATCTTGACATGACATAGTATAAGTTACAAATTATGTAATTTTATTTAGCGATTTGGGGAATTCGTATTGAATTTTTAGAAGCCAAGGATATGATTATTTTTCTTAGAATGAAGCTCTCAAAAGGTTTTACCAGAGTAGGTAAAACTCTTTATGTTTGATTATTATACATATTCTAAGTGATGAGCATCTAGAGTATGTTTAAAACATTAACTTAAATTACGCTTTGAACCCCCGGGGGTAATGTAGGTATATATACTTAATTATGATATCTTCAAGGTTTAATATTTTATAGCAGCGACATTTAGTTTTAAAAAAATGCTGGTCAGTGAGGTATCACTATAACACTGCCACTTCTTTTTCTTCTAATCTTCAGCCTATAGAGGTCCAAGGCTTTCCACGATGACCGGTCTTGTGCTGCCCACATCCATCAGCTTCCCGCGACTTTCACCAGGTCATCGGTCTACCTTGTTGGGGGCCTGCCTACGCTGCTTCTTCCTCTACGTGGCCGCCACTCCAGAACCTTACTGCCCCATCAGCCATCGGTTTTACGAGCAATGTGCCTCGCCCACTGCCACTTAATTTTAGCGACTCGAAGAGCTATGTCGGTGATTGTGGTTCTTCTGCGGATCTTCTCATTTCTGATTCGATCGCGCAGAGAAACTCCAAGCATAGCTCTTTCCATCGCCCTTTGTGTGACTCTGAGCTTTTATATGAGGCCCATTGGAACTAATAAAAATATAATATATAAAACAGAATAAAAAGAAACGCCTATTTAATTCCAGTACACAAATATCACTTGAAATTACAAACAGTGAATCAAGTTATTGTTCAACCCATACCTACGTTGCATCGCAATTGAATGCATTATACTGCTCTTTGTAGATAATAGGCAACTGCTACCTGTCGCATTGAGTGAGAAATGAATAGCTTTAGCGAGAATACATACATAAGCTATCGTGAGTGGCACTTGATTTAGCAGAAGCTCTGGAAATGCATGTTATGTGCATAGAGGTTCTTGAGTTAACAATAGGTCACCCTATCAATTCATGGAAGGTCTCTTGTCGAGGAAATGTAGTGTTGTTGAACAGATTTTATTATGGGACAGATTTTATTATATATAACGTATAAATAATGCAGATGAGAGTGGAAGCACCGGGAGGGGACACTTAAGAGGACTTTGTGACCTTATAGGTGATATTCTTCGGAAAGGTCAGGTGTGTGTTTAACGAAGAAAAAGGGAGTATGTAAAGATCATAGTAGATGAAGTTTAGTAGTTTTTGTCTGCCCACATGGTAGAAAGGTCAGAGTTTTATATACATATCGTGGATCGTCGATATCGTTTTGATAAAAGTTGCTCATTTGATTTATGTAGTAGTGGAGCAAACGTTGTGACGTTATTTTGTAATAGCGGCACGTGGAAAGAGCCGTTTTGGAAAGTGGAGATTGTCGAACGGGGACTTCGGATTGAGACGCGGACCACGGCAATTCTCCGCGGCGAAACTGTCGGTTTGCCTATTTATATTGTTATTTTCAAGATTGGAGGGTAAATCTACACTGAGTGCTTTAATTTCTTTCTAAACTTCACCTACGAAATGGAGCCTTTACTAATACACCAAAATGGTGTATTAGTAGTATTACGACCCTAGCGCTCCGTCGTCACTGACGTCGTCATACATAAAATGAAAGTTCGGGTCTCTTTATATCTAACAGAACAGGCAGAAACCTAGACAAGATTTAATTGCTTTTAAATATTTTCGTCGGTATTTCTTTAAACACTTTCATCAAGATTGACTTCTGGTTTTCTGTAGCATTAGAAAATCCAATATACAGAACTTTCTCTGTCCCCTGATATTGCATCACTGTCAAGATCACGGCAATGATAATAGGTGCATTAAGACATTAGTTGGGTAGTTGCCATTGACAACTTTATTACAATTACAGTGATTTTTATTTATTAAACGAACCGTAGTTCTCTCGCTTTGTTGTATCCGACATAAACGTTAGTTCTCATTGTGGAATGTGAAGAATATGGACTCAAATATTAATGATCTCATTTTGTACTGCCTTATTCTATTCCTTTGTGTCGCTGGCACGACGACGATGATAGCCAAAACTTTCACGATGTCTTCGGTAGAAACGCGGTGGTCACTTTGACTGCTAATTTTTGGACACAGATGACAAGATCGCAGGATAGGGGTAAATCATACATTGTGACATAGCTCCACATCCACGTCCTAGTGCCGACCCGCCGAGGTACCACCACTTTATTAGATTAGAGTTTCATATTCCAACTTATGTTTAGAGATGGTAAGAATTGGCTGACTTGCTTATGTTGAAAGGGAAATACATCATATTATTACGTAGATTTCATTTCATAATTGCCTAAAGGCTGGTGGTTTTAGCAAGTATATCTTTTATACATGGAATGAAATTGACGTCTAACAGTACTGGAATGAAAAAAATTACAAAAATTATTATTAATTATTTTCAGTATAAGACTTACTATAAAGTAGTTTCTCCAACCTTTCAGTCATCTAAACTTTTATACATAGATATTAAAGTTTGGTTGAATGCACTCTACGACGCCATTTATATAAATAATAAAGAGCAAATGGCAGTTTCCTATCCATATTTTAATTAAAACCGATCTTGAACCATTAAGCAGCTCAGTCCCCTTTGTAGTCGTCTCTCCCAATGGTCTAGATTACGCTAAGATGAATAAAAATGTTCAAAGCTAATCCAGTAGAATCGATTGCAATACAATTACTAAAGATGGGGATATCTTCTGCATAAATAATTTCCGATAAAATTAAATGTTAGTGCGGAGGAATATTAAAAACGATCCGCCGTCTAACAGAAACTTGCGCAAAAGGCCAAAAGTGACAGTCACATTAAGAGTCGACCAAAATGCTATCTTGACATATTAAGTATGCACTCCAACCCTAAACGGCTCCAACATATGAGTTGAAAAAAAGAGATTGGAGTATTTACCTACGTCGATTGGGCTTTCCGCATCTGCAGCAGTCGCTCCAGTACACCCAACCGTGCTTGGAAGATGGGATGACCCAATGGTGTTGAACACGTTGCATCTGTTCTCTTCCCATAGACACGTTTCAAACCATTGCGTAATAAAACTACTGGCACCCCGACGGTGAAGTACATGACGCATGATATCATTGATGCTGTTGTGCCGTGTTATACAGCCTGCGCTTTTATGCAAAATATTTGAATTAATTTCCTTTTCAAGGAGTAAAGGAAAAAAGGGTAATTTAATGTAACCTTTAGCCAACCGATCTACAATTGATGAAAGTCTCGATGAACGAACTACCTTAAAAGAAACACGTATTCAATAGAACATAGAAGCTTCTCCTAATGTTCTCACAGCTTCCCCCAGGCCTCCTCACTGTAAGAGGAAGTGGGCTATAAATAATCGTCCAAGTGGGCTTTTGACTACCCGCAATTTTTTATTTTTTTATAAATAAGTTGCCCCACACTAAGCATTTCTCCTGTATCGAGGGTGCGTTTAGAAATATATAAAACTCACCTACACAAACATGGGAAACCGCGGGGAACAGTTAATTTACTTTATAAAGCGTAGTCGTGGGTGGAGAACGCTTTCGATCCTTTTATTTAATATTCAATAAAATGTTCAAATATAAACTTTTCTTTCACAACCTTTTGAAAATAAACTAATCGGGACCTTATTTACGTTTCCTGATATTTTTAGTTCACCCGGATGCCCTTAAAGTATCAATTTGGAGATGCTTATATGTATATTATTTTTCTTTATTGCTTATTCAGTTCAATTCAGTCAATCTTTCGAGAGCTAGGTGTGATAATAAAACTTTTCTCTGTCTGCCTTCGAAGAATTTTTGAATATTTTGGCCACATTGCCAGAAAGGATGGAGGTTATCTCGAACATCTAATGGTTACTGGGAAGAGAACGACGGTGTTCTAGAGGTCGCAGTCCAATAAGGTGGATTGAATATACTCGCAGCCAGAGATCGTAACAGATTGCGAACTATTATAAAGCAGAGGATAATTCCACAGGGACATCACGACCCTCAGTAATGAGGAGTACGACGAAAGAGGAGGAGGGATATATTATATATTGTTTTACATCCAGTCTTGAATAATAATAGTTAGATATTTATTTATTTATTCAAAATTTCGTACATAATACACTAACTGTTAAACAGTAATGTGATGCTACCACAAAGAAATACCTAACTTAATTTTCACCCCGCAAATGTTATTAAAAATACAATAAGAATACCAGCAAAAATACAGTATAAATAAAATCCAACTTACGATTAAAATACAATAAAAATACAATTAGTACAAAACAATTCGAAAAAACAAAACAAAAAAAAAATACAATTAAAATTACAATTTTCGTTTATGACGGAAACTTAACAGAGCACCACCCGCTACTACTACTATGATATTATTAACATACTAATTTTGTTTCATTTACGTTCATGTATATACGTCTGGTAATATTACCAGACCTTTTTGGACATCACCAATTGATCACTTATAAGGGGTAAGTAATCAATTGATGCTGTTCAAAAAGATCTTATTCATAAAAGTTGCTTAAAGTTTAGTAGTGATTAGCGAATGTTTAACCCATAAATTTTCAGCGTGTAAACTTGACTGGACTTTCATAATTGTTTAAAAATAAACCCTTCTTTTTTCCCTTAGGGAAATGGATGGATGTCCACTGTCTGGGAGTGACAGAAGGTCATCGGTTAGGTCGTCATCTATAGGCTAAGAAAAACCTTGTGGTTTTTGTATGCACATGCACGTTTTTAATAACTGTTGATGGCACCAAAAGCGCACTGTTGGATTTTCCACTATATCCGCTAAGCTGAGCGTCGATAATCCAACGTGCTATTAGGCGTTCATTTGGTGTTAGTGAATACGGACATAAGTCCTATTCACGTCGAGGCCTTTGGAACGTCACGTTCTGACAATAAAGTGAGCAAACCGTTTGATATGAACATGAAGGGTTATCAGTATAAGGATCCGTGTAGCTATTTCATAGCAGCGTCATATACATAGTTAGTAGGATTACTTAATTAGCCGTGGTTGTATATTTTGATGTTTAGTTGATGATGTATATTATATATTTATTGTATAATATATATACACTGTTTCGCCTCTTCAACAACCTTTGTAAAATATTCGTAATATTCTGTAATTTATATAATGTTTGAATAAATAGTCTTCTCTTCCCTACTCTTCTCTTTTCTTCTGTTGGATACTGTTATTTTCTGTTGTATTTTGTTATTTTATGTTCTATTATGTTCTATTCTGATATATTCTGTTCTTTTATGTTCTATTCTGTTCTATTCTATTCTATTCTATTCTGTTATAATCTGTTCATGAACATGTCAGTTCCAGGATTATTCTATATTGTGTCTATTATTAATTTTTTTTCTGTCTACTCGGGTTTGCTCTTTACCAGGCGGCTGCCCATTGCTCACCGCCCGCAGCCTGCGCCTGCGGTGGCCGGGAGTTCGATGTTGTCTCCCGACCATGGCGTCTCCTGCGGCAGCTAGTGGCGCGAGGGCGCTGGGATTCCCGCTGCCTCACGCGCTCCGCCTCCTCCTTTGCTAGCATCACTGCTTGCCATGCACTCCTACTCAGGGCCATGGCCTGGACCAGGGTCGGACGGGAGAGATCGCCACCGATCGCCGCCACGAGGACACGGCGGTGCTCTACCCAAGTCGGACCGACCTCCACCGTACCCACTACACAATGGTGGCACCCTAGCGTTTGCTCTCGCCTTATTCGGAATAGGAACCTCTCGTGAGGACTTGCGTCAGGCGTAAGGAGAGGGCGCCATAGCGCTGGGTTGCTACAATCGCATTCTCCATGTCGCGATGAGATCCCGCCGGAGCACTGTCCGCCATACCGCGATTTCTCGCGGCAACGGAGTTTTGCCTCCTCTCGCCATTCCTACATGTGGGCGAGGGCTTTGGCCACCAGATCGTTGTTGCCGGATTCTCTCCAAATGATGCAATCCACGGTTTAGAAGTCCGGTAGTATATTTTGTTATCACCTTTGTTCCTTTTTTATTCTGTTTTTTCTTATTTGTCTATACAGTATGTTAAGAAAACCCTGTCCGACCCATAAGGATAATAAAGATTAGGTAAACACATGACCAAATATAATATAAAATTGTACGTAATCATCATAGTACCATAACAAATGAATTTTGAAATAATCTTTTTCCGCGAATTAATGCCAACTTCCCCGAAATTTGGTAATTTTAAAAAAAGTGACAAGACCGGTATTATTATGAGCGAATAGCGATGCGACCACGTGCCGCGTGCCCTGCCGCTCGCCGCCCGCGGAAGGGTGGTTAACGCACATTTATTAAGTTACCTCTTTTTGCGAAATAATATTTATTTTTTTTAGGGGGATTTTTTTTAAAGTTTAGCCCGGTTTTGTATCTATTAGTAGAATCAGTTATCGATACCTAACAACACCTTCACGGGACGGACAGGGTTTTCTTAACATACTGTATACATATATATGTGTACAAGTACATAAATGGTAAATAAATAAATACATATTAATCCTAAATGAATTCGAATTTCCTAGTCTTCGCATAGTTAAGTTGACTCTAAATTGGTGTTATTTTGGGGTTTCAAAATTCACTTGATTTGCCATCAAATGAAATTCGGAAAGTATGCACCTTAATTTTTTTTATCTTATTATTTTGTAGACTACCGTCTTTCGTAAATTATTTTACCTTTGATTTTGCATCTCTGTATACATATAATACCGGATTAATTTTTATTCTCGTAAAGATATCGTCTTGTATTAAGTCTGTCAAAATCACAGTGATCTTTACTGTTGGTGTAATAAGGTTATTTTTAAGTTGCAACTATCACGGATATAACTTTAAAATGCCTAGATAAATAGGTAAACAAACATCCATATCATGTTGAATTATTTTACTTTCTACTGGCATTATAATACAGAATATGTATCAGTTTTGCAAAAAAAAAACTAAGTGTTTTACGTACCTTTGAAATATAATATACATGTATATAGTACGTACTAAGATATTGGATTGAATGTATTCGCATTAAGTTAACATATATTTTTCTTACAAATTCTGTTTCGAAATAAAGCAAACAGACCTTAATTCCCTAAAGGCAATCCGTCGTCAAAATACTTGTTTACATTTGGTACACCAAAAAATTCACCAAGATTTATTCAACTGCTTTAGGGTCTACTAATTGAATATTCCATAAACAGTGGATCTTCGTTTCACAATACTCGTAGATTATGGATTCATCATCATCATTATCATCATCAACCTTTTAATCGTCACACTGCTGGGCACAGGTGTCCTCTCATACAGCGAAGGATTGAGCGTAATCACCACGCTTGCTCAATGCGGGTTGACGATTTCAGACTTAAAAGTCCAGGTTACTCAAGATGTTTTCCTTCACCTTTTAATCAGTCATTGGTGTCCAAGATATACTTAGAAAGATTATGGATTATGTTTACCTATGTAGTTAGATAAATCCTTCCATTTCAACTAATTACACGGGTGCTACGAACGGTAATAAAATAAAAAAATAAAAATTGTTTATTGATACCAGATACATTCACAGCTTTACAGGATAAAACAGGTAACAATTTAAATGTATAGTACAATACATGTTGATATTGATTCCCAAACTAAGCCTGAGTTTATTATATTTTGGGAAACAATGTTCAGTCATAGTGATGACATACAATATACATTAATTGATATTTGAGGACAAAGGTGTATATGGTTACAAAATAATTCTTCCTAATTATTATACTGAAATGTAATTACGGTATGTGTCTCGTGTAAAGTGCGTGCATGTATGTATTTATCACTAATTATGGGTGAGTGTATGTGGACGGATGAGTGTTAGAATGTAACGAACGGTGTGCGATCGTCGTACGAATGTTATAAATCAAACATGTATTTGATTATCAGTCACTACTAAGGCATTGATTTTTAGGCTAGAAGTCATTAACAGGTAGCTGGGGTGTTGTTATATATATCTACTTTATAACTTTATCACATAATTATTCTTATTCTCGACTCATATCCTTTATTTTTATCACAGAATTTGTGTAATACCTAAGGCTTAGCCTAAAACTCCAGCTAAAGTGCCATTATTTGTACATTAACGACATCGAAACCAACAACATTTACAAATGTCACTGAAAGTTATTCATTTCTCCAACTTTCTTTGACCTCAATGACCTTTACATTAAAGTCCAAAAATCTCTGATACCTATTTCATTGGTTATTTGAATACGTGCAAGTTAAAATCCATTCTCTAAAATTGTAATATAAGGTTAGAACGTAGATTTTAACGTGATCGATAACGCCCTCTCGTGGGTGTTTGAGACAGTTAGAGGTGCAGTAGCAGAACCAAAAAAGTTATAATATCCTGTATTAGGATTATATAATTTTAAACGTTCAAATGTATCGCAGCAATAGCCGGGTATAGCTCCCCATTTTGTAACTTGTTCTGCGGTGACTCGCGACAGTTCCGCGTCATGGCAATTAAAAAAGAAATGGAAGGCTCTGGGAAAAATTAAAAAATAAAATCCAAAGAGCAAAATACGGTTGAGAACGTTTCATTGAAGAGATACAGTAGATTAAAGATGCTTTTCAAAATAAATTATGTCATGTAAAGTGCGCTGAATGCCTAAAGCAAATTTCTTATTTAGTTTACTTGAAAACCCACTTAACTTGACCAGCGTTCTCATATTTGATTTTAAACCTAAAACAATAAAACCTCTCCCTAAATCGACTTTTTATGGTACTTTGCAAGTCAAGGGTAAAAGTTTCGAAGTATTTATACAATCTTTTGTTTCTCCTCGGTTTTATCCAACATGAACTGGGTTATTTTGTTTTGTTATGTTTAACAAAAGTCATCGCTATTAAAATCGTTCTACAGTTTTCAAAATAATTTTATATCTATAATCCTAATAATAGTTAATAATTCAATTTAATTAGTCAGTCAGCTAGAAAATAGCCGCTTCATCTAGTTTTAAACTATTAATCAACAAGTTTTTGACGTGAAAAAGTGTTTTAAAAGGTCCACTTACATGTAATAAACATTTAATTTCATTCTACGCTACCCCGGCCAATATTAAGCTACTACAGTTTGTAAAATATTCATAATAAATTTTCAACTTTATTGCTAGAGCACTCAAGGTTCAAGATTGGTAGGGAAAGTATCTGGAAGCTTGACCTGCTAGCCTAACATTGCTTAAGCGTTATTCCTGTCGCTGTCAAACTACAAGTGGAAGATGGTTCTCGTTCAAGCAAGTGCTAAGTAAGGTTTATAGACTTCGGCTTTGAACTAAGAACGATATTAACGAGTTAGGAAGAGAGAGCCAACTGCTGTGTGTGCGTGAACAATTGGTCTAGGCACACATTTGTGCACTGTTATGTCACCCGCGTAGATGATTTGTCTTCGCTGAGATTTACTGCCTAGATCAAGATTCGGTCTGGAGGCCTATTTAAAAAAATGAGGACATAATAAAGTACAGCACCACGTCGCGAATAGGCAGTCAGAGATTTGGACAAAGACTGTTATATAGAGATATAAGTATCATACACGATGCTTTTAATAGTTAAACTTTTGACGTAGGTAATTTGTTGTATCATATTGAGGATAATGCGGCTACATATTTTCGTAGGTGGAGTATTTTTGTTTCACGAAATGATGTGCGTTTTAGTTGTGTTGGTGATGTGTATGCAGCAGGTAATCAGATAATTCATAATGTGTAAACTTTTTCGAATAATATTGTTTAACTGAGTTAAGATTCCGGAAAATTTTGATTATACATTTTTTTTTTAATTAGACTTTGCCCCACACTAGGAATAACTTCTGTGTCGTGGGTGCGTTTACAAACATATAAACTCACGTACACACACAGCCAGAACCGGAACAACTACTTGTAGGTAATACAAATATTTGTTCCGTGTGGGGACCGAACCCGCGGCAAGCACCCTAGCAGTCAATAGTTTAACCACAGCGCTAATCGTGCATAAATTACTGTGCAAATAGAAATCAGAATTCGTGTTAATAGTGTCAGAAGAATTGGTACGTACTATTAAACATAGCAACCATATGCCAAATTTGTGACATCGTAGGAAACAAACAACGATAAAAAAGAAACCAACTTTTCCCTTTCTAGTATTAATTTTAGATGACGTTCAAAGGCGATGTGACTGATCGTGTACATACATACATCATATTCATGTGCATGACGACAGCTTTTTTATTTGGACACGGCCCGTCAAGGAAACTCATTTTTGGCAATAATTGTTAATCATTGCATGTTGTAGTAACCTGAAAGGAACAAAGCAAATCATTTCTAAAATGTCTTTTCCGTTTATTAAAATTCACGAGGCACAAAACAGACAAAAATAATTATAAATATTATAGTACCCACTTTTTTATGTCAAGAAGATGGTATTATGATCTCAAAATAATTGGGTACTGCTCGTAAACGATTGACAAAGATTTTGTCCAATTAAATATAATAATAGACAAAATGAGAGTCTTCCGTCAGTTCCATACGAAATCATTTGAATATTGAAATTGAAAGCCTGTATTATTGGTTCCAGGAAATAATTTTATAGGCAGTTAAGGGATAGCTGGTTTTCTTATCAATCAATAAAACGTGGAGAAGTATTTCAAGTTTTATATGTAAATAGGTCTTTTAGGTTACCAAATAAAAACTACATACATATTGTAATTTATAAATTATATTTGAGTTAAAACCTATAATGTTGACTAAATCGTCTTATTATTATTTGAATCAAATAAACAGAACCGGTCAATTGGATTTCCGAAAAACAAAACAACAGAATAGCTAATCTGTCAAGCCTTTTCTTACTTTTGGGGTCAGCGTGCAGTCTAATCCGTTTACCAGCTAATATTGACAGTAGCTGCAGCAGAATCATCATCGTCATTTCTGCTGAAAGACGTCCTCTGCTGGACATAGCCCATTCCCCAAGCTCACAAACTTCGACCGCTTCTGTGCTTCTCGCATCCAACGGGTTTCTGCTGTCTTCACAAATTCTACGATCCACCTTTTCGGTCAGTGCAACTCCACTCCAGAATATTTTGGTTCCATTGGCCATATGTTGTTTGTATTGCCATTTGCCAATTATTCAATTAACTTACATCTAATAAACGTTACGTTCAGCAAAAATCTTCTCGATGGTAGGCCACATCGGCTGCCGGCAGAAGTTACCACCCACCAGACAAAGTCTTGCCGCCAAGCGATTCGTCGTGTTCCGGCATGATGTCTTGTGAAGCCATACGGAGGACGGGTCTGAGCAGTTGTGTTGTGATGTGTGCCGGGTATGATGCGCCAAGTGTTGTTGTGTCGGGAGTTTGGTCGTGGAGGGTCTCTACATCAATCTCCCTCTGGCGCAGCATCGTTGGTCGTGTTATTGGGTTTAACATTCAAGTCTTCCTTCCTATTCACTAAGTTTTTTAAGTTGTTGTAGATTATGCCTAATCTCAGCTGTGTAAACCAGGCCTTAGAGCCTACTGGCACGTTTTATTATTTTCATTGTGTTCTATTCTATTTTTATTTTATTTGAAAGCCTTGTTTACCTTAGCGCTTACTTCAATATAAACTTTTCACCGAACAACATCTTTCCTTTAAAATATTTTTTACCACGGTGCCACGAACCCCGTCGACCTTTATATCTACAAAACGTTATCAGCACGAAATTGTGGAGTATAAAATCCGTGTGTGAAATATATACAAAAGTCTTTTTTTTTTGGAAAATATTTTTTTTTGTATTTTTTGGTCTGCGTAAACATGTCACATGATACTGGTGATAGTAATGTTGTGGCGAAGTCAAGCTCTTCGTCATTACCAACCTTTGGCTTAAGAAACAAGGAGGGTTATCCGACGTGGAAGTTTAAAATGAGAAACTACCTACTCCACGAGGATCTCTGGTTTGCCGTTACTGGATACCCAGAAGGTGACACAACTCCTCAGGCTATAAGGGTAAAGTACGATACAAAAGCTCTTGCTAAGATTTGCCTAACTGTAGATGGTGCAGCTATAACTCACGTTAGAAGTGCAAAGACTGCATCGGAAGCGTGGAAATCATTACAGAAAGCTTTTGAGGATAACGGTATAGGACGAAGAATAGCTCTTGAACGTAAGTTGTACCGCTTAAGTCTCGCAGATTATGCAGACATTGAACAGTACATAAATGCAGTTACTTCAACTGCACAGGATCTTGCAGATATTGGGAAGGTGATAGAAGATACGTCGATTGCCGCTATACTTTTAGGTGGACTCACTCCAAAATATGAGCCCCTCATTATGGCGCTTGAAAATTGCAATGTTGATGTAACTACTGACCTGGTAAAAACGAGACTCCTTAATGAAATGTCTAAAAGCGACACATTAACGACGGATTCGGTATTTCAAGCAAAAGTGAAACCTAAATCCAAAAAGAAGAAGGAAGTAGTATGTTATGACTGTAATGTACCCGGACATAAAAGACCAGACTGTCCATTGAAAAAGAAGAAGGAAAAGGGTAATGTTACGAGTACAAATGACTCCTCATTTACTGCTTTGAATACTTCTGGATCTGAAAACAAGGATGTTTGGTATGTAGACTCAGGTGCAACTAAACATATGTCTTCAAGGCGTGATTGGTTTCAACATATAAAGTTGACTGATAGAGGAACCGTAACTGTCGCAAATGGTGAAAAGATCAAATGTTTAGGATTAGGAGATATTTCGATCTCGACACCTAAAAATAAAATAAATACAATTTCTGATGTTGCTTATGTACCAGACTTAAATGCTAATTTGCTATCTGTACAAAAAGCTGTAGATAAGGGTTTTATATGTGTTTTTAATAAAAATGGATGTAACTTTTATAAAAATGATACCTTTTGTGTTACAGGTGATTCGCTTCTTCATGCTTCGCCCTGTGGTGGATTGTATGTACTTAATGGCTCTACAAATGTTTCCAACACTGTGGCTGATAATTATTTAACAAAAGATGAGCACTCTGACTGTCAGGATAGGTATCAAATCTGGCATAAGAGACTTGGACACCTTTGTCGAATAGGCATGAATCGGTTGAAGAATCACCAGGTAGGGGTAGAATTTTCCGTAGTAGATAAATCAAGTTGCATCGCTTGTGTAGAAGGCAAACAAGCAAGAAAACCTTTTAAAAGGATAGCTTTTAATAGAGCAACTTCACCTTTAGAGTTGATCCACTGTGATCTGTGTGGACCTATGTCTACAACCTCTTTTCAAGGTAATAAATATATGTTAACTTTAGTTGATGATTATACCCGAAAAGTTTTTGCGTATTTCTTAAGTTCAAAGACCGAAGTAAAAGATAAATTTTGTCATTTTCAAACTTTAGTTGAAAATCAATTAAGTTTTAAAATAAAAAGGATTAGGACTGATGGCGGCACAGAGTTTGTTAATAAAGTTTTTGCTGATTATCTTTCATCAAAAGGTATCGCGCATCAAACAACGACGCCTTACAGCCCTCAACAAAACGGAGTTGCAGAGCGAACCCACCGATCTATAACCGAGAAGGCGAGATCGCTGCTGGCTGAAAGCTCACTACCTAAGGCTTACTGGGAAGACGCATTTCGCGTAGCTGTATACCTAAAAAATAGGTCCCCTCATCGAGCCTTAAGTGGGGATATACCCTATGATAAATGGTGTGGCAGAAGATAAATAATAAATAATAATAAATAATAAATATATACGGACAAATCACACAGATTGAGCTAGCCCCAAAGTAAGTTCGAGACTTGTGTTATGGGATGCTAACTCAACGATACTATATTTTATAATAGATACATATATAGATAAACATCCAAGACCCAGGCCAATCAGAAAAAGATCATTTTCCATCACGACCTGGCCGGGGATCGAACCCGGGGCCTCCACGTCGCAGACAGGCGTGTTGACCGCTGCGCCACGGAGACCGACAAAGATGATGATCCGAGAAGATGTGATCTTAGTCATCTAAGAATTTTTGGATGCAGAGCCCTTGTCCATATACCTTCATGTAATAGAAAAAAGTTGGACATGAAAGCTGAAGAAGCTATTTTTGTGGGTTATTCTGAAGATCCAAATAGTTATATTTTTAGAGATCCTTCTAACCCACGGCGAATCCTAAAATCTAGGGATGTAACCTTTTTTGAAAACTGCTTTACATTTTTGAAACGAAAGCAGAATGAACCTGAGGTACAGTCGGACTCAGTTTTTGAAGAAAATGCTGAAAGAGAGGAAAATGAAATTGAATTTCACGATTGTGTTGAGAGTATCGACCCTATAGCTGAAACGTCTTCACCAATAAACACACAGCGTTTTGATGAAGAACCAGCTAGTTTGGAAGAGCAGCCATTTATCCAGGAGCGTCGGTACCCCTCACGAAACAGGAAACCACCAGATTTTCTTACTTATAATGTATTGTCTGATGATTTGGATGAGCCGACGACATACTATGAAGCAGTTCATGCTGACGATGCCGAAAAATGGCAAAATGCTATGCAAGATGAGCACAATTCTCTTATGAAGCTCAAGACCTGGGATCTTGTTGACAGACCAAACAAGAAAGTAATACCATGCAAGTGGGTTTATAAACTGAAAAAGGACGCTAGTGGAAATATACTGAAATACAAGGCTAGACTGGTCGCAAAAGGTTTTAAGCAAGTTAAAGGAGTGGATTACGACGAAACGTTTGCGCCAGTAATTCATCATTCTTCCCTACGTGCCTTATTTGCGTTGGCTGCAGAAATTGGTTTAAAAATAAAACATTTGGACGTAGATACCGCGTTCCTAAATGGAAACTTGGAAGAGGAAGTTTATATGGAACAACCTTTTGGTTTCATAGAAAAGGGTGGCGAAAGTAAGGTTTGCCTATTAAAGAAATCCCTTTACGGCCTAAAACAGGCACCGCGTGCCTGGAATAAAAAGTTAAATGAAACACTTTTAAAAATAGGTTTTGTTCCAACTCCTTCTGAATCTTGCGTATACACTAAACTTTTTGATAAGAAACTCGTTATTCTTAGTGTCTTTGTCGATGACTTTTTAGTATTTTTTGACTCTGAAATGACATTTGACATTGTCAAAAAGGATTTGTCGAGTAATTTTTCACTAAAAGATTTGGGTTTTTTGAAAAAGTATTTAGGCCTGAATTTTAATATACAGGAAAATGTTATAGAAATTAATCAATCGTCATACATAAGTTCACTACTACAAAAATTTAATATGATAGAGTGTAAGACGGTAAATACTCCACTTGTAAAGAAATCGATGGAAAAGCGTTGTGATGATCAGGTTAGTGAGAATTTTCCATACCAAACCCTTATTGGTTCTCTTATGTATTTGTCTGTAAACACACGACCAGATATCGCGTATACGACGAGCTATCTCAGTCAATTTAATACGTGTTATACTAAAGAGCATTGGAATGCTGCAAAAAGAGTTTTACAATACTTGAAAGGCACTCTCAACTACTCATTGGTTTATAGAAAAAATGGAGAACTCTTAAAAGGATTCTGTGATGCTGATTGGGCAAACTGTACGATCGACAGAAGGTCATACACAGGTTATGTTTTTGTACAAGGTGGAGCACCTGTGTCATGGGAGTCGAAAAAACAACCCACGGTAGGGCTCTCCTCTGCAGAGGCCGAATATATGGCGCTTGCGTCCGCTACTAAAGAAGCTTGTTATTTACGCCGTTTTATCCATGAAATAACAGGTAAACTTACGCCAGTTAAGCTGTATTCAGATAGTCAGAGTGCCATAAATCTCGTTCACAATCCTGTACACCACAACAGGACGAAGCACATAGATACGAAACATCATTTTATTCGAGAAAAGGTCTCTTCTAATGTTGTTAAGTTAGAATATCTTCAGAGTTGTGATATGCCTGCAGATGTTCTCACTAAAACACTGGGGCCTATAGCACACAAGAGATGTGTAGCTGGTTTAGGTTTAATTTAATTTTTTCTGTGCAGATTTTTTTTTTGTTTCACAGCTTCGATTATGTGGGGCTGTTGTAGATTATGCCTAATCTCAGCTGTGTAAACCAGGCCTTAGAGCCTACTGGCACGTTTTATTATTTTCATTGTGTTCTATTCTATTTTTATTTTATTTGAAAGCCTTGTTTACCTTAGCGCTTACTTCAATATAAACTTTTCACCGAACAACATCTTTCCTTTAAAATATTTTTTACCACGGTGCCACGAACCCCGTCGACCTTTATATCTACAAAATAAGTGAATGGATTTTATAAACTAGTGCGCTTTACCATCAACG
Source organism: Sesamia inferens (assembly GCA_037179545.1). NCBI lineage: Eukaryota > Metazoa > Arthropoda > Insecta > Lepidoptera > Noctuidae > Sesamia > Sesamia inferens. The sequence continues at coordinate 13,161,082 of CM073933.1, read as the reverse complement.
ATTGCATCACTGCTTAACATCAAGCGGGATTGCAGTCAAGCGCTAGTTTATAATTATTAAAACAAAATCTGATTATTTTTTTTAAATGTTTAAGTTTCCTTCCTTGCGCCAAATTCCTGGGTCGTTGTAATACCTACATGACTAGCCATTCCCTATGGTCTAATACTGTCTATCCCAATAATATTCTAAGATACAGGATTAAGAACACAGTTTAGGAGGCAGTGATATGATCTTTATAGATTCATGTATTTCATCTATATTGTGATATTTCATGTTACATTGTACATCTGCTTTTATGTATCACAAATCATGTATGATTCATAATAAAGATTATATTATTATTAAAAAAAAAAACTATTAATCCCATAAGGATATGACTCAATAGGAAATATGTACGAAATAGGAACGATGTTGGCCGTGAATAAACCTCTAATATGATTATACTGTGGAGAGTAATGGACGACGTAAATGAAAAGTTAAGGTAATATATATTATATACTTTAAGGCGCCCATTTCTTGTAAAACTATAACATTTATAAATGTACAACGAATGTAAAAATAAAGTGATGGATAAATTATTTTCGAGTTTTGGTTGAAGGAAAGGTTTTAAGGATAGGTTTGATAAGTTTTAAGGATAGAATTCATCAATTGTAATGTACTAATTTTTACAGTACCTACTGTTTTATACATTTCATATTATACAAAATAATGAAGAATGACTTGCGAATTAAATTGCACAATAGATTTTGATGGGGTTTTCACCACCATTTTAAAATTTGAAGTATTAATAAAGAGAGAGAGAGAGAGAGAGAGAGAGAGAGAGAGAGAGAGAGAGAGAGAGAGAGAGAGAGAGAGAGAGAGAGAGAGAGAGAGAGAGAGAGAGAGAGAGAGAGAGAGAGAGAGAGAGAGAGAGAGAGAGAGAGAGAGAGAGAGAGAGAGAGAGAGAGAGAGAGAGAGAGAGAGAGAGAGAGAGAGAGAGAGAGAGAGAGAGAGAGAGAGACACTTCTGTGGCTAAATAATGATAGCCGCATAGGTCTATCAATCAGATTAAGCCGCGCTTGCCGCGTTTGATCTACAGATGGGTGTTATATACCGAATCCAAAGAGAAAGCATGCTAAGCCCTTGGGTCTGGATGTCATTTAATGAAATAAAATGGCGAAAGTCTGATAATCAGTTAATAACCAGTAAGTGGGCTGTGGAGGTCAAATGCCTATCTGATCTCCACAGCCAGGCAGCCGCTTCGCGGAAAATACTGGTATACGGTTAGCCTGGAAGCCGACCTAAATTTGTTTAGAAAAATGCTGGGTCTAAGCAGTTGATGATGTTTTAATGAATTGAATAGGGTAGTTGACTAAAAAAACTAATTTGTCCGTCACAAAATATACGCCGTGGAATATGCGCAGCGGTCAACACGCCTGCCTGCGACGTGGAGGCCCCGGTTTCGATCCCCGGTCAGATCATGATGGAAAACGATCTTTTCCTGATTGCCCTGGGTCTTGGATGTTTATCTATATATTTATCTATTATAAATATAGTATCGTTGAGTTAATATCCCATAATACAAGTCTCGAATTTACTTTGGGGCTAGCTCAATTCGTGTGATTTGTCCGTATATATTTATTTATTTTTTTATAATCTGAATGACGGACTAAATAGATGAGACTAATGAAGGGTGATGTTTTATAGTATATCAATAAAAAATACAAAAAATAACTTATAAGGCATGAACTATAAAAGGTATATAACTACCAGTTCTGTTTATAGGAAAAAAAACTTTTAAGTAGTGGCAAATCAAGGTCCAACGGCTTGTTAAATCTAAATACTACTATCGCAAATCTAGGTGACCTACAAACCCCTAGAAATCTTTCCCATTGATTGTAAAACATTACAAACCAATATAGCCCTTGTTGGCCTTGCTTTTGATTAGCGAATCGACATGCAAACTGAAGGCCTTCGAATAATACAAATTACTTTCTGTAGGCTAACGGTTTTGGTTGGTTGAAAAGGCCTTAATTTTTTATTTAGGTTAATAGAATTCATAATGTGCCTATAATGCTCCTGCAGCTGGAGCTGAGGTTCGCTTCTATAGGGAATGGGCTAAAATAAACCACGGGGTTAAAACACTAGCCTTACAAGTATTAGTGTGCGGGTTCGATTCCAGATCAGGCAAGGGACAATGTAACTTTTCTAAGTTATATGTACTTTTAAGTATATCTTGGGCACCAGTGACTGGATTTTAAAGTCTGAAATCGCCAATCCGCATTGAGGAAGCGTGGTGATTATGCTCAATACTTCTATATAATACACACACACACCATATAATCTATGGTAAACAGTATATAGTTTCAAAATAAAATAGAAGTTGGCAGTATATTTCTTTAAACGTAGAAACTGAACAATCGGACCACACACATGATGTTTGCGTTGCAATGAAAAAGTTCCACGTAGGAACCCTTAAGGGCATCCTCCCCATCCTATTTGGATTTCTATGTGGATTTTTTATAACAGTACTAATGTTATATAACAATCTGAAGGGCTAATCTCGTAATTTAAAACTTTCAACATTTAGTTGCAGTTCATTTTGGCGACAAAAATGTCAAATTAGAAGTATTTTTTTAAAGATTGAGATAGATCCTGACTGGTTTCGGAAGGCACCGAGGACAAACATAGAAACATTGACTTTTATTTATAGTTATACGTATAGGGACATAATAATTCAGCATTACCATGCAGTTATTTAAATGGTGCCCCCGATCCGAGGACGCTTCAATGAGTGCTCTCTATGTATGCATATAAAATGCACATAATATGCAAGCGAGAATGCTTCGACGTGTGTAGCGGTTCGACCTTCAGTTCTACATCATATTGTGTAGACTAAGTTAGAAATTTAATGTGTTTTACTGGTAATTAACTCAAAACGGTAAAGGACAACATCTTGAGCAAACCGGCATGGCTTTCAACTGAAAATTTGTTGAAATGTGATACCTACCAACCCGCACTGGGTCTGCGTGGTAGATTGTAGTCCTCTACTTCTCGACCAGAGGAGTCCTATGAACCAGAAGTGGGAACAATATAGGCTGATAATACTTTTTTTTTTTTTTTTTTATTAAAGTATAAATCAGCGCTTGACCGCAATCCCGCCTGATGGTAAGCAGTGACGCAATCGTTGATGGTAAAGCACACTAGTTTATTAAGAGCCTATTCACTCTAGCCTTGAAGACACTCAAATTGTAGTCCGACGGAAACACCGCCGCCGGCAGATTGTTCCAGTCCCTCGATGTACGCGGTATAAAGGAGGAGGCGAAACGCTTCGTCCGGATCGTAGAGGTGTTAACAACATAAGGGTGGAAACTCGCCGTACGACGGGTCGTCCGATGGTGGAACGGAGATGGGGGAATTAAATCGTGCAATTCCCTCGCACACTCCCCAGAATGTATCCTATAGAACACCGAAAGGCTGGCTACTCTACGCCTGTGCTCTAGGCTTTGGAGACCAACTCGAGTTAAATCAGGGTCACCAATCAGCCTCTTCGCACGCCTCTCCACTGAATCCAAAGTGGCCAGGTGACAACAATATAATCAACAATACTGTTGATTATATTGTGAGGATAAGCAGAAGCAGCTTAGCTTTTAGCAACGAACCACGGTAAACAAGCCGAGGTTATTGCGGTGAAATCTTCAACAATCTTTAAGGGATTATTGTGATCTGAGTAGAGATTTTTAAACTTTATGTGATATTATTGCGATATACTCTGATCACAATAACAGACAGACACTTACGATTGAGTGTGATTACACTCTTGAACATCGCATCGCCTAGCCGCGTGTCTATTTCCATTTCGTTTAGCGTTATTTCAATTTTTCTTGTTTGCGGTCTGCTCTCCTAATGGAGCAGCCCGATATCAAGTAATCTTTTGTCTTGACCAAGAATTGGGCTATGAAATGCTAAAGTACATTTTCAAATCCGACTGTTATTTCCAGAGATTAGCGTGATCAATCAAAAAAACTCTTAAAAAATGTTGGAGAAAGTTAGCATTGATATCGTTTATCTATCAACAACTCATCCACTTTTTATTTTTTCAGTTGAACTACAACAGTAAAAAAGAAGTTGTAAAAGCTGTAAGCATGCGCTATTTTTTATACAACCTTCACATAATGAGGCCGTGTAATGTTGCATGTTTATACTAATTAATATTTAAATACTGAGTATGGCATTTAGATTGATGATTCTGTGGATATAAGAGTAACTGTTAAAACTCTAGCTAGGCCAGCATATCTGTGTTTATAAATAGAAAACAATTTTCTTGTCATCTCTCGCTACTGTCTTTTAAATTTAATTGGCTTTGCTAAGCTTTGATAAATGGATAGGATATGCTAGGATAAATGTTATGCTTTTTTTTTGCGAATGGGAAAACATCAAATGACCTCTTGGGGGAGCGGCAGGGCGTGTCAGCATTTTACTGACTAAACCCCACCCGTGTTCCTTCACTTGTCTGTGTGCCAGGGCCTCGGTATCTCTTTCGTACAATAATCTGGCAGATAAGTCTTATCCTGAGAATAAGTTTTGAATATTTCACAGTTTTTTCACATGCAATGTGGCACATTTCAATTTTATTTCAAAAATAAATGTCATATGTCGATTGAAAACAGCTCAAATTTAGATAAAATCTCTTAAGAAATCGAAAACAGTGTATTGTTAAAAGATTATCATCTTATCAAAAGACTTTCTGTAACCGAAGTATTTATTTAGTTTCGAAAGTTTTATATATAGACATTAAAAAGAGAAATTCATACAATATTTTTTGACACAAAAGTAAATAGACATATATTTTACAGAATAATCGAAGAAAAGTAGAAGGATTGGAACAATATGCCTGCAGCGGTCTTCCCGTCTGATTGTAAATTCAGTGTCTCCAAGGCTAGAGTGAAAAGGTTCATAATAAACTGGTGCTTTTTACCACCAATGATTCCACCAATGCTTGCCAGACGGTATCGCAGTCAAGCACTAATTTAAAACATTTAAAAAAGTCTAATGACACAGAGACATGCGCATATTAAAGAAATAATTTGAGTAAGTGATATTTTGAACCAAAACACCAATTTAAAATTATGGAGACAGACTAAAAATTAAACCGAAAAAGTTGAATTGACAGATATTTGACATTGAAGCAAATGAATTGATTAACAAAAAACGAGTTCGTTCCTGGGTTGCGGGTTGGTTAAAAAAGTAACCGTGGCCCTGGCCTACAGACAAGTGTAGGAACACGCGTGGGTTTTAGTCAGTAAAAGTTTGACACGCCCTTCCGCTACGCTCAGATCGGCAGAGGTTATTTGATGATTTCAGATCCCAAACAAAATAATAATAATAATAATAAGAAGCGAGTTCGTAGGCTTCAGTCGCACATCGACCTTGAAAATATTCGATAATATCGCTTATACGAGTAACTTATACCATAAACTGTGGTTTTCAAGCCCGTACCATTAGTTTAAGCCAATTTGCCAATGATACGAGTTACTGGATACTGAAGTTTAAATTAACCGATACATACCTTAATGTTTTAAGCCAGGGATTTGCATAGATACTTATTAATAATTATTATCATGAATTCGTGAAAGTTTGGATGGTTTTGATTTTATATGTTTACTAGCGAACCGCCCCGGCTTCGCACGGATGCAAGGCTGATACTAATTACACTACAGACAAACTATGAGCGCTATATATAAAACTGCGGCTCGCTACTCCCGCCGCCCGGTACAGCTGTAAACGCTACGTCCCGGAATTTTTAAATCTGTCATATCTTCGAGAATATTCATTTAAATCATGTACTGTATAGTGCCATATAGATAAATCGTGTGCTGTATAGTGTCATATAGATAAATCATGGGCTGTGTAGCGGTACCTACAAACGCCACAAAAATGAACGACGCGTCATACTGACCTCACACGAATTCTACATCTCGCAATCAGAGTTTACCGTGCAATTAGCATACATACAACTTGCCAATTTCAACCATTGGGCAAGTGCCCGCCAGACATAACACCCGTCTGGTTGGAGGATCCTCCCTTTTCTATGGAGGATGAGTGAGCTTTACTCCCTGTTCCTCATGCCTCCACATGCTGTATAGTGCCATATAGATAAAATATTCATTTAAATCATGTGCTGTATAGTGCCATATAGATAAAATATTCATTTAAATCATGTGCTGTATAGTGCCATATAGATAAAATATTCATTTAAATCAATTGCTGTATAGTGCCATATAGATAAATTAGCGGCCGCCCGCGACTTCGTTCGCATGGAGTAATAGGAAAAAATATGGATCCAGTACATGATTCTGAACCCCCAGTGGTGGAATTTTTCGTCACCTTTTTCATGATTAAAAAAAATATATATATGTAGTTTTTTTTCACTTTAGACCGATCATAATTGCTATACTTTTATAACCTAATAAGATTTTAAAGCAAAAAATAATTAATTCGCTAATTACACAAACAAGCGTAATAAAAACAAAACTCGAAAAACAATCCTATTAGCTGATTTAATAGAGTTCACATCAGGGATCAACGTCATACCTACAAACCCGCACGGCGGCATGTTTGGTGCATCTGGCTGCTGGCAATACTTTTGGCAAAGTTGCATCAAAGACTGACCAATTTTGAGAAAATATACATTTAATTACAGACAATTTCTGTGTTTGTAAAACTTGCATTAAAATACGTGTTTTTGGGCATTGAGTTATGATTGTTTCAGCTTCTATGTTTCCTTTGGGAATACCTTCTTGGAGACACGGATATGTAATTATATTATGTATGCGAGGAAATTTTGTTGTATTAGTTACATAAAAATACGGTTTGACTGTTTTGCAGCGTCATGAGTTTGGGTGCGATTTTATTTAATTGATCTTCATGATAGACATTATTTCATAAAAAAATTATTTTTCGTTATCTATTTTGTGCCGTGACAATCTAATTTTGGTATGAGTATTTATTCCTCACCATCAGCGCATATTACACGTAAAATGAAAGAAGTTTCCTTACATTTATCTTATTGCTAGTTCTAAAGCTATTAGGTTACGAAGTGGCTACGTGCTACGCCGTAGCGATACGCTACGCCGTAGCCAAGTTCTACGCAGAAACTACGTGTCACAATTCTAGATTCTGATGCGGAATTTTAATAAAAGGGGAAAGTATTAAGCTATATTGAAAGAAAGATATGAAGATATGCTTTTTATTGTGTAATAAAAATAATGTAATAAGTAAAAAGATTCTTATGATGAGCTGATTAACGTTAAGGAGGTTTACTATCAAGCTGGGCTTACCTCTTAAAATACCTATCGTTTCTTATTACAAACCACATACTAATATTAATCTGGATATCGTTTTATGTACAAATTGACAATTTTATTTTCAAATCCATGAAAGCCTAGCTGAACATGGGAAATATTGCAACGTGCAAAATATTATATAATAACAAAATCTACAGAGGCTGTACATACGAATATGCTTTGTGTAGGGTGAAAATCGATTTGTGTTAATCAACTTTTATTAATAACCCGCTTGGCATAGTGGCTAAGCGATCGATTGCTGCGCAGTGTGTCGCGAGTTCAATTCCCGCACGGAACAAAGATTTGTATGGTCTACAGGTAATTGTTCCGGGTCTGTCTGTTTGTGTATGTGTGTTTAAATATTTATAAACACACTCACGATTCAAGAGTAATTCCAAGGGTGACAAAATAACTTAAAAAAAAAAAAAATGCCGACTAGTGACTGTACTACAGTTAGCAAAAAAGTCGATTGACACTAGCTTTTGAAATTTTAATGGCTGATTAAATTATTTTATGAAAATCGAAACCGTATAAATATTTAATTAAAGAATAGCACTCTAATTCTCTTCTAAAATTTTTGTCTTTTGTAAGTACATTATCGATAACTTTCTGTTAATCAAATTTGGTTTCTGAATGTATTTATAGTAAAAAGGGTCAAAAGTGGAGTACCACTTTTGACAATTATTGTTAGTGCAATAAAGTTCAAAAGTGGTAAAGCTCTTGTACTGTACTGTAGCTACTGTAAATTGCGTGATTTGTATTACATAGAAAGCACATGTTCCCAATAGTGTGAATTATAATATGACGTAACCCTGAATATGTTATCGTATGGCGTACAATGCCCCGGTCTATTGCTTTGTGAGTTAATAAACAAACTAGTAACGCTTCTTGTTGATAAACATAGTGTTTTGGTAATTTTAACTGTTTATTTTTAGTTGCTTGGAGTATAAAGATGTTCAAGTTCTTCAATTCTAACTCTTTTCTTCCATTTTTTTTAAAAACATTATCCCTCACTAGAAATTACTCCTGTATCGTGGGTGCGTTTACAAACATTTAAACTCACATACACAAATAGCCAGACCCGGGACAACTATCTGTATATTAGCTAGTTGTATTATCTGTGCATTATCTGTGTATTTGTTCCGTGCGGGGATAGAAAACTGGATAGAATTAATGTTTCCTGTCTCGTCACAAATTATTACATGAAATTACTGGCCATATGCCAGTTAGCGCACGTCAATATATGAACAAATGTAACCACTAGGACACCATTCATCTATTCTTTTAATTATATAACTTGGTATAACTTTTTATAACAAGATACCCTCTGCTTTGCTAGACTAACCTTACAATGCATTTAAAGCACAAACCAAATCCAAGCTTTGTTCAAAGGCATATTATTCCGTAAATGATTATTTAAATTATAAGAATAGCTGGTCGCTCAGATTAACTCAGGACAATGTTTGTGTTCTTTCTCCGGAATTAGCTTACTGACACATTATATGAGTTCATATAATTCACTTTTTTTACAATACATAAATATGTAATGTGATAGAATGACATTGCTTTATTGCAATTTTTATAAAACCCGTTAGTAATAATTATTTTATAAAACCTACTACTTAATTAGAATATTTATTAATATGAAGTGGAGTGTCAGTGATGGACCACTTGAAAGTGATAATGGCGTTATTTTATTAAAAGATTCCGAAACTTGTCAAAATCGATAGTTAAGAGATCACTGATCGACCCTTCTAACACTATTGTGATAGAAAAAGAAAGAAAAAAAAATGTTTATTTGCGTAAACACGACGAAAAAATTTACAAAAACAGTTGAGTGAAAATAGTTGACATGCGTTACATCCACGCAAAACGGCTATCGCTCAGCATTATGCTGCGACCCTATGCAAATCAGAGTCCAGCGCTGGTATTCAGCGACAGCCGGTGCCGTCGTAAAGACGTCACCCAGTGCAGCAAACAATCACAACGGACACCGGACCGGTACAATAAAAATGCTTATAATATAATAATGTATATATAATAACAGTCCAACTAGGCAGGTCCAACTTCGAAAAAGAGGTGTCTCGACGAATCCAGCTCGGCTGGGCAGTGTCCGGGAAGCTACGATACATCTTCTCGTCGTCCAAGATACCACAGTGTCACAAGACTTTGTCTTTGACCAGTGTGTGTTGCCAGTGATGACTTACGGAACTGAAACGTGGTCGCTCACAATGGGCCTCATACGAAGGCTCAGAGTCACACAAAGGGCAACGGAAAGAGTTATGCTTGGAGTTTCTCTGCGTGATCGAATCAGAAATGAGGAGATCCGCAGAAGAACCACAGTCACCGACATAGCTCTGCGAGTCGCTAAACTTAAGCGGCAGTGGGCAGGGCACATTGCTCGTAGAACCGATGGCCGATGGGGCAGTAAAGTTCTGGAGTGGCGGCCACGTACTGGAAGACGTAGTGTAGGGAGGCCCCCAGCAAGGTGGACCGATAACTTGGTGAAGGTTGCAGGAAGCCGATAGATGCGGGCAGCACAAGACTGGTCAGCGTGGAAAGCCTTGGGGGAGGCCTTTGTCCAGCAGTGGATATCTACAGGCTGAAGAAGAAAATATAAAGGGTTTTTCAATAGGGACGCTCGAAATTTGATAACGCATAGCGGCCATCTTGGTAATGCGATAGCTGTTAAATTTGGCATGAATACATATTTAGTCATGACATTTCACCATGAACGCTACACGCTTCAACAACGCGTAGAAATTATTAAAATTTATTATCGAAATCAGTGCTCTATTTGCCTAAAGTTCCGTGCGTTGCGATGGCGACCGATTTCGGACGATGATAACAAATTTTTTGTGGCCTAGGGTAGGTGCTATGGATCTTACAAACATGTGGTTCCAACAGGACGGCACCACTTGTCATGCAGCACGGGAAACATTAAATTTATTGAAAGCGAATTTCGAGCGCTTCGTCATCTCGCGTGGTGGCGACATCAACTGGCCATCGAGATCGTGTGACTTAACACCGCTCGATTCTTTTCTGTGAGGTTACGTGAAATATCTAGTGTATGTAGTTAAACCACAGTCAATTGCTGCCCAAAGGCCAACATAACTCGCGTTCTTCGTGAAATTGAGCCCCATTTATGCGAAGACGTCCTTCAAAATTGGTCCACCAGAATACACCATCTACAGCGGAGTCGCGGTGGCCATTTGGCTGATATTATTTTTCACACACAATATCATTGAATATTTTCTGAAATGTTATAAAAATTGTGGTAATATCACTTAAACAGATTGTTTTATTTCATTTAAATGTTCGAGCGCTCTTAATGGAAAACCCTTTATAATGACAATAACAAAAAAAAAAAAAAAAAATCTAAATCTAAATGGTGAGAGAACAGTTTAAACAAACACAAACAGGAATATAAAAAACAAAAACAACAGCCCCTTATCGATCGATCCATGCGGGCGTTATTACTTATACAAAAGTTCCTTAAGAATAACTAACTATTATCAGCCCTATGTTGTAGAAGACGTAGGTACTTATAATTACTTACGCAGACTAATATGTTCCAGGACACAGAGACAGGATGCTCATTTCCTGCAACAATGTGTGGTGGATGTCGGTATAATTAAAGAAAAAACGATTAGGATATCTTGTTTCTTGTGTAACTTCCAGTGTGAGGGTTGTTTGTGTGGGTGAATTGGCAAAAATAAAAAAACTAAAGGTTTGACTTTATGTTGGATTGTATTTTATTAAACGTTTTATAAATACTACTTCGAGAGAATATGTGTTACGATTTCTACAAAAGGAAACAAAGGGGTCGGCCTTTGTTTTATTTTTATTTCTTATAAGCTTCACACAGGTCAATAGTATATAATGTTCCCACTGCTGGCACATAGACCGCCTCGCTGAGAAAGAACGGGCTGTAATCTACCACGCCACCATTGCGTTTGGTGGGTGTTACTTGTTAGCATTTTGGGCCCGAAGTCACGCCGGTTTCCTCACGATACTTTCCTACATCGTTTTGAAAGCAGTAGTAATGAAATAATTTAGTACCAGTCTGTGTTCGAACCTGACATATGTACGCTTGGGCCATAAATAATAATAATAATAGTTCCTTAAAACCGTTCGTTCTTTAGAACAAAACAAATAAATGTTTGTTTTGACTCACGTCTTAATTTCGGTTTACTATGTTTATGTTCCTTCCCAAATCCGAAACTTCCTCCAAAATATTCTTACCTTATACTTACCTCACCTTCCATTATATAAACAAGAAAGAATATGTTTTTTGAATGTCATAACGATACCTTGGCTATGCTTCGGGGCGGGATTGCAGAGGTCGATGGCACAAAATAGGTAGAACAGAAGGTTATAGTATCGCTATAACAACATACCAAAGTGCACGACAGACACACGTCTATTTTGGTACAGCGCGACACTCACGACTGTCATTTGTTTTGATATCGAATGTGTGGACACACGAAAAATTTTAATTATAATATCTAATTATGTAGTTAGCAACATTCCTAAATGAACACTCAATTTTACACACAACTTTCTTTAATTATGAATATGTTTTTAGTAGCTAGTATCTGTTTTATGATGTTAAGACAAATATGTATTATCTACATAGAGATGTATGCTACGTGGCACAACTATGGGGCCATATCTGAGGGACTTCTATCGTGGGACTAAATGATTATTTTTGTAAATAGATTATTTAAAAAAAATACTAATAGAACTAATATAATTTACATAGATGTAATTCTCTTTTAAAGTATATTCATAATCTTGATCGGGCCATATATGACCTTGCAGAATGGTGTCTGAGATGTTTTTCCGAGAGAAAATACACATTTTTTATTTGATCTGACTTATGTGCGTGCATTTTCGCTCATTGTCTGAACCCGGCCCTCTGTAATTATCTATACTCTGTCACAGGCGAAATCTGCCCTTCCCCGAACGTCAAGGTCTCGGCTACACCGTGACGTCATTCCAGGGATGTTGTGGCGCAATGTAGAGTTCAGTTCAAGTTTCAAGGGGATTTGGCTGTTGTATGACTCATAGTTAGTAGACTGTAGAACTTGTTTGAATGGAGATTTGTACGTGAATGTATCATTATGTGTCTGGTGTGTGTCCAATAAAATCCCTTTGTTGTTTTATTGTGAACTGGAATTTTAACTGAGTGAGGTATGGGCAGATCTTTATTGTAATTGAAAATTAAAATAAATAATTGAACATTTTTCTACCTTTAATCCATGACAATACGGTTGGCGTAGTGGCTGAGCCATCGATGGTTGGGCTGCGTGTCGTGGGTTCGAATCCCGCACCGAACAAATATTCGTATGGCCTACAGGTAGTTTTTCCGGGTCTGGTTGTTTATTTATACAAATTGTAAATGTTTGTAAAAGCATCCACGTTTTATAAAATAAGCAAAATGTGTAATCGATTTCAGAATAGGTATTTTATAAGGTCTTAAGTCCTCTTAAAAATCCTTGTAAAAATATACTTCGAGTTAAGTCACTAGTGTGATTATTTTAATGAAGTCATACATTGCTTCTAAGTTAGTTTTTAAGCTATTGCATAGCTTCTATCGCGGGCCTTGAGCGCGGGGACCGAATCCAGAAATTCCGTAACGAAAAAACCTCACACTCCCCATCGTCTAACGTCGTTTCAGTTCGGCAGTCTTCGGCACGGTATGTTTGTGTGCGTGCGACTACATCTTTTGAAAACAATTTATAGATTTTCAAAAAGAGCATGCATATTGCAGGGCGCGAACTCAGTCCTACACACTTGCCATGTTACTGATAGTCGCGATGTGCTAAACTTGCGATTAATTTTCTCTCTGAAATAGGTCTTCTATAGAGATATGTCATAGACGTCATTGACGTTGTCATGGCTACCTTAAAAACTTTTCATATAATTAATTATTAAGTACTTTTATTCAAATTAATTTAGTAGTGTTTTTATAAAATAGCTTTTTTTTAACGGAAAAGCTAAGATGAATGTCATGCTAATTTTTCATTGGACTTTTAAATTATTTATAGTGTTGTTTACTAAATAAAAGCGCGTGATTTTATAGAGTAAAAAGTGCTCACGCGGCCGTTTTTTCAACTGTCATTGGCGATATCCGCCATTATTTCAATTGTTGAACCGACCGTTTTTTCAATTGTTGCAAGAATTCAAAAGACTGTCTTTAAATAGTGTTCAGACAATTGCTCAAAGTGTATTAGATTTCATTAGTAATAGAAATGGCATTTCAATAATGACTTTCAACTGCCAGTCTAAATAGTCATAAATACGATTTACAAGATTCAGTTACGAGACAAACAAATGTGTTACTTCTTACCGAAACTTGCATGACGCATGATAATCCAATTGAAATACCTAATTTTAATTGTATTGTTCAGTTCAAACGAGATACTGTTTCAAAAGGTGGGGTAGCTATTTACCAAAATAAAAATGATATTACTAATATTATGACTCCGAATATTGAAATAAATATTGCACACGTTAGCGATGTTAATGTTAGGCGCTCAGTTGTTGGAGATATTTGTGCGTGCTTATGCAAACTTAGAAATGGCCTACAAATAGTTATGGTAGCAATTTATATTTCTCCGAATCCAAAATTGGACGAGGTAGAGCATTTTATTCATCGCACTTTACTGGAGTAACTAGATTGGCTCGAAAATACTTGAAACAAATGGTAATAAATTTCCACTTATCTTGGCTGGCGATTTCAACATTAACTTCGCTGATAAAAAATCAGAGCGGTGGACAACTTTTCTATCAAAAACATTGAATTTGAAAATGAATAATGATCCACAAAAGTCCACAACAAAATATGGGACCACCATTGACGCGGTATTTTCTAGGTATTTAGAGGATATTAAGTCGCAAACTTATGTTTCTTATTTCAGTTATCATAAACCTATAGTTTCAATGATAAATATTCCTGAATAACCAACAGCTACTGTAAGGTAATAAAACCCACATGTATTGTAAAATAATAAAAATATTTTAAATAATATTAACTTTTTATTTATTTAATAAAAGAAAAATTTGTTTTCTTACCGGTCAAAAAGTGTAACTTGAATTAATATCAAAGAAAAAAAATACTGCATAAATAAAATAAATAAATAATTATAATTGCATAAATTGATACAAAATGCTATGCAATAGCTTTACCGCGGCAGTCCCCGAGTGCCACACGTCTTTTTTATAGCTAAATATTTCAGTCTACCTATTCACAACCATTGGACAGGATTCCGAGTTGAAAGCAACCCATTTTTAACTACCTGATTTACCTCGATCCCGTGACTTCCATAGGCGTCGGATGGATACCGATTTATTTGGATTAATCAAACAACATTTCGCATTTTTGATTTGTGTACAGCGGTAACATTGATTGACGGCACGGACGGCGTTCGAATGGTTTGCTGTTACTATGCTAGGCAAGAAAACCTCATAATCAACTCGTTCTACAAAGCTAAACGTATATACATCTCTATAAAATATATTTTACCATGGCAACATTAATTATGACATCGTACATTCAACGTAATCCTCTAATCGGTTTAGTCATACGTTACCCCAAATAATGGACAAGGTCACGGGTGTTCATTCAGGTAAACAAAGCATTATCTCGCTTGTGTGCCTACTTATGGCCAAAGGGGAGTGTATATAGGCACTTATTCACACTTCAGGGAACGTATTAGGAAAAAAATGCGTTGGTATACTGCGGTACGAAATGGTTATGGATGGTAGGAAAATGATTAACATCTTTGCTTGATGTGTACAATATTTGATTTTCTTCATAGCGTGTTTTCTTATTCGCTTCTTCATATTGAAGACGCAGCGTAGGGAGGCCCCTAACAAGGTGGACCGATGACCTGGTGAAGGTGAAGGTGAAGGTCGCGGGAAGCCGATGGATGCGCGCAGCACAAGATCAGTCGTCGTGGAAATCCTTGGGGTAGGCCTTTGTCTAGCAATGGACTTCTAAAGGCTGAAGAAAAAGAAGAAATGCTGATAGAAAAAAAAATACATTGGCTTGAGCCAATTCTGCAACGTGTATAACATTCGCTGAAGCAGATACGTAAGCATTTGATTGCAAGAGGCAGGTTTGGTAATTTTGGTAATATCATTTAATTATTCATCATTATCATCTCAGCGTATAATCCCGGTTGCACCCGCGGCTTCTGCGTTGGAGCCCAGGGTCCGCTTTCCTACACTTACTCCTCCATTTCGCACGATCTCTGGCTTCCCGTGGCGTGAGATTGTTGACACGTTGATGATCATTTAATTATTATCTATACTAATATATAAAGCTGAAGAGTTCGCGCTAATCTCAGAAACCACTGGTCCGATTTGTATTTTTTTTTGTGTTTGATAGCCTATTAACCCAGGAAGGCTTTAGGCTATATAACATCACGCTGCGAACAATAGGAGCCGAGCATAATAACTAACTACATGCGAACGAAATCGCGGACGGCCGCTAGTAAGAAACAACAGCAGTGGGATTCTATGACCATTTTGCAGTGAAATGTTAGATGAAATGAGCTGTTAATAGTGTCAGTTCCTAAGCATTAATTGGAATCACAGCTGACTCCATTTTCACTTCTAACTTACCACAGTGAGATAGTTAATGGTGATTTTTAAATTAGGTACAAGTAACTTCCAATCAACAATTTGTTGAACGAAACATCCAATTTGTCGATCATTGATTTTCTGAAAAATAATAGCTTTTTTATATAATAGGTTCATTCGGAGAAACTATGGCCAAAATTGAGCTCTTGGTACTCATGAAATGGTTTTTTTAAATAAACAGTAAATGCCTGCATGCTTATTTATCTTTGGATAGACATTTATTGACAAAAAATAACGCCAATACCGGGAATGAAAGCATGATAACACCTATCTAATTCGTATAGTCATAGAGAAATGTAGGTGTCACATATTTACAGCTTTATCGAGTAAGTGTCGATAAATTAAGTCGATTTTAATGTAGCTGTAGTAAGTAGAATTCAAAACAATGCGATGAATATTTTGATTCATTAGTATAAATGCATTTTTTAAATATATTTATCTCAAGATATACATTTTGTTGTTAAAACTACAGCATTATTTTTTGAGATTTTTTTTTAAATAATTATAAATTGGCGCTTGACTGCAATCCCGCCTGATGGTAAGCAGTGATGCAATCATTGATGGTAAAGCGCGCTAGTTTATTAAACCCATTCACTTAAAAAACTTAGTGAATAGCACTTCTAACTAACTAGTCTAGTGCTAGTGCTACTAGCGAGCTGCGCAAGTAGCAAGAAAGACGGCAGTTGAGCGAGGTGATGCAAATTTATAAACCCAACAACACGGCCAATGATGCTACGCCAGAGGGAAATTGATCTGGACGGACCATGATCAAACTCCCAACACAACATCATTTGGCGCATCGTACCCAGCAAGCTTCACAACACAACTGCTCAGACCCGTCCTCCGTACGGCTTCACCAGACATCACGCCGGAACACGACGAATCGCTTGGCGGCAAGACTTTGTCTGGTGGGTGGTAACTACTGCCGGCAGCCGATCTTATGGCCTACGACCGAGTAAAACAATATACAGTCTATTCATAGACAAATCATTTAAGGTTGTGTTATGTTTAGGTTGGTTTTAACGGCGTAGTTATCAATATCCCTACCTCTCGTTTATACAAATATACTATGCACAAGGCCCGGAACATATGCTATTGGACATACGTAAAATCAATTTTCCCTACTCGATCTTCCTCTCCGTAAATCCACTTAACTGTCATACACCTTATCTCCAGATCTTCAACTATAAATGGAACGGGTCAGGAACTTATTAGTCTGCAAACATGCATTGGATTGAGTTACCTCAAACAGAGTCAACACTCTCTGCATCACATACAAAACTAAACTTATACGTTTAGAAGGTCGATTGTTAAAGCTTTGAGCTACATATATATGTACATACGAACATACATGCCTGATTATACTTACCTATCTATGTTTGGCGCAACCTGGGCCCGTACCATCCTTTCTGACTTGCAAAATCTTTGTACCATCGTGTGGGGTAATTCGAGCACGATTAATATAGAACCGTCTAATCGGAATATGGGAGTAAAGGTACTGATAGTACGTTTGTGTTTACGCACAAACTAGTCCTCTATAACATCTTCTGTGTGCCTGGCTAATCTCCGTTGAGATTGGCCATCGTGACCAAAATCCGTCGGGAGGATATTATTGCTATAGAATGTTTAATTAAATCAATCTGCCTTGTCTTGTAGTTTTCAGTATAATCGGATACAGCGCATTACTAATATTTTACATGACCTATTTGACCTTCTTTGGTAAAACTGGCTGTCACTTTCGGGTTTCTGACGGCCCGTAACAACTGTCAAAGATGACAATGATAAATGACAGCCGGGAACAAGGGCTTAACGTGGTTTCCGTGCGAAACAACTGCGGCAAGAATAGCTTATTTGTAATAACGAGGAATTATGTTTGTCTTTCATGTTTGTATTATATATTTATGGGTCCACAAACAAAATTTGATGATAAACATACATTTGTTGACGCTACTTAGCATATGTTATGTACAGTAAGGATCAAAAGTGCATTACCGCTTTTGAACTTTATTGCACTAACAATAAGTGTCAAAAGTGGTACTCCATTTTTGGACCCTTACTATACATAGCTTGATACTAAAATAAATAGGTACGTAGACTTAAAATAAATGTGTGTTGCATGTATCTCACTATCCAGACATATATCAAACGTTGCTTAAAGTAGTGATTACCGAATATTTGACATTTTGCTGTCACTTAACTTTATTTATAAATGAACCCCTAAGTTTCAGAACAAAGAAACTTTGTCCATTGTACCTTAAGTAGGTATCCCTTTTATCAAAATTTTACTTGAAATGGAAATACTGCTTTAAAACCTTAGCTAGAGCAAACACAGGGCTTCTAGGTTCAACCCTAAACTTTGTTTGAATTCTTGTTATTTCTAAGAATTCGGTAACTACGCAATTTGAAGTAGATTTCTTTCTCCTTCGTGACGACAATGATGTTTGTTTATGATTTCTGTCCTTTTTTATTGTTTTGATTTATTTTCTTTTTATTATGAGAAGAATGTTGGTGTGACTATAAAAATATACACACATCAAAAGTGTCTAGGGATCAAGCATTTTTATGCGGATTTCTTGAGATTGAGATGTGGCTTTGTAATAAATTTATGATTTTATAAATTTATATGGATCCTTTTTGGTGCATTTCATAATTTGAATCAGGAACTGTGAATCAAATTCGAGTAAAAGATGAAAATCAGCTGTCAATATTTTCCCTATAAAAACATACAACGCATTGAAGACATTATTAGTGCTACTGTTTCCCTACTACTGATTAAAACCAACGTTATTATGGAGCGGCGACGTCATTTAAGCAGGGAAGAAATGCTCAGAGCCGTGGGAATGATAGAAGCTGGTTCCCGGCAACGTACTGTGGCTTTAGCTCTGAATACAAGTCAGAGTGTTATCAGTCGACTTTGGACACGTTACCGAAGCACTGGTACCGTGGCTGAGCACCATGGAGGACGGTATCGCTGCACCACACGGAGACAAGACCGATACATTCAAATCTTAACTCGAAGAGCTCCAACAATAACCGCCATGATGTTAGCCGTGAGGCTTCATCACTCTTCAGGGAACTTAATTAGCGACCAAACAGTCAGAAACCGCTTGCATGAAGTGAACCTTCATTCCCGAAGACCGCTACGGGTACCACCTATAGCAATGCACAATCGTAGGATTCGATATCAATGGGCTCTTGAACACAGAAATTGGGCAGAAGAACAATGGCGTTTCGTGTGCTTTTCTGATGAGTCTCGTTTTGGTATGAGACCGGATACAAGACGTATACGACACTGGAGAACCCCTGGACGCCAACAGCGATTAAAATCCTGCCTGGAAGTCCATCCTTATAGTGGTGGAACCATCATGGTATGGGCGGGTATTTGGATCGGCGGAAGAACTGAGTTGATTTGGATCAGAGGCAACCTCAACGCTCAAATTTATGCTGAGACGATTGTATCAGACGTCATCGTTCCTCTACAAGTGCAAATCGGTCCCTTATTTCAGTTAATGCATGATAATGCACGACCGCACACCGCAAGAGTTGTAAGACAGACTCTCGCCGCAGCTAACATCAATGTCCTGCCCTGGCCTGCTCAGTCGTCAGACTTGAACCCGATTGAGCATGCATGGGATATGCTACAGAGAAGAGCTCTGCCGAATATGGAGGGTATCCAGTCGCAAGAAGACCTTTTGTTTGTTGTTGCAACGAACATGGGCGGCCATTCCACAGCGTGATTTGGATGAACTCATTTTGAGTATGCCAAACCGATGTTCTTGTGTTGTTAGTGTTCGCGGTAGAAACACGGATTATTAATTGTTTAAGTTACCCAATAAAATTTTAGAGAAAACTGTTATTTCAGTCTTTTTTTCGAACTTTTGTGTTAGTGGTTCAAATGTCAAATATCCCTTTATTAGGAAAATGACAAATTTCTTTATTAATGCAAAGGTGACTTGGTTTATCGTTACTGTGACAAACGAAAACACTTTATTTGATGAATCGTTTGATGATGAAAAGTTATTGCAAAAATATATGTTGATCCCTAGACACTTTTGATGTGTGTATTAATAAATTCTATGCTTCATGTCGTTTTGTAAGAATGTTTGCTTTCTTTTTATTGAATAGCCAAGGCGTAATACGATTTTATTAGTTTTATCAAATGTTATTTTAAGTTAATATTTTTTTTAATGTGTTCCTTTGTTTGATCTATACGTTATACTCAAAAATGAACGTCATCAGTAGGTCATGTTTTTGCTGCCATTTGGCTTATTTATACTACATAGAGATAATGAACACAATTATGACATTATAAATGATTTTGAAAGAGGCGCAGAACCGGTCGTCGTGGAGAACCTTGGGGGAGGCCTATGTCCAGCAGTGGACGTCTTTCGGCTGAAATGATGAATGATGATGATGAAATGATTTTGTTGTTACGCTCTTTCATAATACCTGATTCATTAGTTTATTTAACTTGGCCTTCCTTATCACACATGGAAAATTATTATTTTGGAAGGGTATGTACACGAGGCGGTTGAAATAAAGTAGCCTGCACCACTTTTTTTGTTTTTTTTTTGTTTAGGTTGGAAAATCATCAAATGACCTCTCCCACTCTGGGCAGAACGGAAGGGCGTGTCAGATTTTTACTGACTAAAACCCACCCGTGTTTCTTTACTTGCCTGCGCAACGGCCAGGGCCACGGTTTCTTGTTTATCCAACCCGCAACCCTGATCCAGGCGGCCTCGGTCTTCGCGGCCCCGTCACGAGGTGCTGACATCTCAGAATGACAGAATACACAGTGTTTAAAAAAAAGTGTCAGCTCGCCCTTTAAACGTAGTAAGCGTGCCGCCGTGTGGGTTTGTAGGTATGATGTTGATCCCTGATTTGAACTCTATTAAATCAGCTGATAACATAGTTTTTCGAATTTTGTTTTCATTGCGCTTTTTTGTGTAATTAGCGAATTAATTAATTTTTACTTAAAAATCTTATTGAGTTATAAAAGTATAGCAATTATGAACGGTCTAAAGTGAAAAAAAAAGCCAAACATTTTTTTTAAATCTGTAGAAAGCCGACGAGAAATTCCACTACTGGGGGGTTCAGAATCATGTACTGGATCCATGGTACTCGTTTGTGCGTCGATGTCAGATACACCCTTTATATGGTTGAAAATAATAAGACAGACTAAGGGCTCAAATACATAAACACGACACGACGTCACGTCGTATCGTGTACAGAATGTGATGTTTTAGTACGAAACGATAGAAAAATGGACCGCTCTAGACGCATACTGCTTCTGTTGTTAATAAGAAGACGACAACGACGCTTCTTAAAAATACAAAAACAAGAAATAACTGTTTGTCTATGTAAAAAAGGGAATCTAATTTTAATTATTACGGCTGCAATTTGGGTATGTAACCAACATATATTACACACGTAAGTAAAAGCTATCTGAATAAAAGCAGCATTAAGGGTGTTTTATTCGCATCCCGACCTCCGAGCCGTATGAGTGAACCGATAATAAAACGCACACGAAATGACTGATCGTATTTTGTGCGTAGGGTTCCCTAGTGTGGCGGTTACAATTTTTTTTTGATGCTATATTGGGTCTGAAACCCCAATAACACTTATCCCGACCTTGCTCAGCAATAGCGTTTGTGACCACTAGGCCAACGATTATTATCTGTACCTACTATTTTCTTTATGAATTAATTTCTAAGGCAGTTTCATTATTATTCTTGAAACTTTCGTGGCTTTATTGTATCATTGTTTTTCTTTTTCTGGCAGTCTGAGATTATAAACATTGTTTTTTAAGAGTGCCTATAATTGAGGTTAGTTCGTCGAAGCATTTCCAGAAAGAAAGAAAGTACATTAATTTATATAAATATGACGCATAAAACAAAAGAAACACAAAAAAAAATACAGGTTAAGAGTTGCGTCATGTCCACGCAAAAAGGCCGTCGCTTTAATATTAAACCGTTTTTGGTTGGTCAACAAAGTAGTTCTATTTGCAAATGTTTGTGTTTGACTCAGTTCAGCTTTAAAGCTAGCTTTTAGGTATTAGTGAGTACTAAAAACAAACGACTTTTAAAATTGCTAAGGTCAGGTTTGTTTAGTTTGAACTGTATACCCTACCTACTAGTATTTTAATGCTGGCCCAGTTTTGTCGTTAGTCAGTAAATTATGGAAATTGTCGCAGTAAAAGCATTTTACGCGTATGCTGGCTTATAATACTTTTGTATAGTAAAAGCAAAAAATTAAAAAGAAAATTGACATCCTAAGCCAGTTGTGTCTTATTAGAGCTATAGACTGTTCAGAAACGCACATTAAACCGTTGGTCCCCCATCTCCGTTCCACCATCGGACGACTCGTCGTACGGCAGGTTTCCACCCTTATGTTGTTAACACCACTACGATCCGGACGAAGCGTTTCGCCTCCTCCTTTATACCGCGTACATCGAAAGACTGGAACAGTTTGCCAGCGGCGGTGTTTCCGTTGAACTACAATTTGAGTGTCTTCAGGCTAGAGTGAATAGGCTCTTAATAAACTAGTGCGCTTTACCATCAACGACTGCGTCACTGCTTACCATCAGGCGGGATTGCGGTCAAGCGATAGTTTATAACTTAATAATTAAAAAAAAGCCCATACAAACATATACAATACAATATAAACATAAACACTTAAAACACAATAAATACGTGTAACATAATTAATTACACCTAAGGCATACGAAGTGTCGGGGTCATGTTTTGCTGACTGGTGTCACGTAGCTGGTCACGAAACCAGCGCTACACAACACCTTTCGGCCAGAACTCTTCTTTGAAGAACTTCTCAAGATGATGTGTCGGAACGCTCACCACGTGTGACTTCACCCGAATCCGGTTAGATGGGAAACTGAACCCAACATAAATATATCATGACCAACAACACAACGATAAAAAATACACACATATAACGATAGTTACGAATAATAATATCAAAAACTTAGTAGAATATCTATTACCGTGTAATAAAGGCATAATTTCGCACAGGCGAGCCGGCTATCCGTTATTGTTGGCACAGAGCCATTAACTTCTGCCCATATTACAAAAACTTCCTATAATCCCACTTTTGTTATAGTAAACCTTAATGCCATATGTTTAAGGTTGAAACTTTGTGGTAAGCGCGCGGTATTTTGTAACAACTGGTGAATCTTTTTTCTTTGTAATTTTTTGACTTGAGGATCCTAGTTCCTATGTAGATTCCAATTAGAGTGATGCTGAGGCGTGTGAATGTGGATAGTGGAGTTATTTTTGTGTGTTTAATGCAAACTCTTCCCATGAGAGTAGACAGCAATTATAGAACCCGCCCTACCCCACCTCCACTGCCTTATTGTTGCCTACATACACTGTTTTCAGTATAATAAGTATAACAGTAGCCTATCAGCGTGGCATCGATGATGTCAAGAGATATAGTCAAGAGAGCCACTCTCATACAACTTCCATCAACTAATACTTACTTAGAATCCTGGCTGCCGACAACATCCAAGCTACTAACACGATCATCAATTCTATACAAGTGGTATAAATATGGTATATTTGCCTTACCTATACGCTAGGTTGGCTTCACATCTTTTTGGATCAATACTTTTTTCTCAAGATTTGTCAAATTCTCTTGAAAATGATTTCAGCTATCCTTAGACAAGAACCTTTTTAAATATAGAACCTATTTTTTTTCACATGCCGCGACCTCGTTTAAGAGAAAAAAGTAAAATAATAAATAAACAATCAAGGTCGTCCAAGTTAGGCATTGGATCAGCAAGACAGAAAGATTAATTAGACATCGTCGCCGATATAGTTAATGTACTTGCCAACTTCGTGGGGGTCGGATATGTTTGGTTTCATAAATAGTCCTGTCCGTAATGGTATTTTGTAAATTGTTTCTAATATATTTTAATGAAAGGCAATTTATGTTTTATAGACGAATGAGTGGAAGTTGTAACTAATTAATGGTGAATTGTGAAAGAGAGCTATGATCATAGTCTCTTTGAAGGATACAATAATAAATAAGATGGCTGGAACAGTCTGGAACCGGTGTGGTGGAGCAGCCTGTGAGAGGCCTACCTCTAACTGGTGGTGGACTTCAATAAGCTGAGTTGATTGATTGTGGTATGAAATATATTTTCAAGTCATTATTATATTGTTCAAAAGGGCAAAGTTCTGCATAAATATCAGAAAACTAATACTTGACGCTGGACTCGAAAGCTGCGTTACAAAAAATTAATCCACAGTACTCCTGTCAACGGGTGGAGTGAATGGACCTGGAAAAACTATGGGACACTTCATATCCTGCGAGTTCTGGGAGCTACACGTTACAGGAACTGAACGATCCTAGTGATGGCGCTAAACAAGTAGTCGAAGTCTATACCGTTTAGATTTCTTTTAACACGTTATAGAGGAGAAGGGATACTTGAATCGGGTTTAAAGTCAACCTCTATACGACGTAATGGTCCTTAGATATCATCATCATCATCATCTCAGCGTTAATCCCAGTCGCCAGTCGCATCCGAAGCTTTTTCAGGTTTAGAGTCTAGGGTCCGCTTTACCAGTCTAACTTCTCATTTGGCTAAACTTCGATATTTTCCGTGAAGTGACTGCCGTCTGACCTTCACAATCCGAAGGTGACATCGAAGCATTGCAGTTAGACCAATTGTTGGACTTTTGAGAGCTTTAACAACCCGTAACAACTGCCATCAGATGTTCGTATGGCAACCGGGACCAACGGCTTAACGTGCTTTCCGAGGTATGACCAGACCAGTGTAAATATTCATATTCATGCATACAAATATTTACACTGCGCGGGGATCGAAGCCGCGCCTCCTTGCGCAGCGGCCGCGTTCGCTACTGCTACGCCACGGAGGCTGTCAAAAATGGTCCTTAGATATCAAACAATCAAAATGATTTATGCCTCCAAAAATCTGAAGCTCACGTGCGGACCAGCTTATTGGCGCTGTTCGATTGTCACTATAATACCTCTAAACCATTTATTTTGAACGATCGTTTATTTTCAATCCCTGCTGCGATTTGAGATTTATTGTCTATTTCAATAAATATAGTAGGGAAATGGTATTTAATAGGCCCTAGGATTTATTTCGTATGATCGACACAGTATGGCTCACTAGTACACGGAGACATTTTCTACGGCGCAGTTTATACGCCGTGTACATTTTGTATGGCGCAGTTTATACGACGTGTACATTTTCTACGGCGCAGTATATAGGTCGTGTACATTTTCTACGGCGCAGTTTATACGCCGTGTACATTTTGTACGGCGCAGTTTATACGCCATGTACATTTTCTACGGCGCAGTTTATACGCCGTGAGTAGGCACGGTTCATCAGAAATGTATCTATGGATTATTATGAAGTGTGTGAACAGTCTGGTTTGTGCGCTGTACCGTAATGAAACCAATCCGTGTACAGCCGGGCTTTATTAGCTTACAGCAACTATATTTTTGTGAAATGTTTTGGATAGAATGTTAGTTATTTACCTTTCGTTTTACATGATTAAAGGTGATACAAAAGGATCAATAATCAAGGGTATTTATTATTCGTTTAATGGCCATAGAAAAAAAAAAAGAAAGTATTGCGACAAAAAGTTTTTATGTATGAGAAACTGGCCCGTTATAATTTATTTAAAAAATATGTTTACTAATAATAGGTACAATATAATAGGTACGTTCCAAACTCAAAACTTCCTTCCACATTATTTGCGAGCTAATTAAAATTATTGTGTCTCTTTGAATGAATTTTAGTCGAGACCATTTTCGCGCTATGATTATTTTCGATTTCAAATGGCATTCATGGATGAAGGCCCTTCTAAGGCAACCGTGTATCGGTGCTGTAATGAATTTAATAAACGCGGTGTCTGCGGCGGACCGGAAAAAGTGTTTCGAAAACTGGTTCAGACGCAGGAAACTTTCTATAGAGGCTGGTGGGGAGTAGGTACCTACTTTGAAAAGATGTAATAAAAATATATGTACTTATAGAACATTTTTTTTATTATCGGAAAACTCTCTGAGGGTCCCACATATACATATATATTACGGTCTGTACTAATAATAACGGTGAAGATTATATTTGATTTGTGTTAGAATGCGCTAAACTAAAGGAATCTTCCTCACTGTCTCAGTATAAAATCCGTACTTTCCGCAAAACTTACAGACATATCTTACTCCATAGGGTTAATTCGGGGCCTGAACTAAAGCTGAGTGACACCACAATTTGATAGTTGTCTTCACTCCTGAAATGAATTAGTCCGACCGAAAAATTGAACGTGGCAACTGTTTTATCGAATCAACTACTTTTGGAAGAGCGTGTGTTCAATGATGGACCTATAAAACAGACCTCTTGGAACGAATTCAAAAAATTAAAAAGTTTTTACAATCACATTGTGGCTAAAAGAAAAGAGCCTAGTTAAAAAAACACTAAGCAAAAACGGAGTAAATATGTGAGTAAGCGATGCGATCCGATGCGGCTACGGGGACAGAGGAATAAGAAACTTCACACGGTCAATATCGCGTGCCACGTGCGGCTACTCATCCAGATGCATCTCTAGTTTTAGCAGAACTCGCATTTTATAGGTTTTTCGTACAATCAAAAGTCAGTTTATACTGGTTATGTACGGCAGTGCGTTATTTACGCACTCAGAACGCGTTCAAAATCACGCTATTACTCTACGGTTTTGAATCGTAAATAATCCTATCAATCAGTCAGGTTCGTGCCGAGTTTAATCCCGGTAGATTGAACTCTATCGTAACTGCAAAAGCGTTCAAAATTGTGGTACGGGCTTATAGGATAGTTTAGGGGTTGGTACTATAAGAGAGCCGGGATCTTTTATTACCGGAATTAACGAAAGGGTTGTGTGGTTTAATATTATATGTATGTATATGGTTTAATCTATATTATTATGCTTCCCTAATATATTATACAAATAATCTGCTTACCAACCTAACGCTGTTCCATAGGATCCATTTTAGAGAGTGTGCGAGGGAATAGGGTAGTTGACTAAAAAAAAACTAATTAGTCCGTCAGTCAGATTTTCAAAAAATACTAGACACGTAATTTTTTTTTTATATAGACTAAAAATGAAGACGACACAGTGCGTTGACAACTCGTGTGTGACGTCACTGCACGCTACACTTTTTAGCGAGAAGTGACGTCACCCGCCACCAGTCCTGATCTTTGATGCCTTTTATACCTATTTGTCAATTTTTATTGATTTGATAAAACAAAATATACGTATCCAATATTTTTCTATAATCTGAATGACGGACTAAATAGAATCAGTTTTTTTTTTACCCGGGAAACATCCATATTACATGATTTAATTCCCTCTTTTCCGTTCCACCATCCAGATGTCCCGTCATACAGCGACTTTTCCACCCTTACGTTGTTGACACTACTACGATCTGTTAAACCGTACATCGAAAGACTGGAACAATTTGCCAGCGGCGGTGTCTCCGTCTGACTACAATTTAAGTGTCTTCAAGGCTAAAGTGAATAGGCTCTTAATAAACTAGCGCGCTTTACCATCAACGATTTCATAGCTGTCAGGCGGGATTGCGTTCAAGCACTAGTTTATAATTTATAAAAAAAACTATATTTTCTTCTAAACACAGCGGTTGGTTCGTGGGTGGGTGACCTTCTTTACATACCCCAGACCCCTCCTTGCCTTCGTGGAATTTTAAATATGAAATACGTATCGTGCAGTTTGTTGATTACGCTTATCTTGTACTAGCGGCCGCCAGCGACTTCGTTTGCGTGGAGTTAGTTGTGCTCCGTTCCTATCGTGGTTGGCAGCGTGATGTACCTAAAGCCTTCCTGAATTAATGGACTATCCAAAGCAAAAAGAATGTTTCAAATCGGACCAGTAGTTCCTGAGATTAGCGCGTTCAAACAAACAAACTCTTCAGCTTTATATATTATATATGATGTTCTATAGCCTAAAGCCTTCATGGATTAATGGGCTATCCAACGCCAAAAGAAAAAAGAAATCTTTTTCATCAATAGTTCTTGAGATTAGCGCGTTCAAACAAACAAACAAACTCTTCAGCTTTATATATTAGTATAGATAGTACATAATTGATTGTAGACAAATCCATACTCTTTGTTTAAATCCTTGCCTTGTTTTTCGAAGGAAATATAGGAGTGTGAGGGATAGAGTGTAAAGTTTACTTTTCCTCCACAGAAAAAGGAGGCAACGTCTATCATAGGTGTTGTGTCTGGTGTTCTACTGCCCGATAATTGAAGTCGGGATATTGTATTCCTATCGCTCGATAATGCTTGTGCGATGCAGGGTTTTCGTGAAGTCAGTAAGGTGCATAGTACACATATAGCGATGGCCGTAATAGAAATGTACGACGAACGGACGAAGGGACGGACGGATGGACGGACGGACGAACGGACGGACAGACGGACAGACTAACAGCGAAGTCTCACGAATAGGGTTCCGTTTTACCTTTTAGGTACGGAACCCTAAAAATGTACAGTTAAAGATAATTTCACTCAAAAAAAAATTACCTATGACGAAAAACATAAAAAAATAAGAGAGGCGAGAGTTTCGCTGGGTTATTAACTAAAATCAGATTAAATCAATAAAAATAAAACAAATTAAAGTTATACACTTACAATTGAAACATGTTTGTTTAATAGCCTTTTAAAAGTTAGAAGTAATATTTATTCCTAACTGCTTCAGTTATAGAGTTTAAATTCCAAAATATCTACGATTTTTAATACGTTTCTAGTTAATTTTATGCGTAGTAAGCACTGCGTATTACTTACCTGTCGCTTAAAATAACCCATACTTCAGTTGTTATCGCCCTAATCGTAACAAAAGCAGTACAAAATTTCAATCTTTAGTTTAATTATTATAAATTCTACCGTAATTGGTCGTTTATTTATTTGAATAATTGGCCGTTTGTTTTATTTATAAACGGCACATTTAGTTCTTTAGGGGCATGAAGAACAGGGAATAAAGTTCACCCATTTTTCATAGAAAAGGGAGGATCCTCCGACCAGACTGGTATTGTCTGGCGGGCACTTGGTACTTGGTTGGTCACCCGCATGGTAGACAACACTGGTAGACACACCTCTGAAAGATATCATCATCAACCTTTTTTTTATCGTCCCACAGCCGGGCACAGGTCTCCTCTCATACAAAGAAGGATTGAGCGTAATCACCACGCTAGCTCAATGCGGGTTGGCGATTTCAGACTTAAAGTCCAGGTTTCCTCAAGATGTTTTCCTTCACCTTCAGTCATTGGTTTCCAAGATATACTTAGAAAGTACATACAACTTTAGAAAAGTTACATTGGTACTTGCCTGGCTGGAATCGAACCCGCGCACTCATAATTGAGAGGCTGGTGTTTTAACCACTAGGGCACCAAGACACAAGAAGAAGAAGAAACACAGGAAGATACACACAGACAGGAAGATATGAGGTCTCATTTTTTTTTATACAATATGTAAAGAAAACCCCGTCCGACCCAAAACGATAATAAATATTAGGTATACACATGACCAAATAAAATATGAAATTTTACATAATCATCATAGTGACAATAGTAATGAATTTTGAAATAATCTTTTTTTCCGCGAATTAATTCCATCTTCCCCGAAATTTGGTAATTTTTAAAAAAGTGACAACACCGTTATTATTATGAGCGAATAGCGATGCGACCACGTGCTGCGTGCCCTGCCGCCCGCCGCTCGCGGAAGGGTTGCTTACCGCGCATGTATTAAGTTACCTGTTTTTTGCAAAATAATATCAATTTTATTAGGGGGATTTTTTTTTTATGTTTAGCCCGGTTTGTATCCATTAGTACAATCAGTTATTGATACCTAACAATACCTTTACGGATCGGATAGGGTTTTCTTTACATATTGTATAGTTAAATACTTTGCAAAAGAGCCCATTAGAATCCAATCGAAATAAAGTTTACGTTTTAGGGACGTAATCTTATTGTGTTAGTCTACGTAAATGATTTAGATCGGCTTTAAATATTCAGGAGCTTAGGAAACGTTTGTAATATTTTAGCTTTATTCGAAATTATGTATGTAAATCCTGTAGGCACGATAAATTATGATTTCACCAGTGTGTTACGTTTGTAAAAATAAATGAGCTTGAGAAATCTTATAAGTCGAACGAGAGAATTTACACATTTGTATTTCCCTAGTGACGTCTTCCCGTAGAGAAAAAAAAACAAGCATTTTACTTTCACTGTGGTTTATGGCCTTTTTTTTTTGTTCTGGAAGGAAAATCATCAAATACCACCAGACAAAGTCTTGCCGCCAAGCGATTCGTCGTGTTCCGGCATGATGTCCGGTGAAGCCGTCCGGAGGAGGGGTCTGAGCAGTTGTGTTGCGATGTCTGCCGAGTACGATGCGCCAAGTGTTGTTGTGTCGGGAGTTTGGTCGTGGAGGGTCTCCACATCAATCTCCCTCTGGCGCAGCATCGTTGGTCGTGTTGTTAGTTTTAACATTGCACCACCTCGCTCAACTGCCGTCTTCTTTCCTATTCACTAAGTTTTTTAAGTGAATGGGTTTAATAAACTAGCGCGCTTTACCATCAACGATTGTATCACTGCTTACCATCAGGCGGGATTGCAGTCAAGCGCTAGTTTATAATTATTAAAAAAAAAAATACCTCTCCCACCCTGGGCGAAGCGAAAGGGGGTGTCAGATTTTTACTGACTAAAACCCACCCGTGTTTCTTCAGTTGTCTGTGAGCCAGGGCCATGCTTTCTTTTTTAACCAACCTGCAAATCTGACCCAGGAGTCATCGGTCTTTGTAGCCCCGTCAGGATGTGCGGACATCTGTTTGAGGCGCGCGTGAAACACAACGTAGACTCGGGCCGGTCCTTACCGGGCGGTGAGCTGCCCACTGCTCTCCTCCCGCAAGCCCGCGCCTACGGTGGCCGGGAGTTCAATGTTGTCTCCCGATCAGGGCGGCTAGGGGAGTGAGGGCGCTGGAATTCCCGCTCCCTCACGCGTTCTGCCTCCTCCTTTGCCAGCATCACTGCATCGCAGATGGAGGTGACGGCCTGCCATGCACTCTCGCTCCGGACCATGGCCTGGACCAAGGACGGACGCGAGAGATCGCCGCCGATCGTCGTCACGAGGACACGGCGGTGCTCTACGCATGCCGGGCAGACCTCCACCGTATGCTCCACCTTGTCCTCAGTGGTTTATGGCCTTTGAATTCTGATTTCCAAATGCATTTTACTGACATGGCTTTGAACCTATTGCCTTGTGCTTGACATAATAAGCCTATAATAATTCCACAACTAGGTCACAGGCCCCTTCTCTGCTAGGGAGAGAGAGAGAGAAAGTTGAGTACACGCGGGCCTAGCGCGGGTTCTGGTAGATGTTACATGTTTTCAAATTTGTTTAGTTAGTGGTGATGTATTTATTTTACTTAGAAATAATAGTCCAACTGAAAAATCATTAACAGCTCTTGTGTACAGTTCACATTAAACCATTTATATTAACAATTTCTGAGGAGCCCCAGGATACTCAGCAGTAAAATATTGTACCTGTTGACAGTAATTTACTTCGGTATCAAACATTTTACGAAGCTTTACTTGAGCTTAGTGATTGAGCTCTATCATTCTTTAATTGTATTTAATATTGCGGAGTCGTGTCCACTGGGATTTGAACCAACCGACCGTATTTTTAAATGTCACACTATAAACTGTTAAAAGGGCCGCCGGAGTTATAAATATTGGAGTTACATTTTAAATATATTCTTAGCTGTTAGTGGTTATGTGAGGGTTAAAACTTTGCAAGTATGTACAGGCAGGGTTTTCATACTTTTCCGTGCCGTGACATGCCCGTGGCGGGTCCCCCGTCTGAGAGCTTAGTGGAGAGGAGAGTGCCCAGAGCCAGCGCGTCAATGTGACGGTCAAACACGCGTATACAATATGTTACAAAAACCCTGTTGTTCCTTCAACCTACGTTTTAAGAATCTGCATACCGACGTAATAAAGCAAATAATTTATAAAAATTGTTCAAAAAATAATTAAAATAAATAAATAAATATATACGGTCAAATCACATAGATTGAGCTAGCCCCAAAGTAAGTTCGAGACTTGTGTTTTGGATACTAACTCAACGATACTATTATTTATAATAGATACATATATAGATAAACATCCAAGACCCAGGCCAATCAGGAAAAGATCGTTTTCCATCATGACCTGGCCAGGGATCGAACCCGAGGCCTCCACGTCGCAAGCAGGCATGTTGCGCGAATCTGTAACTGATTTCTTAATTCTGCAATTCTGCATGAAGAAACTAGACATAAGTAGAACGTTGCCGCCAATTTATTTAACTTATAAAATCAGATATTCTAAAAAAAAAAAAATCGAATTTGTCGGTTTTAATAGGTATTTCATTGTGACCCCTCGACTACACAATGATTACTGTTTTCTAATTATGACTTCATTAATGATGTGCTTGTAGGTAAAATTATATGTCCCTGAAAGGAACAACAGGGTTTTTGTTACATAGTGTATAATGAGCCAACAGTTTCGGTTATTTTAAAGGGTTGGTTAATCAGTAAGATGATGCTGGTCACCCATTCCAGTATAACTATGGATAAGAAAGGGCAAGAATCTCCACGGAAACTCTATTAAAATAAAAAAAATTGTTACAAAGTACATATTTATCCAAGTGTGATGAGATTGTTTACATAAAGTGAGCCGCTTCAAATCAACAACCTACCTCGTAAGTCAAGGTCGTTATTAGCACACCACGGCTTGTATAGAAGTATATTCGCTTTATGAATATTCAGAGAGCAATAAACAAATGATCTGCAGTCTTCATAACTCAAATTCAAGAAATATTTTTACTTCTTACACCTTTGTGATATCTCTATGGGTAAACAGACAAAATATTATCATTGATAGCTTTCCGTATCGCTATTTATTTTCGACGAAATCTGAGTTGTTTACATTCCTTTCAGAGTTGGATATAAATAAAGTCGTATTATTTAAAGATAATGTTTTGTATTTGACTTAGTTGGATTACAGTATACAATGTTTTAACACAAACATGATGCTAAGAGTCGGCTCCCTAAGTGAGTAATTTACTATTCTTATTACTACCAATTTGAATCATTTTAAACCATTGCTCCTTGCGTTCGAAAAATGTGTCAATAAATATTGTTGAACTATCAAAATAGAACCCATTGTTCTTGATAGCATGATACGTAATTGCGGAGCTGATTAAGAAGTTGATATAAACTGAGGATAAGAGTTCAGGTATCTATTACGATTTTCTATAAAATTGTTATTATTAGCATAACTTATTACACTATTTAATGAATTTGTTGGTTTGAACATGTTGATCTCTGAAAGCAAAGTAGAATTTGAAAAAAATATTTTTGCATTTGATAACCCTATTCTTGAAGAAGATCTTTAGAGAGTCAAGCCAAAAAGACTACCGCGAATACTGCACATTGTAACACGATGTTTCATCATCATCATGATTATCAACCTTTTTATCGTCCCACTGCTGGGCACAGGTCTCCTCTCATACAGAGAAGGATTGAACGTAATCACCACGCTTGCTCAATGCGGGTTGGCGATTTCAGACTTAAAGTTCAGGTTTCGTCAAGATGTTTTCCTTCACCTTCAGTCATTGGTGTCCAAGATATACTTAGAAAGTACACATAACTTTTATAAAAGTTACATTGGTACTTGCCTGACCTGAAATCGAACCCGCGCACTCATACTTGAGAGGCTAGTGTTTTAACCACTATAAACTAAACTATGTTTATATAAATACAGTTAATATGTTTTAAACTATGTTTACTTGTGACTTATTTAGAGTTTTTCATTGAGTTTGGTCGAAGCTCAGGAAATGCAGACAACTGCACCGCCCCACTCTCTATCCACGCCAGTTCACAGGTTTTCTGCCAGAACAGTACTGTATCAGCTTGTTACTGTCACACTGCGGGACTAAATCCCCTCTCATACAGAGAAGGTATGACCATTAATCATCTCAGTAACTCCGTGTTGTAAGTGACTTCGGAATATTAAGTCCAATTTTCTGCACGATGTTTTCCTTCCCCATCAAAGCTGTCGTCTAAGACACAAACTTGACTTTTGAATAAAACATTATTTTATAAAATATACAAACTTGACCGTGTGAACACCTGAAGTACGCACAACGATGAAATATGAACATGTTTTAAGTTCCAGTATAAACTGATCTCTCAATGTAAATGTACAGTCAGTAAAAAAAGTCGATTAACACTTCAGTTTTTAAAAAGTTGGAAATATTTTATTCAATATTAAATGTAGGGTACGTAAAATAGGGATTTTTTGTGTAAATATCATCATAAAAGACATTCGTTTTTAAGGCTGCTCGTATTTGTCACTGAATTGAAGTTTCTTAACAAGTTGATATATGTGTGTAAGAGCAATAAGTAGATGTGTGCGTAAGAGAAATGTTGAGCTAGTGGTAACGGCGATGACTTACGAATTTGTAGGCCGTGGTTTGTTGGGGTCAACCCTGATAGCCACTTTAAACAAATACATAATAAAGGTTTTGTAGTACATGTGGGACTCAAAGTGTATGCATTATTAATAAATAACCTATCATAATAATCATAGTTCTCCTACCTAGAATACTGAATAATCTCTTTTTAAGTGAGACAGTTTTGATGTCCTATTTGAGTATCACAATAATCATGTATTTGGAGCTGATAAAATGAAATACAAAGTGCTGACAAACACAACATTCGTAGGTAAATAAATTTACTTTGAGAGCAGTGGAGGTCCAAACGCTTTACTTTGTGTTAATTATTTTCATCAATACTGCTCTAAAAACAATGAAGGAAAACATTGTGGGGAAACGAGTATACCCTTTTTTTTTTCTTGACGCTGTGGAAATGCCTTTACGGCGTGTGTGGGATTCGCCCAGCCGAAGCCGGGAATACCCACTAAAATCACAGCGGCACATCGATATCGCCTGAGTGGCGGGGTCATGGGAAATAAATGAGTGTGCAAGGGAATTGCATGATTTAATTCCCCCATCTCCGTTCCATCATCGGACGACCCGTCGTACGGCGAGTTTCCACCCTTACGTTGTTGACACCACTGCGATCCGGACGAAGCGTTTTGCTTCCTCCTTTATACCGCGTACATCGAGGGACTGGAACAATTTGCCGGCGTCGGTGTTTCCGTCACATTACGATTTGAGTGTCTTCAAGGCTAGAGTGAATAGGCTCTTAATAAACTAGCGCGCTTTACCATCAACGATCGCGTCACTGCTTACCATCAGGCGGGATTGCGGTCAAGCGCTGGTTTATAATTTATAAAAAAAAAAAAAATAAAAAAAAAATAGCAGAGACTTTCTACCAATGCCCCGCCGGCGATTCTCGCCTGAAAGGCGGGTTCACAATGGTCTCCATAGGGAGGGTCCGGGCTGGATACGTCTTCTTGTGTGAGAAGACGCGGCAGCCAAGGGTTTTTTAGCGAGGTGTCCTTCCTCTTAGCCCCACTCGTTTGCCCGGAGGCAAACGGGGCCCCCAGCTCCTCTCAGTGAGGAGACCGGGTTGCCCGACGGTGACCCGGGGTTCGGGTCACGTCAGCCACCTGAAGTGGTGGCCGACCCGCCGCACGTGTGACCGCCGAAGCGGTCCCCACATCTGGTTTTGGTCCGCACCGGTAAA
This sequence comes from Sesamia inferens, assembly GCA_037179545.1. Taxonomy (NCBI): domain Eukaryota; kingdom Metazoa; phylum Arthropoda; class Insecta; order Lepidoptera; family Noctuidae; genus Sesamia; species Sesamia inferens. Next base: position 13,125,393 of record CM073933.1, on the reverse strand, counting down.
CCGGTGACCCCCATATCTGGGGGCCGTTCCCCTATCCGCCACCTGGGGATACGTCCGATGGCAGGCCAAAAACTGCACACGAAAAACGAGTATACCTTGGAACCAAAACTTGTAATACATGTGACGTCTGCCAACCGGCTCTGGGCCCGCACGGTGGAGTATGGGCCATTCTCTCTTAGAGAGAGGAGCTGTGTATCCCAGCCGCCATATTAAGTAGATTTATAGTATTGTTATGTCGCTGAGTTGACATCGAAATACTGTCGATAGCAACATCCTCGATAGAAAAACAGAAGTATCTGGAATATTGCCAAACTCTTCGTCATTTATTATGAAGTTTATTTATTAAATGGTCTACAAGTTAAGCAAAACATCAACTGACAATTTCTATTTCCTATAAGTAGTATAGTCTGCATGTTTTTATTGATAATGGCATCTCGTACTTGACCTTGTGAGGTTATGACTATTTAACCGAAGTATAGTATTCATGTAAAATTAATTTCCATACAGGCAAAATACATGTAACTAACAACTTAAACAACTGGTTACACATATGTATACTTTATGTAAATAAATGTTTATTATTGCTATCCTACTGTACATGTACTCTAATAATAATAAATAATAATAATACATTTATACGGACAAATCACACAGATTGAGCTAGTCCCAAAGTAAGTTCGAGACTTGTGTTATGGAATACTAACTCTACGATACTATAATTATAATACATACATATATAGATAAACATTCAAGACTCAGGTCAATCAGGAAAAGATCGTTTTCCATCATGACCTGGCCGGGGATCGAACCCGGGACCTCCACGTTGCAGGCAGGCGTGTTGACCGCTGCGCCACGGAGGTCGACATAATGTAGTTGTAAACCATTTCTAAGGAACTTAGTTTGCACACTCTACCGTCTATGTAATATGAGAGTGTGTGTTCCTGTAACCTATATTTATTTGAAAAACTGCGCTCTCGCTGTTATAAGAATACCATACATAGTACAGTAAGGGTCCAAAAGTGGAGTACTACTTTTGACACTTATTGTTAGAGCAATAAAGTTCAAAAGTGGTAATGCACTTTTGACCCTTACTGTACATCCACATACAACTGCTTTCGTCTGATAAAACAGTCATTGGTAAAACACAATACCACATATTTGCAGACAATAACTATACCTATGCTTAACAAAAAAGAGATTAAGTGGCGATGGAATGTAAATTATTTGTGATTATTAACATTTCTATAGTAAAAATTGTTTTCATAATCGGTCTGTAATGTTCGCACTCCTGGGACACAGTTCTCCTCTCAGTGAGAGGGAGTGGGCCGTAATCTACCACGCGGCCCAGTGTCTTCGAAATTTTTCCCTCCAGGACATACCAGTTTCCTCACGTTGTTTTCCTTCACCGTTTTGAGAGCAGTGATGATGAAATAATTTACACAAAGTAAAGCGTCTGACTGGGTTTCGAACCTACATATTTACATAAATATAAATAAATACGCAGGAAGACGCAGCGTAGGGAGGAAAGCCTTAGGGGAGGCCTTTGTCCAGCAGTGGACATACATAGGCTGAAGAAGAAATAAATAAATAAATATATCGTCGCTTAAGTTCTAACACCGCGTAACTCAAAATAATGAACTTTTCAGGAGACTAAAAAAAGACAGTGATTTTTAGGTAAAAAGTTCATTATTTTGAGTTACGCGGTGGAGACTAAAAAAACTGTCTAGGTTTGTATACCTAGACAGTTTTTTAGTCTAAAAAAACTTCTAGGTTTGTATACCTAGACAGTTTTTTAGTCTAAAAAAACTTCTAGGTTTGTATACCTAGACAGTTTTTTTAGTCTCCTGAAAAGTTCATTATTTTGAGTTACGCGGTGTTAGAACTTAAGCGACGATATACTTACAAATCACACAGATTGAGCTAGCCCATAAGTAAGTTCGAGACTTGTGTTATGGGATACTAACTCAATGATACTATATTCATAATAGATACATATATAGATAAACATCCAAGACCCAGGCCAATCAGGAAAAGATCCGGCCGGGGATCGAACCCGGGGCCTCCACGTCGCAGGCAGGCGTGTTGACCGCTGCGCCACGGAGGCCGACAAAATTTTGTCCACGTCGCGATAAATAAACTGCCTTAATTTTCCGTGCTTAATTTAATACATTTAGTTATAATTTAAGAAAAGTTACTGCCCTATTTACATGCACTATACCTATTTGTATTACGTGATCCGGTATTTGAAATCATTCTCCGTGAGCTCGTGTGCGCTATGCTTAATAACTTGTAAACACGCAACTCTGTGCTATTTTTGGTTCAAAATTTTTGTAATACTCTTATTATGCGTTTACCACACTGATAGAAAATTCACGGTACATTCTGCTATTGTTTTTGGTGCATGTAGCATAGTCATGAACTTAGCTTTAAATTCCCAATTTAGTTATCTGTCACAAAAAGTTAGCACATAACAAACATGGCAGCTTAAAAATCGCCTGTCAAAACTTCTAGTGAGGCACAAGCAATTTATGTTCAAAAATATGTTTGGTTAAATGGAGTGTCGTGTGCGGGTGATAAAGCAAATGTGAAATGTATGTAAGTCTTAATATATGTTGTTTATCACTGCTTAAAAACATTTTTTGATATTAAAATAATATAATATGAAAAATAATATCATAATAATATGAAAAATAATATACAGTAGTTTATTTTTAAGTATGATGTAAAGCCTGATGTAAGCTTTCACTACATCCAATCATCAGATGGAATGTAACACGAAGCTTACTTCATATAAGTTTAGTTGGAATATTGCTATGGTAAGTTTTCTCACAATTCGTCCAGTAATTTTTGCATGAAAGACTTACAAACATCCACCTATCTATTTTCATAAAATTTAGAGCTTTTAATATTAGTAGGTAAGTCGTGGTGGCCGTTTTTCGATTCCAGGTCAGGCAAGTACCAGTGTATTTTTTCTAAAGTTATATATACTTTCTAAGTATATCTTGGACATCAATGACTACAAGGTTAAGGAAAACATCTTGAGGAAATCTGGACTGTACTTCTGAAATCGCCAACCGTATTGAGCTAGCCGTATTGAGCTAGCCTGGTGATTACTCTCTGTATGAGAAGAGACCTGTGCCCAGCAGTGGGCCGATAAAAAGGTTGATGATGAATATTAGTAGGATTTACAAAAGAAAACTCTTTTTCACTCTCTATATTTCTCTTTTTAAATCAATCTATACCATCTTGATAAATCTTGCAACACACTTAGCTCCTGAGGCAATAAATACAAAAGGTTAATATGCCAACAATTCTAACATTACGAGCCATAAATTTTAACACGCACAATTCAAATAAGCCTGTCACGTATAGTACTTATTTCATTATCTTTTAATGTATCTTGATATTAATTTAATCTTATGATGATAATATCTTAGTTGAAATAGCCTTATTATAAATGTAGCCGTCTCATTTGTGTCGATAATAGGCTCGCCTCCATTATATTGTATTTCTCTTTAATACAATACAGAATATTCAACTCGTTCATGGGTCAATGTATACACTTTTACAATAAGCTTCCCATGGACATTCGAAACTTACTCATTAAACGATATAAAACCTATATAAAGGCCAAACTTTGCAAAAAGGGGTATTATAAAATCTCAGATTATTTAGAGGACAGAGAGGCTTGGAACTGAGCTGCTCGCTCTGTTAAGCATTGTTATTAAGCAATATGCGTAATTATAACGTAAATTATTGTAAACATCTTCATTTTTAATGTCTGGACTTGAAAAAAGACGATGATCCCTGAGTTTGTTTCGGCTATTTCTTCTCAGAGGTAGTCAGTTAGGAAATGCCGGCTTCATCTAGTTAAAAAAAAAAAAAAGAAAAAAAACATATGACGTGTGAAAGTGATCGGTGATCCTACTTGCTTAATATACGATTTCATTTCATACATTATGTTCATATTGTTTACATTTTTAATTTTCGTTTATTACTGTTTTGCTTGAGTACGTATGGTTTTTATTGTATTTGTTGGTATCTATGCGTGGTTAGCTGATATATATAGTAAATAATTTAATATCTTGGTCTGAGTAATGTTAACTACTTTTAGACCTTGCACACATTGGAGTATTTTATAGCCGAACAGCTGTGTTTGTTTCGATATTTCTTCTTCTTAGCGAAAGCACTAGGAAGTGGTGCTTGGCGGGCGTTTTGGGCATGGTTTTGGGGAACTGTTATTTTGGCGATCTAAAAGTGCTGGTACTCAGCTTAATTAATTGGATTTAAATATAAATGGTACAATGAATGTGTTTTTAAACGTGTACTATAGGTACATCTGCATCTGCTAAACTTTTTCATGACGACATGCTTAATGGTATCTCTTGTTGTCATATTTATTGTCCCAAAGGAATGCAAGAACGAATTGAATGTCTTCGTCGGGAATTAGCACGAAGTAGATCAGAACTTACGGAAAAATAGAAAGAGATATTTTCCTAGCGGCGGTATAGTACAGGCTAGCAACATATGTCCTGACCACACGAAAGCTTATGATTGGAGCCGAGTATACGAGTTAAGCGTCACCTAGTATATTGAGCTTCAACCTCACGAGCTTGAGGGTTCAGTTTCTTTCACTGTTGTAGACCAAAGTGCGCCTTCACTTTAATAATAACACATCGATGTGCCATTTGGCGTAATAGTTAAATGTCCTGATGGCCAAAAGTTACGACCAACATCTCTCGAGGTTCTTGTTAGACGGCTTGATTTAAAAGCTTACTCCTCTATCATCATCTGTCAAGCTTTTTCACATCTATGTTGAGTTCAGCTGTCAGTCTGACCGGATTCAGCTGAACACCAGTATTTGACATGCAGCGACTGCCTATCTGACCTCTATAATCCAGTTACTGGGTAGTGCGATAATCCTTGGTGGTCAGACTTACAGATCAACCTCTGCAAGCGAAGCTCAACCTGTTCGATCGACTTATGGCTCGGCTCAGGGATCGGCAGTTGTTTAGCCATGAACCTGTAAATAGGTTTAATTCATAATAGGGATGTTTTCTGGGTTAAAAAAAAAATGATTCTATTTAGTCCGTCATTCAGGTTATGTAAAAATATTAGATACGTATATTTTTTTTAATAATTATGACCGCAATCCCGCCTGATGGTAAACAGTGATGCGATCGTTGATGGTAAAGAGCGCTAGTTTATTAAGAGCCTATTCACTCAGTAAAACTGAGAGAATAGGAAGGAAGACGGCAGTTGAGCGAGGTGATGCAATGTTAAACCCAACAACACGACCAACGATCTGCGCCAAAGGGAGATTGATCTGAAGACCCTCCACGACCAAACTCCCAACACAACAACATTAGGGGCATCGTACCCGGCACACATCGCAACACAACTGCTCAGACCCGTCCTCCGTACGGCTTCACCAGACTTCATGCCGGAACACGACAAATCGCTTGGCGGCACGGCTTTGTCTGGTGGGTGGTAACTTCTGCGGCGGCCGATGTTATGGCCTACCACCGAGAAACGTATATTTTGTTTAATCAAATCAATAAAATTGACAAATATAAAAGGCATCAAAGATCAGGAGTGGTGGCTGGTGACGTCACTGCGCGCTAAAAAGTGTAGCGTGCAGTAACGTCACACGAGTTTTCAACGCACTGTGTCGTCTTAATTTTTTATTTATATGAAAAAAGAAAAAATACGTGTCTAGTATTTTTTGGAAATCTGACTGACGAACTAATTAGTTTTTTTTAGTGTAATACCTTATTGGGTATTGGGCAATCTTTTTTTAAAAAAGGATAAAAAAATGGAAATATTTTCTTATGCGGCAAATATGACGCTGCAAAAGAACACAAATACAAAAAAAGATTGTTTTTTGTGTTTGTATTATGAAGAAAACATGCGTCACATGAACGCAAAACTGCCATTTTTATGAAGAAGTAAGAGCTTGTAATGAATAGAGGAATGGCCATAGAATGTGTTAATTAAATTACATTTAAAGGTCCAAGCAGGAGCAGAGAGGAACTTGAACATTTAATTTATCATACAAATTTAGTCCTGTAGTAGTTAAATCGTGTAAAGTAATATCGACTGCCGACTTTAAAATTCAGGCTCGTTCCTGCCTGTAGACTGTGGGTAATTTAGGACTATGCATTAATAATGAGGACGGCCTTTCTATCCGTTTCGCTGTCGCAGTACACTCATCCCTAGGCCCTCTATTTTACACACTGTTTTAATTTTTACATAGTTTGTACTTTAAGCCTATATTTTTAACATTGAAATCTTTGTTTTGGAACTGCTCCACAAAGCTTTGAATAAGTAAATTGGGCAGAAGCCTGAATGTCCTAGTAATCAAAGATATTTGGTTGTAGCCTGAGACTTAGCAGCGCATACTGGTAACATTTTTAGTTGAACAAATAATTCTGTTAAACATAGAAAAGTATGGTATATGTTTTAACCAACACAAATGGTTTTTGTTATAACTAATTACAATTGACATAAGTTATAGCTTAACATAATCGGTATAGGTAATAATAATATATATAATCAAACACAATCGTTGTAGATCGGTAAATTTTTAAGGAAATAGAACTCGTTCAAAAGCTTTCGCTCTAAATAAACCCCAATTCAGGCAATTGCATTGCAAATGTTCGGTTCACTTATTATTAGATTTTATTTCAAGTTTGGTCGCTGTGTGGAGTCCCACATATTTTTGAATAATACTGTAGTTGGTTTCGTGTTTATTTTGGTATTGTAATAGCTTCTTTTTTTTTAAATAATTATAAACTAGCGCTTGACCGCAATCCCGCTTGATGGTAAGCAGTGATGCGATCGTTGATGGTAAAGCGCGCTAGTTTATTAAGAGCCTATTCACTTAGAAAAACTGAACGAATAAAAAGGAAGACGGCAGTTGAGCGAGGTGATGCAATGTTAAACCCAACAACACGACTAACGATGCTGCGCCAAAGGAAAAATTGATCAGAAGACCCTCCACGACTAAACTCCCAACACAACAACATTTGGCGCATCGTACCCGGCACACATCGCAACACAACTGCTCAGACCCCTCCTCCGTACGGCTTCACCAGACATCATGCCGACACGACAAATCGCTTGGCGGCAAAACTTTGTCTGGTGGGTGGTAACTTCTGCCGGCGGTCGTTGTTATGGCCTACCACCTACATAAATAGTTTTATGGCATGTGTACATGTTTGTGTAAGTTTTGCTTTATGTTGAATGCAATATAAAACAGCTTATCCTAGAATAAAAGCTAGAAGACATGTGACATCTAGCAGCCAGTACAGAACCCGCGTAGTGAATTTCGGCCCTCTTCCTCTCATTGTGAAGAGTTCTTGAGGGTAATTGTGTAACACACTATCCTATCAGTAGCAATGGGTTTCAATTTGACAGTTCAACAGCATTCATTGCGTGATTTACCTTGTTAAGCAGTCATATCTTTAGAACATACGGAGCATTTGATTAGCAATTTGCTTTCTAAATGATTCAAATTGATAGTAATAGTATGTTACGCAGTTAGGGCGCTGTCTCAATACACCGTGTCAATGTTATTCAAACGTCAAATGATGAAAAGGGGTACATTCTGATTTGATTGAAAAAACTATTCCTTTAGATTAAAAAAAAAGAAATTGCCAACAAATCTCGCAAGAAATTACTAGCGCAAAAAGAAAGCTCTGTTGTTTTATACAGCGCTTTATAAGCTGTATAAAGCGTCGCCTGAAAAATAACAGTGCTGAAATAACATTGCAAATAGCGCTGCAAGTTAATTTGCTTGTTACCGTAAAACGTATTGTCTGTGAGTTTAATTTACTTGCTAGCTCTAGTCTCACTACTAGTTTTCTGTTCAGTTTGGTTCATCTTAAATGAGTGCTTGTATGTTGTCATATTTTTGTGGGGTATTGTATTAGATACTATTAACTACATCATGTATATCATCAGTTATTTAGTTTTTTCCTTTCCTCATTATGTTCGAGTTGTTTTCGAGTCTGACCGGATGCAGTTCAATACCTCCTGTTTTAAATGAAGCGAATTTCTATCATATTTCCACAATCCAGTTACTGGGTAAAAACGACACCTCTTGATTGACCCCTTGAAGTTTGGTTAACTTTCGGGCTTCTGATGACGCGTAACGAGTAACTGCCTAGTAAGATAGACATATCTAAAATTAATCGACTTTCGAGACCTATTTTCTAGAACATCTAAAAGCACGAATCTAACCATGTAATGATTGCTACTAAAAGTGTTATTATGGTATTTAAAGTTTGTAATAATACACCCACCAATATACCTTCGGTGATGTTACAAGAAACACCATTAAAAGTGGTCTCTCAATTTAAATACCTCGGTCATGTGGTGACGGATTCTCTCACAGATGACCAGGATATAGATAGGGAGCGCAGGGCGTTGGCAGTCCGATGCAATATGCTTGCTCGCAGGTTTGCGTTTTGTACTGAGCAGGTGAAACTGACGCTCTTTATAGCTTACTGCCAGTCGTTTTTCACGTGCAGCTTGTGGGTTAGGTATACGCAGAAGGCTTACAACGCTCTGCGCGTCCAGTACAATAATGCGCTGAGGATGTTGTTGGGGCTGCCTCGGTTTTGCAGTGCATCAGGCATGTTCGCGGAAGCGCGAATTGGTGACTTTTATACCATCATACGCAAACGGTGTGCTTCGATGTTGCGGCGATTTCGGGGCGGCCCGAACAGTATCCTAGCTACACTGGCGTACAAGTTCGACGGACCTTTTATTATGCTCTGGACGGACAAACATGTGCGTGCACACATCCATGTCGCCAACTGATCCCTGTTTCTCTATTACTAACATAGGATAAGTTTTTTTTTACTAACAATATATGGGCCTTGCCTGAAATAAAAAGTTTAAATTTGAATTATCCTAAAAAACTTTCGTCCCCAATCACTCTGAACCAAGTTATAAAGACTGTATTTATCTTCAAACAAAGTCGTCAGAATCTATAAAGCTTTATTTGAAGATGGTGTTTATTGGTGCCCAGAAGTCTAGCAGATTGTCGTTGACATAAAATCTTAATGTTATGTACTAAGTTTTATTCTTGGACCACAAACCGCCAAATGTTGGTAATTTATCCGTCTTTATTACGGGTAAAATAAAATATTGGAACTTGAACGTCATTATATTGATTCTATAAAAGCTAATAGAGAATTTTGTTTTTATTGTTTAAGTAATTATTTGGATATGGAATACCTGTTAATGACCATTTTTTGGCATGAACTAGACGAGTAGCCCAAAGTTTGGGTTTTGGCCCGATGGGTGGCTATGAGAGCCTATTGAAATTTCAACATAATTGTAGGTGTACTTTGGGCACACTTTTGCCTATTTTCGGGTATTATGAGTGTGATCTGAAATGTATTTGGTTAGCAGTTCTAAAATTAAGCTAAACCTTTTTATGTATCACCAGCACGCTTAAAATGACAAGCTTAAAAATGGGATTTGTCGATGAAAAGATAGACAGATTTTTAAAGATATCTATTATTTTGTCTTTTGTTTCTGTAATTTTCTCCAATCTATATGTCCTTTTTTTATTCTTTCTGTAATTTTGTCTTTTCTATCTGACATTTTGCCTATTCTATCCGTATTTTGACTATTGTTTCATCTACAAATATCTATGGCGGTTATATTACATTTGCTATTTGTAAGAAATAGCAATGTTGTCAATCAGTTTAGCTCTGTTGGTGATTCCGAAAATCTGTGGTAATATCTCTAAGGTCTCGTGAAAACTGTGGAAAAGGATAAGTCCCCCATGACCTATTTACTAAATAAATATTATCCAAGATTTATTGTTATACTCTCCTACTGAGAATCAGTTTTATACCTTTACGAGGCCGTTTCATTGTAACTTGACAGTAAAATGAAGATAAAATGTTTTAGTGAACACTAAGTTTAGGAATTTTAGTGACATGCTATTTGTTTGTTGCATTAAGGTTATGGTTGTAAATAAACGGCATTTTCATTGCTTTATATGTCTATGTTATGATGTTCCGAGCTTGTGGCTAATTAATAACAGCTAAACGGGCATCTCGGTGGTAGGCCACAACATCGTCTGCCGGCAGAAATTACTATCCACCAGACAAAGTCTTGTCGTCAAGTGGTTCGTCGTGTTCCGGGATGATGTCTGGTGAAGCCGTACGGAGGACGGGTCTGAGTAGTTGTGTTGTTGTGTGTGCTGGGTACGATGCGCTAATTGTTGCTGTGTCGGGAGTTTGGTCGTGGAGGGTCTCCAGATCAATCTCCCTCTGACGCAACATCGTTCGTCGTGTGGTTGGGTTTAACATTAAATCGCCTCGCTCAATTGATAAATCCAGTTAGACTGGAAGCCATACCCAACATAGTTGGCAGATAATGATGATCTACTCGTATGTTTTTATCATCATCATCATCATCATTTCAGCCGAAAGACATCCACTGCTGGACATAGGCCTCCCCCTAGGATCTCCACCACGACCGGTCCTGCTCCTCCTGCATCCAGCGGTTTCCCGCAACCTTCACCAGGACGTCGGTCCACCTTGTCGGGGGCCTACCTTCGATGTGTCTTCTGGTGCGTGGCTGCCACTCGAGCACCCGTCGGCCCCATCGGGCATCGGTCCTTCGGGCAATGTGCCCGGCCCACTGCCTCGTAAGTGTTGTAATTCTTTGGGCTATGTCGGTTACTCTCGTTCTTTTGCGGATCTCCTCATTTATGATTTATTCACGCAGTGAAACCCCAAGCATAGCTCTCTCCATTGCCCTTTGGTGACTTTGAGCTTTCTTATAGGGCCCATTGTTAGCGACCACGTCCCAGTTCGATATGTCGTCACTAGCAACACACACTACAGTTAGTTAACATTAAAGCGTAGGTGATGACATCTATGTATGTCTTACCGTTAACTGTTTCTAAGCAAAAATAGTTTAAAACACTTATTAGATTGTTATTTTCCCAAAGAAAGATAGGCCTATATACTGGGAGGTACAGTCAGCAACAGAAGACGATTAACAGTTTATTTTTCAACATTTTAATTACTAAACGATATATTTTATTATTTTATTGTATATATTTACGATATATATTTTTTTATTTCTAAGTATATCTTGGACACTAATGACTGGACTACCCTGGAAACCTGGACATTAAGTGTGAAATCTAAAACTAAAAATTCCTAGGCTTAAGGGTGCGTATACATGTGGCAGATTAAGGGTGCGAGTTGGAGGTTGTTTCCTACAGGAACCAACGCTACTGGCCGTTAGGCGTATAATCTGTCACATAGTGACTTGATTGTCATATTCAAAAAATATGATGTATCTGATCGGAATAAAAGGCTGAGACGAACAGATGTATTTCTGTGCTACAAAATAACTAATATAGATACCGGCATTAAGCATTACTACTACCGCGGACGCCTTGATGTCTGAAGAAGATATTCTTCTGTATGTCTTGAAACGTGTTCATGGTTCAACCAATTCCATATGTGTACCAATTCCAAGGTTGAACGCTTGTCTCCAAGTTGCCGATGCAAGCTCCAATGCTTCATGCTTGTCATGCACTATAGTTACGACCTGTGTCTAATAATATAATTTGCTTCGATTTCGATTCCTGTAATGGATATTGTTTCGCAGTGAGTTTGCAACTAACTATAATCAAGTGAAAGCTATAAATACTTACAATCCTGAGATTGATGTTTTGTAGTGAACAGATTACAGTTCATATAACTTGCATGTACGAGTTGTGTGACCACGATACAACTTTCCATAAAACAAAGCAAATAAATAACCTCGCCAACAAACGCAAAGTTTGGTGAGTAAACATTGTTTAAAAACACAAACTGTTTTGAGAAAATACAATTAAAAATTAAACCCTTTCTTCGATAAACTTAGAATGATTATATTAATTAAAATAAATTGCATTAAAACAGGTCATTTTCAAATGAAGATTCTTCTAATGATCCAGGCTCAGGCTGACAGCCCTAGCCAGAGAGAGAGAGAGGTGAACGTTAATGGCCAATGATAAATAAATTGTCAGCATTCACCAGGCTGCTATCAAGAGTATTCATGTTACGCATTTTTTAGTTAAGCAGTGTCCAATAGAGCTTTGTACAAACCACAGATTGTTTCATTCAAAAACCAAACTAGCAAATCTTGACCTTATCACATAAAGAACAAGTTTACTACAAAATACGGAATCTTAATACTTGCGTCCAACAGGCTATCTATATGCACTTTGTAGTCTCCATTTATCAGGTGTCCAATTAAGTAAGCCCCACGTTCGTACACATCGTTAAAATAATCGTACGGACATCTCCCTCTGCATGGGCAACATAGCCTGAAATCCATCTTGTGCGAGTTTTTCCACCAAGTGCCATGTCCGAGCAAAAAAAAAAAACACGGATACTTTCAATGCTTTTGCTAGACCAGGTAACATCCTTATATATTTTTTCTCTTTATGTTAGATAGCCTTTCCGGTTAATATTTTTGGAAAGTAGGTATACAGAAGAATATATATTATTACAATGAATGACGGTATGACCTCCTAAAACAACTAAATATGATTTGAATCTGAATTCTGTTGGTGTAATAAAATGCTATCTCTTTTCAGATTTCTCGTGATGGTAGTCGCAAACCCCTTCTCTTCTTATATTCTTTCCGATATGGTGGCATCGACAATGCCGCCGACGTTAAGTTAAATCCTGCATCGCAGAGTTTTTCGCGCGATTACCATATATACAACATCCCGATAGTAATCGCCAGGCAGTAACAACGCCTGGCAAGAGGATCCTCCTTTTTCTACGTGTAATCCTAAATTTTATACCTTGCTCTTTATACCTCTAAACCCCCTTTCCCCTTTGAGATCGTTCATCTTTGTGGTTGTGGGTGCATGTTTATTGGGTAAATTTTAGAGGCTGACTTATTGATGGCTGGAACATTAAAACAGCCTTTGTTTTCTCCACAAATAAAATAAAAATGGAAAGAAAGCATCAATTTACCTAAAGTACAAAAAAAAAACAGGGTAAATCGACCTTTTTAAGTACACTCTCAATTTGTTATTAGTCCTTTAAATGGTCCTTTTTACCCTTCCATTTAGACCGGTTCAAATATATACGATCGGTAAATCTTCGTACAGTCGTTCATACGGTTCTTCAAGCGTAAGAAAATCGATAGTTTCACTCACGATGTGAGTTCTATTATTTGGCTGTAAAACTGGTTTCGTATAAAAGTATGTGCTTTATCCAGTGCTGTTAGGGTAGTATTTTTTAGAAATCTTTACTACAGATGGATTACTTACTGCTTACTCAACACAATCGTTTCTGTTAGGTGCTCGAATTGCGTGATTGCTACATTTCAAACGTGATGTTTTGCAGCAGTAGCAGGTTCAAAATGCCACCTCATTACACGGACTTACAAAGGGTAATACAGATGTGAAGTACAATATGATGTTTAACTAAAAGTTTTATGTATGTTTTAGATGACTTTGTGCATATTATATCGGGATTTTGTAGAATCCTTCTAGCTGAGCTTAGAGGATAAATGATGTAAGTGGTTTACCCACAATATTCCAACTGAGATCTTAGTAGAAATAATGAAAAAGAGCAATAATATCTTCAGTAAGTCTTAAATACTTTGAGCAAACAAAGTTTACATGTGAACGTTTATTTTAGTTGTTTTCCATTGCTGCCTAAATAAGTACTTAAGTATTTAAAATAAATTATGTTGTCAGGGGAATAAATGTGTTATAAAACGGTCTACAAAGCCGGGAGCACAGGCGTGGAATAGTCAGCCAGGTATTGGTATTCAATAGGATGCATTTTGGAAAGTGCGCGGGAATCGGATAACACAATTCTGCCATCTCCATTTCATCATCTTACGAGCCGTCGTAAGGGGAGTATTTACCCTTACGGTGTTGAGGTTGACACCACTACCACCACTGTCAAGCATAAGTTTAAAAAAAATACGATTTTCATTACGTCTAAACATAACTACTACGTACTCAAACCTTTGTGCGAGGTTAAATGTGCTGTTACTGCTAGCCTATCATCATTTCCAGCTTTTAAAATCCAGGGCTAAAGTGGACCACTGGTCTGTTTTATGTAGCTCGTACTACCACCTTCTACAGACTATGACGCTTTCTATATGTGTCAGAACCCACAACTAACTGGGCATATAGCAGACGGGGTCAGCCCAGTCCCACGTTTACTTTATTGCGTATAACTCAATAATAGTATTGGGTACCTTGTACTGAAATTTCAGGCCATCCGGTCGACACTTCACGTAACGTGGCTGGCTCGTTCGTTGGGCAAGGAATTAGCATTGTCATTCAACGTGACATCGCTGTCAGTGTCCTGGAAATGTGTTCGAATGACAGCGAAACCGACAAGTACTTGAATGCCTAAGTCCCTAAACAGAGAAGAATTTTTGTATGTTAGTTATTCTGAAATAAATAAATACGGACAAATCACACAGATTGAGCTAGCCCCAAAGTAAGTTCGAGATTTGTGTTATGGGATACTAACTCAACGATACTATATTTTATAATAGATACATATATAGATAGACATCCAAGACCCAGGCCAATCTGGAAAAGATCGTTTTCCATCATGACCTGGCCGGGGATCGAACCCGGGGCCTCCACGTCGCAGGCAGGCGTGTTGACCGCTGCGCCACGGAGACCGACGAAATAAAGAAAAATTTTGCTCAGATTATAAATCTATGATTACTTATCTGAAGTATCCATTTGAAAGACTCTAGTATATGTACGGCTAGTGATATAAATTGTCTGAATGAAATAGAATAACTAATGTTCAGTGAGTTTCCTTAAACGTATATACCTATGTACGTAAGAGTATCTACGTATGTATATGAGTTGTGAGTAACATCGTTTGGGATTAGGAGGCTTACTTACTGAATACGAAATTTTTCGAAGAAAACGCACACTTTTTATCCATGTAAAAGTTTTGTAGTTTATATTATTTGGATGATTCTATATGAAATGAGTGTAGGATGATCGTGTATATATGTGGTTAATACGTGGTTTTATACGTAGACTAAAAATTATTTTGATTATAAACTGAGGCATTGTGAAGTTTAAATTAGTAATTTGGTAAATCCTTGACTAGCGTTTTCACAAGAACTAATAGAAAATATTTACCCTCCTCCTGTAGACCCAATTATTATAAAGTAGTACCTAACGAAACGAAGGTAAATACTTAAGTGTTTTGCGGTCTGTTTAATTGTGGTAATCTAAAAAGGACAAAAGATAAATATTATTTAAGTCCTATCAAATTAGTCAGTGCCTGACGTAGATTAACGATTATTTTAGTAACGTATTTTTAACGTAGTCGTTATTTTTTAAATACGTCTAAATTGTCTATGGAGTGTCTCAACTTGTGAGGGCCAATTTACCCCTGGTCCAGGCCATGGGCCGGAGCGAGAGTGCATGGCAGGCCGTCACCTCCTTCATTGTTGCTGGCAGAGGGGGGGGGGGGGGGCGGGGCGGAGCGCGTGTGGTAGCGGGAATTCCAGCGCCCTCACATTACTAGCCGACGCAGGAAACGCTCTGGTCGGGAGACGACACCGAAGTCCTAGCCACCGTAGGCGTGGGCCTGCGGGGGGTGAGCAGTGGGCAGCTTGCCACCCGGTAAGGACCAGGCCCGAGTCGACGGCGCGTCCTGTTTCACGCGCACCTCAAAGCTCAAAGAGATGTCAGCACATCGTGACGGGGTCCACGAAGACCGACGCCTCCTGGGTCGGGGTTGCGGGTTAGTCAAACAAGAAACCGTGACCCTGGCCGTCGCACAAGCAACACGGGTGGGTTTTAGTCAGTAAAAGTCTGACACGCCTTTCCGCTCCGCCCAGAGCGGGAGTCTTTTGATGGATTCCAAATAATGTAAAAACCAGGGAGGACCAGTCTAATATTTTATCTTCTGTCCTTTTCTTAATGAAATAGAAAGTTTTTTTTTAAACTAAACTAGTAATAAACTAGTGCTTGACCGCAATCCCACTTTATGGTAAGCATTGATGCAATCGTTGATGGTAAAGCATGTTGGTTTATTAAGAGCCTAATACACAAAAAAAAAAATCTGAGTGAATGAAAAGGAAGATGTCAGTTGACCAACAAAACCAACGATGCTGCGCCAGAGGGAGATTGATCTGGAGACCCTTCACGACCACACTCCCGACGCAACAATATTTAGCGCATCGTACCAGGCACATATCGCAACACAACTGCTCAGACCCGTCGTCCGATGATTTAGATGCACTGAACTTAGTTATTATTATTATTAACTTACTTATTTTAGTTTAGTTGGCGAACAAGCGAATTGAGCTAATTGCCTCTCGTATATAATGTCATGTCACGTGAACGTTGCAAGCGCATATCTTAACGGTATGTAATACTCGTGACGTTAGTGGTTATTTCAGTAACAATTAAGCTAATAGGTAGCTACTAACCTGACCTATTGACCTCGGCATGACGGGAGGATTTTTATTAGATTTATTATAATTATATAAGCCACCCTCCCTTATGGATATAAATATATAAGGAACTGTGTCAACGAGCGTCAGAAATGGTATCTTCCTACCCGGAGAACAAATAGTTGTATTATCATTTATTATCTTTGTTTATATGTATCTATATTTAGTATGTACCTATTATACAGCATGAACATCTATTGTAGTATATTATTTTGCATTAATGACAACTCCAGTCTTATTTCCACACACTCACAGTCCATTCCAAGGTTGTCTCGAAGAGAACTTAGAAAGCAATAAGGGCGCTCATTGTATATTTTGTAATATAATCGTATTTTTGTTATATGTACAATAAAGTGCATATAAATAAATAAATTATCAAAGCCATATAGTAGATATAGTGTTTTGTGCCTGTTCAACAGTAAGAGGACAATTAAAGTACAATTTTAACCTGTATAGCTACGGTTTAGCTAGCATGATATAGTTTGTAAGGTATATATGTATGTGGACCATTGAAGCCCAAAGTAAACGTTTAATTATAGTTATTAATAATTAAATTTAAATTATAATGAGAACCTAAATCGAAAAAGTGGTTCTGTGGTATAATAAATAACTCGAGAACCACTTTTTCAATTAATTTTTAAATGGTAGTTAGAAAGAGACATGTTGCTTTTTATATTATTAATAACAATTGCTTGGTCCTATGTTACGGTTTTTTCCGCACTTAGTTCTTCTGCACGGCCATTGTCCGTGGTTCTTTCAGATTTCTTCAAAGAAAAAAATCTTTATTATAGGTCTATTTTTCATCGTCAAGTGATGAGCGTTTCAAAAACACGTTACTAAATAAATTTTACTTGAATAAACATTGGCAATTTCCATTCAATACACAAAACTAATCTGTGTTATGTTTGAGCCACATATGTGCCTACATAGACACTGTGTCCAATCATGTAGGTATAATCCCTTTGTCTGAATGATACTAAAAGGGACGCAATAGGAAAACGAATTTATAGTCTCCACACGTAACTTATTGTTTTATGTAACATAAGAACATACACATTAATACATTTCTTTTGACAAAACTTAGACGACTACTCAAGGTAAACACCCACTAATCCACATCAGCTGCGACGCAGGCACGTCAAGTTCTGTTTTGCTTTTTAAGCTCTGCGTCCATTATAAAAATGCGTTGCGTGCTAGTGACGTCAAATGGATAGTTTCACTGCGTGCAGCACTCTCTCTGGCGTGTTTTTTTTTACATATATGTGACTGAGGCGAGGAGCTCCACAACCATAGATATACAAAAGGTCAAAAAATCCTTAGTAGTTGAAAGGTGAAACATGATTTCACCAAGCAATTTATGGACTTTAAAAGAGACTGTGACCTCTTTTTTTGGATTTTAGATCATCAAATGACCTTTGCTCTGGATGGAGCAGAAGGGCGTGTCAAACTTTTAGTGACTAAAACCCATCAGTATTCCTTCACTTGCCTGCACACCAGGAGCTACAGTACCTCTTTCCGATAATCGGCAGCAGACCTGTGACCTCGTGACCTCAGAGTTTGTTTCGGCTTTTCTTCTCAAGGTATTATTTTTATTAGTCAGATGGGAAGCGCCGATCACATATAGTTTAAAAAATGCGAGTGAGGAGAAATGTTTGCACAATCTTTCTTACAAATAAATCATGTATCATTCATAACATAAAATTCAATAACAATTTTAGAAGTCTTGTTTTTATTGTTTTTCTCGTAATTGTGTTCCTTATTGTTACAGCTGAGATTTTATGACAGCGATGCTATAAAGAGTCGAACATAAAAATTGCTGTTTGGGTACTTTTATATGTATCGCATTCCTGTTTTCTGATAACAGGTAATCACAATGTCATGTTAAACGAAGTACTTATGTTAGCAACAGTGACTGCTTCTACATATACCTACACAGAGTACCTAATTGGCGTTCGCGATTTACTTGACAATAAACAAATAAGATTAATTGAACAAATAACTGTAATTCCTACACAATAAAGATCAATTTATTTTACAATTTCAAACATTTTTTTGACTTTTAAAATTAAGCTTTATCACTTTGGAATAAACGTAATTATCTATCTAAGTAATGCAAATATGTATGTAAACCTAATGTATCGTGGGTGCGTTTACAAATATTTGTATGATCTACAAGTAGTTGTTCCGGTTCTGGATATTTTGTATGAGAGTTTATATAAATATATAAACTTAACATCCAGACAGTTTATATATTTATATAAGCTCACATACAAAAACATCCAGACCCGAAACGACTACTTGTAGGATATACAAATATATTTTCCGTGCGGGAATCGAACCCGCGACAGGCAGCGCAGCAGTCAATAGCTTAACCCCTGCTTCATCATCATCATCATCATCATCATCATCATCATCATCAACCTTTTATCGTCCCAATGCTGGGCACAGGTCTCCTCTCATACAGAGAAGGATAATCAACCACCGCTTAAACGTTTTGAATAAATAGTGTGTGTTCCTTCCCCTTTGTGTCAGTGTTCTACATCGAACTGTGAATTTGAACAGTCCGCACATCACATCTTGTGGGAGTGTGTTCTTTGGCAGAATGAACGCAATATTATGTTGGATAGTGTACAAGTTACATCCGGAGTCGTTTATTATACGGACCTTGTAGAAACTAGAACCAATTTCCGTGCGTTCAGGCGCTTTTGCCATACCTATTATTGGAATCAATTGTAACAGCTAATACCTACTTAGGACCCATTAACTTAATCAAATTTTATTCCGTGGTGTTTGGCAATCTGGGCTTCTCCCAGTTGCAATAATGTCCCTTTGTGCCGTTTGGCCTAGTTCTGTTCTGTCTCCTGCTTGTTATGGAGGGAAGTGGAAAAAATATCTTTTTTTTTACTCCTCCGCTATTCTTTTCTGATTAATTTCGTTGCGGGACCCAAGACAGTTGAATCGTTTCTCCGGGACTCGTCGAGCTTCATTGCTCGGCGTTTTTCTGGCGGTCTGCACTGTTGATTCTGGCTTTCAGGAGTTGCAGTGGTTGGGAAAAGTGTGGCGGGTTAGCCTATAGAGCAGAAGTAACCACTTCTGTTCACACCGGAATTAACTAAAGATTCAAACGAATCTTAATAAACTTCGTAACCCAATTACAGGGGAATATCGATATCCGAGAATAGACTGGTTGCCTAGCTTTTAGGCTGTCAAGTACCTTTCCTTAATGACTGTTAGTAACTTCCGTAAGTAAGCTATTTTTTGTAATTATAAGTAAAATTTTATATTGCTGTATTACTAGAAAACTTAATGAAAATACTTGTAGATCTTATGTAGAAAGTTTTATTTTTATAATTATATTGTCACTTGAGGGGCTCGTGGGTAAATAATGACAGCCGCACCGATCGATCAATCAGGTTAAGCTACGCTGGAAGAAGTCACTCTGTGGATGGGTAACCCATCTTTACATAAAAAGACCCTTCCGTGCCACGTTAAGCTGTTGGTCCCGGTTGTCATTTGCATCGGATGTTTGATAATCGTTACAGGTTGTCAGAAGCCTATACCTTTAACAACCAGTCCCGTCAAATAACAGGGTTGTAGTATGTAGTTAGAAAGGCAGTCACTTCACGTCATTCATCATCATCATCATTTCAGCCGAAAGACGTCCACTGCTGGACATAGGCCTCCCCCAAGGTTCTCCGCGACGACCGGTCCTGCGTTTCCCGCATCCAGCGGTTTCCCGCGACCTTCACCAGGTCGTCGGTCCACCTTGTCGGGGGCCTACCCACTCTACGTCTTCCGGTGCGTGGTCGCCACTCGAGAACCCGTCGGCCCCATCGGGCATCGGTCCTATGGGCAATGTGTCCAGCCCACTGCCACTTTAGTGTTGCAATTCTTCGGGCTATGTCAGTTACTCTCGTTCTTCTGCGGATCTCCTCATTCCTGATTCGATCGCGCAGTGAAACCCCAAGCATAGCCATCTCCATTGCAATTTGAGTGACTTTAAGCCTTCTTATAAGGCCCATTATTAGCGACCACGTCTCAATTCCATAAGTCATTACTGGCAACACTTGTCACTTCACGTAAAATGCTAATATACAGCTGTACCCATATGCTTACGTCAAACTAACCTGGAAAGGCTAGGTTAGCGCAGTGGTTAAGCTATTGACTGCTGTGCTGCGTGTCACGGGTTCGATTTCCGCACGGGACAAATATTTGAATGACCTACATTTAGTTGTTCCGGGTTTGGCTGTTTGTGCATGTGAGTGTTTATGTTTGTGAACGTTCCCACGATACAGGAGAAATTCCTAGCGTGGGCAACGTTTTTTTTAAAAAAAAGGAAAATAAGAAATGATCCACGGTCAATCATCTCTTATAATGGTTTCTCCTTCAAGAGTAACATTCCCTCCACTTAAGAATAACAAACTACCTCAATCTTATCATACAAAGTAAACCACTTAGGTTAATCGTAGATCGTAGTAGCTCATCTCATGTTTAACTTAATATTCACTTAAGTAATTATATTGTACTTAATTACATTAACATATCATTCTTACAGGAAAAGTTCTGAAAAGAGAAACGAACGCCCACAATGAAATTACTTGCATGTAAGCTACTTTAAGTGATTGCGATTAAGGATTGTAAACTTTATTACCATCGTCCACAGTCTGGTTTACATTGCAACTGAAAATCCTTTTACACATTTCAATCGTTAGAAAATCAACTTTTACGTTAGGTATCAAAGTTGATATTTGCGTGAATTGCAAAAATATTAACCCTTATAATGACCCCGGTCGTTTGCAGGCAGGGCTTTTTATAAATCCGTAGTGTTGTGGTTTGTCGTGGATTTTCTGAGGCCAATAATGGGAGGAAGGCGGTACGCTGTGGAACTGTGTTTATAGGTATTCGTTATTTGTGTTATTAATGCTATTTATGTCGGGACATTGTATACGGTAAACTCTGCGCGATGCAAGAATTTGAGTGATGTCTGTATGATGCGCAGTTCGCATGTGGCGGTGCAGATAGAAATAGGTTCTGCCACAACTTGTTTCGTGTCGACCTAAGTCTTAAGTCGTGGTGGCCTAGTGGTTACAACTAGGGTTGTAACGGAGGCCTTGTTAGCGGAGGCGCAGACGGATGCGGAGGCGAGTAGTCTCACCTCCGCAGATGCGGAGGTTAACGGAGACGGAGGCGGAGGTGAAAGTACATATAAAAAAAAATTGAAATTTATGGTTAATTAAAACAATTCCTTTATTTTAAATACGTACATTAATAGTAGTACACTTGTAAAAAATATTACTTTCTAGTAATGAAAATTAAGGAGAAACAAATTGTATTTGGCGCATTCCCGTCTCGTACTAGTTGATTCTTGGCCATTTTGCGCTCAAACGCGGCCGGACGGTTGCCGAGCGTCGCAGCTTGCGTGTTGAAATAGGTTCTGCTACAACTTGTTTCGTGTCGACCTAAGTCTTAAGTCGTGGTGGCCTAGTGGTTAAAACTAGGGTTGTAATGGAGGCCTTGTTAGCGGAGGCAGAGACAGATGCGAAGGCGGAGGTGAAAGTACATATAAAAAAAATTTAAATACGGTTAATTAAAACAATTTCTTTATTTTAAATACGTACATTAATAGTAGTACACTTGTAAAAAAATATTACCTTCTAGTAATGAAAATTAAGGAGAAACAAATTGTATTTGGCGCATTCCCGTCTCGTACTAGTTGATTCTTGGCCATTTTGCGCTCAAACGCGGCCGGACGGATGTCGAGCGTCGCAGCTTGCATGTTATTTATTTTATAAATACGTAAATAAACCTCCGTTATAACTCCACAAAAATTGTGCGGAAGCGGAGGCGGAAGCGAAGATACGATTTCTTGCGGAACTTCCGCAGTAACGGAAGCGGAGGCCAAGCTCCGTTACAACCCTAGTTAAAACACCAGCCTCTCTAGTATGAGTGTGCGGGTTCGATTCCAGGTCAGGCAAATACCAATGTAACTTTTCTAAGTTCGTTCGTTAGGTTCTTTCTAAGTATCTAGGACACCTATGGCTGAGAACAATTTGAAGGAAAACATCTTGAGGAAACCTAGACTTTAAGTCTGAAATCGCCATTGCCGCATTGAGCAAGCGTGGTGATTAAGCTCAATCCTTCTCTGTATGAGAGGAGACCTGTGTCCAGCAGTGGGACGATAAAAAGGTTGATGATGATGATGATAACTTGTTTTGCATGGGATTTCTTGGTCCGACCCACTCATCGCCTGCCCGCGATACTAATTCGTTTACGCTTAACATTCTTTCCTACATTTTGCTTCTTCTTCGTTTCTTTTTTCTGTAATACAAAACAGTAATTGAAATGCCACCTTCGAAAGCAACATAGTATAAAAGTGCAATTGTTACATTTATCAGTTAATTAATATGAATAATTTACTACCACTTTCCACGTAAAATTAAAACTCCATTATACTTAATGGATTTTATATCGAAAACAATCAAAATGAAACTTTGCATAGTATGTTGGACGTAATTGTTATTGTATGTCCGTATTCAATCACTAATTAATTAAATTTCTACTAGTATATGTCAACACAATGCATTATTATTGAAGTTTTACAATTACACCACCTAACATGTGTATACTTCATGATAGACAAAAAAAACTGCCACACATTATAATGCGTCTTTATAATTGGACAAAAACCACGTAGATATTTGTCTAATCCTTCCGGCGTTACGGGTCAGAG
Source organism: Sesamia inferens (assembly GCA_037179545.1). Lineage (NCBI taxonomy): Eukaryota > Metazoa > Arthropoda > Insecta > Lepidoptera > Noctuidae > Sesamia > Sesamia inferens. The sequence goes on along the minus strand of CM073933.1, from coordinate 13,102,163 downwards.
ATGGATATACAACAGATACACAGACTAGACAAAGAAATAGAATAAAATAATGTTGTGTTGCGATGTGTGCCACGTACGATGCGCCAAATGTTGTTGTGTCGTGAGTTTGGTCGTGGAGGGTCTCCAGATCAATCTCCCTCTGGCACAGCATCGTTGACCGTATTATTTATTGGGTTTAACATTGCATCATCTCGCTTAACTGCCGTCTTCCTTCCATTCAGTTTTTTTGAGTGAATTGGCTCTTAATAAATTAGCGCGCTTTACCATTAGGCGGGATTTTGATCAAACACAAGTTTATACATAATTATAAACAAAAATGCATACATCGAGATAAATCCAATTCAAGAGTATGTAACTGATGCAATCCGTTGCATATGAATGAGTAATAACTCTTGATTGATTTCTCACAATATTTTTGTAAAGTAAATATCTTCATTTTAATTACACTGCTTTACAAGAATATAGGAAACTATGGAGGATTCTTGTAAATTGATTCGTTATTATGAATCGCACCGACCATGTTTTCCAGTTATGTAAGAAAGTGTAGGAGAGCGGAGAGCATTGATGCATAATGTTATTAGTGCCTGAAGCCATGTTCTTATAAATAACATGCGACTAAGAAAATATATTCTTGCCGTTCATAAATACAGGTCCGTTTACCTTCTTGAAGTGTGTTATTGTCCATTTGGTATACTGTTATATATAAGATATTTATTTTAGAGTTTAAAAGTTTAAAGATGCTGTTTGCACGAAAAATAATTTGGTCTATTGGGGAGAGAATTTACATTCACTTGATTTACTTTGGTGTTATTACAAAGGTCTGGCGGTACTTCACACCAGGAGAGCTTTTAATGTTATACAAAGAGCAGGTTTGTTCGTGTGTGGAGTACTGTAGCTACATTTGGGCTGATGCTGCAAAATGCCACCTGGCAACTTTGGATTCGGTGGAGAAGCGAGGTGTGCGAAGAGCCTAATTGGTGACCCCGATTTGGTTCAAAACGGTCTCTCTATGTTTGATTGGGGCCTTTTATGAACGTGTTATAAAACGGTTTACAAAGTCTGGAGCACAGGCGTAGAGTAGCCAGCTTGTCGGTGTTCTATAGGATGCATTTTGAAGAGTGTGCACATGAATTGCACGACTTAATTCATCCATCTCCGTTCCATCATCGGACGACCCGTCGTACGGCGAGCATCCATTTTATTTTTATAATCCGTAAATAACCACAAACATGATTGTGTCACAAGAAACTTACACAATGTTATTTAAAACTCTAGACTTTAATTGAAAAATCCAAACCGGTTCTATGATTCATGAAAATATGAGTCACTTTTCAAATGGCAAAGACTAACGACCATGAATATTCGTAATTTCTGTCGAATGTTATTAAATGTATAAATTTTGCTACTTAATGATTCTGACTATTGATGGGCATCCCACATCTTCTTGGCAATTTTCACTCCTGTAATAATTAAAAGAAGGATAGTGAATAATGAGAGTATAGGTACATAAAATATATTTAAGAAATATGTAGATATGATTGAGAAAGTCCAGCGTAAATTTCTTCGCGCCATGCACTATAGGTGCTATAAAAGGTATTTGTCATATTCACAATTAGGTACTAAGCAAATCTAATATCTTACCATTACAGTCTAGGCGTAGGTATTCATAATCACTTCGAATCCATTGATCTTACAAGTAAATTGTGTTATGTGAACCCTCGTACTGTGAATAAGCGTAGTGTCTGTGCAGGTACATTGTTTGCTGTAAATACCTGTCAGACTGATTCGGGATTGCGATGCCCTATTCGTCGTATTGTGGAATTTTACAATCGCAACTTCATTGATATTTTTGGATGTTCCAAATCGAAAGGGTTTGAAAATGTTAACTAATGATAGTAAGAAATAGTGTGTGTTTTAATGAAGTTTAATTAAATTTAACTAATTTCAACCGTTTCAATTACTTCCATTTATTAGGAATTGTAATAAGTCAATTATTTAATGCTTTAATTGTTATTATTTTGATCTTAATTCTTGTTGGTGATAATAAGAAATAAACCCAAATTACTAATTTTAAAATTATTTAAAATTTATATTGTTTTTACTGTGTTGTATTTATGTAAATCAATTGTTCTTGATAATTTAATGTTATTTATATTTAGTAATGGTCTTCTAGTGGCACTCTTTTCACCTTATTCCAATACTGTTATATTATAATGTTATGCTATTATTTGTAAATATTTTATATTGTAGCTAAAATATAAATAAAATGTATACTGAAAGTCAAAGATCTCTCCCTTGATTTAGTATGTATATATATATGGTGAGTACATCTCACACTTGCGATTTGCGGACGATATCATCATCATGGTGGAAACACAGCAAGAGCTGGAACAAATGCTGACCAACTTAGCTGAATCCTCCCAATGCATCGGTGGTCTCCGAATGAATTTAGACAAGACCAAAATTATGTTCAATGAGACCGCGTCTCGGCAAACGTAGCGTAGGACGCCCTTGGGCGAGATGAAGCGACGACATCACTCCGGGACCGGTTGAAGTAAACGGAATGCCACTCGAAGTTGTTTCCGAATATGTATACCTTGGGCAAACGTTGCAATTAGGGAAAAACAACTTCGAGAAGGAGGCAAATAGAAGGATCCAGCTGGGATGGGCAGCATTTGGTAAACTTCGTCGGGTATTTTCGTCGCGCATATCCCAATGTTTGTAGACTAAAATCTTCAACCAGTGCATCCTACCCGTCATGTCTTACGGAGCCGAGACGTGGACATTAACGGTCAGACTAGTCCATAAGTTTAAAGCTGCTCAGCGAGCTATGGAGCGGGCTATGTTGGGCGTCTCTCTGAAGGACCGCATCAGAAATGAGGTGATCCGACAGAGGACCAAAGTCACTGACATAGCTGAGAGGATCAGCAAGCTGAAGTGGCAATGGGCTGGTCACATATGCCGCAGGGCCGACAACCTTTGGGGTAAACGAGTCCTCGAGTGGAGACCGCGTCTCGGCAAAAGTAGCGTAGGATGCCCTTGGGAGAGATGGAGCGACGACATCAAAAAGGTGGCTGGTAGTGGCTGGAGGAGAACTGCTTAGGATCAACATTGCTGACGTGTCATGCAAGAGGCCTATGTCCAGCAGTGGACGAGCAGAGGCCGATGATGATGATGATGATGATGATATACAGAGTGGTGCTGACAATACGACAATAAATTAAACATCGTGTATCTCAACACATTCTCAGTGTACCCATAAAAAAATCATATAAATATGTCCATTAGTTTAGTTACAGGAAATTATTTTTCATTTTTCACATTTTCTACATGATGTACATGTTGATAAGGAAACGCTTACAGGTTAATGACTGCCGCATCCTGCGGTACTAAACTTTAATAATAATGGCGCGAAAAAAGCAAGTCGATACAGGATCACGCTGTCGCTGATCGGAGGTCAGTGAACCAATATTTTTAAAGGATGTTCCGTTTGCAATTTCGTTTGTTTGAAATTATATTTTTTTTATTTTTGATGCTAGGTTTGTTCTATGGTTTAGGATTATTCCTATGAACCAGCATTGTTCGTGTTTCCATTTATTGTCGTATTGTCAGCACCACTCTGTATATGTGTGTGTATATATATTATATGTATTTATGTAACTAGATTTAAGATTTTTTTGCTGTCTATCATTGTTCTTCTCATATCAAAACACCTGCCACCTAATCTCTCCACTACCCTTGTTTGTCTGGTAGAGAATGTCTAAGGCATTAAGTCCTCCTTTGTACCTTTGTGTGGAAAGTTTAAATAAAGATAAGATTGCAAAGGAATCGTTTAAAACACTCAAAGAATAGACTATTCTTTACAGAGAACAAGTCATAGTATTTATACAGCTATTTGAATCAAATTCGAATGCCATGCCAAAGATCACAACAGTTCAAACTTAGAGAATCATATTGAGATGACCCTCTTTATGCAAAGCTTTGATAGGGTCTTCGAATACAGAATCTACAATAGCTGAAAAGGGTAAACGTGTTTGTTAAAACCATTTTACCGAACTAAATATAATTTATGTATATGGAGTAGTGGTGACCAAGAGGAATAGGGATATTTCCTGGGTAAAAAAAAAATATTCTATTTAGTTCGTCATTCAGATTATAGAAAAATATTGGATTCGTATATTTTGTTTTATCAAATCAATAAAAATTGACAAATATAAAAAAGGCATCAAAGATCAGGACTGGGGGCTGTTAACGACGTCACACTAGTTTTCAACGCACTATATCGTCTTAATTTTTTGTTTATACAATATGTAAAGAAAACCCTGTCCGACCCTTGAAGGTATTGTTAGGTATCAATAACTGATTCTACTAATGGATACAAAACCGGGCTAAACTTTAAAAAAAATCCCCCTAAAAATAAATATTATTTCGCAAAAAAGAGGTAACTTAATAAATGTGCGTTAAGCACCCCTCCCCGGGCGGCGGGCGGCAGGGCACGCGGCACGTGGTCGCATCGCTATTCGCTCATAATAATACCGGTGTTGTCACTTTTTTAAAAATTACCAAATTTCGGGGAAGTTGGAATTAATTCGCGGGAAAAAAAGATTATTTCAAAATTCATTTGTATTGGTACTATGATGATTACGTAAAATTTTATATTATATTTGGTCATGCGTTTACCTAACCTTTATTATCCTTATGGGTCGGACAGGGTTTTCTTAACATACTGTATGAAAAAAGAAAAATTAGGTGTCTAGTTTTTTATTTGGAAATTTGACTGACGGACTAATTAGTTTTTTAGTCAACTTTTTAGAACCGAAAAAGTAAGACTTTGCGACGAGAGAAAATATCGTGGGAAAACGTTTTATAGACAAAAATTTGAAGACAAGTGACATCTACCCATCCGCACTAGACTCTAGACTGGATTACAGCCCTTAATTTCTTGAAAAGAGGATTGAATTATAACAGTGCGAATATCATAGCCTGATTACGCTATAGATTTTTGTTTTGCCACGTTTAGCAACAATGAATAATAACAAACTTTAATATAATTCTAATGACCTACTAAAACATTTCTTCATCAAAAGATTTGAGTGAAATAATCGTTTCAGTGCCATGCCTATGGGCCAACACAATACGCTGTAAAATTGTCGACAAATTTATTAGAACCGCTTACGATGCTGGAATAATTAGCGAGACTTGACAAACTTCTGTGTTTTAAATTATGATAATACTCTTATCGAACTGTGATGACATCGAGCAAGCGCGTGTGTTTCTGAAGCTGTTATCCGAAGCGTCGAAATAACATGAAGCTTTAGCTTGTCGTTCAATTTCGAAAGGCATTTTTACGTAGGTATAAGTTTAAGCATTTAGCAATAAATATAACTAGTTAAGTTATGATGCGTTTAGCCTATGATGTTCCCACAGCTTGCTTAAGGTCTCCTCTCGTTGAAAAAGAGTGGGCCGTAATACACGACAGGGGTCTAAGTGCGGGTAGGTAGATGTTATGCACCTTTTTGGTTTTAAGATAAGCTGGTTTCCTCACGATATTTTTTTTTTACCTTTTTGAGATCAGTGGAGATAAAATTTCCATGAAGTATGTAAATACATCCTTCTTTGAATGTTGTAAAGCACAGTCCTAAATATCAATCAATTATATTGTTTAATAAGTTGCCTCTAGACACGAAAAGCGCTATTTACTCAAATTCATTCAAGGCTCGGCTTATACGTTTCCTGTTGAATAAGTGTCTTTATGCTGTTGATGATCTGTAACAGAATTTCTGTATTTCTTGATATGCATTTTTTTTTAATGTTTAACGTGTTTTAATGTAATTTAACGTATTGATTTTCTCTTTTACTATGTGTTCTTTTAAATGTGATTTCAGATACAATGATTGTTGTTAATGAATAAATGACTATGACTAATAGACTACCTGGGTTCAAACCCACGACCTAAAAGTCGTAAGTCGCCGTAGTTACTAGTAGGCGTTAAAATATGAAACATAATTATATGTGTAAAGTTTTAGAACATAGACGGGAGTCTTGATTATATTTAATGAAAATAAATGGATTCCATTACCGTTCATCGTTTAATAAAATCATTTTGAAAAAATATAAAATAAAATACAACCAATTAGCAATCAGGGGCTTGTTTATCTGAAGGCCAATTCTCGTAATTTAAAACGATTCAAATTTTAGTCGCAGTCTCATCGAGGCAACTCTTGATAAACAAATATCAAATATTTGTCAAAATGTAGGGATTTTCGAAGATTTTTTTGGCAGAATGAGACTAAAATCTAACTGGATTGGACTGTATTTAAAATTACAACAGCTGCTCCTCGGGTCGACAGTGCACGTGTGTATCTTAGCAAATTGTGAAATAACTCACTGTTCTAATTACACGGTAGGAAAATAAATTTGTATATAGAAGGGATTATTTTAAACCAGCTAATAGAACCTACGTAGTTTTTAAAGGATCAGAAATAATATGTTGTGTTGTTGATTGAACTAAAAATGGAAATTATGTGGGTTTGCTACATAGATATGCAAATATAATTAAAAATTGGGCGATTATTACCGCGTACATCGAGGGGCTACAACGTACATGGAGGCGGCGGTGTTTCCGTTGGACTACAATTTGAGTGTCTTCAAGGCTAGAGTGAATAGGCTCTTAATAAACTAGTGCGCTTTACCATCAACGATTGCGTCATTGCTTACCATCAGGCGGGATTGCGGTCAAGCGCTAGTTTATAATTAAAATATTTGTCTGTCTGCAGTTTCTAGGAAAAGTCTATTACCTCTCTAGCGAACGCAGGAGTTAACTGCTATTTCTAGCTAGAAAAGGATCTCTATTTATTTGAAGAAAAGGAATAAAATCCTTAAAAGGAATAAAATCTTAATAATTCTTGGTGCCTACGATGCGGGGCAGTGTCAATAACATCCTACCTGTGATAAGCTGAAACAAACTTACAATCCACCCGAAACCTTGCAGCAGTGATGTCACAATCTTTTTTGTTCTTTATGTCTTTGCAATTGTATTACTAACATACTTTGTATTGTGTCTACATATATGTTACGAGCCTCATAAGTCTCTTTGCAAGAAATAAATTGTGAAATAAATAAATAAAACACTGCGCCAGCCACAGCTGTTACGCAGAAAGCTGTAAAATTTAATTGGGATTAGGCCGGAAATGTCTGCCGCAAGGCAGAAGATAAATGGGCTAAGAGAACCACCGATTGGGTTCCACTAAATTAAATACACGACGCAATTGCGACAGACTATGACGAAGATGGCGTGCAACTCGAGTCTTTTACACTTGACCGAAAGGCATGGTTGAGTAGCAAAATACAAAATTGAATGAAAAAGAAGAACGAGGTATTTGACCCTGGTCCTTACCGGCCTTAGTCGACGGCACGTTGTGTTTCACGCGTGCCTCAAGAGATGTCAGCACAGCTTGACGGGGTCCACGAAAACCGATGCCGCCGTGGTCAGGGTTGCGGGTTGGTTAAAAAAGAAACCGTGGCTCTGGCCGTCGCACAGGCAAGTTGAGAAACACGGGTGGGTTTTATTCAGTAAAAGTCTGACACGCCGTTCCGCTCCGCCCAGAGCAGAAGAAGTCATTTGATGATTTCCCATTCCAACAAGGAAAAAGACATTTGGTCTGCAGTGGAATAATACAGGCCAGTTAGTTTTTCTTCCCCACACTTTTTTCAGTTAGTTACGCTTTTAAGAATTTAAGTCTCATCCCACAGTATAGAAAGAAACATTCAATGTGTGTGTGCCAATTAAGGTATAATTTGCTTACAAATAAAAAGCAAATTTTTATATAAAATAAGACTTTAATATTTTTATATAGTATTTTATAAAATTATCATATTAAGCAGACTATATCTTATTGACTATACTTTCCAAATAAAATTAAGATTTAGTCTCAAAGAAGTCTTTCTAAAATATTTAGTAATATAGCTAAGCTAATGAGGTTGTATAAAACTCATTTTTTGCTCTTAGAATTTTGGAGATAATGATAATATCTACAGAGATATTGAATTACTGCAGACGTTTCTCTAAGTTATATTTTTTATTTTCATCCACTTACCTTATTAATACTTATAAGCCTGAAATTTTGTAAATAATATAAGTTCATAAGTAAATATTTGTAATGTGTTTTCAAAAATAGATTAATACGTACGATACGCACTTGTAGTTTTCAAGACGAAGTGTATTTGTCAAAATACATAAAAACGATGGGTCAGTCTGTTTAGTTTTTTCCCGACTAAATTGTGGTCGACTTAGTCAGTTTCATCATCATTATCAATCTTGTTTTTTTATCGTCCCACTGCTGGGCACAGGTTTTCTCTTATACAGAGAAAGATTGAGCGTAATTACCACGCTTGCTCAATGCTGGTTGGCGAATTCAGACATAAAGTCTAGGTTTCCTCAAGATGTCGAAGAGTCATTGGAGTCCAAAATATACTTAGAAAGTACATATAACTTAGAAAACTTACATTGGTCTTACCTGGAATTGAACCCGCACACTCATACTTGAGAAGCCACAAAGACTTAGTCAGTTTAATATCGTATTATATAGTATTTTACATGTAGTGACAGCCTTTCTGTCCCCCACAACCCAGTAAACACTGGGTTACGTCCTGGGTAGCACGATAACCCTTTAATAGGACTAGTTGCCAGCACATCTGATGACCCTTAACGATTGCGCCATTCACGAATGACAGCCGGGTGCAGCGGCGTAACCTGCTTTCCGACAGTTCTTGGTCACCTATCCACGGACCAACCGCAACAAGTGTAGTATCAAAGTATAGCTGAAGTATCGAAGTTTCCTTGAATTATTAAAGTATCCCTTAAGTGTCAAAGTACCTGCTCTGGGCGGAGCGGAATCGCGTGTCAGACTAAAGTAGTATCCCTAAAGTATCAAGATATCCTTGAAAGACCAAAGTACCACTGACGTATCAATGTAGGTATCTTTAAAGTATCCCTGAAGTACCACAGTATTTCTGAAATATCCAAGTATCCTAGAAGTGTCAAGGTATCCCAGAAGTATCAATGTATCTCTAAAGTATCATAGTATTCGTGAAGTATCAAAGTATCCTTGAAGAATTAAAGTATGAATTAAGTATTAAAGTATCCCTGAAATATCAAAGCAAATGAGACCTCTAAAAACAATCGATTTAGTAATCAACTGTAATATAAAATCTCCAAAACAAAGTCCGTTAGTTTCTTTTTTATATTATTTTAATATTGGGTATGTTCGCCATTATCTGTGAACAGATAAATCCCTTGTAGTGTATTCACACCGAGGATTCCATTAATTTAATGGCACTTATTTAAATTTGTGGCGAGCGGTTGTTGGTTTTGTCATTGTACTTTAGAGCCTTCTCTTGTTTGCCTTTGTTACCTAAATCTTATTATTGTTAACAAAAACGAAGGCTTTGTTGGTCAAAGGTGACTACAAAAGGTTGCAACATGATATTTAAGATTGAATTTGTCTGATTTGAGGTGTGAGATCATTTTATATAAAAATGACAGTAGTCGATTCAGTTAAAGATTCTAAACAAACTATTTTATATTAATGAGCTACACACAGACAAGCTGTAGAAACTGATAACGTTATGCTATTTATCCTACAATACCAGAGTTGTATATTTAAAAGTTTCTGAAACAGTGAAAATATAATAATAGAAAAAACAATTTTAAAAATGTCACAATTTAGGACCCACATGAAAAATCAGCGCTGACAGTACCGAATCTCACCGCTTGGTCCTGCAGATATCTGTTTTTTTTTAATAAAATTAATTTTAAAAGTACCTTGAGGATGTATGGAATGTATTAAGACTAGGTTGCCTAGTAAAAAATAGTCGCAAATACCTGTGATTAATTTTAATGTCATTTGTAAAAGACAGTAAAATTAAATTTAAATGCAATCACAATGGTATCACTTAAATAATTAATGTCATTAATTATTTAAGTGATAAACTATTGTGATTGCACCGATATATACTAATATAACTTGCGGTTACATATATGTTTTTTCACTCAATCTTACAGCATTTGAATGAAAATGATGTCAGAAATCACAATAAAAATGGTTGCTAGCTTCCAGTCGGCCGCAGAATTAGGGTTGCCAGGTGTAAACAGGTATTTTATTGTTAATTAACTGTACTCACCGGTATTTTGAATTGTTTATGCAAAATTAAAGTTTCATATTGTATATGTTGAACATGAAAACCTATGGTTGCCGGTTGCACAATGACCCCAAACAGAGGTTGCCATGATTTTTGTGAACGACTGTCGCTCCAAGTAAGTTTAAGCTCAAAAGAAAAGATGCACGCAGTACGTATTGTTACGTACTGTTAACAATAATCATGGAAATCTCTGTTTGCAGCTATTGTGCAACCGGCAACCCAATTATTTGAAGGCGCGAGGCCCCTTGTACCGCGAGGCCGTAGGCGGTGGCCCACGTCGCCCACGCTTTACGCCGCCTCTGCTTAGACTATAAGGAGATTGAATTCAAACTATTCATTTAAAATCCCAGATCAATAATCTGTTACGGCGTCGTAGCTGGCGGAGGCTACCTCGTAGCAAGAGCTACGGCGTAGTGATATTACAATACTTTAGTTCTTACTTCTTATTTGTTTCATTATTACTTTTTAGTTTAGATGCATTTTTAAAAGTAAATTTTACGTAACTTGCTTTTAGCTTATCAAGTTTAAACTTTATTAATACGTTCTATATTAATGACATAATATTTAAGAATAATGTGACTGATAAACGACAAGTGGCCTTGAATCGAAAGAGCTTAAAAGTTTTAGGTTATAATAAAAAATCTACAAAATAAAATAACATTTTCACTTCACGCAAACATTGCCCTAATCTAAAACATAATCCCTTAATCGCGTTTCATAAAATCTATAGTACATAAAATATGTACTATAGAGTTTATATAAACACGAATTCAAGGGACGTATAATGTGTGTTGGTATAGGTGGAATCATAAAACGGACACTGGTTTGAGCGCGGGACGACCTTTTTGAACGTATGGCGTAAATAATGTAGTTTTACGAGCGAGTGTAGACAGCTTATTGGGACGTACCTAGGATCTGGATATGTGAAGAAGTGGTGTTTGTAAATAAAGACTAAGTAAATCTGTTTATTTGTTCAAGTACTTCTTCTTTCAACGATTTATCAGCGTATGCAAGATGTCGTTGTATCAATTGTGATGTCCAAAACTGTCTTATCAAAGTTTCAACTGTTGTGAGAACTATTTAACACACCAGGCTTGACTAAAACAGGATCCATAAAAACAAATTTTGTCTCAATGTCGATTTGTCTTATTCTCGATCGGATACGGCATGCTCTAGAACTTGAACGACAAGTCATACTCGAAGACGTGACATTCGCCAACCTGCAGTGGAGCTGCGTGATGGATTATGGCCCACTCCCTCTCAACTGCAGGAGAGCTGTGTTCTAGCAGTGAAAACGTTATAGGGTAATTATGCTCCATAATAAGTTTTTTTAATGGTTATAAACTAGTGCTTGATTACAATCCCGTCTGATGGCAAGCAGTGATGCATTCGTTGATGATAAAGCGCGCTAGCTTATTTAGCACTTAAAAAACTGAGTGAATAGGAAAGAAGACGGCAGTTCAGCGAGGTGATGCAATTTTAAACCCAACAACACGACCAACAATGCTGCGCCAGAGGGAGATTGATCTAGAGACCTACCAAAAACCAAACTCGTGTCACAATAATATTTAGCGCATCATACCCGGCACATATCGCGACACAACTGCTCAGACCCGTCCTCCGTACGGCTTCACCAGACATCATGCACAACGAATCGCTTGGCGGCAAGACTTTGTCTAGTGGGTGATAACTTTTTCCGGCAGCCGATGATATGAATGAAATGGGAGTAATTGATTGCGTGACGGTGGACAGAGAGAATAGAAGAAGAAAACGTGTCGCGTTAACCCCAAGTAACATGACACAAGGGCCGAAAGACAATGATATTCAATATTGATGACAACAAAAAGTTTTACACAATATAAACAAAAAACAATATAAACAAAAACTCAATATAAACAAAATTCCCCAATTATTTCTGCAATCTTCAGGTCAGTATCTTACAGCGCCGCTAAAAAACCCTCTCAAGAGAGATCAAGTACCGAATACTTCAGCATTCACACGTAAAAGTTGCCAACTAAACCTTCTACCTACATTTAATTACCACAGTTTGAGAAAGTTTGGTAAATAAACCAGCAGAGGCAAGAAGCACAGAGGTGTTTCGATATATAATCCTTCAGTTGTCTTGATATTAATTGTACAGTTTCACGCGTCTCTTCTCTGTATCTCCAAGCTTTAGAAGCCTACACATCTAAAAATAAAATACTTGGGAATTGTTCAGAATCCTTTTTCGAGAACTGGTAGGCTGTAAGTATAGATAAACAACAACAACATGAATTTGTAATTTGTACATTTAAATCACTTTACAATAAATATTTCAATGAGATAGCTACAGAAAATTTTCTATCCAACTCCTCTAAGCAGAAGAGGTCGTAATAAACTCAAGCTTGACTAATTTAGAATTCCGTGCCCCATTTTGTTAGTCTCTTCATACATACATTCACTACCATGCACACACAGAATAATTTTACACAAACATACATACTTTACAGTTACAGTACCTACGCTACACACAGTAAAAAAGTAAAGTATTTTGTTTAAAAAGCTGCCAATATTTATTCGATGTCGCTCGATAAATTGTTCAAGCTTAGGAATACTTTACCTACCCGTTTTTTATACACTTTGACTACAAAAGGACAAATTTACATAACTCATACTCGTCAGAGCTGCCTGTGTAACCTTTTTGTGGTAATTTTTATTTGCATGCGAAAATACACAAATGGCAACATGCCGCACGTTGTTAAAGTACTTTCTGAAGTATTTTACTGGCGTAAGTTTTGGGTAGACTGTACGTCACAATGTTTAATTGGGCTGATTTAATTTTTGGTGTGCTACAAAGTGGAGGACCGTTTATTTTGATCTTTTTGGGCGCATTTTTTCAAAGTTTTATTATAAAGTTTTAATATTTACTAATACTTTCTTCGATGCGACTTCATTAATCGTATGTACATACGAAATAAACTTGCACATAATTTTGCAAACGATTTTACCGTAGTGAGCTGAGCCGTAGTGTATATTGGTATTGTTGACAGATTGGCAATCATTTATCACAACTATTAATTTTCATGGTGGTGCAGGATTTTTTAAAATTTTATTACGTGTTTTTTCTAATTTTAAAATAAAGAATTGTAAAACTTAACCATAAATATCGGATCTTTACGACTATTTCTGAACTTAGTATTCTCACTGCAATTGACAATCTTGGCTCGTTAATTACCATTGGTGATCGGAGTAAGATATAGAACTATAGATAGAAACTATAGGTAGACTATAGATAGAAGACATAGGCTATTATGGACATTGTCTTGTGGCATTGCAGGTGTGCAAAGGGGAAGATTTGTGATTATTTACCATAGGCACTGTAATAACCTGTGTGGTTTTTCTGGATCATTCTATTACTTATTTCATTTAATAATATTACTACGAAGATATTTACCTACATGAAAAATAGTAAACTGAAGGAGCTGCTTCCACATCATCATCATCATCATTTCAGCTGAATGTGGAGGCCCCGGGTTCGATCCCCAGCCAGGTCATGATGGAAAACGATCTTTTCCTGATTGTCCTGGGTCTTGGATGTTTATCTATATATGTATCTATTATAAATATAGTATCGTTGAGTTAGTATCCCATAACACAAGTCTCGAACTTACTTTGGGGTTAGCTCAATCTGTGTGATTTGTCCATATATATTTATATTTTATAGGCCTCCCCCAAGGATCTCCATGACGATCGGTGCTGCGCCTCCCGCATTCAGCGGTTTCCCGCGACTTTCACCAGGTCGCCGATTCTCCTTGTCGGGGCCCTACCCATTCTGCGTCTCCTGCTCCCACGTTGTACCTAAATATCAACAAAATACTTTTTATAGTCACAAAAATATCAAAAGCGATTTATACTACTCCAATAGAGAAAAGCGATTAAAACTACATAAAATATTTAAACAAATTTGTTTCATGTTTTTTTTTATAACCGAAGAAGTTAGGCAATTCTGTGGGAGTGAATTATTTAAAGTGTTCAGTAGGCCTAGTAAGAGTTTTCATTACGAGACTGGATCGTCGATATCGAGCACGTTTGACTCATCGATTGGCTCGCTTCAAGGTTGTAAGAACTCTCAACCAATGAGAGCGCTAAACGCGCTCGATATCGACGATCGAGTCTCATAATGAAAACTCATACAAGGCCTACATAGCAGTAGTGAGCGGCGAAGTGTTTGCTTAGACTTTATCAAGATCGTTTTTTATATTTAAATTGATGACGTATACATTAATTTAAGACAATTACCCTGGTCTACCGACGACTGTACTCTCTAATTATATGGTAAAATTAGAAAGAATACGCAAATTGTTAACATGAATTCAGCACATGATGCCCTCTAGCACAGATTCGTCAGTTTTCACAAAAAAAACTTGGGCTCTGCAGAACTACCACACTTTTTATTATAATCCTTTTTATTATATTCATGGTTACAGTTTGTGTATTTACTAGAAAAATCCTGTAGCGAATTGATAGCTTACACATAGTTGGGAAACTTTTCTTATACGAAAGGCAATTTAAACTTTGCACACATATATCAATATAGTTAAAAATAATAACAAAGAACAACTGAAACGTGGTCGCTCACAATGGGCCTCATACGGAGGCTCAAAGTCACACAAATAGCATTGCAATGAGCTATGCTCGGAGTTTCTTTGGGCGATCGAATCAGAAATGAGGAGATCCGCAGAAGAACCAAAATCTTCGAGTCGCTAAAATCAAGTGGCAGTGGGCGAGGCACTTTGCTCGTAGAATCGATGGCCGACGGGGCAGTAAGAACTGGCGGCTACGTATCCAAAGATGAAGCATAGGTAGGCCCCCAAAATGGTGGACCAATGACCTGGTGAAGGTCGCAGGAAACCGATGGATGCAGACAGTACAAGACAGGTTATCGTGGAAAGCCTTGTGGGAGGACTCTGTCCATCACTGAACCTCTATAGGCTGGAGAAGTAAAAGAATAGCATTTGATGCGAAATCAAAACAGCTGGTCTGTTTTGTACAAGTCCTGATGCTAAGGATTGACAGTGTTGATAGCTCTTTTTTGAGTTCACTTCAACTAAATTTGCCGGTAAGATTTCTACACAATAGATCGACTGTAGTAAGTTCTAAATTGTCGATAACCGATAATAGTTTCAACCGTAAACAAAAGCACACAATTGAACACCCTCTCATCAACCACAATTTAACAATCGCACCCTCTCTCAATATTCAAATGTCTGAGTATAAAGTTTTTGTTATCTGCCGGCGTGGGAACGATATTTTCAATGAGCAAACTTTTAGCCAAGTCCCCTAGATAAGTCGCCAAACACCGCCTTAGGGGGATTTGATAAATTGATACAGATTGTGGGTAGTTAAAGTTTTTGTGTACCTGTTGTTTCTATGTGCCCTCGAAGGGACCGGCTAACAAGTATAATTTGAGAACTTCCATTTATGAAAGTATTAATTATGTATTTTTGTGTTGGAAACAATCCTAATTCATGTCTAGAGTTTGGAGATTATGCAAAACTAATTATGTGTTGCAATATCTAAATTTATTTCGGTATAATAAATACGTAACATTTGTATGTAACACGTTCTTCGCCGAACTGAAGGAGTTCGAAAGAGATGTTCCCCTGGCACAGGTAATTGAAGGAACACGGGTGGATATTCACCAGTAAAAGTTGACATGCTCCCGCCCCGCTCAATGCGGAAGAATTCATTTGATGACTAATATATTCTACCCAAAAAAGGCAGCATAAGATCGGTTATTCCGGAAAACCTTGGGGCGGCCTATGTCCAGCAGTGGACCTGTATAGGCTGAGTAGAAAAGTTCACGGGAAGTTGTTGGTTTTGATTCCCTTGCGAGCATCGCGGCATAAACGACTGTATCTCTTGATTGCATTAGCTTAGAAGATGATTTCTTCCCAACTCCAAGGTAAAGACAGAAGACCTGAGTATTTGAGTCAGACACAGACAGACGGACGGACTACTTAAAGTCATCGTATATCCTGTTTTTTCCATTCGAGGTAAAAGTATTTAAAGTTATATGGCGTTAAGTAATTTTATTTTAATAATTATAAACTAGCGCTTGACCGCAATCCCGCCGGATGGTAGGCAGTGATGCGATCGCTGATGGTAATGCGCGCTGGTTTATTAAGAGCCTATTCACTCATAAAAACCGTGCGAATAGGAAGGAAGACGGCAGTGGAGCTAGGTGATGCAATTTTAAACCCAACAACACGACCAACGGTGCTGCGCCAAAGGGAGATTGATCTGAAGACCCTCCACGATCAAACTCCCAACACAACAACATTTAGCGCATCGTACCCGGCACACATCGTAACGCAACTGCTCATATCCGTCCTCCGTAAAACCTATATTTAACAAAGTTTCCTTACTATAGTAGAGGCACTGCATGCCAAGACCACTATACATTCTGTACAACCTATTTACATAAAAAATCTAATAATTACCAGACTATCTTCAACTTAGTCGGCGCCTTAAATAATTAATTAAAGCATATCCTAGGCATATTTATTACAGTTCTTTACTTTTTCTTAATACTCAATAAGGTATGGTGGGGTAGTACCATCGATTGAGTACCTATTCTTGTAGTAGCTACGGTACACACGCAAACGCTGAACGTGGCTTATACAGCCTTTGACCACATTTTATGGTTAAAATAAAGTGATTTTGTTACTGTAAAATTTCAAGTGTAGAATGAGCTTATTGTTTTTAAAACTGGACCTTTAAAATACTTTAGAACCTTTATGTTACTGTAAGCTTATCACTGTGAATTTTAGAAAGTATTACCCATTATTCTTAGAACCTTTTTATTTTAAAATAAATATTTATGTATTCGAAGTTGTCATGTTATGTGAGAAGATTTTAAACTGTATCTGTATTTTTAACTATATGAATAATAAGGTAAGTGTTTAGGTATAATTATGTAAATGAATAAGTGAAAAGGTTCTCTGCAATTCTAATAATAATAATCAACGAGTTGTTTATAGAACTCTAATGGATATATACGAGAATCAGGCATTGTTCGTATGCTTTTTGCTAGTTGTTTGTTACATTTATAAAAGAACTTGAAGTATTTCATGATTACAGGACAAAAAATAGGTCCCATAAAACTGTGACTTTAGGATCTTTTCTTCACTTAAATCCTCATTAGTCGTTCATGTCCCAGTTTGTACAAATCTCTTTGATTTTTCTGGCATTTATTTACTTATGTAGGTAGTGTTTACTGAGTTTCAACTAAGGCTATTTATTAACAGTACTATTATACTCTGTATTGAATCCGAAGCTAACTGAAGTATTATAAATTTGTGTTGTCTTTGACTCTGGCCCTGACATTAGGCCAATATTCTTTAGTTTTTATGTTTGAGTACGAGTCTTTTCGTTATATATATTATTTACTTTCGAAGGCGCGTTTTATTAGTGCGGAATAAATAATTTTTCTTGTTTCTCTCTTTAGATAGGAGACCAACAATCGAAAGTTTTGACATTTCATAACTTAAATGGGTCCTTTTACGTAGTTTCTATTAGGTATGCCAAACCAAGATTCATTAAATGTAACGCCTTCAGAACTTTAGAGAACCTATTCATGTGTACGTACCTACTCGTAACTGGAAACCTAGGTCATATAAAAATAATTTGACTGCTTTCTTGGTCTACTGGTCCCAACAGTTACTGCTGAGCATGTGGTCCTGGGTTTATATAGAAAGGGCCCATATGGATTATTAGCAATATAACGGTCTCCTATTAGATGAGACAAATAGTAACCTGACGAAATGTTGGTGTCCTATAAGAGCTAAACCACCTGTGATACCCTACGGGGAATGCTGGCGTGATGTTTTGTTATGTAAAGAAAAACTAAACACCTTGAATAAGAAAATCTAATAACTTAAAAATGACATGAGAGCAATATGCAAGTCATGTTATTGCCGAAGTAAAATGAACAGGACAGTAACTATGCCAACTTTAGCTTATGTTATGTGAACGAAGGTTATTGTGCTTTCACGGACTAATATATTTGTCTTATTGTGTGCAATAAGGTCTAAGATGTAGTTTAAAAGAAAATATGGTCTGAATCAGGTTTTTATGGAAAGCAAAATTGGAAAAGTTTCCTCAAACTGAACTTCATATTGTATGAATTACTGCAATTCGAACATAACTACGTCTTACGGGTCAGCTGGTAAAACATAAATGCGCAAGCAATTATGAACCTTACGATGATGAAAATTTTCAGCTCGCGACTGTATTTACGAATCAATAATCTTGCCCAACAATCTTAGTAATTTCTAATATTGTATATGAACTAGGATTGTTGACCTCCAACGGCCATTTCAGGGGTCAAAATGGTGTAATAATAGTGATTGTAATTAATGGTGATTATTTGTTTGTTTCAGTAAAAAAGGCGCGCTATGTTTCTATGCAAGGTAAGATTTGATATTTTTTTTTTAATATACGACACGGCATGTTTTTATATTATTCCCTGAGAAATCTTATCAAGTGAAAACCACATTTGAAATATCAACCATCTTGATAACATGTATTTTAAAAGTTGAACATTTGTCGTTGTGCCATAGAGAATACGTTGATAACGTATTTCGTGCGTGGTGTATTAAGATCCACCCCCTCTCGCCGAGAGGGAGCTTGTTTCCCAGCATTGGGAACATTATATGCCGATCATGAGGACTCTAGGACAATAAATGTAATCTACAATGCAAACTACATATAGCGAACTTATACTTCTTCTTCTTCTTTTGGGCAAGTGCCCGCCAGACACAACACCCGCCTGGTCAGCGGATCATCCCTTTTCGATAGAGGTTGAGTCGCTTTAAAACGAAGACTTTGCTAAGATTTCCAACCAACCATCTTTATAGCGTAGCAACCACTCTCAATAGCGAAACAGTATATCGCTATTTAGACCACAATAAATGTTTATTTCACTGACCATTAAACACTTTATAGAGTCGCAAATATTTTGTACAATAGAATTCTTAGAAATGTGTTCATTTATTGTTTAGCACGTGTTTACTTACTGGACTTCTTACTATCGCCTCAAAATTTGGGTTAACTTAGTTTTATGTTCTTAGTTGTGTTTGTTGATTTTCTAACTGTAAAAATGGCGAGTAAAAGATATAGCATGTATTGATGAAAAGGTTTGATTTACAAAGAACTTTTTTTTATTTAACAAAGTCAATCCTACCATATCTAAAGGTATTAATAAAATACAGCAAAAAATATAGTCACAATACTGGCGCAGTAAAAAACGTCAAACAAAAATAACTGATCATAACATTGTTAAGTAAATTTTTTCACTTCATTGAAATATTACTCAAAAATTATTGTATCTTTTTACTCAATCCGTATAAATAAAACTCTTTATATCATAGTAAAATCCCGGTCCCTTCAATTTCGCTATATAGAGTTAACACTGTATTTCTAAACAGTTTTGGTCTATAATACATAATTTTGCGTATACATAAACACATACAAGGGATAACCCTGAAACCCAAGTTCTATTTACAATTCAGCGTACCCTTTGAATTAAGTTTAACATGTCCAGCGGTTATACAGACCCGCACAAATCCCTTACAGCTACCCTATATTTATTCTAATTTCAATGCTCATTACGCCTTTGATTGATCGTATACTAGGAAACCTATGTAAGAGTCTTTCTTTTCATGCGCTAGAATACCTTTCTTTATCTGTTAAGCGATTTGAAACTTACTTGTTTTAACAATAAGGTTTGTTTTGCAGGAGTACAGCAGTTCAACACTTACGTGACACTCAAACTACAGAATGTCAAGTCTACGACGGTGACAGTTAAGGGCCCGACTCCATGTTGGGAGCAAGACTTCCTATTGTGAGTATTTTTAACTTGTTTTTTTTTTAAAATTATATGCATGCAATTCTAGCGTCTATTGTAGTAGTAAAAGGTCGTAAATTGTGTGAAGTCGAGTATTTTATTTTGTAAGAATCTTGTCTAATTAGGGAGCATTTTGGATTTTTTTATGCTTAGTATAGTATTTTATTCTGAGAATTTACTCAGATTTCCAAAGTCATTTATTTAATTTCAGCGTTGGTATTTATATTTACATACAATACTCAGCTAAGTAGATGTTTCGCTTCGTTTTATTGGTGTTTAATTCCTTTATTTTAAAACATCAGTTTTACTAAAAACTATTAAACTTTGTTCTGTCGATACTAACAACGTAGAGTTTATTTGAAGACTATTGACAAATCAAAATTGAAATTTCTCAAATATTGATTTTGTTATTTAAAGTCTGTTCTATAATAAAAATATATTACATTCTAATTTGAAAAAAGCTTTAAACCTAGGGCAATAACGTTCTTAATCAAAAAGACAGACATTGAAAGTGCAAAATCACTCGCTTTACAAATGTTGCCCTGATTTTCCATTTAAACAATAAACTCTACACATAGGTGCAGGTATTATTAATTCATTTAACCCCACAAATGCCGAGGGACGAACAATCTGTAAGCGAGACAATAGCTTAGCAACGGGATGTCGTTCCCACTGACGTAGGTTGCAAATGCCTACTTGTCATTCCTAACCGCGTTCTAGGGTTGTGTCGAATCCGAAATGCTAGGATTTTTATGAGTTTGCCTCTATATTGGTCGCATAGGTTTATGTGCATGCATTTATGTATGTGGAGTAGATGGGTCAAATTGTGTGCATTTTTGCTTTGTATGTAACTTTGGCTTACATCGACGTTCTGTTAGTAATTGGCTAGCGTGATTTGATTCACAACAAATTCAACAATCAAATACGATGAGGTGATGTAGTCTTTTTTATTGTTTAAAAGGAACCTCCATCTGTCTTTAAGAATGAAATTAGGCGTTCATATTAAACGTGGAAGGGAACACTGACCCAGAGGGTCTCATAATTTAGCTATGCCCATAATAAATATGGAAGAGAAGCGTTGATTATACAGATATTGTTTATTTGTGAATTTCCAATCATTGGTAGTTAGGTATTAATAGAAGGCCTAACATTTGAGGGGTCACGTTTAGAACTGTCAATATATAAACTCTATCGGAAAATCGTCGTTCCATTTGGAAACAATATCATATAATAAAAAACAGGATATTATACGGTTTGATAGGTAAAAAGGATTGATATAAGAGGCAAGGGTTATATTATGATTCCAGTTCTTAAAAGAGATGGAGCTATCTGTCTTGTATTTCTATATCTATTTCTCTCTCACACTAAAATCAGGCTGTGTTATTTTTTCTATCAGTAAACAATACTTCCTCCCACAATAATTAATCCTTCTCTGTATGAGAGACCTGTGCCCAAGAGTGGGACGATAAAAAGGTTGATGATGATGATGAAACGATACTTAAATAGAGCTACGCTGTTTAATTTTCAACTTTCTTCACTGAGGTTAATGTTGAAAATCCAATAGCTTAGTGAAAACTGTCAATAGTGGTAAACTCTTTGACTAAACAGGAAGTTGTAAATAAACGGTTTTAAACATCAAATCTAATTTGAATAAAAGACTTCATTGGGATTCATTAATGTGATACGTTTCTTTGCTCGTAGTTCAAAAATACCAGTCTTTGGCCCAGGCCGTGGGTCATTAATCTCAATAGTGTCTTACAACAGGTGTTGCATAATAAACAGAAACAAGATGTGGCAGACATCTTGTTTCGCTTAGTATTACTTGGTAAAGTCGGAACAATGTGACCTGTAATGGTTTTGTTTTATTGGGTAAGGTGTATTAGAGGAAGATTCTTCGAGGAAATGTATTAACTTTGTGCAGCCCAAAATTGTTCTTTGCTTGCGTTATCCGGTAGTACGACATATTTTTTTTTGTTCTATAGATAGAAACAACCAAAAATTATATTACGAAAAATTTAAGGAAAAGCAAAACTATAATATAACAAAATCGAATAATAGGTAATTGTATACACGCGTGTTACGTATTCCACAGTCGCAAAACGTTTAGAGACCCCGCGTGTGGACGACATAAAATGAGTTGTAGTTCATTATACAAATAAACCTTGATATTATTAAATCTTACTGTGGTAATATAAATAAATTATCATATTCTTCTTCTTCTTCTTCAGCCTATAGAGATCCACTGCTGGACCCTTAAAAGGTTTTCATTGCTTGGGGGGTGTTACCATAATCACCACGCTTGGCAGTCGGATTGGGAATTATCATATTAGGTTACCCTAATTCGTTCCTAGACAATTCTGTCTAAATAAGTGACAGCAAACCGATTAAAATTTACGAATCATCACAATTTATGTACAAAATATCCGACCATAATGAACGCGAAAGGAAACGAGATTGCCTCGTTCATCTAGTTGGTGGACCGAAGCATTAGTGCTGAGCGGGACGTTCTGGGTACAGGCAAAGTATTATTGTGTATAATATAATGTTCCCATTGTTGGGACATAGGCCTTCTCTCGGTAAAAGGGAGTGGGCCATAATCAACCACGTTGGTCCAGTGCGGGCTGGTAGATGTCACATTTCTTCCAAGTTTGTGGCTCTAGGACATACCAGTTTCCGGATGATGTTTTCGTTCACCGTTTTGAGAGCAGTGGCGATGAAATAATTTATACAAATTAAAGCGCCTGATGGGGTTCGAACCTACGACCTACAAATTATTACTGCGTTATTGTGTATGTTCATTTAGAATTTATCAGTAGCAAATCAATCTTCACCCTAATTTCGTAACACACCGTCAACCTCAAAAAGAATCATTTTGAAGGATATAGCTAATCCAATGCTTCATATGTTCGATAAATTTATCTGCTCAGCAACATAAATACCGCAATGTATACTGTTGAACTGTCAAAGTAAAAACCATTGCTATTTACGCAATTTTTCTCGGTGGCAGGCCATAATATCGGCTGTTGGCAGAAGTTACCACCCATGAGACAAAGTCTTGCCGCCAAGCGATTCGTTGTGTTCCGGCATGATGTCTGGTGAAGCCGTACCGAGGACAGGTCTGAGCAGTTGTGTTGCGATGTGTGCCGGGTACGATGCATCAAATGTTGTTGTTTCGGGAGTTCGGTCGTGTAGAGTCTCTAGATCAATCTCCCTTTGGCGCAGCATCGTTTGTAGTGCTGTTAGGTTCAACATTGCATCAGCTCGCTCAACTGCCGTCTTCCTTCTTATCCATGAAGTTTTTTTTAAGTGAATTCGGTGTTCTATAGGATACATTCTGGGGAGTGTGCGAGGGAATTGCACGATTTAATTCCCCCATCTCTGTTCCACCATCGGACGACCCGTCGTACGGCGAGTTTCCACCCTTATGTTGTTAACACCTCTACGATCCGGACGAAGCGTTTCGCCTCCTCCTTTATACCGCGTACATCGAGGGACTGGAACAATCTGCCGGCGGCGGTGTTTCCGTCGGACTACAATTTGAGTGTCTTCAAGGCTAGAGTGAATAGGCTCTTAATAAACTAGTGCGCTTTTTCAGGCAGGATTGCGGTCAAGCGCTGGTTTATACTTTAATAAAAAAAAAGAAAGAATAGGCTTAATAAACTAGCGCACTTTACCATCAACGATTGCATCACTGATTTACATCAGGTGGGATTGCAGTCAAGCACTAGTTTTAATTATTAAAAAAAAATACTGTGCTGGATATGAGCTCGGTTGATGACACTAGATTCGCCTCCTTTTATTTTAATAAAATGCTCGATGTTATGGTATTAAAAAGTAAAATAAGCTTGAAATGGTACAAAACAAATACCGCAATTATTCAGGAGATGAGCAAGACATTCTAAGCTTGTCAACCCTGTCACTGGTGACTACAATTTGTATTATATTAGCATTTCAACCCTCACTGCCGCATGAACGTTGCGCAGCGTTGAGCGTTGTAAAGTCACAATATGCGTTGCGGTGTGACGACTGATGGAAGCAGGATTTGTCGAGGGGAGAAAATGGATTGCATTTGTCCCTATTTTTAGAAATATGTAGCCCATTTTAAAAGCTAGTTATGTTTAAAAGGTGTTTTTGTCTTTATGAGGACGTGGGTCGTTCTATAAATTTTGACCATGTCTAAGTATAACTTACAGCCTTTTAATAATCAAACAGATCGCTTATTTTAATTCGAATAAATAAAAATATGTAATTGGCATAATGGAAATATACAGTTCAGTGGTTGCAAGGAGTCTGACTGACTGAAGGCTACGCTTACGGGCTAAATCATGTAAGTTATAAAAAAAAAATGTATATACTTTGGTAATTACACTTCTTAGGTACTCACAAACTATTGTCCGCGATTTCGTATGCGTGTATTTTGCAGTACATCATCGATAGGTACATGCGTAATTAGATTTTTTTTAAAACGACGTACGGAGGACGGGTCTAGGCAGTTGTGTTGCAATGTGTGCCGGTTATGATGCGCCACATGTTGTTGTGTCGGGAGTTTGGTCGTGGAGGGTCTCCAGATCAATCTCCCTGTGGTGCAGCATCGTTGGTTGTGTTGTTGAGTTTAACATTGCATCACCTCAACTGCCGTCTCCCTTCCTATTCACTAAGTTTTTTTTAGTGAATAGGCTAAATAAACTAGAGCGCTTTGCCATCAACGAAGGCATTACTGCTACCATCAGGCGAGATTGCGGTCAAGCACTAGTTTATTAAAAAAAAGACCTTTTGGCGGCAACGTGCCTACCACGAGAGATTTTGAATAAGATTCAAGTGGACTGTATTTAGGATAGCAATATATTAGAAACTATAAGCAGATATGCGATAGAATGATGCCTGCGGAGTATATCTCTCTGATTAAAGTGCTAAAAGCAGCAACCACTTAGCTCGAACCTTCAGATGCGGAGTTCGTGGATCACCGGACCAGATCACGATAAGGCGCCGTCGACACACTTCACGGGTGGACCTAACCTAACTTGATTAATTTTGAAATTTGAGGCCTAAATCCCCCCGGGGGTTACTTTAAATTTATTACATTTTTGTGACCCTTAAAAGCTCGTAGCCGTGACTCGCTAGCTTGCCAGATCGAAAGTAAGTGCGTTTGCCACACACTGCGGTGGTCAAGGGAAGTACGACACTACTATGGTCGTGTTCTGTGTGACTTTAAATTTTGTGGCTTTAGATGACCCCTGTGAAGTATTCGCACATTCTCATGCTCGATATGTACAATAGAGGATCGATAGGTCGAGGGCTGGACTTCAAAAATCCTTGATTTTCAATAGTAAATATTCGAAAAACTGCTCAACTATATTTTTCTGATGTAGCGGTTCAGAAAATCTTTAAAATCATCTTTCATTTATGTATATTGATAAAGTATGAAGGAAGTTATGACGTACCGACATAAAAGCCCCAGAGTAATAATATTATTAAAATACTAATGAAGCCAGAAATGTACATCGAATATTTATGAACAAAAATAATCGAAGTATCGAACGGATCTGATTCGAATTTATATTATAGGAGGGCGGAGTATGGATTTTTCTGAAGAGAGAGTTTGAATGAAATAGGACTTTTAAAGAATCGAAATTTCAATATCATCATCATCATCAACCCCTTTATCGTCCTATTGCTGGGCACAGGTCTCCTCTCATACAGATAGAGAAAGAATCAAAAAATTTCTTTCTTTTATCTCAATCTCAAAGATTGAGATAAAAGAAAGAAAAGTGACGAAGAAGGTAAAGAAATTTTGATCATTCAGAAGTGTATGCTCCTGTAGCAAAGTTACCTACTCTAGGAATCTTGCTAGCATTAGCAAATTAATATGATTTAAAATGATCACAGATGGATGTTAAAGGTGCATTTTTATACGGTGATATCGATGAAGATGTTTACATAAAGGTTCCTGGCGAAACGAAGTACAAAAATAAGGCACTGAAGTTAGAGAAAGCGTTATATGGATTAAAGAAGTCTCCGAGGAAATGGAAAAGAAGTTAATGTGATTACTGCGTGTATTATAGAAAAAACGAGAAGTTTATGTGCTTTTGTACGTTGATGATATGTTGATGGTGTTAGATAAACCTCAAGAAATGGAAAAGTTTAAGAAAGAACTTTGAAATGAAAGATGTAAAAGAAACAAAGTATTTAGTAATAAGTATAGAAAAAGAGAAGGATTGTATAGTTCTACATCAGAAGGAGTATCTACAAACTATTTTAAAGGAATATAAAATGGACGACTGTAAACCAGCTCCTACACCATTAGAACCAGGTATTCAACTGGCAGATGAAGCTGGCTCACAGGAGTTGATTACAAGATGTAAGAGTCTAGTAGGAAGCTTAATGTATGCTATGTTAGGTACTCGTCCAGACAATTGTTTTGCATTGAACTTTTTAAGCAGATATAAATCAAAAGGAAATGAACAGTTGTTTAAAGCTCCTAAAAGGGTATTACGATATATAAAGGGTACTTTAAACAAACGTCTAATCTACAGAAAAGGTTATGGGCCCAGATCACGATTACAGCTGTGAAATTAATGGAAAGCTGCTAACAGAATTTTCTCGATGTTTGACGGGTTTATAGAAGACAGAAGAAGGCATCTATGATATAGAAGTTTTTATAGAAGATTTATTTTCATAGAAGATACTATACAGAACATTATACAGAGGAGAAGTCATAATTTTATATAGAGGAAAATTGTTGAATCTCTAAACAATACAATATTCAAAATGGCTACGAGCCAGATAGATATCGCAATTATTTTAAAACATAACAGGATGATGTCAGTCTCCTCTCATACATATTTTAATATGTCCACTGTAAATTACCAATGTGACTTCTCTAAGTTAATGTACTTTCTAAGTATATCTTTGACACCAATCACTGATTATAAGGTGAATGAAAACATCTTGAGGAAACCTGGACTTTAAGTCCGAAATCGAAATTGAACAAGCGCGGTGATTACGCTCAATCCTTCACTATATGAGAGGAGGCCTGTGCCCAGCAGTGGGAAGACAAAAAGGTTGATGATGATATTAAATGTAAATTGAAGAAACACATGAATCGTTGAAAGATATGGCAAATCCATTGCTAACTATGTACCAAAAATTTTTCTACTCAACAATAACGCAATTAACAGTGTTGGACTGTCAAAATGAAAGTCAATGTTAGTGTTATAGAATTACCCCGTCTGTCACCTAGTGGATACATGGATAAAGATAAAGATAGCATCATCACCATCTTTCTTGCTTTATCTTGTATCCGATCTTGTGATAGTAGTCCAGTGACCATTATTTTGCACCTCGAAGTGATAAACAACATTAAAAGACATTCAACAGGTACCTAACAGTATTGTTAATGGAATTCTGATCATATCAGTAGGACTAACAGAACATAATTTGAACATCAATGTTTGTTTAGAACTTATTTACTTACGCCGGAAGTACACGAGGCACTTTTGTCTTTCAATTTGTACAAATCAACCATATTGATTGTGTCAATGATAAGTGATTTATTTTCTGTAAGTAGGTTTGGACAGACACTTTTACATATGAATTACTTTTTTTTTTTAAATTCCGCTAGCCGCAACACACTTAGGCCGGGTTTCCACTGACGCGGAGCGGGGCGGAGAGGAGCTTAGCGGTGCAGGAATTGACCAATCACTATGTTCAAAATCTCCGCTCCGCTTCAATGGAAACAGCACGAGCGGGGTGGAGCAGAGCTGAGTAGATATTCATTATAAAATACAGCGAGGCAATGCGGTGTGGAGGACAAGCACTCCGCTCCGCTTCAGTGAAAACACACACTTTACACCGCTCTTTACCGCTCCTCTCCGCCCAGCTTCGCGTCATTGAAAACGCGGCTTTAGAGCATAGTCTCTTTTAAAGTCAAGACATAATCTTTGTTAAATCAGGCGAAGGCCACATAGATTGGTGTTTGAAATGGTCTTTTGAGGAAAACACAGATTGAGTAAACCTGTCCAGACAGTAAACGCAATTGTCACAATTCGTGCATTCAACAATTTTGATGATTCTTTTTTTATTTGAAAGCTAAAGGTACTTCCCTTGTATTTTGAGTGCAGCGTGCAGCTCAACTCAAAACTTAAGGAATTAAAGGAAAATAATTTTATTAGGATTTACCTATTCCTCGACTTCAAAAAATAATAATAAAAATATGTAATACTTCACAAAGTATCATGTTACTATATTTATAATAAATCATCAAGCAAATAAATTAGATTATAGATAATATTCTCCTTATTATTCAACTACGCGAGCGAATCATCGGGATAAAAACTATTTTTAGTACAATGAAAACCATTTCACATATACCTAAGTCGGTAGCGGCACGTCGCTTACGAGATGAGTTTTTGCGCCCCTTAACCATTTATAATACAGAATTTCGATGGGGAAAAATTCGAAAAATAAGGCTTCAGATTTAGTCAAGATGAATGAAGGGAGTTACCCTAAAAAGTTGACGTACGTCATTGGCATGCCTAGGGCTGCCTTTGTACGTCTAAATATAAACCTTTAGGTACTTTATTTAATAAGGATAGTAATGCTTTCACATGTAATGTGTCTTGTGAGTGAAGATAATGGAATCTGGGTGGTATCTATTGTCCTATGTATCTTTATGAATTGTTAAAGAGACCTTTAGACGCTCTTTATGCTTTAGAAATATTTGTGCAGCTAAATGTTACGTCAAAAATGTAGGCATGCTAAAAATGTAAGCATGCTCTGTGAAACTTTAAAAAATACAAGCATGACAGTGTTCTTTGTCTTGCATAATGTAGAAGATACCTGTCTTTTATCACGGTCAGTCATATTTTCATTATTATGGGCGAATAGTGTTGGTTATTGTACAATAGATCATTCTATTGTACAATCTATACTAATATATAAAGCTGAAGAATTTGTTTGTTTGTTTGAACGCGCTAATCTCAGGAATTACTGGTCCGATTTGAAAAATTCTTTTTGCTTTGGTTAGCCCGGTAATTCAGAAAGGTTTTAAGCTATATAACATCATGCTGCGACCAATAGTACCGGAGCATAACTAAACCACGCGAACGAAGTCGCTGGCCGCAGCTAGTAAGTAATCAATGAACAAAAAATAATTATAATTCTTTAAAAAAAAACAATTTCTACCACAACAACAGCTACAAAAGCAGTTCGAATCAGATTATAATTTTATATGCGAAACCCAAAACACGTGTCCAGTATATTTAAGTAAAGTATTGTTGTATATATGTAATAAATAAATATGATGCAGCTCTTCTTAGGATCCTGTAGTATATGCTTCAAAAATAAAATCCAATATAATTCATTCTTCCTTTATTCTCACTTTATGTTTAATACAAGACTATCAAAAATCACATTATGTTCACATCGCATCTTATAATTTCAATATCTAAACCATTCTTTTCGACCGCATTTTTACAACTACTACAAAACAACAAAACATTTTTCTCCTGTCTACCGAATCTGTCTTCTAAACTTGAATTAATTTTCTTTATAAAAATTGTCAGCCGGAGACTATATTAAAATTCAACCTCAACAAGTATCTATACAAAACTTCAAAAATATGTCATGAACAATCACAAACTTATGAGCTTGTTATCTTACCTGGTAGTCCCATCAAAAATATGGTTAACGCACCGCTCGCCCGCCCGCGTGGCGTCGTCTTGCGTTTATTGATAATAATTTCTGTTTGTATGTTTGTATGTTTGTAATTAACTAGTGATAAGATTTTCCATCACACTTGCAGGCTTTGGATAGTCCAAAGCCTGCAAGTGTGATGGAAAATGTACCGGTCAAGTATAGGTAGATTTTGTCAAAGGATAACGCGGATAAGCCATTTTCCCAGAATGTAATTCCGGATCTAAGTAAATTTTGTTAATGTTGGTAGTGACATTAAATATTTTATTTTTAGCCTCTAATGAAGGGTATGGCCAAATCAAACGGTTTTACGACTTAATATAATCTATACTAATATTATAAACGAGAAAGTATCTCTGTCTGTCTGTTTGTCCGGCTTTCACGCCAAAATTACTGAACCGATTGTAGTGAAATATTGTACACAGATAGCCTAGAGCAGGGATGGCGAACCAACGGCACGCGTGCTGTTGATGGCACGAAACAAAATAATTTCGGCACGGCATAATATCAGAAATTTCATTAAAAACTATCAAAGGGCCTCTTCAAGTTGGTTTCGGTAACTAGGAACGCCTTCCAAAGATGGTAACTGCAGGGTCCCCAGAAATGTTAAGAGAGATCTAAAATAACAAAAAAACTATACTATGTACTATTATACTTGCGTATTACGCAAGTATAATAGTACATAGTATAGTTTTTATCAAGTAATCACTAAGCCATGATTTGTGTGTTGGCACGTCATGAACACATGAAATTTTTAGTTGGTAAATATGGCACATTGTTGCATGGAGGTTCGCCATCCCTGGCCTAGAGCCTGAGAAAGGACATAGGCTATATATATAACATCCCGCTATTACCAATAGAAGCATAGCAGTAACAAAAAATGTTGCGAAAACGGGGGCAAACGCGGACGTACATATTGCACCCATTATTTTAACAGGCGTTTTTTTATATCAACAGGCGAGCGGAGTCGCAACAGCTAGTTTGTACATATTTTTTTTTAATAATCAACCAATTCCGTAAATCCGGAGGAATGTCCATATTAATATATACGTTACCGATCAATGACCCCAATTCACTCTACCTATTCCGACCTATGGTTATTATTACACACTGTAGGTTTAGAGGTATGAGGAACAGAGTGTAAAGTTCACTCATCCTCCATAGAAAAAGGAGGATCCTCCGACCGAACGGGTGTAGTGTCTGGCGTACACTTGCCCAACGGTTGAAGTTGGGAAGTTGTATATGCTAGTTGCTCGGTAAACTGTTTTTGCGAGATGTAGAATCCGTATGACGTCAGTATGCCGCGTTCTTCGTATGTGGCGTTTGGTATACAGTAGGTATTAGATAAATATATAATATATATATACAATCTAATGATACAAAACGCGAGACTTAAGCACATGTTGTCCTAACGATATCTAATGGTCAAACTCTCTGTAGCACTCTTGAAGACTCCCACGAAATTACTAAACTCTGTCGAGTGACGCTTTTCATGGGCGTCCCGAATGGCCAAACCAATGATTCCGACATGTGTATAATTTATGCGATTGGAGTTTTTTCAGTAGCCTGGATTTGTTTCGTGGAACTTACACATACTGACGAAATAAATGTGTCCAATAGATGCATTTCTGCTTAACCGTGTGAAAAATACAGCAGTGATGTTATGGAATCTTGGTGTTATTAATTGATTATTAAGTAACTATAAAGGCTGTATCTGACATCAAATCTCGAAAAACTATCTTATCAGCTGATTTCATAGAGTTCACATCAGGGATTAACGTCATACCTACAAACCCGCACGGCGGCACGCTTGCAACGTTCAAAGGCCGAGCCGACACTTTTTTTTAAACAATGTTATTTCTGTAACTGTTCATTAACGACATAAATGACTATCATAATTTTATTAGTGGCATGCGGAATAGCCTTTTCGCGAAGTTTGCGTTACGATGTCAGATACACCCTGTATAATGTTACGATTGATTTAGATATTGGTACCAAATTTCAGCTTTAAGCGGACCCCGGGCTCCAATGCGAAAGCCGCGGATGCAACCGGGATAAACGCTAAGATGATATATAATGATCACCAAATTCCAGCTTTCTAGCGCTAACGGTCACTGAGATTATCCATGGAGAGACAGACAGATAGACTTGGCGAAACTATAAGTGTTCCTAGTTTTTTACGGAACTTTAAGCTGTGTTTCGTTGGTGCCTGATCCAATGAATCAAAGTCATAGTATCACAGATATTCAAGTTATCTAGATCTAAGTTATGAGATAACATACTATCAGCCATGAATTCTCCGAATAGATAGGCGGGGGTATATAGTAGGTATGGAACACTCATATTTCATCAGTTTTGTTGTAGTCCTATCATAATGGGACAGAGAATAATGGGGCAATATACGTAAACTTTCCACATCCAATTGCACAGGATATACAAATTACAATAATAAAAAAAAAAAACAAAGAGTAATTACAAAACTTATGTGGCAGTGGGCAGGACAGCAGAGCGTATTTCCCGCAGAATAGCCGATGGGGTCGAAAAGTTCTATAGTAGCGACTGTATTAGAAGAAACGACATGTACCGTGGGATGCCTTTCCACAAAGTGGGCCTATGTCCTTGTGAAGAAACTACATAAATTTGGTGGATACTAGAAGCACACAACCAGTCCAGTAGCGGACGTCTTTCAACAGAAATGATGCCTAAGCGGTTAACGAAGTCAAAGAAATCTATACTAATATATAAAGCTGAAGAGTTTGTTCGCTTGTTCTCGCGCTAATCTCAGGAACTACTGGTCCGATTTGAAAAAATATTTTTGCGTTGGATAACCCATTAATCCAGGAAGGCTTTAGGCTATATAAAACCATGGTGCGACCAATAGGAGCGGTACATATTAAAAAAAAACCTACCGAAACCTACGCGGGTGAAACCGTGGGATGCAGCTAGTATAATTACGTAGAACTAACCAGTTCACGCGAAGTACCGATCGATAAATCGAACACTAGATTTTTATCAAATGTGCAAGTTATTAATACGATAAGTCTGTGTCATAAGTAGGTACCTACCAATTTTGACAAACGAGCATTTAGTTCGAGCGTTATTGTGTATTGATTCTCGATAACTAGTGCGTATGAACCTTGGGCTTTTAAAATCGATTCCAACAATGGGTTTGATTAATAGTCAGATTCAAATGAAGTGGTGATTTCATTGTTAAGAGAGGTTTAGCTTGTGATTTTTATTACACGATTTTTTAGTGATTAACCTTTAGTGTTTATTGTGATGTATGTAGGAAGATGACTTGATATTTTGGTGTTAAAATATTAAAAACAAACATTAAATCACAAACAAATTTTTCGCACCCCCATTTTCCGACTCTAGGCCAAATAAATCGAACACAAGGAAAAAGTGGCAATTCCGTTCGAGGATCATTACGTTCGCGTAGTGACTATAGAGATCGGAACATCTCATTTGCGGCCCTGTCGATTACCGAGGCCACGAGTGCAGATTGACTGAGGTCCACGTCCAATAGACGTACAATTTAATTTCATACGTCTCTCAGACTTGTTTCTGTGGTATCCTTACGATGTTAGACAGTTAGACGTCTTTGAGTTTCATTTTGTAAAAGGTCTTATAAAACGGGCATATTGAGATTCAATGTTCGTCTCGTGCTAAGCCTGCCTGAAATGGCTCTTGAACTAACGCATTATGTCAGACATTTATCTCAGGACTTTGGAACTGATTGAGCGTACATCTCGGGAATTATTTTATCTGTCATGTTTTTGAACGTTTTGAAAAGACTATATCAAATTATAAAAAACATCTTATAGAGAAGTATATTATAAATAGGAGTTACTCTAATTAATGGTTTAAAAATCCTAAGATATTGTATTTTATTTTGTAACACTATTCAACTTCACATGTGATTGAAATCATGATTTAGCGCTCCTAAAAATATAAACACTATAATTATTCATCTAATATGATGCGAACCTTTAATAACTTCAACTTGGGTTCTACAAATGTTAATAGCCAATTATGTAACCAAATTCATTAGAGGTACATTGATTAAAAAAAATGGACATATGCGAGTCGAATTCGCGCACGAAAGGTTCCTTACTATCTATAAAAAAAAAAATATTTTATTCTGTTTCGTATTTGTTGTTACAGCGGCAACAGAAATATATTATCTGTGAAAATGTCAACTGTTGCTACTGCAGCTATTACTGTTTATGAGATACAGCTTGTTGATAGATAGACAGTAAATTTTTAGTAACAGTTATTTAGAAAAGTGGATTAGAAGGTCAATAAGCTTAAAAAGTATTAGAAATTAACGAATCCAGCATTAAGCGCATTCCCCGAGTAGATACATTATTTACTAAAATATAGACCGTATCAGCTTCACACCATTTATATTTTATAGTTATATCATGACGACAGACAGCTGCATCATGTGTTAGTTGCCAAGGTAGGTATACAATCTCCAACAAAGAGGATTAAATAAATGTTAATCTTTTAATAATTACATACGTAATTACTACATATATACATCAGGGACGGATTTAGGTTTCTAGTCAGAGGGGTCACAAAGTCAGTCCAGTCAGGACAGACGACAGCTTCATCAGTGGCGGTCTGGATCCGCCCTTATTCGGTACAACATTTCTGAAATGGAGTATAAAATTAAGCTCCGTTTTTTGTGCCATAACTTTGTAACATGGAAAAATTTCAAAGACTTTAAATCAAAAAAGTGTTGTATCTCATTTCTTAAAAAGTAAACACGGAACAAAAAGACGTTCTTAATAGAACATCGTGGATGACACGTAATTTCATTAAAGACTTACTTTTTAGTGAAGTTTTTAGCAGATTTTATTGTCAGGAACATGCTGGTTGCTTGGAGTCTATATCCGGCAGTAACACTTTTTTTTTGCCCAACGTATTTACATTTTTGCTACCACAACAAAAAAGACATGCTTTAGTATTTGCCTTATGTCCGTTCAGTGAGGGTCAAAAGGGCATTGCCACTTTTGAACTTTATTGCACTAACAATAATTAGTGTCAAAAGTGGTACTCCATTTTTGATCCTTACTGTAAAGATGTGTATGTTTTTACTGTCGAGTAAACGCTCCAAATTATAGTGGCACAGTAAGGACTCATATCATAAAGTTGAAACTAGGAACTACAGTATATGACTTTAGTTCCTTGTAGCTGACGTCAATGATAGATGTATTTATATTATTGAATCTGGAACTCGATTCGTCGTGTTCTGTCATGATGTCTGGTGAAGCCGTACGGAGAACGGGTCTGAACAGTTGTGTTGCGATGTATGCCGGGTACGATGCACCAAATGTTGTAGTGTCGGGAGTTTAGTCATGGAGGGTCTCCAGATCAATCTCTCTCTGACGCATAAACGTTGGTCGTGTTGTTGTTTTTAACATTGCATCACCTTGCTCAATTACGGTCTTCCTTCCTATTCACTAAGTTTCTTAAGTGAATAGGCTCAACAAACTAGTGCACTTGACCATCAACGATTCCATCACTGCTTACTATCAGGCGAGATTGCAGTCAAGCACTAGTTTAAATTATAATTATTTTTTTTATTTTTTTTTATTAATTTATAAACCAGCGCTTGACCGCAATCCTGCCTGATGGTAAACAGTGACGCAATCGTTGATGGTAAAGCGCACTAGTTTATTAAGAGCCTATTCACTCTAGCCTTGAAGACACTCAAATTGTAGTCCGACGGAAACACCGCCAAACAAGCCAAAAATCCATATGCAATCTCACAAAGCAAATGAGTATTTGTTGCATCTCTTCAGTCAATCTGCGTAATCATTTCCCAGAATTTTGGAGTTGGTATTTAGTCTCACCAAAGGTAGCTGAATATATGTATTTTACATGGATCAGGCACTCCCTGTATAATACTGAGTTTTGTGAGGTCGCCTATGGATTTTTGGTAAATCTAAATCGTACACCACAGACTATCTGCAGGATTCAATAGTCTTTCTGCCTTTTTAAACCATCCATCATCATCATCATCATCTCAGCCACATGAAGTCCACTGCTGGACATAGGCCTCTCCCAAGGATTTCCAAAAAGAACAGTTGGACGCGGCCTGCACCCAGCGCTTCCCTGTGATTTTGGTCAGATCATCCGACTAGGTAGTCGTTGGGCGTCCGACGCTGCGCTTGCCGGTTAAATTTCTACTAATATGTGTAATTCATATGTATATTAACATTTAACTGCCTTTATACCAATTTATGTGGGCTCGGCGTAACGTTTGTGGCTTCTATGCTTCCATATTTGGTTTCGTTGATTATTAAGACAACATTCTTCAGCGTCTGTTGCCATTTCTTTAATAGGCTTTCATTGCAGATTCTATTTGTATTCTATCCTACCTAAGGCCGATTTTAATGAAGAATAATTATGACAGTTTGATATATTTTATCCTTCTGTTTATGAGAGGACGCCTGTGCACTGCAGTAGGACGATAAAAAGGTTGATGATGATGATGATGATGATAAATTTTTTGCATGAAATCTGTCAAACTACAGAAATTATTCTTTAGATAAAAAATGTCTGACTATTTTAAAATTAACCCTTAGTTGGTGTAGGTAAATGATTTTGCTCCTATCTATAATAATAGAAAGGCTGAAGAATTTATTTGTCTGAACGGGTTAATCTTTGAAACTGTCAGTCAGATTGAATTGATAATGTTTTTATATTTATTAGCCCAATCCTTGAAGAAAGCTATTTGCTAACATTACGTTAATATATTTAAAAAAAAAAATGTTGGCCTAAACAAGGAATTTCTCCTGTATCGTGGGTGCGTTTACAAATATATGAACTCACATACACAAACACAGTCAGATTCGGAAGTTGTAGGTCAAACAAATATTTCTTAAGTGCGCCAACCGTGCCGTCAAATAATCAGCAACTTCATATTTTTATCATTAGTTTGATTTCACCTGCACAAAGGCCAAATTTAAAGTTCAAGTGTTCACCCCTATTCTTGAATATAGGTCATTAATGTTATAATGGGGCATAAAGTCTTATTATCCGGACTCAATGGGTGCAATTAGGGACGAAAGAGGTGAGTCTGAGCCAAAATACGAAGCTTTTGAATATAGGGATTAGTTTTGACTTTAGTTAAGTCTTTCTAGGCAATTAGTTTTTATTTACTTTATACCTGGTCTGACTAATATTAAACACGTTTTTTGGTTGATTGTAATGTCATTGCAATCCACGGTTACATGTTTAGACAAAATGTATGAAACAATTTCATCGATGCCCAAAGCACGGAGGTTCCGGAGTGGCAAAAGATTGCTGTCACCAGCTGCTTAGAATTTTTTTCAACTACTAGTGTTAGGGTCGCTTATAAACTAATCAAATGCAGTTTAATAACAATATTTTAATAGTGGCAAAAGATTTTTCATACATTAAATCGAGCTGTAACCATCTGCTCAGAATTTTTCTCAAATACGAGTATTGAAGTTACTCGTAGTTGAGAAAAATTCTAAGCAGACGCTTATAATCTAGTGAGTTGCAGTTGAATAACAATATTTTACATTGAGCGTCTACCTACATATCTGTCCTTTAAAATCCAGTTACTGGGTTAAATAGATACAATACCTCTTTTTTTTATTGACGCTGTGGAAATGCCATTACACACCATACCCCGAAGGACGTGTGTAGGATTCGCCCAGCCGAAGCCGAGAATACCCACTAAAACCAAACAGCGGCACAACGACATCGCCTTAGTGGCGGGGTCATGAGAAATAGCATAGCCTGCACTACCAATCCCCCGCCGGCGATTCCCGCCTGAAAGGCGGGCCCACCATGGTCCCTCCATAGGGAGGGGCCGGGCTGGGTACGTCTTCTTGTGCGAGAAGACGCAGCAGCCAAAGGTTTTTTAGCGAGGTGTCCTTCCTCTTAGCCTCACTCGTTTGCCCGGAGGCAAACGGGGTCCCCAGCTCCTCTCAGTGAGCAGACCGGGTTGCTCGACGGTGACCCAGGATTCGGGTCACGTCAGCCACCAGGAGTGGTGGCCGACCCGCCGCACGTGTGACCGCCGAAGCAGTCCCCACTTCTGGTTTTGGTCCGCGCCGGTAAACCGGTAACCCCCATATCTGGGGGCCGTTCCCCTATCCGCCACCTGGGGACGCGTCCGATGGTAGGCCAGAAACTGCACACGGAAAATACATACAATACCTGTACCAACCAGACTTACCTGAGTAAGAATGGTTGTCAGATTTTAGGGCTTCTGACGTCACCAAAGTTCCACTTCATCATCTTCCTTTTCTTCAAGCCTAGCCTTTTCCATGTCTAACTGGATTCAGCTAGATACCATAATTTTTCATGAAGCGACAAAAGTTCTCAAAGTTCCACTTGTTACTGTAGGCAATGAGGCAAATATTTGTTCACCATGTTATTATTTCTAATTGTACAAAATTTTGGTAAATTGAGAATGAATAGAGAATTAGATAAATTGCGATTCTGGTGAACCACACATGAGCCGTTCAAACCTACAACTCATAAGCCAAGGTCATTACCACTGGGCTACCACAGCTCTCTAAATAAAAATTTTGGTAGAAAATGCCTCAGGCGTTAAGGCTGCTTTTGTACATTTTTGTTTAAATTACACGAGTGTTAACAAATACATAGAAATCTCCTTTTGTAAAAGTATGCTATGTATCTTTAAAATTTTAAAGTAGTTTTTTTTTAAAGTAGGTATTTTCACCTTGTAAATAAAGTTCAAACTTCAATAGAAAAGCATCTTCCAGTTTTTCACTAAATAATTCAATTTCACTCATAACTTATATGCCTGGATTCTTATCTCGGTATATTTTCACCAAATGTGGTTTACATTGCAATTCCCTCCTGAAAACTGCCTTATAAATTAACCTCTAGGACGTTGCTCGGCTGTGGCTACAGTGGGACATAGGTAATATGTAGTTCTATTGTCTGTATCGTGACGATAGACGTTACTTCCACCTCCATTAATTGTACGTAAATACTTTCACATTATGACATTAACGTGCATCTTCGTAATATATTTCCATATATTTTACTTAACAGTCTTCATTAGAAATGATAAACATGTACATTGTTGTATAGGTAGTGAACTTCTTAACACTTTTAAATAAAATTATGATTATGGCGATCAGTCACATCTTTTTGATGATTCTAGTGTCTTAATCCTTAAAAGTTTGTTTTCTTTTTAGGCTAAGTTACAGATTTACATACGTTGAGCAAACAATCAAAATGAACATTGGAGTTGTGGAAACATCAGACTAATAAGGAACGTAACTCAAATTTCCATGCCATGCACAGATATGTAAATTTGCTATACCTTGCAACCTACAAGGTGGAGTGTAAAATACTAGTCTTAAACTAGAGTTTTTTTAATTGAAAACTCGTTCAATAGTTTGCAGCGATAGCTGGTTTAATAATATCCTGGCTTTAAAGTTAAGGAAAAATAAGCAGTTTCACATACTAAACCAACCTTCTTTAATTTAGTTAACAACAAACAACAATTACATTACAATTTTCAGAAGCTAATACTCGTATGAACAAAAAATTTCAAATTTCATAGTATAATAAAATAATGTTTATTATAAGATTTGTGAATCCAGATTTGTAAAAATGTACCGAGACAAGAATCCAGGCATATGAGGTATGAGTGAGAAGGAATTAGTTATTTAGTAAAAAAAACTGTAGGCACAATTGTATCGAACAAGGTTTGAAATTCCAAAGCATTTTTCTATTGTAGTTTGAACCTAGTTTACAAGATAAAGAAAATACCTTCTGTAAATGAATGAGTAAGAAAATACCTTATATACGTCATGTGAAAATTTCTATACTTAACATAGTTTTACAAAAGAAGATTTTCATATATTCTTTAATACTTGTGCAACTTAAAAAATACTGTATAAAAGAGGGCTACAAAAGATTGACTGCTTCAAGCATAAGCCTGAGGCATTTTCTACCAAACTTTATTTAGGGAGTAGTCGTGGCCGAGTGGTAAAGAACTTGACTTATGTATGAGTCGTAGGTTTGAACGGCTCATGAGAAGTTCACCAATTTACCTGGTTCTTAAACCATTAACTAGATTCCATTAAAAACATAGATTAGCTTTTGAATTGCCCAGATTCTCAACAAACTGATTTTTCCACTTCCCAGGTTCATAATTTTTTTGACTCTCTATTTACTAAATTCTCATTTCAACAAATGTTGCACAATTAGATAACAAATTGTACACAAATGACAGCTCAGGGCACGCACTCTTCGCCGGAGTTTTCACGGTGGTTAAAGAATCGCATTATTGATTTAGTCTTGTGGTACCGTTACTTACATGATGGCGCTTTACTTTATGTAAATTATTTCATCACCACTGCTCTCAGACAAAAAGAAAGAAGAAAACATCGTGAGGAAACCGGCATGTTCTAGAGCCAAAACTTCGAAGACATGTGACGTCTATCAAACCGCACTAGGCCCCCGTCCCGTGGTAGATTATGGGCACTCCCTCTCACCGAAAGGAGGCCTGTGCCCCAGGAGTGAAAACATTATAGTGATTATGTACGTAACTATGCGTAATAAAATGATTAAACGAAAACTACCGTGGGTTCGGGGGACCCCGGCGGGAATGAAATTCAAAATGAAAACTGCCGTGGGTTCGGGGGACCCCGGGTGGAACGAAATTCAAAATGAAAACTGCCGTGGGTTCGGGGGACCCCGGGTGGAACGAAATTCAAAATGAAAACTACCGTGGGTTCGGGGGACCCCGGCGGGAACGAAATTCAAAATGAAAACTACCGTGGGTTCTTGGGACCCCGGCGGGAACGAAATTCAAAATGAAAACTACCGTGGGTTCTTGGGACCCCGGCGGGAACGAAATTCAAAATGAAAACTACCGTGGGTTCTTGGGACCCCGGCAGGACCGAAATTCAAAATGAAAACTACCGTGGGTTCATGGGACCCCGGCGGGAACGAAATTCAAAATGAAAACTACCTTGGGTTCGGGGGACCCCGGCGGGAACGAAATTCAAAATGAAAATCCAAGATCAAAGCTGCGAATAATGTAAAATTTTCACAAACGCCATGATGGAGTTTCATTTTGACCTTACCATCGTTTTGAACATTCTTGAAAACTGAAACTATGTTCTCTCGGATTCTTCCCGAGAGAGTTTGTATAAAATACTCGTGGAGAGGAACCGGTATATCGCTTTTTCGTATGATGACAATCAGTGAGGATTTCTTCAAGTTCACTCTTACTGCAAGTTCCATTAAAGAAGTTTGTTCCAAAAATCATGTATGCATAATTGCATACATAATATGTTATTTATCTAAGTGTTTTGTATCCTTTGATATAATGTCTATATACAATCGAATATTACTTTCATTGGGTAAGTAGGTCGTTAGCCCTTCTTAATAGTAAAAATTAATCGTAGAGAGCATAATGAGTTATAGCTTGGGAACACTCCGAAAACACACTTGAAGTCGTAATCTGATCAATTTTGATCCATTGATTCATATGTTCGGAAAAATTGTTTATTTAGCAATGGAAATAACCCAAAGTATGTTGGCGAACTATCAAAATGAAGGCCATTTCTATAAACCTGAACAACAAAAGTGAAAATGTGATTTTTCAATCAAACTATATAGCAGTGGTGGACAGCGGCCCATCACTAATATTTAGTTTGATTAAAAAAATATTGGCGAAAGTAATACCTACCTACTTTTGCCAATATTTGTTACCTCGTAGTAAAATTTTGCCAAACTTAAACCTCGCAATATATATTTTTAAATATTATAAACTAGTTTTGATCGTAATCCACCTGATGGTAAGCAGTAATGCAATCACTGATTGTAAATCAGTATGGAGGATGGGTCTCAGCAGTTATGTTGTAATGTATGCCGGGTACGATGTGCCAAATGTTATTATATCGGAGTTTTGGTCGTGGGGGGTCTGCAGATCAATCTCGCTCTGGCGCAGCATCGTCGGTCGTGTTGTTGGTTTTAACATTGCATCACCTCGCTCAACTGCCGTCTTCCTTCCTATTCATTAAGTTTTTTAAGTGAATAAGCTTAATAAACTAGCGCGCTATACCATCTACGATTGCATCACTGCTTACCATCAGGTGGAATTGCTGTTTTGGAGGCATGAGGAACAGGGTGTAAAGTTCACTCATCCTCCATAGAAAAGGGAGAATCCTCCGACCAGACGGGTGTTATGTCTGGCGGGCACTTGCCCAATGCTTGAAATTGGGAAGTTGTATGTGTGCTAATTGCACGGTAAACTCTGATTGCGAGATGTAGAATTCGTGTGACGTCACTATGACGCGTTGTTCCATGTGGCGTTTGTAGGTACCGCTATACTGTCAAGCACAAGTTCATAATTATTAAAAAAAACCCTATTTACTTTAGACACTTGGAGACACTTAAATTGTAGTGAATATTATACTGGTTTTGACCGAACACCTTGTTTATTAATACACCTTTAAGCTGTAAAATACGATTATAGTAGTTAGGAATTGGTTAAACTTATATATTTTAGAAACCATTAAAAGTTTTCAAGAAAATTAACAACTAGGTATGTTCAAAAGTTGGCAATTAAAAAAAATCGGTCTACTCGTAAATTTAATGGGCCACATTTCGATAATTGCTTTACTTTGTTCGTTTTCGAGAACTTATAAGAAAATTGAGTAGTAATTTGTGTTAGGCTAGATACCAGTCAAATTACTGGTTACTTTATCATTCAGTTACTAGTTTTAACCCGCGTGGATGTCGAATAATATATCTAGAAAACGTACTACCGAAATTTAAAATACCGTATGTGATGAAGGTTATAAAGTATTTTTGTGTTTATCCAAATCTATTTAACAGTTATTGTACCAATCCGGACCTTAAACAGGTAAACAGACAAACGATTAAAGAGCCCAAATATTCACAATCAAATCTCATCGCAATTCTTTATTATTCAAACATATTTCCGTTTTTTCCTATGGTAACCCCAATACTACTTTCTAAGTATATCTTGGACACCAATGACTGAAGGTGAAGGAAAACATCTTGAGGAAACCTGGACTTTAAGTCTGAAATCGCTAACCCGCATTGAACAAACGTGGTGATTACGCTCAATCCTTCTCTGCATGAGAGGAGACCTGTGCCCAGCAGTGGGACGGTAAAAAGGTTGATAATGAACCCGCCTGGTTCACCGAGGTAATTATTTTTTCCGTAGTCCACCAGATAGTCCATATTATCTACTATGTATAATTTTGACTTCGATACTTCTTTTACTATACAGTATGTTAAGAAAACCCTGTCCGACCCATAAGGATAATAAAGGCTAGGTAAACACATGGCCAAATATAATATAAAATTTTACGTAATCATCATAGTAACAATACAAATGAATTTTGAAATAATTCCACGTGCCCTGCCGCCCGCCGCCCGCGGAAGGGTGCTTAACGCACATTTATTAAGTTACCTCTTTTTGTGAAATATTTTTTTTTAGGGGATTTTTTTTTTAAGTTTAGCCCGGTGTTGTATCGATTAGTAGAATCAGTTATCGATACCTAACAACACCTTCACGGGTCGGACAGGGTTTTCTTAACATACTGTATAATAATAATGTTTATTTTTTTTTCATTTTCATTCCATAATATCATAATTATTAGCCTATAATGTTCTCATTCCGGGAACACAGGCCTGCTTTCGGTGAAAGGGAGTGGGCCGTGATATACCACGCAGACTAAGTGCGGCTTGGTCAGTTTGATTCGTTCACTTTCATTATGAGTCTGCTAATACATTACTATATTATGTTTGTTTGATCTTATTGTTGGTTCGTTATTTACTAAAAACGCTTGATTAGCCCTTTTCAACTATGTTGTGGTCAGCAGTCCAAATGGATGCAGCTAAATACTGGTATTCTATTTGGAACAAAGTCCAGTTACTGAATGCCCATACCCTTGGTAGGCCATAACATCGGCTGTCGGCAGAAGTTACCACCCACCAGACAAGGTCTTGCCGCCAAGCGATTCGTCGTGTTCCGGCATGATGTCTGGTGAAGCCATACGGAGGACGGGTCTGAGTAGTTGTGTTGCGATATGTGCCGGGTAGGATGCGGTTGTGTCGGAAATTTGGTCGTTTAGAGTCTCCAGATCAATCTCCAGCATCGTTGGTCGTTTTTTTAGTGAATAGGCTTAATAAACTAGTGTGCTTTACCATCAACGATTGCATCACTGCTTACCATCAGGCGGGATTGCAGTCAAGCACTAGGTTACAATTATTTAAAAAAAAAGTTATTTGACAATTTTCTTTAACTTCTGATTAACTGTAACAACTGTCATACATCTACAACTAATGACTGTCGTGATTTACGAGGCACAGAAGGGACTCGATATGTAATGGATGATCACCCATCCATGAGACAACCGCGGCAAGCGTAGCTTAATCCTCGATCTTACATCGTAGCTACATGCAGATGATTCTGGTCGAAATCTAAATAACTGTTGATCGTCGCGTATTTCGGAGAAACCATATTCAATAACAG
Source organism: Sesamia inferens (assembly GCA_037179545.1). NCBI lineage: Eukaryota > Metazoa > Arthropoda > Insecta > Lepidoptera > Noctuidae > Sesamia > Sesamia inferens. The sequence continues at coordinate 13,057,833 of CM073933.1, read as the reverse complement.
TCTTTTAGATATGTAGGTAATACTTAATGTACAACATCAAGCAAGCTATTAAGAGTACCTACATACCTGTGTGCAAAAAGCGTGTGTATTACCGAAGTGGTATTGATATCCAAAGTACGAAAAAAAAGTGTGATGTTACTGACCCCGGTAATACTGTATTCGCTTGAAATATCAGTTTTTTCTTTGTAAACTACACACTCGTGATTGGTTTCCATAACTAAACAGAATAAAACGTACGGGTTGTTGACCCCTAAAAAGAAAATTGAATCTTTTTGTTTTATCATACTATATTTATAGCTTTGAGCTCTTTCTCCTATAATTTTGCGAGCATATATACAGAAACATTGGCATTGGCGTCTATATGTATGAAAACTTATTTGAAAGCACATATAGAAAAGCTAAAGCAAAAACGTTATCAAAGGAACTGAAAAGCAGCACTAAACAAAACTCCTGGGATAAAAATACACGAAACAACAAGTCGACAATAAAGTAGATTTTTCTTGTCAGTTACTTCTTTGGTGTGCAACACAGAATGTAAAGTATATAAAATTGTATTTGCTACGAAAACAAAGGTTGTTCTCTAGACGGTAAATGAATTAACTGCTATAAGAGGATAGAGTAAATGTGTTTACACGTATTGCTTTAGTTAATAATGGTATTTTCTCGAAGGAATTAGAAAATCCCTTTAAGGCGTAATGGTATACGATTGTTATTCTGGTACAAATATGTTTTAGTATCTTTTTCCAACGTCTTACGTTGGTGCTATATTCTCTGTTTTCGTTAATGAACATCACTTTGGTAATGTACTGGCGTCTTCTGCACGAGGTTATGGATACAAATCTGGGCAAGAATAAAGGTAGCTTTTTCAATCCCTCCAAGGAATATAGAAAAATAACTTTCTCAATCGTATGGATTGAAAGCAACGAAATTTCAAAAAAAATCTAAATTCAATTTCTCGGTGGTAGGCCATAACATCGGCTGCCGGCAAAAGTTACCACTCCACGTTCCGGCATGATGTCTGGTTAAGCCGTACGGAGGACGGGTCTGAGCAGTTGTGTTGCGATGTGTGCCGGGTATGATGCGTCTAATGTTGTTGTGTTGGGAGTTTGGTCGTGGAGGGTCTTCAGATAAATTTCCTTTTGGCGCAGCATCGTTGGTCGTGTTGTTGGGTTTAACATTGCATCACCTCACTCAACTGCCGTCTTACTGCCTATTCGCTCAGTTATTCTGAGTGAATAGGCTCTTAATAAACTAGGGCGCTTTACCATCAACGATCGCATCACTGCTTACCATCAGGCGGGATTGCGGTCAAGCGCTAGTTTATAATTATAAAAAAAAAAAAAAACTAAAACGTGGCTTCTCAATCCATACGATTGAGAAAGCCACGTTTTCGTACATATTCGTGCTTTCTGAGTTTATGTTGGACATCACCGATGTCGGTGCAGGATTATGTCAATAGGAAACGTGAATTAATATGTTTTGGTAAGTAAGTAATTGTTTATCATTGTCACACTTTCGGGCTTCATAGCGATCGTCAAGTAACTGCCGGACCATGTGCTTGTCGTACTTTTCGAGACTCGGAGTGTCTTGATACCTAATTGATATATACATATATATTGCAATAATGTCCCTTTGTGCCAATTGCCCTAGTTCTGTTCTGTCTCCTGCTTGTTATGGAGGGAAGTGGAAAAAATATCTTTTTTCTTACTCTTCCGCTATTCTTTTCTGATTAATTCGATGCGGGACCCAAGACAGTTCAATCGTTTCTCCGGGACTCCTCGAACTTCATTGCTCGGCGTTTTTCTGGCGGTCTCCACTGTTGATTCTGGCTTTCAGGTTGCAGTGGGTGGGAAAAAGTGTGGCGGGTTTTGTCCCATTAAAAAAAAATACGTATATATTTTCTTTCAAAAATACGTCCATTAAAGTAAATCAGAACTTAGAATTGAACCCAGAAAATAAGAAATACTACCTCGAAAAAAAATATTAGCTCATAAAACTTTACTTATTTCTGACTCTAGTAAGATGAACGCTAAACTTCTTGCTTGTGTCACTTCGGGCTAAGAAAACAAATTTAAAAAGAAAAACAGTGCTGTTCTAGCGAATATTAGTATATTTTGATAAGTTTTAGTGAAAGAGGGAGCGGTGGTGAATCACTGAAGGTGTGTCTATGCCTTGTGATAGTTAGGAATAATAATATAATAGTTTGTTTGCAACATAAATAACGTTGAGTTGTGTTTCTGGACGATTCGTTCGTTTGGCCTGCCAAACATTGAAACAAAATTCTTCAAAGCATTTGAATCTACATTATATGTATTATGACTCTGGACTTAGGAGTTGTAGGTCACAGTTTCGACCTCAGATAGGTATTTTGTTTTAAGTAAACTATTTTATCAACGCTGTTATTAAAGCTAAACATCGTTAGGAATGTGACATATCTTAGAGAAGAGACCTGTGTGTCAATTGTGTAAACATTTTAGGCTGATTGTGTATAATAATACAAATTGTGAGTTTAAAGTAATCTCTGGAAGTACTGTGGAGCGATTTTGCAAAAATTTATATATATATATTTTTTACAACTGGCGAAATTCAATACAGAATTATGTACTAATATTGATCACCGCACCTTACATTTGGTTCGTTTGCAATAGGGTATTTGACTTAAAAAAACTAATTAGTCCGTCAGTCAGATTTCCAAAAAATACTAGACACGTGTTTTATCTTTTTTTATAAACAAAAAATGAAGACGACACAGTGCGTTGAATACTCGTGTGACGTCACTGCACGCTACACTTTTTAGCGAGCAGTGACGTCACCAGCCACCACTCCTGATCTTTGATGCCTTTTATATTTGTAAATTTTTATTGATTTTATAAATCAAAATATACGGATCCAATATTTTTCTATAATCTGAATGATGGACTAAATAGAAACATCCTTATTGTAAAAAAAACCAAATATAGGGTGATAGGGACAATATTGTCTCTCTCTTTTTAAAGTCATGCAAAAGCTTTATGTAATGTTAATTTCTACTTACTTATACAGTATGTAAAGAAAACACTGTCCGACCCGTGAAGGGGTTGTTAGGTATCGGTAACTGATTCTACTAATGCATACAAAACCGGGCTAAACTTAAAAAAAATCCCACTAAAAAAATAAATATTATTTCGCAAAAAGAGGTAACTTAATAAATGTGCGTTTACACCCTTCCGCGGGCGGCGGGCGGCAGGGCACGCGGCACGTGGTCGCATCGCTATTCGCTCATAATAATACCGGTGTTGTCATTTTTTTTAAATTACCAAATTTCGGGGAAGTTGGAATTAATTCGCGGGAAAAAAGGGTTATTTCAAAATTCATTTGTGTTGTGTGATGATTACGTAAAATTTTATATTATATTTGGTCATTTGTTTACCTAACCTTTATTATCCTTATGGGTCGGACAGGGTTTTCTTAACATACTGTATATGTAATTCATATGTATGTCATCATTCTACTGCCTTTATTTGTGCTCGGCGCAACATATCTGTTGCTATACTCCATACTTCCTAATATAATATTTGGTTCTGCTGATTTCAAGACAACATTCTTCAGCTTCTGTTGTCATTTGTTCAAACAGCTTTGGATCTCGAATTCAATTTTTATTCTATTCTACTTAACATATTTTACTATAGAATAGTTTTGATAATTTTTCATGTTTTCTCTCTTTTCTATGTGAAATTTGTCATACAACAGAAATTGTTCAGATAAAGATTATAAGACTATTTTAAAATCAGCCCTCTACTGTCGTGTCGACACGATTGGTGCAGCGGATGAGCGATCGACTGCTGAGCTGTATGTCGCGATTGTTTATTAGTAATCACAAAAACCGGCAAAGTACGTGTCGGACTCACGCACAACCCTTTGTGCGTGAAATAACTTTAATACTTTAATTTCATAAATCAATGGTACGGATCCCTTTCCGTACCATTGATTTATGAAATTAAAGGATTAAAATTATTTGTATGAAAGATTACGCGGTAATAAGCGGTTTACGATTTACGAGGTATTAAAAAAAAACTACTCACGTGATCTCGTTCAAAACAATTTTTAGATTTTTCATTTTCTTATTGTGGAAGTTAGAGGGGGAGAGGTGACCCACATTTTCCACTTTGGAAGCGTCTGTCACGCAAACTTAGTTTAGAAAAAAAAATATTTTAGAAACCTCGATATCATTTTTGAAGACCCCATAGATACCCCGCACGTATGTGTTTGATGAAAAAAAATTTTGGAGTTTCAGTTCTAAGTATGGGGAGCCCCCAATATTTATTATTCCTTTTTTATTTTTGCATCAAAACCTTAATGCGGTTCATAGAATACATCTACCTACCAAGTTTCAATAGTATAGCTCTTATAGTTTCGGAAAAAAATGCCTTTGACATACGGATGGACAGACGGACAGACAGACATGACGAATCTATAAGGAGTCCGTTTTTTGCCATTTGGCTACGGAATCCTAAAAAAGCCCACTTTGCCTTATTCACCTACATACCTACTTTCTTCAAAGCTCAATGCTCTTAAACAAGATATTCAAATGGTATACTAAAAGTACGAGGAACGTGGTACGACACCACATCTTTCCTCCCCAAGTAATAAACTGCAACAATTTAAACCATATCTACCGAAACATAAATTTCGGAAAACCTGAAAAGTTTTCAATTCTACTTTACTGGATGAAAATAGTACTGGAGCCATGAGATTACACACTTTCGCTTTTATATATATTAGTAAGAATTATAATGACGTAAAAGTGGTTCTGATATGTGCTTTTAGTGACTAATAAGTACTTCCATTTCGTTATTAAATGGCTTTCTAATAAGCAAACGGTCAATGTACTTTCGGCACTACGAATTTCATTAATATTGTCTTCTCTAGAAGTACCATTTGCAGATATTAGGTGTTCTGTGATTTGTACTTTGGCAGGAGGACGCAACGTTTCGTTGTAGTAAGCTCTTTTATATCGTTTAGGTAAAGTTTAAGGAGCTGATTTTATAGCCTGTTTAAGTTTAGTTGCGGTCGCGTTTTGTTTTTGTTCGTTGGCAGGTAAAAGTTAAAAGATTGGCGGGAAGGGTAATTGGTTACTTGCTTGCGATTTGATTAAAATGGCACTGTTTACGATGCCATCTACCTGTTTCTATGTCTATCAGCATGACTTGTGTATTTTACATGGAGTACAGTACAACACCAGTATTTTACATGGAGTACAGTACAACACCAGTATTTTACATGGAGCGACTGCCTATCTAATCTATATAATACAACCCAGTTACTGGGTAATACGGTACTCTTGGTAGTAAGACTTTCAAACCACCTTCAGACAGTCGTTACGGGTCATCCCGTAACGACTGTCTGTATGACAGTGGGGACCAAGGGCTCAATGTACTTTCCGAGGCATGGAGAAGTCTCGCTATTGAAAGATGGTCACCCATCCACTGATAACCGTGGCAAGTGTTGCTTTACCTGATCGATCGACTCATGTGGATGTTATTATTTAGCCACGAGCCGCGCCTCTAGCCAAGCTGCATACAGGTTCCTATATTTTAGTAATTAAATTATTCCAATTTAAAACACCACAAAAGAGATTCCGCAATGTCGTTGCCTGACTATGTACCTTTAAAGCTGGTTTTTTAACCGATTTCAAAAAGGAGAAAAGTACTCGATACGAACGTATAAATGTTTCTTTTTTATGTTTGTTCGCGGATAACTTCGTCGTTTATGAACCGATTTTTTGATATTTTTTGTTGTTGGAAAGCAGATATTTGCACGGTGGTCCCATGATAAGGACATAAGGGTTTGATGGTGAAAGACCAGAGTCTACTTCTTCTTCAGCCTATAGATGTCCATTGCTGGACAAAGGCCTTCCCCGAGGCTTTCCACGCTGACTGGAGTTGTGCTGCCCGCATCTATCGGCTTCCCGCGACCTTCACCAGGTCATCGGTCCACCTTGTTGGGGGCCAACAAGGTGGACAACACACAACACAACAGCTACCTTGTGTTTGTGCTCAATTAATTTGTATTGATAAAAATTCTCCTTGACTGTCTTAGGAGTCAAGGAGGTTTACTGTTTTAGTTTTAGTTTTGTTAGTTTTACAGAAGTTTTAGTTATAGTTTTTAGTTTTAGCTTATAGTTTCAGTTTTAGCTTTCGCTTTCGTTTTTGTCGCTCTAGATGTAGTTTTGATTTCGATTTCGATGTTATTTCAGTTTCTGTTTTTGGTTGGTTTCGGTGTTCGGGGTTTCGGTTTTCGACTTTCGGCTATGGGCTTTCTTCAGTTTCAATTTTTGGTTAGTTTCGGTTTTCGGATTCCGGCTGTCGGTTTTCAGCCTCCGGTTTTCGGCTTTCTGCTGTCGGCCTTCGATTTTCAGATATCGGCTTTCGGCTTTCGTCTTCTGGCATTCGAATTTCGGCTTTCTGTTTTAGGTTGGTTTCGGTGTTAAGTTTTCGGGATTTCAGTTTTCGGCTTTCGGCTTTCGGCAGGCGACTTTCGGTTTTCGGCCTTCGGTATTGGGCTTTCTTCAGTTTGTTTTTGTTTAGTTTCGGTTTTCGTTTTTCTGCTTTCGGCTTTCTGTTTTTGGTTGGTTACGGTGTTCGGTTTCGGAATTCCAGTTTTCGGCTTTCGTCTTCCGGCTGTGGGCTTCGGCTTTCGACTTTCTTCAGTTTTTTTTTTTTTATTTCTTTATAAACCAGCGCTTGACCGCAATCCCGCCTGATGGTAAGCAGTGACGCAATCGTTGATGGTAAAGCACACTAGTTTATTAAGAGCCTATTCACTCTAGCCTTGAAGACACTCAAATTGTAGTCCGACGGAAACACCGCCGCCGGCAGATTGTTCCAGTCCCTCGATGTACGCGGTATAAAGGAGGAGGCGAAACGCTTCGTCCGGATCGTAGAGGTGTTAACAACATAAGGGTGGAAACTCGCCGTACGACGGGTCGTCCGATGGTGGAACGGAGATAGGGGAATTAAATCGTGCAATTCCCTCGCACACTCCCCAAAATGTATCCTATAGAACACCGAAAGGCTAGTTTTAGTTTTTGGTTAGTTTCGGTTTTCATTTTTCGGCTTTCGGCTTTCGGCTTTCGGCAGTCGGCTTTCGGCTGTCGGCATTCGGCTTTCTTCAGTTTCAGTTCTTGGTTAGCTTCGGTTTTCATTTTTCGGCAGTCGGCTTTCGGCTATCGGCTTTCGCCTTTCGGCTTTCGGCACCTATGTAGATTGATTCTTATTGTCATTAGGGGTCTGAATTTAAGTTGCGTAATCGTGTCATCTCTAGCAATGCTCATACATTCAGTCAAGTCCCAAAGGAATTTTATAAAAATCGGTATAGTAGTTTGGTATTTAAACCAAAATTACGAGTAAAAATTCAAATAAACAATTTTGCGTTTACTTGCTAGCCTATTCCCAACTATGATGGCGGCAGCGTCCAGTCTGACTGCATGCAGCTGAACAGTACCCACTTTTCACAACTAAAAATTGTTTTTGGCACCGACTTCCGAAAAGTTAATTTTCACTTCTTTCGAAAAAAGTTTTTCATCGACTTGTATCGATATTATATCTAGAACCAATAATGTTTACTGAAGAAATCCCAATACGTGTGTTCATTTCGATAAAATTTAATAATCAAATGATTAATTATACTCTGTCCACTAGGTTAACTATTTTTGACATCAGCTTTAGACCATATACTTATATTTGAGATTACGTTAAATTTAACTTTAAAATGCGTAATAAAATAAATGTAAAACTTCGTAATCTTATTTAATTATTTTATTTATCATCATGATGATGATAAATAAAATAATTAGCTCAGCGTTAATCCCAGTCGCATCTGAAGCCTCTTCAGCTTTGGAGTCTTGGGTCCGCTTTACCAGTCTAACTGCTGATTTTGGCTAAACTTCGATATTTTCCTTGAAGCGACTGCCGTCTGACCTCCACAACCCGAAGGCGATATCGAAGCATTGCATTTAGACCAATTGCTGGCCTTTTGAGGACTCCAACAACTAGTAAAGACTGCCCTTAGATGTTCGTATGGCAACCGGGACCAACGGCTTAACGTGCTTTCCGAGGCACGACCAGACCATTTCAAATATTCATATTCATGCTTACAAATATTTGCACTGCGCAGGGATTGAACCCGCGCCTCCTTGCGCTGCGGCCGCGTTCGCTACTTTTACGCCACGAAGGTTGTCAATTCAATTATTTTATATATGGACTTTGTAATATCATGTGTATCAGTTTTGCGGAAAATATAATTGTTCAAAAATGGTTAACCTAGTTTACAGAGTATAGTCGCTGAAGCTAAGATATATAAATACTACATAGCACCTACTTCAGCAAGTATATGTTCCCGCCTCTATATTGTATTTGTCGATTGATAAATAATTGTTTGACAGTAACAGGAATTACGCTCAGCCAAAGGAAGTGCTAAGTAATATTTGTAGATTTCTAATAATGCAGGGTGACAAGTATGGAATTAAAAGGGAAGTGAGAAAAGTAAACCCATTTTCTATCTGCTTTTTACCATAAGCCTTTAATGCATTGGAGAAAAATCAACCACCATAACCATGGTGGTTGATTTTACGATGTATTTTTTTTTATAAAGTGCTTGACCGCAACCCCGCCTGATGGTAGCTAGCTTATTAAGAGTCTATTCACCTTAGCCTTGAAGACACTCAAATTGTAGTCCGATGGAAAAACCACCCTCGATGTACGCGGTATAAAAGAGCGAAGTTGGCGAAGCGTACTGGTATTAACAACGTAAGGGTGGAAACTCGCCGTACTACGGGTCGTCCGATGATGGAACGGAGATGGGGAATTAAATCATGCAATTCCCTTGCACACTCACCAAAAACGCATCCTATAGAACACCAAAAGGCTGGCTATTCTACGCACGCCTGCGCTCCAGGCTTTGGAGACTGTTTTGAGTTTTAGTTTATTTCCTGCATTTTAGTTATATTTATTAATATAAAAACTTTTGTCCTACAGTGAAATCAATGACATCAACCTGGGTCTCTTAGTGGAAGTGTGGAACAAAGGCGTCATCTGGGACAAAGCGCTCGGCTACCACTACCTGCCTCTCACTTCCGTCGCATATAACGAGGTAAGATAGAAAGGGATAAATATAGTTCTGTTATTTTATTAATTCATTTCAGATAATAATGAATAAAATATGTGGCAGAGAAAGTATGAAACTGTAGGTATTATATGATATTTATAGTCACTATTTCTAGATATTTTAACATGTGATTTTATTCGCCATATAAATGCAAAATATTTTTAATGTTAATCCTACATACTTTCGCTATTTCTAGGTTGTAATTAAGTTCTTTATAATATCACCATCGTCTACTTAGACTTCTTCCCAACTATGATGGGGTCGGCTTCCAGTCTGGCTAAAACCCACCCGTGTTTCTTCACTTGCCTGTGCGATGGCCTTTTTGGACCCCTTCACGATGTGCTGACATCTTTTACAAGCGCGCGTGAAACACAACGCGCTGTCGACTCGGGCCTGGTCCTTACCGGGCGATGAGCTGCCCACTGCTCACCACCCGCAGGCTCGCGCCTACGGTGGCCGGGAGTTTGGTGCTGTCTCCCGCCCAGGGCGTCTCCTGCGGCGGCTAGTGGCGTGCTCCACCTCCTCCTTTGCTAGCATCACTGTTTCGCAAAAGGAGGTGACGGCCTGCCATGCACTTTCGCTCCGGACCATGGCCTGGACCAGGGTTGGACATGAGAGTTCGCTGCCGACGGACTCGCCGCTAAGAGGACTCGGCGGTGCTCTAAAAAAATAAATATGAGTATCTCATAAAGGTTTTCTGTTCTGTCTCTGTAAACTCTCGTGTCGCTGTATTTCAAACCAGTTGGGACTTTATTTTATCACAAGGTAGTAACATTATGCTGAGCGAAGGGCGTTTTGCGTAGATGTGACATAGGTATATTTTTAATCAATCACATATTTTTTTGGGTTTGTGTTCTTTATTTGCGATATGTTTACTGCAAACGATGTACTTTTCTGTTAAGAAGATTAATGAAAAGATTTTTCTTGTTGGCTAATCAATAAAAAAAAAAAACGAAATCTTATATTTCGGATCCATCCATGTACTCCATTTGATCAGTATACACATGACTTACAAACCAGTGTAAGAACTATCTACTAGAAAAACAAGACAAACTATCCATTACTATGTCACAGTGACATGTAGGCGTATCCAATGCTCCAGTATGGGGCTGTCTCGCATTTCAGCAATAGTTTTCTAATGAAAACAACATGCATGAAACTCCTATCTCCAAGTACAATTAAGGCAATTATCTCTAAAATTGCTTCAAGTATTGATTATTATTAGGTTTGTGTTCAGCGCTGAAAGTTTGCAGGCTGTAGAATCGAGTGAAATAGTTTAGGCTCCAACGTAAGTTACTGAAGTAAATTAACGGAGGTTGAAACATTACATACATGAGTGTATATTGGCGTTGAACAGGAAATCTTTCACTGTTAATAAAATTCTCCATAAAATATTTAATAAATGACGTTCTTTATAGAATATGAGGTTGTCGGCAGCATTATTTAGTCAGACTCATTTGCTATTTCAGAAAAGCAGGAAAACTTTGGGGGCTTAAATCTTATGTATTAGTATATCCTTATCATTTGGCTTGGCTTGTTTTCACATACTAGTCACCTTATGTACTAGGCCAATCGACTTACTTTATGTTATATGCATGTTATTGTTTTATATTGTAAAGTTCTACTCTTCTAAATATATTTAATTTGCTAATACAAAACTAGCTAGGTCAAATGATAAGGTTCAATAGAACATTAGTTATTTGTTGTGCGTTAATAATTCTATATAAAGAAGACTATTTAAAAAGTCATTTATTAATATGGAACATTATTGTAGCAGAAAAGAAACAAGAAATTATGTTTTAAAGTTACTTCAGAAAGTTACACATTAAAAAATAAATTTCAGGATTATAAACAGAACTGGCACCCATTTAGATCTCAATTCTTTTGTTGGTGAAATTGGCAATACCATATCATAATATTGAACTTGTTTATCATTTTATACATTTATTATTTTGGTGGGATCTAATTATTCTTGAGCTGGAACGTACTCAGAGAGCGATACTTAAGGTAATGTAATTCAAAAAAGAATGCTCTCCACTGAAAAGTTATACTAATTATTTAATCTGGTGTAAGTGAGAAAATTCTACTTATCATCCTCAAAATACAGAAAAAACCCTGCATAGTCTAAAAACTGAAATCATTTTTGGAGGAGGAATCTTCTTAGGTAGAATAAAACTGCGTGTCCGATATGATCTGTGTATTCGACTTCAAAACCCCTGCTTATATCTACATTTTTTATGGTACAAGTTGCGGTATGACTAATTATTTACAATTATAAAATACAATATTATTACTACGATGTTTAACACGCGTCGCGTCTCGGAGAGGGGCGCGGGGCGCCGCTGGCCCGCGCTGTGAATCTATAAATATAGGTAGACGCGCTGAGTCGTTCCTTTTCGTCGAGGGCCGCCCGCCGTGTCAAGATCTCCGCTGCGCTGCGCCAGCTTCGTGTGTCGTCTTCGCGCCAAGATTCCACTGCGATGTATCCTTCGTGTGTAGTCTTCGTGGACATATCTCCGCTGCGATGTAATCTTCGTGTGCAGTCTTCGTGTACAGATCTCCGCTGCGATATATCAACTCCGTGTGTCAAAAACGTACTTACGAGTGATGTCGTTGAACCCACGCAACGCATCACGTATCATATTCCTTTGACAGTAAACGCCTTTTTCAAGGCGGCCTCTTGTTCCTTTCAACAGATGTGTCAAACGTATAGCGTCTCTCTCGAGACGACGTTGTTCGATTATTCCTGAATGGATGTTGTCAAAACGTATTGGTAATAAGGTGTTGTTGGTATTCCTTGGTAACTGGTAACTGTTTGGAGGTAACTGGTAACTGTTTGGAGGTAACTGTTTGGAGGTACGGTAATTCTATGTGTGCTGTATGTGTGTTCCTACAGCATCCCCCTCTTAAGCGAATCGTACATTTTTTTTAACGGTGCGTCCGGTGCGAGTGACGTAGGATTCGCGGGTTGTACTCGAGGTCGGCGGGGTCAGCGGCCGCGGCTCGTTATTCGCGCTCGATGTATGTGTGCGACGAGTGTCACGTGCGTCTGTTGTTCCTCTAGTAGTAGATTCTTCTTGCTTGAGTAAGTGTGCTGGTTTGAGTCTGTCGATTGTGATGACAGATGTTCGTAGGGGCATCTGAATGGTAAATTGTTTGTTGCCGCGATGTAGAACTTTGAATGGGCCTTCGTAAGGTGGAGTCAGTGGGCTTCGTACGGTATCATTACGCACGAAGACATGAGAACACGTAGCCAAGTCTTTGTACACGAAAATCTTTCTGTTGTTGCTATGTGACTTGCTGTTTGGAGATAGTGTCGACATTGTTTCGGTCAGCTGACGGGCGAATTCTGCGTCGTCGTTTTTTGGCTGTGTAGGCGTGAAAAAATCTGACGGTATTCTTAATGTTGACCCGTATGTCATGAGAGCTGGGCTGACTTGCGTATCTTCACGTAAAACTGTTCTTAAACCAAGGAGTACGGTCGCTAGTTCCTCGCTCCAGTGTACGCCGGCGTTTCGCGCCATAAGTGCGGATTTCAAGGTTCGATGCCATCGTTCGACTTGACCGTTTGCTTGAGGGTGAAATGCGGTGGTTCGAATCCGTGTTATGCCAAATTTCTTCATCAGTGCGTTGAATAATGACGACTCGAACTGTCTGCCTTGATCCGTTGTCACACGTAAGGGGCAGCCAAATCGCGCTATCCATCCCTCGTAAATTGCCTTGGCAACAGTGTCGGCGGTGATGTCACGAGTAGGTATTGCTTCGGGCCATTTAGTGCAACGGTCGACCATCGTGACTAGGTATCTATAGTCATTAGACGGCGGAAGTGGTCCGACAATGTCTACGTGAATATGTTCGAAACGCGCTGATTTTTGAAACTCGCCGAGCGGGCTGATAACATGTCGCTGGATTTTCCCGCGCTGGCATCCGATGCATGACCTTGTCCACATACCGACTTCTTTATTCATATTCGGCCAAAAGAATTTAGTGACAATAATCTTTCTTGTCGTACGTACACCTGGGTGACTAAGTTCGTGTTGTGCTTTGAATGCTACAAAACGATAAGACGCTGGTAGGTACGGGCGTAAGTTGCCTGTTGATGTTTCGCATATGATAGGTCGTTGACCTCCGGGCAATGTGATTTCTGCAAACTTCAGATTCGGGTTGGTCATGCTGATCTTGAGTTCGTCGTCGTTCTCTTGGTCTTTAGCGAGTTGATTGTAGTCGATCGTAGATTGCGACAAGTCGATTTCTTCTATACGAGATAGGGCGTCGGCCGCTTCGTTATTATTACCGTGAACGTATTGAATTTTCGAGCAAAACTGACTTATGTAATGTAGTTGACGCTCTCTTCTCGGTGTATCGCTGGTACTTGGCGCTCTTGTTAATGCATACGTTAATGGCTTATGGTCGGTGAATATTGTTACGTCGTTGCCTTCTATCAGCCGACGTAGGTGTTTAATTGAGGTGAACATTGCCAATAATTCGCGATCATATACGCTATATTTTCTTTGCGTATCACTCAATGTTTTTGAATAGAATGCCAGTGGTTTCCATACGCCATCGACCTTTTGTTCTAATACAGCGCCAATGCTAGTGTTTGACGCGTCTGTGTATAGACGTAATATTGCGTTGGGAATCGGGTGCGTAAGTGTTGTGGCCTTGAGAATGCTTTGTCGGCATTTCTCAAAAGCTTGCTCGCTTTCTGGTGTCCATTTTATCGGAGTTTTATCATTTTTCTTGCTGTTGTGTAGGTACTTGTTTAATTCATGCTGATGTTCGGCTTGATGTGGCAAACAGCTGCGATAAAAGTTAATCATGCCTAAAAATCTTCTTAGTTCTTGTACTGTCTGTGGTTTCGGGTAATTGACTATTGCTTGTATACGTTCTTGCGTGGGATTGATACCATTTGCTGATACTTGATAACCGAGGAACTCTATGTTTTCTTTGTCAAACTCGCACTTGTCGATGTTAAGACTGACGCCGTAGGTATTTAGGCGTTCGAGTACTATTTGTAAGTGCTGGCGATGTTCTTCCTGGTTATTTGAATAGACAAGTAGATCGTCGACGAAACAAAATACGATGTTGTCCAGTCCTCGTAAAACTTCATGCATGAAACGTTGAAATGTTTGGCCTGAGTTGCGTAATCCAAACGTCATGCAGTTGAATTCGAATAGGCCGAAAGGTGTAATAATTGCGGTCTTCTGTGCGTCTTGTGCAGCTATAGGAATCCAAAAGTATGCCATTTTCAGGTCCAACTTTGAAAATATTTTCTTGCCGTGTAACTGGTACGTAAAATCCTGAATACGTGGAATGGGATATCTGTCAGGTACGGTGACTGCATTTAGTCTCCGGTAGTCTCCACATACACGAAGTGACCCATCCTTTTTCTTGACGACGTGGAGAGGACTTGCCCACGGACTTTTTGACGGCTTGCATATACCCATCTCTATCATGCGCTCGAATTCCAGTTTTGCCGCTTTGTATTTGTCCGGCGGTAGAGGGCGCGGCCGTGCGTATATCGGCGGTCCTGTAGTCTCAATATGATGTGTGACGTCATGCTTCACTGGAGTCTTGAGTGACATAGGCCGCAGAACATCAGGATATTTCTTCAATATGTCGTGATATACGTGGTCTCGGTTGACCATGTGTATAGTTTCTTCGTTGTTATTTATTTTGATGGCGTTCACGCTGAGATCGGTAACGCGGTCGATAAGTTTCCTCTGGTGCAGGTCGACTAGCAATTTGTGGTATACTAGGAAGTCTGCACCCAGTATTGAGGTTTTTACATCGGCGACTACGAATGTCCATTTGAAGCTTCTTCGTAAACCTAAGTTAAGTTCAAGCGTGCGCTCTCCGTAGGTACGAATCTCTGTTCCGTTTGCCGCGAACAATTTGTAGGTATCCTTGGTCGGTTTATTTTTCTTATTTCGGACGGCTAATACCGATATGTCGGCTCCTGTGTCGACGAGAAATCTCTCTCTGTTGTTGATGTCGATCACGCATAGGCGGCGAGATGTGTGGTTTACATCGACACCCGCCACAGTCGATGTACTTTTTAGTTTTCCTGCTTGCTCTTGGAACACGGGGATTCACAATTACGAGCATCGTCGCCGTATCGATAGTGATAACGGCATAGCCAGTCGGCGTCCCTCGGTGTACGTGCGTTACTAGCGCGCGGCCTTGACCTTGAATGTGAGCGAGAGCGGCTATGTTGACGGCTAGCAAAGTGCGAGCGGGAACGGCGATGTGATGCATTTTGCTGATTACTTCGTAATTCGGCGACTTCGAGAGATAGCTTTTCTATTTGTTTGCAAAGCATGCTGATTTGCAGATTTGTGACGGAGTTCTGTTGTACTTCGTTGACCGATGCTGGCGGGGGAACTACGGAGACTGCGGCGACTGTTGGTTCGAAGTGTTCCATCATTTTGTCGGCCATCGCGGCTAGAACTTCGAGTGTAGATTCTGTGTTCACGGATAATACTGCGCGAACTTGTGCGGGCAGGTGATTAAGCCACATGACCTTGAGCGCTTCGTCGGACAGAAGTTTGCCACTTAGGTCGCGCATTTTACGTAGCAGCTGGCTCGGTTTCTGATCACCGAGTTCGAGACCGCTGAGGAGTTTCTGAAGCTGGCGATGGTCTGATTCTTGATAAGTGGAAATCAGTCTCTCTTTCAGTGCGCTGTATTTACCGGTGGCTGGCGGTTCCAGTATGATGTCGGCGATTTGTTCCAGGTCACTGCAGCCGAGTAGTGGGACGACAAGGTTAAATTTCTGCTCGTCACCTATCTTGCTGGCGGCGACGGCGGCTTCAAACTGCGCGAACCAAAGACGTGGATTTTGGCGCCAAAATGGTGGTAGTCGTGCAGGTAGCGATATCGTAGCTACGTCGTTCTTCATTGTTGTGACGCCTAATGCATCGCTGAATTCTTCGCTCTTCGACATTTTTTTTTTTTATATAATTTCTGCAGGGATTCAGTCTTGATATTTCTTCTTTTCTTCGGGGTCACCAATTTGGAGGAGGAATCTTCTTAGGTAGAATAAAACTGCGTGTCCGATATGATCTGTGTATTCGACTTCAAAACCCCTGCTTATATCTACATTTTTTATGGTACAAGTTGCGGTATGACTAATTATTTACAATTATAAAATACAATATTATTACTACGATGTTTAACACGCGTCGCGTCTCGGAGAGGGGCGCGGGGCGCCGCTGGCCCGCGCTGTGAATCTATAAATATAGGTAGACGCGCTGAGTCGTTCCTTTTCGTCGAGGGCCGCCCGCCGTGTCAAGATCTCCGCTGCGCTGCGCCAGCTTCGTGTGTCGTCTTCGCGCCAAGATTCCACTGCGATGTATCCTTCGTGTGTAGTCTTCGTGGACATATCTCCGCTGCGATGTAATCTTCGTGTGCAGTCTTCGTGTACAGATCTCCGCTGCGATATATCAACTCCGTGTGTCAAAAACGTACTTACGAGTGATGTCGTTGAACCCACGCAACGCATCACGTATCATATTCCTTTGACAGTAAACGCCTTTTTCAAGGCGGCCTCTTGTTCCTTTCAACAGATGTGTCAAACGTATAGCGTCTCTCTCGAGACGACGTTGTTCGATTATTCCTGAATGGATGTTGTCAAAACGTATTGGTAATAAGGTGTTGTTGGTATTCCTTGGTAACTGGTAACTGTTTGGAGGTAACTGGTAACTGTTTGGAGGTAACTGTTTGGAGGTACGGTAATTCTATGTGTGCTGTATGTGTGTTCCTACACATTAATATGTTAACAACAAAAAAAAAAGAACATAACTTATAGCAGTGATGCAATCTATAACATTACATATCTCGCTGTAGTGGGTCACACTCACGCGAATTCAATGCTTTTTCCCGATCCCGATCCCGAAAGTGCTCAACTTCGCTAGAGAAGTTTTCACTTCAAAAAAGAAATAGAGGCGTGAAAATCCGTAGCATATGTGTTATGTGCGTATGATTATGCAGTTTGCTAAATAATTAAAAATTAACAAACCCATCCCCCCTTTAGAGATCTTTCTTTTTAATTAAGCTTGAATTCCGTGTCTCTGCTCATTTGGCATATGGGGAAAGGTCAGATTTGCTGTCGTTATTCAATTTGATAAATGAATTAATTAATGGTGTTAGGTTTCTTCGTTAATTATTTTAGTCGTATTTGTAAAGTTTTACGCAACATACAACATATATAGGGTACGCTAGTAATACTGTATTAATATTAGGAACACGTCACACATTTGGAAACGTCGAAAACTAAAAAGATTTGTTTTTAATATCATAAACATGACGCTTATTTTAGCGAGGGTTTGGGCAGAGATTTACCTGTAGTGTATCTAAGTTTCATCAATCCATAAATAGTGAAACTTTCTTACGATGAAATTGTAGAAAGGTCTAGTCAACATTAAAAAAAAATTCGTTCAAAATGTAGCTATTAGCCGGTTTGTAAAAATTTGTTTTTGTGTCAAATCTGTATCGCGACTGAGGTACATACGTTCTAGACATCAATAAATAATATTGAAATAAGAAAAATTTTACATTTTGTTGCTAATGATAGTCTGAAGTCAAAAAGGCTGACAATCA
This sequence comes from Sesamia inferens, assembly GCA_037179545.1. Classification (NCBI taxonomy): domain Eukaryota; kingdom Metazoa; phylum Arthropoda; class Insecta; order Lepidoptera; family Noctuidae; genus Sesamia; species Sesamia inferens. The sequence goes on along the minus strand of CM073933.1, from coordinate 13,040,088 downwards.
ATATTATCAATGGGTATCGCTTTTCCCAGTCACTGATTTGTTGAGATCATATAGGGAGGCATTCCATGTAAAACACTAGTATCGATGGATTTGGTTGGAAGTTAACTCCAATTTGTTGGGAAAAAGCTAGACAGATCGATTGAATTGAGATCAAGAAAATACAGATATAGTAAATACTAATTTGTTTTATTCCAAATAACAAATAACACGAGAAAAGGATTGTTTTTAAAACATACCATGCTAATTAAATAACACCGAAAACGTTGAATCCCGTTTAGTAAGCTTTTGCTGAACAATGGATGTTAATTTTAATGGAAATCATTGTTAAGCCCGATATATGGGATATCCACTTTGCTATAGTATGCAAATTTTATAGAATTTGCATACATAAAGGCTGTAAGCGGGATTTTCCGTGGCGTCGACACTGTACCGCTCCTGTTAACACGGTAACCATTTACTGGACGAGTTTTTTAATGAACACTGACTGACAAGTTGGGGGTTTTAATCGAGTTTGATATTATGGGGGCTTGGATAGTCAGTAACAAAATTCGATTAACACTTTTGTTTTCGTAATTCAATTACTGAGCAAAATATTTGATTCAAATCGAAACTGATGTTACGTTTAATTAAAGAACAGCTCCCTTATTTTTTGTATAAGCCCCTTTCTATAATCCTAAGCTTCTATTATAAAATGCCAAAAAGTACATTATCGAATCATATCATATTAATCGACTTTTGCTGCTAACCGTACAAAGTCGGACGTAGAATTATTCGTAATGATTAAACTATGTCGATTTTTAAAAACTTATTTAGGTGCAGGTGTCCTCATCCTGTTCAATTTCATTGATTGTGTTGTTAATTGTTGTAGAGAACAGAGACTTAAAACGAACGATTTTTTGGTTATCGAATTTTACTTTAACTAGTCACTATTTTATTTATTTGGTTTGATAAGTTCAAAAACGACGACGACTTTACCACCATTGTTGGCATAGGTCATTGCTCTGTATTATCTGACCCCTCTTAGAAAGAAGGGAGGTTGGGTTATGCAGATCACATTCTGTACCTACCTGTACAAATTGCCAAGTCATAAATAATGCCTAAAAGGATGTCCTCTTAAGGCATTCTATGGGGGATCAAAAAGATTGCCTCACGGAGATATACTTATCTGATATATATCAAACTACATTTTTAGTATGACGAATTTATACATGCTTTATAGTTGGGAATTCATAAAACGGACACGGCCAACAATGTCGACTTCAAAACAGCATAAAATTGTTTCCTTTAAATCATCGTTTTGATGTTTTAGGCCATTAAAGGTGTCCGGTAATAGATATAATATCTAAGCTTATCAATTAAATTAGTATGATCTTCATTATAAATGCATTTACAAAGTACATATCTTTTACCTTTAGTTATTATTTTATGCAATAATACCTAATATCGTTTACACGATCACGGCCCATTCCCTTTCACCGAGAGGAGGCATGTTTTCCAAGAGTGGAAACAAAAATCATGTTCTTAGTGTTTCTTTTTTTTTTTTAATAATTATAAACTAGCGCTTGACCGCAATCCCGCCTGCTGGTAAGCAGTGATGCGATCGTTGATGGTAAAGCGCGCTAGTTTATTAAGAGCCTATTCACTCAGAAAAACTGAGCGAATAGGAAGGAAGACGGCAGTTGAGCGAGATGATGCAATGTTAAACCCAACAACACGACCAACGATGCTGCGCCAAAGGGAGATTGATCTGAAGACCCTCCACGACCAAACTCCCAACACAACAACATTAGGCGCATCGTACTCGGCACACATCGCAACACAACTGCTCAGACCCGTCCTCCGCACTGCTTCACCAGACATCATACCGGAACACGACAAAAATGTGTGTAATAAGGAGTTGTCTTCGGAGTTACTGATCCGATTCCGAAAATTGTTTCACTGATAGGAACAATACCATTTGCCAAGTGTCATAAAATGTAATTACATACTTTATGTTTATACAAAAAATTATCCATAGTTTACATACATACTGAAACAGATATACAAACTTACACAAAAACAGCTATCATTGCGAAATGAAAATTATTGCAACTACAATAAATAATACCTACATTCAGAATTCTTTGAACCGATGCGCGTTAATACGTAATTGTCGGACAGCTCAGTAATCAGCTTTACTCTGAAATATTAAATAGAAACGGTATTCAGGCTAATGGGCCCATGAGCGATTAATTTCAGTATTTCACTAAATATTTTTCATCATTTGCAAACAGTTACGAGTGTTATGGATGATTTTTGCGGTAGATATTGAGTTCAAAATTGTTATATTGTTTTTAAGGATTTCCAGAACGGATTTTTTATACCACTGCCAAACTCTCCACGGAAACAAGGCGTGATGTTCTGTTACATTATCATTTGGTAAATTTAAAGTCCCTAAAACGTGATTCAGTATCCGAAACAGGTATCTGCCGCTTCTATTTTTATTACCAAAAGACCAGCTTCAAAGCACAATATTTATCCTTCGGGAGTGTTTGCATTTGCATATCCTCTATTGAACCGCCTTCTTGGGAATAATTAGTACATGTAAATGGAATGAGGGGGAATTATCGTAAAGTTTGTTATTCATATTCGTGGAGTGTAAGGAAAATGCTCGAAGAAGCTCGTGGCCCCGAAACAGTCGTCCGGTTCGGCCGAAGGTTAAGTTACTCTTACCACGGTCTGTTCATGGACGGCTGTCCAATCACAACATATCCCTCCGAGGCTTGGAAAGCGGGCGGCGGTCCAGGAATTCGAAGACTTTTGACACTCGTTACAGGGTATTGCATTACCCAGTAATTGGATTGTGGAGGTCATATAGGCAGTTGTAATACATATACTGAGTTTTTATTATTATGTAAAAAAATATTGAAATTCTATTTTTTTTTTTTTAATTACGATGAACGTTTTACGAATATTGTGAATATTGTGGTCACATTACTAATCTCGCATGCACACAGTCACACCCGTATAAGGGTTTACCTTAGTGGGTCTTTCGTCCATTCATTTGGTTTGATTCGACTCTACATCGGAAGTGTGACACTCTAGTTGTAATTGGGTTGTATCCTAAAAAATAATTTAATGTCCATCAGATACATTTATAAAAAATATTAAACACGTATTTTTAAGCTATTGCATAGCTTCTATCGCGGGCCTTGAGCGCGGGGACCGAATCCAGAAATTCCGTAACGAAAAAACCTCACGTTCCCCATCGTCTAACGTCGTTTCAGTTCGGCAGTCTTCGGCACGGTATGTTTGTGTGCGTGCGACTACATCTTTTGAAAACAATTTATAGATTTTCAAAAAGAGCATGCATATTGCAGGGCGCGAACTCAGTTCTACACACTTGCCATGTTACTGATAGTCGCGATGTGCTAAACTTGCGATTAATTTTCTCTCTGAAATAGGTCTTCTATAGAGATATGTCATAGACGTCATCGACGTTGTCATGGCTACCTTAAAAACGTTTCATATAATTAATTATTAAGTACTTTTATTCAAATTAATTTAGTAGTGTTTTTATAAAATAGCTTTTTTTTTAACGGAAAAGCTAAGATGAATGTCACGCTAATTTTTCATTGGACTTTTAAATTATTTATAGTGTTGTTTACTAAATAAAAGCGCGTGATTTTATAGAGTAAAAAGTGCTCACGCGGCCGTTTTTTCAATTGTTGCAAGAATTCAAAAGACTGTCTTTAAATAGTGTTTAGACGATTGCTCAAAGTGTATTAGATTTCATTAGTAATAGAAATTGCATTTCAATAATGACTTTCAACTGCCAAAGTCTGAATAGTCATAAATACGATTTACAAGATTCAGTTACGAGACAAACAAATGTGTTACTTCTTACCGAAACTTGCATGACGCATGATAATCCAATTGAAATACATAATTTTAATTGTATTGTTCAGTTCAAACGAGATACTGTTTCAAAAGGTGGGGTAGCTATTTACCAAAATAAAAATGATATTACTAATATTATGACTCCGAATATTGAAATAAATATTGCACACGTTAGCGATGTTAATGTTAGGCGCTCAGTTGTTGGAGATATTTGTGCGTGCTTATGCAAACTTAGAAATGGCCTACAAATAGTTATGGTAGCAATTTACATTTATCCGAATCCAAAATTGGACGAGGTAGAGCATTTTATTCATCGCACTTTACTGGAGTACACTGAAGCAGGCTCGAAAATACTTGGTACAAATGGTAATAAATTTTCACTTATCTTGGCTGGCGATTTCAACATTAACTTCGCTGATAAAAAATCAGAGCGGTTGACAACTTTTCTATCAAAAACATTGAATTTGAAAATGAATAATGATCCACAAGAGTCCACAACAAAATATGGGACCACCATTGACGCGGTATTTTCTAGGTATTTAGAGGATATTAAGTCGCAAACTTATGTTTCTTATTTCAGTTATCATAAACCTATAGTTTCAATGATAAATATTCCTGAATAACCAACAGCTACTGTAAGGTAATAAAACCCACATGTATTGTAAAATAATAAAAATATTTTAAATAATATTAACTTTTTATTTATTTAATAAAAGAAAAAATTGTTTTCTTATCGGTCACCACGCTCAAAAAGTGTAACTTGAATTAATATCAAAGAAAAAGAAATACTGCATAAATAAAATAAATAAATAATTATAATTGCATAAATTGATACAAAATGCTATGCAATAGCTTTACCGCGGCAGTCCCCGAGTGCCACACGTCTTTTTTTTTATTTTTTGTTTCATTCAAATACTTAGGAAGATATATTGATTTGAAATGCCGCATGACGTCACGCCGTGGTAGAAAATATAGAACGGCGTGACGTAATTAGCCCCCACTCCGTAACTTTAATACGCTATATCTCAGTAGTTTTTGGTAATTTCGACAGAATAAAAAATACGGGTCTTAATTTTTTTATTATCTATAAGACGGACTAATTATTTTTTTGATTTTCATACCTTGGATACATCCCTATTATTTTTGGGATAAAATATTACTTATATTAAACAATAAGTACCGCAAGTAACCGACACGGTTGGCGCAGATCGACAGGCGAGATGTTGCGTTGATTCCCGCACGGAACAAATATTTGTATGGCCTACAGGTAGTTTGGCCGGGTCTGGCCGTTTGTCTATATGAGTTTAAATGTTTGTTATTTGAATAGAGTTTGTGTAAGTGAGAAAAAGTTTAAAACAAAAAACGATTCTAAAGAAGTTACTTTCACAATGACAATGCATTCAGTTATTGATTGTGTATTATAAAATTACTTATCATTAAATCATATATTGTTGTTTTAGTCGGACGGTGGGGGGCGGTGGGTGGAACTTGAAGCGCAGGTGATGATGCGAGGTGGCGCTGTCGTTGGCACCACCGGCCCCACTGGAAATGCCTTGCTATTGGACTGCAGGTTCGAGCCGCCCTTTGGTAAGTACTCACATACATACATAATACTACTATTGTCTTAGTATTCTATGGTTATGACCTAATTACGAGTCAATAAAAATACTCCAATACAGGGTCGTGCACAGATGTTTTGGGTAGGGTATGCATACATACAATACCGAAATCTCTGAGTTTATATATGAAGTCGTGGTGGCCTATTGGTTAAAACACCAGCCTTTCAAGTGTGAAATGTGTAAAGTTCGCCTTGCCTAACCTTAGAAATCTAGGACCCAACATTGTTTTAGACAAAGAGGTGCTTGAAACTGTGGGCTCGGCAGTTTTTCTGAGAATAACAGTAGATGCCAAACTTCAGTGGGGACCACACATATCAACCCTAGCAGGAAGGCTCAGTTCGGCCGCCTACGCCGTCAGGAAAGTAAGACAATATACTGACGTTAATACAGCTCGTTTAGTTTATTTTAGTTATTTCCACAGTGTTAAGTCCTACGGTATTCTACTGTGGGGCAAAGCCGCTGACATACAAAATATATTTGTATGCCAAAAACGAGCTGTCCGAGCAATTTACCAGCTCGGTGTCAGATTTTCTCTGAGCGATTTCTTTAAAGATATTGGTATTCTCACGGTTGCTTCGCAATTCATCTTAGCCAACATGTTAGGCAAAATATTCACGTGTACACCAAAAACTGTGATATTCATAATATAAACACCAGAAACAAGGACAAACTGCGAACCCCTTTTCACCGACTTCAAAAGGTTCATAACTCTTTTGTTGGGCTTGGTATAACTTTTTATAACAAGATACCCTTTGCTTTGCTAGACTTGCCTTACAGTGCATTTAAAGCACAAATCAAATCCAAGCTTTGTTCAAAGTCATATTATTCCGTAAATGATTATTTAAATGATAAGAATAGCTGGTCGCTCTGATTAACTCAGGACAATGTTTGTGTTCTTTCTCCGGAATTAGCTTACTGACAGATTATATGAGTTCATACAATTCACTTTTTACAATACATAAATATGTAAGCTGTCACGCCCTTTATACCTTTATTGAAGTAATAAGTTTTGATTTGCTGGTATTTTGGCGTGGTAGCTGGCATATTTTCAATAATTTTATAGTTGTTGTATTTTCTTGTGTTCATCGCTATACATAGTATTGTATAAGGTCATGTGTTTTTTTTTTTAAATGAACAGACAGCTGTGCTGCTGGGGAGTTTCTTCCGCCACTTCTTCTTTCCAGTGAAAGCACTAGGAAGTGTCGATGGGTGGACGTTTTGGGGGACTGTCTTATGTAATATTGACGTTCAAAAAGTGCTGATTCTCAGCTTAATTTGAACAAATGACTTTTAATTTTGATTTTTACAGTGTGCGGGTTCCATTCCAGGTCAGAAGTCTAAGAAATGCACTAGTTGCCCCTACGACTTTTGAAAGTTCCCCTTGATTTCTCTGGTCTACCATGATCAGATCCTGATGTCCTTATCATGGGACCACTGTGAAAATATCTTCTTTTCAACAAAAAAAGAATTATCAAAATCGATTCATAAAGGACGTAGTTATCCGCGAACAACATAAAAAAACATATACGGTCGAATTGAGTAACCTCCTCCTTTTTGAAGTCGGTTAAAAAAGCGAGGTAACTTAGTACATGTGCGGTAGCCAACACGGTAGGCATACATGCGCGGGTGAAGGGGGGCAGGGTACGCGGCACGTGGTCGCATCACTCATAATATTACAGTCTAAAATGATGTTGTCACTTTTTAAAAATGACCAAATTTTGGGGAAGTTGGAATTAATTCGCGGAACAAAAGGTTTATTTCAAAATTCATTAGTATTGTTACTATAATGATTATATAAAATTTCATACTTTATTTGGTCATGTGTATCTATACCTAACCTTTATTATCCTTTTTGGTCGGACGGGGTTTTTTTACATGTTGTATATAAATTAAATCAACGCGCCTATCTTTTTAAATAACTCAGCAAAGCGTCGTCGTAAAAATTAGAAGAACGTTTTAAAATCGATCAAAGTTGCAAACCTGTGAGTCTGCTTTGGCCCTGTGTGTTTCGAACCCATACATATTTAATGTGTGGATTCTTTTTAGGAACGAAAATGATCGTCCAGCTGATGCGTTAGTCACTGGAACCGTAACTATTAATTTTGCTAATTTGTAAACTTCAGGAAATATCGCTGTTAGGTTATTGGTATGCAAATTTTGAATATGATCAAATATTGATAACGTTTTTATTCGTCTGATTTATAAAGGCATCGGAGGTAATCCTAAGGCGATCCGTGTTAAAAAATGGCCATGTTGACCGATTGACCGATGACTAATTTCTCTGGAAAATTATTACAATATAAAGTAGATATAGTATTCAAATGCAAGTAGGTTGAAACACTTTAGGTATTTAAAATTTTTATAACGATACTTGACGAACTACGACACTTGTTCAAGACATTATCAATATCATTATCAGTAAAACACGCGCCTGTAATATTTTTGAACATTGTCAATACCGCGTTTTAACATAATATACACGGGAAACAAAATAATTGATTTGTGTGTACATTGCCTGCTAGCCAGTTATAATTATCATAATACTTTTTATTAAAATAACATGTGACATTACCTTTCTTTTGAGTTAAATCAAATCGCGAACACAACACCCTTTAACCTCAAAAGTTACAGTTGAAAAGGCATCGTTTTAAATTTATTTAAACATACATCATCCTATTACTTAATAAACGTTTGAATACAAAACGCAATCTCATCAGCTACAATTGATGCCAAATGAATGTGAACGATTGTATTTTTGACGAATTGAGATTATAATGCGAACGTTCCTTAAGTACATGAGTTGTCCCTTGGTCTGAAGTGAAAAAAGCTAAACCGTTGTTTGACAATTTTGGTCCCTGGTACTGATGCAAGAAAAGCAGATTGGTAAAAATGGGGGCAACCGGAAAAAAAACTGAGTGTGTCAAATTACCACGGTGCAATACGCGGAGCAATGGAAGTGTCCATGCATTCTTTGTTCATAATATTGCATCCATTGAGGTTATTCTGTTATGTAAGTTTTGAATAATATTCTTTTTTTAGAATACCTTTGTATTAGGAAAAACATATTTCTATTTTAAATAGTAGTCTACCCAAAATCATTATGGATCAAGATAATTACTATGTCTATTAAACAACGCATCATCACCATCACCATCTTTTAAGGTAGAAGCAGTGATGCAAGTTGTTTCACTATAATTATGAACTGGATACAAATCTTACCTCCGAACTGTTACGCAGAAAGTCCTGATGCAAAACGTAAAAACTTAAAAAATACTTTGCCTGACTTGCGATACGAACAAAGGATCTCTTGGTCAGTAGTAGCCATGCAATAATCTTACTCAAAATTATGTAATAAGCAACTGACATAATTTTGAACATAATGTATTCTTGGCATTAGACCCCGAGACAGTCAAGTAAAAGTTCTATTCTCAAACTTCCTAGAGATAATGAAATAGGATATTAGGTATTAGGGTTTATGCAAAGTCGACAATTTTCTCTAGCATTGTATCTTGGGGCGATTTCCTTAAAGCCTTCCACAGCGGAAATATTCTGTCGTTGTAGATAAAATAAACTTTTTACATTTTCTTATTGAGATATTATTCAAGTAGGTTTATATGTGGGGCATAATCCGCATAATTTTATGTTATCAATTAATTAACTAGTTCTTACATATACAGTATGTTAAGAAAACCCTGTCCGACCCGTGAAGGTGTTGTTCTACTAATGCATACAAAACCGGGCTAAACTTAAAAAAAAATCCCCCTAAAAATAAATATTATTTCGCAAAAAGAGGTAACTTAATAAATGTGCGTTACCACCCTTCCGCGGGGGCGGGCGGCAGGGCACGCGGCACGTGATCGCATCGCTATTCGCTCATAATAATACCGGTGTTGTCACTTTTTTTAAATTTACCAAATTTCGGGGAAGTTGGAATTAATTCGCGGGAAAAAAAGATTATTTCAAAATTCATTTGTATTGGTACTATGATGATTAAGTAAAATTTTATATTATATTTGGTCATGTGTTTACCTAACCTTTATTATCCTTATGGGTCGGACAGGGGTCTTAACATACTGTATAATCAGCCTAAAATGTTCCCTCTACTGGGAAATGGGCCTCCTCTTGGTGAGAGGGTGGGCCGTAATCTACCACGCGGGCCCAGTGCGGGTAGATGTCATATGTCTTCGAAGTTTTGTTCTTAAAAAGTTCCTATTTAACTATATTAATTAATTAGGTATACATAGTTTATAGCGGGCTATGGTGAGCGTCTCTTTGAAGGACCGCATCAGAAATGAGGTGATCCGACAGAGTACCAAAGTCACCGACATAGCTGAGAGGATTAGCAAGCTGAAGTGGCAATGGGCTGGTCACATATGCCGCAGGGCCGACAACCGTTGGGGTAAACGAGTCCTCGAGTGGAGACCGCGTTTCGGCAAACGTAGCGTAGGACGCCCTTGGGCGAGATGGAGCGACGACACCAAAAAGGTGGCTGGGAGTGCCATGGAAGAGGCCTTTGTCCAGCAGTGGACGAGTAGAGGCTGATGATGATGATATAGTTTATTTAATATAATACATATCTCAAGGATTAGAAAATTTGTTATTATTAAAGATATCACGAAGTTGTTACCTACATAAAGGACGACGCGTCATTAATTGCGTTCTGAAACCATGTCACTTGTTTGCAAAACCTGCTGGGAAATTGAATAATTTAATTTTATGAATTTTCAACATCCCTCTTTGACATCCTGAAGTTTGATTAACGAAATTTCATAATAAAAAGCGCAACATGAAAAATAATTTAATTTAAATTTGAAAATCACTTCGAGCTTTGAGCTTTGTGTGTAGTATGAGATTTGAGTAAAACCATTATTTTTAATGCACAGACTGGAACCAAAACTTCAAATATTTATGAAAATAAAAATTAGATTTGATGTGAAAAGCAGAGGCTTACCTGTGCAAATAATAAATAAATAAAAGAGTACGACGAATTGAGAACAACCTCCTTTTTTGAAGTCGGTTAAAAAGAAATAAATTACTAAGCGGGTACTCTCTTCTCCCAAAATCACATAACTTCTGAAGAAATAATTATCCAGACGAGTTTCCATTATAATTTACATGAGAATATTAAAGTAATCGCGATACTTTGTAGAAGGCTTTCTTAATTAACGCCAATTTAAACTTTATTATCGCGTCTTATTATATGGATATACACTCCCTTATATTAAGCATTGTAAGTTTAATAAGCGTTATAAGATTATATTTTGATCACTAAAATGACGTACCTAAGATAATATATATCTTATGTTGGGGTAGGCTTAGATACACTTAAACTTCGTCCTCTGTCATAAACCTGGCTTCATCCATCAATTACTAGGGCAGTAGTACCGTCTCTGGGTTGAAAAAATCAATCGATTCACTCAGCTTATCGCAGTCAACAGTTGGACAAACAGTTGGTCCAGTCCAGGCTGCGGTCACAACACTCTGTCTTCTGTCTTCCGTGTCTTTTCTGTCTCGCGATCTCTCTAGGGTGTCGTTCCACCGAGGCCCTACACTACGCCTAATTGGAAAATCAATGACGGAAACCTCAATGGTATTTTGCCCTACCTGTGTATCAAATCTGTGACCTTATGTTCAGTAGTCGCTATGGCGATCACTTGACGAACATCCCGTTATACTGACGTCACAGAAATTTTCCATTTCGCAAGCAGAGTTTACCTTGCAACTAATATAAACAACTTCCCAACATAAACCGTTGGGCAAGTGCCCGCCGGACACGTCACCTGTCTGGACGGAGAATCCTCCCTTTTCTATGGAGGATGACTCAACTTTGCACCCAACAGGGTATAAGGAACACCTCATACTCTTAAAATACTATCGCAGCAGTCTGTTGTGAATTTGCTAAGTTTTAGTTAGCTCGAGTTCTTTGCTACGTGCTTCAAAGTAATGAGGCACCAGCAACTTTCCTTTCTTCAACTTTTTAATTCAGTCTTTTCAGCACTTTTCTAGAGTATTAGATGGAAGAAACAAAAACGAATAATAAGGGAACTGGTAAAACTTTCATTTGCAATTTAACTAAGAAACTCTCATACATTACATACACACATAAATATTTCTGCACCCTTGATCTTGTGTCTCTTTCTGACCCAGGAAAGGGAAATGTGATAGAATCTAACTGAAACAATGTAAAACTTCAACGGTAAAACATTATTGTGACCCAGGACCCTTGTCACGAAAACTGGCGAAGTGGGCGCAAGAAGGCGTAAAAATAGTTTGTGGGTAACAATTCTCTAGGACATTTTGTATCCCATAATCGATAAAGAAAAATATATAAAGTCGAGTTGGCACAAATCTCAAGTGTGTCACGTTGGCGCCTGGATGACTGGTTGAGCCTTGGCAAGCTATATGTCCTGATTTTTGTTAGGTCAGATCAGTAAATGGGAGTAATGTTGTCTGCTGGTTTATTCCACATTCGTACAAATAGTTCTTTATGTATTGTTAGAAAAAAACATTTTGTAGGTCATAGTCATCTATATTTCCAAGTAAAGTTATAAATTTTTCTCTATCTTTTAAATCCGTTTCGTCTTTTATTGAGCATTCATGATTTCGTTACAATTTCTCAGAGATTTTTCTCCTTCAGTTACGATATGTGACCTTGTAAGGTGCGACCCAGTAAAATTTTTCAGTTCACTCATATCTGAGCTAAAGGCTGAAGTGATTTCATTTATCCCCTGGTCCTATATCCAGGATATAAAACGGTCTCAATTTTGTATCCTTGGATACATTTAAATTGGTTACGTGTTTTATTAAGAAGTTCACCTTAGAGGAATAAATTAATTGGACAACAGTAAGATAAAAATAGTAGTTTATGAAACTGTTACATAATGAGGGATATTATGCATGAGTGTGAGTTTAAAAAACGAGCAAAGCGAGTTTCTTAATGGTATCACACGAATGTGTAATACCTAATTATGTATAGTTTTATACACTACTTTATCTAATCTTATACAATGTATTGAATATATGAAATAAAAGATAGAGATTGATACAGTTTATTTATTGGTTTGCACCCTGCATCACCGCGGCGCTCACGCGCCAAAGCGCGCGCAGCCACAGATAAAAAATTAAATAGTGCTGTCTATACCTATATAGCTTGTAATCTGTACGGTAATGAAAAAAAAAATATTATAACATTATTTTGTTAGAGAAATAATGTTATAATTTAATTTTTTAATTTCCTTTCGATAAGTATATCATATATAAAAAGGAGTTTATATTGACGTACTTTACCAATAGTAATTGGTAAAGTACGTCAATATAAACTCCTTTTTAGTTTTATATTTTTAATTTTTTGATATGAGAGTAGATAAAATATATTTTAAAATTAGAAAATAATATTGATGAAAAAAACCGGCACCGCATGCTGGGCCCTCCCAAATTTGGCATGAGCCATGAGAGTGTAGTAAGTCCGCAGCTCTCAGCAGGCGCGTCGACAGCTCGCTAAAATTGCGGACCGCAGCGCCACCTGCTGTCCAACATGAGGCCCAGATACTTCATCTGAGCCTCGACTCCAATCTTGACGCCCTCCACAAAAATGTAGGCATCAGGTGGGTGGCGCTGCCGGGGACTATGAAAGAACATGGCCTCCGTTTTGTGCAGCGCCACCCTCAAGCTCAGGCGGCGGATCCTTCCTGCCACTAAGGATCCGCCCGCCGACGCCAAACTGGCCGCCTCCCGGAAGGTGCTCCCGCGGGAAGTGAGGAGAGTGTCATCCGCATAGCAGATGACAATCGCACCTCGAAGAAGGGTTCCCTGCAGGAGCCAGTAATAACCGACGTTCCACAGAAGAGGCCCTAGAACGGACCCCTGTGGAACGCCGGTTTCCACGCCATACCGCCGGATCTGGCCAGCCCCGTCCACGAAGAGGACGGCACGGTCCTCCAAGTCGCTGGCCAGGAGGCCCCGCAAGTAAAGGGTCACACCGTGGAACTGGAGCGCCTTCAGGTTGGTGGAGTGGCGGATGGAGTTGAAGGCGTTGGCAATATCGAATGACACAGTTCTACCGTGTTTATTTAGTAAACGTCACTATAAATAATTAAAAAGGTAAAAATAATGAAAAATGAGCGTGGCACTCATCTTAGCTTTCCCGCCAAAACTCTGATGAAAATATCGAAGAACATTCTTGAAAAAATAAAATCTGACCAAAACAGATGATGTTTCTGTGTTCGTCTTTTGGTTTAAAAATAAATACTAGCATTACCTACTGGCCTACCTGATAATAGAATTTGTTAAGACTGTTCTAAGCAGCTCCACTTTTTCTTCATATTCGTGAAAATCTCAGAAGATAATCCAATTTAGTTTGGAGTAACAAACCCTAGTTATCTATTTTCTTTGCTTTTCCATTACGTTATCTGATGAGATCACATCTGAAATAGCCACTTAGAAAGTCATTTACTACCCTATCATTTATTCGGATCATTAAAAACTTTTAGGACACTTGGATTGTTAATGTTAAATCCTTTACTTAAATAGAAACGGTTAAATAATTGGTAGCTATTATGAGATTTTAGGTAATAATGTAATTTTATTTTAAAATTGATATTGTTTTTGTAATCTTGATCAAATCAGATTTAAAAAAAACGATTAAATAATGAACTAATTTTAGAAAGTAACCATTAAAAAAATCACGTAAAGTAAAGGACACAAAAGAATTCAGTCAGGACGCGTCGTCACTAGGACGAGACGGTTTGTTATTTTTGTCCACAATGTAACAAACATCAGGCGCCGTCTGGGCGGCTATTTGAGACTCGTGGGCGAACGCTTCGGTGAGCGGGTGCCAAGGTCGCTATGTCACGTGACTAACTCGGCGACCGCCCGACCGATAAATGAATGGACAGCGACAGCCCAATACGTCTATGACTGGTTGTAGACGATTTGGCGCGAAATTCTGCGCGCTCTATTTTTGAATGTGTGTCATTTTTAATGGTGGAAATATGAATTAAGTTGTCGGGTTGCCTGTACTATTTATGAAACGGGTAATGTATTGAACCATTGTTTCAGTTTTTTAATCTCGCATGATGCAAAGCGATTGATCTTGTTGTTGTTTTTTTTAGCCCCAGTTTGTTCACTATTGATTTCAAGGTTCGGCTGTACTTAGTTGATAGGGAACCCAGACGCGGCACCGAGTTCCGCATTTTGGCTGTATGCATAATTATAATTATTCAAAAACAAAATAACTTTAAATCAGTTTTTGGAACCAAATATAAACTCATTTGCAAAAAAAAAAAAAAAACGGACTACCTAAGCAATGAACCATTTCAAATGTTAATATTGCTTTGTTTGATAATTATAGGTAGTTTTATCCTCACAATTTGGTAAATTAATAAGAAAATAATCGTTTTCGTCAGTATTTCATTAAATTTTGATACATTTTATGGGAAATAATGCTAAACCTCGCAAGTAGTGTATGTTCGTTAGTAGTGCATAATATATGTTCATGAAGTTAAAATTATAAAAAGTTTATTTGTTTGTTTTTCTTTAATAAAGTAAAACCAGATAAATGTTTAGTATCGAGTGTGACCCCCTCTAGCTAAAATCTTAGCTTGAATTCGTCTGAGCATACTAGCGCGTATATTCCGGATATATCCTTGCGGAATATGTTCCCACTCCGCAGTAATCACATTCTTCAGCTCTTTGATGGTCTGCGGAGCAGGTTGTACTGATCTCATACGCCGTTTCATAACGTCCCACACATGCTCAATGGAATTGGAATTGGGACTTTGAGCTGGTCAATCCAAATGACGAATGCCGAACTCTTGCACATACGCTTCAACATCGCGAGATCGGAGGGCGCGAGCATTGTCGTCCATAAAAATTGAGTCTTTACCTAGAGCGGCCAATGCGGGTTGTGCATGAGGAATTAGAACTTCCGCTATGTATCGATGCTCAGTCAGTGAGCCGTTTTCAATGAAGACTAACTTTGTACGATCCACTGAATTTATTCCTGCCCAAAACATAACAGAGCCCCCACCATAAGGTGTGATTCTTCGCACTCGCCGACGTCGATCTTCACTGAACAGAGATATCCTGGCCTCATCAGAGAATAAAACCCTATTCTAATCTTCTTGGGTCCATGATTCACAATTTCTAGCGAACCTAAGCATGTGAACTCCTGTGTCTGTGTGCTCTCGGAGTAATTTGGGGCCGCGGGCCGGGCGGCGATTGCGCGTATTGACAACGAGAAGCCTCCTCCTGACCGTCCATAAACTAATATGCACATTTTTTACTTTTTGGAGGTTGTTCTTAAGATCCACATAAGAAGATTTGCGATTTCTCAATGCGCGACTCACAAGAACACAATCATCCTGTGGTTGGGTACATGGTTTTCTTCCAGAACTAGGCCTTCTCTCGACTGAACCAGTCTCCTGATAACGCTGCCAGGTCCTTTGAACCGTCGACCGACTAACATTTAGCCTCCTAACCACGAAGCATTGGCTGAAACCCTCTTCAAGCAGCGCGATAATTTTGGAGCTTTTACTACTTTACCTACCATTTCTTATACAGCCAAACAGCAATAACAGTCAAAGATATGAAATTTACCGATAAAAATTGAATAAAAGTTATGAAAGTCGATGTTAACTTCTGGAACTTCGCGCCAAAAATGTAGTATAAAAAGGGGTTTTCTGTAAAAATGAGCATGACATGAAAATTTGAATTTAGAACGTACTTATTTAAAAACCACGGCATTTTTAAAACCGGCCAGTAACGTGTACAAATACAAAAAACCTTTTTTGTATTGTATCTTTTTAAAGATGAATGAAAATCAAAACCTCCGTTTTTTTTTTGCAAATGAGTGTAGGTATATCAATTGCTTTTAGTGTTCAGGTAAACATACAAATTATAAATGATTTTACTGTTGGCAATTTCGGTAGACATGGTAAAACGCAATTACCTATTCGTCGTGATATTAAACTTTATCATAAAATATCATTCATCAAATCCGTGCCCCACATTGTAGACATAATTACAAAACATGAGGTGTATAAAGGCTATATATTGGCACTGGGGTGGTTCCGTGCGTCAAAATTGATGGATTGTGGTCGTATTAGGCAGTTCCTGTACTCGTATATTTATGATAAATCGAGGGTCACCAAACGATTACGTTCGAAAGGGGAGATAAGTCGTAGTGTCAGCATAGTGGTTATAAAATATGTGTTTCTAAATGTTTTTTTTTTTTACAATGAATGTTGGCAAATCTAAAAGTCACTTACAAAGTCACTCAAAATCTAGAAGTCACTCCAATAAATATAGGTCAGTACCATACTTCACCATACGTTAACCTCTTCCGCCCTTTATTTATTTTAAATAATCTGTATCTAAATTATTTCAAGAGCAAGCTTCAAATGTTTGGTATTTGAAGCTTATTAAATTAGTCGATTAGCGTCTATCGAGTTAAGAAAAAAGTACGAGTTTTATAGTATTAAAGTCTTATGAATTCTGTGGGCTAATGTCGTTTTTAACGTCACGCGGTTTCACCCACATTGGTCTCGACGTAGGAGATTTGGTATAAAAAATATTTTATGCCATAAGTCAGCTCTTGCCTTAACGATGTGTCAAATACGTTTCATCATTTTAGCGGAAAAGAGTAACTAATAAAAATGTTTACCAAAAAACTCACCTTATACATACATAATTATGTAACATTTAATATTGGTTCAGAAAGTGATCAAAACTTTATTTTAACTTTGACAGTATCTAAATATACAATCGTAATATTGAATGGAGCCGAAGCTGAGTGACTGAAAGTTCTGATTTACAATGAAATACTCTTAAAACAGACAGTGTCGCGTGCTGTCATAACACTTCTGATATTATTATGAACATTCCTTACTTTCTAAATAATATAGACGGTTGAGCTTTATTACAGCGAATTTAATACAAGCCTAGGCTTGAATACAAAGTCAGGCCATTTATTCACAATAATAATTTTATATTTATATTCTTAGCACCAACGGGCGTTATGTAAATTACAAAGATTTTAAAATTGAAAGGAATAAGCTTATAATGTTTTCACTACTGGGATACTTGCCTTTTCTCTTCAAAAGGGACTGGGCTGATCTACCCCGCGATTCAAGTAAATGCATAATGGTAGATGATCGACAGCCTCCGTGGCGTAGCGGTAGCGAACGCGGCCGCTGCGCAAGGAGGTGCGGGTTCGATCCCCGCGCAGTGCAAATATTTGTATGCATGAATATGAATATTTGCACTGGTCTGGTCGTGCCTCGGAAACCACGTTAAGCCGTTGATCCCGGTTGCCATACGAACATCTAGTGGCAGTCGTTAAGGGTTGTTGGAGCCCTCAAAAAGTCCAACAATTGGTCTAACTGCAATGCTTCAATATCGCCTTTGGGTTGTGGAGGTGAGACGACAGTCGCTTCACGGAAAATGTCGAAGTTTAGCCAAAATCAGCAGTTAAATGGACGCTGCTGCTGCAGCTGGTAAAGCGGATCCCAGACTCCAAACGCTGTAAAAAGCTTCGGATGCGACTGGGATAAACGCCGAGATGACGATGATGATGATGCATAATAGTAGATGATTTTTAGATGTATCACTTGCCTGAATGCATGGTTTTGTAAAGATAATTTCCTTTATGGTTTTGTAATAAGGGGAGCTGTGGTGATGCAATTATTTTACAAAAAGCAAAGCGGCTATTTAGTTTTGAGGCATGATCTGCTTACTTACTTGCTTACTTAGAGCTATTTTCACTAAATCATAATTGCTCTCATTTCATAACATTTAGAAGATATGACACAAGCGTTTTAATTGGCAATCCAACCATATTTTCAACTTTACCTATTTATAGTTTACTATACGGACGACAGCAGGTCAAGCTACGCGAAACTGTCAAATATTCCCAATCAGTCTTGAGCCTTAATGCTTTTGAGATAAAGTTGAAAATCTTATAAAAAATCTAACAGATTGTAGTAGCAGCTTGATGTGCTGTCGTCTGTACGCCAAAAAAAAAAAAAATGTTACATAAAAAAAAATTCATTCAACACTACAAAATACATATACACTGGTCGGCCTTATCTATTATATTAGAATTTACACAGATTTTTTGGACATAAAATGGGACCTTCGTGGTGCAAATAACAATCTTTAAGTAATTTTCAAGCTGTTAATTTATCCATAGGCCACGTAAAACAGAATCCCGTAACAATAATATCCAGTTTCATTTTAATAACGCCAAACTTTCCGACAGCCTGCTTGAGGAAAAATATTCATTTAATTTTGCTACTCTGATAAGCGAAGTTTTTGCCAATTATAAATGGATCCAATTAATGTTTATGCATTTTGATTATGCGGATTGAATGTTAAAAAGATTTGGCTTTTTTGTAATTTATTATTTTGATACAGGCAGCGAAGGCGGTTTCGGAAATTGCCGTGTGAAAATAATTGAGGCTATCTTTTTATATATACCAACTACGTGCTTCACCACTCAGCTTAAAAAAATGCTTAAGAAGATTGATATTTACAGCAGAAAAGTCGTTAATCTCTAAAGCTTATGATTCGTTGGATAGTTTTTGTGCTCATTACTAGTTTAAATACTACCACCCACCAGACAAAGTCTTGCCGCCAAGCGATTTGTCGTGTTCCGGCATGATGTCTGGTGAAGCCGTACGGAGGACGGGTCTGAGCAGTTGTGTTGCGATGTGTGCTGGGTACGATGCGCCAAATGTTGTTGTGTTGGGAGTTTGGTCGTGGAAGGTCTTCAGATCAATCTCCCTTTGGCGCGGCATCGTTGGTCGTGTTTAACATTGCATCACCTCGCTCAACTGTCGTCTTCCTTCCTATTCGATCAGTTTTTCTGAGTGAATAGGCTCTTAATAAACTAGCGCGCTTTACCATCAACGATCGCATCACTGCTTACCATCAGGCGGGATTGCGGTCAAGCGCTAGTTTATAATTACTAAAAAAAAAAAATGTACTAATGAAATAATCACAGTTCCAGGGAAATGAAAAAAGTATACCTATTGCTATTTAAAATGCTTAAAAAAAGTTTTAAAAAATTAAACGTTAAACCCCTTATTACAAAATAAGGATTTTATTTAGGCCAGATTTAAACCACCAAAATAGTAATTTAATTATGAACCTAACCGTTAATGAAACATAGTTCTTTATATAAAAAAGAAGGTTATAACACAGGCGTATCTGTTCACCCCTTAAAGGGACTGTTTGTCTTGGCTTCGGCTTTTCGGAATGTAACTTTGGAGTGCACTTTAAACTTTGGGCAGTTCATTGAGTTCCAAGCCAAAATGGCTGCCAGGAAACTGGGCGTTATTGCAAAGGTCTGGCGGTACTTCACACCGGGACAGCTTCTAAAGTAATACAAAGCGTATGTCGCACGGCAGCCACAATTAGGCTGGTGCAGCAAGCCAGGTGGTAACCTCACTACTTTGGACTTAGTGGAGAGCCTTGCGATGGGGCTAATTGGCGACCATAATTTGGTTATGAACAATCTCCAAACCATGGAACACAGGCGTAGGGTAGCCAGCCTTTCGATGAAATGAAATGAAATGAAATGAAATGAAATGAAATGAAATGAAATGAAATGAAATGAAATGAAATCGTTTATTAAGCAAGTAGGATCACCGATCACTTTTACACGTCATGTTTTTTTTATTTTTTCTTTTTTTTTTTTTTTTTTTTAAACTAGATGAAGCCGGCATTTCCTAACTGACTACCTCTGAGAAGAAATAGCCGAAACAAACTCAGGGATCATCGTCTTTTTTAAAGTCCAGACATTAAAAATGAAAATGTTTACAATAATTTACATTATAATTACGCATATTGCTTAATAACAATGCTTAACAGAGCGAGCAGCTCAGTCCCAAGCCTCTCTATCCTCTAAATAATCTGAGATTTTATAATACCCCTTTTTGCAAAGTTTGGCCTTTATATAGGTTTTATATCGTTTAATGGGTAAGTTTCGAATGTCCATGGGAAGCTTGTTGTAAAAGTGTATACATTGACCCATGAACGAGTTGCCTACTCTGTGGAGACGAGTGTGATGTACAGCAAGATTGTGTTTGTTCCTGGTATTTATATTATGAACTTCGCTTATTTTCTTAAAATTAGATATATTTTTATGTACATACATAAGATTTTCAAATATATATTGCGAAGCTACAGTCAGAATGTTCACCTCTCTGAATTTTTCTCTAAGAGAATCTCTAGGACCAAGGTTGTAAATGGCTCGAACAGCCCTTTTCTGTAAAACAAAGATGGTATTGATGTCCGCACAAGTTCCCCAGAGAAGAATCCCATAAGTCATAAGACTATGAAAATAACTAAAATAAACAATTCTGGCTGTATTCACATCAGTTATCTGTCTAATTTTCTTAACAGCATAAGCGGCAGAACTGAGTCTACCCGACAGCTTCTCAATGTGAGGACCCCATTGTAACTTGGAGTCAATAGTCAATAGAGATAGGTAGATGTTCTATAGGATGCATTTTGGAGAGTGTGCGCGAAAATTACCTACATGACATAATTCCGTCATCACCGTTACATAAAGGGACGACCCGTCGGTCGCACGGCGAGTAGCCACCCTTACGTTGTTCACACCGCAACGATCTGTTTCGCCTTGTTTTATATACCGCGTACATCGAAGGACTAGAACAATTTGCATGCGGCGGACTTCTAATAATTCCGTCCCGTCCCGTCTGATTACAATTTAAATATCATCAAAGTTAGAGTGAATAGGCTCTTAATATACTAGTGAACCTTACCATTAACGATTGCATCATTGCTTACCATGAGACGAGATCGTGGTCAAGCACTAGCTTATAACGTTTAAAAAGAAAATGACAGGTTAGTTCGGTACTAAGTTCACATATGTCAAGTCACTATAGTATTAAGAACTTTACTTATATCTAAAATATAAATACTGACTGAAAGGTTAAGGCTAGAACTAAAGTTAGATTCGAATTTTGTTTTGTAATATAATGGTAGGGGTCTCACCCAAAAACTTAAACACTTATTCAACGTGTGCTAGTGTAAGTGTTACTTCAAAGCCCATATAATAATAACACATTTAAAAGACGTTTAGGCTAAACAATTGCTAAATACCATTTAGTGGTAGTAAGGTAAAAGATAAAAATCTAATAAAATAGTAGTAAAGTATTATCTTCTATCTGTTATTAAAGTCGTGGTGGCCTAGTGGTTAAAACACCAGACTCTCAAGTATGAGTGCGCGGGTTCGATTCCAGGTCAGGCAAGTACCAATGCAACTTTTCTAAAGTTATATGTACTTTCTAAGTATATCTTGGACACCAATGACTGAACGTGAAGGAAAACATCTTGAGGAAACCTGGACTTTAAGTCTGAAATCGCCAACCCGCATTGAGCAAGCGTGGTGATTACGCTCAATCCCTCTCTGCATGAGAGGAGATCTGTGCCCAGCAGTGAGACGATAAAATGGTTGATGATGACTGATGACTAAAAGTATTACTGTAAATATTTTTTATTGTAATCTCAGTTTTAACGGGAAGATGAGAAACGGTCTCATTTCGACAATATGGATATTGTGTGCGTATTCATCTTGTTTATTTTATACCGTTTATAAATAATATTATATATTAAAAGCAAAACTCGAGCGTACCAAAAAACATTTATGTTTTTTTTTTATTTATTCAATATTTTTGAAGAACAAAAGACCAATTCTTCCTTAAATAAAATTAATGATATCATTAATTTCCATCCTCCAGTTAGGCTTAGTAAAAGAAATACGATGTTCTGTTTCGCTTTCGTATCGATCCAGTTCATTTCGCAATTGAATTAAGAATATTCAAGAATGTTTAACTTCAGTTTTAGTTATTAAAAATCAAAACTCTATTCTTCAAATAAGGCTGAGAATCAGCACTTTTTGAAAGTCAATATTACACATAAGACAGCCCCCCAAAACGCCCGCCCTTGGTCACTTTTTAGTGCTTTCGCTGGGAGTATTTTCGAAAAAACTGCTTCGAAATTCCAGAGTCTGCATCAACTTACCGTCATAACTATGTTTTGATATATCAAGTACTTTTTTTAAATAATAAACCAGTGCTTGCCTGCTGCCTTATGTTAATAGTTTATTAAGAGTTTATTCACTACAAAAAACTGAGTGAATAGAACGGAAGATGGTAGTCGAGCGAGGTGATGCAATGTTAAACCCAACAGCACGACCAACTATGCTGCGCCAGAGGGAGATTGATCTGGAGACTCCCCATGACCAAACTCACGACACAACAACATTTAGCTTATCGTACCTGGCACACATTGTAACACAACTGCTCCGACCCAAACTGACTTACAAGACTTTTTCTGGTGGGTGTTAACTTCTGCTGGCAGCCGATGTTATGGCCTACCACCGAGAAAACATATAAAGCCGACATCGTCTTGTCTCCGCTTCCTCCGACACTCTATAGGAGAGTAGAGAAATGGGTGAACTGAGAGTGCACCATCTAATCAACGTTTTGTACTTCCCGTGTATGTGTTTTATATTATTGTATTAGGGCGCTGATACATAGTGAGCCTGTTCGTGTAAGTAGGTACATTATGTGTGCCACTCTTTTATCAGTGTCCATAAGCAAGAGGGCAATCAAAAAAGGTTGAGGCATTGTGATGTCTCGTCAGAATTACATAAATGCTTGTCCTATCTAATACTGAATTGTACTAACAAAATGACATACAAATACTTTGGGTTAATATTCAGATTGCGTATGTATGAATTTATGTTCTAAAATAAACTGATAAAAATATAAGTACCTAGGCGTATCATAAGATAGTGGTCTAAAAGCCTCCAGTCAAGGGCAAAGGGTGCCGGCAATATTTATACTTACGAGTGCAGCCACTTTACATAGAACTCGTAAGCCATGCCGATATCCATATTGCAAGTGCGAGTGGACCCTCCAGGAGTGTTCCCTGTACTGAACATACGACGTTACACGACGCTATACGACGCGCACGCGCCTGTGTGAGATTGCAGATGTGTGTTTATCGTGTCATTACAAGACATACATAGTTTTAAGAGATTAGAAGTCAGCGTTTTCCCATTGGTCACAAACATTCTATAACGTAGGTAAGCCTAGCTACTAATTGTATCTATTTGCAAAAGTATAATGGAAGGATGGATCACGCACGAATAAACAGACGATAATGAATCCCTCTATTTAGAGTATAATTTCTACACAAAAAATATTATAAATGTGGATTATTAATCATATTTAACCAACATGAATTAATAGAAACATTTTGATAAAGTATCAAGTCAAGACGTAATGATAGTGCGAAACAGGGGTGGCTAGTACAAAATAAATAATAAATTAAATGAGTTAAATATTGCTCAATCAGAAACCTTTTAATTTGTCCTTCGAAATTGAGTTCTTGATTAATCGCCTTCATAGAAAGTCGGGAGTGATGTAAGTCTTCTCCACCACCGCAATTATTACAGTATTTATCTTTCATTTAAGGTTATTTTTTTTTATATAAATTATAAACTAGTGCTTGACCGCAATCCCGCCTGATGGTAAGCAGTGACGCAATCGTTAATGGTAAAGCGCACTAGATTATTAAGAGCCTATTCACTTGAACTTGCCTTGAAGACACACAACAAGCCTGGAATAAATTTATGTTGCTAAGTATCTGTTGTCAGGGAGCATTGGCGCTTCGATCTGTAGTTTAGTATAGATAAAAGACGTAGGTACAGACAACACCACATCAAGCTACTGCAAACTGTTCATTTTTTTATTAGATTTTCACCTTTAGCGCTAAAGTGTTAAGGTTCATTATCATCATCATTATCAACCTTTTTATCGTCCCACTGCTGGGCACAGGTCTCCTCTCATACAGAGAAGGATTGAGCGTAATCACCACGCTTGCTCAATGCGGGTTGGCGATTTCAGACTTAAGTCCAGGTTTCCTCAAGATGTTTTCCTTCACCTCCAGTCATTGGTGTCCAAGATATACTTAGAAAGTACATATAACTTTAGAAAAGTTACATTGGTACTTGCCTGACCTAACCTAACCACTAGGCCACCACGACTTGCTCCGCTTGCAGGCTCATTATACGCAGGTTGATTTCGTATAATTTACAGTTTCGGGTCTGCTGGAATACAGGCCTACTCTCTCCTAGAGGCCGGCTGTTATCTACCCCGCCGGCCCAGTGAGGAATGGTTAGAATATGCCGGTTTCTTCACGCTATTTTCCTTCATCGTTTTAAGAGCAGTGGTGAGAAATTACACAAAGTAAAGCATCTGTTTCGGGTCAAACACGCTATTGTAAGTCGAGGTCGTAACCGCTGGGTTGCCACTGGTCTAATAATCTAGTTTCGCAATGCTACTAGTAATCATAACACAAGTCTCGAACTTACTTTGGGGCTAGTTCAATCTGTGTGATTTGTCCGTATATATTTATTTATTTATTTATTTATTATTTACTAGACTATCAGAATAAGTATCATTTGCCTAAGTACCTTCAACTAATTATGGCAGGAAAAATCCTTACTAATATTATAAATCGGAAAGTGAGTTTGTTTGTTTGTTCCGCTTTAAAGCCGTAACTACTGAACTGATTGCTTTAAAATTTTGCAGACGTAAAGTTAGAAGTCCGGATTAAATAATAGGTTTTTTATCCCGGAAAAAATTATATTCCTGAGGCAAAACAAAAATGCCAAATTCCACGCGGGTGAAGCCGCGGGCGGAAAGCTAGTCATCATCATCAACATCCCAGCGTTTATCCCGGTTGCATCCGCGAGGGTCCGCTTTCCTCCACATTCTGCCCCATTTCGCGCAATCTTTAGCATCCTGTGGTGAGAGATTGTTGGCACGCATGTCCTCTCTTACAATGTCAAGCCAACACTTCTTTGGTCTTCTCCGCTTGTTCCGGCCCGGCGGGGGCACCACGGTAAGACATTTGTTACCCACGTAACGTGCCGGTTTTCGTAAGGTGTGACCGTACCAGCGTAAGTGACCCTCCTGTAGTTAGTCTGCTATGTCACTGACACGAAGACTGCCCCTGATGTGGGAGTTCCTGATGCGGTCGTTCCGCGTAACTCCACACATCCACCGCAGCATATTCATCTCTGTGACAAGCAGCGCCTGCTTGTGTCGCTCAAGCACAGGCCACGCCTCACTGCCATACAGGAGGACAAGTCTAATGATGATCTTATAGACCTGTCCCTTAAGCTTGACCGGCATTTTGGGGTCTAAAATGACACCCGTCACCTCACGCCATTTTTCCCAAGCTGCGGAAATGCGTGCCTTGACGTCTCAATCAATGTCATCGGATGCGTGAAGCACAGGCCCCAAGTTTTTAAACTGGTCTGTTCACTAGACCATGTCTCCACCTATGCGCACAGACATGAGGTCTGTCATGTTGCTGGTCATGTACACGGTCTTCGCCACATTGAGTTTCAGACCTCCATTCTCGAGGTAGTCCTTCCACGCATTCACACGCCGCACCAACCGTTCCCTGTCCGCGTCCGCCAGCACGATATCGTCAGCATACATGAGCAACCAGGGAGGTTGCTCATGTGAATCCTTGATGCTGTTCGACAAGACGTCTAATATCACGCTGAATAGAAATGGACTAAGGACAGATCCCTGGTGGACTCCGACGGTGATGGGGAAGTGTTTAGTGTCGCCATCAGCGGTCCTAACAACGGAATCATAATTGGAGTACATATCTCGAATAATGACAACATAGGCTTCTGGTACCGCTTTGGACATCGGTGCCCACCAGATCACCCCACGAGGGACATAGTCGAAGGCCTTCTGTATATCTAGAAAGAGCATATGCAGAGGCATGTTCTTCGATCTGGTGATCCTTAGTGCGAAGATAGGATCCATGGTTCCGTACCCTGGACGAAACCCATATTAACACTCCGAGACAGCACACTCCTGCAGGATCCGGGAGTCTATAATCCTCTCGAAGATCTTCATAGTGTTTGACATGACCTTTATACCGCGATAGTTATAGTTCTTGCAATTCACGAACGCGCGTGGCTCTTAGTTGTGTTCAAGTCGTATCTGTATACGTGTAAATGTGTGCGTGCGCAGAGATGCGCTACGGTCAGCATACAAATAATCAATGTTAAAATTATTTTTTCTTTGAAACCAACAATGATAATAAAACAAATATTTTAATAGTAAGTTTTATTAAAATTAATTATTATTCATCGTCAGAAGTGTCACTATCTTCAAACTCTTCAGTGTCGCTATCAGTTGATTCTAAATTAATCGTTAACTCGAAGTCCAAATCAATATTAGACAATTAAATCGTTTAGGACAATTTAAAAATAATTTAATTGAAAAGCTACCGGGCTTGCCTCATCACACCAACCCGGATCATGCATATAGTATACTATTTAACTTGATTAATTGTGAATTTATGAAAGTTTTCACAAAAAAAAACATTGCCTGTTAGCGACCGCATTATATTTAGTGACTGGGCAACCCCAGGTATTTATAAAAGCAGGGAAAAAATGTATGAATTGTATCAGGAAAAAACATATAACCATGATGTAGCTTTTCAAGAATTCGTTAAAAAATATTCAAAAACTTTTAAGAGAGCCTGTTCCTCAGCAAAAGCCATACACATTAAAAATAAAATAAAATCTTCTAGAAATAAAATCAAAACAACTTGGCAAATTATATATTCTGAAACTGGAAGAACCAAAGTACAAAATCGCGATTTCCATCTTAAAATTAACGATGAAGATATAAAGGCGGACTTGGAGGTAGCAACTGAGTTTGAGAATTTTTTTACTAGTATTCCAATAATAACAATAAAAACTTTGTCTTCTTCCTCCACTTCTGCCTACGCCTTACTAAAAGAATGTGTTCCAGAATGTGACAAACACTTTGAATTTACGTTTGCGACTGCTAAAGACATTATAGAATCTTTTAAGGTTCTTGATGTAAAAAAAACTGCCGATCATTGGGGTTTGTCAGTATATACTGTAGCTTCAATAATAGATGTTATCGCACCTTTCTTAGCAATTGTTTTTAATTCTTGTGTCACATCTGGTATATTTCCTGATTTGATGAAACTTAGCAAAGTAATTCCACTGTTCAAATCTGGTAGTACAACTGATCCCACGAATTTTCGGCCAATTTCTATATTACCAACTTTGAGCAAAATTTTTGAAAAATTAATTTTGAAACAGTTGTTGAGACATTTCAACTTATATAATTTATTGCACGTGAAACAATTTGGTTTTACAAAGGGTCGTTCAACTACCGATGCGGGCGTGGCGTTGCTAAAGAACATATTTGGGGCCTGGGAGGAATCGCAAGATGCTCTTGGTATTTTTTGTGATTTGTCCAAGGCCTTTGATTGCGTACATCATGATACTCTTATTAGGAAACTGTACCATTATGGTTTAAGGGACAGAGCTCTCAACCTTCTGACTTCTTATCTGAATAATCGAATTCAGAGGGTTGATGTTAATGGCAACAAATCTGCAGGATCTGAGGTCACCATGGGCGTTCCGCAGGGCTCAATTCTAGGTCCTTTCTTGTTTTTAATTTATATTAATGACTTACCTCATCACGTGAGGGATAATCACAACATAGTATTGTTCGCGGATGACACTTCTCTTATTTTTAAAGTCAAGCGTCAGCTAGCAAATTTTGACGAAGTTAACAATGCACTTTCGAAAGTTGTCCATTGGTTTAATGTAAATAACCTTCTTTTGAATGAAAAAAAAAACTAAATTCATTAAATTTTCTACGCCAAATGTCAGGCAGTTAAGTACCAATGTTCAACTGAATGGAGTAGAGTTGATCCCTGTCGAGTCGACAGTTTTTCTTGGATTGACTATTGACTCCAAGTTACAATGGGGTCCTCACATTGAGAAGCTGTCGGGTAGACTCAGTTCTGCCGCTTATGCTGTTAAGAAAATTAGACAGATAACTGATGTGGATACAGCCAGAATTGTTTATTTTAGTTATTTTCATAGTCTTATGACTTATGGGATTCTTCTCTGGGGAACTTGTGCGGACATCAATACCATCTTTGTTTTACAGAAAAGGGCTGTTCGAGCCATCTACAACCTTGGTCCTAGAGATTCTCTTAGAGAAAAATTCAGAGAGGTGAACATTCTGACTGTAGCTTCGCAATATATATTTGAAAATCTTATGTATGTACATAAAAATATATCTAATTTTAAGAAAATAAGCGATGTTCATAATATAAATACCAGGAACAAACACAATCTTGCTGTACATCACACTCGTCTCCACAGAGTAGGCAACTCGTTCATGGGTCAATGTATACACTTTTACAACAAGCTTCCCATGGACATTCGAAACTTACCCATTAAACGATATAAAACCTATATAAAGGCCAAACTTTGCAAAAAGGGGTATTATAAAATCTCAGATTATTTAGAGGATAGAGAGGCTTGGGACTGAGCTGCTCGCTCTGTTAAGCATTGTTATTAAGCAATATGCGTAATTATAACGTAAATTATTGTAAACATTTTCATTTTTAATGTCTGGACTTTAAAAAAGACGATGATCCCTGAGTTTGTTTCGGCTATTTCTTCTCAGAGGTAGTCAGTTAGGAAATGCCGGCTTCATCTAGTTAAAAAAAAAAAGAAGAAAAAAAAAAAAAACATATGACGTGTAAAAGTGATCGGTGATCCTACTTGCTTAATAAACGATTTCATTTATTAAATTTTGTAAAGTAGTCATATTTTGTCCGATATTTTTAGTTGCAATTTTATTTTTTAAAATCCCCCAGATATTTTCGATACAGTTCAACTCAGGGTGATAGGGCGGCAAACGTAGTATTTCAAAATTCTTGCTTTTAACTATTTCGTCGACTTTGAATGTTATGAAACGATGTTTATTATTTTTTATTAAACCATAGAGTTCGATTTTTTTTAATCGTTCGTCACATAAAATTCTGTTATCAGTTAGCCATTTTATCATATCCCTCTTCCTTGAACTGGACGTAGGAATTTTACTGCTGCGGGCGTTATGATAAGACGCGTTATCCATCACAATAACTGCTCTTTCTGGCAAATTTGGCATAAGCTTCTCTTCTAGCCACTTCTTATAATTTTCAAAACTCATATTTGAGTGATAATCTCCAGTTGTGGAGGATGCTTTATATACTAATGAGGCATTTGGAATGAATCCATCTTTAGTACCTGCGTGCACTATAATAAACCGGCTCCCAGTACCTAATTTGTTCATAAATGGAGTATCTTTATCTTTTATGCCCCATGTATTTTGTCGAACGTGTGACGTTAAAACATATGTTTCGTCAGTGTAAACAATAGGACGACCTTCTGCACGGCACTGAGAAATCTTTTTCAAATATTTTAAACGCCATAGTTGTAAATCATGCCTTTCTTGTAATACTCGTCGGTTACTGCTAATCTTTCGCCATTTATGACCAATTTTTATAAGCAATGAACGTAAAGTGCTTAGACACCCGTCAAAGTCTATCTTTTCTCTGAGAACTGACCGAATTTTGTTTAAAGTTGGAATTTCCTTGTATTCGATGTGATAATTTTGAATTGTACTTCGAATCAAATTAGTGTCGAAATTATCAAAATAAAATTTGCTACTTCTTTTACGACGTTTTTTCATTGGTGAAAGAAACTTGGCAGATGTAGAGGGCATCTCTTTTTCTTCTTTCAAAATAGAAGTTACAGTACGTTCACTGACCCCTGTTGCTTCGGCGGTTCGTTTTCTTACGTTAGCCAAAGGACTCAAATCACAATTATCATTATTATTCGCCTTCATGAAATTATATTCTTCTTGAAGAAAATGAAAAACTCTGGCGATAATTGCACGACCCTATAAATAATAAAGATAATACAATGTTCATGATCGTTGATCCATACAAAAAGTTTAATATTAAATTAACGCTATAAATGCATATTTAAATAACTCGCCTCACTACGAATAATTTTTCGCTTTTTATCGGTATTTGACATGCTGACGGTACTTCGTGGCGGATAGCGATGTGAAAACAATAAGCACAAGTGACCTGAGCGGGCGACCGCTCGCTACTGAACGCTCCGTCAGGCACACACACTAACGCATTGTGCATGTACACAACATACCACAAGCAAGAGTCACGCGCGCTCGTAAATTGCAAGAACTATACCACACTGCTGTACCGAGCCCTTGCCTTTGAAGATTGGAGTTAATACTCAGTCTCCATTGGCTCGGGATTTTGCCAGTCAGGAGCACGCGGTTTAGAAGGTTAGTTAACATGCCCACACTTATCCGGAAAAAGAACCTCCCGAAATAGCCGTGTCCGGTGAGGACCTGCGTGAGCGCTTCATCCTCAAATTAATACTAAATTGAGAAACATTATTAATAAGTTTCAATGTTCGGAAATCTATCTCCAATTCTCTAGGTCAATTGCAAAAGCACATTAGGATATTCATGCAACTTTGTCTCGTAATAATGAATGTCTTTCACATACTCGAAGACACCGAATTCGGTTACAAGTGAACCAATTATGTTCCAAACTCCCTCCAGTCGTCATTGTCATTTGTAGGCACTTTGTTGCAGGTAGTGTTTGTTTAATTATAACAGACGCCAGTTTTCATAAAGTTTTGCCATTTAATATGCTCACTGGAGCGTGGGTTACGGTTCTTTGATGTTTATCTAGGTTGCAAGTTGTTTATAGTTTCATTGCCGTTCCTATTCGCAGTTGTATACTCATCTCTCATTTGTTTATTTCATGTTATGCTCGCTGGGGAAATAACAAATTGCCATATAGGATTTCATTGTATCAGGAATGTTTTTACAAATTATACTGTGACGCAACTAATTTTAGATTCGAAACAACTATCAGCTCCATATAACTGATAGATGTTTCAAAATCTGTAGCTAGCGTAGTAGAAAAATATTTCTACGAAATAAACCACAATCATACCAATATGATTGTGGTTTATTTCGTAGAAATATTTTTCCTCCCCAGATAAACAAAACACAACCCGTAATAAAGGACACGGGAACAGTTTTTGGAACGCGGCCTGTGGTGTAGTACACTGGTGGAAATTGGCACATTAGCGAAAAATCTTTATACACCCTTATTGGTATTGTATTAGCAAATATCATAAAGCTATACTTATGCATATGCAGCAGAGTCCTCAGGTCTGCAAATAATAATAAATCATAATTCTCTTTCATGGTTTTTGAGAACCATGTTTAGCTATTTGTATGTGATTAGTAAATATCACACTCGTACATATGCAGCAGGTTCCTCCGGTCTGCAAATAATAACCAACAAAATTTCTCTGTTACGGTTTTTAGAAGAACCATGTTGAGCGATTTGTGATTATGTTGTGGCACGATAAAGTCTTGTATAAATGTATGACAAATAGAAAAAAACGTGTACATCAAGTACACGTTTTTTTCTATTTTCAAGCACGAAGATTATTTATTATTTTGTTTACTTTCTTAAATTACTTTTTCATCGTTTTGATGATAGGATAGAGAGGACGATATTGTGTAAGGAACTGGACAAGCTGAATTTGTATGGGTAAATATGAGGATTTCGCTTTAAATAAATAAATACATCTATAATAAATGTGACTGTTGATCGACGCGTGTTTTAATGAACTTGCTATTTTTGCGAGATGTTAAATATTAGCATGTTTGTTTGATTTGATTTGATTCATTATCACCCAGCCTATGTTGATTAAGTTCTAGTTGTTACAGAGAGCGAATGTCCATCTAACCTCAAGGTCTAGGTTTTCTGACGTCCCATAACGACTATTGAAACTCAACAAAAAATGGAAGATACAGCTGGGACTAAGAATATAGTTAACGTGCTTTTGGAGGTACGGAAGGGCTTCATAAATAAAGATGGTCACCCATCCACGGATCAACCATGACAAGTGTTGCTTAACCTGATCTACCTCTACTGGTGGATCAGGTTGTGGTTAAGACCACACGGTACATAGTGATTAATAAGCAATATTACAGTTGTTCGGACTTTTTAAAGATAATTTATAAAACCACGTAATTAGGCGAAGCATTATCCATATTGCATGGATCACTGAACACGTGGTATCAGCCGAAAGATAGTTTTCTGCTGACATAGGCCTCCCCTAACTACCTCCACTTCGACCTATTCTGTTCTTCTCACACCCTACGGTTTTTGCGGCCTTCTCCAAGGTTCTTGTTCAGTGGACTGTAGAAGTATTTTGTTCAGCTATCCTTGGATTTGTATAAAGGTAACAAAAAGATATTCCCACATAGTGTCTCTTTGTTGCAATCGTGCCCTTTTATTCTTGTAAAGTTCTTTACTTCAATCTGTGCATATTATTATGTTGTTGAGATATATTAAAACGTTTTTCATTAATCGTAACCAATCTTAAAAAAATGCTGATAAAATACAAAACGCTCCCTTAAAATTTACAACCTACTTACCAAAATTGGCATCACAATTTTCATTTCAGTACTTTAAAAATCACAATGCATATTCTCAAAAATCACTTTTCCCTCGCATACCGTTGGGTAAAACAAGTAATATATTACTGGAAGGCCAAACACCCTCGCACCCCAATCAAAATTCAAGACAGGGTCTCGATTCAAAATAGCATTTCGGAATCTAATTCTCTTTTATTGCAAGCATAATACCAATTAACTTGCGCACAAGGAAGAGTGTTCGCGAATTTGAAACTGATGACAGTTGTGATAATAGGTAGATGTCGTTTTATACAGTTTCAAATTGCCTTAACTCGCGATACTCTGCAAACGTGTAGGGTATCATCATCATCATCGTCATTAGCCTGTAACAGTCCACTGCTCGACACAGAGGGGTAATCGTGCTAAATAAAACAGTGGAAGTTTAACTCTTGTTCGTACAAAATACAGTTAAAGTTATGGTTTAGTTTCGATCACATTTCGTATCGCGCTAAAGTTTTAACGATTGAAGTAAAATCAATGTATGAGTGATACATTTCGTCAAATATAATAATTAAAACTAAATAAATTATAAGTAAATCTAATCATTTAGACGTAAGTTTGACAAATTGCACAGAAAAAGTTCTTCTTCTGGTTTCAAGGTGAGATTCAACCTCAACTGTTGATCAATGGCCTCTGTGGAATAGATACCACAATTTTGCCAATAACACGTGTAACAAATTATAGAAATTCTTTGGAAATTTTATTTCACAATAATGGCGGATATCGCCAATGACAGTTGAAAAAGACGGCCACGTGAACCGTCTATTTGAAAACTCAAGGGAGATTTGAGGCAAAGTCATGATGTGGCCACTATGCTGCGATATTTCAATGTTCTTTATGAATTATTTACTGAATGCACTTTTTACCACATTAACCACGCGCTTTTATTTAGTAAACGTCAATAAAAATAATTTAAAAGTCCAATGAAAAATGAGCGCTCATCTTAGCTTTCCCGTCAAGAAACCTATCCAAAAGTCGTGAATGTTATACACAAAATCCAGAAAAACTTAACTGTGGTTCATCTTTTTCATTTGACAGCGGTTATGTTCCAATTGCTATCCAGTTATGGTTTAACCATCTGTCAAAATGTTAGCGCGATACGAAACATAACAAAAGTTATGGTTCGGTTGCGATCCAATGCTGTTTTGGTTGAATTATTTTAGCGCGATTGTCCCCCTGGCCTCTCTTGTTACACACCATTCAACTTTTTCCCAGAGCCGAACGCATAGTTAGTTACACAATTTATTATTTTTTACATATGGTGCAACACGCACAATGGTCCATTGGAAGGACTAAGTGCGGAAACCAAACCCGTAATATAGAACATACATATGGTGCCTAAAGCTTTAAGAGCCTAAGGATTAGACAGCACGATTACCTCAGTGGTCAAGCTATTGATTTGTCGCTGCGTGTAGTGGGTTCGGGTCCCGCACGGAACAAATATTTGTATGACCTACATACAAGTAGTTGTTCCCGGTCTGAATGTTTTTGTATGTGAGTTTATATGTTTGTAAACACACCCACGATACAGGAAGAATTCCTAGTGTAGGGCAAAACATTATTTTTTTTAAAGGCTTTTTTTCTAACTGACTTTGATTGTGACATCTGATTACAATTTGATTCGTTCAATGTACATTTGTATTAGGTTATGATCTGCCTGCAAATTTTTTATGTCTATTGTTGTTTTCTTTTGGCAATATTTGGCAGTGTGTAAAAAAAATATCTACAGTACTTTATGCCAGACAAGCTCTAGACGTAAAGACTTGTAATTAACTGCCTGACTATCATACTATTTAAAACCATTGTGTGTGAAATGCCTTTTATGTATGTATTTATGTGGAAGATTTTGCATAGGCAAATTAAGTTAAAATTATATTATGAACTCGTATACTAACAAAGTAGTAGGAACGCTTTGTTCCTAGATTACGTCTATAGTCTCTGTAAATGTTTGTAGCATAGCTTACGAAAATAAAGATTAAACTAG
This sequence comes from Sesamia inferens, assembly GCA_037179545.1. Taxonomy (NCBI): domain Eukaryota; kingdom Metazoa; phylum Arthropoda; class Insecta; order Lepidoptera; family Noctuidae; genus Sesamia; species Sesamia inferens. The sequence goes on along the minus strand of CM073933.1, from coordinate 13,005,121 downwards.
CGTATCCCAGTCATCTTTTTGCTGCATCTCTATGGAGGGCTTGTCAATACCTATTTTCTACTCCAGGACATCTGCCCTACCGGCTATTTGTAATACGATAAACATGGCTAGCCCACTGCGACTACCCTGCAAGCTGTAACTTCGAGTCTTTCCTGTATAACTTCGTTACTCACTATATCCACAAAAGAAACACCGAGCATAGTCCTTTACGTAGTATGCTTAGCGATTTTAAATTAGTGGGCCAGTCCGACTGTCAGGACTGTCAGTGTCCACGTTTCGTTACCGGATGGGTCACCGTATTGTTAACACATACTGGTTGCACTAACCTCGGGAACTACTGGTCCGATTTGAAAAATTCTTTTTGCTTTGGATAGCCCATTAATCCAGGAAGGATTTAGTCTATATAACTTCACGCTGCAACCAATAGGAGCGGAGCATAACTAAACTACGCGAACGAAGTCACTGGCGGCCGCTAGTCTTTAAATAAAGGGAAAGATCGAAGGGACACATAGTACGCTTCCAAATATACGCATGATATTATAATCAGCTTAAAATCGTCCATTTAATATAGGTTTAATAGAATCTACGAATAATATCTCTGCCCTCAGCTTAACTAGATAATACCTATCTACGATTCATGTTCATCCGATTAAGACTCGATATTACCGACTATTATGGATTCACAGAATCCCTCCCTTTTTATTAAATAATGTCCTTCAGGAAGGACACGCACCTGTAACTTCGCTCTCAGTAAGGACTCTCTGAAGATCCTCATTCACTTTATATTTAGAACAACCTTCCCTTGGAATAACAGACCTTAAATCAATTACACACAGGTCAGTTTTCATCGCAAATGAAATTGTTTTAAACCATTACAAATCGCTTTTGTGATTCTAATATTAACTTTGTTTATATGATTGTAGAGTAGATTTCTGTTTGAGTGGAATATGATTGTATTGTTTTCATATTGACTTTGATAATATTTCTGTTTAAGTGGAGTATGTTTGTTTTGGTTTCGTATTGACTTTGAATATTAAGTGTTAGTTTACAAAATGTTTATTTTCAGTTGTTTAACAATTGAATAGTAAGGAGTTATTGTCATGGAGAATGGTAATTATTACTTTATTTATATGTATGAAATTGATATGAACTGGTAATGTTTTAATATGTCGGAGTCAGCTATAACGGAGCGGTGGGGTCGTCAGTATTTTGGTATGGTGGTAAGGGATCCATTTCGTAGGTGTAGTTTTGAATTAAAGCACGACGTGTAAATATACCTTCCAATCTTAACAATAACAATTTAAATAGGCAAACCGACAGTTTTGCCTCGGACATGTGCCGTTCGACAGTTTCCAAAACGACCCTGTCCACGTGCCGCTGTCACAAAATAACGTCATAGCGCGTTTGCCCCAATACTACGTAAATTAAATGAGCAACTTTTCTTAAAATGATTTCGACGATCTACGACATATAGGATTATCATGTTTTCTGTATCGTAAAACAATAGATACCACCTATTGTTTTACGATACAGAAAACGACCACCAATATATTATTGTTTTTAACTTTTTAGTATTTCATTTTAGTACAGTCAGTAACAAAAGTCGATTAACACCTTTGTATTCAAAATCTTAAATAAAAAAAATATATTAAAATCATAATCGATATAACTTTTCCAAGCCCGGTAAGCCTAAAGCCGAACCGACTAGTTACCGTCCCATCAGCTTACTGAAAGTTCTCGGCAAAATCTACGAGAGGCTTATATACAGTATGTTACGAAAACCCTGTCCGACCCACAAGGATAATAAGGGTTAGGTAAACAAATGACCAAATAAAATATAAAATTTTGCATAATCATCATAGTAACAATACTAATGAATTTTGAAATAATCTTTTTTACCAGCGAATTTACTGTAACTTCCCCAAAATTCGGGAAATTTAAAAAAGTGTAAACACCATTTTAGACCTTATAACTGTCGGCGGCGTCAGTGTGTCTAGCCGCCGACGCGCAAAGGAATAATTAGAGCTGTACTAGTTTTTGCGTAATAACGTCGCTACTATTCGAAACTTTTACCTGCTCGAATGATTTGTTGTAAAAACGCAGATTACCTAATGGTAAAAGTACTTTTTTTGATTATCGATTAATTATTCATAACAATATTGTAACACAAGTACCTATTATTAGTAAATAGGAACTAGAAAGGTCTTATGAAATACGATTTTAGGAGAATATTATAAACAATGTAAAGCATTTAAGTTCACCTGATTTAAGTTATGTGAAAGTTCTAAAATCTAAAGAATGCCATGCGATGTTGAATCGATGCGTGAAATTCTGAAATACAAAATTGATACCAAAAATCGATACGAGAAATATTTTGAATACTTTCACACCTCTAGTCAAAGGGCACCGCCGTGCAGTTAGAGTACCTATTTTTATGAAATAAAAATCATTTTTATTTTAAATTTATTAGTTTCGCGTAGACATTGCGTCCGTGAAGACGTATCGTTTATTGTGTGATCGTATAGTTTTCTAACGTAATGTAACCTGCTGATGGAAGGTACCTAGTAAAACTGCAATTGTGTTGTGTTGTGATCAGGTGTTGAACGATTCGGATGTGACTACTTCTTGGTCAATGTGGTTCCAGCATGACGGTGCCCCACCATATTTTTGCCGACCTGTACGTGAGTACCTCCACTATCAGTTCGGCGAGCAGTGGATTGGTAGGAGTGGACTAACATTGTGAAACACCGTGCTAATCTCGTGGGACGGTGCCAGGCCAGTATCGTTCTTAGTGAACGAAATATGGAACAACATCTCCGCCACAGCCATTGTGCTCATCGAATGAAATTCGAAGATACATTCGGAGGATCAGACGACCTTCCTACTTAAAAAAAGTTCTTTTCACGAGCTGCCTAAGTAGGTATCATTGTTTCTTTCTAGAGTCGATAAACGTGGTTAGACTACCAATACCTACATGCATGAGGTCAACTGAGGTCATGACCTGTGCCTGTGTTGCCATGAAATTACCTATTTATTTTATTTAAGTTATTTATTTTTAAGGGGGTATTTTTTTTTTTAGTTTAGCCAGGTTATGTACTCATTAGTAGAATCAGCTAACGATACCTAACAACACCTTCACGGGTCGGACAGGGTTTTTGTAACATACTGTATAAGCATCTCAGAGCCTACGCCGAGAACAAGGGCCTCATCCCTAACGAGCAGTTCGGGTTCCGTACCCAACACTCCTGTCCACAACAAATCCTACGCATCACTGAACATATACACGCAGGGTTCCTGCGTGGTATGTACACAGGCGTAGTCTACTTCGACATAGCGAAAGCGTTTGACAAATTCTAGCACAACGGCTTAATCTATAAGCTGTACAAACTCGGAGTGCCCGACCGTCTCGTTCTCATCTTACGGGACTTTCTGTCAAACCGCACCTTCCGCTACAAAATCGAAGGAGCGCCATCCGTGCAGGTGTTCCCCAGGGCTCTGTACTAGCCCCCCTCATTTTCACGCTGTATACAAGCGATATCCCGAAAAGCGGTAAGGCCCAAATCGCTCTGTTCGCAGACGACACCGCCATCTACTGCTCGGGACTCAGCCCTGACCGAATTCGCCACCATCTCCAAACCGCTGTCAACAAACTGGCTGACTGGTTCAAGAAATGGAGGATAGAAGATAACCCTCAAAAAAGTCAAGCGCTACTCCACACGAAACCGCGACTCAACGTCCCCACTCCACGACCCATCTCCATGTCTGACGAGCTGATCCCTTGGGAGAAGCAAGCCAAATACCTAGGTGTGATTCTCGACCGCAACCTCAACTTCTCAGAACACATAAAGGCGGTCCGCTCACGTGCCGCCTTCGCTCTGGGTCGACTCCACCCCGTCCTCAACCCGCGTAGCAAACTGCCGCTGTGCAAAATGCGCTTGTACACAGCGTGCATACGCCCGATTATGACATACGCTTGTCCAGTCTTCGCACATGCCAAGCCGCGTCATATCCATAGGATGCAAGTAGTCCAAAACCGTTTTCTTCGTAAAGCCACAAATGCCCCTTGGTTCGTCCGTAATGAGATCCTCCACCTTGATCTCAAAATCCCCACCATCCAACAGTTCATGAAGCGTCTTTCCAAACGCTTCTTTGACACTGCCGCCAAGCACCGCAATCCCCTGATAGTAGCGGCTGCTAATTACACCCCCTCCACCATCTCCAAGCTTCGCCGCCCAAGGCATGTCCTCACAGACCCTGATGACCCCATAACCCTCCTCCAAGAGGCCAATAGGGCCACTAGTACATCACACAACAAAAGACCGACCTACCGACCTCGCCGCCGAGGTCCATCGCGACGCGTTCAATGTAGTAGCCCCCTCCCCCGTCCCTCGTCCGATGAAGGTCAGCCCGCGCCGCAGCTGAGCCACATAACTTCCCAACCATGACCTCTGAGTTTGTTTCGGACGCTTCCTCTCAGAGCTAGTACTAGGAAACGCCGCGGTCATCAAACCGAATGTAAACAAATATTCGATCCAGCCTTCCCTTGCTGTTCTCTCCAGCGACTTCCTAAGCCGAGGTTCGTATCCCACAGGGGGTGCCCTTAGCGCGTAGTCGCTTAGTTTTTAGTTTTAGTAGCCCTGGCTGGAGGCTTTAAATTCATTTAAGGCATCCACAGGAAAGTCCGGTTAAGTAGTCACGGCCTCTCAAGGTCAACTACGAGATGCCATATAAAAACAAAAAAAAAATGTAACTTTTAAATAAGGAACAGTACTCTGATTCTTTCTGTCTCTTCTTTAAGTCTTGATCTGTTTTTTACTCTTGTCTTTTATAAAATGCTAGAAAAAAAAGCTAGGTTGTCTGTAAAAGATCGCTCTTAGCGATAAGACCGCTCATTGTGTCACCCTTTGTAAAATCTTAATATTTGTGTTCTGTAATCTATATGGTGTACACAATAAAGAGTATTCTATTCTATTCTAAAAACTAAAAGTACATTAACGAATCTCATAAAGTTAATCGACTTTTGCGGCTGGCTTTTGTGAGAAACATAAAAAAAAAATATATATTTATTTTCAAAATGACTTTTAGATAACTATTAACATCACACAATATTAACACTTTCATAAAAACAATTAAAAATAAAAATTTAAGAGTGACTCGTCGTTAATTCACATATCATCAACAGCTAGCCGGGTCGGTCTTCAAGGTTAAGCAACACTTGCCGAGGTGGGTTCCTGATTGGACGACCGTCCATTACATACTTCGGAAAACACGTTAAACGGAGAGTTACGGCTGGGATTTGTAGATTTTTTGAAAGTAGTTACAGGTAATCTAAAGGCGGAAATTTTGACAACCAGTCCCGCCAAGATGGGATGAGGGTTGTGGAAGACAAATAGATAGTTGCTCTATACATATAGAATAGTATTGGAGAAAACTGACTCGAAAACACTGGTCTGTATACCAGTGTTTTCGGGTCAGTTTTCTCCATGCGTTATATGCAGCTGCATACGATTACAGAAAATTTAAATGTTGTCCATCGGTTACAGAAAATTTAAATGCTTCTAGTGGTTCTGAAGGCCTATTCTCGTAATTTAAAACATTCAAATTTTACTCCTTGTTTCACCTCGGCGATAAACAAATGTCAAAATCGTGTTAAATTGTAGGGAAAAAACGTAGATTGAATAAATAAAAATCTCTTTAATTTTGACAGTGATATAAAATTTACTATAAAAGGACTGTTTCTATATTTAAATTTTGAATTTGAGATCATCTATAAATTTTGGGATAGCTGAATGTCATCCTGCACTAAGTTCAAAGTATACTAAGTTCCGTTTTGTAGCAAATGGTCACTCAAAAATCAAATTAGAATACATATTACTTAAAGTAGACAATTAAATAATGGCTACGTAATGTAAGATATCTGAGATTATGAACATTGCTATAGATTATATATACCTAAGTGACATAGATGACGTTCTACCAAGCAGAACGTTCTTTAAGCCTGATGTGACATAGTTACGACCGACTGTATACAGTATGTTAAGAAAACCCTGTCCGACCCATAAGGATAATAAAGGTTAGGTAAACACATGACCAAATATAATATAAAATTTTACGTAATCATCATAGTACCAATACAAATGAATTTTGAAATAATCTTTTTTTCCCGCGGATTTATTCCAACTTCCCCGAAATTTGGCAATTTTTAAAAAAGTGACAACACCGGTATTATTATGAGGGAATAGCGATGCGATCACGCGCCGCGTGCCCTGCCGCCCGCCGCCCGCGGAAGGGTGCTTACGCACATTTATTAAGTTACCTCTTTTTGCGAAATAATATTAATTTTTTTAGGGGGATTTTTTTTTAAGTTTAGCCCGGTTTTGTATCCATTAGTAGAATCAGTTATCGATACCTAACAACACTTTCACGGGGACAGGGTTTTCTTAACATACTGTATAATAATAATATTAATTTCATAAGAACGTTTCAAGAAGGTGTAGATTTATTAAAGAGAATTTCCCGTACAATTATATTTCGTATAAGTAATAATGGTTGGGAATTAGAGTATTAGGTAGCGACTCGCCCGAACTAGGTTTTTTAAAACCTGTTCAGGTAATCACACTATCATTGTAGGCGCCCCAGTAAAGCACGTACATCTACCGCGCATTTGTCACGGCTTATTCAACAAACAAGGTCGGTCTACGCCACAAGTAAATTAATCTCCGACCACACTCTGGTAAATCTACGGGACTTACCTGGGACTCAGTGTGCTCCGTCGCGACGTGAAGTCCGGAGAAGTCGACGCGCGCGCCGACTTTACAATGACGTCCGAAGTCTTCAATTCACTGACTGTCCCATACCAGTCGACACACACCAAGTTCCCTTAATAGGGCACCAAAGCTCACCAACGTAAGAAGTTATTTAGCAGTGTCTATCACGCCCGACAAAGATCGCCAATGAAACCACGTTTCCGATTCAAATTCAACTCAATTTACAGGCGCACTGTTACGTTTTATAGTTCAAGTAAATACTTCAAAACACGGGCAACAATCGCGACAAACTATACAAAACGCGGCCGGTGGATTTATTCCCGAAATTCACTCGTCCGAAACACGCCACGCATGCGAGGATTTCGTCAAGAGTTCAAGCAACGGACCTTCTCGCGGCGAGGTCGCAAAACGTTGTGATATTTCAAGTTCAAGCAAGGGACCCCGTACGCGACGGGGTCGCAAGACGTTGTGTGTCATAAGCGCGTCACCGATCACCACAGATTATACCAATTACGCTAGCCCGTACCGGTCGTGCATCTATCAACTCGACTAACTAACAATCGGACTTGACCGATAAAACGAGCGCGAACAATCATCATCATCATCATCTCAGCGTTAATCTCAGTCGCATCCGAAGCTTTATCGGCTTTGGAGTCTGGGGTCCGCTTTACCAGTCTAACTGCTGACTTTGGCTAGACTTCCATAGTTTCCATGAAGCGACTGCCGTCTGACCTCCACAACCCGAAGGCAAGGCCAGGTCATCACATTATATGTAAATTACTTTGGGGCATGACTTTGAAATAAAACTGGTATTAAAAATAATTAAATAACAATTTTCAAAAAAAAAAAAAACTCATTTTTAACATTAATACCTAATACTAAGCCTATGTAAACAATTATCGCAGGATTTTGACGACAAATACACATACTTGTAAGGTCTACAGGTAGTTATTCTGGATCGGGATGTTTGTGTATGTAAGTTTAAATATTTGTAAACGCACCCACGATACAGGAGTAATTCCCACTACAATTATTAAATTTTCTTTTTTAATATTTATAAACTAGTGCTTACCGCAATCCCGCCTGATGGTAAGCAGCGATGCAATCGTTGATGGTAAAGCGCACTAGTTTATCAAGAACCTATTCACTCAAAAAAAAAAAAAACTGCGTGAATAGGAAGGAAGGCGGCAGTTCAGCGAAGTGATGCAATGTTAAACTCAATAACACGACCAACGATGCTGCGCCAGAGGGAGATTGATCTGGACAGCCTCTACGACCAAACTTCCGAGACAACAACCTTTGGCGCATCGTACCCGGCACACATCGCAACACAACTGCTCAGACCTGTCCTCCGTACGGCTTCACCAGACATCATGCCGGAATACGACGAATCGTTTGGCGGCAAGACTTTGTCTGGTGGGTGGTTACTTCTGCCGACAGCCGATGTTATGGCCTACCACCAAAAAAAAAATCAGACTCTCGGACTTTTGACGACACGTAACGGCTGGTCGATGTCAAAGATCCACGTATGAGAGCCAAGGACAAAAGCTTAATGGGCTTTCCGAGGCATCTAGGGGTCTTGGCATGTAAAAATGGTCACCGAAGTTCGGGCCAACTGCGACAATCGTAGCTCAACCCATGCGGCTTATTACATACATATAAGCGCCTTTCAATAGTCAAACCCCTGTCTTATACAAAAGCTTTTTTGACTTATTCAGTAACTAAAAAACAAACAGAATATATATCACAGGATAGGCAATAAATAATTCATTTCAAGACGTTATTTCGAGACGCTAATACCATATTACGAAATCTGTTTGAGTTTAGCATTCGTGTCACTTGATGCCGAGCACTCAGCAGCTACTGAGTAAAGTATTGTCATAAATCACGCCAAACAACCCACGAATATGATATCTTTGTGTAATTAATTACGTACCCTTGTATATGTGTGTAGGTTACTTGTACTCAATGGTTTCACCAAGGTATGAAATATTTATTCCACTAGTTGTGACTAGTGTTTTCATGTGTCGTTTACTTGAAACAAGTTAAAAGCAATCGTGTATTTTATATCGCGTACATCGAGGGACTGGAAAAATTTACCAGCGGCGGTCCTCCCGTCTGATTACAATTTAAGTATCTTCCATGCTAGAGTGAACAGGCTCCTAATAAACTAGTGCGCCTTACCATCAATGATTGTGTCACTGCTTACCATCAGGCTGGACCGCGATCAAGAACTAGTTTATAAAGTAAAAAAAAAAAGACTTCATTGTAAACAAAACCTTTATTACTTTTGTATAACTCATTATGTTCTATTTACTTATAATATATCAGATGTAATTTTTTTTCTTGAAAAAATGGGTTAGGTAGAGGTGAAGCGTATTCCTAATGTCGGCAACATTTAAAAAAAATGATATAGGTATACGTACGAGTTAGGTATGTACCTATCCTACGAGTGTAGTAGTGATTGGGTGGTTGTTTATTAAAATCAATTTACATCTGTTTCAAAAAATCATCCGATGTAAAAGAGACTCCAATGGGGTCTTATCAACATATGATACATAAATCCCTTTTACCCCTATAAAGAGAAGACTGTACTCGCTATTGAAAAATGCTATAATAGGTACTGTATCTATATGAAATATTGTAGAAGAGAGAAAGAAATAACATTTTTTATGTTTTGTATGAATAAAGTATATAGGTGTGTAATTTTTTAAATAAGTATTTTTTATTTTTTTCTGTTTACGTTTTGGTGTTAGTTTATGAAATTGGGTAAAAAAAATTAATAATATAATAATAGACGTGATATAATTACCAATTGTAATATGTGGGCTTGAATTTATACATCATCATCATCAACCTTTTTATCGTCCCACTGCTGGGCGCAGGTCTCCTCTCATACAGAAAAGGATTGAGCGTAATCACCACGCTTGCTCAATGCGGGTTGGCGATTTCAGACTTATAAAGTCCAGGTTCCCTCAAGATGTTTTCCTTCACCTTCAGTCAATGGTGTCCAAGATATACTTAGAAAGTACATATAACTTTGGAAAAGTTACATTGGTACTTGCCTGAACTGGACCGCGCACGAATACTTGAGAGGCTGGTGTTTTAACCACCAGGCCACCGCCAATTTATACATAATCAGCTTATAATATTGCCGCTCCTGGGTCCCAGGCCTCCCCTCAGTGAGAGTTCAGTGCGGGTTGGGAGATGTTGTTACATTTCTTCGAAGTTTTGCTTCTAGGACATGCCAGTTTCTTTTACAGTTTTGAGAGCAGTGGCGATAAAATAATTTGCATAAAGTAATGTGTCTGATGGGGTTCGAATCTATTACCTGCAACTTGTAAATCCCGGCTGATATTATTTTCTCGGTGGTAGGCCATAACAACGACCGCCGGCAGAAGTTACCACCCACCAGACAAAGTCTTGCCGCCAAGCGATTTGTCGTGTTCCGGCATGATGTCTGGTGAAGCCATACGGAGGACGGGTCTGAGCAGTTGTGTTGCGATGTGTGCCGGATACGATTCGCTAAATGTTGTTGTGTTGGGAGTTTGGTCGTGGAGGGTCTTCAGCTCAATCTCTCTTTGGCGCAGCATCGTTGGTCGTGTTGTTGGGTTTAACATTGCATCACCTCGCTCAACTGCCGTCTTCCTTCCTATTCGCTCACTTTTTCTGAGTGATCAGGCTCTTAATAAACTAGCGCGCTTTACCATCAACGATCGCATCACTGCTTACCATCAGGCGGGACTGCGGTCAAGCGCGAGTTTATAATTACTAAAGAAAAAAAAATACTAGGCCACCCCGCTCCAATTTCCGTCTATAATTTGTTCTATCGATAAGGAACTTGAATTAATTCATGTATGTAGTTAGGGTCCGAATCGATTATAAAAACGATAAAATAGTAAAATAGATCGTAATTATAGATTTAAACTATGGAAGTTTGTAATGGAATAAAACAATAAGCTACAGATACAATAGTAAGCATAATTTATGAGATTGGATCGATATCTGAACGTGTAAGAACCGAAATTTGCTAGAATATTTTTGAGGGCAATTCCCTCGGGAATTTCGAATATTCACTATATTACTGGAGGCAAGAGAACACGGACAAGTATACCAGGTCAATAATTAAAAAATATTAAACCATTGCTGCATCACGGGCTGTTTTGTTGGTATTGAAGGAGTGTCATATTATCCAGTCAGTAGATTGTGGGGGTGAGTTAGTTAGCTGCATCCTGTTAACCTGGTCTCCTACCCTAAGATAGTTTATAAAGGCTAGGTAGACGATTGAGCTGATAGCCCACCTGATGGTGAGTCTGACAATATCAAAATAGGCGACAGCTGCACTGAGATCTCAAAGATAATGGTGAAATTCCTGGTGTAATATCCATGTTACTTGTCATAAATATGGAGATATAAGGAACAGGATATAAAGTTAATTTATTCTATATAGAAAAGTGATAATGTTTGAACCAGATGGATGTTTCGTTCGTGGTTATTTAGAAGTTCGCGGCAAACTCTGCATGCGCGATGTAGCATTTTGGGTGATATCAGTTAAATTATAGTTTGTATGAAGCGATGTAGTACATGCTACCACATAGATGCTGTTTGGTGGTAAAAATATATTGGTTTGATGTTAGTACTACCCCGGACAAGCTCTTACAAAAAACTCTACAGCATACTGAAATCTCACATAAAATCTAATACTTTTATTAGGTAATTTTCTTATCTTAGCTTTAAAATAAACGTCTTGTTTACAGCAAACGTCTAATCTTAAATATTAACACACAAATCTCGTGGTATTAACCCACTCACGCCGCAGCAGTCCGTTTAAATAAACCAGCGCTCTCTAGGTAATGACAAGATGGCTCCAATTACGAGATAGCGCATACATTATTCGAGGGTTGAGTTGACGACCAGATGTACCTACATAATATCTTCATTTCAATATTACATCGTAACATGACCATTATTATAATGGAGATTGAGGATTTTAGTCTGTGCCTGTCATTTGTTTTAAGCTTAAAAACTCGTTTTGTTGATTGCAACTTTTCTTCTAAACACTGTCTCATCATCATCATTTCAGCTGAAAGAGGTCTACTGGTAAAAATATACCTACCTCCTTAAAGCACAAGTTCGGTGTTTATTGAATAAGGCGGGTTCCTGCAGCATTCACAAGATCATCGGTTCTCGTTATGGAAGGCCTGTTAACGCGTCTTCCAGTAGGCGCTCACCGCAACAATTTGGCACCATCGGCTATTTGTTCTGGGAGCAACGGGCCCTGACTCCTGTTACTTAATTTTTTTTTTTTTAATAATTATAAACCAGCGCTTGACCGCAATCCCGCCTGATGGTAAGCAGTGATGCGATCGTTGATGGTAAAGCGCGCTAGTTTATTAAGAGCCTATTCACTCAGAAAAACTGAGCGAATAGGAAGGAAGACGGCAGTTGAGCGAGGTGATGCAATGTTAAACCCAACAACACGACCAACGATGCTGCGCCAAAGGGAGATTGATCTGAAGACCCTCCACGACCAAACTCCCAACACAAGCCTGGTAAACCAAGAGCAACTCGATGCCCAGAATGAACTTGAGGTTCGTATCTTTACGGACGGGAGCAAGATTGGGGACAAGGTTGGTGCGGCGCTCTCCATATGGAGTGGTGACGTCGAAACCGAAGTCCTCAAACTGGTTCTCCCATATTACTCCACCGTTTACCAGGCAGAGCTTCTGGCGATATGCGTTGCAACTAGGAAAATTCTAGAACATGGCGCGCAGTCGTTTGGAATCTTCAGCGACTCCATGGCAGCCCTTCAAACCATCCGAAACTACGACCGACACCACCCGCTGGCAGTAGAGGCAAGGCCAAACTTGAGATTATTGTCCATCCAAAACAGGGCTGTTACCTTGTTTTGGATCAAAGCTCACGCAGGGTTGGCAGGGAATGAGAGGGCCGACGAATTAGCCAAGAGAGCCGCCGAAGATTCCGGGCGAAAGCCCGACTATGACTTGTGTCCGGTTTCATACGTCAAGAGATGCATTCGTACGGCAACTCTTGACGAATGGAACCGGAGATACAGTTCCCAAACAACTGCTTCAGTGACCAAATTGTTTTTCCCTGATGCCGTGGCTGCCTACAGGATAGTCAGGAAGTGCAAAATTAACTATGTTATCACACAAATTATGACGGGGCACGGTGGGTTCTCAGCATACTTGTACCGTTTCAAGTGTAAGGGGAGCCCATCGTGCATTTGCGATTCTGAAACTGAAGAAACTGTGCCACATGTGTTGTTCGATTGTCCCGTCTTTGACAGAGAGAGACTGGAGGCCGAACACTTACTAAACGCCACACTTGACGCCAAAAATATTTGTAAAATAATAGCGGGCAAAAATAGAGGAATCCTATTAGAATACTGCGTAAAAATATGTGAGAAAGTTATAATAAGAAATAAAAATGCATAAGCAAAAAATGTTTACACAATATTATATATAATATTAATGATAAGCATTTAAATAGTTGTTTGTTTGTATTTGTATTGTATTTAAATGTTAATGGAATCAAAATTAAATAAGAAATAAATATTAAGTAGCCCAAACAAAACGCAGTTATTAGAATAAGACTTAGTAAGTAGTAGCCGTAGGAATGTATGTTTAACTATAACTAGGAATAAATATGTAGGTAGTCTGATAAACTGTTAACGCACGAAAGTGAAGCTTAGTATAAGTATAGGCTCCGATTATGTTGGAGGTAGCAGAATAAAAAAAAAAAAAAAAAACTCCCAACACAACAACATCAGGCGCATCGTACCCGGCACACATCGCAACACAACTGCTCAGACTCGTCCTCCGTACGGCTTCACCAGACATCATGCCGGAACACGACAAATCGCTTGGCGGCAAGGCTTTGTCTGGCAATTTGGCAATACTTCGGATTATGTTCATTACAAGTAGTTTATTATTATCTTTCTATCTTCTTGACTATTCAAAATTGCCTGTAATTGGTTTATTTGAAAAACTGCTTGCGTAAGTCTTTAAATTCTTTCCTGTATCAAGACAGAATATATTGAAGCCCTCTAAAGCCAAAGTACTGAGTAAAATAAAATATTTAATAGAAAATCACAATTAATTACTTGAAAACTATTATCATAACGCGATATATAACGATGTCTGGTTGACATGAACTTGACATCTTTCAATTTATAATTCTTAGAAAGCCTGGACTGTCAAGGCAGCCTACATTAAACTTGAAAAGCAATCACTTAAAAGAAAAAAAAAACTAATGAAGAAATTTCTGTAGCCAAAATACTAGTACCTATATATGAGAAAAAAAAAACCAATTATCTGCTTGGTTGTTATGGGAATTTCAACAGCGCAAATGTTAAGTACAAAAGCTGGTAGGCAGTTTATCATATTACAATCTTCTTTAACACGTTTTTCAGCTCCCAAAGGAATCGGCAGTTGCCATTGCGTTAAAATATTGGAATATTGATAAGCACGAAAGTGGAAACGACTGGGAATGCTTCATTTGTGCATTTTAACATCGAAATATCTGAGCATTTATATTTTCATTGATTATGCCTACGGTGTCTCATATTTACTATAGGTACTTTTGAAAATTCGCAACACAGTAGGTAATCATTTGCTTCTACTTATATTTAACAGTAATTTACTGTATAATATTTAAAAAGTTTCAAACACTAATTATAATTATTTAATTCTACTTATAAAACTACCCAACGACAGTCCCATTTGTGGTTCAGGAGAATCTGTCCATTCTTTGGTTGCCTGGAAGAAATCGCATTAGCGATAAGGCCGCCCATTTTATGTTTTGTGTTCAATGTATTTTGTTCGATGTTTGATTGGTGTACAATACAGAATAATGTCTCGGTGGTAGGCCATAACATCGGCCGCTGGCAGAAGTTACCACCCACCAGACAAAGCCTTGCCGCCAAGCGATTTGTCGTGTTCCAGCATGATGTCTGGTGAAGTCGTACGGAGGACGGGTCTTAGCAGTTGTGTTGCGATGTGTGCCGGGTACGATGCGCCAAATGTTGTTGTGTTGGGAGTTTGGTCGTGGAGGGTCTTCAGATCAATCTCCCTTTGGCGCAGCATCGTTGGTCGTGTTGTTGGGTTTAAAATTGCATCACCTCGCTCAACTGCCGTCTTCCTTCCTATTCGCTCAGTTTTTGAGTGAATAGGCTCTTAATAAACTAGCGCGCTTTACCATCAACGATCGCATCACTGCTTACCATCAGGCGGGATTGCGGTCAAGCGCTAGTTTATAATTATTAAAAAAAAAAACATTTCACCAAAAAATTCTAAGACAATTTCTATGTTATATGTGGATTTTCACGAGTTTTGACGACTTCTATGTCGTTGATGGTAAAGCGAAATAATTTATAATTATTATGACATCGTGTCCAGCATGTAAGTAAGTGTCCTATTGTACGCGATATCCTAATGTCTATGAAACAGAACTACATTTAAACCTACTCCCACGGCGGAGTCATCATCTTGTGTGCATGTATCTATGCATCTCAAAACAAGTCTTTGTAGAAAAATTCTATAACATTCTTAAGCCCATTCCTGTACAGTACTTTAAATGGAGAACTAAGTATCCACAAACCAAATTACTATAATATGTACCTGTACAAAATATAATTAATTATTTACTAACCATGAACTACGCACATGCAAAAGATCTACATCTTGACCGCATATAAAACTGCTAAAATTTTATTTTATTTAACTTTTAATTTAGTTTTAATTGTACAGTCATTTTAATTTATTATATTAAGTATTTATGCACAGCTGGAAGCATGGGCTCAAACTAGTTCGTACTAGTTCAGGTAATTTAACAACTGCGCGCTATTTTAATTGTTAAGGTATCCGTTTTTTATAAATTAAGCATTTTTTTTAAATATTTTAGTTTACTTCAACATATAAATTAAATTCTTAAACAGCTTATTAGTATCAGCGAACAGAGTCTAAGCTTACAGAGTCAGGGCTCCAGAGAGAGGAACCTCCAGAAGCACCGCTCTAGTATCAAGTACGAGATCCAGCTGCCAAACGAGAGCCTCCTTAGGTGATGGTCGTGGCTCTCGGCTGTTAAGCCATTGGCTATCGAGACTATAAACAAGTTTATATCACTAAGTCTATATTCCACATGTCGAAAATCTCGTGAGCCAAGTCAATATACTTGATTTGTTTACATTTCTCGCCTTTCACGAGGTTTTCATGATAGGGGACGGCAATGTCATCAGACCTTATTATTATTGTATTAATAGCTTACTCGGCAAACGGTTTTGGCTACATAAAAAAATAAAAACAAAAGCATAGAAATGGGTCTAGCCGAACGGACGACTTTGGCAACAAACACCGCGAACACACGAGAATTTTTATATTAGATTATATCTAAAGACTATCTGCGCAATCTACCTATTTAAAATGGGACAGAAAAATGCAACTGAAGCGGATAGCAAGAAACAGCTGAAGTCTATTTATTGTATCTAATAATTTTATTGTTTATATTATTTAACAACTTAATGTTTCGTAAATCTATGTTTAAACATAAGTGCTAGCTTTGCTTAGTTTTTGGCATCTTTCAACTCTGTGAAATAAACTAGTGCTTGAATGCAATCCCGCCTAATAGTAAGCAGTGATGCAATCGTTGATGGTAAAGAGCACTAGTTTATTGAGCGTATTCGCTTAAAAAACTTATCCGTCTAGCTGGCTGACAAAATCTAAACGATACTCATAACTTTCATGAATTTATTCATCTAAGTATTAGGAATCTCTTACTTCCCAGTCTAAACATAATCCCCATATATAAAGCCTAACGGATATATCCGAATTCAGTGTAAAGTGCCAGAGTATACTGCCGTATTTCAACGTACGTAGGTACACAGTATAGTGTAAACAGTAGCGAAACTTTGTACACAACACAGCCGATACGGCGTATGTGCTCCGACGTACGATGTATGTGACTGATAAAGTATTGAAGAATAATAAATTCGGTAGTATTCTGGCTACTTTAGCTAGAACTAGTCTGAGGCATTGAGGCTTAAAATCAAATCATATAATAGTATAATCCTGACATCGACCTTGATACTCCGAATTGTTAAAAACTCTTAAGGACTTTACGAAGTAATCTCGACCTATTCCACAAATATAAGATTTCTTCCATTGTAACAATAATTTTAGGAGTTTTTTAAGTGAATTTTGTATTTAAGTAAATTTAAGAAAACTGTCTGGTTAGTGTACGATATATTTTTGGCTACCTATTCACACGTCAAAATGATTATAGTGAAATCGTAGCATGTCCGTTTGTGTTTTTAATATGTTTGTTATGTTTAGGTGTCTTGTTTTTATTGAACTAACACTTAGTTAAAGTTTGCTATAAAAATCACTTTAGCTTAAGGAAAAAATGTTTCATCATCATCGACTTTTTTATCATCCCACTGCTGGGCACAGGTCTTCTTTCATACAGAGAAGGATTGAGCGTAGTCACCACGCTTGCTCAATGCAGGTTGGCGATTTCAGACTTAAAGTGCAGGTTTCCTTAAGATGTTTTCCTTCCTCTTGTAATCAGTCATTGGCGTCCAAGATATACTTAGAAAGTACACACCTATAACTTAGAAAAGTTACATTGATACTTGTCTGACATGGAATCGAACCCGCATACTCATACTTGAGAGGCTGATGTTTTAACCATTAGGCCACCACGACTGTTTAAAGCTAAATAAAACTGAAAATAAAAAAATGTTTAAAGCTACAGTTTTTTCGCAACTATACTACTGTTTGCCGTCCACTTAGATATATCTCTGCGGTTATCACGTGAGTAGCTCTTGATAAATGGACCAAAGGCTACAAGCCAGCATATCTTTCTGGTTAATAAACTCTTACCCCAATTCGAAGGCGCTCTCTCAAAGGATTCGGCCTGTTAAGAGAAGCAATCTCGTCGATAAGGCTGTTATCTCGCTATCTCTGGTATGTTTAGATGCATGTTTATCACACGAGCTTGCCGATAAACGCACTTAAATCAAAGTCGTTTCGTCTTTAGTTTTGAGAGAGACGTTTGTAACACCTTTCAGGTTAAACTTAATACAGAAAATAGCGTCTGCTCGCAATGTTACTACTGCCATTTCTTGGTCTCACGATCTTCTCCGTTGCATCACATCTCCTGACCACGCTATTACTTCGTTTTCGATTAGCGTTCTTGCTTACTTTGTATTCTTGCTTGGCTCCCAAGAGTTCTAGCATAACGTTAATAGCCCGTAGTCTTGCTTAATGATTAAGCTATCAAATGCAAAATATTATTTTCAAATCAGACTGATGGTTCCAGAGCAGAACGAAGAAAGTCTCCGGATTTATTCTTCTACTTCTGCAGCTTATAGATGTCCATTGCTGGACAAAGTCCTTCCTTAAGGCTTTCCACAATAACAGGTTTTGTGCTGCCCCTATCCATCAGTTCTCCGCGATAAATTCTTAATTAATTTTTTACTTTGAATATTGTTTTTTAATGTAGTTCGAAATCTGAATTGTGTCTTACCCAAACAAAAACACAAAGCTTGTGGAACATGTCACCTTAAACAACTTTAGTAATGGCTAGGCACAGTATTAGTTTGAAAAAAAAACATCTAAAGCTGAAATCATTAAGAGAAATTAGTTCTTCAGCGTAAACGCCGAAGCTAAAAAAAACTAAAGCGTTTAGAATTAATCCAGATTATCAAAAACCAGGTGGATTTATTTTAGTTTCTGCTTTGTGGTTTAGAAAACTAACAGGTTGTTGAGGTAATTAGTTTTGATCGCACCGGTTTTCGATATTAAGCTAGAACTAAATTACCTAAACGTGATTATACTTGTACTAAGTTCAGTTTAAACGTATTAGTTTCGAGGTAAAATTTGAGCATAAATAAATGTTTATCGTGTATGTGCGTGTTTCAAGGTTCAAGGACTTGTTTAGAATATTTTTCATTATTTTTTTTTATTAAATGTCCTTCCTGTGAGTACGTGTATTTATGAACTATTTGTATAAGCGACCAACAGTTTATGTTTTATTATGTAACACTAGCGGCCGCCAGCGACTTCGTTCACGTGGAGTTAGTTATGCTCCACTCCTATTAGTCGCAGCGTAATGTTATATAGCCTAAAGCCTTCCTGGATTAATGGGCTATCCAACGCAAAAAGATTTATTTAAATCGGACCAGTAGTTCCTGAGATTAGCGCGTTCAAACAAACAAACAAACAAACAAACTCTCCAGCTTTGTATAAATACTAGCGGCCGCCAGCGACTTCGTCCGCGTGAAGTTAGTTATACTCCGCCTCTATTGGTCACAGCGTGATGTTCTAAAGCCTAAAGCCTTCATGGCTTAATGGGCTATCCAACGCAGAAATAATTTTTCAAATTGGACCAGTAGTTCCTGAAATTAGCGCGTTCAAACAAACAAACAAACAAACTCTTCAGCTTTATATATTAGTATAGATTTATATTTATATTTTATTATATTTATATTACGTTAATTATTTTTACTCATTCGTAAGTGGGTCTCTAGAAAACCATAACGTTTTCTTTGAATGGACATTTTCCTAGTTTCAACGATTAACTAATGCAGTTTCTAACTAGGCATACAATAGAAGGGTTATATCCTCATCATTGTTTTAATAGGGGCCTTGGCCCTGATGTTTTTGTTCACAAATTATTTTTATGTCATTAAGAAAAGGACAGAAGATAAAATGTTAGTTTAGAACCGTAATTTTTTTTTGTTTTAGTCCCCCCTTGATGTGAATTTACGTATTTTTGGTGGAATATCTTAGGAACTAGAAAGAAAAAGATAAGTGCATCTTTTTCTTTCTAGTTCCTAAGAGATTCGTAAATTTAAACTATAAATTAGTTTAGTTTGTGAACAAGAGATTCGGCAACATTTTTCGGTATAAAAGTTCATTTCGTGTTGTTTATATATTGCGATCAAAAGCGTAAGTAATAGCAAGCGATGTACACTTAGCGTGTATTGCTTTACCATCAGCATCATTAACCTGCCTGTGTACCAATTTATTTAGGATAGGCACACGTCTTTTGCTTGCACAATACTTTAAAAGGAGAGGGGTCGTGGCCAAATAAAAATAAACGCGAGGGTCGATCGAAAGTTAAGCAACGCTACTCGATTCTTTCGTGGATAGATGACCGTCTATTATACATCAAGCCACCTCTGTGCCTCGGAAAGCACTTAGTTTTAGGAAAACATTTGGTTTTGCCATTTATAGGTAGTCCCCAAAGGTAGGCCCCAAAAAGTTTGATAATAAATATTAGGTCCTTACATATGAAATTGGCGTTTTGTATGGGAATATATAATATATAAAGCTGGATAGTTTGTATGTTAGAACGCGCTAATCTCAGGAACTACTGGTCCGATTTGACAAATTCTTTTTGCGTTGGTTAGCGCATTAATCCAGGAAGGCTTTAGGCTATATAACATCACGCTGCGATGATGCGAATTTGCGACCAATTGGAGCGGAGCATAACTAAACCATGCGAACGAAGTCGCTGGCAGCCGCTAGTATAATATATTTATTTAATCAAAATATGTAGGTAATTCGTTTATGCCTTTTCTAAAAAAACATTAGGACGGGAATCAATAACTGAAGGCAGTTTGGACTGAACCATCGGAGTTGATTTTTGTTTAGCCTTTAAGTACCGACATGCCATCTTAGTTACATAAGTACCGACGTGAGGTCTGCTAGACCACTATAGCTTTAGTAAGGAAAACTTTCATATTACAAAATATTATTATTTTTTAAATGTGTCTATGTATTAATAATATATTTAGTTATTGTATAAATAAAACACGATAAAGAAATTTTTATATTTATTACTTATTATTAACACGAACTTTGAAGTCTTAATTTCTTTGGGAGAAAAAATTAACTTTTTACTTTTTTAATAACATTTACCAACTAAGTATTTTTTTTTTTCATGATATATGTTTTTTCTTAAAGATTAATAACTAAGAAAACAACTAAAATTAAAATTTAACAAAGAATTAACAAATTTCTTCAAAATTGCACGGCATCATTATAGGAATTATCACAATTTACAAACACTCTTTGCATACAGGCTTACTGCATTGCAGGCACACATGTTTCATGCAAATATCGCATTTGTAAGCAGTCTTACGCTTTAGTTTTGAAGGCAATAAAATTCAGATCTATGTCATCAGAATCTGACTCTGAGCTCTCATTTAGCCATTCAATTACCATCTCTTCATGATCCTTATTTTGAGGCTTAGTTTCACGTTTCTTCTTAGTGACAGGAACACTCTCATTTTCTTTTGAGGGTGCACGTTTCACACCCGATGTACCCGGCCGATTCATTTTTATGACTAGCTGAAAATAAAAGAGAAAAATAGTAAAACCTGGAAAAAATCGTCCCAAAAAAAGTTACGTAAGTACCGACGAGTGGTCTGTCAGACCACGCGCGAACTTATAAAAGACATAACTCACCAGAAACGCAAGCGCTGACACAACCACACTCCACGAACGTTGCCGGGCGACTGCCTGAGGGGTACACAAACGCGCGGGGGGTTACGTCTCTGTTAACAAATGAAACCACCGTATCCGAACGCTTCAAGTGTCTGTCAGACCACACGTCAGTACTTAAAGGTTAGTCAGGGGAATACGGTGGATGTCTTAACATTCTAATTGAGCTCCTTTAAGTTGGTAGCAGTCTGTTGTGCAGTGTGTGGTCTCGTGTTGTCCTGAAGCAGTAGTGGCGTTGTGCGATTGACCAGTCTCGGTTGTTTAGTGTTTAGCGTTTGTCGGTTTGCTTCACTCAATTCATGAGGTTGCCACCTTTCGAGTTTTCTTATCTTCCCAATTTGTTTCAAGTGGATTAAAACAAATTTATCACTAACACCGCAGCCTGCAGCTAACACGGACGTAGTTTGCGATAGATCCGCATCCACAATATCCTTCAATTCTTCATTGTCGACTTTGGTCTCCGGCCTTCCACGGGGATTGTTCTGTAGGTTGAAATTTCCAGGACTAAAACGTTGGAACCAAAAACGCACTGTGCTTTCTCTAGCGACACCACTGCCATCATCATCATCATCATTTCAGCCGAAAGACGTCCACTGCTGGACATAGGCCTCCCCCAAGGCTCTCCACGACGACCTGTTCTGCGCCTCCCGCATCCAGCGGTTTCCCGCGACCTTCACCAGGTCGTCGGTCCACCTTGTCGGGGGCCTACCCACACTACGTCTTCCGGTGCGTGGTCGCCACTCGAGAACCCGTCGGCCCCATCCGGCATCGGTCCTACGGGCAATGTGTCCAGCCCACTGCCACTTTAGTGTTGCAATTCTTCGGGCTATGTCGGTTACTCTCGTTCTTCTGCGGATCTCCTCATTCCTGATTCGATCGCGACGTGAAACCCCAAGCATAGCCCTCTCCATTGCCCTTTGAGTAACTTTGAGCCTTCTCATAGCGACACCACTGCCATACACATCATTAATTCTTCGAGCCGTTTCTGCAACACTGGTGTCACGGCGGAACTCATTGTCGTAAATAACGTGAAATTTTAAATTTTCCATTTTGTAAACTCAATGACGCAGAAAAAAAAAAACAATAGAAATACGGTTTTCGAGACACAAATTCGTGAGTAAATAGCTGTATAAATTTGAATTTGGAATTCTAAACTAAAGAGGAGATATTTGAGATCAAAGTGACTAGTACGACAAAACGCCAATTTCATCTGTAAGGACCTAAAAATTTTTTTTTACAATTCATACAGATTGAGCTAGCCCCAAAGTAAGTTCGAGACTTGTGTTACGGGATACTAACTCAACGATACTATGTTTATAATAGATACATATTTAGATAAACATCCAAGACCCAGATCAATCAGGAAAAGATCATTTTCCATCATGACCTGGCCGGGGATCGAACCCGGGGCAGGCGTTTTGACCGCTGCGCCACGGAGGTCGTCAACATACCAAGGGGTGTTGTGATACTCAGTAAATGGGTTGTGGACTCACTCTATGTTAAATATTATTCAGCTGGTTAAATTGAAATCCGACCATCACACTAATTGCGTAAGACACCATTACTATCAGTTGGAAACATTTTGAAGCTTACTGCTATTCCATTACTCCCTTTGTACTCGAAAATGTGTCTGCTGGGCAATGCAAATAACGCAATGAATGCATTTGAACTGTCAAAATGAAACCCATTGCCACTAATATTGTTTTACGCAATTATCCTGCAGCACCCTAATTTATTTTTTCTCTCTTTTATGGCTTCGCACAGTTTGTGCATTTAGCCAATGTCACGTAATGAATTATTCATGTCGAAAAAGACGGCCACGTGAACCGTCTTACGAGGGAGGTTTGAGACAAAGTCACCATGCTGCGAAATTTCACTGTTCTTTATCAATTATTTACTGAATTCACTTTTTACTACATAAATCACGCACTTTTATTTAGTAAACAATACTATAAATAATTTTAAAAGACCAATGAAAAATGAGCGTGACACTCAGCTTGACCTTCCCGCCAAAACTCAGCACCCTAATTATGTAACACACCATTAGTATAAGCTGGAATAATTTTGAAACTTATTGTTATTCCATTACCCCTTTGTTCGAAAATGTTCTACTCAGCAACGTAAATAACGCAATGAATGTTGTTGAAATGTCAAAATGAAATCTACTGCTACTGATAATGTGTTACGCAACTACCCTGCCGAACATAGTTGGGTAAATGTTACATAGATTATATTTATTTCTTTAAAGGTAAGCATAAGAATGTAAGGCGAAAAATAATTGTTATGGTAATAATATAAATATGTAACGTATAGGTAAAAAACCGGCCAAGTGCGTGTCGGACTCATGCACAAAGGGTTCCGTACTATTGATTTATGAAATTAGAGGATTTAAGTTATTTGTACATTATTTGGCTGTGACATACGGACGCACAGGATGAACAGACAGACACGACGAATCCATAAGGGTTCCGTTTTTTGCCATTAGGCTACGGAACCCTAAAAAGAGTATTGTAATCGCTCGATTTTGCCGTATCATTTACGTATTAGTTCAGTCATCTGTTTTCTTCAGCATAGAAAAAAAATTACCTTACCTTACCCTGACATATAAGAAAAACCAGCCATTGTGACTGGAAACTGGAAAACCAAAATGTGAGCTTACAACTCTCTAATCACAAACAATGAATATACTTTCACAGTTACAAGTATACATAGCAAGCAAAGCAATAATAATATAATAATTTCTTCGAATTAGGAAGGAGTTTTAGCATTCGCAGTTGATGTTGGCAGCGCTGTGCTGTTGAAAACACTTGTGCAGTTGTGTAGACATTGTAGTGTTTACTCGTAAAACACTTTAAAAAGGATTATGAATTATTTTACCCGTTAATCTGTGACGACAACGTTCTAGACTTACCGGGAACTTGCTGGAAACATCTGGAACATTTTAGACATTCCAATGCGTACACAAGACTTCATCCCCCTCCCACACCTACTCATGTACACACTCTGTTTGTAGAACACGAATTGCGTTCCGAACACATTTTTATATTTTTCCTTTCAAGTTAAAAAAGTTTCGTTGTTGGTACAATATTAAACCTGCCGGCTGTTTTGAAATTTACGGGATTACGACACGAGTGCGGCAATTTTATAGTGTTCCACTGTGAAATATTATGGTTTTTATACATTTTTTATTTAGTAGCAACCTCTATGCTTAAATAAAAGGAACAGAATGATCATTGCACGGTTGAAAGGATGAAAAGACTTTGTTTATGGCGCAATCAGAGCAATGAGAATTTCTGAGCAGTGTTTGGTTTATATTATTGCATCGCTCTGGCTTTGTTTGGCGATGAAATATAGCTATTGCTTACTTCTACTTTTCACGAAGTGATGTGATGGAGATCTATCAATTATGATATGAAAGACAAGAAAAATGATCAATCAAGTATAACGAAAACAAGATATACAAACAAAAGTCGTGATGGGAATTCATCTTTCTATGCTTTCAAGGGCGAACATTAAACTTACATTAAACTTTTATACTTGGAATAAGATTTATCCTGAGAATTTTCTTTTCGACTTTTTTCCACAAATAGAATACATCTGACTTTGGTAAAAACAGCGTTAGAGGAAGCAAAAAAAAAAAAACATTAAAACTGATTTTTTATTAATATAAGTACCGCTGTTTGTCTTTGCTTTACCCATTCGTTGACTGTAGTAGAAAATGTCTACGGCATTGAGTCTGCTTTTGATTTTTATCCTTAAAATAATCGAAAATATAAACATAACTACTGAATCGAATATTCTGCAAACTTAGATATTAATCGTTCGTATTTCAAACACTATCCAAAGGTCATTCTATACGCCTCACCAACTTTCATTTTATCGTTAAATGTCACTAAGCATTTCAAGTAAACAAGTTGAAATCCAGCTCAATGTCGCATATAAAACTGACTTCGCAAACTTACTCATTAAAACTAAGACTCAAATAAACGTTAAGGGTTTCACGCATTTTAAAATAGATAACTCGTCTTTGATACACGCGTCTGTGTATTAAGCTAAATTCGACCTAACTGGTAGCAAAAGTGAGTTTTAATAAGTCGTATGTCGAGTAGTGTTAATGATTTCTGTGTGTCAATAACACTGGTTGATCTGTGATGAAATAATCTTCCGAGCTGTCATGATGACCCATCGTCTTTGGTTAAGATAATTTTGAAGCTTCGGTAGAGAGCTTCGACAAATTCTGTTATAATAATGATTCTATGGCGCGGCGTAGCGTGGTTTGGAACTTCGCGCTACGTATCAAGCAGTCTTAATAAGTGTCTCAATTTGCCTTGAATTTACATAATTACTGCGGCTACTTTAGTACATTCTTAGTAATGTTCATTGTAATGTACAATTTTTTCAGACAAATATTCTGGAATTGCGATGGACTCAGTATGTTTATTGTAATGTAGCGGTACCTACAAACGCCACAAAATGAACGACGCGTCATACTGACGTCACACGAATTCTACATCTCGCAATCAGAGTTTACCGTGCAATTGGCATACATACAACTTGCCAATTTCAACCATCGGGCAAGTGCCCGCCAGAAATAACACCCGTCTGGTTGGAGGATCCTCCCTTTTCTATGGAGGATGAGCAAACTTTACTCCCTGTTCCTCATGCTTCCACATTGGTGACCCCGATCATGAACGTCAGCGCAGCCTTCGTGCTTCAACTTGAGCGTGACGTCACCATCATCACTCCCGCAAGCTTCATTGGCGAATCACCCACCCAGCCAGCACTCACTTCTTCAACGGGTATCCTGAACACAAGCATGCAGCAACCGCGCATACCTGGTCATCACCCTCAACCTCATCAGCAACCTCGACGCAGCCTCAACCCGGCGCTGTACGACATCCGACGCACTGGAGTACAACGCAGCGCCCCACCACCCCGACTCACTGGGGAATCTTCAAAGACAGTTCCGACTCACCGTGAACTACGCGGCAACCGGTTCCGACTCACTGGAACCTCAGCTGGCCTAGCAAGAATCACAAGATACAAGACTCAGCCCACTATCGACCTCCGGTCTCCGGAGGGGAGTGATGTAGCGGTACCTACAAACGCCACAAAATGAACGACGCGTCATACTGACGTCACACGAATTCTACATCTCGCAAACAGAGTTTACCGTGCAATTGGCATACATACAACTTGCCGATTTCAACCATCGGGCAAGTGCCCGCCAGACATAACACCCGTCTGGTTGGAGGATCCTCCCTTTTCTATGGAGGATGAGCGAACTTTACTCCCTGTTCCTCATGCCTCCACAGTAATGTACAACATTGTACAATATTTTCGGACAAAATATATTCTGGAATTGCGATGAACTCAGCACATGATTATCGATCCCCTAGATTTAAAAACTTTTCCTGGGTTATCAAATAAACATGTGTTGTTTCATAAAAAGTGTACTTGCGCTGTAGCAAAGGTATTTTTTTTTATAAGTGTCTTCGATATGCATTATACAGTTGATCGAAGATTATACTTATTGTGTCTTCTTACAATGTACGCATAGGTTAGTTAGTGCAATGTTTGTATGTACATATATTTATATGTATGTATGCAATGTTTACTTAGATAACCTGTATAGTTACGTGTTTGTATAATAAGCCAGATAACGCTTAACTGAACAAGTTTACACTGAAACAACAAGTTAGGCCACTGATTCTTTGTACACGTAAAGATATGAAATTATTTTTTAATGAAATAGATATTGCTTAATTATCATCAGCGTGAATTGTTTTTTTTCCATTTTATTTATTGTTACAAATAACAGTTACAGTCGTGACAAATTATTATCCACGAAGTAACATCGGATTATGGTAACGAACGCATTTAAATGAGAGAAAAATAAAAAGGACTTATTTAAAAGTAAAACACTGATGAATTGGAGGGAGCGGATGACGAAAACATGCGACTTATGAAAATAGAAAGATATTACGAAACCATTCTTCGGAAGAAAGTGAAAATCAAAGATGAACGTCAACGAGACGTTTGAATACGGAAAGCGTTAACGAGAGAAGTGGATACGAATGGATTTGTGTTGCTCGAAACTCAACACTTTTTCACAATTATTATAATTCTTTTCATAAGACGTTTTGGCATGCTGGATAAGCGGGTTGGTTTGGTAGTCGTAGAGCCAATATTTGTTCACGATGACGATGCTGCACGTTATCGCTCCAGTACCGTGGTGTGGGATATCCTATATGGATAGATGGACCGATGATCTTGAGAAGGTAGGGTCAGACTGAATGCGAAAGGCGGTGCACAGAATGTGGTGTCGCAACCTGGGACTAACTTACGATCAGCTGTGGACTGTGATGGTCTAGGTTGATTGATTATAATTTATCGTCATATGATCTTTATGAGCACTTACCGATTGGAAAAATATAGAAGCTCTTTTTATTGTCCTACCTATAAAACAACAGCCTTTTTATTTTCACAAAAACTCTACCAAATTGTCATGTTGTACGGACGACAGAAGGTCAAGCTACCCCAAACTGTCAGATATTCCCAATCAACCTTGAGTCTTAATGCTTTAGAGATAAAGTACAAAATCGAATACGGAAATCTGACAGATTGTAGTAGCTTGATGTGCTTTCGTCTGTACAAAAATTCTATCTTGGTAGTATGGGTACACGATAATTTCCGTATACATGCATATCTTTGCATTTTACGATTGAGCAATGGGCGGGCGCATTTATGGCAAAACGATATTACTGTACATTATGCGAAATTACGAGGCTCAGTCCTACTTTAAGCGATTGGTTTAAGGAAATATTTGTTGTTTGTCGTACGAGGAAGTCTGATAGAGGTATCGGTAACTAAAAGTTGCGTTTAATCGATCGACATGGTATATGCATGTAATGCGGAGGAATGAGCAAGGTGCCCATGGAGGAATTTTGAGCATAAATATGGATAGTTCCAAAAGTAGTGAGCGTTAGAAGAACAATGGATGGATTGTATAAAAGACGATAGAAAGGAAAGGATGTGATTCGGCAAACACCGAGATGAAAACTAATATCAAAAAACGAGAAAAACAATAATAGTGAGAGAAAAATCCATAAATTGACATAAACGTAGGAGAATTATCATGATGATAGTTGTAGAGCTTTTTGGTACAGGGACCAGAGTGCATGAATACCTATTGGGCGCAGTTGCATTATGGCCCGTAAAAACTTAGGCAAACGCCTTCGTATTTAAGAAAGCACGTAATCCCGTTGTTGG
The DNA here is from genome assembly GCA_037179545.1 of Sesamia inferens. Classification (NCBI taxonomy): domain Eukaryota; kingdom Metazoa; phylum Arthropoda; class Insecta; order Lepidoptera; family Noctuidae; genus Sesamia; species Sesamia inferens. The sequence continues at coordinate 12,976,551 of CM073933.1, read as the reverse complement.
TCTCTGCTGTTATAGACTTTTAACAGTCGTTACGGCTAGTGAAAAGCCCGAAAATTTGACAACCAAGGGGACCCATTACCCAGTAACTGGGTTGTGGAGGTCTGATATGCGGTCGGTTTATATTCATCTGTATTCGGTTAGACTATAGCTGACCCCAATGTAGTTGGCCTTTTTTTCCGGGGTGGATATCCTCAAAAGATGTCCGCCGCCCTGGGGTGGGCGACGGGGTGTGTCTGACTTTTACGGACTAATACCACCCCGGTGTCTTTTCTATCACGAGCACGCGTAGGGCTGCGGGAGACTAAATTCTTCCACGGCCCCACACCCTCGTGCTGGTCCGGTCTGTCCGGGCCTCGTCTCCTGCACGGGGTAGTGGGGTGTTAAACTAACCCACGCATCGCCTCAGAGGCGCGCGCCTCGGGTCCATCAAATAGGGGGCGGGATCTTCCCCATGTCCCTCGCCCCTGAACCCATTCATGGGAAGCGGAAAATGGCGTTATTCCCCCTTCCTCGCCGCCCGGTGCGTCTTCTACGGCCCGGGAAGGGAGTTGAGATCTCGCTATCCCGTTCCGCAGCTTCCTTCTGCGAAATCAAATCCTCGCAGAAGGACACCACCGCGTCCGACGACTCTGCGCTACCGACCATCCTCCGCACTACTGCCGGCAGCGTCAGATCGCCTCCTACTAATGTAGTTGGCCTAAGGCAAATGATGAGATGTGATGATATGTTTAGCCAACTGAAAGTAACTACAACTATTGTAAGTCCCAACACAAAAATGCTCATGTTAGATACGAAATAACTGTCCCTTTGAAACCGTTTACGAAGAAATAAAACACTCACTTCGCATTTAAGATAACTTTGTTACAAGGAAATGGTCTCTTTTCTTCACCCAACTTCTAAGTGGGCTATTTTGTAAAGGACAATGTAATTTTAGAGTTTTTATGATTTTCCTATCTTATTACAGGGGCCGGTCCTTGACATGCTTGAATGTGTTTTTATAGCAATATAGCTGTTGCCCGCGACTCCGTCAGTGTGTTGAGATAAAATAAGCGCCTGTTAAAATAATGGGAGCAATATGTACGTCCGCGTTTGCCCCCGTTTTCGCAACGTTTTTAAAACGTGGATAGATAACATCTCACTAAGTCTAGCAGGATGTTATATAGCCTATGTCCTTTCTCAGGCTCTAGACTATCTGTGCACCAAATTTCATTACAATCGGTTCAGTAGTTTTGGCGTGAAAGCCGGACAGACAGACAGACAGAGATACTTTCGCATTTATAATATTAGTATGGATTATATAATCCTACTAATATATTCTACTTCTACTGTAATATTATAAACTTTAAAAAAATATATGGATAGATGAATGGATGGGTTTATGTAATGTTCACGTGACGTTTCAATTTTTTTTTACTTTGTTTTTTTGTATGTGTAAATGTACTGAATTGAACGCGCGGCGTAGCTAAAAATATGATAACTGCGAAAAATTTTCAGTAGGATGGGTGTTTGTTTAGTTTGTGAGTATTAATGAATGTTTCTTAGTTATTCTATCACAGACAGCATTTGGTTTATAACCGTACGGGGGCCGAGTCTGAGCAGTTGTGTTGCGATGTGTGTCGGGTATACGCACCAAATGTTGTTGTGTCGGGACTTTGGCGTTGGAGGGTCTCCAGATCAATCTCCCTCTGGCGCTGCATCGTTGGTCGTGTTGTTGGGACCGCTTAACTACCGTCTTCCTTAATATTCATTAATTTTTTTTGAGTGAATAGGCTCTAAATAAACTAGCGCAATCTACCGTCGACGATTGCATCACTGCTTACGATCAGGCGGGATCGCGGCCAAGCACTAGTTTATAATTATTAAAAAAAACAGAATTGACATATAGGTAAAATACAGTTTGTCTTAATATTCCCACAGGATCGACATTTTTGAGAGTAAAACTGTAGTAATATAATAAAAATAGAAAATATTAAATTTTTGTAAGTTCATCTGTTACGGTTTCATGCTAAAACGGCTGAATGGATGATAAACTTGCTCATGAATAGACCACGATTTGACCATGACTACCTTGATGAGAAGTGAGTTTTCTGAGGAACGGAGGGGTCTCCCATTCATAGAACTTGTGCCACAAGTTCGCCTTTTCACTAGCCCACCATTATTCACAAAACACTGAAATAAATAGGGAAAGTGAAATTCCAGGGTTCTAAGCTTGGCGCTTGTATCTCTATACATTTTAGAATACAGAATTTCTAAATTGGACTAATTAAATTTTCATACTTACTCAAGAACCTTTTTGGCCTTAAAGAAAAATAAATTCTTTCTTTCACAAAGTAACAAACTTTATGAAAGAAAGAATTTATTTTTCTAACTTAAAAACGTTAGCTATTTCTAAAGAAAATAACGTTTGTTTTGTTAATTATTTATGAATGTAGGACGCGAAGGAAATTAAAATATTCTGACGTTAGTACTTAGTTCATAAAGCTCGCGTGCAATTGAGCTTGAGAAATGCTTATGCTTAATTACAATTTTATGCTCATAACTACTCGTCTCAGTTACTTCGTTCGTGAAATTATTAATTGTCTCTACTTTGTCTTGAAAAATGTACCCGTTACGCTAACTAAGTTAAATTCGTGTAGGTAAAGAATAAAATTTTCTGAACAGAATGAACGCAATTTCCGAATGTAATGTAATATTATAGACCACTAAATCAATTTCAGTAATTTTTAGACCAAGGATTTATATAAAAATAATGTGTTTTGCTAAATGACAGCCGATTGAGCTAAAGGAAATCGAATCTTCTTTCAGGGCGATAAAACTCAAGTTATGGCAGTAATAGTTTGGTTGTTGAACTTACATATTGAATTGTATGAGGTCTTCATTAACTCGCTTTTCTATGATTCTAATTGAATTGGCGACTCAAAAGAAGCACGTTGCTTGACATGGGAAGTCAAAAGTAGGTTGTAGTAAAAATATATGTTTAAGTTAAACAGATTACATTTCATCAAAAATATTAAATGAGAACATGTTCTAAATGCTTGTTATGTGATGATCGGTGCCTGAAATGCTTTAAATCCTGTCTCATCCTATTCAATGTGTACCTTTTATCAGTCCACTCCCAACTTGCAAAACAGTCTCAGAATTCGCACTTTTAAGAGTCTTAAAGCGCTCTTATATTTGTTTCAGAACAAACCATCGATCCTATATTACTCTTAGACAAGCCAGTATGGCTTCAAGAACGCTCAGTCTCATAGCCAAGTCTCATATATGTTTATAAGAGCATTTAATAAGACTAGTTACACTTGATAAAAACTTACTCTTAATTTGGTATTTTTTAAGGTCATTTGATTTTATATTAGACTTGCTTGAAATGCTGTTCCAAGAGGTCAGACTAATATCAGCATAGCGTAAGAGTACTGTGAGTACGTGCATATCTGATCTTATTTGAAACTAATATAAGATCAACAGCGCTGGATAAGTATAACTGAGTAATTATTTTGGAACAACATTTTTACAATACAAAAGACAAGACCCATATAAGAGCGTTTGATGTTAGATCGATTTCAGCAATAACTACTCTTAATATTTTTAAGAATAATTTTGCTGGCCATATTTTCTTTAACATTTTAAAATTTATTAGTTATAATGTATGGAGAAAAGTTTTCAAGAAGTACAACAAAATGTTATGGAGTTATCTTTAGTATATCGAAAGCTAAAATAAGAGTAAACAATCTTATGTTACTCTAATAGTGCGCTTGTAAAATGCAGCTATGCATTATACGAGTAATGTAGGTAGTAATGTAATGCAGGAAAACCAGGTCTAATTAACAGTAAATCATAAATTCCCATACGATTACATATCTTAAATCTACTTTTACATAAACAACTTAGCATAAATATTATAACTTCACGCAGCTTTAATTTGTTTTCATTTCAAACCAAAGGAATACTCACGAACTTTGGCTCCATCTGTTACGGTTTCATGCTAAAACGGCTGAATGGATGATAACCTTAGACCAATAAAAGCCTATGCAGGCTTATAAAGATACTTACGTAAAAGCAATATTAGCGTAAGTCGGCTGAAAATTATTTTGGCTAGACTTCAGTAAGTGCAAACATTATTCAATTAGACTGATATTAGAATGATATAAAACTAAATATGTTTATAATATTGCCCAAACGCGGGTTTATATCATTAACTCACTGTATGGGAGTGACGTAAGAGCAAAAAAACAGTAGTCTTGAGATTGTTTTAATAGTAGTTTTTGCTAGTTGGTCTATCACTTGAAGGGATACAGTCTTATACCACGATTACATAAGATGCATTAAAGTTAAGTTAATGAGGAAAAATAAAATTATGTCCTTCGTAAAGGCACTCATCGCACTTAAAGCAAATGCCTCGTCGAGTACATAAGTAACGCTAAAACAACGTTTAATTAGAAACAGTGGGAACATTATAGGTTCATTAGGCCTAAGAGTACATTATACAATCAATGAGCCAGGGTGAAGGGTGTTAATCACGACGTTGGTAATCGCCAAACCACGAGCCATCGTCACTTTTTATTCAAGTTCTCCGAACCAAAGTGAGGTAGAGACGTGAATGGGCACGCCATAATAGCGGCGGTAAGTCTCCTCTTTGGGGAGTGGCTAGAGAGGCGTCACGGCGTATCATCTTCCGCCTGACGCAGTTCCTCACCAGACACGGTTGTTTCGGGAGATTCCTGTTTCGTATAAGGCAGGAGGAAAGGCCACGGTAACACCACTAAGGGGATCGCCCTGAGGACACTGGAGCATACGGTGGAGGTCTACCCGGGTTGGGTAGAGTACCGCCGTGTCCTCTCGGCGGCGATTTCTCGCGTCTGGCCTTATCCAGGTCAAGTTCCAGAGCGAGAGTGCTTGGCAGGCCGTTACCTTCTTCTTCGATGCAATGATGCTGGCAAAGGAGGAGGCGGAGCGCGTGAACGAGCGGGAATATCAGCGCCTTCACGCATCTAGCCGCCGCAGGAGTTGCTCTGGTCGGGAAACAACATCAAAGTCACGGCCATGACGGTCAAGATCACGGTCCACGAAGACCGATGCCTGGGTCAGGCTTGCAGGTCGGTCAAAAGAAAAACTGGGGCCCTGGCGCACAGGCAAGTGAAGGAACACGGATGGGTTTTAGCCAGTAAAAGCCTGGCGCGCCCTTTCGCTCCGCCCAAAGGTTGTTTGTTGATTTCTTATCCACGCCAAAAAAAAGATAGATAAAGATAAAGATAAATTTATTTGCATGAACGTGGAGATCGCTGTTGGTCAGGTGAAATCCATTAAAATTATCTAGCTCCTTGATAGGTCACTCATCTATCAAAAGCTATAATGTTCCCAATGCTTTGACACAGGACTTCAATGTTTTTTTTTTTTATTAATTTATAAACCAGCGCTTGACCGCAATCCCGCCTGATGGTAAGCAGTGACGCAATCGTTGATGATAAAGCGCACTAGTTTATTAAGAGCCTATTCACTCTAGCCTTGAAGACACTCAAATTGTAGTCCGACGGAAACACCGCCGCCGGCAGATTGCTCCAGTTCCTCGATGTACGCGGTATAAAGGAGGAGGCGAAACGCTTCGTCCGGATCGTAGAGGTGTTAACAACATAAGGGTGGAAACTCGCCGTACGACGTGTCGTCCGATGGTGGAACGGAGATGGGGGAATTAAATCGTGCAATTCCCTCGCACACTCCCCAAAATGAATCCTATAGAACACCGAAAGGCTGGCTACTCTACGCCTGTGCTCTAGGCTTTGGAGACCAACTCGAGTTAAATCAGAGTCACCAATCAGCCTCTTCGCACGCCTCTCCACTGAATCCAAAGTGGCCAGGTGACACTTAGCAGCACCAGCCCAAATGTGGCTGCAGTACTCCACACACGAACGGACCTGTGCTTTGTACAACATTAGAAGCTGTCCTGGTGTGAAGTACTGCCGGACCTTTGCGATAACGCCTAGTTTTCTGGCAGCCACCTTGGCCTTGGACTCAATGAACCGCCCAAAGTTTAGGTTCGAGGAAATCTCAACATCCAAAAGCTGTGATGATGAGAAGAAGTAGACCGTAACTGCGCACGCGGTGCCCTTGCGGGTTGGTAGATATCACACGTCTTTGAATTTTTGGCTCCAGGACATGCGCGTTTTCTCCGGATATTTTCCTCCATCGTTTTGAGATTGTATACCTAATCGTTCATTTATGTAATCCTCTTTAAATAAATGCTCTACAGGAAAACATGTTTATGAATTGTTTAGGTTAAACATTTTTAAAACACAACATTATTGTATGGACTTTGACATAACACTGAGTAAAAACTTAAATACTTGTTTAAGTTTTTATGGTTAGACCCTTAGTGTATAATTTTCATACAACTATAAACTGTAATAAAAATACGTCATGAACTTTTCTTCGTAGCCATTGATTGTACCGATAACATATTGAGGTCCACTATTAAGCTGCCATTCATAAATCATTTAACTAATTTGTAGGGTAACTGCACGCGTCAAACGTACCGAGTGATTGCTTGCTCATGCCTGTTATGCAAATTCCGACCTTGTTTCGATATAAATACGCACGGAAAAAAATATTTTTAATTTTGCGAGCGCAAACTCTCATGATTGCTCTAACTTTTGATGGGATTATGGTTTAAAGTTTATATTTATGCGAATGGACTTTGAGTTAAGCGTCCGTGCAAGTAATAAAATGAAGAATTTCCGTATATATCTCAAAGTTAGCTATTTTCCGCCGTTTTAAGAAATACGGTTGGAAATTCAGCCTGCTCGGTTGCGGTTTCAAACGAAATTTGATGTATAATATTCTCAATAATCTTTTCCATCGTTTGCCAACGATGTTTGTACTAGAATTCGGAAAATTTCATGTAAATTATGTTTAGAACTGGTGGCCGTTGATGTTCGAGCAACGATTGGCAAGTTCGCCGTACTTTAGTGCTGTACTTAAGTAGAGTGACTTCTTAGGGTCATGTTTTTTGTTCATTCTATTATTTCTTTCTAAGTATATAGTCGAGAGTGGGATTGGTGGGGTAATTTTTGTGTGTGATGATAATAATATTAAAGGCTGATTGCTGTTCATACGATACATATAAAACATAGTATGGGTGTCGTCGATGAAGAGTGAGGATAAAGTCTACTGAATGATGACCATGGCAGCAGTACAGAAAAAAATATATTTAATACACAAAGTGGTTAGAACACCAGCCTCTCAAGTCTCAAGTATGAGTGTGTGGATTCGGTTTCAGGTCAGGCAAGTACTAATGTAACTTTTCTAAGTTAGATGTAAAGTACATGTAAAGTACTAAGTATATCTTGGACACCAATGACTGATAACAAGGTGAACGAAAACATCTTGAGGAAACCTGAACTTTAAGTCTGAAATCGCCAACTCGCATTGAGCAAGCGTGGTGATTACGCTCAATCCTTCTCTGTATGATAGAAGACCTGTGCCCAGCAGTTTGACGATAAAAAAGTTGAAGATGATGACAAGATATTGCCACAGTACGGGGAAGACTGATATAAAGGGTGTTGTTGATTTATTGACGAAAGATCGGTCAAGAAATGCCCTTCAAATATCAGCATCTGCCTAGCCTTTTCCCAATTAGGTTGGGGTTGGCTCCCAGTCTAACCGGATTCAGCTGAATACTGCCTATCCAACCTCTACACTGGGTAATAGGAATGTTTCCTGGGTAAAAAAAAAATGATTCTATTAAGTCCGTCATTCAGATTATAGAAAAATATTGGATACGTATATTTTGTTTTATCAAATCAATAAAAATTGGCAAATATAAAAGGCATCAAATATCAGGAGGGGTGGCTGGTGAAGTCACTGCTCGCTAAAAGTGTAGCGTGCAGTGACGTCACACGAGTTTTCAACGCACTGTGTCGCCTTAATTTTTTGTTTATATGAAAAAAGAAAAAAATACGTGTCTAGTATTTTATGGAAATCTGACTGACGGACTAATTAGTTTTTTTAGTCAACTACCCTATTACCTGATAAGATGCGTGTCGAACTTTCGGCCTTCTGACAACCCGTAACTACCATCAAAGATCTGTGGATGATAGCCGGGACCAATGGGTCTCAGTATGTAAAGATGGTCACCTATCCACAGACCAGCCGCGGCAAGCGTCGCTTAACCTGATCGATCGACCTGTGCGGCTCTTGTTGATTAGCCACCAGCCCCTCAACTCTATACTAATGTATAAAGCTGAAGAGTTTGTTTGTTTGAACGCGCTAATCTCAGGAACTACTAGTCCGATTTGAATTTTTTTTTTTGCGTTGGATAGCCCATTAATCCAGGAAAGCTTTAGGCTATATAACATCACGCAGCGACTAATAGGAGCGGAGTATAACTTAACCACGCGAACGAAGTCGCTAGCTACTGCTAGTGCTCTATAAACATTAATTTATCAATTAGTAACTTCGTAACATTGGTGACTAATGACATTTAAGGAGACTTGAGTCGCTGGGGAAATGAATTTAATCTAATAAATTAGGTCGCTCGGATGGTATACCTACATGTATTAAAGGGGATGCTGTCGTCCTTTCTCTGTAAATAATTAATTAATTTTTATTGCTATTATTACCTTGCTATTATTTGGGGTTTCTTTAGATTGCATAGGTAATGAAATCCTACTGCCCAATCATACATCCTACAAATTGACTCTATCACGCAAAAAACTACTGAACGGATTTTGATGAAACTTTACGGTAATATAGCTTATACAACGTTAGAATAACACAAACTGTATTTTAAACATTTTAAGGGTTCCGTACTTCAAGCCTCGGAATCCTTATAGTTTAGTCAAGTCCGTTAGATCGTCTGTCCTCGTTTGTTCTTCGGGAGTTATAGAGGCCTTTACGGAAACCTTGGTTCGTATGTCCGACTCGCTCTTGCCTTGTTTTTATTTTCATCTCATAACCACTATCAGAATACTTTGAATTATTACTTTCAATTTCAACCTAAAAATTTAAAATTCTACTAGATTTACTAACACCATTTATTTAAAAAGTGATGACGTCATTTTATTAATAAGCAACCGAATGCCAGTAACGATTTCGACATTGAAAATGTCTTTATCTCGTAGCAGTACCTAAGTATGATTTTCGTAGTGCATCGGTATGTGGTTGAATGTAGTAGGTATGTGAATGGTGCTCGTACCAGTACTTATATACCAGTTTCTCTCTCATCTCTCGCCGGCAGAAGTTACCACCCACCAGACAAAGCCTTGCCGCCAAGCGATTTGTCATGTTCCGGCATGATGTCTGGCGAAGCCGTACGGAGGACGGGTCTAAGCAGTTGTGTTGCGATGTGTGCCGGGTACGATGCGCCTAATATTGTTGTGTTGGGAGTTTGGTCGTGGAGGGTCTTCAGATCAATCTCCCTTTGGCGCAGCATCGTTGGTCGTGTTGTTGGGTTTAACATTGCATCACCTCACTCAACTGCCGTCTTCCTTCCTATTCGCTCAGTTTTTCTGAGTGAATAGGCTCTTAATAAACTAGCGCGCTTTACCATCAACGATCGCATCACTGCTTACCATCAGGCGGGATTGCGGTCAAGCGCTAGTTTATAATTATTAAAAAAAAAGTAAATTTTTCTTTCAATACTGACGAAATACCATTTTATACGCCATCTGGTGGTATTTTTAGAAATATTTATAAACAAAACTTATAGCGGCGTACATATTAACCACGTGTGACGAAACGCATATCCATATTTTTTTTTCTTTCGTCAAATGAAATTTAGATATTTAAGCCCCGGAATATCCCAGCTCTAGTTATTAGGTTAATATGTAGTTATAAGTTATTTTGATCCTTCTTTTATATTTATATAGTTTTAAAGTGTCTTTTGCTGTAATGCCATTAAATAAAGTTTCTTTCTTTCTACATTTCTGTTGATAGTAATACAGAGAAACGGTAGTATTCACCTTAAGGGAGCAGATAAGCTTGATTGAGGATAAGATTCTTTTAAAGCCTTCAGTGTAATGGTAACAATCGGTAACTACCAGCATTATCGCGTGTTGCGGTCAAAATAGTTTCTGCTATGGTAATTTTGCGTTGGATATAGTGCAATGACGGATTTGTTAAGGGTTGTAGGATGATTAGGGCTTTGTAAGCGGTAATGGTTTAACTCGACATTATAGTGTATGTATATTTAAATATGGTGTTAGCCTTATCTTCGGTTGTGTCAGATTGAAAATGGCTATTATGATCATTCTCGATGATTTTATAGTGTTTGCAATAATTTTTAAATGTGCTTTAGGACGTTTAAAACATATAGAAATAGAATAGAATACTCTTAATTACGTACGCCATATAAATTACAGAACAAAAATATAAAGATTTTACAAAGGGTGACACAGTGGGCGGTCTTATCGCTAAGAGCGATCCTTTACAGACAATCTTTGAATGGAATACCAAATGGCAGGAGATACATGTAAATTACTTTTTAAAGTGTTTAGAAACACATGACAGGAGTATTGTATTGGCACTTTATTCAATGTTAATAACTCCATGGTGTGTAAAACTACATATATCTCTTAGAGGACAGTATCTTTGTTAGTATGAATAACCCATATTATTTGGCCCACATTTATGTCCCATTATCCAATAAAAAACTATTATTCTTTTTTAAGCATAATTATTAATTGTTTTGTTAAATATTTACTTAATACCACGTAAAATAAAAAAAATAACAAAACACATATTGCAGAAACTTAAAATTGCCTTTAGCACAATAGTTTGTGTAGAAGGCGTTAACATCACACAAGATGTTTTCTTACAGATATATAACAGCTTATAGACTTAAAAGTTCCCTCTCTCTTTCTTCCAGACGCAGAAGGCACAGGCGGTGCGGACCTGCAGCGTAAACTGGACCTGCTCAACGGTACGCTGGACGCAGAGAGAGCCGAGCAGGCACGCAGGCAGATGCAGTATATCGCTCATTGTAAGTAGCAAAATCAGCATATAAGGCGCTTATGTGCGTAAAATGATGAACCTATATTACCCATATAATTCTAGTGTAGCAGCTTCCACCATTTATTTCAACTATGTATCACACTTGTTAACCTATGTTTTTCCACTGCGAGTAAAGGGCTCCCTTTGACAGCCTCCGTGGCGTAGCGGTAGCGAACGCGGCCGCTGCGCAAGGAGGCGCGGGTTCGAACCCCGCACAGTGCAAATGTTTGTATGCATGAATATGAATATTTGCACTGGTCTGGTCGTGCCTCGGAAAGCACGTTAAGCCGTTGGTCCCGGTTGCCATACGAACATCTAGTGGCAGTCGTTACGGGTTGTTGGTTCCCTCAAAAGTCTAACAATTGGTTTAACTGCAATGCTTAGATATCGCCTTCGGGTTGTGGGGGTCAGACGGCCGTCGCTTCGCGGAAAATATCGAAGTTTAGCCAAAATCAGCAGTTAGACTGGTAAAGCGGACCCCAGACTCCAAAGCTGGAAAGCCACGGATGCGACTGGGATTAACGTTGAGATGATGATGATGAGTAAAGGGCTCCCTTTCAACGTTCCACTCCCTTTTTTAAGTATATGTGCGAAGAGGCTGATTGGTGACCCTGATTTAACTCGAGTTGGTCTCCAAAGCCTAGAGCACAGGCGTAGAGTAGCCAGCCTTTCGGTATTCTATAGGATACATTCTGGGGAGTGTGCGAGGGAATTGCACGATTTAATTCCCCCATCTCCGTTCCACCATCGGACAACCCGTCGTACGGCGAGTTTCCACCCTTATGTTGTTAACACCTCTACGATCCGGACGAAGCGTTTCGCCTCGTCCTTTATACCGCGTACATCGAGGGGCTGGAACAATCTGCCGGCGGCGGTGTTTCCGTCGGACTACAATTTGAGTGTCTTCAAGGCTAGAGTGAATAGGCTCTTAATAAACTAGTGCGCTTTACCATCAACGATTGCGTCACTGCTTACCATCAGGCGGGATTGCGGTCAAGCGCTGGTTTATATTTTAATAAAAAAAAAAAAATTAACGTATTTTCGTAAAAAAAAATGACCAAAATGTTACAACATCCTTCAATAACCCGTCTATGGTTCGGTACAAATAAAAAAAAAACATAATGACGAGAAAAGTGGCTCTCGGCTCCGTTAAAAATATTATATATCCGTTTCAGTCAATGGATCCCTTGGTCATAAACTAGACTAAATTTAAGTGCAGTGCATTTTTTCTTCTTATTTCGTTAAGAAAGGGTACTTAGAAAAGTTACATTGGTACTTGCTTGACCTGGAATCGAACCTGCACACTCATACTTGAGAGGCCGGTGTTTTAACCACTAGGCTACCACCATTTAGTTTAATTAGTGAAAAAGTGAATAGGCGCAATTGACTATTCTTCACATTCCTGTTAATTTCTAGTAATAAGAGGTTTTTATCCATATGGATACGCCAAACCCATTGTATGTACGGACGACAGAATGTGAAGTTGCTCGAAAATGTCAAATATTCCCAATTGACATTGAGCCCTAATGCTTTAGCCATAAAGTTGAAAATCTAACAAAGAAAGACAGATTGTAGTAGCTTGTTTCTGCTGTCGTCTGTACCTTAAGAATACTATAACACTTACTCCGTTCTTATTTTGCTTTATTTGTGTATAACAGTGGTGGCCTAGTGGTAATGGCCGCGACTTACCAGTTGTAGGTAGCTCTCAATTGGGGGGGAAGGAAAACATGTCAGGTCATGATGAAAAACGATCTTTTCCTGATTGGCCTGGGTCTTGGATGTTTATCTACATATGTATCTATTATAAATATAGTATCGTTGAGTTAGTATCCCATAACACCGGTCTCAAACTCTTTGGGGCTAGCTCAATCTGTGTGATTTGTGTCCGTATATATTTATTTATTTATTTCAGCTGGTTATTCAGAGGACTCTGACTACACATCAGACCTCAATTACCCAGTGGGGCAGCATGCCAACTGCAGCGCGTCACAGTTTCGCAATCATGCGCACCAGATGCACACACCACAGGTAACTTACAATAATTATGACCATCATCATTGTTACTTTAATCTTATTTAATCCTTGAAATAGTCTTAATCCTTAAGATATATTTGTTTTTTTTTTGTTATAGTCTGTATTTTAAGTCTATTAATTCACATTACACAGAGTGGTGCTGATAATATAATACGACAATATAAGAAGCATAGGAATAATCCTAAACAATAGAAAAAAACCTATCGTCAAAAAAAAAAAAATGAAAATTTCAATTAAACTAAATCGTATAAAATAGGAAACGAAATATAACATGCTTTATAAATATTGGTTCACTGACCTCCGATCCGCGACAGCTCGATCCTGTATCGACTTTCTTTTTGGCGCCATTATTATTAAAGTTTAGCACCGCTACATGCGGTGGTCATCAACCTGTAAGCGCTTCCTTATCAAAATGTACATCATGTAGAAAATGTGAAAAATGAAAAATATTTTCCTGTGACTAACCTAATGGATATATTTACATGATTTTTTATGAGTAGACTGAGAATATGTTAAGGTACATAATGTTTAATTTATTGTCGTATTGTCATCACCACTTTGTATAATTACATAATGTACATATGTACCTCTACTGAAACTACTAGAGATTACACTTTTTTATCTCTTATAAACTTTTATTTTAATTTATGTCTATTTGTGGGCAGCGTTGTAGATTATATTTACATTGTCACTAAAATTATTATTGCTAATTTAGGTGTAAGTTCTTGTAATGTACCAGTTTGCAGTTCCTTTAAAGAAAACATAAAATAGAATAGAATTATTTCTTACTGGTAAACTTGTTATTAAGGATAGACATCTGTACCGCCGACGATGAAGCGATTTGCTTTCAATGATTTCCTCGTTCAGGCAATGTCCAAAAAAGTGAGCGCGTACAATACGCATACCACCAAGTAAGTGCTTGCTAGCTCTACTCTCTTCTTGTTAATCGACAGCTATAGGGAGGATATCCAGTTCATTGTTAACATCATCATTTTAGCCGAAAAATGTCCACTGCTGGACGTTGGCCTCCCTCAAAAACCTTCAGTACAACTGTGCTTCTCGTATCCTGTCGGTTGACCCTATAGGAAACCTTTCTTCCTACAACGCTACTATTCCGGTACGCGGTCGACTCCAGAACCTTTCGATCCCATCGTCCATCTGATCTACCCTGCAACTGCAGCTACTTCCTAAATTTGGCATTTCCTCGAGCTTTACCAGAAGTGCGAGGGTCACCAAGGCTAATAATTGTCACCTATACTTAGGACTAGACGCGTTCCGCCGTTTCACCAGTATAAATCTCGATCCAGTGAGGATACTAGAATAAAAAGTATTCTATATCCAAGCCAAGTTATGGTCTATCTATGTACTAACAATAAAATCCATTTAGCTTTTAGGTTAAAAGTATAACAAACAAATCGAAACTAACCTTAAAAACAGAAAATCAAATCCTTCTCTTTAACAATATTATGATAGAATTATATTGTATAACAAAATCCATTAGTTAACGTCTAGGTATATGTATATCCAAATAATCAAGCTAAATGACAAGCATTAGTTTTATAACAATGATCGGGTAATACAGTCAGGTAGATTTTGTGTTAGTGTCATTAGCTCCGTAGTTCTAATAGCCAACTGAAGTCTGTCGAGTTTATAGACTAACGAAATTTCATTTGTAGTGTTGGTAACATCTTAAATATTAATATAGACGTATATTTTTTATAAAACTGCAGTCATTAAGTGATATCAATTTTTCTAACCATTCCTCCACTTTCTAATTCCAGAGATCCTTGGAGGTATCTCGTGAGAATTCGTACGAGAGAGACGAGTACCACATACACGGGGACACCGACCCGCTATATTACAACAGCCAGCCGCGAACCAACAGGTTAATATATAAATAACACACTTGATAATCACATCAGATCATAGGACTATGATCATATAAGACCATTGCCCTATGATCTGCTTCCAGAACAGTAGTTCTAAAAGGGTTTCCACATCTGGCGCTATGTATAAGGGAACGAAAATCTTAAACACATTTGAATAAAAAACGTCTGCAGCCGTCATTATATTCTTCAAATAAAAGTTATCGAAGTATTGAAACATCAACCTTACGTACTGAAAAACAAAAATAATAATAAGATAACTGATATGCTGCTATAAGATATTCATATATGTATGTATGCAAGTTGAATGACATTTAGAGTTTTAGAAAAGGATTGTCACACGTATTATGATTGATAAACATAGAAGTCCACTCAGTTTATTCTATTTTTTTTTGTAACACTGAAATTGTTTTTTTTTTTGCATTTGTGTGAATATTGTGTTACAATGTGCACAGAAACAGTTCTGGGAACTTTATATGAGCATATAGGATGATTATGTTTCGAGTAGATTGTATAATATGAATATACACAAATTATTTTCACATATAAATTATAACTGGGTTTCACATACAAATGACGAAATTGTATGTATATATACCCTAAAGTTATTTTCTTATGCTAATTCCAGGATAGACACGTGGTCACAGCTGCACGCACAAGTGAGTGTGGAGTCAGCGATAACATGGAGGACCGCGGCTGACTGGCAGTCAGGAGGTGATGAAATTTTTTATGCCATGCAAATTGCATGAGACTTTTTATTTAGTGATAATTCGATATGCCTTGACTGTTGATAACAGATGGTGAGAATATATCCCATATGTATGAGGTGGGTGAATTAAAACCGACGAAATTTTGAATAAAACGTTGGGTATTCAGAGTTGTATACAGTAAGGGTCAAATTGCATTACCACTTTTGAACTTTATTGTTCTAACAACAAGTGTCAAAAGCGTTACTCCACTTTTGGACTCTCACTGTACATGTGTGATTTACGCTATAGAAGGATTGAACATGTCTTTTCCGAAAACATTCACACTACGTCTACAATCATCATTATTTATCTATTTTTTTCCCAATTATACTAGAAACCTACCCCGGTTTCTAATATAACAGGAATCAGCAGAATACCTACTAGTATTTTACAGGATCTGCAACTCAGTAACCTGTTGGGTAATATGATAACCCTTTGGAAAGGCTGGTTTTCATACTTTCAGGCTTGTGACTACCCATAACGGCTGTCAAAGAAATATGTAATGACAGCGGGGCCCAATGGCGTAACCTTTTTTTTTAATGGCTTTTCCATGTCAAGTTAAGACTGGCGTAACCTTTTCTTTGCCTACAAAACTCTTTACGTAATCTCCTCGGTTTACACATTGTAAAAGGGTATTGATAAACCCTTGTTATACACATCACCATCAACCTTTTTATCGTCCCACTGCTGGGCACAGGTCTCCTCTCATACAGAGAATGATTGAGCGTAATCACCACGCTTGCCCAATGCGGGTTGGCGATTTCAGACTTAAAGCCCAAGTTTCCTCAAGATGTTTTCCTTCACCTTATAATCAGTCATTGGTGTCCAAGATATACTTAGAAAGTACATATAACTTAAAAAGTTACATTGGTACTTGCCTGACCTGGAATCGAACCTGCACACTCATACTTGAGCGGCTGGTGTTTTAACCACTAGGCCACCATGACTCGGGACACTCAGGATTATTTAATTTTATTCTTATACACGCGCACATATAAATTATATTTCGGTTGTCTTTGAATACCTACCTTATTAGGTAATAAGGGCTTTTATCTGCAACTCCAGAACAATGCGTGTACTTTGCGTATCTTACCTTATTATTCTAATTTCCATTTTACAGAAGAGCAGCGTCGTCCAAGTCTGGAGCGTCAGAACACGCTGTACGATGACAACATGCCTATGTATGGGTACGAGACTTACAGTACCAGTATTACGCTCACGAGGTATTTTCTAATCAACATTCATACATTTTATTTGCCCGAAATGCTGTGGGCTAAAATAACCTCTAATTAGAGCTCCGGCACAGCTACAAGGCCTCACAGTAGACCTCGTTGAAGTTGGTGGGTCTGACTGGAGAAAACATACGTCAAAAATAAGTGGTCTACTTTAGATCTAGAAGATTGAATATTTTTTTTTTAATAGTTATAAACTAGCGCTTGATCGCAATCTCGCCTGATGGTAAGCAGTGATGCGATCGTTGATGGTAAAGCGCGCTAGTTTATTAAGGGCCTATTCACTCAGAAAAACTGAGTGAATAGGAAGGAAGACGGCAGTTGAGCGAGGAGATGCAATATTAAAATCAACAACACGACCAACGATACTGCGCCAAAGGGAGATTGATTTGAAGACCCTCCAAGACCAAACTCCCAACACAACAACATTAGGCGCATCGTACCTGGCACACATCGCAACACAACTGCTCAGACCTGTCCTCCGTACGGCTTCATCAGACATCATGCCGGAACACGAGAAATCGCTTGGCGGCAAGGCTTTGTCTGGTGGGTGGTAACTTCTGCCGGCGGCCGATGTTATGGCCTACCACCGTCAGAAGATTGAATAACAGCATTATGATGTTAATTTTGGATTTAGTTTATTTGTGATTTTCTTTTATGAATGGCAATAAATTCTCGTTATTTCTCTGTGCAAATCCTATGACTTACTGCTTAAACTGTATTTTTTTAACATTGTCTTTGTCTTTGCAGGGACCATACGCATTTATCTCAGCAGCCGAGTTACGAGGAGTACTACGACTCGACGTCGTATCCCTACCAGACGTCGTACGTTGGTGATGACTCTCGAAAGTGGGACAGCGGCGGCGGTGGTCAGTACTTCTACGATGACGGGCAAGTTCAGACGCCGACAGAGTGCGAGACTGTTATCAATAAGAGAAGGTCTTCAGTTGTTCAGTTGCCGCAAGTGCCGCCTAAACCGGTAAGTGAGCTAACATCAACAGTGCGTTTCTCTAACCGTCTTACCGTGATAACTTTGGTGATGTGAGCGTGGAGTGACCTGTCACCCCAACTAATGCTAAAGACACACAACGAATCGCTTGCCGGCAAGCGATTCGTTGTGTTCCGGTATGATGTCTGGTGAAACCGTACGGGGGACGGGTCTGAGTAGTTGTGTTGCGATGTGTGCCGGGTATGATGCGACAAATGTTTTTGTGTCGGGAGTTTGGTCGTGGAGGGTCTCCAGATCTATCTCCCTCTGGCGCAGCATCGTTGGTCGTGTTGTTGAGTTTAACATTGCATCACCTCGCTCAACTGCCGTCTTCCTTCCTATTCACTCATTTTTTTTGAGAGAATAGGCTCTTAATAAACTAGCTCGCCTTACCATCAACAATGGCATCACTGCTTACCATCAGGTGGGATTACAGTCAAGTATTAGTTTATGATTATTAAAAAAAAAAATGGATTGACATTGTCGACCACTCACTCTAGGCTCACTTTACGCAACTTTTCATGGTGATGTATTTATAAGAATTAATTGGCTGTAGTATTCTATGATTGCTAGGTAGGCACATTTTATTAAAGGTTCTACTGTATTTCTAATTTATTATGATTTAAATTTCATCAAATAGGTTTAAAAATCCAACTGTGGGAAGTCTGAATTTACTTAAAGAGGGCAGACTTAACTGAAAATTTGTGTGCCATGATATGGGCGTGAGATAAACAAATCAAAATCAAAACTTTAGTCAAATTAGCGTTAATACTTTTTGAACGTCATCTAAACTAATATATAAAGCTGAAGAGTTTGTTTGTATGTTTGTTTGTTTGAACGCGGTAATCTCAGAAAGTACTAGCTCGATTTGAAAAATTCTTTTTGTGTTGGATAGCCCATTAATCCAGAAAGGCTGTAGGCTATATAACATCACGCTGCGATCAATAGGAGTGGAGCATATAAAAAACGCGAACGAAGTCGCGCGCGGCCGCTAGTATTACATAAGACAGACCCTAAAACGCCCGTCCTTCGCCACTTCCTAGTGTTTTCGCTGGAAAGAAGAACGTGCGGAACAAACTCTCCAGTAGCACAGCTGTATGTTTAGTTAAAACCAGAAAAATGTCGTAAGTGGCAAAACGAGGATAATGTCATGAGAACAACACATGTTGTGGCAATCACAAATAAAAGAGGATAGGGGCAGCATATGACCCCTTCATTCTAGAGAAATGAAAACGGAATAGTTAACAAAAATAACTTGGCTACGTTAATCATACTAATTAGGTACATATAGTTCAAATAAATTCGTTCCTTCGACCCGATAAGAAATATTGAACAAATACAAAAATTGTTTTCATTTCTTACATTCGGAAAGTAGTGTTATTTGGATCTGATTATTGGGTGGAATATGCTACTAAAAATTATACAAATTACTATCCACTTAAGGGCCGGAATAAACTTTAAAAAAAGACACTGCTGTCAGCTCTGATTTTTTTATGTAAAAAAAAAACTAATAAAAAATGTTGCGGCCATGTGAGTTTCTAAACAGCTAGTGTGAACTTAGCGCAAACTTCTTCGAGCGGAATAAGACGCAACAATTACGTCATGAGTTCCATATTTAAAATAAAAAAAGTGGACATAAATTGGCGGGATACTAATTTGTTATAATTATATTTATCTGTGACGAAATTTAAAAAAAATAGTTTAAATAAGCAACTACTTTTAGTGCTTCAATCATTAACTCCCTTAATGAACTCTGTGTCCCTCTTCCTACATCAATCCCTACATTGTTAAGCTCCTTAAAATTTTAATATTTATAATTTAATATCTACCTTTATAAACATTTTTATTTCTCAACTCTCTGTTTTAGTTTCTGTTTAATATATATGCTAGATATATCTTATTTATTTATTATATTACCACCAAACCTGATCCTATTATCCGTTTTTCTAAAATTCCGTAATCCGTTCCTACGCATTTGAATGATTTTATTTTTTTTCCCTACCTTTATACTTGTAGTGGCAAATGCACAAATCGTGCGAGCCAAATAAAAGAAAAAACAAAATTAGTTTTAATTTCCTTAAATTTGAAATCAAAAGTAGAGTGCTTAACACGGGTAAAAGCCTCCTACTCTGACTATAGTTTAAATATCTCAGGAATTGATTATTTCGACCCTAGGTTAACAATCTACTATTTACTATAGGTTACAAGTTTTGTAGAAATATACATTTACTATTCTATTATTTTCTTATTGTTTCAGTTGGTGCCATCGTCAAGGTATTCCGACTACAATGAGATGGCGCCGTACAGGCCGCGGCCGCGAAGGTCTGCCGCTAGTCTTCCAGGTAAGCAGCTTAGTACTCCTACATTAATAATGCTTCGGCAAAATTAAGTATAGTAAACCTGAAAGCTTAATAAAAAAATCAATGTTGATCTATGTGGCGATGCTAAACAGGAATAATAATAATAAAAAAACGATTATTTTTTCCATCACATAATTAAATATAAGTCCAATACATAATTAGGTATACAAAAATACATTGATGTTGTGGAAACTGGAACCTGTACTAGGACTTCTCAGATGATCGCTATCAGTAAAAACAGAAACCTACGATGTTTTAATAATAATGCTTCTCCTCACGTCGTATTCGTCATAGCTGAGGATCGTGAAGTCCCTGTGGAAGAAGCTTTACCCTGATACACTACAAATGGTGGTACCATTTGTGTTTGTTGTATGTTGCGCGTTGTGTAGTAGAGTATCTAGTGTGCAGCGAATCTGGTCAGTCCATCTTGTTGGGCTGCGGTCTGTAGATTGTTTGCCATTTATCTTACCTAACATTAACCAGTACCGATTAAATTAATTTAATAATAATAATAAATTAATTGAAAAACGATAGTTGTACTCGAAAGAATTCTTAATATTTTAAGGGGCTTAGAAATTATGATTGATATTTATTGTCTGATTCTATTTCAGTAGTCGTCAATGACCCACAGTTGGGCAAATGCCTCCTTACTTTCTTACTACCTTTCTTTGTCCTGAGCTGCCGACTAGAACCGACCGAAATACTAGATACGTATTTTTTGTTTTTAATTAATGAATGTAATTGACAAATATATAAGGCATCAAAGATCAGGAGGTGGTGGCTGGTGACGTCACTGGTCGCTAAAAAGTGTAGCGTGCAGTGACGTCACACGAGTTTTCAACGCACTGTGTCGTCTAAATTTTTTGTTTATATGAAAAAAGAAAAAATACCTGTCTAGTATTATTTGGAAATCTGACTGACGGACTAATTAGTTTTTTTTAGTCAAATACCCTATTAAAGTAGTCCAGCTCTTATTGGTACACTTAGGGCTGAACGGCTGATAGTTCTATAGCCGAATAACTTTTATTTAAGTAATAAAATTTTCGTTTGATGACGAATGATTGTCGACTCGAATAGATAGAAAAAGGTTTAACATGGAGGTAGTATTTAGAGAAAACATTTTGAATGGAGAAAAGAGAAAACTTTTTCGTAAATTAATATCACCATTTACCAAGCTAGCCTTCTCCCAAGCATGTTGGGGTCGGATCCGGTTGGCTTCTGGCTTTGGGCTGGCTTGTCGATTGCCACCGAATACTGGTATTTTACATCCAGAGACTGCCTATCGAACCGCCACAATCCAGTTATTGGGTAATACGATACTTCTTGGGAGAATTAGTTGTCAGACTTTCGGGCTTCTGACGAAATATTGTCTTTAAAATGCCACAACTAACACATACCATCATAAATATCGGACTCGATCAAAATAAATATTTTTTTTTTTAATACGTTTTCTCCGAATTTCTCCTATGTCGTGGGTGAGTTGAGTACTTGTAGGCCATAAAAATATTTGTTCCGTGCGGGAATTGAACCTGCGACACGCAGCGCAGCAATTGATCGCTCAGCCACTGCACCAATCGTGTCGGTGTCTAGTTAGTTTTAAATATAATTATGTATATCTAGTTGGAGCTTAAGTGACAACAAAATGGATTGGTGAAAGTATAGACCTTGCAGACCGATAAACATAGATATTGCGGGTTCTATAAATTGTTTGAACGCCTTAAATGCTGCCTAAGCTTTCTGTGAATCAACGTGCTTCCTTTACAGCCACGCCATCGTCTACCCCGAAGCGGGGCCGCGCGCTGCCGGTCCCGCCGGGCAGCGAGTCTGGCTCGACACGCGGCAGTCGCGGCCGCCGCCTGCCTCAGCCCCCCACGCCGATGACGTCAGCTATGACGTCGTACGGCAGCTTCACGCGCCCGAGGCGCGCGCCTTCCGCCTCCACGCTTACGCACGTGCCTTACGTACCCGGTGAGCTGAGCTTACGAAGATTTTATTTTATTTTGTAAAGAAAAATAACTGTAACGCCATTTTGATTCGAAAATTCAACTCTTGCGTCTGCACAGTAATGTTTTGAAACTACAAGTAAGTAAAAATTTTATGTGGAACTTCCAATTTTAAAATCGTCCGAAGCTACTTCATGTTTCTTTCGCGTGTTCACGTTACACTTACAGGTAATAAGCATTTTTGGGTCGTTATCAAACGGAACGATTGATGATAACCACCCAACCGCATGTCAGATTTTTACTGATACTGACCCTAGAGGAGGTCATGCGGAAAACAAGCCTTGGAGTACTGAGTCCCAGCGTCTCATAGATTTCTTAAAGTCTCGGAAAGCTGATGTCGGAATTTGCTACCTCCCTCTATCAGCGCGACCACGCATTCTGGTTTATAGCATATTGCTACAACAATTGCTTTCTACATATGAGGACGCGACCGCATGGAGTTGCTTACACCACGAATTGTGGCCTTCGGGGCTTATTATTACTTCGAGGCCCGGGCATGACCTTGCCACTATCACCTAAAGATTGGTACGCACAAAAATGTACTCTACACGCATTGGACGGGTAAGGCTACGTACTCTTCCAAGGCTTTATAGATTTTTTTAAGCGTTATGTTTCGGTCGTATAGTTCAAAATCTGTAAATGAAAAAATCTGATTGATTTGTTAAAGGGACATTTTATGTTACAGAACCTGAGAAACCTATTCCTGATGTGAGTTATGGTTACGATAGCTTCGGGTTTCAGCAAGACTTTCAAGACACTGCCTCAGGCCCGTATCAAGATACTAATTATAATAATACGACGTAAGTACATTCACTATACACTACATACCAGTCATTCCCTTAATAGTACATCATGATAAAAGTGCAGTCAGTTGAAAATCACAACCGAGGCGATGTCGCTAGCCGCAATCACAGGCGATGCCTATAAGAAAGCTGTGGCTGTAATTATCAAAGAGCATGTGTATCACAGTGGTTAAAACACCAGTCTCTCAAGTATGAGTGTGCGGGTTCGATTCCAGGTCAGGCAAGTACCAATGTAACTTTTCTAAGTTATATGTACTTTCTAAGTATATCTTGGACACCAATGACTGATTAAAACTTGAAGCAAAACATCTTGAGGAAACCTGGACTTTAAGTATAAAAACGTCAACCCGCATTGAGTAAGCGTAGTGAATACGCTCAATCCTTCTCTGTATGAGAGGAGATCTGTGCCCAGCAGTGGGACGATAGAGAAGGGTTGTTGATGATGATGATGATGTCTATCATACGACGTTATACAATATATTTATGAAGGAATAAATAAAACTGGGATTTTTTATACGACAAAATTCTTATCGAATAAAACACAATACAGCTAAAAGAAATAGTACAAAATAATTTTGATTTATTAATCAACTGGCGCGCATCCAGTTGCACTTTCCAATTTTACAATTTTTTTTTGTCTTTAACTCGTTCGCACATAAGAAGTACAGTAAAATATAAACGGATTGAAACTAATAACTATAAAATCCCACTGTTTTGCTTGTCTAAAACGTGGAAGTTAATGTGGAGTTTCAGGCCGACTCTTCTCTTTAGGAAATGACAACCAAATAGAACCGTGCACAAAAACCAATATGGGCACAAATGATACTTCAAAAGTGACGTTTCATAAGTGGCCATGTTGGTTTATGTGAAATACAATAATGTATTTTTGATTTTACTCAACAAGCGTACCAAACTGGCATGTTTAGTGTAATAATTACTACAATAACAACTAACTGGACAAATATATGATTAATGACGTTGAAATTATTTGTCAGGAACTGTTTATATTTGGCTAGGTACTATATAATAAGTTCTGATAAATAAATCACCATCATTATCATCATTTCAGCCGAAAGGCGTCCACTGCTGGACATAGGCTTCCCCCAAGTATCTCCAAGACGACCAGGCCCGTATCCAGCGGTTTCCCGTGAGCTTCACTAGGTCGTCAGTCCACCTTGTCGGGGGCCTACCCACGTTGAGTCTTCCGATGCGTGGTCGCCACTTGAGAACCCGTCGGCCCCAACGGGCGTCGGTCCTACGGGCAATGTGCCCGGTCCACTGTCACTTTAGTGTTGGAGTAGGCCTAAAAATGAACAAGGACAAGACTAAAGTCATGTCTAATGCCCATGTTGTACCGACTCCTATAAAGATTGGAGACTCTGTTCTCGAAGTTGTTGACAGTTACGTATACCTGGGACAAACTGTCCAGTTAGGAAGGTCCAACTTCGAGAAAGAGGTCAATCGCCGAATCCAACTCGGCTGAGCTGGTTGCGGGAAGCTACCGCAGAATCTTCTCATCCGAAATACCTCAGTGTCTCGAGATAAAAGTCTACGACCAGCGTGTATTATCAGTGGTGACTTATGGAATTGAGACGTGGTCGCTAACAATGGGCCTTATAAGAAGGCTCAAGGTCACTCAAAGGGCAATGGAGACGGCTATGCTTGGGGTTTCACTGCGCGATCAAATCAGGAATGTGGAGATCCGCAGAAGAACGAGAGTAACCGACATAGCCCGAAGAATTGCAACATTAAGATAAATAGATATTCACAAATATTCATCCACTTTTCGCGTGATTGCACACAAATAGTATAATGTAATCATAAATAATGATGTAATGTGCAACCTATTTTTATATAGACCTTAGTTTGGAACAAAACAGGATGGAAGGATTATTGTGATTTTATTTCGTACAAATATTATATCAATGACGGATAGATTAAAAATAAATGTTCATCCACTTACCACAAAAGAGTAATATTTAGGAGAAAAAAAATCCGTGCAATAATTCAAAATAAATCAGTTTTTCTATCGGACCATAGAGTAAAACTGACGCTTAGGATATTTAAGACCAATAAAAAAATAAGAGAAATAACCGACGATACGACGAGATGATAGCTAATTAAATAAAATTAATTTATTTATAAGCCATTTATTTTTTGCATTTACAAGTTCAAAAGGAATTCTTATCGCAAATGTCAGCAAGAACCCCTGGTTTGGATAAAGGCCTCCAAAGATGCCCATGAGTGTCTATCTCGTGCTGCATCTGCCCAATTTGGACCAGTTGTCCCCTTGGGGTCGTCTATCCACTTGGTTTATGGACTCCTTCGGCTCCTTTAGCTCCTGGGGCCACTCTACGATGTCACTCTCACAGTCCATCTTTAGTCTGTGCATCTCACGACATGATATATGTTAATACATAAAAAAAGTTCCTGAATAAACATTACATACCTAATTCATTCCTCTTTCTAAACTGAATCTTAATGTTAATATTTGTTTCAGTTATGATTCGGATGGGATGCAACCATTCTTTGATGAAACGCCACATGCCACTCCGCCTGCAGCTGGTAAAAAAGCTTCCATTATCGTCTTATATAGAAGTCACATACTGAATGTCATCTCATTTCATCGTTTATTTATAATAGGAGTTCGTGATATCAAAATTATGTCAATGTCAGTAAAACAATTTGTAATAATTCACGTTAAAAATGAATCAGTTACATAAAAGATAAGAACTTCCGCACCGCGGAGTATAGATTTATTATGACCATCAGTTCTTTTTTATTCGTAAACATGGCAGATCGCGTCATACACTGGCTGTGCGGCGAGTTTTCATTTAATATTTACAAAGCTTTTTTCCCATTTCCAGCTCAAAAAACGCCGTGGACCGAAACAGAGACAATATCACAGTTCACATACCCTATTACTAGTGAAAACGATTCGTTATTACCAAAAACAGTGCCATCAACACTTTCGTCTTATTTACCACAACCGTCAGTTTCGAAACAACAGGATCTGTATCAACCGAAAAATTATCCGGATGTTGATTCGCAGTACGAAGTGCAACAGTATCAGTTCAACCAACAAGACCAGCAGTTTTATGAACCAAGTCAGTATGATGATAAACAACATATACAGGATTATCAGCAAGGACAACAACATCTACAAGATTATCAGCAAGAACAGGATTATCAGCAACAACGAGACTACCAACAACAGCAGGACTATAAGTATGATTCACAATTCGAATCACAGTACCCGGAAGAAGAGAAACAGCCAGTTTCCCAGCAGCTTTTTACGCAACAGTTTGAACAAGATCAGCAATATTTACAAGATCAACAGTATTTTCAACATGATGAACAACAGAAAGCACATCAATTGCCATTCCAACAACAGCAGCAACAAGATTTTCAATTTCAACAACAACAACAGCAATTGCAATTTCGACAGCAGCAACAACAGCAGCAGCAGCAACAGCATCTGTTGCAACAACAACAGCAAGCAAAACAACCAGCCCAACAGTTGCAAACAAGTGTAATAGCTGGTGCTGCTACTTTAGGTTCGTTTATGGCAGGAAGTGCAAAGAAGTTGGGAAGTTTCTTCGGTGCAGCTGCCGCAGCGGTGTCAGCTCCAGCAGTCAGCCAGCCTCCACACACAGTTCCCGCGAGGACTGCTTCAACAAGCCACTACACTTCATCCGTTGCTCCCGTGACTCCGTTCACAAGTACCATGTCCGCGACAACATCCGTCCCAGAAGTGTTGCCGTCAGTGTCAGTGTCTAGTGCAACTGTGACCACGTCTGCGCCAGTTTCTTTACCGCGAACTCCGTCTCTAAGGAGACAGGAGTCTATACAAAGACCTTCGGTGCGTCGTACTCGGACGTTACCTGACGCACCCGAAGAGTTAACCCAGCCGAGTTTCGACGAAAGTGCCTACGAGGACGAGTATAATAAGACTGAATACGATCAATCAATAGACCGCGACAGGACTTCTTTGGATAGGTATCGTGAAGATGACTTTATTCATGATACCATCCTTGAAGAAGTCCCCCACGAGAGGCGTATGTCGGAAGTACCGCCGAGCCCCAGCCTACAGAAGCAGGCGTCTCCGACGAGGACTGTATCCCAAATAAGGAAGCCTTCAGTTGACAGCTATCACAGTCAAACGCCATCGATTGTTGATCGCAGAACCTCGCAAAGTTCTTTTCACCCTGAAGAGAAACTTGCTGTCCCGACTACGCAAGAAGGTAATGTGGTTTTCGTTCTTATTTTATATGACATTCCTATTCTTATGCAACAAAATGACTCTCATGATTCATGACTAAAAACATTCATAAAATCAAAAATACAATACTTTTACCTAATAAATAAATTGAAAAGCACCCAAAGAATTAAAATATTATTAAAGGAGATGTTTCAGAAATGTTTGGTGCCTGGGTTAGCACTATATATAATGTAAATATTAGTATACACTATAGTTAACTGCTTTTTTATGTTAATTTCCTATACTTTGGTTTAGTTTTTATGTACATTCAATATAACTCGGTCAAGGAGTGCAACACAACTACTAATAGCGAAATAAGATTTTAACAGTGACATTTGATTGACGTATCTAAGGTAGAAAAAACAGATGGCTAAAAAATAAACAAAAAACATGAATTTCGAACATACGACAGCATATATTTTGTTACGTGTTAGTGCAGCTAGATTAGTGTCATTGGTTTTAAGAGGCGTAAATAACGACGGTTTGGCCGTTACTTAGTAAACAGGGTCGCAAAACAAAAACAATCACTAAAAGCTCTAAAAAAAAAAAACTCAAATCAACAATCACTACGAACACAACAAGAAAATAGATCTGTCAAAGTCGTCAATCAAATGTCATGGCTACCTTAGAAAGGGTTATGTCTCTAAAAACTTTTTTAATTATGTATAACTACTTGTAATTTTATTCAAATTTATTTAATATTATTTTTATGACAATCTATTATTTTTCCACTTTATCTTTATAGTATTATGGCAAACCCCCCCAAATGTTGCACACGACTAAGCCAAGGCCCCTAGTCCCCGGCAGCTCCGCTATTCCTGGTCATTGTGGTAGCGGCCAAGGTAACGGCGGGGCAAGGGGTGCGAAGAATCTCCGGAAGAGATCCGGCTACCACAAGCAACGACGGATCGACCTGGCAACACTAAACATGCGCACACTGCGGACCGACGAGAGGGTTATTGAACTGGAGGAAGAATTGAGCAAGTTGCGATGGGGTGTCCTGGGATTATCTGAAGTCCGAAGAGAGGGTGAGGACTCGATAATCCTTAAATCCGGTAACTTGCTCTATTTCCGGGAGGGCGACCATCAGTCCCAAGGTGGTGTCGGGTTCCTCGTCCACAGGTCCCTTGTCGACAATGTAGTGAAGATCGAGAGTGTGTCGACCAGGGTGTCGTTCCTGATACTCAGAATAACCAAACGGTATTCGCTGAAGGTCATTCAGGTATACGCCCCGACCTCGACACACTCCGACGATGAAGTAGAGACTATGTATGAGGACATCTCTAAAGCCATACATAGCTCTAAAACTCACTACAGCGTTATCATGGGGGACTTCAACGCTAAACTTGGTAAACGGAGTGGTGAAGAGCTCGGACTGGGAAATTTTGGATTTGGGCGTCGGAACCACCGAGGCCACATGTTAGCTGGCTTCATGGAGAAGGAGGGACTCTTTATGATGAACTCCTTCTTCAAAAAGCGTGAACAGCGAAAGTGGACTTGGATCAGTCCCGACGGGGTCACTAAGAATGAGATAGACTTCATTTTGACGACAAAAAGGCACATATTCAATGATGTCTCAGTGATCAACTCGCTCAAATGCGGCAGCGATCACCGTATGGTCAGAGGCACATTGAATCTGAACATAGTGTCCGAAAGATCTCGCCTGATGAAGTCCACGCTCCGGCCAGCACCCATTCAGATCCACAACTCCGAGGGTTTCCAGCTCGAGCTCCAAAATCGCTTCGAATGCCTAAGTGGCGACGTGGACGAATATAATGACGGGTTTGTAGAAGCTGTCCGTACGGTCGGGACTAAGTATTTTAGGACCCGCCGTACAAATAGAACTAAAAAGCTCTCGGACTACACTCTCGAGCTCATGGAGGACAGACGTGAGATGATTTTGCGTTCGTCAAGTGATGCTTGCAGATACCGGCAGCTCAATAAGCAGATCTCAAAGTCTCTGAAGCGCGACCTACGTCGGTATAATACCGAGCGTATAACGGAGGCTATAGAGCGAAACAGAGGCTCTAAAGTTTTCGCTAGAGATCTGACTATTGGGCATAGCCGGCTAAGCAAGCTGAAGACTGACGACGGCAAGATCTTAACGTCCGGGCCCGAGTTTTTGAGGGAAGTCGAGAATTTCTATGGACAGCTCTACACTTCAACGACAAGACCCGCATTAAATCTTGCTGAAGACCCTAGAGCAAGATTAACCCGACACTACACTGAAGATATCCCGGACGTCAGCCTGCAGGAGATTCGATTGGCTCTGAAACAGCTTAAAAACAACAAGGCGCCAGGCGATGACGGAATAACGGCAGAGCTACTGAAGGCGGGTGGTGAACCGATCCTTAGGGCCCTTCAGAAGTTATTTAATTCCGTCATAGATAAGGGAAAAACGCCACAGGCATGGCACAGAAGTGTGGTGGTACTCTTTTTCAAAAAGGGTGACAACACCCTTTTGAAAAACTACAGACCCATCTCACTTCTGAGTCATGTCTATAAGTTGTTTTCAAGAGTCCTCACAAATCGTCTCGCCTGCAGGTTTGACGACTTCCAGCCGCCCGAACAAGCCGGTTT
This sequence comes from Sesamia inferens, assembly GCA_037179545.1. Lineage (NCBI taxonomy): Eukaryota > Metazoa > Arthropoda > Insecta > Lepidoptera > Noctuidae > Sesamia > Sesamia inferens. The sequence goes on along the minus strand of CM073933.1, from coordinate 12,946,672 downwards.
CCGAAAAGGCTACAGCACAGTAGACCACATACATACGCTGCGGCAGGTTATACAGAAGGCCGAGGAGTATAACCTACCCCTTTGCTTGGCGTTTGTGGACTACGAAAAAGCCTTTGATTCGATCGAGACCTGGGCTGTACTGCAGTCTCTCCAGCGGTGCCAAGTAGACTATCGATATATTGAAGCGCTGAAGGGTTTGTACGAAAACGCCACCATGTCAGTCCGAATACAGGACCAGACCTCGAAACCAATACCTCTGCAGCGTGGTGTCAGACAGGGAGATGTTATCTCTCCGAAACTGTTCACCGCTGCATTGGAGGATGTCTTCAAGGTTCTGGACTGGAAAGGACTGGGCATCAACATCAATGGCGAGTACATGACACACCTTCGGTTTGCTGATGATATCGTAGTCATGGCTGAGACCGCGGAGGACCTGAGTACAATGCTCGAAGACCTCAGTAGGGCCTCCAAGCGAGTCGGTCTTAAAATGAACATGGGCAAGACGAAAGTCATGTCTAATGCCCATGTTGTACCGACTCCTATAAAGATTGGAGACTCTGTTCTCGAAGTTGTTGACAGCTACGTGTACCTGGGACAAACTATCCAGTTAGGAAGGTCCAACTTCGAGAAAGAGGTCAATCGTCGAATCCAACTCGGCTGGGCTGCTTTCGGGAAGCTACGTAGAATCTTCTCGTCCGAAATACCGCAGTGTCTCAAGACAAAAGTCTTCGACCAGTGTGTGTTGCCAGTGATGACTTATGGAATTGAGACGTGGTCGCTAACAATGGGCCTCATAAGAAGGCTCAAAGTCGCTCAAAGGGCAATGGAGAGGGCTATGCTTGGGGTTTCACTGCGCGATCGAATCAGGAATGAGGAGATCCGCAGAAGAACGAGAGTAACCGACATAGCCCGAAGAATTGCAACACTGAAGTGGCAATGGGCTGGACACATTGCCCGTAGGACCGATGCCCGATGGGGCCGACGGGTTCTCGAGTGGCGACCACGCACCGGAAGACGTAGCGTGGGTAGGCCCCCGACAAGGTGGACCGACGACCTGGTGAAGGTCGCGGGAAACCGCTGGATGCGGGAGGCGCAGGACCGGTCGTCGTGGAGAACCTTGGGGGAGGCCTATGTCCAGCAGTGGACGTCTTTCGGCTGAAATGATGATGATGATGATGATCTATATAGTATACTTTCATTTTGGGCCACCATTATGTACATACGTACATAATGGTGGCCCAAAATGAAACATCTCCTTTTCACTTTCAGTACTAAAACCACAATAAATTATTGTCTTCGGTTATTTAAATAACCTCTGATAAAATGGCCATGCCTAATAACAGAAAAGCTTCATTTCGCAGATTCACTCACGGATAAAACTAAAGTTACGTTCCAAGAAGAACGCACAACTTACCACGAGGTACCTGAAGTGACGGACGGCTTCCATGAAGCTGAACGTTTATACGACGATAATGTCGAAGAGTACCGTGACCATCACGATACATACCAAGACGATACCTTTCGGGAAGATAGGGAGAAATTCGATGACCAAGAACCGTTCCAAGAGACGGATGAACCGTATCATGAAGAGGATGGTGTGTTCCGCGAGGAGCAGGGCAGGCCTGAGGAAGATAGATTGGAGTTCCAGCCAGAACAGCCAAAGTTGACGCCGAAGCAGAGGTGGCATCGTGCGTACAATAAGATCGTGATGAAGCTGAACGTGAGTACACATTTCAATTATAACGATGGGTGCAGAAATAGGAATCTATGTAAATTGGTTATTGTATTTGTACATTAATTTGTTTCTGATTTAATTTATTCAGTTTATTTGGCGTTTTATTTTATCATTTCATTTTATTTCAATTCAATTTCATTTCATTTTATTTAGTTTTTTTATTTCTTTCTTTGTTTTCCTTTTATTTCGATTATTTTTTTTGTATGTGTCTAAACTATGAAAAAGAACAGAACTGATACTACCAAATACTACGAAATCTGCAGCCATCGTCAAATGATTAATATTTAATTTGTTATTTCAATATTTGCGTGAGTTTTTTTTTTTAAACCGTGGAGAATTAAATCATAGCTTTCACTTAAAAGGACCAGGTAAGTCATAATCACTGAATGTTAATTTGAAAATAATTACAGGTAAAATTTGTCGTACATTGTTCCAATTTAATGACCAGTAGTATAACACATATTACAGCAGTACAATTAGGGAAATAACTTACTATGTTACGGAAATAAAACAGGTTTTTTACGGCAACAAAGTCACTCGAAGTGACTGACGTGAATGCATATGAGGCTATTATAGATAAATATACGTATTTTCTTGTAGATATACTTATCAATAAGTCACAAGAATTCCAGTTTCATAGATATGTGGTTAATTTTTATTTTATTTATCACTTTAAGTCAATTTGACTTTCTTTTCAAATTGGAATATAGAATACAGGAATGACGTTAATTTAAATTGAACTCAACCATGTTATTATTTTTACACCCGAAATTGAATCTTATGATACGCAATAACCAAGTTATTTAAAGATATTGTGTAACCATTATTGGCATTACTCTACATATATGTAGGTAGAAACACGATATGCTAAACAAGAAAGCCACATCCAAATTACATCAATAAACAGAACAATATTTAGGTACTTTACTTTAAACGAGTCTTGTCACATGACACAGCATTTATTTGTTATGTAAAAATACATTTTATGTGCAGCCGAATTTATTTTAAAAGGAAACAATTAATAAATCTAAAACACATCAACCAAACAAAAAACCCATTTTGATGTAATTTAAAGCTATCTCTTACCCAATCCTCAGTGCTCGTATTGTACGGAAAAGTGGCAAATAATTCTACACTAAGAGCGTCTGGCACAGCAGGGGTCGCCCATGGATTACCCCCTACCGTGTTTATAGCCTTACTGACAATTTACCCGATACTCTAATTACGTCTCAACATCAATTGAGGTTATCAAAAGTAGTGTAGGCAGAATGAGGGTCAGAATAAGAAGAAAATGGTTTTATTGTCAATAAATATTACTTATTGTTTGGAGAAGTCATCCATTATGGTTTGCCATTGTGATTTCTTAACTATCAGTTGCTAAGCAAACAAATACTTGCAGATTTTTTTAAAAAGCTCGTTTGCAACCAATTTTTTACTTGCCGCAAAACATATGTTTTATTTCTTTCTTATCTAACTTCATTATATTGAGAGATTTTGAGGAATATTGGGTTTCTATTTGTTACAAAAATATTTTTTATGTTTTAACGAAATAATTAAGCAATATAATCATCAAAACGTGTATATTATACTTGGTAAATTATATGTTAAATAACCCGTTTATTTTTTTTACTTCACAAAGTTTTTAGACTTAAATCAGTTTGTGCCAAACGGTGAAGTCACACAAACGATGAAAATAGTAGTTTATTTTTGACACAACAGCGCACTATGATAACTATAGTTCTGTATAGGTACAGTAAGGGTTCAAAAGTGGAGTACTACTTTTGACACTTATTGTTAGAGCAATAAAGTTCAAAAGTGGTAATGTACTTTTGACCCTTACTGTAACTACATTCTAAACTTCGACTCGACGTATGAATGCAAAACTCAGCTGTTCGTATAATATACTAAGTGCAAAACCTTGTATGTGTTTAATACGGGAGTGAAACTGTATAACTTACTATTTCAGTTCATTGCTCTACTTTCAAACTAAATGTTGGTACCTCCTTTGAAATAAATGATAGGTCATGTATCGTAACAAATACATTAGAAAATTACAATAAATCAGTAAGGCTCTTTTACGTGTGCGCCTTCAATTATAACACAATTTAATACATACTTTATTTTTGTACTACAAACATTATTATTACTACGCTCACTAAAACAAATCAAATCAAATCAAATCAAATAGTTTATTTGTGATGCACAGGTACATAAATAATAGGTCTTACAAATAGAAAGTGAGTTCCTGCTGTGATCTGCCTCACAGGCACACAAATTCATTAAACAATTACTTAAAATATACAGAAAAAAAAAAATTAACAAAAAAAAATAAATAAATAAAAAGAAACAAAAAATACTATTAACACTAAATGTCACTATATGCACTCAATGTCAACCCGCATTGAGCAAGCGTGATGATTACGCTCAATCCTTCTCTGTATGAGAGGCCTGTGCCCAGCAGTGAGACGGTAAAAAGTTGATGACGATGCACTCAATCAAACATCAACAATACAGTCAAGTCATTTCAAGTCTAAGAATTCCTTTACTGAATAAAATGCATGTTCATTAAGAAATTTAAATAATCTATTTTTGAATTTAAAGATATTATTACAGTCTCTAATGTCCTTGGGAATTTTACTGAATATTTTAGGCGCCATAACGAATGTACTCTTTTCATAAAGTATGGTTTTACATTGCGTATTTAATTTTGTATATAGCCTCGTCCTATTGCGTGACCTCGGAACTATTTCGAACAAATATGGATGTTTCTTGATAAAAAGGGCCATTTCGAAAACATACAATGATGGAGCTGTAAGTATTTTAAGATTTATAAAAGATTGCTTACAGCTTTCGGTTTTTTTCAGACCGCATATCGCACGAATGCATCTTTTTTGACATTTAAAGATCTTCTCCCAGTTCGTAGCATTACCCCAAAAGATGATACCATATCTTAAACGAGAAGCAACATGTCCGTGATAAGCCACAAGCAACGTGGGGAGACTCACTTTTTTTGACAACATATATAGAGCATAAGACGCTTGTGACAGTTTTTTGCAGACAAACTCTATATGACTTTGCCATTTTAAATTATTGTCTATATGCAGACCAAGACGCAGCACTACGCACAATTAAATGAAACGACACACAATACGAACATTAAAATGAAACAAATTAAGGCGAGTTCTAAATTCAAGACTTTAATCCCAATGCATAGCGGAGCAACTGAACTTTAATCCAATGTATTACACAGTACGCAAATAGTGCAAAGTCCTGTACAATTCTGTAACAAGGCAAACGCATATAGAAACAGCGTTGTGCTTTACGCCCCGCTGCGCTGTGCGGGTAGGCACATAATTAAGATGGCGGAGAAAGAAAATGGCTAAATGCTGTTATGTGGCCTTCAAACGGGACTGACCTTGAACGGGGTAAATGGGAACTCGATAAATGAGTGATTGTGGACATATTGATTTTGTTGTTATCACGTTGATTAAAATGATGTGATTGTGAATTGTGATTTTTTTTAAGTAAAATCATATAGTCGTATTAGCAGGAACAGGTTGTATTTTAAAGTTTACTTCAAGACTTAAAAAAAACACCCTCAACTTATACTGAGTGAATTCAAAAATGATATTAGTAGAGAAATATTTTCGTAATACCTACGGATTACGTTATCTACGATAAATTTAAGAAAATATGTACTCGAAATACGTACGCGTAGATAGTATATAACCAACAAACGAAGCTATTAACACGCCAGCATTAAAACAGCAAACTATGCTTTAGCAAAGTTGTCCGGTCCAGTAGTTTCAAACAGTCCGCTGGTAATACCAATAAGGACTTCAGCATGGCTCTAGTTGAGCAATACAGCAATAGAAGCTAGTAAAGCCAACATAGAAACAAGAACATGGAAGCTAGAGTTTTATACTTTCTTGAAACGTCTTCTTTAAGATTGGAAATAGCAGACAGAGTTCTAATTCCAGCTTTATTCCACCAGATATTAAGTTCTTATTACATAATTGTCAGGTTGAAAGTCATTTGTAATGAAAACTTTAACACTGTCGGGATAAAGTTCTAAATAAAAAAATGGTTGGATGGTTTGGACCTGCATAAACCAACCTTTGTGATTCGTGTGCATCTAAAACCAAATTTATTGATTTCGGCGTAACAATTTTCACTAACCCTTTATCACGGTTCCATTTTACATCGCTTAGCGTTCTACGTGAGATTGTCCTGTTAACCAAAGTTTCCAACAAAGATTATGTGGTGCAAACACTGCCGAACCCTGGGTGGCTTTAATTGCCCCACTTTCAATCAGCTTACCAGAGTGGGTGTGCAAGAGATTTGCATAATTATGATTTTATCGCCATACTTTATGGCTTCATAACTTATACTTAGTACAGTTGTAAAAGTAGAAACACAATGGGAAAGTTCACAGATAAGATTTACTCGTACGAAAATTGTGAATAGTCACTTTTAAATACATAATATTTGTTTGTATCGATGACTAGCAGGAAGTCAATTTATTCGTAGACAAGACTAAAACAGAGCGCACTTTTCAGACATAAATTAAGTTTTTCGTCGCTTTTTCGGGTGACTTAATTCGTGCGAATCAACTTATTTTCACAGGAGTAGAGTAGATGAGCGACGTTACGAGTTTTATTCATGATTTTTTTATTTATATTTTTAATTTATTTAGTTTTTATTAATTGTTATCTCTTAAATATTATCTTGGTATAAAAGTTACAGCTACTGTAAAGCATTAGAAAATAAAAACACGTCTCTTTTCTAAAAGAATTACTAACACATGAATGATGCCGCGATTCGCTATCGAGTCAATATAGAGACAGTGGGAAAAGTTCACGGGTGACTATTTTTATTTAACCGACTTTATTTCTATGGACTTAAGGGTGAAATTATCCGTCTACTTTGTTCAGTGTAACTGTAGTCGAGGACACTTGTAGCATCGGTTGTCTATTTGACAATATCGTACGTATTCTTTTATGTAGATTTTATCTACTGACCTCACAGCGCAGTGTCCGGAAAACTTACAAAGCCTTTGTTGCAAATAAATGATCATGTTTTATTATTGAAAGAAATGCAAATAATTTTATTGTTTCAATTTCGTGTTTTTGTATTTGACTAAAGACAATCTACATAAATATTCTAAACTTTTTACAGGATTCACTTTACTAAGGTAATTGAGGTAATTTTCGATAATCTAACTTTCTGGGTGTGAGTAAAGTGGGCAGGTAAGTAATATTAATGGCTTTTAGGTTTACATCAATAATAAATCTTACCTTGAGAAAATATTTTGAATGTTTCTATACTAAATTAGACAGACGATAATTCGACAAATAAAATACCAATGTCAGACAGTGTTTGGTAAATTTACCCTTAATTGAATAGAATAGAAATATCAATACCTAATAGAATTAGATATATTATTTGTAGTCCTTAATGGTATAAAGGAATCAGCAGGTTACTTGCGTAACACACTATGAGTAGTAGTTCATTGCGTTGTTTACGTTGTTGAGCAAACACATTTTTCGAACCTATGAAGCAATGGACTAGCATTATACGTCAAAAATATATAAATTGAGGGTACGTAATTAGTGTGCAGATTAGATAGAAGAGCTTAATATGCTAAGTGCTTGGATGATAGGCTAAATAAGGTAATAATTTGGTCATAGACGATTAGATTACCTGTCATATCTGACATAAAGACGATTGGCTGTGGTTTGAATAATATGCGACCGCCTATTTGACCTCTTCCTCCCAATAGGGATGTTTCCTGGGTAAAAAAAACATTTATTCTATTTAGTATGTCATTCAGATTATAGAAAAATATTGGATACGTATATTTTGTTTAATCAAATCAATAAAAATTGACAAATATAAAAGGCATCAAAGATCAGGAGTAGTGGCTGGTGCCGTCACTGCTCGCTAAAAAATGTAGCGTGCAGTGACGTCACACGAGTTTTCAACGCACTGTATCTCCTTCATTTTTTGTTTATATGAAAAAAGAAAAAAATACGTGTCTAGCATTTTTTGGAAATCTGACTGACGGACTAATTAGTATTTTTAGTCAACTACCCTATTACAGAAATTGAAGATCGACAAACCGTCTTACCGAGGACTATCCCCCTTGATAAAACTGATTACCCTTGTGTAGTTGACACCACTACGATTCGGACGTAACTTTTCGCCTCATCTTGTATACGGAGTACATAGCCCAACTGGAAAAAATTGCCTGCAGCGGTCTTATCATCAGATTGTAATTTAAATTTATTCAAGGCTACTTAGTAGTAAATAGGCTCATAATAAACTGGTGCGCTATATCATCCATTAGCCGGGATAGCAGTCAATCAACTTAAAAAAAAAAATTGTTAAGATCGAAATGAATGTTACAACAATTTGTACAAACAATTTGATTCTTCTTTGTAAACATTTTAGCCAATTGAGTTCGTACTAAATTCAGATCATAAATGTTTGAACTGAACATCATTTTATTGCTTCAAATTTGTGGAGAACAATGAATTGAATCAATCAAAAGCCAATGAAATGAATGAAATATCTCCTTTTGTTTACTTATTTGTTGACGACCAATATATCGTATATTCGTAATTTTTTATCGTCGGAATAAAATATAACTTGTGTACGCAGTATGACCCACTTGAGGGACAAAATAGGCAAACCAAACCCGTGACATAGGACATAATCCGCTTATTCATAAACGTTGCTTAAAGTTAACTTGTGATTAGCGAAACCCCTTAAACACTATAGTGTTTATTTATAAACCATGATTAAAGTTAACTGACGTGAAAACGTTAAAAATTTATGGTTAAACAGTCACTAATCACTAGTTAACTTTAAGCAACTTTGATGAATAAACGAGAATTTGTGTAGGTTTTTTTTTTATAAAATTATAAACTAGCGCTTGACCGTAATCCCGCCTGATGGTAAGCAGTGACGCAGTCGTTGATGGTAAAGCGCACTAGTTTATTAAGAGCCTATTCACTCTAGCCTTGAAAACACTCAAATTGTAGTCCGACGGAAACACCGCCGCTGGCAAACTGTTCCAGTCGCTCGATGTACGCGGTATAAAGGAGGAGGCGAAACGCTTCGTCCTGATCGTAATGGTGTTAACAACGTAAGGGTGGAAACTCGCCGCACGACGGGTCGTCCGATGGTGGAACGGAGATGGGGGAATTAAATCATGCAATTCCTTCGCACACTCCAGGTACACGAGTGAAGTAGCACAGCCGTGGCAGAGTTGCCAGTTGGCTATGATTTTTTTTCTTATTCCTTAGACCACTTGTCCACCCACAACTTGTCAACCAAAAAAACAACAAAAAATGAGATTATTCGAAGAAACGCCATTTCCTGGTGGTCGCGCTAAGCACCGCGATCGAACTTGTCGGTTTCGTTTATCATTGTATAATAGATAAAACAAAGGATACAGTTTCATAAACGTTAAAGTATTTTAAGACTAGCCGAAATCCTTTTTTTTTTTTTTTTTTTTTAATAATTTTAAACTAGCGCTTGACCGCAATCCCGCCTGATGGTAAGCAGTGATGCGATCGTTGATGGTAAAGCGCGCTAGTTTATTAAGAGCCTATTCACTCAGAAAAACTGAGCGAATAGGAAGGAAGACGGCAGTTGAGCGAGGTGATGCAATGTTAATCCCAACAACATGACCAACGATGCTGCGCCAAAGGGAGATTGATCTGAAGACCCTCCACGACCAAACTCCCAACACAACAACATTAGGTGCATCGTACCAGGCACACATCGCAACACAACTGCTCAGACCCGTCCTCCGTACGGCTTCACCAGACATCATGCCGGAACACGACAAATCGCTTGGCGGCAAGACTTTGTCTGGTGGGTGGTAACTTTTGCCGGCGGCCGATGTTATGGCCTACCACCGAGAAAGCACCTTTTACAAAGTTACCTTTTCGTTAACCAGAAGCATTTTAGCAGACCCAAACAAACACACTTTCTATCTCTCTTCTTATCAGCCTTTAGAGGTCCACTGCTGGACAAAGGCCTGACCCAAGGCTTTCATTCCATTGGGGGGGTTTGCTATAATCTCCACGTTTGGCAGGCGGGTTTAATATCGCAGTAATTTGATATTCCACAGGAGAAGCGCTGCTGACCACTTCCCTGGTGAGAGTTCCCTTAGTCGCCTCTTACGACACCCACGGGAGGTTATGAGTTGGTACTATTCTAAGCCCGGTGCCACATGGCAACTTTCTATCTAAATTTCAACATTTCTGTACAAATCATTAACCGTATATATCCACAGATAAAAAATAAATCTTTTTAGAAACATCTCTTTAGAATTTCATTAACATATTAACTCTGCTCACTGTTCAGTGATTTGCTTAACGCCAATCCACTCGAACTGAACTTGTTCGGTTATTGATTGAAACCATCTCGACGAGTGCAATCGTTAATTAATATCAGTTCATTGGCCTTTATATTATCTTGTCTTGCTAATTAAATTTTGCAAATTGTTAGCGAAGAAATTTACTGAGGCAATTACGTTTTTGAAAAATGGGAGCTGACTTTCAGGTGTTCTAGAAGCAAAATGCACCAGATTTTTTTAGTTTTATATTATTATTATTACTTATATAAATAAGAATACAATACAAGACTTTAATATATTTAAATGAATTAAAACTTTAACATTATGAACATAAAAACAAAAAAAATATATAAATAACCTACTGGCATTGAAATAGCCACACGTTAAATGATTTCATTCTGCATGTAGATTTGTAGAAACACTATTACACATCAACCATAGTTTGTATAGGCTTTGTTTTAACACCTACCAGAAAAGTACCTATTTTACTACCAAACAATTCGAAATATCTGCCAATATGGATTAATGCTCTCACAATTTTGTTTCATACAGTCCTACAGTTACTCTCAGAAGAAAATCTTAGAGGTCGGAGTCTCTTTTAAAGTCAAAAATATTTGTCAGATAATGTAAGGACTAACTTATATGAAGTCTTTGAAGTGGTCTTCAGAGCATAGACTAGGCTATCGTATAACTCAACTTCAGAGCTTAATTACTCGAGAAATAATGCTTATTGAAAGAAAACCTGTGTTGTAAGTTAAAATATTATGAAGACGAAATATTGATCACGAAAAATCACGCGTCAAACATTTCCCATGCGCAATTCTCCTTAATTGGGAAATTCTGTCAGGCCTTTGTCACAGATGTTCCATTACCCCTAGTTATGTTAAGTTACCTGTGAAAACTGTCAAATAGTTTTATTACGCTTTGAACTTGTTCAAAGCTTTTGCGACGTACTCGTTACAAAAGCTTTGAACTTAGTAGAGCGTTTAGAAATCTAAGTTCATAGATACTACAGCCTACTTGGACACCGCATTAAAATTCGGTACTAATTTGTTCCGCAGGGTAATCTTCTGTATTTTTAACGATGAAGGGAACGAAGAAGTTGCTAGGTACACTAATAACTAGTCTCATATTTATTTGGGATACCTGTTGAATGGATCTCTGTTAAGCCAAGTTTGTACTAAAACTTTCAAAGAATAACAAGCCCCAAGATCATAATGCTACTAAATTACAATACCTACAAAGCCAATTTACCTGAACCTGATTAAAATATATAATTTCAACTAAAAAAAGGTCAGGCATAAACCAACAAAATTATGTAAAAATTTACTGTTCTAATAAGAAAAATGTTCTGCGAAAATCTTTGAAAAATGTTCTTTCGTTGAGGTCGCCGCGGGCTAATCGTTGGAAAACCTTCCCCAGTGAACAAATCAGTATTACTTTTTATTACAGACAGAAATGATATCATTTCTTACGGTTTTCTCTTTAGGGTTCAATGATTGTTTTTCTAAGCGCTAATAGCGCAGTGGCAGCCGTCGCCTGCAGAGACCCTACCGCCTTTGAACTCGATCACCTCATTAGTCCAACTCAGTTGCTCCATACATACGCACATACAGAACTACGCGTTCCCGCTCAGTCCGTTAACAGACTCTGTTGCGTACGCACCCCTTATTAAGAATCAGAAGAAATTCGAAAGTGTCGCTTAGAGTACGAAACATTGCGCAAGCGATGGCGGCGGAAACTCGCGAGGACGCGATAGCGGCATCCTGCGGGCGACCGTGGCCCTATTGATATCACACATATCACCCGTTTGTATGCAAATTCTTCGCTCAGGTGTTAACGTTCAGTGTTGATGTAGACGTTGATGTGTCATCACATGTTTGTAAAATGTTCCGGAGCAAGAAAGGTCAAGCGATCAGCGAGGCAGATGTCCGACGGGAGCAGGCGCTGCAATATCAGAACCGTTCGAATGTGAGCGGTTCGCGTCTCCGGGTCCGTCGCGGATCTAGTTTGACGGATTTGGACAAGCTGCGTTGTGGCGGTGGTTCGAGCGGTGGTGGTTCTATTGGGGATTTGATGAACATGTTTAGTGGTAGTGTGAATTCTGTCGGGAGTGACTCTTTGGTGGCTCGGACTGTGCCGTTAGAGACGGTGCGTCGAAATGTGCCGTTGTCATCGACGCCGCCACCGCGTCCGCCACCGTCGCCGCACATTCATGTGTCCAGACCCGTGGGCCCACTGACAATGGCTCAACGAACGCTCAGATTTAGTAGACTACTCAAGTACCAACCTTGTTCGGCCGACGTTCTTATTACCCTGGTGAGTGGCACCACTTAGTTTTATTGTTATTTTTTTATTAACTTGACTCATAAAGATGTTTAACAAAAACCTTACCTTTTACAGTGAAGTTTATTTTTTCACGCAATGTTTTACCAACTTTATAAAATTTATCAGTCAAATGTATCGTGATATCGGTAGTGAAAGCTTGGTGATAATTGCATTATTAACTTATTATCAATTGATCGCTTCAATATTATTTGTCATTATTGCTTAAATATGGCGCTTTATTTGATGACAAGTTTTGCTCTCTTTATTTTAAACTTTAGTACCTATGCTACCTGTATTATGTACATACAAAGTTCAGGTCTTTCTACTTATGTATGTCTTACTACTTTCCTGTATACAGTCTTCCACAAACTATACACAATTCGGGCATAAGTAGAGTTCATTGACACACTCTCTCATAGATAATAATTAGTCATAGCTCGTTTATTTAAAATGTCTCGGAACCTTATCTTTAGTGTCAATAATTTATTGACGCAATTAGTTTCAAGGGAATTTTACTTAATTGACTGAAATTATGAAACAAATTGTGACTGTCATTTTATTGGAAAACTTACGCTAACATTAATGAAGTGTATTAGGTGTTTGTAACTTAGCGTTTGGCTTTTGGATTATTGTCTTTTATTTCATGAATTTTCTGTTATATAAGGACGAAAACTTTAGAAACAATGTCTTTATAAAGTTTGAAGGAAGATCTGTACATTTGAATTCAATATGCTCTTTAGAGCAGTATTTTTCCAGTCAGTATTTCTCGTGTCATTGCGAAGTGATTCGTGCGTGTTTATCAGACGAGCAATCATATTATATTATTTAAATGACGTCTGTTGATTCCCAAGGGCGTTGAGTTAGACAGATAGTCTGAAGCCTGCAAATAGCATTGAAAAAATACTAACTACATTGTGTAAGAAACACGTTTTCATTATATTTACTCATAAGTATCAGCAACTATTTTCGAACTGACATTATACTAAGTTAGTTTTAACTTATTTGTGTCTTCATATTTCTTTACGCATTTTTTTTAAAATTACATATTAAATAAAAATTCAATAATGATAGGTTCATAAAATCCATTCTTTTCTGTAATTTTCGTATCAAATAATCAATAATCACCAAATAATATGTACCATTCCTGAAAATGAATAATTTAGCAAACCCACTTCTTTAATTTTTTTATGAAATATCTATCAAACAGCAACTTGACGTAGTGTTTCAATGTGATAATCAGTTAATTTCCCAGACTATACAATATACATATATAAACATTAATAAAGAAACTCCTAGTGAAGCCTAGAAATGTTTGCATCTAATAGACAATCTGAGTTTCATGTGTGAGACTAGCGGTTTCTAAAGTTGATGTAACACGTGTTCACTTACCGCCTTATTCATAAACGCTGCTTAAAGTTAACTAGTGATTAGCGATTCTTTCACCATACATTTTTGACCTTTTAACGTCACTTAACTTAAATCATCCTTTATGAATAAACACCACAGTGTTTAAGGGGTTTATCCATAAGCGATGATTAAAGTTAAATAACGTTAAAAGGATAAAAATCTATGTTTAAAGAATCGCTAATCACTAGTTAACTTTAAGCAGCTTTTATGAATAAGGGGGATTGACTAACTTTTTTATTTATATGTTATTTAAAACAACAACATCTTGCCTTTTGAATACTAGTATTAGTGGTCTTCGAGATCACTAACGGCGAATTTCTATAATTTAATTTGTTAATGGTTGAAATTAAGACTTGTGTCCTTAACAATAATGATGCAAATACCTCATAACTTTGCATATTAGATACTCCTATATGAAAATAGCAATCACAGATGAAATTAGCTCATTAATTTATTTACATACCCAACTAGGCAATTAAAACTGCTATAATTGGTAGCAAAATGATTCATTTCTGTTTATTGGAAAACAGTAAGAGAAATATCCTTCGTCCTTTTCTGCATTCAGACCATGACGGTCTACCCGTGTGCCAAATTCCATCCAAATCTGATAAAACGTAACAATCAAACATAAAAATTTACTATTTTCTCTTTATAACATTTGTTTAGTCAAATAATATTCCTTTATATACCTACTCGTTTTTCTATAATGATACGACACGTTTATGCGGATAATACGCGTTTTCTTCAAAAATATTTTGCTAAGTTGGCAGGTACCAGTTGTTAGTCTCCCTAAAGACAGGAAAACGGGAATAAATGTTGTTTTTCTTGGTACAAATCGAATTTTCGTCCTCGCGGAAGAACGTTTTTCCACGTAATAAGCACTCACATGCCAAATGATATACGTAGGTGGTAAGACAAAGTGTTCTTAACATTTATCGGCATCTATAAACGCCACATGCGAACAACGCGTCATACTCATGTCACATAGATCCTACATCTCGCAACCAGAGTTCACTGTGCAACTAGTATAACCATATACAACCTCTCAACATCAATCCTTGGGTAACTACTCGCAAACACAAGACCCTCCATAAATACTTTGACATAACACCGGCCGCCGGCTGAAGTTACCACCCACCAGACAAAGCCTTGCCGCCAAGCGATTTGTCGTGTTCCGGCATGATGTCTCGTGAAGCCGTACGGAGGACGGGTCTGAGCAGTTGTGTTGCGAAGTGTGCCAGGTACGATGCGCCAAATGTTTTTGTGTTGGGAGTTTGGTCGTGGAGGGTCTTCAGATCAATCTCCCTTTGGCGTAGCATCGTTGGTCGTGTTGTTGGGTTTAACATTGCATCACCTCGCTCAACTGCCGTCTTCCTTCCTTCTCGCTCAATCTGAGTGAATAGGTTCTTAATAAACTAGCGCGCTTTACCACCAACGATCGCATCACTGCTTACCATCAGGCGGGATTGCGGTCAAGCGCTAGTTTATAACTATTAAAAAAAAAGTAATTTTCTTAGGTACTGTAAAATATATTTGAAGTACCTACGTATGTATAATGGTCATGCGCCTTCTCTCTGTTGAAACCTAATGAATTTAGTGAAATCACGTCCTAATCCAGAATTTAAAAATTTAATTTAGATTTTAAGTTTTTTAAGAAAGAGAATCGGCCCTCTCGATTACAAAGAAGTTCGACACATGAACTTACTTAATGTAAGTTATGTAATGAGCACTGTTATACCGTGTCTTTATAGCAAGCAAGCTTTGTTACTTGATAGTACCTACCGCGAGTAACAGATGGCGTTGTAATAAAAGTATTGGATTACGAATTTATTATAGATTGTTCTGATAAATAAGCAGGTAGGTAATGTCTAGACTTAAGAACTTCCCCTTATTTTCGTCGGTCAAAAACGATTTTTCATTGCTGCAAAGTGAATAAAATATTGATGATGTATAAGTGAGTTCGAGCTAAGAGGATTGGCTTACCATTCCAACAGGAATGAGAGAGTTTACTCATAATAAAACATTTTCAGTGTCGTTGACCCATTTTATTTTCCTTTTAAAGTTCTTTCCAGATAATTTCCTAGACTTTCTGCTGAGATTCAATGAATCGAATCATTGCGTGGAATAGAAAGCAATGCATACGAAAACAGTGACGTCAACATTCATGAATTTTCAACTATCCTACATTTTTATTTAAATAGCTTCACTTATGGGAAGGAGTATAAATAATCTTTATTGCTGATATAGGTGCTGAGTGAATGTTTGTGCAGTATGCCTTCAATTTATTCCAATATAGTCCAAAATTATATCATAGATAATGCATTGCTTGCCCAGAAGAAATCGTAAGATTAGGACTTTGCGGGGACTGTACTATATAGTGGCATGAAGGCATGAAGTTTCCACTTCTGGGACGCAGGCCTTCACTCAGTGAGCGTATCACTACGAGGGTCCCGTTTCCTCACGGTGTCATCCTTTACCATTTTGAAAGCAGTGTCGAAGAAATAATTGAAACTTTTATTTTCTTACTCGAACCCTAGCACGATTTTAATTGATAATTTCTCAAGAATTGGGATATAAATGCAAAAAAAAAAAAATTAAAAGAGAATCAAACTCTTCAGCCTTATAACTAGTATACGTATGTATATAGAATGTAAGCTAATAAGGTATTTGACTAAAAAAAACTTATTAGTCCATCAGTCAGATTTCCAAAAAATACAAGACACGTATTTTTCTTTTTTCATATAAACAAAAAACGAAGAGGACACAGTGCGTTGAAAACTCGTGTGACGTCACTGCGCGCTACACCTTTTAGCGCGCAGTGACGTCACCAGCCACCACTCTTGGTCTTTGATGCCTTTTATATTTGTCAATTTTTATTGATTTGATAAAACAAAATATACGTATCCAATATTTTTCTGTAATCTGAATGACGGACTAAATAGAATCAAATATTTTTTTTACCCATGAA
This sequence comes from Sesamia inferens, assembly GCA_037179545.1. Lineage (NCBI taxonomy): Eukaryota > Metazoa > Arthropoda > Insecta > Lepidoptera > Noctuidae > Sesamia > Sesamia inferens. Next base: position 12,929,863 of record CM073933.1, on the reverse strand, counting down.
ACGTCCCTATTATACATTAGGCAACTGCAAAGCTACCATAACCACAAAATGTATGTGGTTAATTTGTTATTTTTCATGTAAATATATATTTTATAAAAAAGGCGTTAAATAAAAGGAAAAGTAACGCACATAATTAATAAAATTTAGCTTTATTATAATCTGGAAATCTCATTAAATTTTGACAATTAAAAATAATTTCACCACAATTTAACATATCGAATGTTAATAAAAGACACGTTATTTACATTTTGATTAATTTATACAAATCATACTTCAATCATATCTAAGGTTGCCATTTTATTAACAAACAGTTTTATAACAAAGTGAACTGAGCTCAACAACGTCGTAAAGGTCAAATAATAATAAAATAACTACAATACTCTATTATTATCAATTTCACAATAATGCTTAATAATTTGAAATAAGTTTAAAGCCGGGTATTGCATCGATATAAAATACCCTAACATAATGTAATAAAAAAATAAAATTGGTACTTTAACATTGGAAAATTGATATGAAAATTAATTCTTCCAAAATGCATAAATAAAAAAATGGCAACCCCGCATAGGCGAACCATGCACTCAATCAGGCATATTTCTTCATGAATTTCAGTAAATACTTAAGTTTCGGCATTTCTATGTTATGGATGCATCTATTGAAGTCTCCGATGACTTTGACGGAGTGCGTCATCATTCTGGAGATGATGTCCTTTAGGCACACGCTAAGATCTGAAACTTCTTTGAAGCCGTGGATGGCTATTTCGGCCATCACTACAGGGAATGGCGATGTTTCATACAGGAACTGAAAATTAAAACATATACGATAAACAAAATACGATATTTTGCAAAGGAGAAATCGTATATCTAAAATTTTACAGTATTTTTTTTATTTGTTGATTTTTGTTTACTTAATAGAATCAATTTCCCAATGAACACCTAATAAACTCTAAGATTTATTTTTTTAAATATTGAAATTACTATCTACATAAGATTATGTGTCTTAACTTCACTTTTGTCTGCAGTCTCCATGTAAACGATATTATTAGCAATAACAAGAATTGCCTCCACTTTAATGAAAATTCTTATCAAATCTCTAACACATCCTTATCTAAATGCCTGTCCCTTAGCATTTTCAACGTTCAATATTCCAGAGCCGGAAGTCCCGTCGAATTCCCTGGCATCACGTATCCTGTTCCTACTCAACTCGCCTCTTAGGGTTACCTAGTTATATGTATTACTAGTTTCTGTTTATTTGCGTGCTATTTGATACTCAGGCAGTTGGTGACACGGAGAAAATGCGGCGGACTTCAGACGATAGTAAACGAAATACTTTTTTGGTACTTAAAATTTGTTGAGAAAATTAAGCTTGCTAATAATTCGTGGGCTACTTAGAGCTAATAAATAAATACGAAGAGTTCGAAATCGATTAAAGCATAAAAATATTTAATGCTAATAATCGGAAAGGTGCCTTAATAGTCTGAAGAATAGCTGCTTTTCCGACGAAACCTAAATATTCGTCAAATCAGTAGAAGTTTGTTATTTGTCCAATTCTGAGACATAAGTCATGAATCGAATGTCATTAATCTGATAAATGTCCCTACTAAAAGCAATTAAATTGTTATGCAAGAATTTAATCTAACAAGCTTCCAGCTATTCCACTAAAAACCTAAGTGTAAATAAATTGATCATTGGCAGTTTTATTCTAAATTGGTACGTATTGGCAAAGCCTTGATACTTACAACAGTCCTCTCGAGATCTTGACTCTCATGGGAGCAGTTTCCTCCAACTTGCTGCTGCTTCTGACATTCGAACAGCTTTGAGGCGGAATACTTCTTCAAATTCTCCAACGTTTCGAAGTGGACCTGTAGTTTTTCTACAACAAATATATAATATACTCTTTTATTTCTATATTTGCATGTCAATGTTCTTTAATTATTTAATAAGTATTCTTAATTCAAAAATAAACAAGTTTTCATAAAATAGTTTACGGTCAATAACAGTATTCAAAAGTGTAACATTCTTTCAATGCCCTTTTACAACGTTTGTTTCATCAAATCAGTTAGTAAAGTGGATTACATAAAACCTCAAAACACCATTACAATCACGTTTAACTTCATAATACTGGATTTTACTACAGCACACATCGTCTTTGTTATTATTACTCAACGCTACGTTTGTTTTTGTCGCTACCTGTATTGTCAGTCGCGGCTGTTGAAGTTGATAAACAAGGAGCGTTGTCCCAAAATAATACGGACGTATATGGGTTAGAATTATCAATTAAAGTAAACACCCCTAGTTTTACCGACTACCTTACTTACGTTGTTCTGATTTTACATATTTTTGGTACATACGAGTATATAGTGCCAAAAACTACAACTGGTACAATATTTTATAGAGGATTTTGGAAGAATCACAACATAACATAATTAGCCTATGATGTTCCTAGGCTACTTCCTAGGATACAGGACTTCTTTCAATGGGAGGGATTGGGTAGAAATATGTCTTAGAGGCAAGACTTCGAAAACATGTGACGTCAACCCGCACTGGGCCCGCGTGGTAGATGTTACATGTCTTCAAAGTTTCAGGTTTCCTCATGATGTGTTTCTTCACTGTTTTGAGAGATGAAATAATCAACACAAAGAAAAGCGCCTGACCGCCGACTTTCAAGTTGTAAATTGTGTCTGATACCACTACGCCATCGCTGTTCTCTGGGAAGGTTTACTTTTCTTTAAAATAAATGCAAGACAAATTTTCAATTTACTTTTTTATCTTTTCTGTAATATCTGTCTATTTGTTTGTACTTTGTAATTTTATTTCCTAAGGTGTGGTCCTTAAATGTGTCGATATAATACTATAAGAAATAAAAACAATAATAACAAATCCTTATAAATTTGGATCAATCCATACCTCTACTCCACTCGGCATTAATTAGACTGAAATTCTCCACTAATAAACAGTTTGACATATACTGCCAAAGTCAAAACGCTGTCCAATAAACGTCATTTACAACTAAGAAATTTAATATCTGTGATCAAAGAAAAAAGGATATTGCCCACTGCCAGCGTAATCGTTTCTCCAACAAACAGGAAGGCTGTTTTAACAGAGTTCGATCGCGCATTCATTAAGCCAAACCTACAACACAGACTATGTACACAATAACATCGTACCGACCGGAAGGCAACGCTGAACGTGGATATCACCTATATTGCCGTGGAAGTGGAAAACTCCATTGTGTTCTGATTTTATTAGTCACTAAGTGAATCCAAGTTAAAAGTTTCATATGATGTTCTTAATGTCTTTTAGAATAGATCATTGTTGATCATTAGACAAATGCATTTCTCGGTATTGCCCAGGGAGCTATCGTGGGTCCATTATTTATTCTCCGACCTCTAAACTGTTTCTCTTATCACATAATATGACTATTTCAACATATACTGATAATGTAATATAAGCTGAAATTCTGTTTTCATATTTCATTATGCTTTGTTATTTAAGATGTAGTTTTATTTATGATTTGCGGATGAATGGTGAAACGACCATGTCTATATGTCTGGAGTATTGTGATATAAATGATGGGTAAAGCTTTTTTCTTTTAGGAATGTAATGGCAGTTGTATGTTATAGTAAATAATAATAAAAAAAGAATATACCTGGTAATCTCTGTACCCTCTGGTACCCGAGAGCGAGACACAATGTGACATTTTCATCAGCCAGTTGCAAGTTTTCGCCAAGCAGCTTAACTATGCTCTCTTTGCAATATGTCCCGTTCCGAGGCTTACGATCGTGTATTATCACCTAGCAAAGAGTAAAATCAGTTAGAAATGGATCGGAATGAACGCTTGCAGCAATTTGTTAAAAGTTATCAGTAATTTGTGAGCTTGGATTTTAGGGTTTAAATTTTGAATGGGAATAAAAATCCAGTGCGAGTTGGTGTTAGGAATAAAATAAAACATTAACTGTCAATTTCCTTCCGAAATGAGACAATATCATATACCCTTAGGAAATGTCCAATCTAAGCAATCAATAAAATATAAAAAAGTGTAGTCAAAGATCTATTAAAAATGCTAATTTTAAAATAAATTCCCTTACCTGGAAGTACAAAGATATTTGCTCAAGGTACACGGTCATGTAGTTAATGGCTTTGTCCGCCTCGTTCTTCATGAGCAGCTTTATTTGGGACACCAGTGTGTCCATATCCTCTCGGGATTTCTGTGTCCGGACCTGAATGTCCGCAATCAGTGACCTGTATCCATTTATTAGGTTATCTTGAAAATCTGTCGTCTGAAAAATAAAGAAGTTGATTGTTAGTTTTGTTAGTTCTACTATTGAGTAATTTATTTGCTTGTTGTGTATGGTTTATTGTTATTCAAAAACTTATGCTTTGCTTAACAATTAATGGAGGATTCGAGTTAGGAATTCATGATAATTTACCATCATGGCACTGAATTTGTTTCATTGTCATCTAGTGAGTGACTTTTCTTGCCGTGAATTACATAAGTAGTTAATTAATTGATAAGGTATAACTATTTTTCTTTAATTTATGTTATTTAATTTGGTTTCAGTCTTTTATAATAACATATCGAACGAAGAGAACTCATTGTTACTTAAAACAATCAGAAGTAATTAAAGAAATGTGATATATTTTCACAACATTCTTGGCAACGACCGTTGAGAAGAATAATGCTATATGTGTATTTTTCAAACAAAAATACAGAGTATATGTCATCTCATTATTTTAGACAAAGGATTTTTTTATATAAAAACTGAACAAATATTTAGTTAGTCACATAGCTGGTACAGATTGGAACACATCAAAATAAATTATTATATTAGTAATCACGGGATGGTATTTGTTTAAACTCTGTACTTACAGCAATATTGTATGATCTATTTTGTATAATGTATTGAAGAGCAATTACCTAAAACATTTTAGTAATATATTCATGTTGCGGTCAAACGTCATAAATGTCTAAGATGAGTCAATAATTAGGACAAAAAGTTTAGTGAAAGGAATCAGCTAGGTTAGCTGTCTACATTTTTGTACTTATTGTTCTGATTGCAGGTATGCTGGAAGAAATTTCTTAAGAAATAAGTAGTACCTCTGTACCTTTTTCTGTTCTGTTCTTTCTTGTCTTGTGTGGACATAAATGGTGAAATATATAAGTAGACTGTTATTGCCTTAGTGCTTTGTTATCTTATTAGGAATCGTTGAACAACTGCTGTCATAAGGTATTGCTAGCAGGTTATTGTTACGTTACTGTATTGTTTTCAAAAATCAAATCCAGTTCTTTGGTATATTCATAATACGTACATCGATTTCTTATTATTATGTGTAATAAATTGCTTTTATATTTTTTTTTTTTACGATTTTAGTGATACTCAGTGTGGGACAAAATTGTCGTCACATTCCAAAAATACGCATTTACACAGTCGCACAAATGTAAGGGCCTAGCTTAGTAGGTATTCATTCCATTTTGTTACAGAAATTGACAGCGGAAATGTGACAGTTTACGCAGTTATAATTTTTTTTTAATATTTCTTTTATAAAAAAAATACAGAAATTGATTCAGTAAACGATTCTGTTAATTTTATAGTCTGCATTAATTCAGTTTCGTATTGTATGTATAACAAAACAAGAAAGTGAGATTAGACAAAGTTGCCAAGCATTATCAAAGAAAGTATAAGGATTTGAACAAAATCATAGTCGTAGCGTATATATGTACGAGTATGCTGCAGGGATCATTATCCCACGTATGATTCAGAACCGTACCTTGAAATTATTCGCTTATTATCGAAAAAAAATAACAGATATTTCATAAATCGTGCTATACACAGAGGCAGTCAAAATAATATTAAATAGTACAATAAGATATTTTTCTTATTAATGTTGTTGGAGGTTCAGAATTAAATTTATTTTTCTTTGAAACCATAAAAAAAAAAATAATTACGTCAAGTATAGACCTAGGTAACCAAGAAAATTAACTATTTCACTTCCTTATTGCATTTTTCACTTATTGGTTCTATTATCGAGTAATTTATTCATTAAGTCAAACTTTATTGATCGATTACTCCGGATTTTATGGTAGTAAGTAATTGCAATTTTGATTGGATTTGGTTCTATCTTAATCTGTTTTCTCATTTGGTAATTAAATGGCGTATCAATTAAAAAGCTCATACATCTACAGCATGTATTATAAAGCTGTGGCAAAATTTAAGGGCGTGGTACCGATTATTGAACGAAACAACTTTCTCTATGGCACCACCATTGTTAAACGCGAAAAATTGTTCATCCGTCTAATACATTTGGGTTGAAAAACCTATTGAAGTTTTGTATGGTACAGTTGATATTTTTTTGCGATTACGATGTGTTTATTTATATAACATTTATGGTACACGTTGTAAACGAAGGAGACATCTTAAAGTCACAAACGACATCTCTCTTTTGATGGAATTTGTACAGAAAGAGTACAACAATCGCTGGTCATGTCAACAACATACGTTACTATCATATTTAAGTTTATTTATCACCTTTTGAGATAGAAAAGAAAGACTCATAAATACGTATTAACGGATATTTATCTGTGTACTGACTGGGACAAGGGTAGCTTAACCTTATAGTCCGATTGATTCATTTAATTATGATGCTGATTTATATTCTGCATACCTAATTTTACTGTCGCAAAGAAAAGTTCTTCATTCAAAAAATAACGGCCATCTTGATTACGTAATTTCTTTTTACTTAAGTACTTTTTTTTCGTTTGGGCTCGTCATTGAGTCTATGGCTTTTGATCCCTACAGTAACAAGTAATGCTAATGAAGCGAGATTAATGTTTAAATGATTCTAGTTTAAAGTTACGGAATATTTAATTTTCATTCATAATTAACAGTGTTTCATGTGAAAAAAATCGTTTGATGTTTACGTTAGTAAGGTCGAAAAGTTGTTTGTAGATACTTATTTACTTTTTTTTATTACATAATATATTTAAATAACTATTTGTTGTAAGACCATAATATGGTAAAAGTTTTATTTTATACTTATTAAGAAGATTTTGTAGTTTTTTACAAACAAAGAAAAAAAAAAAAGGCGTGTGGCACTCGGAGACTGCCGCGGTAAAGCTATTGCATAGCCTTTTTTTATCAACTATAACTTGCAATTATAATTATTTATTTATTTTATTTATACAGTAATTTTTCCTTTGTTTTTTTTTCTTTGATATCAATTCAAGTTTTCTTTCTGTTTTGTAATTTATTTATTTTTTACCAGCAACGTCATCAAAAGAGTGCGAAAAATGGTGACGATTAAGCGACTAAACTATATTCAATGTTTTCTGTTCGACTTTGATAAAGAGATAGAAAGAAGCTAAGCAATAGCTTAAAAATGACGTCATGTTCGTTATCACACCCATGTCAGAATGTCATGAAATATGATGTCGGCCATCTTTGATTTAAAAAATGAAATCATTTTCATGATCAGCACCCTGAGTTTTGGCGGGAAAGTCAAGCTGAGTGTCACGCTCGTTTTTCATTGGACTTTTAAAATTATTTATAGTGTTGTTTACTAAATAAAAGTGCGTGATTTATGTAGTAAAAAGTGCATTTAATAAATAGTTCATAAAGAACAGTGAAATATCGCTGCATAGTGGCCACATCATGACTTTGTCCCAAACCTCACTCGTAAGACGGGTCACGCGGCCGTCTTTTTCGACATGAATAATTCATAATTACGTGGCATTGGCTAAATGCACAAACTGTGTGAAGCCAAAAAATAAAGAAATAAAGAAAAAACCCATGAAATCTATTATATTATCACTCGAGTCAGTAAGCATGTAAAATGAGAAAACTAACATAGAACGATCCGTGTGAGAACTAAACGATCACTATTACACAACAACACTGATACCTTTGAGAAAGCGGACTTCCTCTACAATAGGGCAATTCCTCCGTAAGGTCTGTCTATGCTATTACTTATAATCTCTGTCATTGTGTGCTGTTTCGGTGCAATCGCAAGACCGGCCGGGCACTGAGGGGCAGGCAAGACAGCTATAGTATCCTTATGACTCCACCAACTGGTATTTCGTTGACTCGGAAACGGCGCACAGGGAGCACCACGAAATATACTCAAAGACTCCGAGGTTCTTTTTCAATATACCCCACTGTTTTGTCGTGGTGGCCTAGTGGTTAAAACACCAGCCTCTCAAGTATGACTGCGCGGGTTCGATTCCAGGTCAGGCAAGTACCAATCTAACTTTTCTAAAGTTATATGTACTTTCTAAGTATATCTTGGACACCAATGACTGAAGGCGAAGGAAAACATCTTGAGGAAACCTGGGCTTTATAAGTCTGAAATCGCCAACCCGCATTGGACAAGCGTGGTGATTACGCTCAATCCTTCTCTGTATGAGAGGAGATCTGTGCCCAGCAGTGGGACGATAAAAAGGTTGTTGATGATGAACGGCGTCGGTGTCGAATTATTTGTTATCAATTTAATATTTTCGAGCTGATCTTTAGTAACATAATCACTTCTGATTGCGTTAACATCTGACCGTAGAATTAATAAATCCTTCATCAACTTCTTTACGTACGTTCTACGTAGTCAAAGCAAACTGGTGGCAATTTGTGAAGGTCATATGCCACAAAAACTGGGATTGTTCGGGATCCGTGATTTTAAACACCGTAATCGTATATTTTAGGTCTTTCTGCTTTTGACGTGATAACGTCTATTAAATCGGTATGCTGGTCATTCGCGAAAACTGCGTAACGGCCGAATCTGACGCTACACGGAGTCCACGCCTACTAAAACTAACCTTAGCCTTGTAGCTTTAGAGTGCAAGATTATTTACCTAAAAGCACGCTTGTAAACAATTAGTAGCAGTTTTTCGCATACATGATTAAAGCATTGATAGCCGAGTGGTGCCGCGGATCGATTCCTGACGGCAACGGACGTTTTTTATCCTTTTTAATTTTTAAATTTTTCCTTTTTAATTTTTCTTTTTCTTTTTTCTTTTTCTTTTTTCTTTTTCTTTTTGCTTTTATTTTTTTTATTTTTTAGAAAATTTAAACAAACTATTAAATAAAAATATAAATGTTATACATTACTTTATTTTAAATAATTTCATTGCACCCAGAAAAAATTACCATGTAATAGACGTTATCACGTTCAAATATCGGCAGTAGACGGAGTTCTACAGACAGCCAATTTTTTTTTTGTTCTTACGCCTCGATACATGTTTTTGTCTTGTCTTCGTAGAAACAAACAATAATTTTTTTGCCTCATCAATGTCTTCCTCAGAAAAAGCCGACGAGCATATTTTTATTAAACTTTCGTTGTTTCGTTTCGGAGGTAACAATATTACAACTCGTACACTTAAATGTACTCGTATTAACATTGTTCACCGACATCTTTCTGTAATATTTTATTTAATAAAAACTTCAACTTCAACTCTTGATCTGGTCCCTGTGGATAGATACCACAATTTTGCCAATAACACGTGTAACATTTTATAGAAATTCTTTAAAAAAATATTTTTTAAAGAATTTCTTTTACTCTATAAAATCACGCGCTTTTATTTAGTAAACAACACTATAAATAATTTAAAAGTCCAATGAAAAATTAGCGTGACATTCATCTTAGCTTTTCCGTTAAAAAAAAGCTATTTTATAAAAACACTACTAAATTAATTTGAATAAAAGTACTTAATTATATGAAAAGTTTTTAAGGTAGCCATGACAACGTCGATGACGTCTATGACATATCTCTATAGAAGACCTATTTCAGAGAGAAAATTAATCGCAAGTTTAGCACATCGCGACTATCAGTAACATGGCAAGTGTGTAGAACTGAGTTCGCGCCCTGCAATATGCATGCTCTTTTTGAAAATCTATAAATTGTTTTCAAAAGATGTAGTCGCACGCACACAAACATACCGTGCCGAAGACTGCCGAACTGAAACGACGTTAGACGATGTACGGCCTTCAAGCCACACCTCCGTGCCCGTCGGAGTGGGGAGCGTGAGGTTTTTTCGTTACGGAATTTCTGGATTCGGTCCCCGCGCTCAAGGCCCGCGATAGAAGCTATGCAATAGCTTAAAAACAAACAGTTCAACTATAATTAAAGGACGAGAAGAGATTACTGTCCCGTTGGTTTTTTTGTTCGATTTTCAGTCATTGGGATATAATTTTAGGAATATTGCAATAGCAGCGTTTCAATTCATGTCAGGCTATGTAGGCTCGACGATATGGTAAATTAAGAGGTTTTTGAGTAAGGACTATTATTTACTAGTTGCGCCCGCGATATTACTCGCGAAGCATTGAATCCCGTTAGAATATCGGGATAAGAACTAACCTACATATGCATATTATTATTCCTGGTATTAGCCATCTGTGTGCCAAATTTCATCGAAGTCCGTTCAGTAGTTTTGGCGGGACAGAGTAACAAAATATTCATACATACGTATATACATCCTCATAAGATTTTGCATTTACAGTATCAGTACAGAAATCCTATCGACATACACATTCCAACTTCCTCTAAAGTCCTAATCTTTTGTTTTTACGAATGAAAAATAAACAACGTGGCAAACAATGAAAAATTAAACGTTTCGTAGGCAATTAAAACTTTGTTTACCTACCTTTATACAGAGTTAAGTAGTTTCTTTGAGAAAGGTTAAAATACAACAGACGGTTTGCATTGCTAAATAATAAATGGGCTTGGTAATTTATTAAAAAAAAAAATGGCTACTAAAACAGCTTACATAAAAGTAATTGACTATTGTATAATGGAGAAAAAGAAAATTTATTTCTTTTTAAATTATTTTAAGTAAATATTCATTAAAGAAAAATTAATTCAACCAAACAAAAACTCACCTGAAGTGTGATGACGACTGAGATCGCAAATACGAAAATTATTCTGCGATACATTTCCCGTGTTGTATTTCACATCCCGTGATCAACTTTTTTCACACAACATTTTTGTATTCCTAATTTAAAAAAAAAAAAAATCACAAGTTTCTGTTAAAATACGATAATTCTTTTTTTAAATTATTTTGATATTGGGATCGTAGCACTATGTTGACGGTATGGTAATCTTCGAGGTACTGGTTGTTTAGCCGTCTGCCTTGTTTTGCTCAAGAGCACCGATTGACTTCATCGCTTGTTGCTGTTCGTATGTTTGCTGAAAACTGTATCGCGTCGATGACTCGATCGATCGCTACAGTTTATGTTAAGAGCTAAATTGTTTTATTGTGAGCTCACACCGCTTGGGGTACCGTGGGATATTTAAATTGTTTGTGTATGACTAATTAAATATAATTATATTTTAATTTATAAAAATAAGTAAACACAAAGGTTATTTTATATAAATTACTATTAAGTTCCGTAAAAAAAAAAACTATCATATACTTCAATCATTGTCATTCGCAAAAGGACAAAGTTGATTTTACGTCAATACACATTTTGTGTGTTCGAATTTGTTTCATAATATTTATACATAAAATAGGCTTTACATATTTCATAAATAATGCTCTATCAGACGCCATAGGCATTATTGAAAAATATGAAAGTCGGTTTCAAGTCAAATCAAAATATTTTATTTCACATAAAATTATATTCACACTAGTAAAAGTCGGATGCTAGGTGCACAGTTACAATTAATCATTGAATCGAAAATATTAACTTTAAACTAGAAATATTTTTTCTTGAAATTATATAATTAGAAAAAGCTTATTTCGGCAAATCTCTTGGCAAAAATAATTGTATCAGAAGCCGATTAAGTTAATTAATTATACGGAACGAGAAGCAATATCTTGTCTACAATATGTATTATTGTAGTAACATTCTTCCCGGTATACAACGAAAATAAACATTTATGTTATTATACTCTATCTATAACTCATCTTCGTCTTATGAATAGAGGTCATTGTTTATTTATCCATAAAATATAGCTAAGTCGTTCATTCAATATAATAACTAGATACAGAATAATATACCTGAAATAAATTATTATTATTATTATTATATGTGACTACTCAGATGTGCGGTAATACAAACTTTTTACAAAATAAAAAAAAACCATCGACTTCTAAAAAAACCCTACAAAGTGAAGGATAATTAAACTCGAAAGTCGCTGGCAAAAACGAATATGCATGTCATGGTCATGATGTCTTTGGTTTTTGTATCATAGAACTACCTTAGAAATATCTTCTTTCCAACAAAAAAGGAATCATCAAAAAAGCATATAAACGGTCGAACTGAGAAACATCTTTATGAAGTCGGTTAAAATATTTCTTTCAAAAACATGTATTTATTATACCTAATTGATTTTAATATCAGCCATAGAAAAACACTAAGGTGATTTTAATTTTAAGGATAAATCGTTGATCCGAAATCTATCTTCACAATAGTGACGTTTGATATTTAAAATTCCATAAAACATTTTTTATGACACATGTTTGATATTTAGTTAACGTTTGCTATTTAGTTTGAAGTCCTATATAAGAATAGAATAGATTTTATCTTACACCATATATATTACAGAACATAATCATGAAAATTTTACAAGGAGTAACACAATAGGGGTCTTAAAATATTTTAGTACTGTTCCATAAAATGTTTTGCATAATATATTTTATTATAGCAACTAAACAGACGTTAGTTGTTTGCAAGTAATAAATAAAGGAGGTGTTTCATTTTGGGCCACTACTGTGTGCACTATACAGTATTGGACTTTTAAATTATTTATAGTATCGTTTACTAAATAAAAGCGCGCGATTTATGTAGTAAAAAGTGCATTCAGTGAATAATTCATAAAGAACATTGAAGTATGGCAGCATAGTGGCCACATCATGGTTTTGCACAAATCTCCTCGTAGTCGGCTCACGCGGCCGTTTTTTCAACCGCGTGAACCGTCTTACGAGGGAGGTTTGAGAAAAAGTCATGATGTGGCCAATATGCTGCGATATTTCACTGTTTTTTTTTATGAATTATTTACTGAATGCACTTTTGACTACACAAATGACGCACTTTTATTAAGTAAACGCTATAAATAATTTTTAAAGTCCAATGGAATACGAGCGAGACACTCAGCTTGACTTTCCCGACAAAACTCCATTGATTTGAGTTGATCGGTGTTTAATTATTGGGCCGTATGTTCGGAATTCATGTGTTATTTTTTTCGCAGTCATATGGTAGATAATATAGATACGATAGCCTACATGACACATCAATCAAATGTCACTGTTAAAATCTTATTTCGTTTATTGCTGACCACCATATTTATTAGTAGTTGTGTTGCACTCCTTGGCCGAGTTAAATTGAATCGATATAAAAACTAAGCCAAAATGTTGGAAATGAACATTAAAAACAGTTAACTATAGCGTAACTATACCTAGCATTAAGTGTACAATGGGCTGACCCAGGCTCCATACATTTCTTAAACTCCCTTACTTGTGGATTATCTACATTCAAAATTGGAACTATATATACATAATAGCATAAGTATTATCAGCCTTTACTGTTCCCACTTCTGGCACTCAGATCTCCTTTCTGTAATAGGGAGGAGTCTGTAGTCTACTTCCCGATCGGAGGTGAGTTGATATTATGTCACACATCTACTTTATAAGGGATATCTCAGTAAGAGTGCACTTTTTAAAATTGGAATATTATTTTTTTCATGCAAGTGGCAAGCAGGACGGCGCAAACTGCCACACTGCGCATGAAACATTCGACTTATTGCTACAACGATTTCCAGAACACATTATCTCACGAAATTCTGATGTCAACTAGCCACCAAAATCGGGTGATTTAACGCCGTGCGATTTTTTCTTTAGGGATTAGTGAAATCTCGTGTTTGTGGGAATAAACCTGAAACAATTCCTGAGTTTAAATCGGTAATTCGACGCGTCATCGGTGAGATACAGTCACATCTCTGTGCAAAGTCATGGAAAAATTCTTGAAGCGAGTAATGGCCTGTCTTTAGAGCCGTGGGGGTTATTTGCCAGATATTTTATTCCATACTTAGTCAAAACATGTCTTCTTTACAATATAATAAAAATATCACAACTCGGCCATAAAAAACTTGTTTTTGTTTTAAAATGAAAAAGTGCACTCTTACTGAGACACCATTTACATAAACTTTGATACATTTGTGAGAGATGTTACAAGAAGAACATTGGATTTAATGAATGAAGTGAAGCTGAAACAATAACGAGGAAACCTGTTATATTTACTAACATCGTTACAGTACGATTTCCTTTACAAAGTTGATGAGATTAATAAAAGATACACATTCATGTGGTTCTTGGCATTTTCTCATAAAACGATGGTATGGAAGAAAATAATTTAAATTTTGATATAACAGGAGGTCTTCTTTCAAAATGGGCAAAAACAAATTTATATACATAATTCACGTGATGGTCCAGTAAAATGGAAAGCATCTGGATATGGCCTGGATACTATACCATTTATTCTTCAAGGCCGATCGTCTACCTCTGCACTCCATTCTCTAGCCTCAATTGCACTAACAATAGGTTCAAATGTAGGGAAAGCATCCATCATAGACATTATCAATCGCTTTTTACCAGACATGATCGAGGTCCAAAGTAGGCCATATAATAAAAAATGTTAGGATAGCAACTGTATTATATCCATATGCTCCTTCAGACCAAAATAGGCTCTTAATAAACTAGCGCGCTTTTCCATAAACGACTGCATCACTGCTTACCATCAGGCGGGATTGCAGTCAAGCACTAGTTTATAATTATATTTAAAAAAAACTAAACAATTATATATTGTTTTAACCCTTTTTTTTGTTTTCTATTAAATTTCAAATGAAATCAAATGGAGGTTTACTATTTATTCGCAATTATTTAAGTAAAGGATATAAATTCCTGAGTGGCGCCGAGTAATAAATTTTCGCTTACATTCGTAGCCACTGAAACTACGTGATATTGGCAATGTACGTAATAAAGAGACAAGGTATATAATGTACAGTTATTTCCCCACAGAGGTCATGGTTTATAGCACACAGTTTATCAACATGGCTTCCTAAGAAATAATGAGGGTCTTTAGTTAGCAACAGCTATCATTTTTCGTTACATTTCCCTAAAAACTAGTAAAGTTACTGGTTTCTAGACTAAATTCTGAATTATATTTGAGTATTTAAAAGAGTACTAAACAACAATAATCATAACACATAAAGGTTAACACGAATAATTCGTAAAACATATTATAAAAGGACGACAATTAATTATTTTGTGAACAGCGCCATCTATTGGAATTTCCACATATTACCAAGCGAAAACATTGTGAGTTTTCACGGAAAATATAACGCTAGATGAAAACAGATGGCACCACTTTTGCTGTCTTCGATGATTTGATTTTTGGGAGCTTGTTTGTTCATGAATTCAGTAAATAGAACGATATTTTCTCATCAAATAAACATATGTAAAAGTTATACTATAAATAGTGCTGATATACGATCACGATACAGATAAGTAATTATCTGTATATATACACTTACACTGCCTTTGCCGTTTTGCCCTAAGCGAAAAAAATATGCGACTTTTCCCGGGGTTACGCTTTTTTGGCCTTGTCATACACGTGATACGGATGTGTGCTTACCTGTCCTTTTCAAGATCATCAACATTTCCTGCAGTATACTTATGTCCTTCTAGTGATGGATTTATCATTTTTATATTATACAGTACTTCATCGTAGTAGTTCATCTATAAAGACAGATTGAGACTGAGATCAGGCTTAATTACTAGCATTAGGTAGGCTCTATCCCCTTTCTATATCTGCAGGATTAAGCACTATCAGTAGCCATGGGTTTAATTTTGACAGTTCAACAACATTCATTGCGTTATTTACATTGTTGAGCAGGTATAATTGTCGAATAGATGGAGTAAAGGATTAGCAGTATACTTCGAAATGATTCAAATCGATAGTAATAGTGTATAATGCTATTGCATACAAACTTTAATATACACTGGATATAATGGATATAATAAAGGGTCGATTCTTAAAAAAATCTTCTTTCATTGAACCTCTTACCTTCTGAAAATTGCATATTAGATGATGATATGAATATGAAAATTTTAAGAATAATTTCCTATGAAGCATTGCATGGAGTTTCTGGTGGACTATAGAAAAAAAAATCAATAGTTCACGGTCAACTAAGTGGGTGTACTTTAGCAACAAACGGCTTCGAGTATTGGAATCGATTTCGAAATATCCCGATCATGAATTTCTACTGACTGCGTTTGGGATTCAACAGTTCATGCGAGCGGGTTATTGCGTCTCTTCGCATTATTTAGGTAGCGGCTTTAATATCTGCGTAGGTACTTGTCTCAGAGATGAGGGTGAAGTAGAGGCTTTACTAAAAGGGCAACTCAGTAGGAATGTGCCTGTTTGAAGCCATCTTTTACTGCTAAAGGCCATCTTTTACTGCTACCTTTTAACTACTAGTGTGTTATCTTTTAACCACTAGCGTGTACTTATGTGGTTACTATTATTAAGTAATATTATGTGGTTTAGTTAGCAAGTATATTTAAACGCTTTTTGACATAACATAGCGACCTATAAACTTTAATTTAAGAACTGTGTTCATTATTTACGTTACATAAGTAAAATAAAATTGATTTTGATTTTTGCTGTGAATTTCGGCAATGTTCTAATTAATGTAGTAATAATACTATTGGTATTATATATATATATACTTTTAATACTATAAGTATTATTACTCCTATTTTATTATTGGCGTTATTAGTAAGAATATTTCTTTGAGTTTAGGCAATTGGTGTTTACTAATAAGTAAGTGACACACTCTTATTTTATTCAAAATTAAAATGTAATTAATTGTTACGTCTGATTAAAATATAGGTAAGTCAATATTTCGCCGGATTTAAGTGTCTTCACAGACTGTGCCGCCTTCTTCACCCGGACTTAAGGATATGTCCAAGTCTCTTATATTATCAGAAAGGTATTTTGCTATTTTTTTTAAACAAAACACAAAAATGAAAATATTAAAAAGTGGTTGCAGAATATTTAGTAACATTTAGTCTTAATAAACACCCAGGAGACTTGCAAACTGCGAAAGGTTGTAAGTACGCATCAAAGCGCTTCCATGCACAAAATTTCTCCTATTGTATGTATGAACGTACCTATAAATTCTAAACACTATTATAAATTTACAATGAAACTCACTATGAGGCTCACTAAAATGCAGATAAACCCTTAGCTCACAACCACAAGACAGTGTTCATCAATTGTTTAGGCAAAAACTTTTTAAACATGCCATATTTAAATGGACTTACGTAACAGTGACATTAGACACACAAGTGTTTAAGTTTTTCTGGTAGAGGACCCTTAGAAGTTTTCGTGGTGTAGCTAAAACTAAATGTGAACTAAGCTGTTTGAGAAAAATACTAAAGAAAAAAACAAATATATTACTTTCTTTTATGAGGTCACGGTTGGACAATTATCTCCCAAGTAGGTTACATTATTAACATAATAAATTAACTTTTAAGTCCATCTTATACGTAATTAAGGTCCTATAATTAGTGTTACAATAATTAATTAACAGGTAGGAATGTTATGAGGACTGTCATTAAGTGTATTACGAGATTAGCATAAATCAGCTTTGGAGTAACGAATAGAATAACATCATGGCTGTGTTTGCTGAAGGGTTAAACAGAATTGTACAGTAAATCTACTTTTTACAAGTTACGACTGTACCGAATGGCAGGAATAATGACGCGGAAATTGTAATGAATTTAGTGCGTAGAAATTCTTTGCAAGATGTAAAAAATAAATATTTCATACATTTTGCGTATAAGTTTCCATACCATGGGAAAATTAGAATAAATAAAATATTAGGATATTGACTGTGCGTTGATTTAATATCTAAGCTATATTACTTTAATGTTTCAACAAACATTCTACATCCAACAGCAAAAGCGGTTATGATATTAAAAAGGAGTACGATTTAGCTAACGTTTGTGTGAATTTAAATTAAATCCTGTTTTGTTACCCTATATTTGCATTTTACTTGAATGCAAATTTCATTAGGTAGCACGTTCCGAAATGGTGGAACGATTCCAACACACAGGAATGAATATCCTGAGCACAATAATCTATTTCTTTTCGTCCGAGATATTTCTATGCTTATGGGTGATTACACTCTACCAGCGTCTGTTTTTCTTTCGAAAGTGTCGCAACTCGTCAGCCTTCAAAGCCAGGGTGCACAAGTATCTTCAGAGGACGCTTCTTCCATCATAGATCTCATCCAACGCTTTCCATCAGGCGTGATCAAGATATCCCTATCTTGATCACGTCTGATGGAAAGCAGGCCCATTGGAATATAGAAATAAAAAAACGAGTGTGCTTATGACCACACGACTGAAGTGAAACTTCTTTCGCTCCATCTGTATGTATATATATGTGTACAATATATACATGTATACACATATACATATATTAATTTTCTATAAATATTTAAATTTATTTCATGGTTTCATTGGTAAATTAATATTTTTGCATAGATCTTCTATTTTTATTGAAAAAAAAAAAAAAAAAAACTCGTTGTAGACCTTGTAGTATCAAGCTCGCGCCACGGGCGCCTCTGTGCTTATATCCCCCACTTAACTTCCGTTCGCCTTGCCCGATCACTTTTCGTAACGCTTACGTCACGCGTTCGCCAGCTTACTCCCCAAGTCAAGCGTGCGTAAAGAAGTTTCACTTCAATAACAATAACTTACTTTACTAAATTATTCGGGTATGCTCTGCTAGATTAACTCAAAGTTGTAACGCTCAAGGTTCAAACTCGCTACGTCATTTTGGTCAACCTCACGTTTTAGCCATTAACCTATCACTAACTTTCGGTAGGTTTTGTCTTTTTAAATGATAGGAGGCATAACTTTGAACAATTTACTGACTGGCATTGCTGACATCAATCCCTGAGGAGTTAAATACGGCAATGTTTTAAAAAACTTAATATAAAAATGCTTTCAAACAAAAGAGAGCTATGAATGGTTGACAATTAGATTAATACCTTGTTCAGTTTAATTTCCGCTTTCCAATTTATTTAATGGCTTCCTTGATGCCCTTTCCTATTTATTTAAAAGCATAAAAATTACATTTCCTTGTATTTATTACTGCTTTTCTCAATTAGTAGCGGAGTATTGAGCAACGTAGAACATTAAATTATCCTAAAAGACATGCAACCGTTAGGTATAGCATATATTAACCGTTTTTGTAATGTTTTCTATCTTTCCTACATGATTAACTTTATTAATGATGTGGGATTTATTTTACTAGAAATAATATTCATTATGTTTTTTGCACTTGCAAATTTTCCATGCTGTTTTATTAATCCGCATTAGGGAAGGTTAGCTTATAGTGTAGCGTAACCAGTTGTTGATGGATACGCTACAACCCTTTGACAAGCATCCATTGCGTACATTTTCCCCAAAGTTGTCAATTTTGTTACTACTGCAAATCAGACCTGCAAATGTCGGTTCAAATTGGAATTCCGTTGCAACAACAATGTGACGAGTGCAAAACAAAGCAACGTAGTTGTGCCGAATAATGCATAGGTACAGACGGTGCAGAAAACTACCTACGAGCGAAAACAAGCACACGACACACAGACGCGTACATACCAAGGGCTTCGTTTACTTAATTCACCTGAGCTAATTCACCTAGGTGAACTAAATAAACTTTTAGTAAACTTTAAACTAGGTAAATTAAATCAGGTGGATGAAGTAAACGAAGGGGTAATTTTAATGCACCCAGATGAATAAAGTTTTTTTGATGCTCCCAGGTGTTTAAAGTTTACTAAAAGTGTGTTTAGTTCACGTAGATGAATTAGCTCAAGTGAATTAAATAAAAGAAGCCGCACTGAGACCTCAAACAAGCGCACGTGCACTCGCCGTACGTGAAGCGTAAACGTACGTCTTCGCTCGTTGTACGGAAACGACCTTCTGTTAGTACCTATTTTGTAGTTACGCTAAACCTTTATGTAATCTGTTCGATACATACTTACGTATTCTGGCAAACCATGCGTCCGGGATTAAATCCGTAGCAGAGTGGAATTTTTGATCATTGTTCAGGCTCTGTGAGTCAATTATACGGATACATTGTTTAATTTGATGTGAATTAAGCAGATGAAATTTAATTGAAATTACCGGTATTTGTGGGCTTTCAATAGTTGCGTTATTATTTTGAAACGGATCGCGCTATCGCTTTTTCAGAATAATAAGTTTGTTTTCACCAAAAAACGCAACCATCTGTTTTTTTATTATTATTATTCCTTTACACAAATCTTGAAAGAAAAAGTTATTCTCTCCTAGTTTTTCCCTCTTCCTTGGGCTTTATATAGGTACAAACTTTTCTAACATCTCTTAATTTTTTCAACTTGGATTGAATTTTTTCAAATTGGAATTGGAAGGAAGACGGAAGAGTTAAGCGAGTTGATGCGATGCTATACTCAACAAGATCAGGGATGCTATACCAGAGGGGGATTAATCTGGGGACTGCGGGGATGCCCCAACTCTCCAGATCTAAACATTTTTGAGAGGTCGCCATCTCTCTAGAATGTTTGGAACTATAATAGAATTCTACAGAAAATTTCAAATGTATGCAATAAGAATTTCTATATTAGTTCAGTACCGATATGAGTGCTCTATTTAGAGGACAATGCTTAAGTTATTCCAAGATGAAATATATTGGTTCGATAAATGTTATTACTATGAGCTTACATAGACCTCGGGCATTTCAATTACCTTATATATTTTATGCAGATAAATGTATGACAAACTCAATGTAAATAAAGTATATTTTTCTTTAAGACTGCGTCGACCCTTTACTCGGCGAAACTAGCGTCACCATTACATATTGAACAATTTCTCTTATTTTGAATTTAAATAGTATAAAATAGCTCGTAGACATTGTAGTAATGTATCAACATATTATTTTATGAATAAAATTTATTATAATTAAGTTATTAATTTAGGTACTTACCCACCGTACATATTGGGTTAACATTTAGGGTTACGTTAAAATCTCTACTAATATATAAAGCTGAAGAGTTTGTTTGTTTTAACGCGCTAATTTCAGGAACTACTGGTCCGATTTGAAAAAATCTTTAAGCGTTGGATAGCCCATTAATCCAGGAAGGCTTTAGGCTATATGACAACACGCTTACGATGTTGGTCCCATAGTGAAAATTATTCGCATACCATTAAAACACACTCTTAAAAATACAACCTTACATTTTGCTGGTCTTTGAAAACTAACTCTGTATGTTCAGCTGGCACTTCTGTGACTTTCCACAAAGACTTTCAACAATGTAATATGTAAATTAAGGAATCCGAATATTGAGGTAATAATATTCAGCATGAAACCCAACTGTGTTGGTGCGGGACATTTAAATAAGACAACGGGTACCGTAAGATAAAATTTCTGTAGAGAATTTATGTTTTTTAGTAATTTTTTTCATAGGAAAGACTATTTTGTTTAATACTGATGATAAGCAGTGATGCAATCGTTGATGGTAAAGCGCGATGGTAAAGACTAGATTTGAAATAAAGTAATATTCCAGAAGATTATGGATTCAATTTTTTTTTAATATTATAAACTAGTGCTTGATCGTATTCTATTCAAGATTATGAATTCAAATTGTGGTTTAATATAATCCATTGAATAACATATCTCTGTAAACATTTCACAGTCAACTCTTACAAATATGCACCAGAGAATTGAATTAAATGAATAAATTCATTTGCACTATAGTGTTCACAAAGAGAAATTGATCGGGAGGGAATAACTTGCAATTGGTTCATTCTGACGCCGAAAAATTCTGTAAAGTTTAAAATTGGCAGGTGATTGTAAAATGGGCAGCTTTAACGACCTCGCGGCGAGCAAATTGGAATGTTTTACTAGTATTGTGAGGATTGAACATCACCGTATCTAGTCATTGTTTTTGTTTTACCGTTTTTGCAATACCTGATGCAGTTACATTCGAAACTAAAGGTGTTTTATTAGTTATCAATTAGGATTTTTTATTTATATACCATTTGTGTACAGATACATAAAAATTTAAGAAAAAGTATATAATAGAAAAAAAAATGCACAGTGGTGATGCTTATTTCATAATAAATCTCTTCCAGCATACCTGAAATTGTATAAATATAGAGATATAGATATTTATTTACTAGCTGCAGGTAACAAGGTACCTAGTTACTGTTTTTTACACTACACAACTTGCAACGTTTCCCATGCTGGGACACAATCCTTGCCCTCCCCTCCATTCGTCTGTCTGAGTTTTTTGATGCTAGAAATTGCCAGCGTTATTCACCGTTTTGAGAGTATTATATTGGTTTTGGATACACCTTTTTTATCGGTGTATCTGACATCGACGCACAAACGAGTACCATGGATCAAGTACATGATTCTGAACCCTCCAGTGGTGGAATTATTCGTCGGCTTTTTCATGATCTTAATAAATATATATGTAGTTTTTTTCACTTTATACCATTCATAATTGCTATACTTTTATAACCCAATAAGATTTTAAAGTAAAAATTAATTAATTCGCTAATTACACAAAAAAGCGTAATGAAAACAAAACTCGAAAAACTATCTTATCAGCTGATTTAATAGAGTTCACATCAGGGATCACCGTCATACCTATAAACCCGCACGGCGGCACGCTTGCAACGTTCAAAGCCCGAGCCGACACTTTTTTTAAACACTATGAATTCCGTAACCCATCATTAACGACATAAATGACCATCATAATTTTATTAGTGGCATGCGGTCTAGCCTTTCGCGAAGTTTGCGTTACGATGTCAGATACACCCTGTATTGCAGTTACATTTTTTAAGTTCAACTTTGATTTTTTAAGGACCATACTACAATTTCAGATCCATATAGGCAACATTGGCGAATCACTTTAAACGGGCATAGATAGCTGGACACAGTTTTAAACTTTAGTAGCCATTATCATTTCCATCGTAATACATTAGTACGTTTTTTTTCTAAAACAGTATTCTTTCTTTACTTCTAATATTTACCTGCCATGAACATGAAAGTACTTGTATAATAAAAACACAGTCATCTCTGAGTAACCTCCCATTTCTTTTAATATTTTTACAAGAAATATTAATACCTTAGAAAGATATTGCTTCAATATAACCTGAGGGTATTGTCTTGTTTTCAATAATAAGTAGGGAGAATAAATGATACAATTTTTGTTAATTATTAAGTATATTGTTACCAGTAAGTCTTCTGATATTGTTGAGTCTTAAATATATTATTATGATAACAGTAATTATAAATATATTCATGTTAGAAAAATACCAGCTAATAATAATTACTAGTTTTCTCGGTGGTAGGCCATAACACGGCCGCCGGCAGAAGTTACCACCCATCAGACAAAGCCTTGCCGCCAAGCGATTTGTCGTGTTCCGACATGATGTCTGGTGAAGCCGTATGGAGGACGGGTCTGAGCAGTTGTGTTGCGATGTGTGCCGGTTACGATGCGCCTAATGTTGTTGTGTTGGGAGTTTGGTCGTGGGGGTCTTCAGATCAATTTCCCTTTGGCGCAGCATTGTTGGTCGTGTTGTTGGGTTTAACATTGCATCACCTCGCTCAACTGCCGTCTTCCTTCTTATTGGCTCAGTTTTTCTGAGTGAATAGGCTCTTAATAAACTAGCGCGCTTTACCATCAACGATCGCATCACTGCTTACCATCAGGCGGGATTGCGGTCAAGCGCTAGTTTATAAGTACTAAAAAAAAGGAAGTTTTTCATTTCTGTGTTATGTAAGCCAAAGCTCACTGATATCCCAAGAATGTTTTTGTATAAGTAGGTGATCATTTAAAATGAATAGAGAATTGACATGAGAGGTAGACTAGGATTCAGGTTCACATACTGATCTCACTCTCAATCTGCTGAAAATAATCTCAAATTTTTTGACATTTCTTTTCTTTTTTTTTAATAATTCTAAACTAGCGCTTGACCGCAATCCCGCCTGATGGTAAGCAGTGATGCGATCGTTTGATTTGAGATTTGAGATTTTGAACGTCTTTTATCACGACAGTTGGCCTTGTGGTGCAGCTATCGCATTCTCTCGATAACTAGACGGCAAGCCAAATAAAACATTTAATTTATTGTCTCTGAAATGAAATAATCTAGTATTAGATGAATTCTATAAAAAATAATTACCACACTAAAACCGAAAGAGTATTGAACGAAACGTTTATGAAGGCTATTAGAAAATACAGTCATTACTATAAACAGAGTTATTTCATATGAATGTTCTGAAATCACGCTTTGATTTTATGATACCTACTATGAAATTTATGAGTTCACTACTGAAAGACCGTGTCCTTGTTCTAGTAAGTTTTACTTTGAAATCGTTATTATAGTTATTAATATTAATTGCTGTGAGATTTTCTTGATGTTTAGTAAGATGAGGTGTCGGACTTTTGAATTTTTTACGGTCCGTAACGGATACTAAATATCCATGAATTAGCTGGGACCAACGGATTGACGTGCTTTCCGAAGCTCAGAGGTTTTTGACATATGGTCACTTATCCAACCACGGAATAGAGAAGTAAGGTTTTTTTTTTTAATAATTATAAACTAGTGCTTGTCCGGAATCTCGCCTGATGGTAAGCAGTGATGCAATCGTTGATGTTAAAGTGCCCTAGTTTATTTAGCCTATTTACTAAAAAAACTTAGTGAATAGGAAGGGAGACGGCAATTGAGCGAGGTGATGCAATGTTAAACTCAACAACACGACCAACGATGCTGCGTCACAGGGAGATTGACCAAACTCCCGACACAACAACACTTGGCGCATCATAACCGGCACACATTACAACTGCTCAGACCCGTCCTCCGTACGGCTTCACCAGACATCGTGCCGGAACACGACGAATCGCTTGGCGGCAAGACTTTATCTGGAGGGTGGTAACTTCTGCCGGCAGCCGATGTTATGGCCTACCACCGAGTTCCCTTTAACCGGAACAACCGGTTCTGTTATGTGCATCCAACCACGGAATAAATAATATATTTTATCTGTTCTGTGCATCCAACGTGGACCAACCGCGGTATGCGTTGCTTAACCCGATCGATCGGCCCGTACGACTGTTATTACTGAACCACCAGCCCCTCACTCATATCACTTCTATAACCCTTAAATTTATTGTGGATATGTGTTGTTACACGAATGGATAGAATAAGAAATGATACATAAGAGGAAGTCTGAAAGTGACACCGATAATTGAAAAGTCGTGTGGAAATTGGTTGTCATGGTATGGGCATCTGTTAGTGAGAAATGAGTAAAATATTGTGAGGAGAGTTCTGAGTATGAACCTCGATGAATATAAGAGTAAGGGAAAACCACAGTAACTATGGATGGAATGTGTGAATGATGATATGATTAACCCTAGATCCCTAATGTTGGTCGATAGTGACTAATATTTGACTCACTAGCTTTTCGAAAAACTCACCTGGGAGCGCAGCGCGGGAGCATCTGATGTTATCTCCTCGCCTCCTGGCGGACGACTGCCTTGGGATAGCACTGCCGGGCGGTGGTGGGGATAGAGCGACGCAGGTGGAGGGCGCGCGCGATCGCGCACGCGTTGTGAGTCATTTTGACTCACATTAGGGTTCTAGGTTTAAGAAGGGGGTGACTATGGATATGACGTGTACTAGAGGAGTATGGAAGAAAAAGAGATATAGTGCCGACCACAAATAAAGTGGGATAAGGAATGTTGACTCTCTCGCACACTCACATACACTATTATCATCATCATCATAATCTCAGCGTTAATCCCAGTCGCATCCAAAGCTTTTTCAGCTTTGGAGTCTAGGGTCCGGTTTACCAGTCTAACTGCTCATTTGGCTAAACTTCGACATTTTCCCATACCCCGAAGGCGACATCGAAGCATTGCAGTTAGACCAAATGTTGGATTTTGAGGGCTCCAACAACCCGTAACGACTGCCATTAGATGGTCGTATGGCAACCGGGACCAACGGCTTAACGTGCTTTCCGAGGCACGACCATACCAGTGCAAATATTCATATTCATGCATACAAAGCACAGGTCCGCTCGTGTGTGGAGTACTGCAGCCACATTTGGGCTGGTGCTGCGAAATGTCACCTTGCCACTTTGGATTCGGTGGAGAGGCGTGCGAAGAGGCTGATTGGCGACCCAGACTTAACTCGAAACGGTCTCCAAATCCTGGAGCACAGGCGTAGAGTAGCCAGCCTTTCGGTCTTCTATAGGATGCATTCTGGTGAGTGTGCAAGGGAATTGCATGATTAAATTCCCCCATCTCCGTTCCATCATCGGACGACCCGTCGTACGGCGAGTTTCCACCCTTACGTTGTTGACACCACTGCGATCCGGACGAAGCGTTTTGCTTCCTCCTTTACACCGCGTACATCGAGGGACTGGAATAATTTGCCGGCGTCGGTGTTTCCATCACATTACAATTTGAGTGTCTTCAAGGCTAGAGTGAATAGGCTCTTAATAAACTAGCGCGCTTTACCATCAACGATCGCATCACTGCTTACCATCAGGCGGGATTGCGGTCAAGCGCTGGTTTATAATTAAAAAAAAAAAAAGACGTGTGGCACTCGGGGACTGCCGCGGTAAAGCTATTGCATAGCATTTTGTATCAATTTATGCAATTATAATTATTTATTTATTTTATTTATGCAGTATTTCTTTTTCTTTGATATTAATTCAAGTTACACTTTTTGAGCGTGGTGACCGATAAGAAAACAAATTTTTCTTTTATTAAATAAATAAAAAGTTAATATCATTTAAAATATTTTTATTATTTTACAATACATGTGGGTTTTATTACCTTACAGTAGCTGTTGGTTATTCAGGAATATTTATCATTGAAACTATAGGTTTATGATAACTGAAATAAGAAACATAAGTTTGCGACTTAATATCCTCTAAATACCTAGAAAATACCGCGTCAATGGTGGTCCCATATTTTCGAGCTGATCTTTAGTAACCTAATCACTTCTGATTGCGTTAACATCTGACCGTAGAATTAATAAATCCTTCATCAACTTCTTTACGTACCTACGTTCTACGTAGTCAAAGCAAACTGGTGGCAATTTGTGAAGGTCATATGCCACAAAAACTGGGATTGTTCGGGATCCGTGATTTTAAACACCGTAATCGTATATTTTAGGTCTTTCTGCTTTTTGTTCTTACGCCTCGATACATGTTTTTGTCTTGTCTTCGTAGAAACAAACAATAACTTATTTGCCTCATCAATGTCTTCCTCAGAAAAAGCTGACGAGCATATTTTTATTAAACTTTCGTTGTTTCGTTTCGGAGATAACAATATTACAACTCGTACACTTAAATGTACTCGTATTAACATTGTTCACCGACATCTTTCTGTAATATTTTATTTAATAAAAACTTCAACTTCAACTCTTGATCTGGTCCCTGTGGATAGATACCACAATTTTGCCAATAACACGTGTAACAAATTATAGAAATTCTTTAAAAAAATATTTCACAATAATGGCGTATATCGCCAATCACAGTTGAAAAAACGGCCGCGTGAGCACTTTTTACTCTATAAAATCACGCGCTTTTATTTAGTAAACAACACTATAAATAATTTAAAAGTCCAATGAAAAATTAGCGTGACATTCATCTTAGCTTTTCCGTTAAAAAAAAAGGTATTTTATAAAAACACTACTAAATTAATTTGAATAAAAGTACTTAATAATTAATTATATGAAAAGTTTTTAAGGTAGCCATGACAACGTCAATGACGTCTATGACATATCTCTATAGAAGACCTATTTCAGAGAGAAAATTAATCGCAAGTTTAGCACATCGCGACTATCAGTAACATGGCAAGTGTGTAGAACTGAGTTCGCGCCCCGCAATATGCATGCTCTTTTTGAAAATCTATAAATGGTTTTCAAAAGATGTAGTCGCACGGCACACAAACATACCGTGCCGAAGACTGCCGAACTGAAACGACGTTAGACGATGTACGGCCTTCAAGCCACACCTCCGTGCCCGTCGGAGTGGGGAGCGTGAGGTTTTTTCGTTACGGAATTTCTGGATTCGGTCCCCGCGCTCAAGGCCCGCGATAGAAGCTATGCAATAGCTTAAAAATACAAATATTTACTCTGCGCGGGGATCGAACCCGCGCCTCCTTGCGTAGCGGCCGTGTTCGCTACCGCTACGCCACGGAGGCTGTCATTCAGGTACACTCTATTATCGATATTTTCATAAACTATTAAGAATAATCTCGACTAGATAAGAAACCAGTTGCGTTAAACATTATCAGCTTATAACCAATAATTTATAATGTAAATGGGATAGTAATGAATCTATTAATGATTAAAACTATGAATAGGCTTCCTCCATTGAAAAGCAGAGTGGAATGTAAGGGTATAGTCACTTTGATATTGACTTCAAAGGGCATTTTCAGGCAGAAAGAGGTACATTTAAGGTGACACTAATTTAACATGGAATGGAAATCGGTTTTCTAATTGCGTCTCCTAATTTACACTCACTATAGTTTCTCACACTCTTTATAAACTTTGCTCTAAATTTAATTTGTGTTTTGCGACTGTTTGACCATACATTTCTGACATTCAAACGTTACTTAAGTCATCGTTTATAAATGAACCCTTAAATATTCTTAAAATTATTTCACTTTACATAATGTACGTGTTTTTCATAGTAATATAGTCAGATAATCTGTCGAAGTATAAATTAGTAGATATGTATGTATGTTTGTTATTCTTTCACGCAATAACTACTAAACGTATTTGAATGAAATTGGGCAAACACGGTTTATAACCAGGCTTACCATATAAGATAGTTTTTATCTGAATATTCCCACCGGATCGAAAATAATGCGGGTGGAATCGTGAGGTCGCGGGAATTTTAAACATCGCCCTTAGCTTTTTTAAAGAACAATTTTATATAATCCGAGAATTAGATAAAATTGTTCTGTAACAAAAGAATAGATAGCCAATTCAACAAAGGTATAAGTTTAAAAAAAATAAGCAACCTTTACAGTCCACCACTTAAATTATTTATGTTAACTATAAAATGATATTTCATGAAAAAAAGCTTTTGACGAAAGTGCCATAGACCAAAATAACAAAAAAAAAAAAAAAAAAAAACTAGCCCACATTTATCCAGTATGTCGTGATTTAGCTAACAAAGCAAGCCCTTTCTTTTTATATTTTTTACACTGTGACACGACATGACTTTACCGGTGTCCAACGTAAATCAACGTCCATGATTTATGTAAGCTGGCATCTGACGTAACACGGTGGGTGAACTTTATGTGAGAATATGCGGAATTATGATAGCCTGGTAGCATGGGATGCTTGCGTCGAATTACGGGTATGATAATGGAATGAATAGTTTGTTTATTATTAGGCCTAGACCTGCAAGCAATGTCGGAATCTTCCATTCGTTGTTTAATTCCATTGTTGGGGGACTTTTCTATGGAACACTTATTTATCTAGCTAAGAGGTTCCCAACTGCGATTGTTCAATTTGTTTCTGCCTTTTCAGTTCGTTAGATTTTTAAGCAGGCGGGTTTTTGTCTGTATTTTTTTTTTTTGTTATTTCTATCTTTTTACTTTTCTTGTTTATTAATATGTTATATACATATTTAGAATCAGTGTATAAAATATACATTAATATACAGTAAATAAAATCCTTCATTTTGATACCCCACTCGATATGCTTGCTAGATTCTTTTTCTTTTTTACCTCACAATATGGCGACAAACATCAGTCATTTTAGTTTGGTTGTTAACCCTTTAGTTCGCAGGTGAAAAAATACTTAATTTTTTTTCTTTTTCCGTTTTGAGGTGTGTATTTATTGTTTAAATAGCTCCATAAAATTGTTTGAAAAAATCTTACTTATATACTTTTCGAGAAAACATATGTTGTTCAGATACAACGTTGCGAAACATTCTAATGAATAGTATCAGAATATTATGTTGTACACTACCAACACTGCGGCTTGAATAGACATTTACACTTGCAATCAAAATAAAAATAAAAAGGGGACAAAACAATATTGTTGAAAAAAAAAACGCAAATTCAGCTTTCTTTTACATAGTTATCATCATTTAGACGTTGATTGATGACGTTGGTAATGGTAATATTTTTATTTTCCGAGATACACAATCTAAGGTTACACTTACTGAAACAAACACTGGTATACCTTTTCTTACAATACTTGCACCTGCCTTGAGATAAAAATATTGGGAAGTGGCCTATATCATCATAGCGAACAGAATTCGGCGGTCTTGGAGCAACAGGAGTCTTGATCTTGACAGTCGCTTCGTTTTCTTTTGACACTATCTGCCGATTTCTATTTTTTTGGAAAAGTTCTCTTACCAGCTGAATGCTAAATTTTTTCAGAGTTGATGGATTCATGTTATTTTGCCCATCTCTCCCGTTATTGGCGCAAATGTCCCTGCTCGTGTTCCTTTGTAAGAAACCATCATTATGGCCACACGGTAGCGCCCTTCTGGCACAAACTACATACAAACACTTCTTTCGAATCCTCTCAAGAACAAGTCTGAAAAAATAGAAGATTTTTTCACTTCGTAGACAACTACGAAGTGAAGAAATCTTCTATTTTTTTCATTTTTCTTCAGAGTTATAATATTACCAATTTTGAGAAACCTTAACGCTTTGCTCCAGTAGTCACTGTATGCTGGCACTTGACCATGCCCATCAAGAGTTATGCCAATAAAATCACTTGTGTCAGTTATAGGTGCGTTTATGATTTGAACTAAATAAAATTCGTAATTTCTGTGATGAGATCCGTTGTCTTCTGAGAAAAAATGCTGGGAGAGGGGATGGAAGAGAGGGCTTTTCAGGCCTGCATCAAACGGTGGATTGTAT
Source organism: Sesamia inferens (assembly GCA_037179545.1). Lineage (NCBI taxonomy): Eukaryota > Metazoa > Arthropoda > Insecta > Lepidoptera > Noctuidae > Sesamia > Sesamia inferens. The sequence goes on along the minus strand of CM073933.1, from coordinate 12,898,925 downwards.
TGTGGGAATTGTACTATTGCTGTAGCACGTAGTAGTAGTAGTCTGATGGTGCATTTTCAGGTGGCACAAGTGCCTTGATAGTACGTGTTTGGTGCCATTTTGGCTTAATCTGCAGCAAACAAAAAAAAAAAAAAAACATGAAAAACCGCACCCAAAGCATAACAAAAATTTCAGTCTCAGATAAAGATACCAAATAAAAGATTTAAAACATTAATCCACTCTACTAGTTATAATAGATAATTCGAAAATATTAAAAATAGCTAAATTAGGTAATGTACAGCATTGTTTAGCAATGACATAAATATAGGAAGTACTTGACAAGCAAAAGAGCAGTGTTGCTTGTGAACGACATTCAGAATGATTAGTACTTTTCTGAGTACTCCGCAGTGTTGATCACGAACAACATATCATTTCACAGGCTCGTCAATTGAATATTTGTTGTTCAAATGAGATGATTTTTTCACAAATCAATAAACACGGTATTTGTTAAGAATATTTTCATGCATAGTATCCATAAACTAAATTGAAATTGTCAAAATCGAAAATGATTTACCTTACATCCGTGCGTGGCAGGTGTAATTGACGACATCTTGTTAGAAAAAATAGAAAACATTCGCGCAAATTGTCGGTTATATTTTTTTTTAGGCTATGTTTTATTTTTGCTAACTATTGAATTAAAAATAACCAAGTACATATCAGCAGAAATCGAACAGTATTTTTTTGTTAACTATGTCGTTCAGCTTCAACACTGCGAATTAAAGGGTTAATGTCCCCTATCTAAGACCACTTGGGTTATTAAGACAAATCTAATGATACTACAAATGTCAAATGAAATCCGTTTAGCGGTTCTGTAAATACAAGGTAATAAAGAATATTACATACAAGATACGCGCTAAAAACATAACCCTTTCTGGCAGTTCAGTAAAAATAGAGACCATTTTACTTTAAAAGAACTAATGGAAAAACTCCTCATTCATAAAGAAAGAAGACGATTCTTCGTCGTTCCCTCATTGCTGAGAGTTATGTTATTGTATGAGTTAGGTTTTGTTATGGTATCGGAAGTTATGGAGTCTTTTGGATTCTACTCGATACATACTGGGTTCAACAGCCTTCTCCTTCGTACCATATTTGGTACGTACTTACCGAATCTGCTGAATAAGCTTCTAAATGGCGATAAAGAAAACAGACTATCCCTTTTAAAATTATTGTAATAAGAGATTCAAAGACGCTTTGTAAGGTATAGGTATAGTATTCTCAAACAATTCTATCGGTTCTCGATTAAAATATCCAGATAATCAAGCAATCTTCACCCTATAGATCTTTAGATATGTTCTCTTTCAAAATGTTACAAAGAAAAACATTGTAACGATTTAAAAGTTAATCTTTGCCTTATCAGCACTCGGCTAAGCTGTTGCGACGGGATGCCGTAAAAGGGTTTTAGAGTTTCGCTATGGAACTCCGTTTATTGGCAAAGGAGTTAGCGGACTGATGGGATTAATTGCAATAGGGTATAAGGGAGAGCTTTTATAGCTGTATCTAGGTTTTTCTTTTAAAAGTTTTTCTTTTTCTGTCTATACTGTTAGTGTTGAGTTAAGGGTTAATCTGTTAGAATTATTAATTTTTTTTTGATTCTCTGAAATATAGAAATAATATCAAGTTACACAGTTCTAGTATAAGCTGACTTCTCATCTTACGTAAAACCTCTACGATGTGAGGTCAACTTAAACTAGAATTCTTTTGCCTGAGATATGGTGTGTAGTTATTTTTTTCTGGTCTTTAAAATGTACTTAATGAGTTCTAACAGTGTGCACAACTACAAGTATTGTTGTGACACGTTGTAAGTTCCCTTCACTTACTCAATTTAACCTACATACAGTAACGATGTTCGTTTTAATTAAATTAAAAATATAATGTTTTCCTCCCGAGTGAACTTTTTTGATAGAATATTATTTCTTCACAAAGCTCAGTCTGTTTGCATTTAGATACTTTGTTATTGGAAAATACTTCTTGTATTTCTGAATTCTTGTTGAAAAGTTAACTCAAAGTGGAATTATATTTTGAATTAATAGTGTAATAAAGAGAAAAGAAATATCGGCTGCATCAGTGAACGATATTCGAATTACCTACTGAATTTTAAAAATCTATTATATTTTTCGTGTTATTTTTGCCATTGACACGCTAAGAAAAAGATAATAAGTTGTATCTTTGAGATTTTGATTAAAATTTAAGAATAGAGATGTTATCTTACGGTAGCTATAATGTCAATATATCGTCTTAGCAGCTTAGAAGCTTAAAAGGCTGAAAGCGTCCGTCACGCGAATAAGCGACCTAAGCATTTATAATAGTCAAATACTTTATTTCAAATTAAATAGGCATATGAAAGCTATAAAAGAGCAACTATCGGTAGAAAAGGGCGACGATAATCAATTTTATTAATATATTTTAATAGACCTTTTCAAACGGTAGTTTCGTATTTAGCAAAAAAATGGCAAGAAAATGCACTGTTCAATTGTTGCCGCTACTGCATATTTTTTTATATATAAAATTTTAAAACGGCACTCCTATCGAATAAGCTGGACTCGTAGTACGGCGAGTATACCATCCTCATTTTGTTGACACCGCTGCGATCCGGACGAAGCGTTTCGCCTCGTCTTTTATACCGCGTACATCGTGGACTGGAACGATTTGCCTGCGACGTTCTTCCCTTTATCGTCAATCTTTTTATCGCCACATTGCTGGGCACAGATCTGCTCTCATACAGAGAAGGATTGTTAGGATCGTTCTTCCCGTCTGATAACAATTTAAATATCTTCAAGGCTAGAGTGAATAAGCTCTTAATAAACTAGTGCGCTTTACCATCAACGATTGTATTGATTGATTGTATAACATTATAAAAAGGTACAAAGGTGTAGTAAGAAACGGAGTCCCTTTACATTTCCGACATTATTTTCTTAGCAATCAATGCCGAGAATGTTGAAGATAAGAGAACATTGTTAAAAAGTCAAGTAAAAAAATGTAATTTCCGTTCGCAATTACACTTCGACGCAAAAGTTGGGCCACGATTACAATCGAATTACTTTCCGATTCCGACGTCAAATAGAAAAAGTGTCACTATCTCAGCTTCTTACATCACATACAATAATGGAAACAATTCATCCTCCTTTTCTGCCGTATTTAGATAAAAGGGCTGGTTGATTGCGGAAAATGCCCCGTTGAATAAATAATGGCTCATAATTAGTGGCCTCTCGGCAGATTCGGGAAAACGAGAGGTCGTTTCTTCAAGCGTCGTGAATTGGAAGGAAATGGGATTTCTTAATAGTTCTTAATGGGCGACATTTAATTTGTAGGTAAGTAGGTTCTTTATTGATGTGGTATAAGATTATATATACTTAGTTATGTGAATGGGCTTTAGATTTTTTGTGTAAATATGAGTGACCTCCTTTGTTTTAATACAGTAATTTGATTGAATGAAATGGTCTATTGCATTTTATTTTTATTTAATAAAATGCGCCACTTCGATTCGCTCATATCTAGGTATGTATTCAAATCATCGGCATGTTCCTGTAAAAGTCTCGTATTTATGCTTCAAGTAGCTACATTTCAAACAAGAATTCTACAGTCTAAAATCAATGTGCGATAGTTGATCTATTTTCTCGATTTCAAAGTCAATTGTTCTACAAAACCCTTCGACTTAAGAAACAGTGTTTCTTTAACCCAAAGATTGACTAAAACATCGCGTATTTCTAAGAGATTGAGCCCTTCAGTCGACAACGATACGGGATGAGATAAAGAGCTTCGGATGAAAATCATTCAGTTCACTCTACACAAATCAATAGCTCGATTTTACTTTAAGCCTACCGATATACAGTGACATTTTTTAGTCACCGTCCAAATTTTTTTTTACAAATTTCATTCACTAATTCCATTTTTGAAAAAACCTTCGATACGTAAAATTTTTATATTGAATCATTTTCTCGAAAGAATTATCCGCTTTGCGTGGTCACTGATTTAAATCGATTGTGTTCAATGAACTTTGGCGGAGCGTGGGGCGGGCTGGCCGATGGCACGGCGAGATGTCAACAAACATCAACTTTTTATTTTTTTTTTATCAAATTTTGATAACTTTGTGATGTGATATCTCAATATTATTATATGAGTGATGCTAAAAGAAAAAACACGTATTCAATGATTTTCGCCAAAGATTAATATAACGAAATTTGGACGGTTCTTAAAAACTCATTCTGTATTTGACGAAAATTATAAGATAGAATTTTCCTGCATTTTTGACGAAATGTATTCAAAGTAATTTTGGCCTGCACTAACTAACTCAAAAAGGAAAAAAAAGGCATTGCAGGCAGTAACAAGCTCAACAATCCAACGAAACAAAATTATTTTGAAGATCAGTTGTTTACGCCTGCAATGCGACATTCTATGGCTAAAATTACACTTCGTTGTTCTCATACCAAATGCATTGCATGTAGAATTTTGGGTAGATCGATATTTACTCTTACCTACGTCTAAGAAAACATAATTATTTCCTGATGTGTTGCATTGCAGGCATAAATACTAGTTGAACTCTCATCACCTAATTTAGGACGGTGTACCGCTGTGCTCAGGTTTCGAATAAATTGGCTTTTATAGAGGTCGATTTGTTACGCTCTGTGTTCATTCTACCGTCAGCGTTCTTCAGGGATTCGACGATCGACATTGCCAACATGGTTCCCATAATACTGACAATGCATTTAAGGTATTTTTACTTCTGTGAAATTACCGTTTGGTGTCCATATTGGAAACGTTTATTGTAGAAGATATGAGTTAGAAAAGTTCTCACCAGTTTAAAGGAAATTTAATGTTTCAGAGTTGAATTAAGACCTGTGTGTAACTGTTCTGTCTTTGTATGATTTCTGGCTGGGCTTCAAAAAAATATTTTCCTCTGTTGATTATTATGAACCAGGAATGGTACTTACGGTCAGTCTTGTAAATAATGCAGTCAACCAGTAACCAAAGGGCTGTGAGTACATAAACCAGGGTGGTGCATTCTCGGTAGTATAATTTAAATAAATTTATTATGATTACCATGATATAATAGGCATGTTTCCTGGGTAAAAAAAAAAATGATTCTATTTAGTCCATCATTCAGATTATAGAAAAATATTGGATATGTATATTTTGTTTTATCAAAACAATAAAAATTGACAAATATAAAAGGCATCAGAGATCAGGAGTGGTGGCTGGTGACGTCACTGGTCGCTAAAAAGTGTAGCGTGCAGTGACGTCACACGAGTTTTCAACGCACTGTGTTCTCTTCATTTTTTGTTTCTATGAAAAAAGAAAAAATAAGTGTCTAGTATTTTTTGGAAATCTGACTGACAGACTAATTAGTTTTTTTTAGTCAAATACCCTATTTTAATCTTCGCGAGCCCATACGTCTTCCTTCCAGGTTTGACCTTTACCTATCGTTCCCCAATGTCGTGCTCTACCGCGACTCCGTATCGCTGCTATCTCAGGGCAGGGTTTTGTGTTATTTGGACCTACAGTTTGTTCTTGCACTCACCTGCCGACTCTTCTCGATAAGAAACCACCAATTGGAAGCCGATGACGTTTCATAAGTCGTTTTCATATGTTGGTTGTGATGTGAAATAAAATATTTTGACTTTGATGTGTTTGCCCAGACTTGCGGCAGCCATGTCAGCCCATTCCCATTTCAGTTGGGCAGCTTTATGAACCACGTCAGTTCTCCTGTTTTATTATTGTATTTATTTATATAACAATTGCTCACTGCACTTACAGTATACATCAAAAAGCGCAGCAAGCCTATTAGCCTAGCCTATTTTTATTTAAATCTTATTAGATTTAAATAAAAATCATAGAAACATTTAACATAGATTTGCTGCTATACATAAATATGTTAACCTCAGACTCCTGTGCAATTAGAGCGTCCAGCAGATTGATCGCCTAGGTTGTGGGAGCATAACGAGCAGTGTGGGTACGCACTGGTAATACTGTTATATATTGTATATGATTTTATACAAACGACGTTACGTATGTTCTCTGAGTTCAGCCAGAGAGCGATCGTCAGTATGCGTCCTGAATTCTTATTATGTTTCTCCTTTATTCCTATTGTGCCACGTCATGTATTATGATTATGTGCCCTATATATGACCCGTCTTATATTCGGATGACATACTCAAGTAATTTCCCAATGTGAGTAGCTACGTAAGTAAGTATATCTGTAATTGTAGCCATGGTGGTCCATCAGTTTACCTTTATAATCCATTAAGAGTTAAGGTAAGGTAAGATTATCCAATGAAAATTTGTTAGTAAAGTATTTTGAAAGTCGGCGACAAAAAATATCATTTAAAAATATAAAAAATGGTAGGCCGGCGGTATCGGAGAACAGAGTCCAAGCTATCGCTGGTCAGGGCTCTACATAAAAGACCTCCTGACATACATGCTCTACTTTCTGGATCAAGACATTGATCCAGCAGACCAACGAGAACCTCGTCCAGGTGTTGGTCGGGCTCTTGGCTATTAATGAATTGGCTATAAAAACAAACGACGCAAGATTGCTAAGCCCACATATCACGTGTGTGTTGATTTTTTTTATTATTATGCTCTAAAGAATGAGTAAATGCCTTACGGTTTATTGCCATAATCATAATAATAAATAAATATATTGGTATCTCTTGGTGTTTCATGACTGTTAGTTTTGTTAAATACGAGCGGCCTGCGCACGCTCTCTGAGCGGGCCATTTTATAAAATAACTTTTTGGAAAAAAATATTGATATTCATAAATAGAATCTACGTACCTAAGGCAGAATTTCTGATGAATAATTTTGATACCTGGTTTGATAAGTTTGATTGCGTATAAGGGGAGAAAAAGGGATCTGTACAACAGAAATACTACACACAGAGTACACTGCTATTGCACAGGCAATAATTTAGCGCTAACTTAAAAATGCTTACAAGTATTACATTTAGTTACGCGTTTAAACTATACACAATTTTGTGGTTTGAGTTGGTATACCTTTATAACGGAGATGTTTGCTTATTACTGGTTGACTGCACTCTTTGTGGAAGCCCGATGGCTGCCGGTAACTTATTGTGTTCACTCGAATAAATACGATATTGTTAGATACATGTTCAGACGTTTGTTTGAGTACTGTTTAGTGATTCTGGTTTTCATGTATTGGAACGCTAATAGTCGATTTCAGTTGTGTGTACATACTATGGAATATCTATTGATTAAAAGATTGACAGCCGGGATCAACTACCTATCGTTCTTTTAGAGCATATAGGGATCTTGATCACATTTACACGCTATCAGTAGCGTTATTTACGTTTTCAAGCAGAAAAATTTATCGAGAATATGGAGCCATGAATAGGGATGTATTCAAGGTATGAAAATCAATAAAATAAATTAGTCTGTCTTATAGATAATAAAAAAAAAAAATAAGACCCGTTTTTTTATTTTGTCGAAATGATCAAAAACTACTGAGATATAGCGTATTAAAGTTACGGAGTGGGAGTTAATTACGTCACGCCGTGGTATATTTTGCACCACGGCGTGACGTCGTGCGACATTTCAAATCAATATATCTTCCTAAGTATTTGAATGAAAGAAAAAATAAAAAATACGTATTCAATATTTTTTATAAATCTATCTGATGGACATTAAATTATATTTTAGTATACAACCCAATTGATTTAAATTGATATTAGTAGTATGTTACGCAATTAGGATGCTTGTAGTTCCACCAGTGCGGCTGTTAATGTAACCACAATACCGTTTTACTCATGATAATCTAATGACTCATCTAGTATTGCACCAACACTGTAACACCGATTGTATTATTTACTTAAACACGTATACATTCACAAAGCGCTAGCTATTTATAACAATAAATAGCAATATTATTACTAACCAATCTTTCGCCAGCGGACAGGTCTATTCTCTGACAGAAATGAGTTCTGTACAAATGAATATTCACGATATTATTGCATGAATTCTATTCAGTGAGGGTTTTGTCTCCAATGTATAGAGGATGAGAGATTGTGGTCACAATTGTGTGCCTGATGAATGCGAAGTGAACTCGACTTTTAATTGCAGTTTACTGCATTCTGACTACTCTTTAATTTGAGTTTCTATTACAAGTTATTTTTGACTACCGTCGTGGACGATGGACCTAAGGTACGGCAAACAGTCAAAGGGAAGATGTAGCTGTAGGTAGCATTATTCTCACTAGAATAAACGGAACCAGTATGGTCATTGCGTAACACAGTATCAGTAGCAATAATAATAATTTATTTCGGACAATTATTTTAAGATTTTTGTAGTACTAACCGAATATGGATACCTAATCCATATTCGGTTACTACTACAAAAATCTTAAGCCTATGTTAGTAGTAATAAAAAGTAAGACAATATTTAAGCCAGACACTCCTTACTGTATAACTAGGAGCCGCATAAAACACTCCATTATTTTGGAGTTGATCCTATCAGCGGCTACTTTTAAAATGCTGCTAGTGCTACCCCGTACTCTACGTAGCAAGGAGGCGGTTCTCTTGCGTATAATGGCATGAAAGCCATCAACACGGGCTTTCGCGAACATGCCAGATGCACTACAGAAACGATGCAATCCCAGCAACATCCTGAAACCGTTGTTGTATCGCACTTGCAATGCAATGGGTTTTTGACAGTTCAACAATATTCATTGCGTTTTTTACGTTGTTGAGCAAACATATTATTCGAAAATTTGGTGCAATGGTTTAGGAATATGATTCAAATTGACACTTTAACCTCGAACGTCTACAATGTACACTTGAAGTAGCATATAATATTATAGTGTCGCTTCTTATGGACTTTAAACCTTTTTAAGAGTTTCAAGACGGATATTTTTTTCGCTGTCAGTTTTCCGTATGTTTCATTAAGTTCAGAGCTGAATTACATAACAGCTGTTTCACTACTAGGGGTCTACTAAAAAGTAAATGATGGGTTGCTAATCTCGTTGAACGAGGCTATCATATAATAGTTATAACAGAAATTCACTTAAAAGTAAGTACGTTTATTTACTAATTATTATTTAATGTTTAGGAAGTTTAACAATTTAGAGAAAACCGAGCTCAAAATAAAGTTACTTATTTTGCCTGACGGAAATTGCTTTCTGGCGTCACATTTTCACGGTCTTATCTGAGTAAAGTTTAAGGACGTGTAAAGTAAGGTATAATCTTGAGGCTTTGGTGGACCGTAGGTAACTTTAGTTTAGAGATTGTTCATCTTACATGGATGGCCATGTTGAAGGATTGTTTACCTACAGGATAGGCAATGCGAAACGGGTTGCTACCTACTTCTTGATTTCGTCTATTGTTGTTTTTTTTATATTCTATCATCTATATTACACATATCGATATATATTATATACTTTAAGTTAAAATGTATAAAAAATGGGAGAGTGAGTTTGTTTGTTCCACTTTCAGGCCGTAACTACTGAACCGACTGCTTTGAAATTTTGCATACGTAAAGTTAGAAGTCCGGATGAAATAATAGGGTACTTTTTATCTCTGAAAAATTATTATTTATATAGATTAGATATTCCCGAGGGAAATCTAAAAAGCGCGGTAAAACCGAACTCCACTCGGGTGAAGCTGCGGGCGGAAAGCTAGTAATACTTAATTTTAAGGATGTGTGGTCCAAAAATGCATAGTTTGGAAGATATTATCAGTCATAATTAATTAATGTACGAGTATATAAACTCATTCATATAAAGATAAAAAATATGATGTTTACATGTTACACATAAAGAGTATTACAAATCGTAACTTGTCGAATTATTTTGCATGTAAAATAAAAAATTATAATTGAAACAATTATTTATATGCTAGTTGAAAGTTTAATATGGCTTCATGGTCGCTCGAGTTACGGGATATAATAAAACACTTTGTATTCACAATACCATTAAATAGTTTTTATTTGTATCTTTTTTACCATTCTCATTATATTGTAGACTGTCCGACGCTGATGAACAATAAACCACAAAATCTATAAATAATTATTACTACATATGCAGTGTGACCACGATTTACGACAAACAACATAATTAGTACTTTTACTCTTACCGGACATTGTGTCAACGCAGTGTGTTGCATCTATACTAGCATAGAAAAATGAGACCACAAGATATTTATGTATAGTATTATATACTACATAATGTTAGAACAACACCCCTGTGTTTCTTTTAAGGTTAAGCAGATATGTGAGCATGATATACTAGGTATAAGTATACCTAGTACATCCCCATCTCTCCAGTTATGTTCAAATCATGCTGCACATCAAACATTTAACTATATCATAAAATCTTTTCGTCAAGTACTGGCCGTAAACCAAAAAAAGACCGTGAATAAGATTTCTAGTGCGCATTTGTCAGTTTTTTAATACTCAGTTATAAACATCCCATACAATCATGGTGTAATATGGGTAAAAATGCACATAAAAAATACGTAACTATTTCTAGTTTCCTAAAAAGATGAACGCCAGTATTCTGCACTTATGTATAATTAGCCTTTTACTAGGACCTAAACTAATACGTGCCGTTATGTAACAAAGGCAGCATATTTTGGCTCCTGTTTTAGTATTCATAAAGGTATTTCAAGCGTAAATTCCAGGGGACTTTGGGTCAGATGCTTGTACATAAGTAACACGTAAGTAGCACAATATAATATACCAACAGAATCCTGCAACCTGGGTTAGAACTAATCACCACTTACACTAGACACAAACAAATATTTTATTTTAAATCAATCTGCCTTACGCTGGACATAGTTGGGTCTATGTCGGGGTCAGCTTCTAGTCTGACCAGTGTCCAAAGTCGTCATTTTATTTGGAATGATGACTTATCTGACCTCCACTACTGTTACTTAGTAACACAATATCTCTTCACGTAACTACTGTTAAAGATCTACGTTTGACAGCCGGAGCAAACGGCTTAACCTTACGTACTTTCCGAGGCACGGAGAGGTGTCGGATATAATACGGTGACCTATCCATAAAGCAAACTGTACCAAGCGTTGTTAAACCTTTGATTGACCCGAGCGGCTCTTATTATTATTATTAGCCAGCGCGTCCCTCTTTATTTGTTTTATTTCTGAATGCGAGTGTAATAAATGAGCGCCATCTATCTTCTAAACACGCGTGGCCCGTGAATTTCATTATTTGAAGGTGTGTTACATTAGTTTTGCGAGGTGAAAAATACGTAACATTATTATCCATGAATACAAACAGTGAATTTCAAACCACACGGGCTGAATTTAATCCAGTGTCTGCGGTTTGGATGAAACATTTTCTGTTTTGTTACTTTTTTTTTTGTGTAAATATTAACTTATGTAAGTTTATTTTCTCGTGTATTCAGTAGGGCCTATCAGATACAGGCTTCGTTAGCTATACGTGTCCTTAGAACGTTGTCGTCTCATAATATGAGAGATAGGTTGACAAATACAGCGCCAGGACTCATGAATTATTTCGGTCGGATCTGCGTCGTAATTACGGGATGAAATGGTATGTGAGGGATATTCTTGTTACTGAGGTAGAGTCATAATGGAAACTATGTGTTCAACGGCTTAATTATCTTGGTGGCTATAGCACTTATGAACTTCACCTATAACTGTTCTTATTAATATTGACATAGGTCCTGGGATTTTCTTTTTTTTACTTGTATTAGATTCCTGTGCTTACAGACACTTCCACAGCGTGGTTGTAAACTTACAATTTGATCTTTGGTGAGATAAAATTGTTGAAACTCAAAAAATAAGAAAAATCGCGTCTTCTTAAATTATTGTAAGTAATAAAACTTAATTATGTCAAGCCAAGTAATAATATAAAAAAGTGAACGTGTATACAAACTTTCAGCACAATCGGCTTCAAAATTGAGTTAAAAATAACTGATAACAAAGTTACTGGAACAAAAATATTATGTCATTGATAAGGTTGACTTTTCAAACTAAAATCAATTATGGTTCAAAATTATAATACAAAAATGCATACCTCAAATGATCTTCCTAAATATATGCTAAGAACATGCGTTTATAATTAATGTCACGTATATATGAACACTCGCTGCGGTGTAATTGCTGCTGCTGATATTGCAACTTAATGGATGTGTACTGCACTAAAACCTTTAGTTGCTGTATATTTTGGAGAAGAGCTTCCTACTCGGGTCACGTATCTAAATCATAACCTTACCGGTAAAATGGTAGTAAAATGTTAGAACTTGGTTTTATGCGGTTATAATTTAAACCTTGATGTTGGCCATTCGCGGAGTTGTATAAAATATATGATTTAGGACGCTGCTAGTAGTGTTTTATTCTGGTTGTGATTTTATACTAAGATATATGATTTTTTTTTTAAGTTTCATGCTTATCCTATTCACGTCATATAAAACGTTTAAAATCTTGTTTCAGGCAAAATAAATATCGGAAACTTATAAAAATGGAATTGAATAAATTTAGAGGTATTTTTGATAGGCTGAAACTGAAATCTGAAAGAAAATGCTCGCATTTAAAAACGCTCATTATTTAGTCACTTAGTTCTTAGCGACAGTTAACGTCAAAAAAAAAAAAATACGCCAGATTGAGACTGAGTTTCTGAAGGTTCTTAAAATAACGAGATTTTTTTTTGTTCTGGGTGGGAAATCATTAAAAGACCTCTCCCGGTCTGGGCAGAGCGGAATGGCATGTCACACCTTTATTGCCTTAAACCTACCCATTTTCCTTCACTTGCCTGTGCCACGATTTCTACTTTAACGAATCGATCGATCTTTGTGGACCCCGTCACGATGTGCTGACATCTCTTTGTGGCGCACGTAAAACTACGCGCCATCGACCCGAGTTGCCGACGTTGTTAAAACAACGAACACAACAATTGTGTTGAACCCAATAGACAAGAAATTCTCGTTCGTTATTAAACCAGTTACATAAATAATCTGTTAGTTACTTAAGAAGCACAATATAGCACATTGCAGGTTAAGTTTTTATTGTCCGGATATTAAAATTGCAACCACAGAAGGTTAAGAAACCGTAGCCCTGGCCGTCGGACACGCGCAAGTGAAGAAACACGGGTGGGTTTTAGTCAGTAAAAGTCTGACACGCCCGTCCGCTCCACCTAGAGCGAGAAAAGCCATTTGATGATTTCCCATCCCAAAAAAAAAACAAAGTCTCAGACAGTTTTATGAATCATACACGGAAAATTGGTGTTGATAGCATTTTGTACAACAATTCAATTGTTGAGGAGGATATAGGCAATGCAGCAGGCACGTGGCCAGCTGCCTCCGGTAACGATTGTAATGATTATGTGCACTAATTGTTTATTAATTTATTTGAGGGATTTAAATTAGTAGGTAAATTATTTATGACTTGTGATTTTTTTTTATGATTTTTAATTTTATTATATTATTTTATTTATTTCTATTTGATTGTTAATTTTTATTTTATTCAAATTTCTCTCTTTGTTAAAGTGTATGGATCTAAGATATCTGAAATAAATGAATTTTAATTTAATTTCATATCAATGCCACATATTTTTACACAACAACCGATAAAGTTGTTGTTCACCCAAGTTGTTAATAACAAGGTATTCTGCTCAGAGCACCGTGCTTTTTAAACATCAATATCAACAATTTAACACATTGTTAGTAAGTCCTTGCGTCTAATGCTAGAATAACTTTAGTTGTTCAGGTGTGTCGAACATCGGACCATTTGATTTTATCTTCTACAACAGTGAATTACATTGTTGAGTGGTAGCATGTGGATTGGTATTAGCTTTATTGTTTTAAAGGCTCAAGGGTAAAAACTGAACCATATGCAATTGCCTTTCTCTCACACGCTCCGCCTCCCCCTTTGTGAACATTACTGCTTCGCAGAAGAAGGTGACGGCCTCCCATGCAATCTCGCTCCGTAGCATGACCGGGACCCGAGTCGGATGCGAGAGACCGAGGCGTTTCCACCCGCCTTATCTTAAATAGACCTCATGAAATATAACCACAAACCCTTGTTTCTGGTTATATGTCACAATCAACAAATGACAATGTAAGGACATCTAATAAAATTTCAGTAGTCTATTCCGCTTATTAAAATATCAGTATTCTACTCAGCTTATTATAATATCGGTAGTCTACTCCATTTATTAAAACATCGGTAGTCCTCTTCGCTTATTAAAATATTGGTAGTCTACTCCGCTTATTAAAATATTGGTAGTCCACTCCGCTTATAAAAAAGTGTATTTTTGTAACCTTCTATTTTGTTAAATTTTTATTTAATGTTTTCATTGCAGCAATTATACCATTAATGGTAGAATTTTCAGTCATCAGAAAAAAAAAAACATTTAAGGACTATAACGATTTCACAGTTTCGTTTAGGAAAAATATCAGACTGTCCTATTTAAAGTACGTATAAAAGTCATCTGCCTTTTGTGTAATTAGCTCTCAGTATAGCATAAAGCTGCTCAAAGTATTTTTTTATTCTCTAAAACATTTAAATTTGCCGTAGTTTCTGTGAACGCTTTGCCTTCCATTTCTGTTAAAGTAATAATTCAGCTACACTTTCCTCTTAAAATAACAATTATATCTTTCAAAGTACAAAAGATATTGAATAAATTAACTTCTGTCTTTATAAGCTTGGAAGCCCCGAAGGTATTGTATCTAAAGCCTCTTTGCATAGATAAAAACTATCTGAGAAACTCAACATTAACAGATCTTTGATACTTTTAAGAAAAAAAAAAAAAAAAACAGTGGTTTATATTTATAGTTTGGATTTTAAATAAGAACTTTTTGCTAACCTTATGAAACGGAGAAGTTTCCATTCAACCTCTTTCGTTTCTCACATTTGCAATGTGATATTGAGACCGTGCTTATTATAAATGGCAATTAAATATGACAAAGCTTTGGAAATGTACGACGATGCGTTATTCATATCAAGAAATGAATCCAAGCTGGAATTAAGTGGATGGTTCAGGTTTTATTAAATGAAATGAAATGAAATCGTTTATTTTGCAAGTAGCATCACTGATCATTTTTACACGACATATTTTTTTAAACTATAGACGGAGCCGACATTTCTTAACTGACTACCTCTGAGAAGAAAAACCGAAACAAACTCAGGGATCATCGTCTATTTTCAAGTCCAGACATTAAAAATGAAAACGTTTCCAATAATTTACGTGATTTTACAAAAACTGTGATTCAAATGTCGTAATTATAACATAATTACGCATATTGCTTAATGACATTGCCTAAGCAATGTCATATGTCAATGTCTGACAATAATCTGTGATTTTATAATATCTCATTTTGTAAATGTGGTGTCAAAGTGATAACTGGGTTTACTTTGTTAGGTCATTTTTTGAAACTGCTTTCTTCTTGCACTTTGTGTAGAATATACACATTTGTTTGACAAAATCTTTATACGTTATCATTTTCTTGTTCTCTCTTATCCTTATGTATTTAAAGTTGTTGCAACATGCCTTTTTTACCCAAACAAACCTATAGAAAGTCTGATAACGATAACGTTATAAACTATTGTTTAAGTTCAAATTAGTACGAACCCAAACATAGATTTCCTATAAAATACAATAGGTGCAAACACCGGATTATTCTCTCCGTTCCGACCATTCAATGCAAAAGTTACAGCGAACGGATATTCAAACTAATATATATCGGAATCTCTTACACCGATCTACTATGACATAAAACTTAAATGCTTTTCTGAAATATAAAGCCAGCAGTCGCCAGAATGGCTTTCATCACGAATACAAACAATTTATGCATTTAAACTGCAACAGTTTGATGGTGGTATGATAGATGAGCGAATGTGACCCGATATTGAGTTATTACGGTTTGCATAGCCATAAATCTGATTGGTAATTTAGATTGAGATAAGAAATAAATTAGTTGTCTTTGTCAAAATACACGTGTATTATCGAATAAATCGTTAACAAGACACAATTCGTTCGTACAATTAATGTAATTGTAATTTTTTTTTTGTTGTTATTTTGGTTGTTAAAATATGTGTTTGAGTCGGCTAGAGAGAAAGAGTTATAAGTATCTGTCCTCTCTCTTATGTAACAAAATCCGAATAAACGTGACGCGTCCTTGAAATACTCAATTCTCTACAACTTATCGAATATATACGAAGTTTTAGAGCAGTCTTTAAAAATAGTAACCTGACCTTAGGTATGTTTGACCTTTATTTTTTTTTTATTTTTTTTTTGTTCCGGGGTGGAAAATCCTCAATGGATGTCCGCCGCCCTGGGGTGGGCAACGGGGTCTGTCAGACTCCTATTGACTAAAAACCACCCCGGTGTCTCTCCGGTCACGTGCGCACGGAGCCGTGGGAGTCCCTGATTCGGCCGCGGAGGTATGTTTGACCTGAAGCAACCAAAATAATATTGAAACTTTTTGTTCGTAACGTCACTTTCGATGAACATCTTCTAAATTAAAATCCTATTATAAGCTCCACAAAAAAAAATATCCGAAAGAGATATGGAAAATTTAGCTTAATCTTGTAAACTTTTTGACGCATCCGAAGTCCTGCTCATCGCTCCAAGGCCATTTTCTTTAGTGATCATAAAGATTTATTGCCTAACCATAAAACTTTCGGTCTGACTGAGTTATCGGTGGTTATCTAAGACCTTGGACTTAGGTATAGGAAATTCGGATATATCTGAGTCGAAGGGGCGTTCCGAGGGATTTTAACTTCACTAACAGATATGTGCCAATAAACGACACGTGCCGGATGTTAGCGTATCTTTTTTCTTGGGTAGAGGAAATTTCATCAAGTTAGTATGTTCTATTTCAGAACACGTACTGCGTGTTCTAAAAAAAATCAAACAACTTATTACCATATTGTAGTGCGAAGTGTTGTAAATATTTATAAAATGAAAATAACAATGATATTTTTTTTAAAAATAAGATAGAAATATGATGTTTGCGAGTGACCATGTTGAATTTACCATTGACCATTAATATTCTTCAAAACATTTATTATTTTTATTACAATAAAAAAAAACAGGTTTGCCCGTATATTTTTACATTAAACAAATATATCACTGTTCTACGTAGTAAAAAGTAAGGGAAATGTCTTGTTACTGCTTTAAATTAATATAGCATTTTTAAAACAAACTACAAGTATTCAATATAAGATCTTAGCTAGCAGTGTAATTATTTATAAATTTCTTAGAAATCTTAGCCTGCATCAACATAAATCATGTAGTATTGTTCAAGACATTTGATAACATATGTGTTAGAGCAACTTTTTCATTTAAACTTAACAAACAGTAAAGTTAACGACACAATAAACCAGGTTTTAGTTGTGAACAGATTTTATTGTGAGAAGTAAGTGAGTTTACTTGAGAGACAGTTAAGTTAAGATAACGATCTTTTAGCAAATAAGATGGTTTATGTTGTTTTCAAGAAATAAATCTGTTAGCAGTCGTTTGATGTCCATTTATGCGAGTTTAACAGATCCAGAACCAAGTGAATGTTAAAATAATTAAAATCCATACGTCAAAATGATTGTCTGGCGTCTTTATGGATGACGTCCTAAAATAAGTCACTATATAAGTAAAACCACATTCAGGGCAAAACATATAAATAAAAAAAAAAAACATAATATTATATTGAAATAGAAATACAGTACTCTACGCTGGCTGGCTGGCATAAGTAATTTATAAAATATTACGTGTGCTCTTAAAAGAGCAGCACACAAACTAGTTTTGTGCGCAAAAAACCGGCTTATACTGGTATAAACCCGCCGGGGTTGATGAGATTCCCATTTTGCTCAGCACTTGAATTACAGCAAAGAGCTCTCTATGATATTAACTTTGTGAGCAGAGTTGCAAACGGAATGATTTTAATCGCGCTAACCTCGGAGAATACAAAATATCTTTTATTGCTTCCAAGGGGTCAATTCTCGAGTTGTATTTCTGGGGTTGAGTAGCAACGATAAACCTACAATGCAGCAACGGAGTTGCTGATTTGACGTTGCTTTTGTCACTTTTATTGTACCTAAGAGAGAGAGAGACCTATAAAGATTTTAATTTCTTAGCAAACAATTACTGTAGGTATCGTAAGTGACAGTGCTCTGTTTTTGGAACGTGGCAGTGCATAAAAGAAAATGGTGGCAGTTTAATACCTGCCTTATTTGAAGGGCGATAAATTATTTTCTCGTTCTTTATGAAGTGTGTATCGAGAATGACAAGGACTTATGAAAAGGAACTGCTACATTATAAACAGAACAACTTCTGTGACTTTTTCTATTCTGCTTTTTCTTATCTGTTTATATATGCATGTACATAAATGATTTAATAAATAAATAAATAATATCCTGAAATAAATCTTTATATGATTTGTTTACTACTTAATTTTTAATCTTCTTCGTTTTTACCGTCTGTTTATTTAACTGCCCCGTTGGCTGCAAAAGCAGGGTCCTCGGTTTGATTCGCAGGTTGGCCAGTGGTATTGGTTTTTCCACTAGGAATTTACTAGTAACAGTCCGGAGTTTAGGAGATAGCTTATTGTGAACGATACGTCTAGGTCCTAGTCCTAAAGATCTCTCCGGTTGTGTTTGATTGCCATTTCATCGGACTATAAGAGTGAGGAGAGAGTTTATATAGTATCTTACACACCGAAGGCTCGTCTCTGCTGAGATTGGTCGCCATGGTCGATCTTCGATCTAGGGGTTTGATTTACTATGAAAAATGGTGATATATCGTAGAATCATTTTAATATTTGATGCCTTGAATAAACAAATCAATACGTCACACGAGAAAAACAGGACTATATGTATAAGTACTATATTTTCGCGGAAATAACTTCAAACATATGCAAGTAACGTTTTGATAAAATGTTGAGGACCCCGTTACCAGTTTTGGACTTTGGCTAGAGCCGAACCGATTTCAAGGGTCAAATAGGGTACAGATGATCGATAGAAACATCTAATATTTAAGAGAAATACTTTGAAAGTTGAGCAACAATACACTTTCTCGAATGTAGAATATTTTCGAAAAGAGCCAAAGTAGTTTTGCTTGTACTTGTAGAATTTCGCGTAAAATTAAGTAGAATTTCTTTTATTTACTATGTGTGTCAAAAGTGCACTGTGGGCGAGGTAGCTGGGTTTCTTTTAATGTTTGTAAGTACAGTTGCTTGCACTTCATCTAGACATTTGTTGTTGAGTACGTAGTGTTAACTTTTGGTTCCTTTAACACTATACTTTTGTTGTGAATTTAATAATATCTGTTAAAATGTAAAGAGTCAGACAGCTTACTTATCCTATTTATTTGTCTGAAGAAAAATGGAAAAGTGTGACTATTGAGAAGACGCCACGGTTATAAAAGTAATAATAATCTTGACATATTTCGGTCTATAGTCAGTCCCGCATTGGAAAATTTGTGTTAGCATTATTGTAAAGAAATATATCTATAGGTATGACATTTTTAATATTTACAGGCAACCAATTTAATTCAGGAAAGTCTAATCCCCACTAATTTTAAGCTACTAATGCATCGCCAACTCCCATCAAAAATCGCACATATATTACAAGGGAAGGTGTAATCGTTCGGACATAAATACACTTTAATTATTCAACCCCGTGTAATCGCATGTAACACTGCAGTGCAATCATCGTTAGCACTGTTCAATTGATGATATCGAACCACCTTACTGCATCGGTTTAGAAGCTATTTTCGATTGCTCCCCTGGGAGGTGCAAACACCAACATAATCTTGCAGTGTATAAAAGCGTTGTTGTGCAAGAAATAGAGTTTGGTTTAGAATGCTTTAACGTTTATTTCTGTTTATGAGAAGTTGGTAGTAGTAACAATGTTAATGTGTAAATTGCATTTAATTTTGATTGCGTGTAAATAATTGTTCTTTAGATTATGGTTCTCGGGAGTATTTCGTTGGTTATTTAATATGTTGATGAAGTGTATATAGCAAGTTTATTTTGCTTTAGTTGTTCAATGGCAGACCAAAACTATTTTGTAGGTCAGTCCTTATTAAAGAGACGTGTTATATTAAAAACAGTTAAAGAAATCTTTTGGCAATTTCTGTTAAACTGTTGGGCTTCTGATTACCCGTAACCCCTGTAAAAAATCTACAAATGATACCCTGGCAACTGCTTATCGGGTTATCCGAGGAACGGGGAGCTCTCGGTATTTTGTAAATGGTCCAAAATCCATGGACAAGCGTTGCTTAATCTTTAAGCGACCTATAAGTCTACCTATGAGCCTGTTATATTTTTGCTACGAAGACCTTGCAATAAACCCTAATTAGATGCTACTACTTTCAAGTTAGACAAAAACATAACAATAACATCTAAGTAGAAGCTTATTTACTGAAAATATTCTTTCCTTATAAATGTAACTAACATTTTGATAATGTCCAACGTTATTTATGTCAAAATTGATTCTTGCGTAAGACAGGTAGGTAGGTACACTAATATAAAATGTATACTCATCAAACGATCCGATACTCATCAATACATAATGTATCGATTTAAGAAGGGACCTGATAATTTCACGAATTGAGGAGAAATTTACGAGTAGATGGTGGAAGGTGTTGATTTCAAGGTTCAAACAGAAACAATAGATGTGTTCTAGTTCAGTTGATTTGTTTTGAGGTAAACAGAATTTATTATTAGTCAAATCAATGACCACTTTTTTGACCTTCATCATCATCATCATCATCAACCTTTTTATCGTCCCACTGCTGGGCACAGGTACAGAGAAGGATTGAGCGTTATCACCACGCTTGCTCAGTGCGGGTTGGCGATTTCAGACTTAAAGTCCAGGTAACCTCAAGATGTTTTCCTTTACCTTCAGTCATTGGTGTCCAAGATATACTAAGAAAGTACATTTTATTTTCGTTTTTGACCTTATTAGTAATAATTTCTGTACGGTTCCTTTGTTTAAAAGTAATAGTATTTTAAGCAATCCTTAAACAAAAAAAGATGTGTGTGCTCTGTTGTCTTTGAAAACTGAAGAAGAAAAAACCTCTTTTTGATATACTTACTTTAGTTTAATGTTAGTAATTTGGGAATAATTTATGTGATCACTAGCTGCGCATGTCAGAAAAGAAATTAAATCTAACGAGTGTTTTCTTTTTTTTTTGCACTGATCCCTTATTCTTTTTCGAAAATAAAGTTACATCAGCTATCTGCTAATGAAAGTCTCGACAAAATCTACCTAGCTGTTTCTGAGATTAGCTGGTTCAAACAGGCCGACAAAACTTTTAGAAGCATTTAGTAACTAGCTGTTGTTTTGGCATTATAGATAGACACTTTAGATTTAGATTAGTTTTGAAGCTAAATATTTTAGTAAGATTAAAGCCGCTGTCTTATTAGCAAAGGGTGGTTAATGCTCTGAAGGTCCAATACAACAACGTAATACGTTGTTGTATTGGACCTTGGATAGTAGCATCCTGAATACGTTGAACGTATTCAGGATGCTACTAAGGCTCCCTAAATATTGCAGCGCGTCCGCCGTGTTAATTGAGGCAGTATAAAGGGGATCTTGCGCAAGAAAGCATCGTCACTGCTACACAAATATCCTTCGTCATTAATTGGAAACCAACCTAATTTCTTTAAAGATTTACACTCGATGCGTACATTAATTCATATGCATTATTAAGCAGGAGGGAGAGTCAATAGGAAGTGATTTATCGCTTTTTTAAAAGCGAAATTGACTTATGGTTTTACGCGTGATAGACTTTAGTTGCTCGTGTTATATACAAACAATCTGACTCGTAACAACTACCTAAAGGCCATACAGATATTTGTTCCGTGCGGGAATCGAACTCGCGACACGCATCGCATCATTTGATCGATCAGTCACTGCGCCAACCGTGCCAACCGTGTCGTCAATAAATATACTGATATATATTTATTAACGACACGTATCTTCTAACGTAATCTTTTCGTAATAAAGATGACTTCTTTAGTTCAGTGACCGAGTGTTATTCAGGATTGAAGCGATGAAGCTAACCTTAATACTCGTAACTATAAAAAACAAACGTGCTGACGTTTATGTTCCGCGTTTTCTTTTCACTTATTTAATCGACCTATGGTTTTCGTAATTGATATTTTGGATCTGACATTATGGCTGTCTTTACACTGGCCTATAGCCTTTTCATATTCACTTGCAACATAATTATGTATACGAGTATATGTGTGGTAGGAACCAATGATTTTCTCTTATAAAAACTATGCATTTTTCAAAAACTAATTTTTAGGCATAATATGCATATTATGACTTAAAAATAGTTTTTCTCTCATACAAGAGAATAGTAAGATATTCTCAAAAAGATAACAAAGTATTTTGTTGTTATTACTTGCAAAAATATAGCAACTTCAACCGTATTTCAACATTTTCCAAGCGCTATTTAACAACGCCGTGACTAGCTAAAATATTACAGAATATTTCCTTACTAACAACGGGAAAGTTTTCAAATAAAAGCAAGCCACTACTGAGTTACATCGCAGTCTGGCAGATATTGGAAATACTTCGCGAACCTGTTTGACTCGCCTTTTTTCTAAAGTTTGTGAGCATCCTTACTTTGATTTTAGACTTTGAATATATTTGGAAAAGTTACAAGTGACGTATGAGTGGTATGGACTCAATATGCAAATACTGGCTTCTTCCCGCTGTTACGTCTTCGGATGTCAGAAATTATCCCACGGGAATATCTTACCGGGAAAAATGTGGTATGCTCGTCACTGTAAAAGCGTGTTTGTATGTTAGCTGTTCGATTCCAGGTCAGGCAAGTATCAATGTAACTTTTTCAAAGTTGTATGTACTTTCTAAAGTATATCTTGGACACCAATGACTGAAGGTGAAGGAAAACATCTTGAGGAAACCTGGACTTTAAGTCTCAAATCGCCAACCCGCATAGAGCAAGCGTGGTGGATTACGCTCAATCCTTCTCTGTATGAGAGGAGACCTATGCCCAGCAGTGGGACGATGGAAAGGTTGATGATGATGATGTTAGCTGTTCGTTTCTAAAGCACTAAACGAATTTCGATATTTGGCGAAGATGGCGCATATGCTACTTTTTGTCCCGGTAGCTCGTTCTGTATGATAATTACCGACATTTATGCAAAAAATCTACGAGCATAAGCGAGCGTAGCTGTCTATATTTGGTACCTTATATGCATCACTAGCTTTCCGCCCACGGCTACGCCCGCGTGGAATAACAGGCGTGCGGTTATAACACGTTTTTTAGATTTTCCCGTGGGAAAATAACAAACCGGTCTTCTAACTTTACGTCTGCAAAATTTCAAAGCAAACGGTTCAGTAGTTACAGCGTGAAAGCGAATCAAACAAACTCACTTTTCGATTTATAATATTAGCAAGGATAACATAATTATTATATATTTTTCTTATGTTAATTTTCATGAAAATTATACGTAGAAATTACACCCAACAACAGTTACATCTATATTTTCTGTTACTATAATATTTTCTGCTACTAAAACCGCTGAAGGCAGTACACACAACTTACGGCTAATTAGCTAATGGCAAGATTCTAGGAAACGTGTTCTATGTTATAAGAGCTTGATTACCTCCACATACAACATACTTTAGTAGAACATGAAGTGTAACAGAAAACTACTTGGACTAAATTATACACGTCTCATTACCTGGTAAGGGCAATCTCTAATAGTGTTACATCTAGTTGAATAGCTACGTATTATTATCTACGGTATATATTGCCTCGAGGGCCTAGTGGTCCACCGTAGGTTGCTAACATAAAGACCAAGCACATCGTGGCCGGGTCGTCTATGACCGATGCCGCGAGGGAATTTCGTCTCCTATTTTTTTTTTTTAATTATAAACCTATATTATATTAATGTCGACTATGAGGATGATAATCTATGTGTACGTCCTCATCAACCTTTTTATCGTTCCACTGCTGGGCACAGCTCTCCTCTCATACAGAGAAGGATTGAGCGTAATCACCGCGCTTGCTCAATGCGGGTTGGCGATTTCAGATTTATAAAGTCCAGGTTTCCTCAAGATGTTTTCCTTCACCTTTAGTCAATGGTGTCCAAGACATACTTAGAAAACACATATAACTTTAGAAAAGTTATATTGGTACTTGCCTGACCTGGAATCGAACCCGCGCACTCATACTTGAGAGGCTGGTGTTTTAACCAATAGGCCACCACGACTTGAATCTATGTGTGTTCATAAGTTATCAATCTTGCTCACGGAAAATAGACTAACAACAAAAATATCATAACTTCAATATGCTTCCTTATATTCCAAGAATTTATTTCAACGATAATGTATAATTGAAGATCACTTAAGTAAAAACGTTGACGAAATCCCTTTGAAGTCAAAAGTCCGTTTAGACAAGCGAGGACTTGTGGATAACAAATTACCTTTCATGTCTCAAAGATTTATTGAGACAGGCGAAAACAAGCTGTGGACGAAATTGTAGTTTAGCCGGAATCGTATTTTATGATGAATTATTGGTTATTTTTGGTCTTTTTATAAAAAAAAGCCGCAGCTGTGCCCACCGCTTTGCCTACACGAGTTATCATCCTGTAAGAATATCGGAATAAAAACTATTTTTGTTACTAATCCAGACCCTTGTGTATTACTGTGTCAAATTTCATCTATATCTGTTCAACATAAAATTAAACCTCTTCTCTTTATAATAATACCAGTTTTATATAGAGGAAGACTAAGCAAAACTCAAAATACTATCTTATCAGCTGATTTAATAGAGTTCACATCAGGAATCAACGTCATACCTATAAACCCGCACGGCAGCACGCTTGCAACGTACAAAGGCCGAGCCGACACTTTTTTATAAAGACTGTTATGTCTGTAACTGCACATTAACGATATAAATGACTATCATAATTTTGTTAGTGGCATGCGGTACGGTGTAGCCTTTTCGCGAAGTTTGTGTTACGATGTCAGATACACTCTGTATATGTAGTCGTATTGATCGAGTTTGAGATTATCATATATATCAATAATGAGTTGCTGTATACCATTGTGTTTGAAATTACATTTCAATTAAGCGAAATGATAACATCCTCCTACCTAAACGTAAGAGAGCTTCACAAGACGTTAATATAGTTCTTACGTATTTTCCTTACTGACATATCACCACAAGGATATTGACCCAATTTCAGAGGGTAGATTGTAACAATTTACTTGAAAAGATAAGCGGCTTAGGTGTTTTTTTTTTAGGAATAACGGTGCAGACTGGTATAAAACTCGGGGTAAAGTATTTCCTTTGTATACTCTGTTGTGGTTTTGGCCAAATAGGATTGCACTTATGCTACGCCGTAGCTGGCGCAATGAAGTCGCTGCTACGCCGTAACCGCATTTTAGCAATCTGGTACGCTGCGAACATTTTGCTTGGTCTGGTTAGTGTAAGGTTATTAACGACTAAACCTCATGAATATTTTTAATTTGAAACTAATTTGCCTTTGTCGGTTTTGGGAAATGTTAATTTTAATAGAATGAAGATACGCAATAAATTTTATGGATGAGTTATGAATAATTCAAAGATCGTGATTGTTTTATATCATAAATCCAGAGTAAACACTTAACCTGAAACTAAAGGTAAATTTATTTTTGTTAAGTTAGACTTAAAAAAATATTTTTCTCAAGCTAGTTTTCAGACTGGGCTAAACTTATAATTTGGTTAGTAAATTATTTTAGTATTTTAAGTAAACTAAGCCGATTTCAAGCTAAAATAGCTTAACTTTATAATGAAATCAGTTAATTTGTCTAGAAGCAAAAGAAAGGTTTGTTATTCCATGAAGGATAATTGAATTACAAAAACTACTTAGACTTAAAAATGGTTGAGTGAACCGTAAAAATAAAGCTAAAGTTATATGAAAAGGGGATTGCTTTGTCCTTCAAAGTTTGGAGCACAGGCGCAGAGTAGCCAGCCTTTCATATTCTATACAATTCATTTTGGAGAGTGTGTGTGGGCATTACATGACTTAATGCTGTCATCATCGTATGATCTGTCGTACGGCAAGTATCCACACTTACATTGTTGACACCACTATGTTCCGGACGAAGCGTTCCGCCTTGTCTTTTTACCACGTACATCTAAAGTTTGGAACAACTTGCTTGCGGCGACCTTTCCGTCTGATTAAAATTCAAGGTTATAGCCTCATAATAAACTAGTGTACTATACCATCAATGATTACATCACTGCTTACCTTCAGGCAAGATCGTGGTCAAGAACTGGTTTATAACAATAAAAATGAAAGATACTGCCTTTTCAAATTTGACTTCAGGCCTTCTATCGAGGTTCCTTCTAGGTAGGACAGTGATCTATCTATATTACAACCACATTTTTCCAGTTAAATTTACGTGTCACGTAGTATGGGACGACCTATTGCCATACCCGGGCACAAATGCTTTCGGGCATAACAAACATAATTGGCATATAATATTTCCATTGTAGAGATAACCGTCCTCTCTTCATGAGTGAGCGGTTATATACCACGCAGATCTAATGCGGGTTATTAGATGTCACAAATTAAATCTAAATACAGGGTTTTTCATTAAGAGCGCTCGAACATTGAAATGAAATAAAACAATCTGTTTAAGTGATATT
The DNA here is from genome assembly GCA_037179545.1 of Sesamia inferens. NCBI lineage: Eukaryota > Metazoa > Arthropoda > Insecta > Lepidoptera > Noctuidae > Sesamia > Sesamia inferens. Next base: position 12,872,289 of record CM073933.1, on the reverse strand, counting down.
ACCACAATTTTTATTACATTTTAAAGAATATTCAATGACATTATGTGTGGAAAATAATATCAGCCAAATGGCCATCGCGACTCCGCTGTAGATGGGGTATTCTGGTGGACCAATAAAACTTCGCATAAATGGGGCTCAATTTCACGAAGAACGCGAGTTATGTTGGCCTTTAGGGCAGCAATTGACTGTGGTTTATCTGTATACACTAAAGATTTCACTTAGCTCCACAGAAAATAATCGAGCGGTGTTAAGTCACACGATCTCGGGGGCCAGTTGATGTCGCCACCACGCGAGATGACGAAGCCCTCGAACTTCTCTTACAATAAATTTAATGTTTCCCGTGCTGTTTGGCAAGTGGCGCCGCCCTGTTGGAACCACATGTTTGTAAGATCCATACCACCTACCCTAGGCTACAAAAAAATGTTATCATCATCCGATATCGGTCGCCATCGCAACACACGGAACGTTAGGTGAATAGAGAACTGATTTTGATATTAATAAACTTTAATAATTTCTACGCGTTGCTGAAGCGTGTAGCGTTCCATGGTGAAATGTCACGAGTAAATATGTACTCATGCCAAATTTGACAGCTATCGCATTACCAAGATGGCCGCTATGCGCTGTCAAAGTTCGAGCGTCCCTATTTAAAAACCCTTTATTTATTTGCTAAAATATGATACATACATAAGGTATTATAGTAAATTTGTTTCAGCACATTCTGTCATACCATGGCGCGCAAAAGTATTCATAGTCAGCGTTCTTAATTATTCTAATTTACAAATTACACTTTCATTGTTTCTCTGTAATTTTCGTTCTAGGATATAACGGTTTCCTAATCACGAAATCGAAGCTGAAATATTTTAGAAAGAATGAAACATTTTACCCGACCTGTGACTCGAAACCAGAACTTTATCTCAACAATAGCACTTGCTATCAATAAACCAACGAGTCAGTCAGGCTATAAATATTCATTATTTAATACAGTTTCACAGCTGAAGGCACAAATCATAATGCCCACAACATCATGCCGGATTTGATGGATTGATCTGCTAACAATTTGGACTGTTCTCAATTACATAAGTTGCCAGTCACTCCGCTGGCGTCGGGTTAGGTCACGACAGGTTATTAAAGATTATGACAGGAACATTAACATCGTCACGCAATCCCAAAAGTGAAGTGTTTATATTATCTAGTAATAGTAGCAGGATGGTGAAGATACTGTTATTTAATTAGTATCTGGAAGTTACCCGAAATTTAATTCGGCGAAGAAAACTTTAACCATTGTATCCCATAAAACAATATCCCCCTTTTTCATAAACGCTGCTTAAAGTTTACTAGTGATTAGCGATGTTTTAAATATACATTTTAGCCGCTTGTAGGTCTCTTAACTTTAAAAATCGATTATGAATAAACCCCTTAAACAATATGGTGTTTATTCATAAAGGATGATTTAGTGACGTTAAAAGGTCAAAAATGTATGATTAAAGAATCGCTAATCACTCGTTAATTTTAAGCAGTTTTTATGAATAAGGGGGTATGTGTGTAATAAAGTGGAGACAAGTATATGAAATTTAATGCCGAGTATACGAAATTCAACCATAAGTTTACGTTATATGCGATTCAGGCACGTTCCGATCGAAGCTCGAAGGTTCAGTTTTATTCAGAAAAAACACAAAGTAGGCTTAATGAAGTTTTCACTTCAAAAAACGACAAAACTTAAACAAAACAACATCAAACGAAAATAAAACTGAAGAACATACTCCAAAAAACATATTCCAGTAGTAGTATGTAATCCAATTTAAAAAGTCACAAAAAACATAAAATGTTTATTTAAATCGACCATAATTAAAGCTTATTATGTTAATTGTTATAATGACAACGGTAACGAGGTTTACCGCGGTAAATTCATTAGCCCTGACTTGAATTGTAAAGGATTTTTCCTTTCATGAAGATGTTTATGCAAAAAAGATTATACCATTTGTTTTGCTTGAAACTGGACGAATCTGTTTCGGGATTACATAACAATTTTGGCCAATCGAAAAACTGTTATGAAAATTTGTGTGTTTGTTTGTGTGTTTGAACGTGCTAATCTCAGGAATTAGTGGCCCGATTTGAAAAATTCTTTTTGCGTTGGATAGTCAATTAATCCAGGAAGGTTTTAGACTATATAACATCACTCTGCGATCAATAGGAGTCGAACATATAAAAACGCGGACTTGTTTTTATACACCAGAAAAAATAAAACAAAGAAAAACTTTCGTTTTTATTTCGAGGGGCTGCTTATTGCAATTTATACGTTTCAGAAGTGCAGATTTTCTATCAACTTTGAGTAAGTTGGTAGATAGTTTTACCGTACTGAACTATGTGGTTTGGATTATTATGCTTCAAATCAATGTGCATTATTATTAATTTACTACGCAGGTTGTTCGAAAAAGACTAATAAGCGTTTATTGTAGAACATTATTGGTTATAGCAGTAAATTATAAGAGCGTACTTTTAAACAGACAGCTCAAGTCTCGTTAAAAGGTCAATAAAGGCAGATACAAAGAATAAATAAACAAAAAACACTCATTTCTTAGAAAGAAGTTACCTTGGCAACAACTTTTCTTTCGTTTTTTTCGCACTTGAAGGCTGCTAAACAAATAATGAGATTCTCATGTTTCAATCTTGAAGTGAAGAGGTCGGTAACCGAATACTCAGGCAAGTCAACCTCTTTCAGAGACCCGTAGAGAATTGAACTTACTTTTTTAACATATTCATTTATTTGGCACAACAAACAGTTATGAATTACAGCATTTACAAAAATTCATTAAATTACAATCGAGGATACATTTATGAAGTGATAGCCGAGTCCGAAAACAAATGCATGTAAACTGGAAAAAATAAAAATAAAGAAAAGCACCATTATGCCGACGAATTGAAGGATGACAAGATCCAACTTACGGGCGACTTGCAAGCGATTGGGAAACCATTCTTTTAAATTTAGCCCGTGACAGCGCGAAAATATCAAAATCAGACAATTATGAGTTATGGTTCTAAAAGTCGGCGGAGAGAAGACCGCAACCCCTTTCTTCGTTCTACATTTCGTAGTATAAAATGGTGCGCGCATCTCCCGTCGCATATCAGTTCTAGGTACAATGTAACACAATCTATTCGAGATCTCAGTACATTTTTTTAATAGTTATAAACTAGCGCTTGCCCGCAATCCCGCCTGATGGTAAGCAGTGATGCGATCGTTGACGCGGTAGTTTATTAAGAGCCTATTCACTCAGAAAAACTGAGCGAATAGGAAGGAAGACGGCAGTTGAGCGAGGTGATGCAATGTTAAAGCCAACAACACGACCAATAACGCTGCGCCAAAGGGAGATTGATGTGGAGACCCTCCACGACCAAACTCCCGACACAACAACACTTGGCGCATCGTACCCGGCACACATCGCAACACAACTGCTCAGACCCGTCGTCCTCCGTACGGCTTCACCAGATATGCATATCCCAACTAAGGACCGACTACTGTTTTGTATAAGAAAAGTTATTTGTTTTTATTCTGAAGAAAGTAAGTTAGTTTGATGTTTGTAGAAATCTCGCTAGACTGGTAGACTTGCTTTGTAAATATATTTATTTACCTTATCTCCTTATCTAGTTGGTTTCTATGGTTTTCAATTAAACAAAATCACGCCTATTAGCCAAAGTGTTAAAAATTAGACTATTAGCTATTGTGTTAATTTCACAAAACTGGCATATATCCAGATCTCAAATTACCAATGACAGTTTTCTTATAGATAAAATCTGTAACGGTTTTCCTGATCTAGGAATGGGCCAGGGTCGCAGCGTCAACAACCGCACAATGCGACTACTAGACGACGAACAGGGATTTTTTTAAAATTTAAACAAAAAAGGAATAAATTCTGAAGAGTTTTTAGGAAAGCTTTTACACAAAACTCAAGGACAAAGATGATTAATATTCTTTAACAAAATTCTTTGTCATGAGATCACGTCACACGTCAGCTTAGTAAAATGAATTACTTAACAATTTCAAGATTAGATTTCGAGAAATATTTTTAACTTTTTGTTGCTAGTTTTGTAAAATGATTTATATCACGACGAGATGGATTAAGTTAAGAAATTCTTATTTAAATTATGATGATTCTGATTAAATTTTGGTTTCAAATCAAAACAAATCAAAGCATTTATTTTAAATAAACCAGTTACAGGCAATTTTGAATTGTCAGAAGGTCGGTCAGTCAGTAAGATAAAGCTAGTGGCCCATTCCAAAGAGTAGGTACCTATGGAGAAGAACGGCCAAGAAACTCCATGGACACTCTTTTAAATTATCAAGCTATTGATACAAATATTTAATTACATTATTCATGTTGAAATCAAGCGTGTGAGAACGATGCAGAAATATATTGTACACCGAGAACGTCCATTATGGAAAACACAAAAAAAACAACAATTTAGAAATTAAAATACACCGTAAAAACTAAGAGATGACCAGGCCCCACCGACGGGGTCCGTTTACGAACATAGCGTATGGATCAGCATCATTCGGCTCAACCATATTGAAGGGAACCTAATGACCCAACACACATGCCACCACCAGCGAGGCATTTGTGTGAATATGACATACTCTCAACAGCCAGAGCACAATCAAGTCAATAAAAAAGACTAACCACACAAAGAGATGCTTTACAGATAGTACATTGTGCTCACACGCGTGCCATGCAATTAATTATACAATAACAAGAAATTGAATCTACACAATGCAAACATAGTTTTGTCCAAGGTTTAGCAGCTCCAACAGTGTTCCCGAATACTAAGTTTAGCTCCTGTGTAGCTGTACCAGTGCCGAACACCCCTGTCAGCGATGCAATTCCGTAACGTACAATAAGCTTGGCTACATAGTGTGTACTTTGAGTAAAAAAACATAAACAGTTACAAATGAAAAATCAAAGAACAATCAGTGTATAGAAATCGGACGCAGCCTTTTTGTCGTCAATATAATCCTTAACATTATAAAATGTTTTCTGACTGATTTGTATAGCTCCTTGTGAGAAACTTTATCCATTTATACCATTTTACTAACTGCTGGTATACCGCTAGCCGACCAATAGTTACATGAGATTTACCAACTTTATTAATTCGGTTGGCAGTACCACCATTGTAATTTTCACTGTCTTTATAATAGGGATGTATCCAAGGTATGAAAATCAAAAAAATAATTAGTCCGTCTTACAGATAATAAAAAAAATTAAGACCCGTATTTTTTATTTTGTCGTAATTACCAAAAATTACTGAGATATAGGGTATTAAAGTTACAGAGTGGGGGCTAATTACGTCACGCCGTTCTATATTTTGCACCATGGCGTGACGTCATGCGACATTTCAAATCAATATATCTTCCTAAGTATTTGAATAAAATAAAAAATAAAAAATACGTGTTCAATATTTTTTATAAAGCTATCTGACGGACATTAAATTATTTTTTAGGATACAAGCCAATACTAGAAACGAAGAAGTACTTTGATGACGATTCGAAAACAAGGCACAAGGCGTTCCGTACAGTTAACCGGAATTTCAAGAAGCATTTACCTAATTAATGGGCGTGTCTTTAAATGAAGAATAATAAAGTATTCACTTAAACAGTTTACGATAGCTTATGCTAAGCGACGCTAGGTTACTAAAATTTAGTTTAACTACCAGAAAGTTGCCAGGATTAAAATTAAGCAGCTCATTTGTTCTCGCTTGCCTTGAGCTTGCGAAGAAACGCTACGGGACTGTGCTTTTAATAAAATTGAAATGTTGTCTTGGATGGGCGAACGAGGGAGGCCATTAGGGTACAACATAGTAAGCAACAAAGTTTATTTTTAAGGTGTTTTTTTAGTATTTGATCCAGGTGATGGATTAAAGAATTTTGCCACTATTTCTTATTTCATACCCTCTTTCTTTGTTTTCTTCTAAAGGCTTAAACCAAGTTCTATAAACGATATTTAACACGTTCTTTATCTTAGATGATACGGGTTGGTGTTCAACGTATGCTACAAGAATACAAAAAAAAACTCTGCGTTGAAGTGCTTGCTTATAAACTTGTATAGATTACTACTTAAAACCAGCAGTGCTGTAATCATATCACCGTGAAAAAAATCATATCAAGGTGAAGTGAGCTGTCATTTCAATTAATACTAAGAGTTGACATTGTGGACAGCTCACTCTAAACCGCCTTACTTTTCACGCTGAGATTTTCTCAAAAACGATAGGCAGTCATCGTTTTTTCGTTTATCGTTGGGTAGTCCGAAGTGCGGGCCTCGCATATTATAGCCTAGCCCAAAGAACTCTCTAAATAACTTGTTTAATGTAGCATAAGCACATTACCTTCCTGTTACGATAGATCATCGTGTTTGTCTGAAAGAGTAATACCACTATTAGCAGCTTATATTACTGTGGGAGGTATATTGATAGCATCTAGGTTGTAGGCCACAATATCGGCTGCCGGCAGAAATTACCACCCACCAGACAAAGTCTTGCCGCCGCCAAGCGATTCGTTGTGTTGCGACATGATGTCTGGTGAAGCCTTACGGAGGACGGATCTGAGCAGTTCTGTTGCGATGTGTGTCGTGTACGATGCGCCAAATGTTGTTGTGTCGGGAGTTTGGTCGTGGAGGGTCTTCATATCAAGCTCGATCTAGCGCAGCATCGTTGGTCATGTTGTTGGGTTTAACATTGCATCACCTCGCTCACCTACCGTCTTCCTTCCTAGTCAGTCAGTTTTTTTTTAGTTAATAGGCTCTTAATAAACTAGCGCGCTTTTCCATCAACAATTGAATCACTGCTTACCACCAGGTAGGATTGCGGTCAAGCACTAGTTTTAATTATATAAAAAAAGATACTTTCTGATATTAAAAATAAGAATATGAACGAGCGGTTGTGACCAGTTGCTAATGGCTGCATTTAACAAGTTATGTTATAGGTTCGAAACTGGACAGGGGCTTTACTTTATGTAAGTTATTTTCCGGAACCGGAATTTCCTAGAACATAATATTGGAAAAACTCGAGACGGTCTCCAAAGCGTAGCGCGCAGGCGTAGCTTTCGGTCTTCTATAGGATGCATTTTGGGGAGTGTGCGAAGGAATTGCATGATTTAATTCCCCATCTCCGTTCCACCATCGGAAGACCCGTCGTACAGCAAGTTTCCACCCTTACGTTGTTAACACCATTACGATCCGGACGAAGCGTTTCGCCTCCTCCTTTATACCGCGTACATCGAGGGACTGGAACAGTTTGCCAGCGGTGGTGTTTCCGTCGGACTACAACTTGAGTGTCTTCAAGGCTAGAGTGAATAGGCTCTTAATAAACTAGTGCGCTTTACCATCAACGACTAAGTCACTGCTTACCATTAGGCGGGATTTAAGAGCTAGTTTATAATTTTAATAAAAAAGAAAACATGTGACGTCTACCCACTCCTTCTCGCAGAGAGAAGGCTTGTGTCTCAGCAGTGGGAACAGTAGAGCTTAAGCTTTGACCTAATACAGTTACGGCTACCTATCAGATCTCCACAATCCAGTTAATGATAACCCTACGTACTTACTTTGGGCTTCTGCCGTCGGCGGGACCAACGGCTTAACGTACTATCGCAGGCACGGTGGGTGTCGGTGTGTAAAGATGGACACACATCAACGAAACAAACGGTGGCTAGCAAAGCTTGATGTAATTGAAAAAAAAAAAGCGAGGCAAATGATGATTAGAAACGAAAACTTCATTTAATTCGTTGAGGAAGGTCTGCATATTTCTTAAACGTTATCTTATAATTTCTATTTTCATCTCAAGGCTTAAGTCCCAAACGAACCGACTATTCTTGGCAAAACGGAGTGCCCGTAAAATGTTTCAGTTATTTGTTTTCAAAAGATATCTGTACATCAAAACAGATAATCTATGAAATGTTTTGATTTCTAAAGATACACAGTTATATCGTTAGCATTAAGGTAAATATAACTTTGCCTTATTTTGTTCGGGAAAAGATTTCGATGAACATAGTTTTTATTTGACTTTTAATTTTTACCTCAAATAAACTACTAGAATAAATGCTATTGTTAAATTATACAAGTAATGTATACACATCTATATTTTGTACTTGTACAAAACAATTAGTAAAAAAATCATTATCGTTGTATTAATGTATTACATAAAAAGGAACTGCTGCCGATACCCAAACTAAACTAAATTTGTATTTTGGGTAGGTAACAGTGCAATAGCCTTAAATGTTCTTAGGGTTTTTTCTTAACCTATTTCTTACTTTAACAATTAACAAATGTCTGTCTTTTGATGTGTGTGTGTTTCTATGTGTGGGTTTTGTATACGTGTATAGTATGAGTGAGTGTGTGTAAGAGTTTAAATTTAAGTATTATTGTTTTTAGTTACGCAATATATTATGTCAGTAGGTGTTGCGTCTTCTGATAGTCAAGCAATTGAAGCCTTTCAGAAACTATTGAGATTTATCGTGGTAATAGCGGTCATCACTCAAGTCAGTAAAAAACTGAAATGAAATCCGTCAAGCGTCAGCGTGATTCTATAACGATTTCACCTTAGTGAAGTTAGTTGTCATTTCAACTAATGCTAAAGGAGTACCATTATTCACAGCTCACTATAAGCACTCACACAATTCACTTCTCCTTTTAGGGAGAGTTTTTACAAAATCGATCGTTAGAAGGCCAATTCTTGTAATTAAAAACTTTCAAAGTCTAGTCACAAACCCATTTCAGTGACGAAAAATGTCCGGAAATTAGCGGTTTTTTTTGACAGACTGAGATCAGACTGTAAATTATCTTATAATTACGAGAATTTTGACAGTTAATCAATGTCGCGTGTTCCAATAACGAAATACCATAACTTTTTAACCAGCAAAGTGTAACCTCAATGAATTCAGAATTTGATTTTAAAAGTAGAATTTTCTTGTCGTATATAAAGAAAAAAAAAACAGTTTTTTTTATAACCACATTTTTTGCGCAGTAGTTAATTTTTCTTCATGTAAAGTTTATGTGGGTTTCTATGATGAGATATTAGGGAAAGGGCAAAGACTGTTATTATCGTGCTAAAATGCGAATATTATAGTTTAAAACAATGTCGCAAATGAGGCCCTTCTTTTCTAAGTGGTTTTTAAGAGCGCAAAAAAGTGACACCGAATTTGACATTAATTAAGGACATCTCAGGACCAAAAGATGGTGAAAATGTTTCTGAGCGAAATGTTTATCTAAAATTTTTGATTTTTTTTATTGTAGGTTAAAATTAGTTTTACGTACATACATGGAAATTTAATATGAACTAAGAATACAAACTTGTGTTTGTTTTACTTAACATTAGTGTTCTTGTGAATACTACTGTGAATACTAATGTTAAGATTACAACTACATATGTATATCTTAGACATTTGTTGACATATATATGTTTAGGCGACGATCTTTAAGCAAAAAATTATATGCTTATATTTTATTTCTGTTTGCTCTATGTTATAAATATCAAATGTAACCTAAATAATTACAAAAAAGCCGAGAGCGATAGTTGGAGAAATATGTGGAGATAAGAAATATATTATAACAGTGTTAGGTAGTGTCATAAAGATTTTTATTTGTCATTGGCATCCCACTGCTGGGCAAATGCTAAGGACAAATTATTATTAAAGGAGTCCAACTCAGCCTACCCTTTCCGTCTGGGTCGTCTGGTTCGTGTCATCTGGTCTTTTTTTAAATGAAAACAATTAGCTAAAGCCGTCTTGCACCAGAAAGCAGGAGAATTTTGCGTTACGAAATTATTATAATGACCAATCTGTTTCAATCTGGGTCAATTTATGGCGCTTTGCAATCTTCATACCAAGGCAATAAAAACTCTAAAAATACGCCTAGCTTTCTCTTAATCGAATTTTGTGCCAAATTTGGAGCTTCAAGCCTCCGGGATGAAATACTGGAGTTCTACATAAATCGACGGTTCTAATTTTTTATGGCAATAGTATGGTCAAATATCCAATAATTTGGCACTGACCGCGAAGGATTCTGTAAAAGATATTTGGATTTTGTGGATCGTATTATTTTAGGTCTTAGTTTATCAGTAACTGCAATTTCCTTATACAAGTTTCTTCTTTTGCTTTGGAGAATAAATAAAATAAAAATAAGTTTATTTCACATCATTATGGCTTACATTGCATGTCATGGAGTCTCCATTTAGGCATAGAAATGCCTGTAGTTGAAAGCTCTGCTCTTGCATTATACACAAATACATAAGAAACAAAGAGAGAAAACTTAACGAAAACAGAACAAAATGCGATTAATTGCATGTGGCGTGTGTGTGTGTGTGTGTGGTAGGTGCGCGATTTTTCTTTATATTTTATTTTCTTAAGACAAGTACTATTAATATTCTGCACTGACCTGCGATTGTTTTAATCTTTGTAACATATGTGAGGTTGGTGGTTTTATATGACATTTTATTAAAACAGGACAGTACCCGGTTTTTGTGCAGTACCAGCAGCGGTTAATAAATTGCTGATGTAATTTACAGTCAGTTTCACGTTATGTGTGAAAAATTAAATTAACAACATTTTATGAAAACGGTAAAATAAAAATTATCCGTATGCAGCTGCATCTGAATATTACTCGATTCATTTCAATGATACGGTACTATGAATATTCATATTCATACAAGGTAAATTTACTCCATCTTTACGCAAAAACGTGGTCCGTAGCTTTTCTGTGTTGACTATAATATTTCACATTTTTCCGGCGAGGGCAGCCATTTTAAAAGCATTCCATGCCTTTTGATATATGGATAATTTTTCCGTGCCTCTTTTCCGAGCTTCTGACATTCTAACAGAGTATATACTTTTATATAGGTACAGTTTTTCTTAGGATTCATTACTACTTTGTGTATTTAAACTAAAGGGGTTGTTTGCTTAAGAAAATCTTGCCGCGGTTAATTCTTGAATAATATAAGGACTTTGTACTGATTGTGGGTCTAACGGTGAGTTTAATTTTATTCTTAACTTCGTATACAGTTTGTCTGAAGATTGTGATATATTGTTAATTATAATTTGCATGCATGATTATGTATTATATATGAAATTTAATTCTACGCACGAAACATTGAGTAAAAGTAACGTGGTTTTGTGGTCTCCTCTCATACAGAGAAGGATTGAGCGTAATCACCACGCTTGCTCAATGCGGGTTGGTGATTTCAGACTTAAAGTCCAGGTTTCCTCAAGATGTTTTCCTTCACCTTCAGTCATTGGTGTCCAAGATATACTTAGAAAGTACATATAACTTTAGAAAAGTTACACTAGTACTTGCCTGACCTGGAATCGAAACCGCGCACTCATACCTGAGAGGCTGGTGTTTTAACCACTAGGCCATCACGACTTCCACTAGGCCACCATGACTTCTATACGAGTCTACTACTACTTCTACACGACTATTCAATTAAATTTTGATCCAATCTTTCTCTGCGTGTCAGAATACATAGGTCATGAGGTTACAAACGCATGGGTGATATCGCTCCGTCATCAACATTTAGCCGAAACATTTCAGTTTATTGTTGTATCAGCTACTACAGCTGTTTGCGTCCAAAGAGTTCAGTGATGTGTACCTAACCTTATCAATCAAGCTCAGTAAGAAACTTACTTTGTTCGTGTATCAGTCCAAGTACAAAGAGTCGTACTTGGACCGAAATAAACCTGTTTCGATACTTATTGTATATCTAGAAGGTTTATTGTGTAACCAACCAAATACCCAACGTTTCTATTTAGACATTTCGACCACATTCATTTTAAGTTTATTAACTTGAATGTATTATTCAATATCTGTCTAGCCTTTTCCTAACTATGTTAGACTCAGCTTCCAGTCTGACCGGATGCAGTCGAAGACCAGTATTTTAAATGGAATAACTGCCTATCTGATCTCCGTAATACATTTACAGAATAATAAGATAACCTTAGGCCAGATTTTCGTGTTTCTGACGAACTGTAATTACTGTCAAATATACACGAATTACAGCCTTGACTGCAGGGTTAGTGCAGCGATTCCCGCACGGAACACATATTTGTCATCATACAACTTATGACGTTACAAATAGTACCGGGTCTGGATGTTTGTATATGTGAGTTTATATGTTTGTAAACGCAATCACGATACAGGAGTAATTCCTAGTGCGGGGCAACGTTGTTCAACGCAATAGTCGGGACCAGCAGCATAACGTGCTTTCCCATTCCTGGAGTGGTCTTGTTTGTGTGGATAGCCATCTATCTGTTTATTATCCATAAGGATATACCCATATATATTACTGGTGAAATGTAGGTGCATTCGTGATGCAATGACATGTTGGAAAAATCATTATGTCTATGCCTGTCTGTGTGTCTGTCTGTCAAGAATTTAGTCAAAATGTTGGTCCATTGTGGCGAAAGTACGAAGTAATTAAACAAATTCCGCTGTTCTAGTATTTCAACAAAGTGTCACCCGAGTCGATTAGTAGGTTCAATTTTCACAGGCTTAAATTCATTCAAGTCATTTCAAAGGACGCGTACAGTTCCATTTGAATTTACAGGCTTGGAAAAAGTAAGGAAGTAATATTTTATGCTCTGATGCTCTTTAATAATTTTTTTGCTTCGGAAATATACACCCAGTACATTACGTCCTCCATAAGCTTTGGCAGATGGTTCTATAGTACACGTCTCACACGAGAAATAATACTTAAAATGGCTTCGTTACAAAGATATTTGTAATTTCATGTCATGAAGTTTATGATAGCTTAATTAATAACCCTTTCTTACTAACTATCAATTAACAAAAACACATACTATTGATCACTTTTGTTTTTTAGCTTTGGAAAGCAGGTTAAGCTATGAAAGGTCGTAAGTAAATGGTTTGTGGAGGTAATATAGGCAATCATTCCGTATAAAAATTAGGATTTAGTTGCATATAGTCAGACTGGAAGCAGACCCCATTATACATCGGAAAACGCTAAGTAGATGATAAATTTAAAACTTTAAATACCCGCTCTGTCAATGACACGAATGTCTATTAATAACTGTGTCGAAAGAATTGTAGTTGAATATTTTAGATATGCAGCCTGCCTTTCAAAATATCTAAAGTGAAATAAGCGTTATTATTTTTAACAGGATTGTGTTTACTGAGCTATCTAAAGTGAATGATATTTTAATTAAACGAGTCACTAGTCGCATCTGGCTTTGCTAATGCTGTGTAATAATAATATCAGCCTTATATTATTCCACTGCAGAGCCAGGCCTCTCTTGCTTAGAATGTACATATGTGCGTTGATAACTTCCTCAAGACGGCTTTTTGATTTCACACTTATATTAGAATCACAAGGAAGCCTGGACTTACGACCTACATGATAATGTTTTCTTTCACCGTTTTTAAAGTTTGAGAGTAGATCATCATCATCATCATCATCAACCTTTATATCGTCCCACTGCTGGGCACAGGTCTCCTCTCATACAGAGAAGGATTGAGCGTAATCACCACGTTTGCTCAATGCGGGTTGGCGATTTCGGACTTATAAAGTCCAGGTTTCCTCAAGATGTTTTCCTTCACCTTCAGTCAATGGTGTCCGAGATATACTTAGAAAGTACATATAATTTTAGAAAAGTTACATTGGTACTTGCCTGACCTGGAATCGAACCCGCGCACTCATACTTTAGAGGCTGGTGTTTTAACCACTAGGCTACCACGACATGAAAGTAGATGTATGCTTACAAATATGTGTGCCTGTTGGTAATATTTAAGTATGAGTCATTAATGTCGAAGAGAAGAATTAATACATAATTGTATGCTATTTAAGATACCGGCCGTTAAACAATTTAAAATTTAAGAAAACATTAATTCTAACTGTTCATTTTCAATGAAAACGAATCTGCGGCAAAATTAAAATTTTTATTTCATTAAGCCGTCGCCGCGTTAAGTGGTGACTGTAGTCTAGTATTCAGTTTATAGTTACGTTTTTAATTGCAACCGGGTTAAATAAATCTCGTTTTTTTTTTAAAATTTAATTTTATAACAGGTTAATCTAAAGTATCCATGTGGATGGATTAGAGAAAAATAATCTTTACCACCATCACCAGCCCTTAATAGTCTACTGTTGGCTTACTCTTTATTCATAAATATTAATAAAGTTAAGTAGTGATTTATGTAGTTATACTTACAGTTGTACAACCACAAATTTTTGCACTCCTTTTTACTCTAGGAACCATAAACACCATTAATAAAAAAAGACAAATAAGAGAAGGGCAATTTTTACTTCTACCTTTATGCTTTTTCGACTATGTCATTGCTAAAATCCATACTAATATTATAATTGCAAAAGTATTTCTGTCTGTCCGGCTTTCACGCCAAAACTACTGAACCGATTGTAATGAAATTTGGTACACAGATAGTCTAGAGCCTGAGAAAGGACATAGGCTATATAACATCCCGCTATGACCAATAGGAGCAGAGCAGTAACAAAAAATGTTGCGAAAACGGGGGACGCGAACGTACACATTGCGCCCATTATTTTAAAAGGCGCTTATTTTATATCAACACGCAGACGGAGTCGCGGGCAACAGCTAGTTTTGAGTAAAAATTTAAATTCAAAAAAGTGCCATGTGCCCGTTTAGTGTTAAAGGTCAAGCGCTAGTTTACAATGTAAAAACAAAAAATGAATTTGTCCGTAAACTCCGTAACCTTTAACGTTTACTCCTAGACCGGAGTAGTTTAACGTTTATTCCTGTTCTATATTTTAGACAATCCGTTTGTTCGACTAATATTTCATGATTTTATTTCCAAAATGAAATTAATGAAGAGTTATGCTTCATGGATGATAACGTTAGTCTGCGCTCATACGGCACATAAATATTCATTCTGTAGGCCAAATGTGTGATACGAATCGTATTTTAGTATCTGTATGATAAATGTTATGAATGCATTACTTAGTTATCTGATTTTAGTTTTAAAATTCGCGTCAGTTAGTGAAACAGCAGCAACCAATAAAATAAATTTAATTTGTATTGGAATTTTTGGGTGACATGGTACCCCTCTTCTTCAGCCTATGGATGTCCACTGCTGGACAAAGGCCTCCCCAAAGGCTTTCCACGCTGACCGGTCTTGTGCTGCCCGCATCCATCGGCTTCCCGCGACCTTCACTAGGTCATCGGTCTACCTTGTTGGGGGCCTCCCTACGCTGCGTCTTCCAGTACGTGGCCGCCACTCCAGAACCTTACTGCCCCATCGGCCATCGGTTCCACGAGCAATGTGCCCTGCCCACTGTCACTTAAGTTTAGCGACTCGCAGAGCTATGTCGGTGACTTTGGTTCTTCTGCGGATCTCATCATTTCTGATTTGATCACGCAGAGAAACTCCGAGCATAGCTCTTTCCATTGCCCTTTGTGTGACTTTGAGCCTTCGTATAAGGCACCCCTATGCAAGGTTAATTCAATAGAAAATTAAATGTGTCTTAGCCATACCACATAGTAAGCCTAATGTTCCCACTCTTGAGACCTCCTCTCCTCTCGGTGTGAGGATGTGGGCCGTAATCTACCACGCGAACACAGTGCGGAATGGTATATTTCACATGTCTTCGAAATTTTGGCTCTAGAATATGCCGGTTTCCTCACGATGTTTTTCTTCACCATTCTGAGAACAGTGACGATCGGTGCTGTCACCCACAAGTCAGCTTTACCAATATTCAAATCAAAATATCTTTAGAAATACTAAATTCAAATAATTCGCTACAATAACCACAAACTGACCGACTAAAGACAAAAGTCATTCGAGGTTTCCGCTTCGCCTGCTTTGTATTTGTATAAATGTCCTTGTGGTGTCCTTCTGATTTAAACAAAAGTTTGTCTTTGATAAAAGACAATGACAAAGTCAAGTTTGTACACTGTAAAACTGGGTTAAAAGTATCATAAAGTTTGGGTCTTAAAATATATTTAGCCGTTACCACAAAATGTTGGATTTGTGTATAGAATTTAAAGTTTATTTTCGTCTTCGCTCTTAACTTGGTCAGATGAGAGACACTTAGCAAAAACGTATTGCAGTATAGATAGAACTAAATAAAGCAATTCATGTAAATTTTGTCTTTATATTCTTCGCCATGAAGATATGTAGTCGTCTCATTTCAGAAATAAGAAAGAGACCCATGAAGAAACTCCTGAATTCAATTGTAATAATCCAATCAAAATTAAAGGATTTCATATTACTGCTTAGAATGCACTCAAATCTCAAGATCTGATATAGTATAGTTCAAAGTGCCTGATATAGTAAATACAAAATTAAATGGCTCAAGACGAAAAAAAAAAACAAATAATCAAGTAAACAGTACTATTAAAATCACCGAAGAAGACAAAATGACTACAAAAGAGATTCAATAAATTGGACAAAAGAAAAAGGCTTTAATCGGCGAAAAGTTGTTTTCAATTTTGGCTAGAGTGTTTTTCTAATTGCTTTTATCGCTCCACAATCTTTATGACTTCCCGCAAATTTATTTTTTCAAGACGAAAGATTTTTATTACGACTTAATAAGATGTCTCAAGTTTCTTGATTTTTCGTTTAGAATGTATTAGGTAAATATGTATGAAACGTGTGATTCTTTTTTCATATCTGATGAAAAATTTGATTCCTTTCGTAGAGATCTTTCATTATATTCAATACCCTACGTTAAGGTTTTTCTTCAGGTTTAAATTCATTCAGATCGCAATCCTGCTTGATGGTAAGCAGTGATGCAATCGTTGACGGTAAAGCGCGCTAGTTTATTAAGAGCCTATTCACTCTAGCCTTGAAGGCTTGGCTATCGATATATGCGGTATAAGTGTGTCAATAACGTAAGGGTACGCCGTACAACGAGACGTCCGTTGATGGAACGTCGATCAACAGCCAACGAAGATGAGGGAATTAAGTCATGCAATTCACTCTCCAAAATGCATCCTATAGAACACGAACAGACTGACTACTCTATGCCTATGATCTAGGCTTTGAAGACGTAATTCGTTGTAATAGTAATACCACTTTAGAGCAAACTTTTACTCATATTGAGATAAAAAAAAAAAAAACAAAGAAGGAGTATTGACGAACAGGCTTGTTGACCGGGTCTTGGGTATTTTAGACCAATAAGAGGAAAACTAATTTTTAATTACCCATATCAAAATTATTTATATGCAAATTTGTTACAAAAATATTAAGATAAACATAAAATGTTAATATATGGATGTGACGTAATTGTTAGGTTTGACCTGGTTCTTGAGAAATAAGTCCCTTCTCTTCTGTTGCATTATGTTACATATAGCTCGACAAACAAACACTTTATATCTCTCTTGAAACAGAAGTTTCTGGAACTAATGGCATGTCTCTTTTCTTGCTGCACCAGTAGTTTGCTTTCCGAAAGAAAGATGGCGCTAGTTATCGCTGTTCGCGGAGCATTGCACGCGCTCACATTAGGCACTATCAGTGAGTCGATTTTTATAGCTAATAGAAGTTTAACGTAAAGGATAAGGAAGATCAGCTTTAGTTAGCATAGTTTAGTTTAGCATAATTTCATTTAAAAAGTTGTCAAGCATTTTTATTCGACTATTCCATCCAACGTCCAACAAATATTATAATAGTTGATAGAAAAAAAGATTATAATGAATTTGGATGAAATTTACTTAATTAACACACAGATAGTTTACAACTAAGATTAACACATAGAATACTTTTATCCTAATATTCGACACGGACGGGTCTGAGCAGTTATGTTGCGATGTGTGCCGGGTACGATGCGCCTAATGTTGTTGTGTTGGGAGTTTGTCCTGAAGGGTCTTCAGATCAATCTCCCTTTGGCGCAGCATCGTTGGTCGTGTTGTTGGGTTCAATATTGCATCACCTCGCTCAACTGCCGTCTTCCTTCCTATTCGCTCAGTTTTTCTGAGTGAATAGGCTCTTAACTTAAAAACTAGCGCGCTTTACCATCAACGATCGCATCACTGCTTACCATCAGGCGGGATTGCGGTCAAGCGTTAGTTTATAATTATTAAAAAAAAAAACTTATGCTGGTGACATCATAAGGTGTTTCAATTATTATATAAAGTTCAATATTTAAAGTTCAGTGTCAATCCTGATCGTTCAGCAGTTTTGACGTTAAAGAGCAACACACAGAAATCCATTAATTAATCCGTCCATACAAACTTCCCATGATGATTTTAGTTTTAAATAACATAATATGTGTATGCACGCGTATACGTAAATAAAAAAAAATCTACGAACTACTGACGATCCGTCATGACTGTCAATGATTCACAAATGACTACAGGACGATCGGCTTTCGGGGCACGGAGAGACTTCATACGTGAAAATAGAAATCCACGAACCAACCGCAGCAAGCATATCCTAAACGATCAAATCGTGTGGCTTTTATGACTTAGCCACAATTCTCTCAATAAAATATACAATGTAATCACTAAACTAGGTACATAACCAGCTCAAAACTGGCATAAATTCGCTTCAAAACTGATTTTAATTCAGGATTCACGTCACGTATGACCAGCTCATTGTCCCAGCCAATCCTGTGCCATCCCCATGCATATTAATGACCAAAGGCCAAATAAAAATATGGCGTACGTGCAAACTGTGCCCGTTACTATGGAGTTATTGGTTTAATTGCCGTAGTGTGGTTATTTTGTGGTAATGTATTGCCGTTTTTTTTGCATAAATCGGTTTGAGCGTGAATTCAATGTTAGTTATGTTATTTATTGTTATCCGTGTATGTCTAGAAGGCCAATCCTCTTAAATTAAATCGTTTTAAACCTAGTCGCAATCTCATCTCATCGACAATGATGATGATGTCTGGTGATGCCGTACGGAGGACGGGTCTGAGCAGTTGTGTTACTATGTGTGCCGGGTACGATGCGTCAAATGTTGTTGTGCCGGGAGTTTGGTCGTGGAGGGTCTCCACATCAATCTCCCCCTGACGCAGAATCGTTGGTCGTGTTGTTGGGTTTAACATTGCACCACCTCGCTCAATTGCCGTCTTCCTTACTATTCACTAAGTTTTTTTTTAAGTGAATGGGCTTAATAAATTAGTGCGCTTTACCATCAACGATTGCATCACTGCTTACCATCAGGCAGGATTGCAGTCAAGCGGTAGTTTATAATTATTAAAAAAAAAATAGTTATAAACTTGAGCCAAAATATAAGACTATTGTTTTGTTTTCATATTTCCTCGATATATAGACTGTAAAATAGGCGCACTTTAGGTATATTGAAATTGAAACACGGAGAGGAACTGCGAGCAAGCACTACCAAATAATGAAGAGGACTTACAGGGGGGCTTCAGTCGACGTACCCTGGTGTGCTGGAGTGGATGGAGGCCTTCATCAGATGTTCACTTAGTTATAGACTGGCCGATAAGCTCGCCAGCCGGTGACGATTTTGAACTCCGGTTGCTTTATGCTGTTCACAAACCAGGGTTACGGAGAGAGAGCAAAAGAATACTGTCGGGGGAATGGAAAAACTTCTTGCGCTTTGTTCGTTCTCCATTTCTTAATGCTGATTGGATGCTCCGCCAGGCAATGAGGTTGACGGGAAAAAATGCCGGAATATTTGAATATGCTTGCTTATTGGTGTGTGTGTGTGTTTATTATTTACTAATTGCTCACTTAGTTGTGTACATCTAAGTAAATCTTAAAGTGTTACCCCCTAAAATGTCCGTTTTACCCCTGCGAGGGTAATTACCCCCAGGTTAGGAACCACTTATCTAATTGTTGTCTGGATAAACAACTATGAATGTTTTTAAAATCACGAGAATTGTCCTTCAGACATATAAATGTAAACGAAGGAAAAAGCATATGTGACAGTAAATAATATGTCATTATTATCATCAGCCTGCAGAAGTTCATTGTTAGACATACAACTTGTCTATTCCACGCCGTTTAATTCGATTTTCGGCAACTCCCATCCAGCGCTACCAGCCATCTTTCGAAGATCGTCACTCCACTTAGCCTGAGGTTGCAGATTTATAGTCACCAACAGGATAATAATAATATAATAATAATATCAGTAATATAATATCAGTTGCAATTGACTAAAAAAAACTAATTAGTCCGTCAGTCAGATTTCCAAAAAATACTAGTCACGTATTTTTTCTTTTTTCATATAAACAAAAAATGAAGACGACACAGTGCGTTTAAAACTCATGTGACGTGACGACGTTTTTACCCAGGAAACATCCCTGTTGATGCAATGGATTAGCGATTAGCTTCAACATTATTCCAATTGGCTTGTATCTTAAAAAAATAATTTAATGTCCCTCAGATAGATCTATAAAAAATATTGAAAACGTATTTTTTTTTCTTTCATTCAAATATTTAGGAAGATATATTGATTTGAAATGTCGCATGACGTCACGCCGTGGTACAAAATATACCACGGCATGACGTCATTAGCCCCCACTCCGTAATTTTAATACGTTATATCTCAGTAGTTTTTGCTAATTACGACAAAATAAAAAATACGGGTCTTAATTTTTTGACGTGACAACGTCTTAAATTAGGTTGCGGCTGGGAGTCACTTATGAAAAAGTGTAACGCTCGGTAACGTTACGATGAGTCACCGATGTTTTAGTAAACAAAATATATTTCTATAGTTAAAATTTGTGCAATTCTTATTTTCATTCAATTCCTTGTTCCTATTGTGCAATTTAATTATATTCATATCAATAAATATTCTACCGAGAAAAAGACGTTGTCACGTAAAATCTTCGCCCGTAAAACCGACTTTACAGGCAACCATTTTTTTTATTATCTATAAGACGGATTAATTATTTTTTTTTGATTTTTATACTTTGGATACATCCCTATTGGTAGTAATAGCATGTTACGCAATTAGGGTTCAGGTTAGAGCAAGCATTCTTTAAGTTCTGCCAACTTCCTGTTATTCATTACCCCTTTGGAAAGGAAGCGTGAGTATTACCTGCGCCCCGGAGTTTCACCTGTAGAAATATTTCCACCCTTAGAAATATCCGGAAAGCATTCTATGTATGTGTCAAGTCAATCCTGGCCATATATGTAGGCACTATCTGTATGCCAACTTTCATAGAAATCAATACAGGAATTTTTCCATGAAAGAGTAACGAACATCCATCCATCCAGGATGTTGTGTACCAGGATGAACATCCTGGACAGACAGTCAGTAACTGCGTAAGTAGAGACTTAAGGACCGTGGAGAGCTCTTTTTACCCGAATGTAGAGGAGGCTGAAAAGAGATAGGGACAGAATGTTTATAATATATGTAGGATATGAAAAAAAGATGGAATTTTAATAACAACTTATTAACAGTCAATGGCTGCGTATGTAGAGTCTTACAGATCGTGGAGAGCTCTCTTTACTCAATTGTGGAGGAGTTCAAAAGGAGAGAGAGAGACTGATGGTTATAATATATGTAGGATATGAAAAAAAAGATGGAATTTTAATAACAACTTATTAACAGTCAATGACTACGTATGTAAAGTCTTAAAGAGTGTGGAGAGCTCTTTTTACCCGATTGTGGAGGAGTTTGAAAGGAGAGAGAGAGAGACTAATGTTTATAATATATATAGGATATGAAAAAAAAGATGGAATTTTAATAACAACTTATTAACAGTCAGTAACTACGTATGTAGAGTCTTACAGGGCGTGGAGAGCTCTCTTTACCCAATTGTGGAGGAGTTCGAAAGGAGAGAGAGAGACTAATGTTTATAATATATGTAGGATATGAAAAAAAAGATGGAATTTTAATTTAATTTTGATGGAAATTTAATTTGGAATAGATCTTATTCATCACTTTACTTCAACGTGGTACTAAACAGATGTGGTACTAGACAGATGAGATTCAATTTAAAAGGCATTCCATTTCACCCTATTCAAGTATATTTCTAGATAAAAAAAAAACCGGCCAAGTGCGTGTCGGACTCACGCACAAAGGGTTCCGTACCATTGATTTATGAAATTAAAGGATTTAAGTCATTTGTATGAAGATTACGCGGTAATAAGCGATTTATTAAAAATTATGAAAAAAAAATTGAGTTTCATTTCTAAGTATCGAGAGCCCCAATATTTATTATTATTTTTATTTTTGCATCAAAATCTTAATGCGGTTCACATAATACATCAGTTTTAACAGTATGGCTCTTATAGTTACGGAAAATGGTTGTGACATACGGACGGACAGACGGACAGACAGACATGACGAATCTATAAGGGTTCCGTTTTTTGCCATTTGGCAACGGAACCCTAAAAATACTGTATCTACTATAAAATAGTTTCCCAGTTCGTAGGTTGCGCAATGCCCCGTCAATTTCACATCCAATAAGTATTGCATACGAATTTTAAACTAATTTTGAAGTTGCCAGACTCTCACTGAATTAGCTTGGCCGAACTTTTGCTATAAATTCACTAGCACATTTTTACTTGAATCGGGATAGTGTAGGACCTTTTATCGGGGCTAGGTGTTTAGAGAAACTATAAATATTATATGCATTCAGGTCGTTCCAGATACCTACTTGCGATGTATGGGTGTTTATTATGAAAAAAATCCTTTAAGCAACTACTATGATTGAAGTTGGTGCTAAAATGTGCATTATTTTCATGTTAATACGAGCTTTATTTAAGACATAATGCTACAAGGAATGGATCGGATTTTATTAATTCTAAGTATAGAAACGCGGTTGATACGGCGTAGCTTAGCTACGTTGCTACGTGGCGTAGCAGACCAACCGCCGGGTTTATTTAATTAGTACTGGTTAATAATTATACGTTACTATGTGCGCAGCAAAAGACTTTTCTAATTTATAACCACTACCCCTTTTACAGGAACTATATTAAAATATAATGTCTTACGTGTTTGTGCCTTCGGTAAATAATTTAATGTGTATGCGAGAAAACATATTAACGTGCCGTATATGAGTTTTCGTAGAACTTTCCCTTATTGCTTGAACTAAACTACGATCTGCAGTTGACTTTGCTTTTCCATCATTTATTACCTGGCTGCAGGTGACATAATAATAGATAAAGGAGATATAAAGTATTAAGTAGTAAGTTATTCGAAATAACTGATATAGAAAAGCTTTTACTTTATCAACAACCAATCGATGTGGAAGTTTAAAACGCGAGGCTATATTTTGTGACATTTTGTGGAAACGCTGAATGTTACCGTAAAATAACTCATGGATGAAAATGGTTTGAAGTAAATTTTACTACATTTGGCACGTAAAAATATGACAGAAATTATTAAACTACACGTTAATAATACGAGTTCAGAAATGTTAATATTATTTTATTTTTGTTTGGTCTGAATCTATGTTTCTTCCTTACAGACCCTTACATGGGATTGTTGTCCCCGTTGGCCTTGTACATGTTATCACATCATCACACCACCTTTGGTTACATGTGGTTACTCTCTTCTTCTCATTCGACCTCTCTGGGGCCCTAATCTGCTATTACAATAGTCTCAGAATGGTCGAACAGTGATCTGATAGTGATCGATTTTGACAAGTTTCGTAATCTATTAACGAAATCGCGGCATTATGCTTTTCCAGTGATCAATCACTAATACTCCACTCCACATTAAAAAAATGTTCGAATTGACTAGTAGTTTTTAGCAAATCATTTCTATTGCGGGTTTTCATAATATTGATAATTCCGCAATGTCATTTTATCACCATTCCATCACGAGACCACTGACCGATCAATCATTATGAATTTAGCAGATTACAAACTTCTTAGCACAATGGCTATGAAATCACGTTGGAATCAGTAATCGGCGAACACATTTTTGTCAAATGATTGCAACTAGTTAGGATCGTTTGGACCGAACGGACCAATGAGCGGTACGAACGAACCCAACTGATGCCAACTAGTCGCAATCATTTGACAAATATGTGTTCGCCGATTAGGGGGCTGGTCTTATTCGCACGATGTGGACAGCCTGCTATATAAACATAAAAAAGCGAAAGAATTGTGAACCTGTTCTTTTATGGATTCCCATTATATTGTCTTTGTGACCTAAGTCAGTGATACAATGCCTCGTTTCTTAATTCACTACATTTGTTTCACATAATGCCCACTGCATATTCCTTTGTGAAGTAACATTCATTAAAAGTACCAGGTACCTATTGTTTCATTATGTTAGATATATTTTGTTTCTTTGTTTACGAGTATGCGTAATGAAAACCGCTTTTACGCCGCGAATTGCAACTTTATGCCGCTTGGTTTAAGGATGTTATATATGTCTAGAAGCGGGTTTTGTTAATATAGAGGGTGTATAAAATTAACGTTTGTTGTTTCGGTATAAACATACCACTATAATCGACGTAAATGCTTTACTTATTTGTAGAGGTACAAGGAACAGGTCTAAATATTAATCACTCTCCATAGAAGAGGAGGATTCATCGTACCTGGTGCGCGGTAAAATCTGCTTGCGGGATGCATGATTTTGCGTGACGTATTTATGACGTGTACTACACATGTGGCGTTGTAATACCGTTACATATTTAACACACCTTTTTTTTAATAATTATAAACTAGCGCTTGACCGCAATCCTGCCTGATGGTAAGCAGTGATGCGATCATTGATGGTAAAGCGCACTACTTTATTAAGAGTGTATTCACTCAGTAAAACTGAGCGAATAGGAAGGAAGATGGCAGTTGAGCGAGGTGATGCAATGTTAAACCCAACAACACGACCAACGATGCTGCGCCAGAGGGAGATTGATCTGAAGACTCTCCACGACCAAACTTCCAACACAACAACATTTGTCGCATCGTAACCGGCACACATCGCAACACAACTGCTCAGACCCGTCCTCCGTATGGCTTCACCAGACATCATGCTGGAACACGACAAATCGCTTGGCGGCAAGACTTTGTCTGGTGGGTGGTAACTTCTGCCGGCGGCCGATGTTATGGCCTACCACCGAATTCTGTCCAGCGCCTTTGTATATATGCTAGTTGCGCAGTAAAATCTGCTTTCGAGATGCATGATTTTGCGTGATGTATTTATGACGTGTACTACATATGTATGTGGCGTTGTAATACCGTTACATACTTAACACACCTTTTGAGAATTAGTGGCTTAAGATTACAATGAGTCTTAATTACAAGGTTAAGTTGTTTTCGACACGCTTAATCCGCGGATGATGGTCATTATTTACACGTCGAACCTCCATCATGCTTATTTAATACAAAAAAAAAACAGTGTAGTGAGGTCATAATACAAATATCTTCAATATTAATACTTCAAAGAGTCGTTCCAAGTATTCAGGAGCTTAAATGTCCTAAAAAATAGAAATCTTTGGAATATGAACATGTATCCTAAAAGTATTTATCTACTCTCATATCAAAAAATTAAAAATATAAAACTAAAAAGGAGTTTATATTGATGAACTTTACCAATAGTATATCGAAAGAAAATCAAAAAATTAAATTATAACATTATTTCTCTAACAAAATAATGTTATAATATTTTTTTTTATTACCGTACAGATTACAAACTATAGACAGCACTATTTCATTTTTTATCTGTGACTGCGCGCGCTTTGGCGCGTGCGCGGTGATGCAGGGTGCAAACCAATAAATAAACTGCATCAATCTCGTATCTTTTATTTCATATATTTGTCGGAGATCGTCGATATAATTTTAATAGAAGTTGCTGATTTGATTTACGTAGTAGAGGGGCGAACGCTTGTGACGTTATTTTGTGATGGCGTCACATGGACAGAGTCGCTTTGGATAGTGGGGTTCGTCGAACGGGCACTTTGCATCGAGACGCGGACCAAGGCACATCTCCGAAACGAAACTGTCGGTTTGCCTATTCAAATTGTTATTATGAAGATTGGAGGGTATATCTACACGTCGTGCTTCAATTCAAAACTCACCTACGAAATGGAACCTGTACCACCACACCAAGATGCTGTCGACCCTACCGCTCTGCCGTCGCTGTCTCCGACATCAGAAGTTGGATAAAGAACTACACTGCTCACAATCTCGTTATAAATCAAGGAACAGAATAACAGTCACTTTCTGCCAATATTTTTATAGTACTTGTGTGGTAGTGAGGCTGGAAGTGAACGTCACGTTACAAGGTGCCCCCAAATGCTGACGAAGAAGAGATCGCCCCGCGTGATAGTGCGCTGCAGGAGTCCGCTGCAGGCGTGCACGTGCGGCTAGACGCGGCGCTGTCGCGACAGTGCTGGCTGTTGCTTGGCGCGCGACAGTGCTGGCTGTTGCTTGGCGCGCGACAGTGCTGGTTGTTGCTTGGCGCGCAAGGTGCGCTTGCGGAGCGCGCAAGGTGCGCTTGCGGAGCGCGCAAGGTGCGCTTGCGGAACGCGCAAGGTGTGCTTGCGGAGCGCGCTTCTAGCTGCTTGGTGAATCGCAACAATGGCGTGTGGCGCTGCTGTAGCTGCGTGCGGCGCAGCCGGAGCTGCGTGCGTTTTGCTGAACGTCCAAGGTTTCAAGACTTGAGTCTCTACTCTGCAGGCGATGAGAAGAATTCAGGGCAGCATCTACTCTGCAGGCGATGAGAAGGTTTCAAAATACCCAAAACGTTTGAGGTAACGTAATGGGGTTTTATGAGAGCTCAGAGATGTCTGGTGTGCAACGGTTGACAACTGCCAAGTGGCAGGTGTTTGTGAGAAATTGCCATAATCCGGTGAGTCGTACTATTTTTATTCTGATTTCGGTGCTGAATGTTCTCTTGTCAAGCTATCTGTAATTTCATTGGTACCTATACGTACACATGCGATAGTACGTTTACAGGGTATGGGTAGTACCAGCGTTGTGTACTGAACCATTTCTTTGCGACATGGTAATAAGAGTTATTTTTGCAAATTTTATTTCTTGTACTACCCGATTATTGTTTGTTATTATGGACTGAGAAATTTTAAACCAGGGTTTTAAAATTATGATGTCTGGTTTGTCTTTATTTCAAAACTAAAGTTCACTGTGGCCTATAGTTACGAGCTCACTTGAGCTTATGATAGTATGTGTGGCTAGACTATTAAATCTTCTCAAGAGAACAAGCGGTAACGAACATAGAAAGGAGTGCTATTTACGAAAAATCTAAATTTGATAGAAGTGTGCTAAAGTAATGAAATTTAATATTGGTGAGTTGTTTGATGGCGATAATTGCGATCGTTACCTATTGAAATCGTTGATTGGAAACAGAACTTATAAGTACCCCACGATCGCATAGGTACGAAAGATTTTTCCAAGTAATGTCTGCTGAGTTAGATTTTCAAAATGTAGAAGATGGTGAGGAGGGTGCCTCCGCCAGCAAATAGAACAAGTATCATGGCTATGTGGTCGCGTTGCACGCACTAGTCTGTAGTCGTAACTGCAACCCAGTGAGGGGTTGTTCAGAGCGCGATGGGCAGCTAGTGGTGTGGCGGGGACACTAGTAGGTATGGTCGCACTGCATGCACTAGTCTGTAGTCGTAACTGCAACTCAGTGAGGAGTTGTTCAGGGGGCGATGGGCAGCTAGTGATGTGGCGGGGACTCTGTTAGATATGGTCGCGCTGCACGCACTAGTCTGTAGTCGTAACTGCAACCCAGTGAGGGGTTGTTCAGAGCGCGATGGGCAGCTAGTGGTGTGGCGGGGACACTAGTAGATATGGTCGCACTGCATGCACTAGTCTGTAGTCGTAACTGCAACTCAGTGAGGAGTTGTTCAGGGGGCGATGGGCAGCTAGTGATGTGGCGGGGACCAGGGTCTCGGAGGAGACTATTAGTTGTACGGTCATGTGTTGACCTGGGAGTCGTGGACTCTAGAGTTGGTCGTATCACAAGAGGTGATGACGATATGGGTGTCAACTATGAGTTGTCACTAGCTACTGTGGTAGCTAGGCGATGATGTGTTTTCTTTTTGACAATTATGATTATGATTTTGATTTGATAATTATGGGGCTTGGAGGGAGCTTTTGTTTTCTTTTTGAATTTTGATAATTTAGGCTTGAAGGAAGCTCTTGCGTTTAAGTTGTTAAAATTATTAAGCTTGTTTGGTTTTCTAATAGTCATTGTAATTAAACGTGACGTGTGACTGTCAGGTTGGCCGACTTCTCAAAAATTCTTCAAAGTCGGTTTTCTGTGTTTTCTTAAATTTGTTACAGACATGCACTAGGACGTGCAACGGGAATTGTCAAGATTTGGCCTGAATGGTTGGCCTGGTGAACCGGATCCCGGACTCCGGGGCTGAGGGAGCTTCGGATGCGACTGGAATTGGCGCTGGGATGATGATGATGATGCACGAGGACGTGCAAATCGTCAGGCTGGCCGTGTCGGAGATCGTCGATATAATTTTAATAGAAGTTGCTGATTTGATTTACGTAGTAGAGGGGCGAACGCTTGTGACGTTATTTTGTGATGGCGTCACATGGACAGAGTCGCTTTGGATAGTGGGGTTCGTCGAACGGGCACTTTGCATCGAGACGCGGACCAAGGCACATCTCCGAACCGAAACTGTCGGTTTGCCTATTCGAATTGTTATTATGAAGATTGGAGGGTATATCTACACGTCGTGCTTCAATTCAAAACTCACCTACGAAATGGAACCTGTACCACCACACCAAGATGCTGTCGACCCTACCGCTCTGCCGTCGCTGTCTCCGACATATTCAATACAATGTATGACATTAGATAAAATAGTGTATGAAACTGTACATAATTAGGTATTACACACTCGTGTGATACTATTAAAAACTCGCTTCGCTGGTTTTTTAAACTCACACTCGTGCATAATATCCCTCATTATATAACAGTATCATAAACTACTATTGTATATATATGCTTGTACATATATTCAACATTAACTCACATATTTCATGCTCGGACAAGCTCAGCTTAAAGTCATAATTTTAAATATATTACAGCACAAGACAACTCTTATAAAGTTCTATAATTTACATTTATTCAGTTACTAAACTTCAAATTGCTATATTATCAAATTTAAATAATTCTCTTGTATAATTTATTTAAATTATTAGCAAGTTTTTAAGCAATTAAACAAAAGAGATATCTTTTACAAAATCATGATGTCACTGAAATTAATATTTAAAACAATGTAATACTTATTCTAATTCAGTAATAGGATATTGGATGAAAAATAATCTATTTCAGATGTTTCAACGGCCCTATTGGAGATTCGAAATTAGAATGTAAAAAAGACTAAAAAACTTTGTCCTTAGATATGAAATGATTTATTTTATACTAGATTTTGCCCGCGGCTTCTCTCGCGTTAAATTTAAGGTAGCATGGTTCCCCTTACACGATTTACAATACGAAAGATGCTACTGTAGACGATATTATTAGAAAAGTGGGGGGCGGATTTAAAAAAACAATGTTTTTTAGCCTTTTAACTTCAAAATTATGGAATGCTCTATACAAACTTCCACCCCCCATTTTAGGGAAGTGGGAAGTTAGAAAGAGACAAAAAATAGCCTGTGTCACTGTTACCTCCACTGACATTCAAGTTATTGGTTAAAGCGTATTATGTTTCTCTTCGCAAGACTGGCTTGAGACGTCACGATGATTTTAAAACAACCACCATCACTATCGACATCATTTAATATTCGCCCTGTAAACAAGCTACATAACTTCGTTATAAGGCCAAACATTAAACACAAATGCACACCCAGTGTTCCCAAGGCTGGGTTCGTAAAACAATTTGCGTTTCCTGCTGTTTTGTGCGAAAACACGCCCAGTTATTGTTTCGAACCTCGTCACTTCTTGCTATTGTGACATTATTGTAGGAGTAATTATGTTTTCTTTTGAGTTATAATCTTTTAATATTGCTTATAGGGTAGGAAGGGACGTTGTGGGGAGAATGTAAATATTTTGAGTTCAGCTCGGTTCCGCATTTCAATATTTTGAAGACATCAAGTAATAATAGTACCTACAATCCTTTAAGCATTGGACCGTAATGATTTAGAGTAGGTAGAATGTATACTCCACATAATTTAAATAAAATTCTCTTTTAACTTCATATTATTTACATAAGATTTATATTTTTAAATATTTAATATATATAAAAAGGAAAATACATAATACATAAAGGATAATACACGCTTAAGCTTTAAAACTAAAAAAGGGTACTTTCAACATAAACTTATATGTATAAGTATAGATATTATATATAAAACCGGACGGCAACGTACCATAATTACGGTAAATTATCCCTCGTTCCAGAATGTTGTTCACAGATTAGCAGAGCGTAGCACGCGTTATTTAGTATCACACACATCTGTTCCGAGGCACTTAAAGTGCTGCGGATGCAACGTCACGTTCACATAATGTTATTATGAAATTGGTTGCTGAATGAAATTATAGTGGAGGTCAAAAAGCGTAGTTTAAAAAGCTCATACTATAAATATCTATATCTAGTGGTGCACTTAACCACTTTTTATGCACTTAACCACTCTATATACATATCTTCTTCCGAACGCTCGGGGAATACGACCGTTGCCGAACAGTGACGAAGATTTCTATGCACATTATCATTTTGAGAGACCTGTACATATTTGTGACTATCATCATCAACAGTGCGATTCCATCAAATGCTGAATAGGTATAGGCCTTTTTTGGATGGGAATTAATCTAATGACTTCTACCCTCTGGGCGGAGCGGGAGGGCTTGTCAGACTTTTAGTGACTAAAACCCACCCGTGTTGTTTTACTATACGGCATCTCGAACCACCTGGGGCCCTGGCAGGCATCGATCGGTACTCGTGGACCCTGTCACTATATCAATCTTTTTAAGGCCTGGGTGGAACACAGCCCGACATCTTATTTCCACTTCGACCTTCGATCCAAGCTTGGTCCTTACCCGGTGGCGAGATGCCGACTGCTTGCCGTCCATACTGAGCATAGGCGTCTTTTTACTTCAGCTAAATTCAAAATCAAAGCACATATTTCTAGTAAGCCAATTATTGGTACCTTTGCATTGTCAAAGGGTGCCAACCTTTTCAGAAAGATGAAGCTAGTTGCCCATTCAATAGTGTAGTTACCTATGCAGAAGAAAGGAAACAAAACTTCAAGGACACTTTCTGTGCTAATACCACGATGACAATTAGTATTGATGAGGAGAACAAAGAGGACTTCAATTGTAACTCTTAGATTTTAGCGTTGTTTTCAGTATGACATCGCATTAGTGCTTCCCATGGTATTGCAAATATCTCATAAACAGTGAAGACCACTAACTCTGAGGTTCCTGAGTAGGAAATATTGTGATTCCTATAAGGGAAAAGCAAAAGAGATAGGTTTGTATTATATAAATAAGCAGCCGTAATATCACAACTTATTTAATCATGGCAAAGTTGAAACTAGGACTCACCCAGTTTCAACTTAATGCAATTCCCGCTCGTCTGAAAAGTTACATTTTAAACTGAGAATTTTCTCCTTAAATATATTTTAAAAATGTTGCAGTAAGTATATTCTCTGCGCGCGGACACCTTCGAGTCTATTTCTCAAGTCCCTTGGGATTTGAAATAAGATTTCGACAAACTACGCCAGAATGACATTTAAATTCAGAAAATGCGTATTTTAGAATTGAAATTGCAACACATTGGTTTGAAAAAAAATCGTCAATTTTATTTTAACCAATGAGTCGAATCGTTTGAGATCCAATTTCAATCAAAATAATACCTACACAGTAAAAAAGATAAAACAAAACAAGCTACGGTTTTAGCGGTTACTTTTACAACTTTTTTAAATAACCCAAACCTTGTTTCAGTTATATTTGCTGCATAGGATTTCACCATTTTGTACACAGGGTTTTTTTTTTAATTATTTGTGTACAATTCGGGAACAAAACTTTCGAATTAATTGTTAGATAACATTTAGTGAAGATAAAACAGAGCCCCATATCCGTTCATATTATTTGTAGCAGTTTAAACTAATCTAATATGATGTTTCTATTGAATTTAGATACTTTGATGTTCATGTTACATTGTGTTTAATGGTGCTAAGTAAATAAATTACACATATATTGGAAGCTAGAAGATTAAACTGGAATTCCAACTAAGTTGGGTAAAGGCTTATGATTTTAGGAAGCTACATGTTATTATCAGCCTTATGTCGTGACTTAATGTCGGTGGATGATTGGCGATAGAGCCGACACCGTGCTGCTCAGTAGGTTCACTGAACTCCATGTGTTGCGAGACCGATGGACATACAGGGGTGGTGTGTGTTTTCTTTTGTAAACTAAACTACTTTACTTTTAATTAATAACATTAGTTAGAAACAAAAGTCTTGGTACTTACAAAATCATGCTTTTTCTACGGACATTTTTGTCTGAAATAAATGTTTTTTTTTTTCTTAGAATATATAATTAAAATAATAAGGATTTATTAAACAGTACGTTGGAACATATCGCATCCCAGTGATTCCATCAAACATACTGCTGGATTTATAAATCTCGCGGCGTTATGCAGAGCACTGCCCTCCTTCCATGACAGACTTCAGTAAAGATTATCATAACTCAAATAATATTGTTAAAAATAGTGAATGGTTCAATATTGGCAAAATGTGTTTTTGTAGAATTATTAGTTTATCAATGGTCAAATATTTAATTATTAGATACAAAATTTAACAATCCAAAATTGAACTTAGCCTGTAGTTAATTGTAAGAGTTATTTTTAAGTACTATTAGTAAGGCCATAATTTTGTAATTTTAATTTAAAACGACGCTGTTTTAGGTTTGACGTTAATTAGCGCCATTTTTGACTTTTATGCGTTCGCATACAAATGGACTTTATACTACCAGCCCTTGCTGTAATAATACATTTTATCTAACTATAAACAAGCTTTCAAATTATCAAGATTATACTTCTAGTAACAAAAAGGACACAATTGAGTTTCTAAGGATTTGTGGTGAGTTCAAACTAATAGATGGGATAGCACGATAAGAACTATTTTGCCTGCAAATTTTAAGTTAATTACAAGTTCGATTAAATAGCAGATATGTGCTGCAGCGAGGCATCTTTTGATATGTAGAAAGAGATTTTCCCCTTGTAGATAAGATTTTATGATTGTGAGGATTCAATCCGTTTCACAAATCCGTGTTTATTCAATTAGAAATCCTTTTTGGATAATGTACGGCTTTGATCATTCTCTGTGCATGTTCTTATTAAGCATGTCGTATGTTTTAAATTATATTTTGGATAAAAAAGCTCTGTATACAATATGTTAACAAAACCTTGTCCGATCGGTGAAGGTATTGTTAACTGATTCTAATAATGCCTACAAAGCAGGGATTAACTTTAAAAAAATCCCCCTAAAAATAAATATTATTTCGCAAAAACAGGTAACTTATTACTTGTGCGTTAGGCAATCTATACGCGGGTGACGGGGGCAGGGCACGAGTCACGTGGTCGCATCCCTTAATACCGTCAAAATGGTGTTGTCACTTTTTTTTTCATTACTAAATTTCGAGGAAGTTGGTATTAATTCGCGGGAAAAAAAATATAGCAAAATTCATTAGTATTGTTACTATGATGATTACGTAAAATGTTATATTATATTTGGTGATGTGTTTACTTTACCTTTATAACCCTTATGGGTCGGACAGGGTTTTCTTTACATATTGTATACTCATTGAAGATACATTTTATTCATATAATACCACCGCCAACACCACCAAAATCATACTAAAGTGAATTTGCGAACAGGTTTGATTGTCGGTACATTAACCATTGTTATAAGTATGATTAATGTAATGACACACAAACAAAACAAGCAACATCAAAAGTCATTTATTCAAATTAGGCTGAGAATCAGCATTTTTTGAAGTATTGTGTTCTAGCACTGTGTCGTGCCCTCGGTAACCACACTGCAACAATTTCTAAATGAATTTGGAAAAAAAAAAATATAACATGTTAAAAAAATTATTGGAATCGATTCAGTTGCTTATTCTGAACAAACTGTATTCAGGTTTCTCAAACTGTATTCAGTACTAATAGTTATAGAAGTATTACCCAGTAACTGGGTTCTGTAGGTCAGATAGGCAGTCCCTCCGTACAAACTACTGGTAAACAACTGAATCCAGTTAGACTGGAAGCTGACCCCAACATAGTTTAGAAAAGGCTGGGCAGTTGATGATGATGATGGTACTAGTATGGTTTCGATAGTACTATTGTTATTAAATCAATATTTAGTGAACATAGCTGCAGTATTTAAAATATAGTGTTGCGACCAACGCCCGACTCTTAATGAGAGAAATTCTAAGGTATTTATGATAGTGAATATACATCTTCGGATATTAAATTTATACGATTAAAGTATTGTACCTTTATTGCCAGTTCTCTTTCTATATTCAAACTATAATCACAATAATTAATTATATTCACATATATACAAACAAATAATAATGATAACACTATAACTAGCGCGCTTTACCATAAACGATTGCATCACTGCTTACCATCAGGCAGGATTGCAGTCAAGCACTAGTTTATAATTTATAAAAAATATAAAAACATGTGATGACGTAACAAAGGAATTGAAATATATCCTTATAATTCGACGCAAGGGAACATTACGAATTTTCACACGTAAATTTTTAATACCCTACGAACTCATTCATTGCGGAATTTCTCTTCATGTTTGGCAAACGAAATCTCTCGTACGATATTAATAAAAATAAAGACGTGGATTTATTACGCCTACATTGCGTGTACACACAACATTCACCTCGCTGATTAATCACGTCAAGTTTCTAGAAATGACGTGGTGTATTTCATTCATTATCAACCTTTTATCGTCCCACTGCTGGGCACAGGTCTCCTCTCATACAGAGAAAGGATTGAGCGTAATCACCACGCTTGCTCAATGCGGGTTGGCGATTTCAGACTTAAAGTCCAGGTTTCCTCAAGATGTTTTCCTTCACCTTCAGTCATTGGTGTCCAAGATATAAGGTGTATTTATTTATTGATAATACAACACAAGATTCAGAGTTTTTGGTTGAGTTTGAGTTTCAAAAAAAAACTAACTGCACCGCGCGGTTTCACGCGGTTTTCGATATCTTTTTTTTATATATTCCGCTCCTATTAGTCGCAGCGTGGTGTTATATAAAGCCTTTCTGGATTAATGGGCTATCCGCCAAGATAATTTTTCAAATCAGACCAGTAGTTCCTGAAATTAACGCGTTTTTTTTTTAATGTTTATAAACTAGCGCTTGACCGCAATCCCGCCTGATGGTAAGCAGTGATGCGATCGTTGATGGTAAAGCGCGCTAGTTAAGAGCCTATTCACTCAGAAAAAACTGAGCGAATAGGAAGGAAGACGGCAGTTGAGCGAGGTGATGCAATGTTAAACCCAACAACACGACCAACGATGCTACGCCAAAGGGAGATTGATCTGAAGACCCTCCATGACCAAACTCCCAACACAACAACATTAGGCGCATCGTACCCGGCACACATCGTAACACAACTGCTCAGACCCGTCCTCCGTACGGCTTCATCAGACATCATGCCGGAACACGACAAATCGCTTGGCGGCAAGGCTTTGTCTGGTGGGTGGTAACTTCTGCCGGCGGCCTACAAACAAAAAAACACTTCAGCTTTATATATTAGTATACATATAGATTAAATTGTCAACATTTTATTAAATGATTCAACAGGAGGTTGTTTTCATTTGCTAACGTATATGTTAGAACTTTCGATGAGATGAAGTTGACCGGCACACGCGGGTAGCGACGTGACCGGTGGATAGATATGGATGTGTCTGGTTGGTGATTTGACTGTGACGTAATCACGTGTGTAACGACCTTTATAAGTATCTGTAGCTACCTGTTCAGTTGGTTCGAGCCTTGTAAAGCTTCCTGATTAAATTTGCATCAAACCGTTTGTATTTTAAAGCTGGGTGGCTCATGTTTTCCACCTGTGCTCGAGTCTCGAGCGTCTCGCACTGGCGTTGTAATGGAACACACGTCGCACCATTTAGAATCGTGAATTACTGGTAAATTCTACTGAAGCCCTTGAAAGCTTTGCTGACATTAATGTGAATAAGGTGAATCAAAAATTGAGGTACGCGTGGAAAGGATCTATGATATTTGCAGGGAGGTTTATGTGGGGAATTTTGGGCTTGCTTGAGTAATTAATCATTCTTTTGAGCCGAATAAAAAGTAATCGTTTTATGTATTTTTATTTGGTTAAGTTCTAATGCAATTTAAAATTAATCATATTTAATGTCGTCCTCCGTGGCGCAGCGGTCAACACGCTTGCCTGCGACGTGGAGGCCCCGGGTTCGATCCCCGGCTAGGTCATGATGGAAAAACGATCTTTTCCTGATTGGACTGGGTCTTGGATGTTTATCTATATATTTATCTATTATTAATATAGTATCGTTGAGTTAGTATCCCATAACACAAGTTTCGAACTTACTTGGGGCTAGCTCAATCTATGTGATATGTAAAAAAAAACTCTGTTAAGCCATTTAATGCATAATCAGCCTGTATTTTTTGCACTGCGGGGCCTCAAGCTCTCTCTTTTCGAGAGAGACCCTCTTCTTGAAATGGCGTGTGCCCAGTGCGGATTGGTAGATGTCACATCTGTTAAAATGTTTGGTTCTAGGACATGCCAGTTTCCTCACGATGATATTTTTTATACAAAGAAAAATACCTTATTACCTAATGGTAATGAGGATTAAGCCTACTTTGGTCTAGTTAAGCCATAAAATAAATAATACAAAAGCGATTACATACATCAGTATTCTCACAAAAACTTACTTAAGCGGCATATTTTTTCACCTACCACGCGTATACGTTTTTGTTCCAATTCCGTATTTTAAAGCCGATTTGCGGGAACACCTGCGCAGCGCTTCAAGCATGTACGTACACGCTGAATAAAGCGGAAGCGAGCATTTCATGTACTTTACAATTGAGTTGCGTATGTGTTTTATTTAATAAATAATGTTGTTATGCATAGCAATGTGACGAATATATCTTGTTGGCCAAGGTATACGGGTCACGTTAAATACATGAACATTTTATTGAAAGTAAGGGACATTTTTATATTGGCTAAAGTTTATGTTAGTGTCAATCTTTTAAATATACTGTTGCTTCTCTGAAGAGGGATTGACTCAGTCATTACCATTTTTTTAAAGATCGTTGTTCCACACTGGTAATTTTTCCCGTACTGTAGGAGCATTTACAAACATACAGTATGTTAAGAAAACCCTGTCCGACCCATAAGGATAATAAAGGTTAGGTAAACACATGACCAAATATAATATAAAATTTTACGTATTCATCATAGTACCAATACAAATGAATTTTGAAATAATCTTTTTTTCCCGCGAATTAATTCCAATTTCCCCGAAATTTGGTAATTTTTAAAAAGTGACAACACCGGTATTATTATGAGCGAATAGCGATGCGACCACGTGCCGTATGTCCTGCCGCCCGCCCCCCGCGGGCGGCAGGCGAAGGGTGGTCAACGCACATTTATTAAGTTACCTCCTTTTGCGAAATAATATATATTTTTTTTAGGGGATTTTTTTTTTAAGTTTAGCCCGGTTTTGTATGCATTAGTAGAATCAGTTATCGATACCTAACAACACCTTCACGGGTCGGACAGAGTTTTCTTAACATACTGTATAAATATCACATACACAAACAACTAGACCCGGAATAACTACTTGTAGGTCATACAAATATTTATTCCCTGCATCCAACAAAAGTGCTCGACATCGCTAAAGGAATTTTTACTTCAAAAAAACATATTTACTGATAGGTAGGTATTCCAAAGACGATCGATGCTCTTAAATTATTAGTAGGTCAGTATTCGATAATACAACACAAGCATGAATCTTATTGATTCATGATTTAATTCCCTCATCTCCGTTCCATCATCGGATGACCCGTCGTACGGCGAGTTACCACCCTTACGTTGTTGACACCACTGCGATCCGGACGAAGCGTTTTGCTTCCTCTTTTATGGAACAAGGGACTGGAACAATTTGCCAGCGACGGTATTTCCGTCACCCTTTAATTTGAGTGTCTTCAAGGCTTGAGTGAATAGGCTCTTAATAAACTAGCGCGCTTTACCATCAACGATCGCATCACTGCTTACCATCAGGCGGGATTGCGGTCAAGCGCTGGTTCATAATTTATATATAAAAAAGGAATAAACTACATAGATTTATATAAACGTACATACATACATCATTAGCCTATAATGTTCTCACTATTGGGACACAGACTTCCCCTCGGTGAGAGGGATTGGGCCATAATCTACCACGCTGGCTCATTGCGAGTTGATAGATGTCACATGTCTTAGATATTTGTTGGGGCTCTAGGATATGACGGTTTCCTGACAATGTTTTAATTTACCGTTTTAAGAGTAGTGGTGATGAAATAACTTACACAAAGATTTATATATCCATGTAGAATTGCAACACTAAAGTGGCAGTGGGCTGGACACATTGCCCGTAGGACCGAATCCCGATGGGGCCGACGGGTTCTCGAGTGGCGACCACGGAAGACGTAGCGTGGGTAGGCCCCCGACAAGGTGGACCGACGACCTGGTGAAGGTCGCGGGAAACCGCTGGATGCGGGAGGCCCAGGACCGGTCATCGTGGAGAGCCTTGGTCCAGCAGTGGACGTCTTTCGGTTGAAATGATGATGATGATGATGTTGTAGCCATTTAATTAAAGTAGTTTTAAGGTTTGTGTCTTAGTTTTTTTGTACACAGACATTTTTACAGTATCAAAGTCATTAACCCTGTTTAATTCCTATTCTAGCGACTCACTTTAATGCCACCCTTAAAGTCACCTAATCAAATGTTACTCTATTTATTTGTATAGGTACTCTAGACGCTTTCCGTTCCGCAGTCGACTGCTAATATCCGGTCGTTACGGCTGGCATATTAATCAATGTTACTCTTGCGGGAAGAGAGGAAGGTCACATTTTTAAAACAATTGAGTGTGGTTGTGTTATAGTGCTGGGAACTTTCATCATCATCATCATTATCAACCTTTTTAGTGTCCCACTGCTGGGCATAGGTCTCCTCTCATATAGAGAAGGATTGAGCGTAATCACCACGCTTGCTCAATGCGGTTGGCGATTTCAGACTTAAAGTTCAGGTTTTCTCAAGATGTTTTCCTTCACCTTCAGTCATTGGTGTCCAAGATATATTTAGAAAGTACATATAACTTTAGAAAAATTACATTGGTACTTGCCTGACCTGGAATCGAACCCGCGCACTCATACTCGAGAGGCTGGTGTTTTAATCACTAGGCCACCACGACATTGGGAACCACTGGGGACTTTAGTGTATTTTGGAGCATTTTTATTTGGCATAACAATAATAAAGGGGAAGCTACGTAGAATCTTCTCGTCCGAAATACCGCAGTGTCTCAAGACAAAAGTCTTCGACCAGTGTGTGTTGCCAGTGATGACTTATGGAATTCAGACGTGGTCGTTAACAATGGGCCTTATAAGAAGGCTCAAAGTCACTCAAAGGGTAATGAAGAGGGCTATGCTTGGGGTTTTACTGCGCGATCGAATCAGGAATGAGAAGATCCGCAGAAGAACAAGAGTAACCGACATAGCCCAAAGAAGTGGCAGTGGGCTGGGAACATTGTCCGTAGGGCCGATGCCCGATGGGGCCGACGGGTTCTAGAGTGGTGACCACGCACCGGAAGACGCAGCGTAGGTAGGCCCCCGACAAGGTGGACCGACGACCTGGTGAGGTCGCGGGAAACTGTTGCGTGCGGATGGCATAGGACCGGTCGTCGTGGAGAACCTTGGAGGAGCCCTATGTCCAGCAGTGGACGTCTTTCGGCTGAAATGATAATAATGATGAACAATAATACCTAAATGTAGTTATTTATACACCATTCTTAGGTGCAATTGTTTATTTTAGGCTTTATATATCTATCGCCAGATACCTTTTATTCGAGGTATATTGACGTCGATTGAAGTTCTAGGCACTACTTCTGGTTTATAAAATTACTAGCTTTCCGCCCGCGGCTTCGTCCGCGTAGAATTAGGTTATATCGCGCTTTTTAGATTTGCCTCGGGAACATCATGTTTTATTCAATAAAAGGTAGCCTATGTTCTTTCTTAGGGTCTCAAGATTGTCTGTGCCAAATTTCATCAAAATTGGTCTAGAGGTTTAAGCGGGAAAGCATAACAGACAGACAGACAGAGTTACTTTCGCATTTATAATATTAGTATGGATGTACGTTTAGATTTACTGAAATAACAGAACTTATTAAAGATGTATCACGGTATCAACCACATTAGTTTAAATTCCGTTATCATATTGGGATAAACACCATTTTATGTATGATTTTTTTTTTTAATTGTTCCTCGGTGGTAGGCCATAACATCGGCCGCCGGCAGAAGTTACCACCCACCAGACTTGCCGCCAAGCGATTTGTCGTGTTCCCGACGGACGATGTCGTGTTCCCGACGGAGGACGGATCTGAGCAGTTGTGTTGCGATGTGTGCCGGGTAGGATGCGCCAAATGTTGTTGTGTTGGGAGTTTTGGTCGTGTTGTTGGGTTTAATATTACATCACCTCGCTCAACTGTCGTCTTCCTTCCTATTCGCTCAGTTTTTCTGAGTGAATAGGCTCTTAATAAATCTAGCGCGCTTTACCATCAACGATCGCATCACTGCTTACCATCAGGCGGGAGTGCGGTCAAGCGCTAGTTTATAATTATTTAAAAAAAAAAAAATACTGATTACAAGCTATTCATGTGCCAAATTTCATCTAAATCCGTTGATTATTTTTTTCGTCAAACAGAAACATTTTTTTTTAATATAATTATAAAATCCTGCTTGACCGCACTCCTGCCTGATGGTAAGTGGTTAATCCCAACAACATGCGCAACGATGTTGCGCCAGAGTGAGATTGATCTAGAGACCCTCCAGAACCAAACTCTAGACACAATAACATTTGACCCATCGTACCCGGCACACATCGCAACTCTACTGCTCAGATCCGTCCTCCGTACGGCTTCACCAGACATCATGCCGAAACACGATGAATCGCATGGCAGCAATACTTTGTCCGTCTATCCATCCATCCATTAGTAGGATTCGTAGAATATTAGCATAAGAAGTAATATACTTTATTATAGTAGACCATTTTTATTCATCTCAGCGTTAATCCCAGTTGCATCCCAAGCTTTTTTTTTCAGTTTTGGAGCCTGGGGTCCGCTTTACAGTCCAACTGCTGATTTTGGCTAAACTTCGATATTTTCCGTGAAGCGACTGCCGTCTGACCTCCATAACCCGAAGGCGATATCTATGCATATCAAGTTAGACCAATTGTTAGCCTTTTGTGGGCTCCAACGACCCGTAACCACTGCCACTAGATGTTCGTATGGCAACCCGGACAAACGGCTTAACGTGCTTTCCGAGGCACGACCAGACCAGTGCAAATATTCATATTCATGAAATATTTACACTGTGCGGGGATCGAACCCGCGCCTCCTTGCGCAACGGCCGCGTTCGCTATCGCTACGCCACGAAGGCTGTCAATGAGCTGTCTTTGTAAGACGACTGACATTTCACGGTGTATAATCGAAAAATATATCTTCATCCCTCATTCATCATATGTCGTTGTGGCCTAATGGTTAAAACACCAGTTCGATTCCAGGTCAGGCAAGTACCAATGTAACTTTTCTAAAGTTATATGTACTTTCGAAGTATATCTTGAATAACAATGACTGAAGGTGAAGGAAAACATCTTGAAGAACCCTGGACTTTTTAAGTCTGAAATCGCCAACCCGCATCGAACAAGCGTGGTGATTACGCTCAATCCTTCTCTGTATGATAGGAGACCTGTACCCAGCAGCGGGACGTTAAAAAAGGTTG
Organism: Sesamia inferens; assembly: GCA_037179545.1. Lineage (NCBI taxonomy): Eukaryota > Metazoa > Arthropoda > Insecta > Lepidoptera > Noctuidae > Sesamia > Sesamia inferens. The sequence goes on along the minus strand of CM073933.1, from coordinate 12,830,434 downwards.
GTGATGATCTTCATCCTTATATTTAAAATATGTAGAAGCTAAATAATAAATCAGAAACCAACCTTTTAATTTAGGGGCTGTCACAAGATTCATTAGCTACGGTTTACATTATTATAAAAATATATATGACAATCTTATAAAAGTTTAACAACCAATATAAAATTTTCTTCTAATCAACTTTTATGGCATCGCCTACCAAATTTTTTTGGGTAAAGTCACGTTTTACCCATTCCGGGTAACTTTGCCCATTTCATTAGGGTAGTGAGAGGGTAAAACCAGGAATTGGTCGTTGTTGCCACAATTCCTTGTAACTTTTGCAGTGAATTAGTGAGTTTAGTTTTCTTTTGCTAAAGGGTTTGATTGAGCTGCAGTATCATGTATGTTTTGTAAACATACATAAGTTGTGCAATAGTTAGGCCTTTTTTAATGTTATACACTAGGGTGGTATTGAGTTATTCTTCAATTTGTCGCGTCCATACTGTTTAAGGATAACATCTTGAGGAAACTTGGACTTTAAGTCTGAAATCGCCAACCCGCATTGAGCTAGCGTGGTGATTACGTTCAATCCTTCTCTGTATGAGAGGAGACCTGTGCCCAGCAGTAGGACGGTAAAAGGTTGATGATGATGATACCATTAAAGAGAGTTTTCTTATGGATGCCATTGTCAGAACTGGACTAAAATATAAATAAATATGTACTGACAAATCACACAAATTGAGCTAGCCCTAAAGTAAGTTCGAGACTTGTGTTATGGGATACTAACTCAACGATACTATATTTTTAATAGATACATATATAGATAAACACCAACACCCAGGCCAATCAGGAAAAGATCCTTTTCCATCATAACCTGGCCGGGTATCGAACCCGGGGCCTCACCATCGCAGGCAGGCGTGTTGACCGCTGCGCCACGGAGGTCGTCAAAATTAAATAAAATGGGACTATACGGAAAGCACCACCTTTTAAATAAAAAAAGAATCATCAACCGGTTTAAAGATCTGGGGTAACAAATATATTTACTGATAAAAATCGAATTTAGAACCTCCTACGTTTAATAATAATATATGAGAGATAACATAACAGTGTATTATAAATCTACACAATTAGCAGACATACAACAGTCTGCTTCATTGGGCTAGATTAGTGGTTGCAAGCAATACTTCTGAGTTTGAAATCCTGAGTTCTATTCCCAGGTCAAACAAACTGTAATTGGGGTTTTCCATCAGGAACACGTCAGTAATAGCCCAGTCGGGTTTCGTGTTTGCTTGATGGCAAAAGGCCCGCCCCTAATACAAGGAATCTCAACATATCAGAAGTTCAATTCTCGTAATATAATACTTTCAAACTCTAGTCCCAATCTCATTTCGACGTCAAACAAACGTCAAAAGCTTCTCAAAATGTAGGGAATTGAGATAAAACTACAAAAGTTCTTCAAATTACAAGAATTACCCTCTGGTGAAATCTAAGTACACCTCTGCCTACTCCTTCAGGGTATACAGGCGTGATTTGATATGTATGTGATCTCCCTTTTAACTTATAAAAGCAATTAACAAACAATTCGAAAGCAACACAATCGTTAGCCATATCGGGTACGTGGAGCGATTAGCTCGCCTCTAATTGATTCGATGCATATCTAGCGGTTGGGTCAGTGTAAATCAACTTGATACTTGTCCGCCTTAGTGAGGAAATGAAGCTGATTGTATATGTAGATAGTTAAATACAACAGTTTTTTGAACTGTAAGATATTTATTTATGTGCATTGATTATTGTTTTTTTCTCGGTAGTTAAGGCATTGCTTCTCGTGCACAAGTTGGGTTCAAATATTTTGGCAAGTACCAATGTGATTTTTCAAATCATTTATGTTGAGTTTTTCTTTGACATTAATGACATCAAGGAAAGAAAAAGTCGTGGGGAAACCATCACCAACGTAATATAAATTAGAATCAATGCTAAATCGTTCTAATTTTGATAAAGGGCCTTGGCACGGGGTCGATCAATTATAGGCTGGTATTATGGCTGGTATTTTTAATTTATAGGGATTGTCAATCTTTGCTAACTATGTAGCAGACAGGAAGAAAAAAGTGTCTACGTTTTTTGAAGCATACTCGACATGTTTTAAAATTTTTGCAATAGTTGAGAAAGCAACTAAACTCAAAGTGTAAGTATCTGCTACGGCTTAGGTTTGCTGCTACGGCATAGGTTATCTGCTACGACGTTGGTTATTTGCTACAGCGTAAGCTATCTGCTACGGCGTTGGCTACCACTACAACATAGGCTATCGGCACACGGCGTAGGCTATCGGCTACGGCGTAGTTAAAAAAACATTTTTCAATTATGTTACAATGACAGAGATGAAAATATTTTTTAAATGTTTCCATTCTATATTAACTTTGAGTGTCTTCAAGGCTAGAGTGAATAGGCTCTTAATAAACTAGTGCGCTTTACCATCAACGATTGCGTCACTGCTTACCATCAGGCGGGATTGGGGTCAAGCGCTGGTTTATGTTTTAATAAAAAAAAAAAAACTTCTATAGTTGGTTTTGTTTTATTTGCAACAAAATCAGAAATAAATAAAACCTCATTTTTTATTAATTTCTCATATTGCGGTCATCATACTACTTTAATTGCAAGTTTATAATTGAATATTATGAATTAAACCTTAGCAATAAACGCGAATCTGTTTTGTTCAAAAGCTTACTGCACCAAATTCAATTAAAGCCAACAATTTTCTACATCCTAGCAAACAAAGGTCAGATTTCTTAAAGAATTTAATTATGAACTATGTGGAAGTAAGCGAGGATACACTGTTATAACAACATCAAATACTTTCGGAACCGCAAGTTAAACGAGCACTTGCACGAGTTATACATGATGTTTGAAGACTTGCTTAGGCTTGAGTAGGCATGTTAAGAATTGGTCGTGCTAATTATTTAGGATTATAATGTAAACACTAGCCATTTTAAAGGCCTATGTATACTGATCTCATGGAAATAAAAAGATGTACAAAAGGGCGTGGCCCTTATATTTTGGCGGGTCTTTGATAAATAATCCTGTATATATGATGTTGTGTTTTCCGCGAACTTACATTAGAATGCCTTAAGCCTACTATCTACATGACATCATCACGCCTGGATTCCCCAAGGGGTTGAACAGAGATGCCACATAACACCCCGGTTTCGCTAGTTATGTTTAAGTTCGACAATTGACTTGCCCCCTAATATAAGGATATTAGGGGGCAAGTCAATTGTCGTCTACTAGACACAAATACAATGACAGTTATTGTAGTTGATCGTTGTATCAATAGTTGTTCAGGAAACAATGGGACTAACATATGGTATGCGTAAAACTCCCTATAAACAAATAAAGAAAAAAGTGCTGAGGCGGCAGCCGTCTAATGATAGAAGAAGTGTATTTAGAACGATTGCCATTTCTGTTGAAGACTATCCTGCGCCTAGTTAGATTTGATATTTTACAAGAAAACATTTTAGCACACACACATACCTACATTATTACCACAAAAATAAATAACAAAATATACTCGTATGGAATATACGAGTATATATTTATATAACACAAAGTATCGCCGCTATCTAACTACCAAAATGTATACCAATTTAGACATGGACAGACATTCGACAAGGCTAACCACATCGATAATGACATGAACCGCTTTTCATGAGTCAAAAGGCCAATATTCAACATGGTACGGATAAAACGGATCCTTTAGACGTCCAATATTAAAACAGGAATATTGATGGGCCCTCGTTGTTCTAACTACTATTATGTAGCTTTTGTTATGGAATCTCGGTGGTCGTGTTACAGTTTAATTAATATCGAGCTAATAACTTAATAGATTTTGATGGCGCTGCCGATCGAGTGTTTGGACATGGACTTAATTGATGGTATTTTCTTTTTAGATTACGTAATTACATGTCACATAAGCGACTGGGATAGGTAGGCGTCTAGACGCAACGACAAGTCGAAGTTGATAATTTTCATACGTTTTTATTTTGGTCAAGCTTGGCCTTTATTTGTAGGATAAACGACGAAGATCCAACGTTCTTGTTACTTGTCGCATCGTCTCTCGCATGTACGCGTACATCTGATAACAGTCGCATGAGGCAGATCAAGTTTTCTCTCTGACCGTTTGATGCTAGTCAGCTTTTCCAATAATGAGTGAACTATATTTGTAACATTTGCGATGTCTCCAGAGTGGTCCACTCACAATATCGATCACATGCAGGAGTGTCTCAAGTAACCAAATACATAGGTGTAAGGTATAGTACTTTAGAGAAATAATTTATTAAAAGTACCATCGACTATTAATAAAAAGGAGTAATGAGGGTTCTTTTAAATGCAAAAAGGGGTATTATAAAGTGACAAATTATTTAGAAGACAAAAAAGCTTGGGACTGAGCTGCTCAGCTGGGTTTAAAATTGCATCACCTCGCTCAACTGGCGTCTTCCTTCCTATTCGCTCAGTTTTTCTGAGTGAATAGGTTCTTAATAAACTAGCGCGCTATACCATCAACGATCGCGTCACTACTTACCATCAGGCGGGATTGCGGTCAAGCGCTAGTTTATAATTCCAGAAATACGTAAGATGGAGAGAGCTCCATCTTACGTATTTCTGACAAGGTCACGTGTCCTGACGCGAGATTAACAGTTTTACCGATCCCAAAAGAGTACGCAACACCGCTAAAGAAGTTTTCATTTTAAAACTTCTTACATCGTTTACTTTCCAAGAATTAGTTTTATCTTCATGTTTCTATTTTTATTTGATGCTTCTGTGTTCAAATAATTTGTGACTTTATAGTACCCCATAAAGTCACAAATTATTTAGAAAACAAAAAAGCTTGGGACTGAGCTGCTCGCTCTGTTAAACGTTTTTATTAAACAATATGCGTAATTATAACGTAAATTATTGTAAACATTTAATTTTTAATGTCTGGACTTGAAAAAAGACGATGATCCCTGAGTTTGTTTCGGCTATTTCTTTACAGAGGTAGTCAGTTAGGAAATGCCGGCTTCATCTAGTTTAAAAAAAAAAACATGACGTGTAAAAGTGATCGGTGATCCTACTTGCTTGATAAACGATTTCATTTCAATTGCACTTTTTTTTTTAAACTTTGCGCCACACTAAGAATTTCTCCTGTATCGTGGATGCGTTTACAAACATAGGATAAACTCAAATACACACACAGCCAGACCCGGAACAAGTAATTGTAAGCCATACAAATATCTGTTCCGCGCGGGGTTCGACCCGCGACACACAGTGCAGTTTAAATTTTAATAGATGTGAAAACACAAACATAATTTTTTTACTTTATCAAAGAGCTTTAATTAAAATCTACCGTTTTTCAAACCAACAAGATATGAAACATAATAAATACTGTAGGGATCGTACTTTAAAGGGCAATTATGATTATAATCTTGTCGTTTGCTTTCATGAATATTTATTTAATTTCAGTTCAGTTATATTTTGTTTTAAAACTAACTGATAATTTGGCAAAACTAACCATATTCTTAACATTTATTTTTCGGATTCAAAATATTAAATGTAAATTATGACAAAAAAAAAATAACTGAAAGGTGTACCTGCTGCCGATAAATAACCCACATTTTAATTTGGATGTTTCCGTAAATTTTTGAGTCTACTCTATTTTACGGAGGACGGGTCTGAGCAGTTGTGTTGCGATGTGTGCCGGGTACGATGTTGTTGTGTTGGGAGTTTGGTCGTGGAGGGTCTTCAGATCAATCTCCCTTTGGCGCTGCATCGTTGGTCGTGTTGTTGGGTTTAACATTGCATCACCTCGCTCAACTGCCGTCTTCCTTCCTATTCGCTCAGTTTTTCTGAGTGAATAGGTTCTTAATAAACTAGCGCGCTATACCATCAACGATCGCGTCACTACTTACCATCAGGCGGGATTGCGGTCAAGCGCTAGTTTATAATTCCAGAAATACGTAAGATGGTGAGAGCTCCATCTTATGTATTTCTGACCAGGTCACGTGTCCTGATGCGAGATTTACATTTTTACCGATCCCAAAAGAGTACGCAACACCGCTAAAGAAGTTTTCATTTTAAAACTTCTTACATCGTTCACTTTCCAAGAATTAGTTTTATCTTCATGTTTCTATTTTTATTTGATGCTTCTGTGTTCATCATATTAATACTGTAGAACCATTTATTATAGCCTATTGAAGCATATTATAATTCTCTTTGATACGTGTAAGATTGATCACATTATTGTGGAATGAAAAATACATTTTATAAAATCAACTCACTGAACTTCTTTTTTCATGTCAACGAGAGAGAGATATGTTCATATTTGTAACATCTGCTCTCTCTTTGTAAATAATTAAAAGAAACATTTTGTTTTAAAATTAAATGAATATAATAATGAAGTATTCCTTTAAATAAATTTTACTGGACGCTATTAGCAACAAATTAAGTTCAGTGAACTAGGAGTTAAAACTGGACGTTTACAAAATAATAATTTTGCTATTAAAAACTTCATTTTGGAGAATAAAATGTACATAAGTTTTGTAATCATTTCTTTTCAAATGGTCACTGATTTTTCAACTTTCAGAAAAGTGTCAATAAGTGTGGTGCAGTTATTTTTTCTCATAAATACAGCAAGTCAGATTTTTGAAAAAACCGTACAGACACAGCTCGGTAAACAAGGTAAACATCCTGTTGTGAACCCTAATTAACTCGTTTAAATTTGATGCTAATGGCTTCAGTAAAAGCCTATCAAGGAATACATCCAAGTTTCAAAATCTGAGTCTGTACCTGAAAATGATTTCGACGAGACAATCAAATCTAAAAATAAGCAACCTTAGTAAGTAGGGTATACAACGAAACATACATAACTGAAGTTCGTATATAAAATCAAAACAGATACGTTTGGGTAGGCATAAGCGTATTAGCCAATGACGAGCGTCGAAATGGTTTTTCTTTTATCTACCACTCAAGTGGGAAATTGCCATTTCTGTCAAAGCTGTCGCCGATTACCGATCTGTGGAAATTGGGGACATCGTGCAGACAAATGCACGATCAATAAGTACATACAGGGTGTTAAAAGATCCATCATGTACCCGTCAACTACGCAATCTGTACATCAAATTAAATTGCACAAAATAATAGCCGCGAAATACTTTTTATTTTTGGTGCTACATTTTCCTGCTTGCGATAATGCGCAATGTAACACGCGCAAAATATTAGTCGTGGGGGTATTTAAAGTTAATCTATGTATAATATGCTATAGTAACAAACACTTTATTTCGTAAAAAAAGCATCAGTAAAAGTTGGTAGGTGGATATTCAGTATTTTCGTAATCCGAAAGTTCCCAGGCATTGTCCATTACGATAATATACATACATATATATATAACTTAACTAAATATATTTAATTCATACTTACTTCTTTTGCGAATTCCTTCACGTGAAACTTCTTGTTAACATTAAATATATTCAATGGCATTCGGTAAGCAAGTATCTTAGTAGTAGCTTCCCATTAGTAAAAGAATTTTCAGGAATCAGGTCAGGGTCCGCAGTTCCAAGGATTACCACCTACAAACAAATTCACAATTCAATTTACCTCTTTATATTATTAGTGTCAATCGATCAGCTTGTTATTATTTTGTTGACAGGAATCGCTCACAGTACAAATATATACATAGCTCTTGTAAAGTAATACGCAGAATAGAGGTCTTGAAACCAACTTAAATATGAATAATGAAGACAAAAATGTTTAACTTAATTAGTTAGCAAGTTTGGTAAGCGAAATACTGCATCAAAACTTAGAAGTACTGCTGCGATGTCTTTTACCTGTGTTAGGCCACCACGTTGTCTTCATTTTACCTACATTTATATTTAAATAAAATAAAACACTATTGTGGAGGCATGAGGAACAGGGAGTAAAGCTCACTCATCCTCCATAGAAAAGGGGAGGATCCTCCAACCAGACGGGAGTTATGTATGGCGGGCACTTGCCCGATGGTTGAAATTGGCAAGTTGTATGTATGCTAATTGCACGGTAAACTCTGATTGCGAGATGTAGAATTCGTGTGACGTCAGTATGACGCGTTGTTCATTTTGTGGCGTTTGTAGGTACCGCTACACTATTATTTCACTACCAAACGCAAACTCGAAATCTCTGAAACTTCACTCGAAATTCGACTTTCAAAGCACGAAATGAAATAAAACACTATTGATTACACTACCAAACGCAAACTCAAAATCTTTGAAACTTCATTCGAAATTCGACTTTCGAAGCACGAATATAAAACCAGATCTATCTATAGAGCCATAATGATTCCTCATATACAAATAAGGTTGGAATTCCCTCGAGGTTGGTATCGTGAGTGTAGAGCAGGCAAAGTCCCTCAAGGATGTTATTTAGGTCTAATTCGTTGTATTCCAGTTATCAAAACTGCGGAACAGAGGGAAGTGGTGGTCAAGAATATTTTATGTCAAGTAATTTACAGTGTTTTTTAGAATATTGTAATGAAGTTAAACAAAAAACCACAATAGGGTACCTATTTGACTAAAAAAATCTAATTAGTCCGTCAGTCAGATTTCCAAAAAATACTAGACACGTATTTTTTCTTTTTTTATATAAACAAAAAATTAAGACGACACAGTGCGTTGAAAACTCGTGTGACGTCACTGCACGCTAAACTTTCTAGCGACCAGTGACGTCACCAGCCACCACTCCTGATCTTTGATGCCTTTTATATTTGTCAATTTTTATTGTTTTGATAAAACAAAACATACGTGTTTAGTATTTTTTGGAAATGTGACTGACGGACTAATTAGTTTTTTTTAATCAAATACCCTATTGAAACGTAAAAGAAGCGAAACGACCACCACTACGAATAAATAAAGTTAATATAAAATACAGAGATACAAAAGTAGATTTAAAGGTTGACAAGGGAGATATTCAAAAAGATTCTCAAACAATATATTGAAGAAGCCAGACACTCCTTTGAGGTAAACTGTGTTATTAAATACACATACGTACAATAAAATTGCAACTTTTTTTTTACAACCAACAACATTCAGACGAACTTTTCAATGTCATGATTTAATAAATTAAAAATATGTACCTATATCCTGTGAATAGCGTGCTCCATAACCGGTCAAAAGACACAGTTAATATTTAGTACAACATTCCTCTTTTATGTTAGGTGTTGTGATTGTTTTCAGACAAAGTGCCAGCAAAAGATGGGTCGACAGCAAAACACTGTTTTATTGGCAATCGGAAAAGCAAACCTTTTAGCTGGATTAAGCTGAACGTTTTGTTGTCATTATACTGAACCTGAATATAATATAGGATAACAAATGTTCAATGTTCATATATAACGTTAGTTTTTGTTTATACGAAACCTGAATGTAGTTTGTTCAGAATAAGCATCTGAATCGATGCATGTTCTATTTTTTTCCCAAATACATTCAGAAATTCTTGCAGTGTGGTTACCGAGCGCACAAAATTGATGGTAGATCATAGTACTAGGCGCATAGTGAAACATGGCACCCGCGCCGCGGCGCCGCTGCAGGCGCGGACGGGCGAGCCGTGCGTTGACCATATTTTTGTTGGGACAACCAGGTAAGATAAGAAGCTTATAACTTTTTTCAAGACATCATTTTGATAATGTTGTACATAGATAGATTCTTTTCTTAAAAATATTGGACACATGTTTCGGGTTTCGCATATACAAAAAAATCTTTGTAATATAATCAAAAAAACCTGTGTAACTTTGTATAATGCTATAGTATTGTCAGGAACGGTGACTCCAAAAGTTCAAATAAATTAGTACTGTCGTGTACTGTAATAATACACGTACGTACTGGAATTGAGACGTGGTCGCTAACAATGGGCCTTATAAGAAGGTTCAAAGTCACTCAAAGGGCAATGGAGAGGGCTATGCTTGGGGTTTCACTGCGCGATCGAATCAGGAATGAGGAGATCCGCAGAAGAACGAGAGTAACCGACATAGCCCGAAGAATTGCAACACTAAAGTGGCAGTGGGCTGGACACATTGCCCGTAGGACCGATGCCCGATGGGGCCGACGGGTTCTCGAGTGGCGACCACGCACCGGAAGACGTAGCGTGGGTAGGCCCCCGACAAGGTGGACCGACGACCTGGTGAAGGTCGCGGGAAACCGCTGGATGCGGGAGGCGCAGGACCGGTCGTCGTGGAGAATCTTGGGGGAGGCCTATGTCCAGCAGTGGACGTCTTTCGGCTGAAATGATGATGATGATGATGAACTTAATATTATATGGGTAGACCGTGATTGGAAGAAGGAAATAGGTTACTTTTTATCCTGGATTGCCGATGAAGTTGTGGGTAACAGCTGTTGTAAATATAGATAACATTTCAACTCCAAAAGGAAATGTAATATTTCATTATTGTGTATCAAAAAATTGCATTCCCATTCTCAGCTACAAAAGGTGTTAAAAATAGTAACTAAGATTGCTAGTATTCTATTCAGCAGCGTTGCTACTGTGACTCATGCGTTCACCAAGGTCAGGTTTTTATCATTTGTCGTCAGCCGTCGTTCACTTAAACGTATCCACAGTTAAACAACGTCACTTAGATCATTCTAAGTGACGTTGTTTAACTCATAACTTTTATGATAATTACTCTTATCCGCTTAAAGAAGTACCTACAGCTTTATTTTCTGGCAAACAGCAGTTAAAACAATGTCTGACACAGATACTGAGCCAGAAGTTAAATTGACAAAGATAAAACTTTCCAGATAATTGTCTGTATATCACTTGGAGGTAATATGTATGGAACAACATCAAACCCTTACTAATGTCAACGCATACCGCAATTTTACGTGCAATCTACCCTTTCCCGACACATACCCTTTCCAGTATATACAGCCAGTATATTTTCCCTCTAACTCCACTGCGGGCTTCTCTATTCACACGCCATTTAACTCGATTTTTCTCTTCTATTATTCCGGTGCTACCAATCTATCCATCAAAAGTTTACGCTCCGACAGCGCCCCGACCCAACGTTTGTTAGTCCTGAAGACTGTAAAATTGACAAACATCTGAAGCAAAACATAAGCTCTCACCACAATTGTATTCAGCAACGTTACAAAAAAATATATGTTCATCCAACTCTAACGAACCTTATTACGCCAACCCAGGCAAACAGTATCGTCAGTACTTATCAAATATTAATGTTACAGAGATTTTTGTAAAGTACCTCATACGTCATGTCAGTCCACACATAATTCCCAGAACGTAATATTTTTGTTCGAATATATGTATATGGGGATAATCTCGTTAACAAGTTGACTCTTCCATTTCGGCCTCCCGTGTATATGACCATGTTGTTTAATTTTTTGCTGAAGCCAAATATGTTAACGATGACATTTTGGAGTGTACCTCCGTGTAATGTAGATATATTTGTAATGGGGTGCTCTGACTTTGTTTATTTGGCTTGTCGTCGTCGACTGGAGGCAATATTCATATTTTTATAGGAAATATTATTTAATTGACATATACTGATACGTGTATACATATATAGTACATATATTGGAGCAGCGATGACACCGATCCGATCATGATACCGGCATGTCCTAGGAACAAAAATTCCAAGGCACGTGATATTTACCAACCCACGCGGGTGCGGCGGCGTGGTGGATCATGGCCAACTCCCTCTCACGGAGAGGTGACATGTGTGTGTAACAATGGCTATGTATGTATGTTTATGCAAAGAAAATGGTTTGCTTTGTATAGACTTATATACTTCAGTACTACCACCAAGTGTGAAGGAATAATGTGGTTCACTCTGATCACTATTAGTTTTGATATTACTTCATAATATAGTAGAAGCTTCCCGGAGATCTTATAAAAAATATGTTCCGGTCCATTTATTAGATTACTGAATAGATATTCAACCAATTAAAATCCCTTTACAAGCTCCTTTGACTCCCCGCAACTTAGTACGATCCTAAAAAAAAAGAAAATTGGACTTTGATAAAACTTTTTCCAATAAATGGTAATATTCCGTAAAATATAATTATGAGAGTTCAGAACAGGATTAAAACAAACAGTTAAATTAAATGTGATTCAAAAAGTTCAGCCACTTATTCGCAATGTTCGGGATTATATCCTTTATCTTGCTTACTTTGTTTGGTCCCTTTTTAATCTTATTTTCAAAGTGAAAAGAACCGGTGTAACACTTTTCTCACAGATTGCAGATTTTACTGCCATTTTGGAAGATGAGACATGAATGTGATTGCTCTCATAGGCACTTCTGGTATTGTTTTGGAGACGCGAAAATGAGGTCATAATGATACGTCAAATGGATCATATAGCACGTTTATAACAGTATGAAATGTAAAGAAAAGAAAAGTGTGTTACTGTTTATTTTTTGTGTCTCCGGATGTGAAATCTGAGAATTGCGTGACATTGAAGGATAATTCCTTTGTGTTTGGCATTTCGAAGTAATTCAATATTATCAAGCTTCAGGACATCATTTTTGTTTAAAATTCTGGTGTGTTCACATTGATGGATGTTTTTTTTTATTATAATTATTACAGTGTCAGCTTATATAATGATCTAACACCTGGGAGTATGCGGTACATATTTCTCAATGCGGGCCCAGTACAGATTGGTACAGTATGTCACATGCCTTAGAATTTTTGGTTCAACATGCCTTCCTCACTATATTTCCCTTCACCGTTTTGAACGCAGTGATGACTAAATAATTTAGACAAAGTAAAGCACTTATTTAGGTTCGAGTCAACCACGCGAGATAAGATGCGAAGTCGCGGGTCGTTACGACCATCACTGCTCATCATTCATCAAATATTCCCATTACTTACATAAATGCATACAGCAATTTCAATAATATGTCGTGGTGGCCTAGTGGGTAAAACACCAGCCTCTCAAGCATGAGTGCGCGGGTTCGATTCCAGGTCAGGCAAGTACCAATGTAACTTTTCTAAAGTTATACGTACTTTCTAAGTATATCTTGGACACCTATACTTTATAAGTCTGAAATCTCCAACCCGCATTGAGCAAGCGTGGTGATTACGCTCAATCCTTCTCTGTACGAGAGGAGACCTGCCCCCAGCAGTGGGACGATAAAAAGGTTGATGATGATACAGCAATTTCAAATAAATACGGTCACCAAAGGAGATAAATAACCTGCAGGGTAACTACCCAGCGAGCAGACTCATGCTTCAAACATATAGAACAATGGATCAGCAAGATGCTTCAGGATAATTGACATTGATATAAATAATCTGCACCCTAATAGGGTTTAGGGTTCAGAGTCATCTTCAATTACATATCCGATCTTACTAGATACTAATGGATGTTATTTTGCGCTTTTTTTTGTAATAATTATAAACCAGCGCTTGACCGCAATCCCACCTGATGGTAAGCAGTGATGCGATTGTTGATGGTAAAGCGCGCTAGTTTATTAAGAGTGAATAGGTCACTCAGAAAAACTGACCGAATAGGAAGGAAGACGGCAGTTGAGCGAGGTGATGCAATGTTAAACCTAACAACACGACCAACGATGCTGCACCAAAGGGAGATTGATCTGAAGACCCTCCACGACCAAACTCCCAACACAACAACATTAGGCGCATCGTACCCGGCACACATCGCAACACAACTGGTCAGACCCGTCCTCCGTACGATTTCACCAGACATCATGCCGGAACACGCCAAATCGCTTGGCGGCAAGGCATTGTCAGGTGGGTGGTAACTTCTGCCGGCGGCCGATATTATGGCCTACCACCGAGAACTGTTTGTTTTCTATTGATAAAAATAAAACATAATTGAAAAAATCCATTGGTTTCTTACTAACTTTCAACTATATCGTCTTCAACATCAAAGGAGAGTCCTTTGATGTTGTTGTACGAGATGTAAGTGGTAAGAATAAAATGATAAATGGTGTACTGTGTGTAGATACATATTCAGCAGAGGTTAACAGTATGTGATAGCGGCAGGGTGATTAATTGATGGAGATTGATCGAAGCCATTAACTAATGAGTGGCGGTTCGTCTTCCTCGCGAGATAATATGATTTCCACTATGTACTTAGTAGCGTTGAGCTCTATACGTTTATAGGTGTTTGTTTAAGGTATTTGATAAGTTGGCTGCCTTTTGTGGTATGTTATTATTGTTTAAATCTGGGTCTAAAATATAGCATTCTTGATTTGTAATAGCCTAATTCTGTGCTGTATCTCGGAGGCTAGCAAATAAAACAAAAAATCTCAAATTTCGATTTTCTTTTACAGAAAATTGTTCGTAGTCTTCTCCTGAACCCTTGAAAATACTACTATATTGTAGTTTAACAGAGTATCTATACTAGGTTGTCTTCAAAAGATTGCTCTTGGCGATAAGACCCCTAAAATTTACATATTTATTTTTTGACACACGGTGTAGGTACCATAGAACAGAATATTCTATTCTACAGAAGCTCTTCATTAAGAAACAAGTATTTCACATCTACGTCCAATATTTTGCATGCTTATCATATCCAATTGTGACTGTGTAACTTTCCAGGCTATTGATTGTCTTGTTGAACTCTTAGTAGCACGCGCGACTGCTCTGCGTGAGCCCGGGTAGGGAAAAGTTTTATTAGGTTTTCCACAAGGAATTTCTTAGCAACTGCATGGACTAATGGTTGTAGGTACCGTTTGCTATCACTTAGTTGAAGCTGGTTTAGTTATGGAGTACACAAAAATAACCACAAGCTGAGGTTTAAAAGTTATAATGAATGTAGATGGTTTACATGCTAAGGTTGTAGTTAGTTTCGCAATTACTGTCGGAATCGATGCATCTTGCATCAAAAGTAGAGAAATAAGAAAAGTTAAATATATTTATAAATAAATTAAAAAAAAATCTAATAAACAAATGTTACTACACTATAAATGAATATCTTAGCGATAAAAACAAAGAATTAAAATTAAAATTAAATATATAATTGATTATACTTATCTTATACACACTACAAAAATACCGTCTGAAACGTTGTAATTATTCATAATTTAAACGCAAATATATAAATAAGGAAATAAATAAATTAAGTATAATTAGTCAGATACCAGAGATAAAATAATATATAAAGTGTAGATTAAGTAAAATGATGCTAATAATCTCCATATATATTTTATTTATTATTAAATTAAATTGCAATATAATTATCTTATTTTAAGATATTCAAACAGAGTTTCCTCTCTCCTGTTACCCTATTTTGCTGTGCCCTACAGGGTCCATAATTGATTTCACATAAATTGTTACCACCCTTATATGAACTTATGGTAAAGCAATAAAGATATTGAGTATTGAGTATTAAAGTAACAACTATAGCGTAATATTTGTGACGGATAACAAATATACATAATTACCTACCTACTTATGTATATCTCATACAACCTTACTACGTTCGCAAAGTATATTTGCTTGATGAGACTGTACAGTAACACTGATCTGTTACTGTACAGTCTTTTGCACAGTTTTTTACGGAGTTGAGAAGTTGGCAGAGTGATACCTATTTGCCTGGGAAAGTAAATAATTTCTCTCCTTGTTGAATTGTTCTCCCACACTATGAATGTGTGTGTGTCCGCGCACACACGTGTGCCCTGTTTCCAGCGCCTAAAGCTACTCTCTATTGAGATCGGCAGCAATAACCGAAGTACGGTCTGGACGACTATGAGTTCGTATGGCTGGTAATAATCTTGACAGATTCCCTTATTTATGATACCCAAAGGATCCCGTTGGGCGGTAACCGTTACATCGTCGAGAACCGTAAAAATGAATGATACAAAAAATGCCTATTATTAAAAAGTCGTGTTGAAAATCTTGCTTTGAAGTAAATGGTCGATTATGTTCCTATAAATCACACTTTTACACTGTATATTTCATAAGCCGTGTCTGAGACGTGTGCTTTTCCAATCATTATATAAAAGAAAGAGGTGTGTGCCATAAACATTTGTGTTTGAAAACACGATATTAATGTTATTCGAGCCGCATGGAAAACATTCCCCGAGCGGTTAAAGAGAGTTTGTTTCATTTTCAACTGCCGTACCTCCGCAATTCTAGCATTTTGTAAACTAAATCCAACTGACAGCTTTTGAGGTTATAATGTCTTGTGAATAGACTTAATGTATAAATATTTGAATAAGCAGGGGACTGTTTTTGTATGAATACACATATTTTTGTGTAATGTTTCAAAAAATCATGCATGAGAGAAACGGCTTGATAATGCAATCCGTACTTATAAACTTTATTTTATTCCTTTTAAAATGTTCGTGAATTGTATTTATTTATGGAAACATAATGTAAACGAAGCAGAAAGAATACGTATGGATCGTAGTGTTCTGCAGTTTATGCCTCTTTATAAAAAGGTGTGACTTTATCTATGTACCTATTATGTACGTAATATTATTTCAATACTAGTTCGTGATTTTGTGTTCGTAATGTGAATATCCGGATAAAAAGTATCCTATATATTCATCTTGGTTACAAACCACGTGTAAACCAAATTTTTTTACAAATATGATTACGTAGTAGTTTTTGCGTGAAAGAATAACAAATATACACATACCAACTTTCACATTTACAATATTATCAAGATTATTTATCAATAATTAGGTCTGGACACATTCCATGTTATTAATAGGTTTGCGTTCATGATGAGAAAAACGACCTCGCCTAACTGTGTGGAGTGGTAAAGACTCACACCGCTTATTGATGGACTGTGTCCGATACTAGTCTGGTAGAAATAATTTGTTTAGTCTTGAGTTTTAGTCTTTAGTCTATGCTCGGAGTTTCTCTGCGTGATCGAATCAGAAATGAGGAGATCCGCTGAAGAACCAAAGTCACCGACATAGCTCTGCGAGTCGCTAAACTTAAGTGGCAGTGGGCAGGGCACATTGCTCGTAGAACCGATGGCCGATGGGACAGAAAGGTTCTGGAGTGGCGGCCACGTATTGGAAGATGCAGCGTAGGGAGGCCCCCAACAAGGTGGGCCGATGACCTAGTGAAGGTCGCGGGAGACCGATGGATGCGGGCAGCACAAGACCGGTCAGCGTGGAAACCCTTGGAGGAGGCCTTTGTCCAGCAGTGGACATCCATAGGCTGAAGAAGAAGAAGTCTTGAGACTAAATAGACTTGAAATAGGCACATTTATTAAAATTTTGGCTCAACCAAAGGGCAATGATGCGAAGAGTCTGTTCAGGTTCATGGCCCAAATATGAGAAATGTGAATTTAGAGTACGACGGGACTGACACATGAATTACGATTATAAATGTTCCTAAATAAAGAAATATATTCATTCTATAATTATGTAGATTGCAGATTATTCGTTTATAATTACTGTTAATAAGAGCTCTATTATAGAGTGGTTAACATATAGCCCTTATAAAGATTTATTTGCATTTATTTCATGAAAGCTATTAAAATGTTAATCAGTACAATGACATTTTATTATGTTGTCTAGGTAAGAATGAAAATAATGGAGTTTTATATTAACCTATTTATTTAATGAGCTGTCAACAAAAATTAAGCTAGAAGATTGCTTATAATTTTGGTACTGATGGTCAATGCTTTAAGAAAACTGGTGTTAATATAAATTATGGGGCTCATGATGTGTATGTTGTCTCCCTTACTCTTGCACACGCTGTCTATATCTCTTTATATATTGTTTTGTTGTTAAACAAAAGATAAATATAATATAACAACATATAGTTATATTACTCTTTTACCTATATTTCTGGTCTGTTTTCTTTCCTTGTTTGTTTGTATAATACTACGCGTTTCGTGGTTTTTTCTGCATAAGATTCGATTCCGTGGAAATATCGGAAAACAAGTATTTTATATTATTTTATATGTTACTCCTGGTTACAAACCAACTGTGTGCCAAATATCATCCAAATACGTTCAATAGTTTTTGCCTGAAAGATTAAGAATCATCCATCCATCTGTACAAACTATCACGTTTGTAATTTTTAGTAAGATTCTTGTAGACAGCCTCCGTGGCGTAGCGCTAGCGAACGCGGCCGCTGCGCAAGGAGGCGCGGGTTCGATCCCCGCGCAGTGCAAATATTTGTATGCACGAATATGAATATTTGCGGTCTGGTCGTGCCTCGAAAAGCACGTTAAGCCGTTGGTCCCGGTTGCCATACGAACATCTAATGGCAGTCGTTACGGGTTGTTGGAGTCCTCAAAAGTCCTACAATTGTTCTAATTGCAATGCTTCGATATCGCCTTCGGGTTGTGGAGGTCAGACGGCAGTCGCTTCATGGATAATATCGAAGTTTAGCCAAAATGAGCAGTTAGACTGGTAAAGCGGACCCTAGACTCCAAAGCTGAAAGCTTCGGATACGACTGGGATTAACGCTGAGATGAAGAAGAAGATTCTTGTAGAACGTCTGTGCATGATATAAATGGTAAATACAAGCGATATATGTTCAGATATAACACATCAGATAAGACATAATATAATTTTTCTTTTAATATATACGATTCCATTGGGGACTCTAATGTTAGTTTTTTTTTTTTTTGTTTTGAACGGGACTTTTACAGATTAACACACACTCGTGTTTCTTCACTTGCCTGTGCGCCAAAGCCACGGTTTCTTTTTTTACTAACCCGCAACGAGGAGGAGGCATCGGTTTTTGTGGACCCCGTTATGATGTGCTGACACTTCTTTGAGGCGAGGTGAAACACACCGCGCCTTCGACTCGGGTCTGATATTTACCGGGGGCGAGCTGCCCGCTTGCCGCATGATAATATTAGCCTTGTGTAATATAACAAAAGTGACGTGCGCTGTAAGTAGAATTTTTTTTTCTGTGGTCAGATGTAGATTTTGACGAGAGTATAAAAATAAACTCACGCCTTCTTCTCATTTCTCATGGGAGTAGACAGAACACCACTTAATACGATCCGAACATAACTACTCCTTTTGCATCGGCATTACAAGTACATTTTCTGAAAATTCCTGGTAACAGAAGACATTATACAATTTCAACATTACACTAAAATCCATCTTCGTCTATTCATTTATAAGACGAACTGTCTCAGCAATTGCTCGTTTCATTTTATTTACTTAAACGGGACGACCTCAGAATGTTAATATTGGTATCGGTAAACGTTCATTTGTAACTTACTCGACGACAGCATCTACTGAACAAAGTAAATAGGTACAGTATCCCAACTCCATACGACGTGAAAATTGACTCACACATACATAAACGTGTGTCGTCTGTCGTCCTCCGTGGCGCAGCGGTCAACACGCCTGTCTGCGACGTGGAGGCCCCGGGTTCGATCCCCGGCCAGGTCATGATTGAAAACGATCTATTCCTGATTGGCCTGGATCTTGGATGCTTATCCATATATGTATCTATTGTAAATATAGTATCGTTGAGTTAGTATCCCATAACACAAGTCTCGAACTTACTTTGGGGCTAGCTCAATCTGTGTGATTTGTCCGTATAAAATAAAATAAATAAAAATAGGCTTTTTTCCAACTATACGCGGGGCGATCTTACAAATGTCTGTCGCAAGTTTTTTTTTTTTTTTAATTATAAACTAGTGCTTGACTGCAATCCCGCCTGTTGGTAAGCGGTGATGCGATCGTTGATTGTAAAGCGCACTAGTTTATTAAGAGCCTATTCACTCTATCCTTGAAGACACTCAAATTGGAGTCTGATGGAAACACCGCCGCTGGCAGATTGTGCCAGTACCTCGATGTACGCGGTATAAAAGATGAAGCGAAACGCTTCGTCCGGATCGTAGTAGTGTTAACAACGTAAAAGTGGAAACTCGCCGTACGACGGGTCGACCGATGGTGGAACGGAGATGGGGGAATTAAATCATGCAATTCTCTCGCACACTCACCAAAATGCATCCTATAGAAGACCGAAAGAAAAAAGTGCATGAAAGTGCATGGGTACTCTCTGTAAGTAAAGTCTGTCTATATCTGCGTGTATTTTTGTTGAATGTACATGATATGAAGCCGTCCTTCTTTCTATAGCTATCTATTTTGCGTTAACTGTTCCTGTAGTTTGACCCACTTTTGTCAAAGCTAAATGAAGTCGACAGGAAATGAGTTTTTGTATTGTAAATAATTGTTTCTACTTGATCTTGAATAATGTTGGTTTTAATGATGTGACGACAAGCCGTAAATTAAAGTGTGGGTAAAGGAATACTTTATGTTCAGGAAATTGGTTGGTTTAACGTACTTCTTTAAAGATTTATGTAAATCATTGATGATCGTGATAGGCTTTAGAGGTATATCCAGACAGCTTGTTTAGTAGGTACAATCAGCCCATAGCCATAACTGTAAATTTCTTATTCGTAATCCAAGTCAAGAAGAAGAGAAGTTTCATCGTATTCTTTCTTAAAGACTACCAATTCTTTTACAGTAATCTTCTTATGTCTACCTAAAATTTTTAGTTTATATAAATGTCAAGTGACTACTTCGCGAGAAATCTTACCGTTCAAAGTCCCATTGAGTTGTTATACACGTTTTAATTGACATATGATAGCTGTCGAAACAGGTCGAGAATCTTGAAACATGTAGCACTTTACGATAGATATTATTTGAATTTAAGTACTTTGTCTTAGGGATGTGCACATATTGAAACAAAACGTAACGTAAACGTAAACAAAGTTGTGATAGCCGCTTATCAACTTTGAAATCTCTTGAAAAAAAGTTACGTTTACCTTTGCATAATTTTTATTAGAACATCGCGATAAGAGTTGATAAATTTTAAACACAAGTAACGATGCCTGTTCCATCATCGGTCGACCCGTCGTACGGCGAGTTATCAAACTTACGTTGTTGACACTACTACGATCTGGATGAGCGTTTTCTTTTATAGCGCGTACATCGAGGGATTGGAACAATTAGCCAGCGGCGGTATTTTCGTCGGACTACATTTTAAGTGTCTTCAAGGCTAGAGTGAATAGGCTCTTAATAAACTAGCGCGCTTTACCATCAACGATTGCATCACTGCTTACCATCAGGCGGAATCATGGTCAATCTCTAGTATATAGTTTGTAAAAACATAGAAAAAATGTATTCTTTCTACACTCCCGGATTCAAAAATCGAATTGAAGTATATTTTTATGTAAATACAAAAAAAAAATTTCAATGGTCGTGAATTCAAATAAAGCACACGTTTTCACAATAGTGACACGGCCAGCAATGTCGACTTTTAAACAGCATAACAACTTTTTTTTTACTCTTATCTTTTTTTTTATAAATTATAAACTAGCGCTTGACCGCAATCCTGCCTGATGGTAAGCAGTGATGCGATCGTTGATGGTAAAGAGCGCTAGTTTATTAAGAGCCTATTCACTCTAGCCTTGAAGACACTCAAATTGTAGTGTGACGGAAACACCACCGCCGGCAAATTGTTCCAGTCCCTCGATTAAAGTTTACATGAAAATGGATGATGGCTCGACTTAGAAATCCGGACTTAGAATTCAGCATCTGATTATATCAGGTCAGATCAGGTCATTGACGTCTTGTTGATCGCCATGTTTTTAATAACGTCTAAAATGTCTATGTTATACCTTAATTTGACAGCCAGTTTCGACCTCGCGACCTACGACTCGTAAGTCCGTGCCATCAGCCCACAGTCACTACTGTCCTCTGTTGTATGTAGGCCATCATTAGTTTCACAGAGTGATATCAATACTGTCCTTTATAAATAGATATAGTCATTCACCTAATAAGACAGCCTTAACTTAGTTAGCATAACTTAATAGTTTATAGTTGGAGGCATGTAAATGTTTATTAGTCATGTATTTAGATGCCTGTCAGTTTAAGCTTATGGAGGATATAAGCATGAAGTTCATGAATTGTTTAGGGATAAATTAATTAAATTGCTGGCAGCAGATGTCGAGGATTGGCGTTTTTTAGACCTTCTTTCTCATTTTGTGACTTAGTTCAGTCACAAAATGAAGGTGAAGGTCTTGGTAAGGCTACGCGAAGCAATAGGACAAAATCTTCTTTGAAGCACTGTCGTCACAGCGGTAGTCTTCACGTAGTTTTCTCTCCATATGCTGAGACGAATCACCTCATAAGTTCTAGCTACCCAGAATAGAATACCCACTTATATGCACCATATATTTTAAATTATTGCAGACATAAAGAAGAAATGTAAAATAATATTAATGACTGAGTAAATGGATTGATGGATGACGAAATAATTTCACAGACAGACAGACATCGTATTGTAATAACAAATATTTAGTAGAAATACCTTTGAATATTTTATTGCCCCATAATCACAAAGGCCAGCTACGTGGACTAAAGAAACTATATATTTGTATCAAATTCAACTTAGGTAAAAGTATTTTAAATAATTTTTGAAATATACCTAACGAAAATTAATAACTACGACATTTAAATTAAATAAGAGAAAGCGTTATTTTCAACGGTTTATATGTGACATGTTATAATTTAGCTATTCTTACCATCATAACCGCTCGTAAAAAACCTCAAGATGATTTTAATTGAATAGGAAACTGCTCCCAGAATATATAAAGCAAAATTTACTACAAGAGAAATCCCAAAATAGTTCACCATTACGTAAGTCGCGTGGTTCCGTCTATTTGTTTAAACATATATTAAGCGTGGCTGTGACTAGAAATGATTGTGCTATATTTCCCCAGCTATTGTACAATGGTGCAGTTGTATTTATGTTTCTGCGTATTTAGTTTCAACTGCCTTAGAATGTTATGGTGAAGTTATTTTTTATTAAATTTTAAATTTGTGCTTGACCCTAATCCCGCCTGATGGTAAGCAGTGGTGCAATCGTTGAAGGTAAAGCGCGCTAGTTTATTAAGAGCCTATTCACTTAAAAAACTGATCGCATATAGCGTAGTTTGTTGTTAAAAAAAAAAGAAAGTGTAGTGGGTTTGTGATTATGTTAAGAAAAATTACGTTGTTAACACTACTACGATCCGGACGAAGCGTTTCGCTTCATCTTTTATACCGCGTACATCGAGGTACTGGAACAATCTGCCAGCAGTGGTGTTTCCATCAGACTACAATTTGAGTGTCTTCAAGGATAGAGTGAATAGGCTCCTAATAAACTAGTGCGCTTTACCATCAACGATCGCATCACTGTTTACCATCAGGCGGGATTGCAGTCAAGCACTAGTTTATAATTAAAAAAAAAAAACTTGCGACGGGCATTTGTAAGATCGCCCCGCGTATAGTTAGGAAAAAGACTATTTTTATTTATTTTATTTTATACGGACAAATCACACAGATTGAGCTAGCCCCAAAGTAAGTTCGAGACTTGTGTTATGGGATACAACGATACTATATTTATAATAGATACATATATAGATAAACATCCAAGACCCAGGCCAATCAGGAAAAGATCGTTTTCCATCATGACCTGGCCGGGGCTCGAACCCGGGGCCTCCACGTCGCAGACAGGCGTGTTGACCGCTGCGCCACGGAGGACGACAGACGACACACGTTTATGTATGTGTGAGTCAATTTTAGCAAAAATCAATCTTAGCAAAAATATGAGCTAGTCGGTATGTCAAGGGCTTCCCTGCAAGGGCGCGTCTAACATCATGATGTATACTTAATCTACATTATGAACAGGTTTACTAGCTTCTATTTTGTCTTTTTACTTCTATGTACAAATAAATAGTGATAAATTAGTAGCAATGGAGCGCAACATCTTAACAATCGTGTTCTTAACCCATCAACCAATTTCGCAACACCTTAATACGGCTCAAGCTAGGTATAATCGATGTTGGCGATAAGTCATTGAGGCTCAAATGGACCTAGGAGGGTTACGCCTATAGGATGCATCTAGACAGACCGTGGTGCTTGAAGACGGGTGTCACCACTGAGGCAGATCTAAGAAACGCGTACGTGACGATTTACACTCATTCCTTACCGATTGGACAGAGGAGGCACATAAACAAAAATTGAAATATATGAGGCCCTTTGCTCAACAATGGGACAATATAATTAGATGGATTTAGGCATTGCCAGTCCCAAATGTGATTCAGCAAAATTTCAATCAACATAATCACAAGTCGTTGACCTTTTCTGAACCGTTTTTAACTTCGCCCAACCCTATTCAAACCCGTTTAATATCAATGCAAAAGCCATGTAAAGTATTTGGAAGACGTATGATCCGTTTCATCCCATTTAGATAGGAGTTACGTAACTGACGTGTGACAGGCAGCCCGCGACCCTGCTAACGTTAGCACAGGGTAATGTGTCAATTTACATCGATCCTATAGGTTTTTTCATACAAATGTTTTTACTGAGAATACTGAGTTTTCAAACGAGGATTTAGGTTTGGTTTATTTATATTTTTGTGAGTTAAGCTGCTTATGTTTTTGCCGGGTGTTGAATTTGTTTACGATTTAACTAAAACGGGATGTTGGATTTATTTGTTCGGAGAAATATCTTTTAATACAGTTCTGAAGTTGAATGCCTGTAACTGCAGAGTATTTCAAAAGGTTTTTGTATAGCTTCATTTAATTACATAATCCAAAAGCGCTGTAGTTATGCAATCACTTACTGTAGGTATACATGACGATATATCAACCTATACCTATCTATTATTCTATTCCAATTGAAATTGAATTGAAGCTGACCTCACATTGTAATGAAAGGTCAGCTTATACATAAAAAAAGCTTTTTGCCACGGCTTCGACTTCGTTGAGGCCGGAAATTATCCCACGGGAATGAACTACCGAAATTAAAAGGTCATGGATTATCTTTGTGCCTAATATCACTGAAATTCGATCAACCGTTAATGCATGAAAAGTAAGAGACAGACAAAGCAGATGCACCGATGCTGTATCTACTGTGTTGATCTGAAAATTCAGCAGTCTACTTCTGGATATGTCCAGCTGCGCCTATGGACCCTCCTTATGCATGCCATTGAATTCAATTTTCGGCAAGTTTCATCCAGCTGCGGCCAACCATCATACGAAGACCGTCGCTCTCTGATAATATCTCGGTATGTAATGATGCCTTATACAAAGGCTCAAAGTCACAAGTCACAGTCAGGTCAAAGGGCAATGGAGAGGGCTATGCTTGAGGTTCCACTGCGCGATCGCGATCAGGAATGACGAAATCCGCAGAAGAACAAGAGTAACCGACATAGCCCGAAGAATTGCAACACTAAAGTGGCAGTGGGCTGGACACATTGCCCGTAGGACCGATGCCCGATGGGGACGACTGGTTCTCGAGTGGCGATCACGCACCGGAAGTCGTAGCTTGGGTAGGCCCCCGACAAAGTGGACCGACGTCCTAGTGAAGGTCACGGGAAACCGCTGGATGCGGGAGGCGCAGGACTGGTCGTCGTGGAGAGCCTAGGGGGAGGCCTATGTTCAGCAGTGGACGTCTATCAGCTGAAATGATGATGATGTAATGATGATCACCCTTCCCCAAACAAACCACGGTAAGCGTAGCTTAGCCTGATCGATCGACTTATGCGTGTGCATTTATGCATGTTTTTTTTTATATAAAATAAAAACCTACATCATTATTGAACTGAAATAAATTTTCGCGCTTCTAGCACGGCTATTGAAAAACTTTACACTACATGAAAATTTAAATTACGAAGTGTCTTTCAAACTTTATACGAGTACGACACAAAATATCTTCTGAAGACACAATTTTTATTACAATATTCAATGTGCTGAAAAGTTCCCGGAAAAGAATTTTCTTTAACCAGAAATTGCTTGTCAGAATGGTTCACAGAATCTCGATTTCTGGGAATTCGATTTGAATTATTGATTTTGTATTTTAAGCATCGTGTTTTCTAGCAAATTAAATGTTTATATATATTACTCGTATAAATTTATAAAAAAAAGCATTGGTCACAATTTCTGATAACAGGCTCTGATAACAGCTGATTTAGCTTTTTACTCTAAAACGAAAAGATGTTATTCTCTATTTCATCTTCTTCAGCCTATGGATGTCCACTGCTGGACAAAGGCCTTCCCCAATGCCTTCTGCGGATCTCCCCATTTCTGATTCGATCACGCAGAGAAACTCCGAGCATAGCTCTTTCCATTGCCCTTTGTGTGACTCTGAGCCTTGGTATTAGGCCCATTGTGAGCGACCACGTTTCAGTTCCGTAAGTCATCACTGGCAACACACACTGGTCATATGCGATGGTTATACGCTCTATTTCATAATTAAACGCTTTACCCGTACGGAGGACGGGTCTGAGCAGTTGTGTTGCGATGTGTGCCGGGTACGATGCGCCAAATGTTATTGTGTTGGGAGTTTGGTCATGGAGGGTCTTCAGATCAATCTCCCTTTGGCGCAGCATCGTTGGTCGTGTTGTTGGGTTTAACATTGCATCACCTCGCACAACTGCCGTCTTCCTTCCTATTCGCTCAATCTGAGTGAAAGGTTCTTAATAAACTAGCGCGCTTTACCATCAACGATCGCATCATTGCTTACCATCAGGTGCGATTGCGGTCAAGCGCTAGTTTATAATTATTAAAAAAAAAAAATAATTTTTCTTTGACCTGATTATGTGATATCAATCACGGGGTTATATTTTTAATCTAACCATATTTTCTTCTATTTTTTGTAAATCTTCTTATGAAGAAGACTTTGCCTTGTAATACTGGGTACAGTAACATTTATATATAAATATGAAAGATTACTTAAATACAAATATATACCCTTTTAGAAAGCTATATATACATATAACTCATTTTCTCATTTCCTAATGAGTTGAAAACCGGACCTTATCACAGCAGACAGTATAACTTTAATTGCATCCGCAACTTCAGCGTTTATTGCTCCACTAGTATTTTGTCCTTTATAAACTGCGAGTCTCATTACATGAATTCCACTTAATGTTTGTATTACATTCAGACCCACAGAACACATTAGGGACTGTGGTACTGACCTCAAGTCTACTACTGTTATGCTTAAAGTATATCTCCTTAAATGACTATGAGTTTGGTGGTACATTACATTGCATAATAGGACTGGAATAAATAGTATCAGTATTCTAGGAACTATATATTTTATTACGGATATCAATAGTGTCGCATATAATAATACTACACAAATCAAATGAAAATACTGACTCAAAGAGAGTATCCCTTGATTTTAGGTCAAGTAATTTAAACTTCTTAACCAAATAATAATAAGAAAGTTCTATGTGGAAGCATCGGAAATCTTCTTCTTCTTCAGCCTATGGATGTCCACTGCTGGACAAAGGCCTCCCCCAATGCTTTCCACGCTGTCCGGCTTTGTGCTGCCCGCATCCATCGGCTTCCCGCGACCTTCACTAGATCATCGGTCCACCTTGTTGGGGGCCTCCCTACGCTGCGTCTTCCAGTACGTGGCCGCCACTTCAGAACCTTACTGCCCTATCGGCCATCGGTTCTACGAGCAATGTGCCCTGCCCACTGCCACTTAAGTTTAGCGACTCGCAGAGCTATGTCGGTGAATTTGGTTCTTCTGCGGATCTCCTCATTACTGATTCGATCACGCTGAGAAACTCCGAGCATAGCTCTTTCCATTGCCCTTTGTGTGTGTTTTTTTGTATCGGGAATGTCAGGGTTTTATATACATTCTTACAAAAGATGACAAACTCTCTAATACTTTTGGTAAAAAACATGTTTTTTTTTAAAGAATATTTCTCTGTCATTTTGTAAGTCGAAAGTATAGAAAAAAAACTGCATGAAGAAACTAAACTAATGCAGAAAGGATACTGTATTCCCATCATATCAGAATCCTATTTGCATTTCCTCAAGCTTAGGTAAACAACTTTCAGATCCTGTCCTAAATGATTGATATACTGTAGCTTAGATGATAGATCCTGGGTAAACTTCCCTTTGACAAATGTCTGATTAATTACTTAAAATCAATTAATTTTATCATATTTCCATCTTGTTTCATTATAAAGATTAACATATCTTTGTGTCCTTTCGTCAGATATTTGTAAAGCTAAGTTCATTCGAAAATGGAGACTGAATAATTTTCTAAGATTCAGGTTTTACTGAGAAAATATTACTTTAAGCTGATTAATTTTGTTTCTAAACCTTATTATAGGTAGTATAAATGAATGAACATTTAATTTTCGTTCCGCTTGCATACGAAGTACCTAGTTCTAAGAATTTTTAATTAGCGTGGAAAGGAAAGCCAATTCATTTATATTTTATGGAACAGACACGGAAGTGTTACTTAAATTTATTGAGTTAAGTTATTTTATAATAATATTAATTTATTTGATATACCGGTTATACACATTACTGGAGATACAGGTTACTCATATTTTGGAATATATTTATTACATTTATGTAGCCAACTATGTTTAAAAAAAATGTTAGATCAGTGCAATCCATATTCTTAGTAAGTACAAAGCTAGTGTTAGTACATATACATCTGTTAATTAATAAATTAATAATTCATCGTGTTCATTTACAATACTCAGTGTACAATAACACGGTTTGCAGGCAACACTATCGTCGTCGTCCAATGCTTCCATATATTATAAGGCCATCGTTCCTTTCCGAAACGGTAATCAAGAGACTGTTGGCGCTGACGCGAACCCACCATATGAGGGATGCGATACGTTTTCGGATAATAGATATTATATCTATATTCACCAAAATCTGTTGGGATTTACTTAATTGTTACCGTGTAATTCGATTAATTTATATGTCAGATACAGAATGCCCATTTCGCGTAGGGGAAATGGGAAACCATATTCATACAGCCACCCTATGCGAACAAAATATATAGGTAGGTACACATAAAAAGCCGCTCGCAAAAATTAGTAAGCCTGATCAATTTTTCACCACAATGTGTTGAAAAAAGTTCAGAATATAACCTCAGTTATTACTTATCTATTGTCATGGTATGCTATATAATATGCCTTAGTATATCCGTATACAGTTTTGACAGATTCGAATATCCTCGGGCGTTCTTCCAAGGCCGTCGTACCTATGCACAGTGCCTTAGTAAGGACGAACAGAAGGACAGATCTTATTGTCTTCCAATTTTAAGAATGATTTTCAGAAAAGCAGAAGATAGACACGCTTTTAAAGAATAATATACCAAACAAATATCTTTTAAAAAAAAGGATATGATTGTCTTGGATTATGTTATTTATATACTTTAGTTTTACATCATTTAGAACTACTTAATGGAAGTAAAAAAAACACAAATTTTATTTTCATTCAATTAGTTTTTTTGGTCTTAACTTGAAGCATCGTCATTATAGTAAACATCATTCTCAATGTTTTTCCTTATTTATCAACACAACACCACAAAAATCCAACTTCGACACATAATCTAACTGACCTACTGTTCTTCAGCCACAGTTAAGCAACAGTTGTGAGATGCGTGCGGGGTAACGCGGAGCGAGGGGGTGCAAAATCAATAGAGGAGCCCAGCCGTGCCCCGCCCCGCCAAAACATGTACCCTCTATGTGGGTTGAAGCTTTTTTATATTACTTACGTGATTTTTCATGTCTACTTAAGAATTACTTTACGTTTTATCACGTTGTCCCTGATAATGACCTTGAAATAAGCGGTTGATGAATTCTGATTTTGCAGGCCGGAGAATTTAGAAGGCAGCTAGGTTCCTGTAAATGTATAGATATGGAATAGGATTCACGCATATGGAAAGATGCAAATATACGATAATATGGTATTTATATTATGTCGTTTATCACTTGATAATACTACTACTTTTGTAATCATTTGATATAAATATCAAAGTTTATATTATTATTATTTATCATAGCATCAATTACGCTGATGACGTGTTCCAGCCGAGCCCATCTTTAGGTGCATTAAGAAATCATCTTAACATTTGTAAGAGTTATAGAGTGGCTCACGGGCTCAAATACAATACCGATGGAGAGTGAATGGTTGCTTTATAAATCGGGTGCTTTGACTTACAAACAGCTGCCTAAATCTTACTCTTTGCGTCTCCTTTAGGTCGGATTTGGAAGTTTAAGTATTTGGGTTACTGGGTCACGGATGACTTGAAAGATAATATAAACATGGACAGGGAGCGCAGGTCGCTGACTGTCTGTTGCAGTATGCTGGCCCACAGGTTTGCACGTTATAATAATTTTGTTAAGATAAGTTTTTTAAGCCTTTCATTTTGCCACTTGCAACGCATTTAGGGTGCTCTTGGGGTTTCTGTGGCGGTTTTAGAGCATCAGGGATGGTATTAGATGTTCGGGGAGGCGTGCGTCGACGGGTTCGCTGTGATAATACGGAAGCGCTCCTCCTCCAATGACATCCGGTGCGTGTTTTCTCTTAGCCACACAGATAAAGAGACAGATACGCTCTAGTTAAATTAATACTAATATCGGGCTAAGCCACTTCACACATTGTATGAATAATTTTATCTGACATATAATATCTAAAATATTTGAATTTCAATTATCTCGTTTTCGGTATAGGTAGGTAACAGGTATCTGGGAAAACTTTAGCACGTTTTTATTAATTTTAGGTGACACATAATAAGTCATACTTTTGGACACTAAGCCGAAAGGATTAGTATCTCTTTGACGTAAAACTTTATAAAAATCCTTCATATATTCAGAAAGCCGATTCAAAATACCAAGTCATAATCTCATCTCAGCGATAATCAATGTTGAAAATTCATCAAAGATGTAGGGAATTTAAAGGTATTTCTGACAGATTAAGATTTAGATCAGACTGTGAATGTTCTTGAAACGAGAATTGATCTTTAAGTCACACTTATATTGTATGTAAGTATCACAGAGTATCCGTCCCAATAAATACAACAACAATATCAAGTATCCCACATAGTAAAATTCCGTTCAATCGCCTTATATTGTGCGTGGGAGGACAAGCAGCTGACACATTAATTCTCTTTCAATAGCCACGCTGGCCCACGTGCCACATTTGACCTGTACACAGGTTGCTTATTCTAAGGACCACCCAATGACGAAGTATGGCCCGGTGAAGTTTATAAGCAAATGTTCTGAACCATTGTGCGAGTATATTATGTTGCGTAAAAATGTTACGGGGTATTTCTCTCATATTTCACACATATATTCACGTTGAATAATGATTTTTAAGCGCCTTTATATAAGATAATTAAATGTATAAATATTAATTTAATTTCTTTCTGTTCTGTGTTTGTGATTATAGATGTATTTTGTTTTTATTTGGATAGGTTTCACTGAGTAATAAACCATTTTTGTAAGAAGATCCTTTAAATAATATACTGTTATTTTTTCATTCTAAAACTGAATTACAGTTTTGTTTCAAAAGAAATTTATTTTAACAACTTAGACTTTTAAACTGTATAATTAAATCTAATAGGCAATAAACTGCAGCATAAATTCAAACCATCAGTAAGTTAAGACTGAAACTAAGAAAAAAACTTCACTTGTAATACAGACAAATAAAGCTCTTACAATTTTAAATGTATTTGGAAGAAAAACCATTTGAGAAGTTTCTATTAATCGTTCGCAACTTCAATTTGCATCCTATCGACTTTACGTATCTACGCATCGAAATGTAGAATATAATACTCCTTATGCTCTATCAATAGTTATAATTTATCTTTTTTTGTATTTTTTAACCATTGCTCCACACTAGGAATTACTCTCCTACATCGCAAACAGCCAGACCCAGAACATCTACCTGCAGGCAATACTAATATTTGTTCCAAGCGAAGCGACACGCAGTGCAACAGTCGTTCGCTTAGCCCCAGCACCAACCGTCGTTTAGTTTTTAGGACTGAAATGTAGCCGAAATCTGAATTAATTTGCTAATGAACAACTTTGTTCTTTTGCGGACCAGTGAAACTCCAAGCATAGTCCTCTCCGTTTCAATGAACTGAACTTGAACCTTCTTATAAGGCTCATTGTTAGCGGACCCTGGGCTCCAACCCGAAGGCCGCGGATGCGACCGGGATTATACGCTGAGATGATTATGATGTTAGCGGACACGTCTCAATTCCATAAGTCGTCACTGGAAACACATACTGGTTGAAAACTTTTGTCTTGAGACAGTGCAGTTTTTCATACAACCGACATAGCCCGATTGTAACACTAAAATCGCAGTCATCACGCATCGGAAGACGCAGCGTGGGTAGGCCTCCGACAAGGTGGACCGACGACCTAGTGAAATTCGCGGGAAGCCGCTGGATGCGGGAGGCGCAGGACCGGTCGTCGTGGAGATCCTTGGGAGAGGCCTATGTCCAGCAGTGGACGTCTTTCGGCTGAAATGATGATGATGATGATGAGCAACTTTTCTCATAACTTACAAGAGTCATCATTTGATCATTTGCCTAGTTTTTCCTAACTATATTACATATATTGGGGTCGCCTGACCTAAAATTCTGGAGAATAGGCAATTACTAAATTGATTAAACCAACTAATAAGGCAGTAAATTAATGGTGAATAGATGCTAAACGGTTTCCGGATACCAATCATGCGTGTTACTCTGAAATTATCTTATTCCATTCATAATGGTCGGTAACGGGTATCGTCGGTTGAGCCCGGTCATCCCTTAATTGCCGGGGCTTATTTTAAAAATTTTCCTTCTTTGATATTTTTTTTGAATTCTTCTTGATTTTATAATGTTTTGATTTATAAGAGTGTCTTTGCAGTTTTTGTCCGTTCTTCTCCATGAAGATCTAGATTTTGGAATCGGTAAATATCTCTAACTTTATAAATAATTGTTCTTTTATAATTGTAAACTAGTGCTTGACTGCAATCCCACCCGATGGTTAGCAGTGATGCAATCGTTGATGGTAAAGCGCGTTAGTTTATTAAGAGCTTATTCACTCAAAACAAAAAACTAAGTGAATAGAAAGGAAGACGGCAGCTGATCGAGGTGATGCAATGGTAAACCCAACAACACGAACAACGATGCTGCACCAGAGGGAGATTAATCTGGAGATTCTCCACGACCAAACTCTCGACACAACAACATTTGGCGCATCGTAGCCGGCACACATTACAACACAACTGCTCAGACCCGTCCTCCATACGGCTTCACCAGACATAATGCCAGAACACAACGAATCGCTTGGCGGCAAGACTTTGTCTGGTGGGTGGTAACTTCTGCCGGCAGCCAATGTTGTGGCCTACCACGGAGACTGTCTATGTATTTGATTTACCAGTATTCTAAAGTAAGGCATTGTATATTTTACATACAGCGACTGTTCATCTGACCTCCACAACCCAGTTACTGGGTACTCCTTGTTTCAAATATTTGATGTGTAGAAATTCAATTAAATTATATTAAATTTCATTTATTTCAGATTCAAACAGTCCTACTTTTGAAAACATAATAATAAATTAGAATAGAATATAAAAATAAATAGTAACAATTAAGTCAACCATAAGAAATACTATCAAAATTAAAATAACATTTGAAACAACGGTTAGCGCAGTTGTTAAGCTATTAATTGCTGCGCTGCGTATCGCGGGTTCGATTCCAGCAGGGAACAATATTTGTATGACCTACAAGTAGTTGTTCCGGGTCTGGCTGTTTGTATATGTGAATTTATATGTTTGTAAATGCACCCACGATACAGGAGAAATACTATAACTACTATAATCAATAATTAGTTATTAAAATATTATTATTTAAGACTTGTCGAAACTATTTTGTTCGAATAACAAGAAATCAACATAGAAAGCACCTCACTTAATAATCTGCGCATTAAAGTAACATAAATGTGAAGCTCGCGTAGTTGGAGCATAAAATTATTATATAGTTCATAGTTTACAGAAGCGCTTATGAACCGGGCAAAATTCGCCCTTACTTATTACCAAGAAGCTCATTATCACAGTGTCAAAATGATTAAAATTTACAACCTTTTCCACATTGTGCTACAAGCACCTAACCTGGGTTCCTTCTTAGACGGAAGAGAATTAATAATATTTAGGTAATTGGACCCTCGAACGCTCTATGCTGTTATTTATCGGTGTTTCTCTTTGAATCCCGCTAAAGTTTAATTGGAACGGTTATGTACTTTGAATTGCTCTCTGTTTCCCGAAATGGACTACAATAGAAGTTCTGGCGGGCACAAAAGTACTTAAGTTAGAGAAAAATAACTTACTTTGCTTCCAAGGTCTTTCTTAACGAAGCTGAGATTGGAAGTTTAATATTTATGTAGCTGTTAATAATTGTGGTTGCTTACTTTATTGATGAAAGGTTAAATGGTAATAGTTATAACTGGAGCGAGGTAAAGCAGTTTTGTTTTTATTAACAAAGTGTTTTAGCAAAATCAAGACTATTGAATACTGACTAGATTTAATAAACTAATCTTTTGTTTTAAACCTGAAACCCGGATGCACTAATTCTACTTAACTGTTGTTTGGCAAGTTGCTTATAATAAACGCTGAGAAAATATGATTGAATAAATAAGTTAATGCAGTATAGGTAACATGACTACATAATATTCTTCGTCCTATTAAGTGTTTTTTGAACTACAAATAAATGCTTTAAAAATTAAAATTTTAAACGAGGAAATATATGTCAAAATAGCGACCATTGGTTCGAAATTGTTATCCCCATTATCCTGTCTCTATGGTTGAGTAAATATGACCCGGGCTGCTTTAATTTTTCCAATATTTCCGGATAAGCCAGACACACAAAACATCTGTTTTCATATGTAACGTATTATTCCGAAATTCGCTGATTTGTTCGAAAACTAGTCAAAAGCTACTAAATAAACATTACAACGATATCAAACAGGTTTATCTCGAATGAATACAGAGTGAGAATCTGTTTAGAAAATAAGGAAAAATGGCGCCATGACAGTTTGCGAACGAAACATGAGGGCGCAAGTGATTGGGGTTCGTTTGTTTATCTATTTAGCCATCTGTGAAGACGAGAGGGATATTTTGATACGTATGTTTTGGTGTGTAGACGAATTTTTTTTTTGTTTCTCTGTGGCTACAGTATTTTGTTTTGAATGAATCTCCTTTTTAGACGCGCAGGAGAGAAGTTTTCTTTTATTACCTTCGGTGATGCTTTTGCTCGTATTCGGTAAATGTGTTTGGATTCACGTAGAGGTTTGTTGCTCTTTTACTGTATACTCGTAAGTAACGTATATCGATCAGGATTTGGTTTTTAGGTTACATATTTTCGGTTTCTTTTTTTGTTCCCTAACGAGCGCTTTTAACTTGTATATCTTTCTGCATCGTTCTCACGTGATTAATTTCAACATTAATGATGTTATCAATTATTTTATGACAGTTTTAATGATTTAAAAGAGTGTATGTAGAGTTTCTTGTCCGTCTCTATAAGTATCTTCGCTTTGGCATGGGCAACTTCGTTCATTCATCATCTTACTTACTTATAATTCAAAAGTGATAGGCACTTTTGTATTGTCAATTGGTTTACTTAATATAAATGGCTTGATTGTGATTTCGAATATTTGCTATAATAAAAAAAAAACTGTTGAAATGTGTTTTATATAAACAGAAAGTTTATATAAGACACATTCCAACAGTTTAAAATGACACCTGTGTGAAACGATACGCACAATCTACGACTGGGTAGAATTTTCGGGTACAACTCAACAAATTAATGTAAAAACACCACTCACCGAAAGCTCATAAACTTACGCACATAATTACACACTTATCTACCTAACTTTTTGGGGTGTGAAATTTTATAGACATTTAACTTTATAACCTAGCCGTGAACAAATATTTGTAGGGCCCGTCAGGATTTGTATGCTAATGCTTAAATAGACAGACGAAATTTTTTTATTTATTTTATTTTTAATAATTATAAACTAGCGCTTGACCGCAGTCCCGCCTGATGGTAAGCAGTGATGCGATCGTTGATGGTAAAGCGCGCTAGTTTATTAAGAATCTGTTCACTCAGATTGAGCGAATAGGAAGGAAGACGGCAGTTGAGCGAGGTGATGCAATTTTAAACCCAACAACACGACCAACAATGCTGCGCCAAAGGGAGATTGATCTGAAGACCCTCCACGACCAAACTCCCAACACAACAACATTTGGCGCATCGTACCCGGCACACATCGCAACACATCTGCTGAGACCCGTCCTCCGTACGGCTTCACCAGACATCATGCCGGAACACGACAAATCGCTTGGCGGCAAGGCTTTGTCTGGTGGGTGGTAACTTCTGCCGGCGGCCGGTGTTATGGTCTACCACCGAGCTTATTGTAGCTCGTATTTAGTTATAATATCTATATTTTTTATGTATTTTTTATTTACTTTATGATACAATATAAACAAAACTTTATGCCTGTAATTCCAAAGGATAGGACAGAGGTGTACCAAGCCATGTTACACCCACATTTATGTTCAAATCCTATGGGACTCCTCGTAATTTCGTAGGTAACTTCCCCATACAAAAAAAAAAAAATACAACCAACATTCTAGATGTAATATTATGGCTATAATAAGGGAAATTGACGTTACAGCAATTTCCCTTATAAATATTTTTTTGGGTTTTAACCAACCCGTCAAAGCTCGAGTGTGTAGTATATCAACTCGTCTTTTAAGTTCTATGACGATGATGACAATAAATGATGCATGTTTTTTTTCTGTAATTAGGCTTGAACAAACACTTTTACTAGTAAATTTACACGAGAATAATTAATAGAGTATACAGATAGAAAATGCCGAACTCATTTAGTTACTGTGAGTTTATATTAAAGGCCGAAAAACCCAGAGCTCAAAGTCTCTTTTAAAGTCCAGACATTATATTAGTCAGATCATTTGCCATGTAGAACAGACCATTACCATGTAGAATCGATGTCTGAGATGGTCTTTTGAAAGAAGAACCACTCAGGTTGAGTGGATCCGTCCAGTCAGTGCACGCATTTATGAAAATACCAACTGAGAAAGAAAGTCTAAACATGTCTAAAAAGTCCAAAAATACTCAATGCATTTAAACTATTAAGTACGCTCCCAAAAACCTTATTAACCTTCCATGAAATTAGTGATATTATAAAAATAAAACGCTCCGAAACTAAAATTAACTTTTTACACAAAAATGTCCTGAAAATACGAGCCTTAATTTAATCCAGCGGTAGTCGTGATATTAACATAATTAAATTTTTGTAGTCATTCGTCATAATCATTGCCTCGTCTTCACCCTGAATGTTTGCCCCTCGCCGGCTGCCGCTATAATTACCATTCACTCTCACTTTTATAATAATATTTTTGTAATTTGTGCTTTGAATATTGTTTTAATTAAATTAGACTAATTATTGAAGTGGCCGCTGTGGTTGCTGTGGTTAGTAAAGGTGGGGCGAATTTTCAGAGGTTTATTTATAATGTGAATATAACCTTTTGGACGCTCGTGTATTAATTAATTCCTTAATTGAATACCTGTCTTTGCATGCCTTCATGCATACAATTCGGACTGTCTCTGTGCTGAAATATATAAACATGTACCTACGTGTTGTATAATATTCAACTGTTATATGACTAGATTAATTTCTTGCATTTCAATTCGGTTGTATAATTTGTACTGACTGGCCAGTAGTCTAATTGGATAACACATTGTTAAGTGCTAACAATTTGAAGCATTTGAAACTCGGTGGTAGGCCATAACACCGACCGCCGACAGAAGTTACCACCCACCAGACAAAGCCTTGCCGCCGAGCGGTTTGTCGTGTTCCGGCATGATGTCTGGTGAAGCCGTACGGAGGACGGGTCTGAGCAGTTGTGTTGCGATGTGTGCCGGGTACAATGCGTCTAATGTTGTTGTGTTGGGAGTTTGATCGTGGAGGGTCTTCAGATCAATCTCCCCTTGGCGCAGCATCGTTGGTCGTGTTGTTGGGTTTAACATTGCATCATCTTGCTCAACTGCCGTCTTCCTTCCTATTCGCTCAGTTTTTCTGAGTGAATAGGCTCTTAATAAACTAGCGCGCTTTCCAATCAACGATCGCATCACTGCTTACCATCAGGCGGGATTGCGGTCAGGCGCTAGTTTATAATTATTTAAAAAAAATTGCTTATCCATTGCACCATACGTTTGATAAATATGTCTGCTCAACAACAAAAACAACGCAATGAATTTTGTTAAATTGTTAAAATTAAACCCTTTGCTACTTGTAGTGTGTTACGCAATTATCCTGCAGATTTATTTCCTTTGTTAACGTTAGTCGAATCTTGGCTAGTTTTTTTCTACACAGTCCCAATATCCAAAAATCTCTTTATTTTCTATCTTCCAAAGCTTTTCCGTTTTTCAATTGAATATTTATGTATTTATTGCCATTTAGACATAAATATGGACGAAGCAAAACCTACGCATACTCAATCAAAAATCAACACAAACAAGTCAGAGTATATTTGAAAATTCACGTTTCCAATTAAACCTGTACAAACGTAGGTACTTTCAAAGGTCAGATACTGATGAGCAGATAATGACAAACAAATAATGAGTGAGCTTTATTTTCCAGGGCCACAACCAAAGCCACAGAACAGATACAGAAAGTCTGCTTCATACAATCATAGAATACGTACGCACATAATATAGATACAGGACTCGCGTCTTCAGCGAGTGCGCTTGTCACGAGTCAAATGAAATGAAATCGTTTGTGTGGGTGGCGACGAGTGTCATTTCTTTTAAGTTCGCCCGCCGTGCTTATGCGTCTGTGTAAATGTACGCCTGGTTTTATTCCTAATATGCAGCAGACCTTCTGAATCAACCGATTCTGTGTTATTCCAAACAATCCAATTTTTCTGGAACAAACACAAAGTAATCAGTTAACTTGATGCTAGATCGAAAGTCGTTAGGTGAAATGATGAAAATTTTGGACTACTTCTATGTTCGTGAATTATTTATTGATGTGGTTCAATCGATGAGTTTGACGTTGATTGGAGGCTTTTTTTGTAATAATCGTGATATATTGTGTACGGTGAAAGCCGTTCTAAAAACTATTTAGTAAACGAATTAAAGGACCACAAAATTTTTTTCATGTTCCTGATCACATTTTATTGTCAATTTTTAACATATATTCCTTTAATACAAAAACTGTGAAACCATTAAATAAGTGCGCCGCTCTACTAGAATCATATGATATAAAAAGCGACATAGCATGAAGGCTGAATCGATCCAGGTTTAAACTTAGTGGTGCTCGAATAAGGTTACTGAGTGAATAATAAATGCTTATCCTGGCTCTGCCCGGAAGCCGCTGTATATGTAAGCCTATTTTAGAATGTATCTTCGCAAAGCAACCGGCAAATAAATATTATAGTCGGTCGCGGTCGGTTTTGAGTGCCTACCTAATCTGTTTTTAGCAATGTACTCGCAACCAAACTAAACCAGACAGCTAGGAGCTTTGCCAATAAATTGAAGTTTCAATGCGGGGTACCGTTTTTGTACACATCAGTTAGCGCCACTGTCAAGTAAGGTCCTAAAGTATAACTTTCAAAGTTTGTTATTACTGGCGTGATAAAAAAGTTAACATTCAAATTATATTTTAAAAAAATAATGTAAACAGTAAAAAAAATAACATCTGAATTAGCTGTTTTATCAGCCCGCGTAATATTTCTCAACTTGGTTTTAAAAGCACTAATATACATTGACCCGTTACTAATATTAGCTATAATAAATCTCAGTTGTTGCAAAATATTCACAATATTATTCTAATTAGAAATAAAACCGCGTCTCACCCACAAACAGTGACATTTGACATTCCGGAGGCCTCACGCTACACAGGCGGCTCTAGCGGCGACTCTATATACGATAAGCCTGATTGACTATTGGGTATAGGTTCATTTTTGTTTCATTCTTTTATAACACATCAGCGACATAATAATATGGTATATTAATATGTAACCTTGCATTTCATTCCTCATTTACTCAGTGAAAGCCTCAATCTGTGTGGAATTTTCCTCAAAATGCCTTTTCAGATCAATCTACAAGGTTTTAACATGATCTAAACTAGAATATGTTTATTAAAAGAGATTGAGCTGAATTGGCTTTTGAGTTTATTTCAACCTTTTTTCAAAGTAGTCAGAAACGAAACTCCGACCTCAACTAATTTTTAAAATATGATTGACGTGTAAAACTGCTTGGCTAAAGATACTTACAGGAATAAAATCATTTATCACATAGATGACGGATTTTGGCCGACAGCAAAAATCTAAAATCGTTGGTTTGGTTAGTTAATGGGTTTTATTTATTTTGTGTTCAGACGAATCTTACTCACTAACTTGGTTGTGGAGGTCTGATAATCGCTCCATGCAAATGACTGGTGTTCTCCTGAATCCAGTCAGGTTGGAAGGCGACCTCAACATATTTGTATACTGATGTTCAGACGTAAGGTGCCGAATCAGATAAAATAATAAATATGTGAGTAGTGTAGCTCTAACAAATGGCTTAAGTCACACAATGAAGAACCAATAGTCAGTGCGGTCATTGCGATATATTTAGCAATAGCTATTTATTTCTTAATTATGGATTTTGTAACATTTACAAAGGTCTTTACCTGTGAGGTGATTGTTTAATTTGTTCGCTGCATGTGCGAAACAAGCACTACTCGTGTTCAACATATTTGCGTAAACAGAGAACACGTCGCGAAGTCGCATCTAGTACCTAAGTTTCGAATCCGTGGTGAGTGCGTTCACAAATTAGCTCCCTGAAAACACGCTAGCAATTCATCATTCAGATAAGATAACGCTCTAAAATCATATGCTGGTTTGCTAGGAGTATGTTATATCGTGCGGCATGGTAACGCAAGGCACATAGCTATAGCTTGGTGGCTGCTAGTTTATGATTTGAACTTTAAAAATATTTTAGCGTTTCATTTTATCGTTTATGGAAGCTGTGACGG
This sequence comes from Sesamia inferens, assembly GCA_037179545.1. Taxonomy (NCBI): domain Eukaryota; kingdom Metazoa; phylum Arthropoda; class Insecta; order Lepidoptera; family Noctuidae; genus Sesamia; species Sesamia inferens. The sequence continues at coordinate 12,789,635 of CM073933.1, read as the reverse complement.
TTTATGCCACATGCCTTGTAGATATTAAAGTTTTAAAGCAGATGATGACTAAAGGTTATGACGTCATAAAACATAGAGCACTATCATGAGAAAATGAATGGAATGAAGTAATAAAATCATTTAATTTAGGATAAGTTTTTAGTTTTGTATACTGATGAAATAGTTTATTGCTGATCCAACGAAATACTCTTAGGATACGCACAGTGTCAGTTATTACCATGACCCAAAGAAAGGAAAAAAGTACTAAAGTTTTTTTTTTTAATTATTAAAAACTAGCGCTTGACCGTTGACCGTGATCGTTGATGGTAAAGCGCTAGTTTATTAAGAACCTATTCACTCAGAAAAACTGAGCGAATAGGAAGGAAGACGGCAGTTGAGCGGGGTGATGCGCCAAAGGGAGATTGATCTGAAGACCCTCCACGACCAAACTCCCAACACAACAACATTTGGTGCATCGTACCCGGCACACATCGCAACACAACTGCTCAGACCAATCCTCCGTACGAATTGAATTTATATTTTGTTAGCCCAGTTCTTGATAAACATCGGCCGCCGGCAGAAGTTACCACCCACCAGACAAAGCCTTGCCGCCAAGCGATTTGTCGAGTTCCGGCATGATGTCTGGTGAAGCCGTACGGCAGTTTGGTCGTGGAGGGTCTTCAGATCAAACTTCCTTTGGCGCAGCATCGTTGGTCGTATTGTTGGGTTTAACATTGCATCACCTCGCTCAACTGCCGTTTTCCTTCTTATTCGCTCAGTTTTTCTGTGTGAATAGGCTCTTAATAAACTAGCGCGCTTTACCATCAACGATCGCTTTACTGCTTACCATCAGGCAGGATTGCGGTCAAGCGTTTGTTTATTATTATTAAAAAAAAAACATAAACAATATATGTATATATGATCTCATATTATATAGATAGACAAATAGTATATTAAGAGAATTTCTATGGGCAAAATAAATATACAAAATCAGCTACGTATTGATCGGAGTAGGTTCACCGGTTAACCGCAACTGATTTCGAGGCTTGAATCGATTTGTTATCATAAGACTAAATCGATATAAGTAAATTAATGTTGAATGAGTGTTATTAGTAAAGTTCATTCATAAATTATGATCGGACTTCGTGAACATGACTTGGTATATAGTGATTTGTAATTCTTCGATAATTCCGGAACCATTATTGATGTCCATTAAAGTAATGATACGTTAAAAAGATTATAAATGTATATATAAATATACTTTGACGATTCATCGAGCTTTAGCTGATATTTCTACTGTAAATGTACTGAAAAAAGAATTGTGCTACCTATTTATTTACCCTATTCGAACAGGGGAAGCGAAGCCACTTTGTTATTGCCTTTAATAGCACTTAGAAATCCTGACCAGGTGTCACGCACCGAGGGTTCTGCTTCTATTTTGAGAGCAGTGACTCTTAAAATGGTGAAAGAAAACATGAACACCAAGTTAAGAAACCGGCATGTCCTAGGACTTTTTTTTAAATTATAATTATAAACTAGTGCTTGACCCCCGCCTGATGGTAAGCAGTGATGCCATCGTTGATGGTAAAGCGCGCTAGTTTATTAAGAGCCTTTTCACCCTGGCCTTGAAAACACTTAAATTATAGTCAGACGAAAACACCGCTGGCAAATTGTTCCAGTCCCTCGATGTACGCGGTATAAAAGACGAGGCGAAACTTCGTCCGGATCGTAATGGTGAAAAATTCGAATACATGTGATATCTATCAACCCGAACTGGTCTTGCGTGGTACATTACAGACCTTTCGACTTTCCGAAGATAGGCTGTGTCCCAGCAGTGCGGACTTTAAACATTTTTTTTTGTTTGTTTTTTTTAATACGGATAAATCACACAGATTGAGCTAGCCCCAAAGTAAGTTCGAGACTTGTGTTATGGGATCCTAACTCAACGATACTATATTTATAATAGATACATATATAGACAAACATCCAAGACCCAGGCCAATCAGGACTCCACGTCGCAGGCAGGCGTGATGACCACTACGCCACGGAGGTTGACTAAAACATAGGATGAATATGATGATAATTAAGCAGCGTGTAGAAGTAAACCTCTTCAAGTCTTATACAATTAAGTCACTTAGCGACTTTTTTTTGGTTGGGTATTCATCAAATGACCTTCCTCGCTCTGTGCGGAGTAGAAGGTGTGTGTTAGACTTTTACTGACTTAAACCCACCAGTGTTTCTTCATTTGAAAATACAAGCTCAAGCTTAGTTTGGGAATCAATATCAGTATGTACTGTACTATACATTTAAATTGTCACCTGTTTTATCCTGTAAAGTTGTGAATGTATCTAGTATCAATAAACAATTTTTATTTTTATTTATTTATTTGCCTGTGCGTCAGATTACCTCTGACGCGGTATCTCTTCCGAAGAACCCGTGTCTCCTTTTAAGCCACAATCTTAATCCGAACAACAAACAGTAAGTGAAGTAGTTATTGCAATATTTGCCTGTATAACAGTAACTATTGTCTAAATCTGGCTTCAGTTAATATTACTGGCAGCATTTATGCCGCAAGTTACAATATTGTTTACTAGTTTAATCCGTATTGGAACTAAACAGTGCTGAGTTGACAATATTAACCGATTTGGGCTATTTATACTTGCCGAGAATGCTTTATCTGATTGTTAACAATGAAAATCAGTGATCAGCTGTTATTGAATTTCACCATTTGTGTCAATTATTATACACAACCAAGTATTTTCTTACTGAACTGACAGTTGTGTTGTTGGAGAGTTTTTTGCGTTGTTTCTTTTTCCCAGGGAAAGTATTAAGAAGTGGTGAAGGCGGGAGGTTTTTGAGGCTGTCTTTTTTAATTTTGATGTTTGGCAAGCGCTGATTATGAGCTTAATTTTAATAAATAATATTTGATTTTATTGTTTCATTTTAATTTGAATACACAGATAGAACATTTTAACAAGAGATCAATTGTATGGCATTTTAATCGCAAAATATATTTTTATCTGAACTATCACTAACTTTTTGTAGGGGACTGAACATGATAATATAGTGAAACTCATCATCAAATCTTGTAAATGGTTTTTTTTTACGAATGTATTTGTGGTATACCAGCGCCTTAGCTTTAATTATAATTTACTGTACGACACAAAATAATGAAGTCACAATTAATAATTAAGTACGCAATAATAAATTAAAATAATAATGTATAAAGTTGTGAAATATATCCATAATCAAAAGACGAATGCTTACTGCAAAAATAGAACCTGGAACTTGCCACAAATGAAAGAAAATTGATCAATGTGCCTGTCTTACTGACAGTTAAGGAAAATGGCTGACGTGGCAATGAATTAACGATTCGTCGATATAACCTTTTATTGTTTGTATTGTGTGGCCCCCTTTGTGAATAGTTAATAATGCATTGGGTTAGTAGCGCATTCGATTGTAGAGTTCTATATACTGGGCCGAGTATTTACCGATATTGTCGTTAAAGAAGTAAGCATTTTGAATATAACATCATGCCTTGCCTTCAAAATTGCTGTTCATGCGAGGCTATACCCAATTATTCATAGCTCATTGTACATTCGATACAATTGTATATGAAGTCATTCAGAATTTATGAAAGAACGATTTCGTTTTAATCTGTATGTTTAATGCCTTAATGACTAAACCTAATTAAAGTACACGTGATTCCGCTTGTATGAAAACTGAAACCGTTTTATTTTTTCTTGTAAATATCTATATTTTCAGCTTTGTTTAAGTTCCATGTAGGAGTTGAGTCTCTTGTGATCATTGGGAATAAATTCTAGACTCGGGGAACTGCGAAATTCCATGTGACAAAGTATAATGATGCTTTCCTCACCCTGGTCGGTGCAATTCATTTCGTTTCTCGTATTGAACGCACAATCTCATAGCTTGCGGATATTAAACCGAGGAGGCAGACACTTATTATAGGCATTGGAAGACCCAATATTGTATTTTACTGACTTGCTGGTTTGGTTTTCACATAAAATAACACCGGTTTCAACTGACGAGGAAGTCACTTGTTATAGACATCGGAAGACCTTTTTTTTGGATGAGAAATCATCAAATGACTTCTCCCGCTCTGAGCGGAGCGGAAGGGCGTGTCAGACTTTTACTGACTAAAACCCACCCGTGTTTCTTCACTTGCCTGCGCGGCGGCCAGGTCCACGGTTTCTTTTTTAACCAACCCGCAACCCTGAAGATAAAGTCACTTGTTATAGGTATAGGAAGACCCAAGATTACATTTTTGGAAACTGGTTTGGCATTATAATACCGGGTTTGTGTGACTTTGGGAGAGGTAGACTTAGAGGAATATGCTTCGAGGCTTATTTTTGTACCTACACCTAGCTTATATCGGAAACGAAAAAGTTTTAAACAATCATCTTTAACACTTTTATCATTAGCTTTTTATTCCTACGTTCAGCAGTAGATAATTATTATGATTAGTCTACACGATTTAACCTATCATTTTTTTGTTTTCAAATTGTACTCCTTGTAAACTTGTGTCTCTTTTATTAATAAAAAGCTGTTTCGCTTCGCAAATCTTCCCTGAGTGATTAACTTCAAAAATGTTTTATACGTCCCACGTTTTTCCGTTTCAGGCAACACGTACGGAATTACGGCCTCAAGATTGTACAATCAAGTCGTATGTGAGGGAACAAATCTGTCATTCTCGACACACATTTTTTATATTGTAATAATGACGGTACGTGTATTGTTACTGGCTTTTTCCGGCTTTTGCGTGGTGTTTCGAGGGTTCAGCATCTATGTATGTTATTTCATCTTATACAAACAACAACATTGTGGTCTAGTGAATATTAAGAAGAGATGAAGGTCAATTCTTGTATATAAACGATCAAAATCATCTCGTAGTATCAATCAATGGCACTAAGGAGGGACCTCATCTTAGTAAAGTACATGGCCAGGGTGCTCGGCTGGTGCTCCACCCGGTTGCACTAGAGTCGCTGCTTATCCCGGTATGTGCCATGTGAATAGGATGCATTTCCTCAAATTTTCCCCTGGATCAAAGGCGTATTATAAATACTATGCTGTCCTAAGATGTGCTCGACGAAGACTCGAAACTTGTACCAGGAGCACAAAGGTGCATTGAAGGAATGTAATATTATATATATTTTTTTTTTGTTTTTTGTATCTCAATAAAAAGAAAATATTTTTCACAGATTGACATTGAAACGAAATAATGATCGAGCCCCATGGATTAAGTTACAATTTATGGTTTGAATTTATGCCACATGGGTTTTTCTTTGTAAATAGACATTCTATGTTTGTTTTAAAATTTGGAACCTGACAGTTTATGTATGGAAGTACTGTCAAATATTTAAAATTATTACTCTGATAACAATTATCTGGCATTGGAAATAACACAGGGTTGTTCCACAACAAGACAACAACTCTTAATAGCCGCTTATAAGTCTTGTAGTTTAGCAGGTTGTTCAGGGCTAGAAATCCCAATTGACAGACAATCATTTGTTTTGATAGTCCTGAAGTCTACTGCGACAGATTTCTTCAATTAACACGTACAACAATGTAATTTCCCAAATAGATAGTAAACTTTCCATGCTTCCATAAATAGGAATAAAACCGTTTATTTATTTCTCACAGCCCTGCTAGGCGTCGTTTGTAGGCTGCAAATAAATCTGACACTATCTTAGTAAGGGGTAGAGCTTCAGTAACTTAGTTACGATGCTATGTAGCAACAAATAAAGGGGATTGTGTTCCGTAAATTGTTTATGTTTCTTACGTGTTATCTATCGTGATCAGTTTGTTGACCCGAGAAAAGTCTTAGGCCAAGTCTTTGGAAAAACTTTGCCTGACCATTTTCTGTTACTAAACTTATATATGAAAACGGAAGATGCAGCATAGGGAGGCCCCCAACAAGGTAGACCGATGACCTCGTAAAGCTCACGGGAAGCCGATGGATGCGGGCAGTACAAGATCTGTCATTCTGGAAAACTTTGGGTGAAGCCTTTGTTCAGCAGTGGTCCTCTCTACGCTGAAGAAGAAGAAAGGCTTAGAAGGATAAAGTATGTAGCATTGAATACAATAGATACATTCTAAAGTTCGTATTAGTTATGAAAATACCTTGGTACAGGTCTCCCAAAGTTATAATGCGCATAGAAATCTTCGTCACTGTTCGGCAACGGTCGTATTCCCCGAGCGTTCGGAAGAAGATATGTATATAGAGTGGTTAAGTGCATAAAAAGTGGTTAAGTGCACCACTCTATATACACCAAGTACAGGTCTCCCAAAGTGATAATGCGCATAGAAATCTTCGTCACTGTTCGGCAACGGTCGTATTCCCCGAGCGTTCGGAAGAAGATATGTATATAGAGTGGTTAAGTGCATAAAAAGTGGTTAAGTGCTGGTGCACTTAACCACTTTTTATGCACTTAAGTCTCTCTATACACATACCTCTATATGCATCGTACCCGGCACACATCGCAACACAACTGCTCAGACTCGTCCTCCGTACGGCTTCACCAGACATCATGCCGAAACACGACAAATCGATTGGCGGCAAGGCTTTGTCTGGTGGGTGGTAATTTTAATCCAAACTGTTGTCCAAGCATGATGGAAATGTCGATATTTTCTTATAAACATTCCATGAGCAATTTTATATCATGCTCATATTCTAAGGTTTACATTGCTAAGGGCCACGCTAACATACATAATTTTAATATTAATTATGTAACATTATCGAGATGCAAGCGTGAATAAAATTGACAGCATCATAGTTTGATCCACAATGATTTAAAATGACTCCCTATGATCTTTAAATACATGATGGAAACTAGACTTTTTAATCACAACATTAAAACATTGAGTTTAGGGAAGCTCCACCCATATGGGGAACGATAGAGTATCATGCGTCGTTCCTAGACTTTCAATCTAGTTTTCTCGACGTAATCAGTCATCTGGAGATCTTTTAATCACAAAATCAATATATGCTATTAGGGTAATTGCCTAAAAAAACCAATTAGTCCGTCAGTCAGATTTCCAAAAAATACCAGTCACGTATTTTTTCTTTTTTCATTTAAACAAAAAATGAAGACGACACAGTGCATTGAAAACTCATGTGACGTTACTGCACGCTACACTTTTTAGCGAGCAGTAACGTCACCAGCCACCACTCCTGATGTTTGATGCCTTTTTTATTTGTCAATTTTTATTGATTTGATAAAACAAAATATACGTATCCAATATTTTTCTATAATCTGAATAACGGACTCAATATTGGTCGTTGTAAGAAGAGAAGAGCCGGCTAGAATCTCTACGGTTACTGTCTTAAATTAATTGACTTTTACAATATTTTTCAAATGTAGAATTAGACTGACAAGCCTACGCTGTCCTACCAGAGATGACTCACAGTAACTCAGTTCTGTTTAGCTTTTGTTCATAGAAAAACAATTTCGCTTGAAATGCGTAATGTATTCGATATACCTTATGACCGCTTACGCAATCCATACAAAATCGTTGTTTTTATGAAAATTCCATAAAGCTAAATAAGTATGAGTAATTACATTATTTAATTGGGCTACTAAAATATTTATGCTATTATTCGATTAAATAAAATAATAAATAAAAATAAGAATTTACCTAATTTAATTCGTTATATTTTTTTGCACAACTGCAGAAATTATAATGACGGTCATCAACATTATCTCAGCGTATAAACCCGGTTGCATCCGCGGCTTTTGCGTTGGAGCCCGGAGTCCGCTAAATTATGATGTACTGATTAATATATTCGTGTTCCGCTAGACCGCGACTCTGCTGTATGCTGATCGTGATTACGTATGTAAACCACACAACCGAATGTCATTATGAAGTCATAATGTATGTTATTAATTATTATGCATAATTTAATTAAACCATTCATTTTAATGTTATCTAGTTAAGTATTGGTTGGTTTGTGGTAGCATCTATGTACATCGCATGCGAACTTCGTATCATACTGATGTCACACAAACATGGGCGTACCCAGGTGAGGGCAGTGGGGGGAGGGGGGGCAGCTGCCTCCTACACTGATAATCTGGCAAAACAATATGAACTCTCCTAATTACTAAATAAAGTATAAACGAGGACTTGTCTCTAACTTTTAAATAAACCACCCTGTAGACGCTAACAAAATGTATTGTGTAATTGCTATAAAACTGCATGCGACTATGTATAGTGCACAAAAATTACCCACTTTAAACATTTTACTTGCCCTCATAGGCCTGACTTGCCTTCCCCTAGGCCCAGGTTACCCAGCTTCTGGCCTTGGAGGCAGCTCCAAGGCCAGAAGCTGGGTATGCTCATGCACACAAACATCCTGCATCTCGCAAATAAAGTTTACCGTGAGACTAAAGGCCTTAATATGTTGAGGTCTAAGCAGATGACAACATCTTAGATTGGCCTGCTAGATAACTTTCCCTAAAAAAAAACATTTGTTGGCAGTATGAGATCTTTACATCTTGTTCCTCATAACGTCTCTATAGGCGGTTTGGTTATGTATTGCAATATTATAGGTTGTCTGTAAAATATGGGATCGCCCGTTGAGTCTTTATATTTATGCTACATTATATTAAAGAGTATTCTATTATTCAATTCTAAATATAATAACTAAGGGCCAATTATAATGTACACTGACTTAGCTGATCTTATAGAGAGAAATAATTGTAGGTTCTATTGTTTACGTTTTGCTTACAGAGGAAACAATAATGAAAGGGAAGATGTATAAAAGGAAAGGAAATTCAAGTTAATTTTAAAGTTAAGAAATAAGATTGTTTAAAAAAAAACTAAATAATTGATAGATTTCTTGCAAAACATGTCTGCTCTATAACGTAATTAGAAATCACTTAATACAATATGTAAAGAAAACCTTGTCCGACCCAAAAGGATAATAAATGTTAGGTTGTTACATGACCAAATAAAATATGAAATTTTACGTAATCATCATAGTGACAATACTAATGAATTTTGAAATATTCTTTTTTTCCGCGAATTAATTCCAACTTCCCCAAAATTTGGTAATATTTAAAAAAGTGGCAACACCATTTGTGACGAAGCGAATAGCGATGCGACCACGTGCCGCGTACCCTGCCCCCCTTCACCCGCGCACGCATGCCTAACGTGTTCCCTACCACTCATGCATTAAGATACCTCGCTTTTTCGAAATAATATTAATTTTTTTAGGGGTTTTTTTTTTAAGTTTAGCCCGTCTTTGTAGGCATTATTAGAATCAGTTAACGATACCTAATAATACCTTCACGGGTCGGACAGGGTTTTCTTAACATATTGTATATAATATTTTATGCCAATGTATGTATTGATTCGGCATTGATTTAGAGCAGCAGTGACCTAGTGGTATTGATTGCGACTTACCAGGTGTTGGTAGTAGGTTCGGTCCCTATCAGGCGCTTTACTTTGTTTATAATTATTTCATCACCGCTGCTCTCAAAACGGTGAAGAAAAACATCGATCATGAAGGAAATCGGCATGTCCTAGAGTCATAACTTCGAACAAACTACGAAAAAAAATGAAGAAATGCTATAAATTTCCCTATATTTTCATAACTTTTTCATATTTGTTTGTCGCCGGAATGAGACTACGAGCAGACGTTTGAATATTTTAAGTTACTACTTATTTTATATTTTTAATTGGATTTCAGATAGCAAGCTTAACTCAATTCATTAGAACTCCAAAAGAGTTATATCTACATAACCATTATTTTCTTTTATTTTTCCATGTGCTGAAAATCCTTGCATCATGAAAAGCGACATAATATATTGGTGCACGTGTTCAAAACTAGGATTTTCAAGAAAAAATGTATTTTTGAATATACTTTTCATTCTACACGCACTCGTATAAATTAAAAATAACATGGCACTTGTCATTTTCCTCTTCCTTTAAGAAAATCTCGACAGTCAAAATGTTCGAATTCTTTCATTTTTTCGCTATAAATTGTTATACTTTCTGATTATTTCAATCTTTTACTCGTTCTTTTACACTTTTTCCTTGTTTCTTTTGACTTTATATTTATAAAAACCTTCGTCAATAAAAATGTTGGGACCATCACAGTGTAAAATAAAAATTGCTTATTCAACAAAGACGGACGAAGTTTGAAAAGAAATAACAGGAAAATGTAAGATTTAAATTAATTTGAAATGGAGCATTGTCTAGACTAGATGGACGAAACATTATTATTTATGAGACAAAGATTTATTATTAACATATTATTATAATTATTAATAATAGGTATTGTGATGTAGTATTAGGGATTCAAATATAAAATAAAAAAAGCTTCTTTTAAGACTCACGTTTATTTCCAACACCTTTTTTTTATAAATTATAAACTAATGCAAGACCGCAATCCCGCCTGATGGTAAGCAGTGATGCAATCGTTGATGGTAAAACGAGTTCTAGTTTATTAAAAGCCGCGATGGACGCGGTATAAAAGAGGAGGCGAAACCTCTTCGTCCGGATCGTAGTGGTGTTAACAACGTAAGGGTGGAAACTCGCAGTACGACGGGTCGTCCGATGACCTTACTTGTAGTCTGTTTTTATCCATCCTACGTCGTTGCGGCGATCAGGCATTGGTTCTCCTAGACTCCTTCGTGGCCTCATTCATTAAGTCCTTAATTTAGATTTCATATGACTTCTACTTCTAACATTCATTTACTGATTGTTGTTTGGATTTAAGAAGGCCCTTCATCTTGTCTGTAAAAATAACAAAAAGGTGTATACTTTTCCTGTTACATCACTTCTTTGTACCCGTAAAAAAACAATAAAATACCACTTTAACTCAAAAGGATAAATACGCGAGTAACTGGGTCAAGTGGACTCGCCTGACGCATATTTAATCATACTAACTTCAAGGGCAAACTGGGACCCTAACTAATTACTTTCCTTACTTAGTAGGCAAATCTACAAAGGCACCGTGTCTCATAAATTGTCGATTAGCACGCTAATTATTTATTAATTTTTACTTAAATTAATTGCAGATAATCTGCGAAAGAGGTTTCTTCATTGCTGGAGTTTGCGTTCAAATTTATCAAAATTATTTAAAGCTATGAAATTGGAAGAAACATTGTCCAAATACGAGCTGTATTTCAAATTACGATATTAATTAATTTAAAATTTAAAATTATTAACGCCGAGTCCCTTGTTCTAAACTAAACTAAATATAAGTTCAATGCATATTTTTCTTTCTATCTCTTTATAAAAAGGACAGAAGATAAAATGTTAGTTTGCCAAACTAGTCCAAACCTGCCGCCTGCATCGGCCGCCGGCAGAAGTTACCACCCACCAGACAAAGCCTTGCCGCCAAGCGATTTGTCGTGTTCCGGCATGATGTCTGGTGAAGCCATACGGAGGACGGGACTGAGCAGTTGTGTTGCGATGTGTGCCGGGTACGATGCGCCTAATGTTGTTGTGTTGGGAGTTTGGTCGTGGAGGGTCTTCAGATCAATCTCCCTTTGGCGCAGCATTGTTGGTCGTGTTGTTGGGTTTAACATTGCATCATCTCGCTCAACTGCCGTCTTCCTTCCTATTCGCTCAGTTTTTCTGAGTGAATAGGCTCTTAATGAACTAGCGCGCTTTACCATTAACGATCGCATCACTGCTTACCAACAGGCGGGAATGCGGTCAAGTGCTAGTTTATAATTAATAAAAAAAAAAAATTAGTCCACTCCTGATGTAAATTGACGTGTTTTTGGTCGCCATGTTTGTAATCGTGTCTAAACTGTCTATGGATTATCTTAATTTGATAGCATGAACCTAAAATGTTATCTTCTATCCTTATCTTAACGAAAAAGATGCGCATAACTTAAAATCAGTTTGTGATCAATAGAATCGGCGCCACTATTTTGAATCACCTCTATATTGTCTATGGAATATCTTTGTTTGACAGGACTAAACTTATATTTTATCTTCTGTCCTTTTCTGAACGAAATAGACAGAAGATGCACCGACATTAAATTTTGTTAGTTCGTGAACATGGGAATTAGGGCCATTATCTTCTGAATTAAACTCACCAGATTGAACAGTTTAATTATACTTTGATTTGCATAATTTCGTTTTGTTTAAATCACCATTTGCAAAACAGTTGTCAAAAAGATATTAGGTATTCGTGCTAATATACCCATTGCCTGTAACGGAATCTCATCTACTTATCCAAATATCTACTTGAGTCTTTGCCAATTGTGATATCTGCCCTGCTATTCCTAGAATACATTGCAGAAATAAATTGCTTTACTTCAGTACCTCCATAAATATCGGAATTACTGAAGTAGCTATGTAACTTTACTGGCATAATCAGTTAGAGATAGCAAAGCATATCTATCTCTGAGACCCTTGATCCCGAAGAAAACGGTATCTGTAACTATGCTTACATCTCGATTATAAACTATCAGTTCTGATTTTAATCTTGAGACGGATTCAGCTTTGAAACGAGATGAAAGCCAGATTTTTCCTTTTTGAAAATTTAAAATAAAATAACCTCAAAACATTATTACCATTGTATAACATCCATTTGCTCAGTAAACATATAGGATTAATAATGTTTTAAACGCACTTTCTACCCCCCAAACTCACGACGCCCTCTTAATGTGAGGTCCAGGGCATTGATGAAATCAAACACCCGAGGCTCCTATGTAATCTGCTAATAGATTTTTTAATTAAATATTGTATTTTTTTTTCGTTACTACTGTAGCGGTACCTACAAACGCCACAAAATGAACGACGCATCATACTGACGTCACACGAATTCTACATCTCGCAATCAGAGTTTACCGTGCAATTAGCATACATACAACTTGCCAATTTCAACCATGGGGCAAGTGCCCGCCAGACATAACACCCGTCTGGTTGGAGGATCCTCCCTTTTCTATGGAGGAGGAGTGAACTTTACTCCCTGTTCCTCATGCCTCCACACTACTATCTGACTAACTAGCCTGTATTTTTCCCACTCCAGGGCAAAGTCCTACATTTCCACAAAATTATGTCTTTTGCGAGTGCTGGCTAGCATTTGCGGTAGAATATAGTGCGTCCTGCCATCTTGGCCTACGCGCTGGGCCCAATCGATGGTTATCTTGGTTTAATTGTCATCTGATATCTAGCCAACCTTAAGTCATATGTTCTCCGCCATAGTTGTTTGCTAGTGATAAGCTGAAGAAGGCCGCTGCCCTCTGGTCAGTGTCCGTTATTTTGGTTTTGACGATTAGGACAGTGTTCCTTATACAGTCAGCAATTCAAATTCATAGGATACTGCGTTCCATACCTCGCTGTTTGTTATTATTCCGATTATTTAATTAAATGGACACATACATTACATGTTGAGATGTGTGCCGGGTACGATGCGCCAAATGTTGTTGTGTTGGGAGTTTGGTCGTGGAAGGTCTTCAGATCAATCTCCCTTTGGTGTGTTGTTGGGTTTAACATTGTATCACCACGCTCAACTGCCGTCTTCCTTCCTATTCGCTGAGTTTTTCTGAGTGATTAGGCTCTTAATAAACTATCGCGCTTTACCATCAACGATCGCATCGCTGCTTATCATCAGGCGGGATTGCGGTCAAGCGCTAGTTTATAAATATAAAAAAAAAAAATTCAGCCGATAGACCACTACAGCCTAATAAATAATTTCCTCTTTCCAATATAAACTTCAAACAAACTGTATTAGTTTGATACCCATCCTTATTATAGGTAATTACGTCCACAGTATAAAGTTTCACGATTAAGTGTCAAGAATTGGGTCGAGCATAAACAGCTAAGAGGGTTTCGACACGTTTTTAGTGCTGTGCTCTTGAGAAACCGTAACACTTGTGGAGAAGATCTTATTAACACTTGTTTGCACTTCATTTTGTGTGGCGGATAATGTTATTTTGTGAACAAAGGAAATAGTTTGATTACCGGAAATTCACTCTATTTTTTTCCTATTAGAATAGAGTATTTGACTAAAAAAAAAACTAATTAGTCCGTCAGTCAGATTTCCAAAAAATACTAGACACGTATTTTTTCTTTTTTCATATAAACAAAAAATTAAAACGACACAGTGCGTTGAAAACTCGTGTGACGTCACTGGACGCTACACTTTTAGCGAGCAGTAACGTCACCAGCCACCACTCCTGATCTTTGATGCCTTTTATATTTGTCAATCTTTATTGATTTGATAACACAAAATATACGTATCCAATATTTTTCTATAACCTGAATGTGCGAATTTTGTGGCTTAGACTTCATGACATTTTTGTCTGAGAATGTACATACAATGAGTAGATGTTTCTATAATTAGCCTATGACGTATCAATTATCCTGGCATCGTTTCGGTGAAAGGGACTGGGCCGTAATCAATCACTTGGGCCAAGTGCGGGTTCGTACAGGAATTTTTGGTTCTAGAACATGCCGTCGGTTTTCTCACAATGTATAAGAAGTTTTTCCACAGTCAAGATACTGTGAGTGTTTTCCAATAGAGATTGATTGGGATGATCCATCTATCTGACAGTTCACGATATTTCATAGTATTACTGTCGTATGTAATAATAAATCCTATAATTAATTGATCAAGGCAGGATGTTATATTTTGAACAGTATTATTAATAATAGACTATAGAACAGTTATAAACTCCGCAGTTAAAACTATTAATTATGATATTTAAAATAAAAACTCTTTGCTGAAATAGATTTAAACTCAAACAAAGTAAAATAATTTTCAAAGGGCTTAACGGTAGATACTGCAAAGGTACGTACTGAAATTTTACTTCTTAATTATCTAAAATACACTATTAATTAAAATTTGTTTCCAATTGAAACGGGACAACACAAATTTATCTCCATTTACGTCGTCATTATCGCGAATAGGATCTTAAAATCGGAGAAATACGTAGTAATTAGGCAGAAATTGAGATCCTTTATGATCTAATCTAGGCAATTTACACGAGATAATCATGGGGTCTTTTGAGTAAAGATTACGGTATTAGGAGTATATTATTGGTAAAATATTGAGGTAAACTATAACTTTGTCTGGTTAAGTCTGTATGGTTCTTGACATAGAGTAAGGTGTCGCCACAGCCAACACTTTCTATGCAAAGACACAAAGGCCTAGTATGAAAACTAAGGCGTGGGGATACCGTGCTCTGCAGTGTCCGCCCATATAGTCGCCCATATAGTCATATGGGCATCAACAGGCTGCTACAGTTGCTCGAGATGACGGATTAGGACGGAAATAGGGTGTATTGTTCTAATTTGAAAAGCATGTTAAGCAATTAGTCTCCGCTGTCATTTGTAGATCCTTGATAGTCGTTAAAGACAATAGCTAGAAACTCTAACATTCAATCATTACTAAAGGAGATTGTGTTACCTTGTAACTGAGTTGTGGAGCTCCAATAGGGTTCAATAAGCGATAAGAGGTTATCAGTTGCGTACGGTTAAATTAGAAGCTCATCTTAATCTAGTTTGGAAAACACTAAGCAGATGATATAAAACTAGTCAAATGAGATCTTTACTAATACTATCAGTGCGCCGCGGTTTCACTCACGTACGTTTGGACCCCGTGGGAATATCGGGGTAAAAAATATCCTATGTGTTATTCCTGATTTTAGATATCTGTATGCCAAATTTCATACAAATTCGTTTAGTAGCCTGGGCGTGAAAGCGGAACAAATAAACAAACTCGCTTTTAGATTCATAATATTAGTAAAATATATTACTTAAAATTACAATCATTTCAATCAGATCACAAAGAACCTATTATGGTTGTAAGTCATATAATAGGTTAAAATTATACATAATAGGTATAACATCACGCTGCAATGCTCTTAAGAGCCGAACAAAATACTAAAAAGTCAGAAATAACACTAAACGAAAACTAAGGTACGAGGCTAAAGAATATTTCTAGAGGATAAATTAGTATTCAGAAGCCAGTATATAATAAAATTAATATAATCCGCCTATAACTTTACTAATTCTGGGACGCATAAAATGTAATATAATAAAATATGAGACTTCTTTTTAATAACTAGTGCTTGACTGCAATCCCGCCTAATACCAAGCAGTGATGCAATCGTTGATAAAGCGCGCTATTTTATTAAGCCTATTCACTTAAAAAACTTAGTGAATAGAAAGGAAGCTGTGCCGGAGAGAGATTGATCTGGAGACCCTCCACGACCAAACTCCCGACACAACAACATTTGGCGCATCGTACCCAGCACACATCGCAACACAACTGCTCAGACCCGTCCTCCGTACGGCTTCACCAGATTTCATGCCTCAACTCAGCGTGCTTCTTTACTTGATCAATTAAGTTTGAGTAGACCACTGATGGATCAGTGGTAACGGCTGCGACTTACGAGTTGCAAGTGTTAGGTTCGAACCCCGACTTTGTGCTAATTTACAACTGCTCTCAAACAAGAGAAGAAAAACATCGTGAGGCATCGCCTGTTTGTTAAGCAAAAAGAAGATAAATTGTTACTAAACAAACTACCAACCCAGACTGGATCTGCGTGATGGAATACGGCCCATTCTGTCTTACCAAGAGTAGGCCCTTGTTTCTGTAGTGGGAACATAATTATCAGATTTTTTAAAATCAAGTTCGAATAGATTTTTTATACAAATCAAAATAATCGTTTAATTGACGTGCAAAGCCATGTTATCTCTATTTTCAAATATTAGTTTAATTTTACACTGTCTTTATATCACGTACTTTGTAAGTGAAATACGTTCTCGCCTTTTGTTTCAAAATGAATAGTTTTGCTCAAAATTCTTCTAATATTCATGCTGAAAATTCATTTTTGTGTAAACACGCGAAAAGTTCGCCGTGACTTTGTTATATTGTAGCAAAAAATATCCACTTTTAAGCTTTCTTTTTTTTTTGCTAACCAGCAGAAAAATTGCACTGTCGCTATTGTCGTGTCATTTATTCAACGCGAGAATATAAAAATTGCGTTAACATAAAGGCTACTTACTTACTTACTAATTTTGGTCTGAAAAATCGCAGTTTTTTGTATTCTAAATTAGTATATTCTGGCTGGCATAATACCCATTATAACCTTGCATATCACAGTTTTTTTATTTTGATTTGGAAGGATATTCCTAATCCAGTATTTTCATATGTTTGAAAAAAGACCGCCTGGTTTACAACGTTCATTGCGCAATAAATGCTGTAGAACTGTCAAAATAAAAGGAATTGGTATTGCGGCTGTTACGCAATTACTTCACTGGTTATTATTACGTTCATTTGGCATTGATGGCAAAACAAGGATTGTCCCTATAAACAATTTTCGTATTTATTTATTTGTATAATCAGACTTTATTAAAAATAGATCGAATCCTACAAAATAAACAATGGACGGCCTTAACGATTATTTAAATTGAGAATGGAACATCGAACCAGCCATTCCAAATAATATAAGAAATGACAATCTGATTTCAATAAAAATATATTTACTACGCGTCCACGAACGAACGTTAAGTCGTCAACACCGACTTTTATCGACAGAGTATCGGTTTTCTATAAATGCTGTTTATCTAGGTTTTACGCTTTCGCTTGTTTTGTTTATTTATATAAATTTGGTTAGTTCTGCTTTGCATTAATTATCTTCTGTTTTGCGATCCGAGGATCGTAAAATGTTAAGTACTGATTTCATTTTATTCTTCCGTTTATTCGCTACATTTTTCTGAAATGTCGATTCACACGAATTTAATCGGCTGAAATGTTTGAGTATATTAAATAAATATTTGATATATTTTCATCTAGGTGACTCACACGAAGATAACTTACCTATTTGTGATTTTTATGCAATAAGAAAAAATTAAACTGTCTTGTCGTTTTGCCTATAAATACAATAAATTCCGCCGAATACTATTTAAAAGTTAGAACTCTTAGGCCAGTAAATTCGTGCAAATCGACTAATGAGCCGAAATTCCAGTGTATTTTTTTATTGTGACTCGACTCTTTGTAAGGAAGGCCGTTTGCTTTATGTGCCAGAAACGGGCAGTTTAATGGTTATTAGTTTATGTTCCTATAAATTACTAGCCTTAGTAAATTAGTTAATTTTGCTAAAGTGTCCGATGTTTGATATAAATATGTTATTAAATATTTTTTTTCTCTCGCAGACAAGTAGGTATTTGAAATTGTTTTCTAATATACAGAATTAAAGTAAGTTTAAAAATATTTTCCACCCTAATATGACGGACAAAATCTAGAACTAACATCTACATTTCCAAAAGCATTTTCCATTGTTTAAGACTCACACCAACCATAGTTGAAGAAAAATATTGTTCTACCGTATTAAATTCTCCACATTTTCTTCGACACGGGAGCACAAACATTTGCTCTGTGAAAGAGATGCCACGGAAATGTTCCTACAAAGCGCAGGAAGATGCCCTCGCTTTACTGTAAGGCCCTGGAATGAGAGACTTGGAAAAATTAAATGAGGAAGTGGTAAAACTATATAATAACAGTGAACATTTATTTATTTATTTAAACTTTTAATGGCTTGAGAATTCTCTACCAGTCTAGTGAAGGTGGTGAAGAAGTTCTTGGTTTCTAAAAGGTTATTTTATTTCACGTATTTTATCTCTTATGAAATTTTGGCTGCAGCGTTATAGTGAGCACTAAAAGTATAGACCGGTAAAGCGTATACTATCAGATTGAACCATATAACAGTATCTGCAAATATGCAATCTTTTTTCCTAAATGCAACTTTTATATATATATAACGACGATTGAGATGACTATACTACGACTATGGTTTGCGATATAATTCACTTTGTTAGGATCTCACATGCGGTTTTGCCACGCACATAGTTCTGCTGTTCGAGTTTTTGGTCATCATTATTCTAAATACCTACTCGGCTTAGTGGAATCATTTTTATGTATTTCTTTTGGTTCATTAAAATCTCATTTTATCTTGTGCTTAATATTTTTCGAGTTCAATTTTACGATTGTTTTTATCATAATTACAAATAATTTCTATTGATTTTATTGAATTATTTCTTTCAATTAATAGCAAGGTCAACATGGGGTGGGTTTTGATTGCGAAAGTACCTAGTTGAAAACTATCGTATGTTGCAATTTCTAAGACGAGAGTGATTAATTTTGCTATTTTTTGGAGTTTGCGGATTTACGCAGTTAGGTAAAATTTTAATCATTACTAGATCTGAGTTTGTAGTGTAGCCGTTGCGGAGAAAACCTGAATTAGTGTTGTTTGTTAGATTATTAGTATTGTGAGTGAAGATGACGATGCCTGCAACTACAATATATTATATCTTCGTGACGTTTCCGTTACACTTAAAGACAAAGTACGTACTTTAACGCACTACAAGATTAACTACATAAAATATTTCCGATTTGGAATCAAACATATTTTAATATTGACCCATATAACACAATGCGATATGTCACGATGACGTATCTGATGAAAATAATGAAGGAAAAATATATGGAGCACAAATGCTTGAAAGCCTTCTACATTACCATACCGTATTTTTCTTGCCAGTTCATTCACAACTACTTTGCATACATTTATTTATATTTCTTCTCTTTATACTGACGAGCGTGGTGGGACTATAGAGGGTGGCGGGAATAAAATCCGAAACTGTGAAATCGATAAACGCGGTCGATTAAAGAGGAATTTGAAATTCCTTTTTTAATATTCTAAAGAACTGAACAAATTCAAAAGGAAAAAACATTAAGTAGTACAATTATGAACTCAAAATGAAAGCAGTTATTTCAATTAAAATATATAAAGGCACTTTAGAATTAATAAAAACAAAAATAAATAAGTCAGTTAATCAGAAATTCAAGCTTTTCCATTACATAACGCAGATCTTTATGGAGAAAAACTGCAACGTTTTTCTCAATAAAGTTAGTATATGAAAAATCCTGAGTATTATTTATGGTGCTTCTATACAGAGTGGTGCTGACAATACGACAATAAATTAAACATCGTGTACCTCAACACATTCTCAGTCTACCCATAAAAAATCATATAAATATGTCCATTAGTTTAGTAAGGAAGCGCTTACAGGTCAATGACCGCCGCATCCTGCGGTACCAAACTTTAATAATAATGACGTGAAAAAAGAAAGTCGATACAGGATCGCGCTGTCGCCGATGAGGTCGGTGAATCAACATTTTTAAAAGATATTTAGCTTGCAATTTTATGCGATTTAGTTTGTTTGAAATTTTCATTTTTTTACTTTTGATGCTAGGTTTTTTTTCTATGGTTTAGGATTATTCCTATGAACTAGCATTGTTTGTGTTTTCATTTATTGCCGTACTCGTATTGTCAGCACCATTCTGTGTATTAAAAAAAACAAGATCAGTTCTAACCGGTGGCAGCCGTTTCCAGACTAGACGCGTCGCTCAGCACAATCAAGGTCCAACCATTTTGTAGGGAACCGAAAGTTAACATGATCTCGCAAAAACACATGAAACAAATTATAATTTCATTAAATAGATCAGTTTTTTCACCTAAGATTGGTACAGACTCAGAAAAATAATCTGATATTTGGGTCTTTTGGTGTTTTCCACACCCTAGATATTATGTGGGCACATATTTTAGATACACGCCGTATACACATAAGGTCTTGTAATGCCAAGGTATAGCATTTAAAGGCTCAGAGGGAAATAAATTTACTGAGTACTAACGTGCACAATTCCTGTTTTATTTTATTGCACAACTCTTTATCGTGACTGGGGTTTAATGTTGAACTATATATTGCTCGGGATAAAAGTAGTGAGGTAAGTTCACATTGATGCATTTATGTTGTTTTTTTATTTCTGCCATTAGTTTTTTTTTGAGGTTAATAGCACAGTAACAGTTTAACTCACCCGGCTAAGTGTTATTAGGCTTTTCAATTTGAAATATCTATCTCGCAGTCTAGAGCCTGGATTAGAGCTCGGCTGATAGATAGCAATAGGTTCGTCCTCTGTTCCATGGAACTTACTTTTCGGGGGAACATTGACCTCGGACACTACTAGCAAGTAGTGTCCATGGTCAATCGATTAAGATAAACTATGGTTCATGCTTTAGGCGTTACGCTCGTAACGCTTGTCAAGGCGGGCGTTCGGGATCCTTACTACTAAGTCAGAAGCCGGAGATTCTGACATCCAGTCTTACCAATTAGTATCGTATTACCCAGTAATTGGGTTGTGGCGGTCATACAGGCAGTCACTCCATGCTTACTGGTATTCTGCTGAATGCGGTTAGACTGGAAGGCGATCGCAACACAGTTGCTCAAAGGCTAGGCGGATGATCAGGAAACATGACAACGATGATGATATCTTTTAGAAAAAAGATAAAAATATTTCTAATACGATCTTGCACATATCATCATCATCATTTCAGCTGAAAGACGTCCACTGTTGGACATAGGCGACTCGGCGCCTCCCGCTTCCAGCGGTTTCTCGCGACCTTCCAGACCAGGTCGTCGGTCCATCTTGTCAGGGGCCTACCCACGCTGCATGGTTGCCATTCGAGAAACTTTACACACATAATTAATTCATTTTAAATGTCGAAGCATTATGCTGAACTAGGAGACTTTTAGCGTCGTAAGGGACTTTTTAATTTTTGTTACTTTTTTATATACATATAACTTCTTTTTTTATAAATACTTTTTCTTACATAGATACACAGCTTATTATATAGCTTCGTATATTTATAGCAATGCATTTAATGTGCCCGTAACACTTTATCAAAGTAAAGGTATTAGTATTATGACATCGTTATAGCTTGTTTATAGCTTTATAACTTTAGCTCTATAGTGGACCTTATCAGTTAGTACTATTGACTGTATCAGTCTAGTTAATTTTTCTGGCATTTTATTAAAATATGTAGCTTTTTTATAGCAAAGAACATGATGGCTTATGTGAAGGTAGTGGTGATCGCCACCTTTCCGCATCCTTAATCTTTTCCCAACTATATTGGTGTCAGTACCAAGTCTAACCGGATGCAGCTGAATAACAGTTTTACAAGGAGTAACTTCCTATTTGACCTCCACAAACCAGTTACTGGTTACTAACCTCTTGGTCAGTCTGGTTGTCAGGTATTCGGGGTTCTGAATACAAGTAACAACTATCAAAGCTCCATGAATGATAACTCAGAACAACGTTTTAAAGTACTTTTCGAAGCACAGAAGGGTCTAGACAGCCTGTTGTAGTTAAGATG
Organism: Sesamia inferens; assembly: GCA_037179545.1. Taxonomy (NCBI): domain Eukaryota; kingdom Metazoa; phylum Arthropoda; class Insecta; order Lepidoptera; family Noctuidae; genus Sesamia; species Sesamia inferens. The sequence continues at coordinate 12,767,451 of CM073933.1, read as the reverse complement.
GCTGACGTGATCAGCCATCTTTATTTTGGAATACATTATTGTGTTTCATAAATAATCCGTTAGTTTTACGACTTCATATTACATCATGATTTTGATCCTAGAGTTTACGCATAAACGAACTCTTTACGAAATTCTTATTTGGTTTAGAGTCATACGTAGAGATGGAACGGATGCACGTGACACCTCCTTGCCAATTTACCTTGCTCTTGTACAATGAAACGTCCTGAGAATTAAAATTTTATGTTGCTCTACGCACGTAGAGTGAGAGAGATACGTTTAAATACTTTTTAGAAGAGATAAGGTAATTTGATGTTACTTGATTATCGACCCGTACTTGACTCGCATGGTGGATTTTGACCCCCTTCCTCTTAAAAAAAGGTGTGGGATTTTTATAAGTTGATTATGACAAATTTGAAGCTGAACTTCAGAAGTATATTACAAGCAATTCCCACACCACTTTTCGGTTAGTAGATTTTATAAACTTCCTCTTAAGTACTCATTTCATTATTTAATAAAGAGGAACATCACAAAGCAAAAAACATAATGAACACCGTTTCGAAAAGAATTAACAGCGAATTTCCAAGTTTCAATTTCTCTCACAAAAACCAAGAAAATCACTTAACTTTATAGTCTCTTAAGCCGGTTTTTGACAAACACATAAAAAGTATGGTCTCAGATGTAAATACTTCAGAGAGAAATCTTTCGAATTAAGGTGCGAACGCATTTTGACATTATTATTTGTATTTAGCTTCTGCCCAAGCTTCGTGTTCATTTAAAGTGATTTAGAGTGAATTAGGATAACAAATGCAGACTGTTTCTAAACTAACTTTTAACTTACCTAACACATTTTACCTGTTTATAGCATTATTTGATATAGATATATGACCCAAAAAGAGAAAACGGAATGAGCTCCTAAGGAATTAAGAAATGGATCACAATCGGTGTAGACTGAGAAAAGTGGTAAGAGGGAAGCGAGGTTTATGCCCTACATTAGAACAAAGTAGGCTTATCCAACCCGAACTGGGCCATCGTGGTAGATTACGGCCCACTCGGAGGCCTCTGTCCCAATAGTGAGAACATTATCGGCTGATTATGAGGCTTTTAATAAAAATAATAGAAATATAGGTACCGAAAATGTTGCACTTTGCGCACTTTAAGACCGCCGTAAAATCATCATATTTACATAATGTTCTGTAATTTATATGGTGTACATACAAAAGAGTATTATATTCTGTATTTATCTGCTTAAAAGGTAGTAGGAGTATAGTAACTCTCCAGAATATTGAACAGGATGCTCGATGTTACACAATTTAATTCGCAAGGACGGTCCCTGTCAAGAACACGCTGAAGTGTAAACTCACCTTTATGATTACTTTGTGGAGAAAATATATATTAATTTAATTATTTGTGATGTTTCATTTTACCTTGAGGGTTTCTATTTAATAAATTAACGAGGATCAAGTAGAACAATGGTTGGTTAAAGGGTCTTACTGGAATAAAACAATTTGCCTTTGGCGCATAATAATCGGATCAAAGTGGGTGCCTAAAATAAAAAAAATATCCGAAAATGAAATACGCTGTCCATCGTTTGTGTTCAAAATCGTGGATGAAAAATTCTATAAGTATGGTAAAGTCTTCTTACAATACTTAGGGTAGTTATGTAAATCGTACTGACAGTCTCCGTAGCGTAGCGGTAGCGAACGCGGCCGTTGCGCAAGGAGGCGCGGGTTCGATCACCGCACAGTGCAAAATATTTGTATACTAGGCCACCACGACATATGATAAATGAGGGATGAAGATATTATTATATTTTTCGGTTATACACCGTGAAATTTCAGTCGTCTTAAAAAGACAGCTCATTGACAGCCTCCGTGGCGTAGCAGTAGCGAACGCGACCGTCGCGCAATGAGGCGCGGGTTCGATCCCCGTACAGTACCAATATTTGTATACATGAATATGAATATTTGCATTAATCTGGTCTTGCCTCGGAAGCACGTTGGTCCCGGTTGCCATACGAACATCTAGTGGCAGTCGTTACGGGTTGTTGGAGCCCTCAAAAGTCTAACAATTTGTTTAACTGCAATGCTTAGATATCGCCTTCGGGTTGTGGAGGTCAGACGGCAGTCGCTTCATGGAAAATATCGAAGCTTAGCCAAAATCAGCAGTTAGACTGGTAAAGCGAACCCTAGACTCCAAAGCTGAAAAGCTACGGATGCAACTGGGATTAACGCTGAGATGACGATGATGATGATGACTTATGTATATCGTACTGTTTTTGCACTCACTCAGATTATATAATAATTTCTTCAACTCAGACCTTTCTTCAACGCAGTCCACCGCTGAAAATAGGATTCTCTTATGCTGCGCCACAACAACTTATCATCCGCCTTACGCATTCGGTCTGTTCCAGTCACCTTTATGACATAGTGGTGAGATCGGGGTGACCCAAACGCATGCTGATATGCGATTTCGACTCCAGCACCCCCATCGCGTAACTTACTATCACTACCAGTTCGAATCATGTAGAAGTATATTGCGAATCCATTACTCCATATGTTCGAGAATGTTTCAGCTCAATAACGTAAACAACGCAATGGATATTGTTGAACTGTCAAAATTAAACCCATTGCTACTAATAGTGCGTTATGAAATTACCCTGCCGGACTCGTCTTTTCCACTAGTCACCGATCTTTCAACAAACATGTAGCAAGTTCTCTCCCACAATATTTTCTTCGATAATTTCACTAAGAAAATGTTGCAAAATGGGTTGACCTTATTAAAGTGTAGGTCACAAAGGACATTCGAACTAAAATGCAGAGAAAAGAGGGCAGACACACTTTGGTATTGCGAGAAAACCTGTACGCTGCAACATTGGTGCATGCTCTTTTACAACTATACAGATAAGAAAATACTTTCCAATTCCAACTTTGTACTCCAGATATCAAGGTTTATATTGCTGCACTGTTATTCGTTTTGTTGCACTTATGACCCGACACATAACACCAATTTTCTAGATAAAATTGGTGTGTTTGGTTCTATTTGTTTACTTTAAATGTTTGACGTAAAGATAAATACAATAAAGTAGTTCTGAATGAAAAACTTGTATTTTCATTTTATTTTATTCAAGAATGAATATCTAATGCTCTCTATTGGGGCAGAGGCCTCGACTATGTGAAACGGATTGGGCCGTAATCTACCACGCTGGCCCAGTACGGGTTGGTCACATGTCTTAAATATATTTTTTGGCTCCACAAACTGCCGGTTTCCTCACGATGTTCACCTTCACCATTTTGAGAGCAATGGTGATGAAATAATTTACACAAAGTAAAGCGCCTGACTGGGGTTCGGACCTACGATTTTTAATTCACGACCAAATACCACTGGGCATCACGGCTCTCGTGTTAAAAGTATTAAAGTACCTTTAAATAAAACCATAAAGAAAAGTACAAAATACAAATTTTTATTTACTCGGTGGTAAGCCATAACATCGGCCGCCGGCAGAAGTTCTCATCCATCAGACAAGGTCTTGCCGCCAAGCGATTCGTCGTGTTCCAGCATGATGTCTGGTGAACCCGTACGGAGGACGGGTCTGAGCAGTTGTGTTGCGATGTGTGCCGAGTACGATTCACCAAATATTTTAGTGTTGGGCGTTTGGTCGTGGAGGGTCTTCAGATCAATCTCCCAAAATGTTTAACATTGCATCACCTCGCTCAACTGCCGTCTTTCTTCCGCTCAGTTTTCCTGAATGAATAGGCTTTTAATAAACTAGCGCGCTTTACCATCAACGATTGCATCACTGCTTACCATCAGGTGGGATTGTAGTCAAGCACTAGTTTATAATAATTAAAAAAAAAATACCATTAAACCGAATAGAGGAGCAAAAAGTTTATTTCAACCAGCACTGTTTAATAGCACCACTTAATCGTTCCCGAGGCACGACTCGGTTGCAAGTGACAAATAGCTTATTTACATTCGCTTGTTCCCGACAATAGAACTCACAGCAATTCTATTGATCTTGAGGATATTGCAATAATGAGTGTCAATAGTGTACAAGTAAGAACAGATCAAAGCTGAAGATGAAAATTTTATCCAATTCATTCTCACTTTAATTTAAGGTAGAATAAAAATCTGCAGGGTAATTGCATAACACGGTCATTATCATCTCAGCGTTAATCCTAGTTGCATCTGAAACTTTTCAGTTTTGGAGTCTAGGGACCGCTTTTTTTTTTCTTTTACCGCAATCCCGCCTGATGGTAAGCAGTGATGCGATCGTTGACGGTAAAGCGCGCTAGTTTTTTAAGAACCTATTCACTCAGATTGAGCGAATAGGAAGGAAGACGCCAGTTGAGCGAGGTGATGCAATGTTAAACCCAACAACACGACCAACGATGCTGCGCCAAAGGGAGATTGATCTGAAGACCATCCACGACAACATTTGGCGCATCGTACCCGGCACACATCGCAACACAACTGCTCAGACCGTCGACTGTGGATTTTGGCAAAACTTCGATATTTTCCGTGAAGCAACTGCGGTTTGACCTCCACCACTCGAAGGCGATATTAAAGCATTGCAGTTAGACCAATAGGGATGTATCCTGAGTAAAAAAACTGATTCCATTTAGTCCATCATTCTATTATAGAAAAATATTGGATACGTATATTTTGTTTTATGAAATTAATAAAAATTGACAAATATATAAGGCACCAAAGGGAGTGGTGGCTGGTGACGTTACTGCGCGCTAAAAAGTGTAGCGTGTAGTGACGTCGTGACGTCACACGAGTTTTCAACGCATTGTGTCGTCTTAATTTTTTGTTAATATGAAAAGAAAAACGTCGTATCTAGTCTTTTTTGGAAATCTGACTGAAGGTATAATTCGTTTTTTTTAGTCAAATACCTATTGTTGGACTTTTGAGGGCTCCAACAACCCGTAACGACTGCCATTAGAAGTTCGTATGGCAACCGAGACCAACGGCTTAACGTGCTTTCCGAGGCACGACCAGACTAGTGCAAACATTCATATTCATGCATACAAATATTTGCACTGAGTGGGGTCAAAACCGCGCCTCCTTGCACAGCGGCCGCGTTCGCTTACATACACTACGCCACGGAGGCTGTCTTATTGCTTAACACGGTGTCAGTAACAATATGTTTCAGTTTGACAGTTCAACAATATTCATTGCGTTATTTAAGTTGTTGAGTAGACACAATTTTCGAACAAATAATGTAATGGATTAGCAATATACTTCAAAATGATTTATTTTGATAGTAAGAGTGTTTTTCGCAATTAAGGTGCTGCATTGTGTACGAAATTGACTTTTCATGCAAATTACTTCGTGTTTATTTGGCTGTTAGTATTTTGAATGTCTTTATTAAAACGCAAATTTAAATGGAGCTGCATTGTGTGAAGGTTGTAAAAGACATTAAACTTTCCGTTGTTACTTTTGTGTCAAAATAAAATGTAGAGGAAAGTGAAATACATAGGTAGGTACTATGCATTCCGAGATTAAATATTTCGTTGTTAATTTTTAATTTTCCTAGCTTTTTTAGATTATCATAATTTTAATATTTACGAAATATTCTTCATCATTTTCCTCTTATTTATTCGAGAGTAAAACCTCCACTGAGTTTCTATAATATTCGCAAATTCGATCTAATACAATGGCCAGTAATTGTAATCCTAATTGCGTAACAAATTATTACTATCAAATTTAAGCATATTGCCAATCCATTGCTGTATATGTTCGAAAATCTGTTTGCCCAACCACATTTACAACGCAATGAATGTTATTGAACTGTCAAAATGAAATCCATTGCTACTGATGTATTACGCAATTACCTTGCTGATCATTCATTCGAAGATATTGCTATAACATCTGAAGGGATTTGTTATTTAAAAAAGTTCACAGACGTTTGTAAACATGGCTTAAAGATCGAGGTATTATAAACTAGATATTATATACCTATATATGATATTAATGTCAACTTGGTAATCGCAAACGTTCATGAGAAACAGGATTCTGATAGACGGACAGACAAACGGACAACAAAATAATAATATAAATATTTTTGTAGTAGGCGATGGGCCAAGTAAGGAACCTATCTTGTAGAACAAACATCATACAATTTACTTTCCATTGAAAAATTAAAATGAATGGCGGCTGAATACCTTTTCAGGTTTAAAAGAAAATGTATTTCTACAGAAAAACATTTTCAGAGGCATTGTTAGTCGTGCTAGAGTTTCTTAATTATTGTTTTAGTTCACGGCGTTTCTCATTAGTGAAGCCAAGAGGCTTTAAAAGCGCAACTTTATTCATAACCATCTATTTTTGTGTTACTCTTTTATTTTTAGGGTAGGTATTTACATACAAAAGATATATTTCAAACCACGGAACGTTGGATACTTTGTTGTTAAAATATTACACAGCTTGTAAACTTAGTTCAATAATGTCTTCATTGGGTTATTAGGTAGTTAGTAATACTGTAGATTTCGACATAGTACCTGGCCTAAAAGTCGGCCATAAACACCATCCGTCTTATAACGAAATCTAACTTTAGTTCCAGCCCTAACTTTCGAGTAAATATTTGTATTTCGAACTTTATTGAGGTTATGTCAAAGTTCTCAATACAAAAGTGACAACTTAGTACCGAACTAAACTGTAATTTATATATAAACAACTGTATTTCTATAATGATTAAGTGCATAATTCAATAACCATTTAGGTGCTTTAAACCTGATCTATGAAAATCCATATTTGTAATAAGGTTGGTAGACGTCACATGTCTTTGAATTTGCTCACATGTTTCTAGGACATAACAGTTTCCGTAGCGGGACCTACAAACCCCACATGGAACAACGCGTCATACTGACGTCACGAATTCTACATCTCGCAATCAGAGTTTACCGTACAATTAGCATACATACAACTTCCCAATTTCAACCATTGGGCAAGTGCCCACCAGACATAACACGCGTCTGGTCGGAGGTTCCTCCCTATTCTATGGAAGATGATTGAACTTTACTCCCTGTTTCTCATGCCTCAAGTTTCCTTCATCGTTTAAAGAGGAGAAATGATGAAATAGATTACACCAAGTAAAGCGCCTATCTAGATTCGAATTCGCAAAGACTAGACTCGTAAAATACTTTGAAATAGCTTAAATAATGAAACACACACTTATTTAAAAACTGATTAATACTAAGACAATGCGCTTTATAAAGTCATTTATCTATTTTACCACAAATGACGGAAGAGACCAAATACACAGATGTTTCTTGATAATTAATAGATCGTTACCCATCCACGAACCGACCGCGTCAATCGTAACATAGCCTTCGATCGGACGTGCGGCTGTATCATTTAACCACAACTCTCTCCCTTGTTTAGTCTCCTCACTCGTCGATACCTACTCGAAAATCAATATTTCCAGCCAGATTAAAATCAAAATTACATACAGGTCACAAAGAGTATGCTTAGTAAGCTTACTACTGACAATAGCAGGATAAGTAGCAAAAACGGACCAGACGACTTTAATTGGACTCGCGAATGTGCAATTGAAGCCCTTTAGATTCAGCTAGAAGATTTATTACATTCAATGTGTTAGGTTATTTTTTGTTTAACTAATGGTAGGTACTGAGATTAATTGCCTATGCATGTAGTTTATGTGGATGATCAAGACTTGTTTAAAGGACATTCTCTGGGTGTTTTGAGTTAATAAACGTGTCTTTGTTCAACATTCAAATTCAAATTTGGGACTAAGGTTGTTATTTTGACTTTGTCTTAGGGTTCAATTCACCGCAGATAATTTTTATTCAATTAATAAAATTGAGGTTTGGCAATTTTTGTACGAAATAATTTTCAAAACTTCATAATTGTTTCTTGAATAAAGTTATCAGCTGATTGGAAAATAATTGAATTTACTTTTGCCTAACGACTTTTAGACTACTAATGACTGGCGAACGATCGCAAGAAAAGCTGAAGATGTGCCGAAATAGTGCTATCTTGCTAAAAGCATTTGTTTTACTTACTGGAAAAACTCAGCCTGGACATAGTCACCTTGGGCAAGTCTTAGTGAAGTCTTTAAGCAGACTCCGGACCCAGATTAAGCGAAGTAAGCAAAACCTGTTCAGGTGGAATTTCATAGACGACTCTACCTTGGAGTCTGTGGTACTATTCCACAACCGATGGGACACTTGCGTGTCCTGTCATCTGCACGTTATAGGAACCGATAGAGGCTGGTGATGTCGCCAAATTAGTTGCCAAGTACTAGAACAATTTCATTAAATTCTTATTAGTTACTTCTTATACAAGCTCTATCAGTCACGGAATGAAATCCTTCTAAACATGGAAATGTCGCCAAATTTTTAATATTTCCAATGCTATAAAAACACTATTACAAAACAAGTATTTTATAAAAAAACGTTGTCCTTTGGAATTTATCCTATTTCACATACACAAACATACATTTGTTCCGTGCGGAAACCGAACCCGCGACACGCAGCGCAGCAGTCGATCGCTCAGCCATTGCGCAAACTATGTCGTCAAATCGCCTAAAATAGTTTAAATCACCTAAATAATTTATGAATTATGAACCTAACAGTTAGAAGAATAGAAATATATAAAAAAGGCAGCTTAGTTTGGTATTAAGTTCTCACTTAACCTCAATAAAGTTCGAAATACAAATACTGACTCAAAAGTTAAGTCAGGAATTAAAGTTAGATTTAGTTTTGTAATAAGGGGTTAGAGTTTGATAAAATCACACTTCACTTCAATCCACAAATACAGATTAGATTCAATTCCTCCACTACCTGAAACCAGAAATTTAACATCATCGTTTCAAGATAATCTACCACCATATTCATATATTTCGTAAATAACAATTGCTATTCCCGCGCAAGACTATAATATAAATCATTGACGATATACAGTGGATAGCGAGTTTCCTTTTATTCCCGTCTTGACCCACTTTCGAAGTACTGTAATAAAAATGCATTCTCTCTAGGTTTCCTCCGAGTGACAGGGATGCAATTATATAAACCTTTATTTATCATAGGTACTCTTCTATTTGAATTTTTGCTTGAAGTTCATTGAACAGTTTTTTTTTTTCTAGTTGAGCTTCAACAAGGGTAATGATTTGGGGGGAATTTAAAAGTTCTGAAAATTAATTGACATTGCAACATCGATTTGTTTCTGTTTCTTACTACAAAGTCAAAAGACGTCAAATGTGAATTAATTAAATTGTATTAACTAGATGACCTACAAAAATAACCGTTATTAAAATCCTTACCTACTAATATTATAAACGTGAAAATTTATATGAATGGAATAATGGATATTTCGAACTCTTTCTCACTAAATTTACCGAATGGGTTTGGGTGAAAACACCATTTTTTTAATAATTATAAACTAGCGCTTGACCGCAATCCCGCCTGATGATAAGTTGGAAGGAAGACGGAATTTGAGCGAGGTGATGCAATGTTAAACCCAACAACACGACCAACGATGCTCGCCAAAGGGAGATTGATCTGAAGACCCTCCACGACCAAACTCCCAACATAACAACATTTGGCGCATCGTACCCGGCACACATCGCAACACAACTGCTCAGACCCGTCCTTCGTACGGCTTCACCAGACATCATGCCGGAACACGACAAATCGATTGGCGGCAAGACTTTGTCTGATGGGTGGTGGTAACTTCTGCCGGCGGCCGATGTTATGGCCTACCACCGAGAAACTATGAATCCAATGTATACCTAGGTGAAGTGGTTTTCCATGGATTACATTTATGCGGGTGAGACCGCGAGGCGATGCTAGTCCACTATAAATTCTTCTCGCAAATCATTTGCTTCATTTTGCTTTGAATAATATAATTATAATTTATAATTAAAACTCAACAGCGTTTGAGTTTATGGATTTACTTTTAATTAAAACTAAAAGTAAAAGATGTAAAATGTATTAGGATAGAAAACTATTTTCAAATTTTATCTCTAACAAAAGAACGTTGTATAAATTCAGCCAATTTAGCGATTCATCTAGGCAATGAGACTTTTAACTTCAGTTCTATTTTGTGCTGAAAAGTAGTAGAGTTTTTGTGCAATATAATTCTTCAAAATAGCTTGAAATGAGATATAATCATACATATACTTAATAAAGCTGTCAAGAGAGTTAGAAAATATTAATTTATGGAATTTTAGCTTTTACCACCAATTAAATGCTATTGTTTACTTCTTGTATAAAAAATGTAATTTGGCTACTTATTGACCTATTGTAATGCCGGGTTATGTTTTTTTTAAATATATAACGTTACTAACACAATTTCTTTAGATAAAAAACCTTATTTGCGCCAAGAAATTCCTACAAAGATGGGCCATTGGTCGATCTTTGACAGCCTTAACTTGCTTTCCGAGGCACGGTCTTGGTATGTTAAGATGCCCACACTCCAACTGCGGCAAGCATAGCTTAACCTGATCGATTGATTTTTACGGCTGGTATTATTTAGCAATGGACTCCAATGGTTTTGTGCACCCGAAACATATCAACTATCAGTTGGGCTCAAATTCAGGTTCCGGGCTGCAGCTGACAAATTTCAAACTGAAAATCCAATAAACACCCAACGTGTGATTCGAAGCCACGAGCTAAAAAAAACAATATAATTAAAAAAAAAAAGGTAAAAATAAAATTAACCCATTCAATCAAGTTGTATGACTCGTTACGTACTTTTTTTTTTGCCGGGGTGGAAATCGTCATAGGATGCCCGCCGCCCTGGGGTAGGCGACGGGGTATGTCAGACTTTTACTGACTAAAACCACCCCGGTGTGTCTTCTATCACGAGCGCGCGTGGGGCCGCGGGAGTCTAAATTCTTCCACGGCCCCACACCTTCGTGCTGGCCCGGTCTGTCCGGGCCTCGTCTCCTGCACGGGGTAGTGGGGTGTTAAACTACCCCGTGCATCGCCTCAAAGGCGCGCGCCGACATTCGCGCGCGCCTCCGCCGCGGGGTCCATCAAGGGGGGACGGGGACTTCCTCATGTCCCTCGCCCCTGGACCCATTCATGGGGGGCGAAATCAACTTAACTTTCATGTTATACTCCAGTAATCTCTAGAGTATAGCATAAGGAAAATAAATTGAACAGTGTAAGCATCAAACAAACAAAATAATATAATAATATACATACTCTTGAATACCTCTCAAATCACTTAAACCGCTTCTAAGAAATATTCTGTTATAAATCATAGTGAAAAGCAGATTAGGTGCTATTTCATTATTCCACGAAAACTCGGAGCCACTCCTTTGTTGTTTCCATTTTAAATGGGGCGATGTACTTCTAACAGTATTCATGTAAAATCTGCCAGTCTGTCTCCCTTTTACTTATTAACGTTCCCGATTATGTGCCTTTGTACGTTTAAGATAATTTTTGAGATCTACTAAACTTCACTATACTCGTACTTTGAGTTAGACAATGTTCCTATCTCTGTATAGCATTTCTAATTTTTCAGTTGTGTGACAGTTAAACTTTATTCCTGCGAATAAAGTTTAACCAACATACTACTTATTTATACTTTATTATCACTGCTTCAGATATCTGTATTTTTCCCGATATATTCGTTCAGGAAGGAAGTTCTCTATTACTAAATAAACTCTTACATAAAAGGAACAAGTATTACATCAGGGCCGGTTGTCGCTGAAAACCATTGCTGGGCTCTGTTTTTCATAGGATCGCATGATAACGTTAAGCGACAGCCATTTTATGTGGATACAACTTATGTAGCTTCAATAATTTCTTATTTTGTGTTTAAAAAAAAAAACAATGCAAAATCATGTTTACCGTAATTAAACTTTTTTCTTTCTTTCTAGGAGAAGGTTTGAACATAAAAGAACTATTGACGCAAGTTTCAACAACTTTTGAATCACTAATTCGAAATTTGAATCATTAAATCGTAATTTAAAAATTGAACATTGAAACCTTATTTCAACTTATATAACTAAATTTTGTGAGTATGTAGGTACTGGTGAAAGCTTAAGTTTAGATTAAAGTTTTAGATAAAAATTTTCTCCTTTAGATAAAAAAGCACAAAAACTGAAGTAAGATTTAGAAAACGACGAACCTCCTTATATGTGACAAGGTGACCTCTAAAACAAGAACAAATTACCGAGCTGGTATTTTTCTGTTCCAATTCCTCTGACGTCATCGGTCGAAGTTTTTATTTAGGTACGTCAAGTTAATGGGGCGTCTTAGTTTGAGAGAAGCTGGAGCTTAACGTGCTCTTTGCGGCATGATGGAGATTTAGTCGGAACAGTCACCGACTCGACTGCCAGGCTCCTCGTTCAATAATCGATACGCCAGTCTGAATTAGGATTTAGTTCAGACGCTGTAATTGGAATACTGTCTTATGTAAATTGGTGCTAAATATGAATAGGGACTAAGCCAGTTTAAGCAGTTCTGTTTTGAATTACCTAGGTTTACTATTTTTTTTAATTGCCCTTGATTACCAGCATTTTAATTGTGAAATACACCATTACTCTCAATTTAAATAATATTGAGACATATTGCTAATCCATTACTTCATATGTTAAGTAACGTAAACAACGCAATGAATGTTGTTGAACTGTCAAAATTAAACCATAGTGTCAATTTTTTTTTAATTAAAATATAAACCAGCACTTGACCGCAATCCCGCCTGATGGTAAGCAGTGACGCAATCGTTGATGGTAAAGCGCACTAGTTTATTAAGAGCCTATTCACTCTAGCCTTGAAGACACTCAAATTGTAGTCCGACGGAAACACCGCGGAGTCGTATGCCCCTTTGAAATGTATATATACATATATGTATGCATATGTATGTATACTACATTATTCTTGATCTACCTCATTCTCTGAAACTTACTTGAATGAGCAACAATAATTTACTTATTACTAAATGCGAGATATTCAATGAACTCATTATTCTAGTTTAAAGGGCCTGCCCGTAATACAAGTGTACCACGTTTTAGTAGCTATTATCCCAGGTTAATAACTACTAAAACGTGGTACACTTGTACTATTGTAATAAGATGAGGAATTAGGCAAAATACAAAGAACACTCTTTAAAATAAGTAATTAGGATGAACTCTGCTGACCTTTTAAAACAGCGTACTTATCTTACCAGTGACGAGAATTAACCGGCGATCTATAAGGGAATCAGCTCGGAGCAACCCCGTGAACTTTGTTAATTATCTCGCTTCGTCCGCTTCCAACGGACGTTAAACTTCCATGTAAAGCTGTAGACGTTTACGTGACGGTTTAGTTCGAGCGCACACTGAAGACACTGCAGGATACCGGCACCGGTACGGTACCGTACGATCGCTGCCCGGCTAGAGTCCGTCGAAGGAAACTTCACAAAATTCTCAAGCCCCGCCGCTCCCAGAATGCCAATGAGCACTTGATTCCTCTTGTTGAATGGCTACTGAGGTTTAGTTAAACTTAAATAGTAGCTGAATTTCTAATCCTCAATTAAATGCGGGTTAATTTAAAGTGCCTAGAGTCTCTTTAACTTTCTAGGTTCGGTCTGAAGTATAGGTTCGGGTTTAAGCCTGCCAGCATGTAATATATCTACGAAGTTCTCCAAATCATATACATTCTTACATTAGTTGATTTTAATTCACAGCAAACCTCAGAAAGCAGTCCCAACAGAGACATGAAACGGAATTTCTGAATTTTGTTCGTAAAACTAGAAATTGCTGGCATTGCAGAAATATTGTAAAAAAAATGCTTTGAATGAAACTGTCTGTCGCAGTGACGGATGAAAGCATGCAGAATGCGCGAGTGTGCACTCAGCGTTAGTGTAAAACTACGCTGTTTGTTTATTGTAGTCTTGCTAAATGGGAGTAGTATCAAATCTTTGTTGCTTACGAACTGTCCTGATTTTAGCCCCAGCACTATTTATTGTTCACCGAGGATGATCATAACTTATTATCTACATATTTATTTAAAATATATAGTTATTGAGATCAGAGATAATGTGGGTCTGGAAATATTTTCTATTATTCTAGAAGCAGCGGTTATAATTACAGTTGTCAGTTTGTTTAAAAAAACATCGCGCTATTATGCATACTTAGTTAATTACTCATAAAATGAAGATACAATTAAAAATCCACTTAGTTTCAAAATTACATAGTGTTTGTCTTAATTTAATTATGATCCAAGTCTAATTCAAGTAATTAAAATTTTAATTTTAATAGTGGAATTTTAAACTAAATCTTCCGAACTTTATAATTATAATAAATAAAGGAAATGTGTTTCCATTTTTCCATTATAGTGCTATAAAAGCACTTTTTATATATTAATTGGTATGAACTTTAAAGGGCATGTCAATGGACGTTATGTTTTGTACTGCTTGGTCTCTGTAAATAGAGTTTGACTTGTAGTTACGCCCACAAAAGGGCATTTCGACTCGTGAACAAGGATAATGTGTGTGATAAATGGTTTTACTAAATAAATAGGCTAACGGACACGGAAATCATATTTTGAAAACTAGATGAGACACTATCTGACTAGTCTAAAATAACAAAATTATGTCCTAACTAAGCCAAACTATTTAAAAATTATTTTTTATCACCGATATACAGACAATTAATTCTAGCAGTATGTCTTATATTATTTTCACACACTCGCCTCAAAAATAACAACAGCATAAAGACTAAGTGACTTTTAAAGCTTTTTTGTAGCGTTATTTAATAAAATATTTACAACCATTAAAGTATCACGAATGCAATTAACATAAGATATATTTCAATGAAGTAATTACCAGCAGTTTGCGGTTTCACTGGAAATGCTAGTACTCAGTAATCAGCTTTGAGTCCTTGGAAATAGGTCTGAGCGTAAATAGCCTGCATAAACGGGACGAAGATAGGCTGGAATGATATGTAGTACAATTTTAAAGAAACTACTGTAAAATATTTCCCTATATTTTATCGAGCTGGTAGTTAAAATTATATAATCTATATTATGCCTGACTGTAAGTAACTGTTATGAGTTTTTTAATAGAAAATGTGATATTACTGTTGGGAGGATTTAAAACTTGCGTATTGGTTTACCATTTTATTAAAAAAAAAAACAAAAAAAAAATGAATTCGTAGCTTGTTTTGAGAGTGGAATTAATAAATAACGGAAAATAAATTGACGATTAAAATATGATACATTTTTTTTCTATTTACTCGTCCTTGCAGAGTTAAGCATGTTAAGCCATTGTTGGTCTCGACAGTAATTCGTGGATCTTTGACAGTTGTTTGGGGAATCAGAAGCCAGAAAGCCTGACAACCAGTCTTACCAAGAGACATCGTATTATTCAGTAAATAGGTTGTGGAAGTCCACTGCTGGACAAAGGCCTCCCCCAAGGCTTACATTGCTTTGGGGGTTGCTTTGCCATAATCCTCACGCTTGAGACACAAGGAAAAACGCTGCTGCCCGCTTCCCTGGTGAGCGTTCCCTTTAGCGCCTCCTACGACAATTACTACTTTTCTAAGCCCGGTACCACACGGACCTAGGAGATAGGCAGTCCCTCCATGTCAAATACAGGTATTTAGCTGCAGATAGCTCGGAAGTCAACCCACATATAGTTGGCAAAAGGCTAGGTGTACAATATTATTGTATAAACAGCAAGAAAAAAACACTCTCAATACCTACTATAAGCTATTTTAGTGCCAACCTAGCAAAGCTTCATGATAGATTCAAAAATAGAACCTCCAGCTGCAAGTCTAAGAGCAAGGCTAGACTGATATTACATCGAGACTTTCCGTCACAAACAGATACAGGCGTTACGTATTCAGTTTAAAATAACAGACACGGTGCTAGAAATACATTACAAAGATCTTTTGGTATTCAAATGACGTTGACAAAGGACAGGGACATTGTTTAGTGAAATGAGAAATCTTTGACATTACCTACTGACTGTGAAAGAAAAAGGTGTTGAAGAAATATGATTATTATAAGTCTGAAATTGTCAACCCGTCTCAAGCAAGCGTGTTCATCAATGTTCATGCCTTCTTTGTATAAGAAGAGGTTTTGTCATAAAATGGGACGATAATAGGCTGGTATAAAAAACAAGATGGCGAAGTTAGTTTCGATTTTAACCTAACAGCTTACAGCGGAGCATCATGTCAGCTATCCTGACCTTTTGAACAATAAATCAAGTGACAACGTAAATTTTTGTTACATCGCAATTTGCGACCGCAGGTCCAGTTTAGTCGATGACTGAAAAATGTCGATAAATCATAATTTGTAGATAGTTTATTTTTTAAGAATTTTAGTGTAGCATAGGATTATTTATTTATGTTATTTTAATATGTATAATCGCGAACTACCAGTCGCACATTTTGGTTACAACCAAACCTACGATATCTCTACGAGTGTAAACCTACAACCTACCTAACCTGTAGTGTGCAAATCATTAATATTGAAAAAAAAAATCGGATTTTAATTTTATTTTGCTTTGTATTTTACTCCCTGTAAAACCTAACCTACAGGTTAGGTAGGTTGTAGGTTTACACTCGTAGAGATAAACAAATCATTAATATTGAAAAAAAAAATCGGATTTTAATTTTATTTTGCTTTGTATTTTAATTCCTGTACATAATTAATTAGTTAAATAAATAAACCGTTGATTTTGTGTATACTATTACTTCTACAACATGGATCCTATCAAAATACTAAACGGACGAGGGAGAGCAAGTCATTCCAAGCTTAACTCGAATTTAATATTGTAACAGCTACGAGATAGTTTATTCTACATCTAGATTTACTCAAGGAGCAAGTTTTCTATCAGTCTTTATTGCCTTTTACCAACGTAAGAATAAATTTCTTCTTTTACTGAGAAACTTAATAAGTTCTTCTCGTAAACTTGATATTCAGAGCTTATTTTTTCAGGGCACAATAGTAACGTAAAGTAACATAGTTTAAGAAATTCTGTTTCATTTTGATATTGTTTGAGCTTAAATAATATTAAAAACTTCTTAGTATGTTTAAATATGTCGTAAAAATATTTTTTTTTTCAAAGAATCCAATAGGAACTTTTGTAATCCTGGCTCATAGTTAGCATTCGTTGCGAAAAGCGTTAGCGGTCCATGAACTTGTCAATAAATTTGTGTAAATTATTGCCTAGCTAGCAATCCAGTTACCGCATAATACGATACTCCTTGATTGTTCGAATTTCTGCCATCTATCTACGGAACTGCACTGCACTGAGAAGTCTTGATTTAGAGGTGGTCGACCGATCGTGAGTGACGTGTTACCGTGATAACAGCGGCTAACGTAGATTAATCAACCAACCAATCATTCGACCCATTCAGCTGGTATTGCTTAACCACAAACTACAGGGCACAAGGCCGCTTCAATAAAATAATGCAGTAAAAAAAACTACAATGCCACATAAGAAAAAATGCTAAAATGCCAGTAAGTAAGAGGTCGCACGTCTTTAGTATTAGAATATGAATTCATCCAGTAATTTGAATGAATTACTGATGATATGGGACTACGCTTCATGCCAAAATAAACTACGTATGAATACGAATCATCTACTTAACATCGTTTGACACATTCCACGTATATTGAAGTCTTGTATAAGCTATAATATAGTTACGATTGGAGACGTAAGATGTGCAAAAGCCCCACATAGCGAGAAATCGTAAACTTTAAGATTAACCAGTATCTGGTTATACTTCGTTCCTCGCGTTGCTGTGATTACGTTACGTATAAATTTGCATTTGTATTTTATTTGTCTCGTTTCTCAGACGTATTTCTAGCTTTTATGCTCAATGCGGGAATCGTCGTAATATATCACATTCTAGTTCGCTTGTAACGAATAGCATTTCTTTAAATATAACACTATGACGCAGTTCTCAATCTGGTTCATCTCAACCGCAACTTTGTACGTTTAACCCCATTTTGATTTGAGTAGGTTGTGAAAAGGGGGAACTTCAGAACGCATTAAAATGTGGCCAATAAATTCAGCTACAATGAGGTACTAGGTCATCTGATATAACTGACATAAAATAAGTCTTTTTAAAAGTTGCAACTATCTGAAATCCTTTTAAATTGAAAGCGTTCTATATTTAAACGTGTTATTTTATTAATTGCTTAAACTATTCAAAAATATCACTGGAACCATAAAGATTAAGTGGAAATAGTAGATAGTAAAACACTACTTGTCAACGTCAATCTTCAGTTCCACTGTTACGGTGTTAAATGCATAAAACATGTTCTACAGTCAGGGGGTACTGAGGTCCCTAAATAGTTCCGTTGCTAATAAAAACCGTTACGGTTACAATGACATTTGGTTTGACGTTGTGAACGGAACGGCGTATTTTCCAATTTCGAACATAAATCCGGTCGCGGCATTTGTCTGTCACTCGACCAACGTAGGGTTAACGTTCGTATTTTTTAAATAATGCTGAGCGGAATGAATCTATTTCTGTTGTTAAGGCATTTGTGTAAATGGCAGTAATAAAAACGTGGATCACCTTCAGTTTGAGACAGATATTTTTCTCCGTAGATTATTGACGCACTTACTTCCTAAACGTTAGAAATTAATAATATGCATTAAATATATTGATTCTATTCCTTTAAAGTCTTATGGTTTAGTGGTGAGGTTTGTATTTTCATATCCTAGAACAAATTATTAATACATATTACAGCTCACTCCCTTTCGATGAGAGGAGACAATGATAACATTATAGGCAGATGATGAGGCCTGAGTCGAAGATCAAAGCAATTAACTCATTTCACTCTCCCGCTTACCCTAGATAGGGTCAAAAGCAGCAAATGACTATGACACCGTCCCAGAAAGCTGCTTACCGACACAATAGTGACGGGACACGAGACGACCTTTGTTTGCAAGTCCAGCGCACCGCACATTTGATATTTGCGCAATTTAACTCTTATGAGAACGCAATCGCGGAATCTGACGTTAGCATGGAATTAATGTGAGAATAACTGTAATTCCATGTTTTATGCGGGCTGAATCCTTTGCGCATGGGATTTAGCAGTGTTCGAGTTGAGATTTTTTTGTTTCGTGTTAGGATAACGTTTTTTGATGTTTCTGTTTCCCTAGCTACTAATATAAGCTTGCTCAAGCCATCTCTATTTATAAGGCACAATGCTTTTTACTGACTGGTTAAAAACTGAAACACTACCACGTACTAGGAAGATTGTAAGATTGAGCCTTTTTTTTTAATAATTTATAAACCAGCGCTTGACCGCAATCCCACCTGGTGGTAAGCAGTGACGCAATCGTTGATGGTAAAGCGCACTAGTTTATTAAAAGCCTATTCACTCTAGCCTTGAAAACACTCAAATTGTAGTCCGACGGAAACACCGCCGCCGGCAGATTGTTCCAGTCCCTCGATGTACGCGGTACAAAGGAGGAGGCGAAACGCTTCGTCCGGATCGTAGAGGTGTTAACAACATAAGGGTGGAAACTCGCCGTACGGCGGGTCGTCCGATGGTGGAACGGAGATGGGGGAATTAAATCGTGCAATTCCCTCGCACACTCCCCAAAATGTATCCTATAGAACACCGAAAGGCTGGCTACTCTACGCCTGTGCGTGAATTGGAGACAAACTCGAGTTAAATCAGGGTCACCAATCAGCCTCTTCGCACGCCTCTCCACTGAATCCAAAGTGCCTGATTGAGAATATAAAAGTCGCATGTAAGAGGATTCAAGATTCTTCTCAAAATTTTAGTGTATTAAGTTAGTGTACATTCGCGCAACTTAATTCGCTTGAGAACGCAATGGTGAAATCTGACTTTTTGGCCGGAATGAATGATAGAATCACCTTGATTCCGTGGTATGTGTAACTTAAATGTTTTGTTCACGCAATGTTCGGGATAAAGTTTAAGATACAGGTACATCACTTTTCTGCTAGTCAGCACCTAGTTAGACTTAGAACTAACTAAAACGCTGCCTTAAATTAAGAAAATCGGGGGCTAGGAAAGGTCGTAAGATTGGAGAATATATAATAAGCTGGGTTAGAGGGATCCAGAATTTTCTCCATATTTTTAAGATATTAAGACAAGTTTATTAAAACCTTAAAAAGATGAATATCACACTTATTATATGAGAAAACTTCCATATTTATGCCCGGAAGCTTACGTAACTGGATTAAGTTAAACTTATATCTTTTCCGTGAAAGCTCTATTGCAGAGTTCCATGGTCATGCCATGTTCCATTAAAAGTTTTTAATTCCAACCTCATTTGCGTTGTATATTTTAGTTAGTCTCCCATGCGACCTCGTTTCTTAAACATCAGTGGTACTATTTTGTACCCAAAATTCACTTCGATCCTCACTCAAGCGACAAATGAGTGAAAGATAAAGAAAGGGTGCTGTTTTGTTTTGAAATGGTAATTTGTAATTCTTTGATGGCTTACATTCCGTTCGAGTTTTGAACTTATATCAAATTAAAAGTCAAAGCATCAAATGTTTTAATTGAAATAAATCCTTTGACCCTTATCAAAACAAAATCTAACTTTATTTCCAGATTTAACCTTTCAGCCAGTATTTTTATTTCGAACTTTATTTAGATTTATGCCAAGTTCTAAATAAAAAAGTGATAACTTCGTACCGAACTATGCTGTCATTTTTATATAAAGAACTGTATTTCTATAATGGTTAGGTTCATAATTCAATAACCAGTGAGGTGGTTTCAACCTGATCAAAATAAATTAAATGTTTTGTTGGTTTTGCGGGTTTTTTTTAATTTTACTTTAGTTTTCTATATTTTATTTAACAGAGTGGATCTTCCAGTTCTTTCAGCTTCTTATTTCAACTTTCTTATTTCTGACAATACAAAAACATTTCAGTTAGTTGGTTTAGTTTTAAGTTCTTTTTTTCTCTAAGCGTAGTTGGTTCCTATGGAGAAGAATGTGCAAGAAATATCATAGTCATTGAAGAAAATAAGTTTATTTGCGGTAAATATGACGCAATAAAAGAATACAAAAAGAAAATAAAGCCGGGGGAAAAATGCATCACATCCAGCCAAAACGGCCATCGCTCAACATAATTCTAAGATCCTATGCGAGACCTAGCTCTGGTTTTTGAGGTATGTTACTTGATTAATATTTAATTGGTATTAAATAACTATTTCAGTGTTTAGAGAAAAGCATTTGTTTTTTATGTCAAGCCTTTCCCCAACTATGTTGGGTCGGCTTGCAGTCGCAGTTACAGCTGAGCACCATTACTCGTATTTTACATAGGCGATTGCCTATCTGACCTTATAAGCAAGTTACTGATGCGGGTAATAGAGACAACTTCTTAGTAAAAATAGTTGTCAGACTTTCAGCGTCTAACGACCTTTGATGGCTGTCAAAAATCTACGAATAACAGTCGGGTCTGACGCTTTAACGTACTTTCCGAGGCTCGGAGGTGTCTTGATATGCTTTACATACCACTTATGATTATTTATCCTTAGACGAAATACCGTAAGTATAACTTTACCTGATCGATCAATCCGTGCTGCTGTTTTTATTTAACCACAAGCACCTCTCTGTCCTTTTTAGAGTTACGTGGTTTACGTCTCGGAAACCTTATAGATTCATCCTGTTCGGCTGTTCTATCCTCCTTACCTTTCAAAAGATTAGTAGAACAGTTCTGCACTATAAAAGCAATTTCTCCACTTATAGAATATAATATCGTTTCTCAGTTCAGACGCCACAAGACGATGGTAAGCTGTAGGCAATGTATTTGTGTTAACCGTTGTGGCAAGTTTATGCAGGGCATAGGATTAAACATTCATTCTCTTATAAAGCGCTTCAATATGATAATTTTGTTTGATCTGACCAAAATTATGTCTGGACTTTAAAAGAGACTGTGACCTCTGAGTTTGGTTCGGTCTTTCTTCTCAGACTAGTCAGGAAGGTAACGCCGAACTTATCTAGTTAAAAAAAAAAATGTTCCATGGGGATAGACTGGAACTAAAAAATATCTTCTGCATCTATACATAATCATTTACTACGCATCGGACCTTTCTGAAAAACATCATCAATAAGGTCACTGTAAGGTCATGAATAATTAAGTAACAATGAAATAGAGTAAAGTCAATGTTTCTTGTTTTACACAAAAGCCTGAGGGCCTAAGGACCGCCGCCCTCTGGCGGCACGGCACGGCAAAGATTGTTTTGCGACTAATAGAAGAAAATGTGACTTAAGAATATGACAATAAAATTCACATTTCATCGACAACTGCCACGGTATCCTCAGGCCACGACGGCCTTTGGCATCATAATTGAATTTTGAATTTTATTGACATAATTTTAAGCTATATTTCTATCCGTCTAATCCCTTGGCGTTCCGTGCCGCCAGTTGACGCCGTGGGACTAAACCCACTTATTCAGCTCAGTAGTCAGTACAGCTCTTTACCATGAAAAAGGTTTCGTACGAAATGCGTGATCGTCCATTAAGTTGAGCGAATGCGTAACATTCCTTACAAAATTGTTGTTTTCTAAGGATAAAAGCTGAAAGTCGAATAAGTGTGGTTAGTACCTAAGTGGTAGACATTTTAATTCAGTCTTTTTTATATATTTAGCACTTGTATAATAAGCGACACCTTGGCGCCTAAAAGATTTAATGTCGCCTGAATATTTAATCCTAAAAGTTTCAGACTTGTGGAGACTTGTCCAAAAGTGACAACTTTTTTTTAACATGAAATTTACGAACGATGAAAAAAATTTAAATAAAATTATTAAGTGTTTGTACGTGCGTGAGTTCTATTTCTAGCACTTTGCTTTCATTTAACGTAGTCACTCTTACAAGCTGTTTTTAGCTGTCAAATAGTTGAAACAAGGCCATTTTAACACCCATTTACACATTGGTCTACGCTGGTCGTACTTCGACATTATTGACTTAATTTGGCTACAAGAAATTGATTAATTGGGCCATCAGTGAAAGTTCAGGCGTGGCCAATTATAATCTGTCCAAGGGAAGAGCAATAACAATCTGTCCAAGTGTCCAGTTAATATAGAATAGATGAGGCAATGATATTTTATTACATTCAAGTTAAGAACGAATAAACATTATTTTTCGTCCTTTCGTTCGATTGGCTTTTATCTGGGCAGAGGTGTTTGCACAGAAATCGTAATAGCGATTTGTTATTACGATTTCTGTGGGTGTTTGAGTTTTTCATCATCTTTTAGGTTTCCGTAGTTGACATTTCTCGGAACCCTTATAGTTTCGTCATATTCATCCGCGCCCGCCCGTGTACGGCTTACCTTCCAAACGGTTAGTGTTGGTAAGATAAAACTTTGTATGGAAGGGTACTTAATGTGTATTTACCACGTCGAAAAAGCGCTAAAAAATTTATATACATTAAGCGTTAATATTTAAACGTATAATGAGGATGAAATATTTTTTCCTCACATTTATCCCATAGTGTGGTGTATCATTACTTAGAATTATTATAAACTAGCTTTCCGCCCGCGAGGAATTCGGTTATATCGCGCTTTTTAGATTTCCCTCGGAAATATATTTTTTTTTTAATAAAAGGTAGCCTATGTTCTTTCTCAGGGTCTAAAGATTGTCTGTGCCAAATTTCATCAAAATCGGTTGAGAAGTTTAAGCGGGAAAGCGTAACAGACAGACAGAGTTATTTTCGCATTTATAATATTAGTATATATACTGAGAGATTGCGAAATCGATTTTTAATTATCTGTTTGCGAGATATTAAATTCTAAAGCGCATTTTTTTTTTAAATAAATGTCCCTACTCTAAAAGCTAAACGGCTACCTCGACAATCGGCTCAGATAACTTGGAGAGTTCAGAAGTTATAGAGGCCTAATTTAGAAAAACCTCGTACTAGAATACAAAAGCTGTCTTGCGCGAGTCGGCTTTGCACTCAACAGTTTTTTATATACATTTTGGTTATTATATTATTTGCATATCCCTTTGTATCTCATAAGTGGGGAACCTCTTTCCACACAGTGGTTATTAAGCCTTATTACAAAAATAATACATGTAATAAAGACTAGGAGTTCTTAAGGGAATAATAACATAGAAATTTCCTAAAACGTTTAGGTTATAATAATAATTCCAATCTTAAGTTCATCACTTCGGTTAGACCCATTGTTTTTTTTCTGTATCATTCTATATTTATCGCAGTCAAGTTTAAACAAAAATAAGTTTTTATTTTGAAAGAAAATACGATTAACCATGTTTTGATAGCACTACGGTTACGGTTTATAATATTCTTGATATAAACATACTTATAATAAAGTATTCAAGCCTTCACGTTTCCAACTCTTGAAAGCAATCGTTAAAAACCAAAAGAATAATATAAGACTGAACATTATTCAAACTCAAATGAAAACAAATATTACATCTGAGCTAAATAAAGAGAATATTTTAAATAAAACTCCCAGAGTTCTGAAAAGTTTTCCTTAGAGGCTTTTCCTCGTCACATAATATATTTCTTTTTCTTTTATAATAATCTTTTACGGAAAGTAAACATACCTACTTACTTGTCCCTTCTTCCCCTTTTTAATCCTTCTAAAGCTAAAGTAACTTTACAGTTGATACTACTTTACTGATTATTTCATTGAATTGGTTTGCGAATAACACAGTTAATTTTCAACATTAAATTGTCCTTTAGCTACCATACTACTATTTTACAAGAGAGTAGAGGTACTTAGAAATAGCAGAATAAAATCCACAAGCCCAGGTATAACGAGTTACATTTTCTTCTGAAAGCCAGTGCTCACTATCGACAAAGAAGCTCGTATGCTTTGCAAAGCGCTCTCGTTAAGTTCCATCCGGTCTTTAAAGCCTGGCGGTAGATTTTACCCGTTACATTTTTTTTCACTTGATTAGCACTTAGACGTTCTGTTTCTAGAGCAGGGTGTTGCTTTTTTCTTGTAACTTTAATACAATTTATTTGCAGGTTTCAAAACTTTTATTTCAGACAAGAATCTAGAAGGTAACAATTTTACTGAACTCCTAGTGTTAGTAGGTTACAGAAACAAATATAATATGTCCGAGACAGCGACGGCAGAGCGGTAGGGTCGACAGAATCCCGGTGTGGTGGTACAGGTTCCATTTCGTAGGTTAGTTTTGAATTAAAGCACGACGCGCAGATACACCCTCCAATCCCCACAACAACAATTTGAATAGGCAAATCGACAATCTCGATTCGGAGAAGCGCCCTGGTCCGCGTCTCGATGCAAAGTCCGTTTGACGAACCCCACTTTCCAAAGCGACTCTGTCCATGTGCCGCCATCACAAAATAACGTCACAAGCGTTTGCCCCTCTACTACGTAAATCAAATCAGCAACTTCTATTAAAATTATATCGACGATCTCCGACATATATTTATTTACTTTTCGAACACAGAAATTTTCAAAGGCGGACTTAACGCCTTAGGGATTCTCTACCAGTCAAACATAAATGACAGGTCATTTGATTGAAAACAAACAATGATAAAAAAAACTTGTTAAAAAAAACTTAAATAATCTATATACACATACACACTTTTACCAAAATGTATACTTATTTACTAAGACACAGATGTACGTTGCAGGTGCGTTGATCTGCATCCTACCTGCAACATCGGGGAATAAAGAAGTAGTAAAAATACGGAAGTATTGAAATATTATTATTTCTTAATTCTGTGAATATTTATTACAAGTAAACTTTTTGGTCAATATTTTAAAAGTAAAGTTTGTTGTTTATTATAGTTTCTATCGGGCTCTGTCGAATTTACGTGATGTGTTTCGTTGAACATCAGTGCAGTAGAAGCTACTGCAATGTCAACATTTGGCATTCATTCAAATCCCCGTGAGACGGTATACTTAATAATTATAATGTATGTATTTTGTTCAGATTGTTCTATAAACTGCTGCACAGCGTTTAAGTTTCAATATCAGCCAAACACACGCACACTTATTTGACATGACATTAGAAAAAGATTCAAAAACTTAACTCGACTATGAAGAATACACATCACAAGAAAACCTACTGTATGAAAAATAGATACAAAAACTCATGCTCCATATCTCGTTGGTAAGAAATATGTCCTAGGCATAATCATATCTAACCCTGTTTCGTTGGGATTCATATGACAAGAAAAATAAGTCTAGCATGAATCCAGTAAGATACCTCAGCTCTGATAGTCTCTGTTCCGGGCGTCAAATAGTCTAAGACATTACCCTCTTATTGGGCTCCACCGAAATCGGCAAAAATACGTCAGACTTATTCTACACGCCCAGCATAAACGTGCGGAGCAAACGCAACGTGATTACTTATATTGGAAAAGTAAAATATATTTCCACTACTGAGAAGATAGGCGGGATTCTTTTGAGAGAGAGTTGGTTGTAATCCACCATTCTAAGTGCGGGTTGGTCACATGTTAATCTTAGTTTTTATAGTAATATGAATTTATTTGGCTTTATTGACAATTAAAAACATTTTTTTCTTCGAATTGTTGACTGTGGGACATCCACATTTCCTCACAAAATGTTTTCCATCACCATT
This sequence comes from Sesamia inferens, assembly GCA_037179545.1. NCBI lineage: Eukaryota > Metazoa > Arthropoda > Insecta > Lepidoptera > Noctuidae > Sesamia > Sesamia inferens. Next base: position 12,740,967 of record CM073933.1, on the reverse strand, counting down.
TTGAGAGCAGCGGTGATGAAAATATTTACATAAAATAAAGCGCTTACCACTGTTTTTATATAAAATTAACTTAGTTTTAGACTTGTTTCATATCAATGGGTAATATAATGTTGACGATGTAACAGCCGCACGGGTCGATCGAAAAAGGAGATAAGCTTTCCGCAGTCGGGTAGTGGATGGGTGACCGTTCAGTACAAACCGAAACCCCTCCGTCCTCTGGAAAACATATTAAGTCGTTGGTCTCGGCCGTCGTGATCTATGACAGTCGTCATGTCTCGTCTGTTCAGATAAGTCCAAAAGTCAGACAACCACTCCTACTAATGGACATGATGTTACTGAGTTGTGGGGCTTTTATAGGCAATCACTTCATGTAAAAATTTTGGTATATAGCTCTATTCGGTAAGGTAAGAAGCCGACCAACATAGTTACGAAAAACTCTTGGCAGCTTGATTAGATGATTAATTGAGCTTGTCACTAAACTTTAAACCAACATACGGATAGTTGTATTTTTGAACAAAAACCGAACGCATTTTGTTACGTTACGTTTAAGTCTCGCGTTTGATAAAACACGACAACCGACGTTTATTAGGAGCCATTTGTTATTTTTGCCAAACGGAATGCAGTTCTTTTGTTTTTGCGACAAATGGGACGTATTTTTTATATTCTGTGTGTTCGAGACTGTCGTGTTGTTTCGAAGCAAGTTTACGTGCACAGTAAATATATTTTTACTCATGCTACTTATTTACGCGTAGCTCCTACCGCCTTATTAAAATAAGGATTTTGTTTAGACAAGGTTTTTAAACCACTTATATAGTTTTTGAATTATGGAGCTAACCGCTATAGAAAAACAGTTCTTTATATAAAAAAGTCAGCTGAGTTCGGCACTAAGTTGTCATTTTAGTATTAAGAACTAAGACTAACCCTCAATAAAGTTCGAAATACAAATACTGACTCAAAGTTTTACTCAGGAACTAAAGTTAGATTTCGTTTTGTAGTAAGGGGGTTAATCATTAAATGGTTTGTAGTCATTTGTTTTTGCAGTAGTTGTAATTTTTGTTGATGGTAAATTGCATCAGGCTTTTATATATAGAAACTGTTGGTCAACGATAGATAGCATTAAGTTATTATTTTAGCGGATGTACCTTATTAGTCTAATTGGCGTACCAACCAGAAACCGCAAATTTACAAATCAAGGCATATCTTCAATACCGTTGCGCTAGTAAATTTCTTTAACAGATCCCGTTATGCTAAGTGGCTTGGCGATAAAGCCCTTTTCTTTATGTACTTTTCAACTAGGAAAATATAACACTGTCTTGTGGTAGATAGTTAATGGTCTCATATTTATCTTTTTTAAATTTAATTCATTCCGTCTTCAGCAGGTTAATAATTATTTCAACGATATTCATTACGTTATTTACGCTGTTGAGTAAACAAATTTTCGAACTCACAATATTCTTCAAAATTATACAGTGCTGGTTTGTTAGTTCTGCACGATAAAACAAGAAATGGTTTGTAGTGGTATTCACATTCACTATAAGAGCACTCCTAAGAAAGCATAGCAAATATTTGTATAATTTATTATTAATGTACCTACACCTATTTTTTCTCAATAATAATATAAGCTAGTAATTTAGGTAAACAAAGAACTATACTATCACAAAAAAAAGAAAAAGGTTAGAAGGGTAAAAAATTAAGCTGTATACAGTATGTTAAGAAAACCCTGTCCGACCCGTGAAGGTGTTGTTAGGTATCGATAACTGATTCTACTAATGCATACAAAACCGGGCTAAACTAAAAAAAAACACCTAAAAAAATAAATATTATTTCGCAAAAAGTGGTAACTTAATAAATGTGCGTTCATCCTTCCACGGGCGGCGGGTGGCCAGCAGTGTAATTACGTAATACACCATCAGTGGCAATGGGTTTCATTTTGACAGCTTAACAATATACATTGCGTTTTATATGTTGTTGAGTTAACCACTTTTTTCGAACATAAGGAGCAATGGATTAGCAATATGTTTCAAAGTGATTCAAATTGAGAGTAATAATGTGTTACTCTATTAGTGTGCAGTAGTATATTATAACTTAAACATGACTGGCGATTTAGTGTGCACCTGTCTAAACGCATAAATCAATAACATAAATGGTGAGATTTTGTACTGTGTTTAGAAGACCTAAAAAGCCCATTCTGAACTTGAACTATTAGTTATCAAAACTAGATTTTTCTCAGCAGTATCGGCCTTTGTCCTTTAGTAAGAACAAGGTATTATCAAGTTTTGTCAGAGGGCTATGATAAGGAGTATTCTTGATATCAAACTAACCAATCGGGTTAGGAATACGACGACTTGGTCTATGCAATAAAATAAATATAATATAAATATCTACGGACAAATCACACAGATTGAGCTAGCCCCAAAGTAAGTTCGAGACTTGTGTTATGGGATACTAACTCAACGATACTATATTTTATAATATATACATATATAGATAAACATCCAAGACCCAGGCCAATCAGGAAAAGATCGTTTCCCATCATGACCTGGCCGGGGATCGAACCCGGGGCCTCCACGTCGCAGTCAGGCGTGTTGACCGCTGCGCCACGGAGACCGACTGCTAAATGCTAAAAATGCTTAGTATTTAAACTTTGTACTAAATTTTGTCTTAAAAGTGCTATTTTCTGATCGACCTTAGAGTCGGCGGTGTTTGTTAAAAAGTAATGTCGACCTGAAACTTACGATTCATTTTGGTTTTCATGCCGATTGGCAAACTAAAATAAAACTTAATTCAGCGTCTGCCATCACTAAATGGTCGGCTCGGCAATTCGAGATAAGCTAAGTGGGTATTTTCCGAATATGTGCATATAAAGCATTTTGCCGCTAATCTGGGTCGAGTCATGATACTTAATCAAAGGTAGCTGGGAGAATGCTGCTCATAATATAGAACAAAATCAACTAGCGTCAAGCGTTTAATTTTATGTGAATGAAAAGATTTTTTTTTTATAAAATTATAAACTAGCGCTTGACCGCAATCCCGCCTGACGGTAAGCAGTGACGCAGTCGTTGATGGTAAAGCGCACTAGTTTATTAAGAGCCTATTCACTCTAGCCTTGAAGACACTCAAATTGTAGTCCGACGGAAACACCGCCGCTGGCAAACTGTTACAGTCCCTCGATGTACGCGGTATAAAGGAGGAGGCGAAACGCTTCGTCCGGATCGCAATGGTGTTAACAACGTAAGGGTGGAAACTCGCCGTACGACGGGTCGTCCGATGGTGGAACGGAGATGGGGGAATTAAATCATGCAATTCCTTCGCACACTCCCCAAAATGCATCCTATAGAAGACCGAAAGGCTGACTCTACGCCTGTGCTCTAGGCTTTGGTGACTTCTCCTTATTTATTAATAATAAATAACCTGATTGCACGGTTAGCCCAGTGGTTAAGCTATTGAAAATAAATCCTTTTATAAAAAATTCTGATTATTAACTATCGGTGTCCCACATTTCATCCAAATGAGTTCAGTAGTTATGCGTGAAAGAGTGTCCCCACAAACTTTTGCATTAATAATCTTATTCAGCCTATAGAAGTCCACTGTTGGACAAAGGCCTCCCCTAAGGCTTTCCACGATGACCGGTCTCGTACTGCCCGTATCCATCGGCTTCCCGCGTTCTTCACCAGTTCATCTACTTTATTGGGGGCCTCCCTACGCTGCCGGTACGTGGCCGCCACTCCATTGGCCAGCGGCTCTACGAGTAATGTGCCCCGTCCACTGCCACTTAATTCTAGCGACTCGGAAAGCTATGTCGGTGAATTTGGTTCTTCTGCGGATCTCCGATCCTATCCGATCTTCTGCATTTATAATATTAGTTGGATATGTAGAAGGAAGTATTTTGTAGCAGCAGGTTCAAAAGAGATTTCACAGAAACACTTACGGCTTTTTTTTCTTCTGAAATACTCCTTCCTGTATCGTGGGTGCTTGACAAACATTTAAACTCACTTATACAAACAGCCAGATATGGAACAACTACCTTTAGGCCATAAAATTATGAAATAATAGCAGAAAAGAACTTTATTTTAATATTTTATTCTCTTTTAAGTTCAAATATTTATAATTCAATTAATTTTGTATCGTCACTTGGATGGTTTGAATGAAAAATTGATGGAATGTATGATCAATTATTTACCTTTGTAGCAATAAATTGGTTTTACAAAAGAATTAAAATCAGAAAAGACATTCCATTTTTTGTCCTTTTAACGATATTTCTCTTTGAAAGCCTTATAGGGCTCCAATTATAGAAGTTACAGATTTATTATTCAATTATTTCTGTACCGCCACTCGGAGTTGAATTATTTCAATTAAAAAATCATGAAATGCAATGTCAATTAATTATATTTGTTGCTGTTAATTGATGTTATAATAAATCATACATGTTACCATAAAATTCGCGGGTTTTTGTACACGATACCTGTCAGGGCATTGTAAAAGATTTTGGTCATCTGCTGAGTTTTTTAACAATAACTGTAATTAACATAAAGATTTTGAAACACGATACAATATATATTTTGGAGATAAATAAAAATATAAACGTTTTATTAGTTTTTAAACATTACCTTTTTAATATTTTCAAACGGTCCAATTGTACGTTAACAATATAATAAAATCTTTAGATTAAACGAGCTACTTTCCGCAAAAAAGATAAACAAACGAGGATCGATTATTGAACATTGTTGAACTATTTTGCACTATATATTTTGGATTCTACAGATTTTGAACAAGCAATTTACAGTCGAATAAGCTAAGGTGAAATTTTTATTTTTCAAAAACCGTTTAGTCTAATCTCTGTCTCAATTAACCTATAACATTGTTTGCCTCTGAGATGAGATTGTGGCTAGATTTTGAACGTCTTCAATTACGGGAAATGGCTTCTAATCTATGAACCTCCAGGCATTTGGCATTTACTTAACTAGAAAGGTTTGTTTACATTCGCAACTACAGAGTTGTGTACTGTAAAACTAAGACCACTGAATAATAGGCTAATTTCGGAACTAAGCATATGGTTTTAATCTGGTAGTAGACAGCCTAATAAAAACACTAAATGACAAAGGTTACTATACCGTGGGTTATGCTGACGACATAACAATAATAATAAACGGTATGCATGAAAACACCCTGTGCAATCTAATGCACCAGGCCCTTAAAATCGTAGAAAATTGGTGTGATACACACCAACTATCTGTGAACCCCACTAAAACCGAGCTGATCCTCTTCACAAAAAAGAGAAAGCTCACACCGCTAAATCTGCCAAGATTCTTTGGCACCACCCTAAGCCTATCTGCTGAAACAAAATACCTAGGCATGTACCTGGACAAACAGCTGAATTGGGCGAAACATACCAACTACATCACAACAAAAGCCAGCATAGCAATGTGGCAATGCAAGCGGATGCTTGGTAAAAACTGGGGGATTAGCCCCAAGGTCACTCACTGGCTTTATACCACAATCATCCGGCCAATTATTACATACGGCTCACTAGTCTGGTGGCCAAGAACTAGTCTGAGCACAGCCCAAAAGGACCTCGAGAAACTACAACGGTTGGCGTGTGTGGCAATCACCAGTTGCATGAGTACCACGCCTACAGCCGCCCTGCAGGCGATGTTAGGACTGCCCCCCCTTCACCTTGTTGTGAGGGAGGAAGCGACACTGGCTGCCTTCAGACTCCACCTATCAGGAACCCTGAGCAAAGACTCCAGGGTCAAACATACGTGCCTAATGCTAGATGCAATCAAAAGGCAACCAATGATACAAGCACCCAATGACAGAATACCAAAGCAATACTGCTTTCAAAAGCACTATCAGATAGTACTTGAGGAAGAGCAGTGCGATTACTCAGGTCCGGAGGAGTTGAGAGTATACACCGACGGATCAAAAACCGACCAGGGAACGGGCGTCGGGGTGTTCTCACAGGACCTCAACATAAATATATCCAGATCGCTAGGGATGCTCAACACGGTCTACCAAGCAGAGTGTGTGGGCATAACCCTTGCAGCCCTAGCCATAAAAGCCAGGAGAGTCGCGGACACGCGCATCCGCATACTCACTGACAGTGCTTCCGTCCTCCAATCCCTAAAGCAGGGAAGCATCACATCAAGTCTAATACTTGAGTGCCACGATGCACTGGAACGGATAGCCGCACCAGACCGCAATACCGTGGCACTGCAATGGATAAAGGGCCACAGCGGTTCACTGGGTAATGACGCAGCTGACGAGCTGGCCAGAAGGGCATCCAGCGCGTTGGTCAGCGGACCGGAGCCCATTGTGCCTATCCCCTTCATTCAAATACGAAGATGGCTACAAAGGTATACCTACGAACAAGCGGAGATTTGGTGGTCCTCGTCACCGGGCTGCAGGCAGTCCAAGGAGGCTCTGCCATCCCTAGATGGCAAGCTAACCAAAAGGCTGTTGCGCCTGGACAGGAAAACCCTACGATTGATGACGGGGATCATCACGGGCCACTGCCTGCTGAATAAGCATCTCCACACAATAGGTATAACGGACAGCCCTCTGTGCAGAGCCTGCATAGAGGCTGACGAAACAGTTGCGCATGTACTCTTCGAGTGTACAGGCGTTACCCAAATTAGAAACAAATTCATAGGAGCACCAAGATGTTACACAGATGTTCTCAACAGGCTAGGAGACCTGATGAGCTTTTGGAGGGAGGTGGGCTGGCTGGAATAATCCGCCAAAGGCCGCCATGGTCCACGCACAATGGTCCGCTGAAGGGACTGAGTGCGGAAACCGAACCAATAACATAGAACATAGAACATGGTTTTATTTTCTAGAGAAGTTGCATATACACGTGAACCTACTTTACCACTTTTACACGCTTATTGGCTAAAGTTTACTGGTTCGACCGTTTTGTATTCGTGAGGTATTGAATATTACTTAATGTGTGAGGAATTGGAAAGTTATATTTAACCCGACATTTTTAAGACAGTTTTCCTTGAGTCAAACTCGCCTACGAATTTGGTAGATATTTCGATAATGTGCTCGTACTCGTATTTCCTTGTCATCTAAGTTAATCAATAGTTGATAGTAAATCAGAGACAGAGGTGGGAATCGATCACAATAGTGTCAAATATTGCTTCAAATCATTGAACCAACACATAATAGACTACAGAAGTGATACTGTACATACAAATTATCCTTCTCATATAGGAAACATTGTCACGAGACATACAAAGGCGTATCTACAAGACATAGTAACAGAACACGAGACACATGACAGGGTGGACAAAGGACAATACGGATATATTGTGAGGGTATAGAAGAAGGAAAGGGAGTGACAAGTTAGTGGTACAGGGAGGACAGTAACTTAAAATGGACCGTGAAAAATCTGGTCCGAGTCATTTGAAATAATTTTGGACATGTTTTGCTTGTACTTTATGTGTGCGATGTTATTGGGAACATTGTGTTTTTGTTATAAAACTCTTGGAGTTGAGGGCTATTTTTTCAAAATTTGAGGGATTATGAACTACTTTTTGAAATTAATTTGACAGACGTTTCATGTAACTAGAGCAGCCGAGTGACCTGATCCGACCCAATAGGGTCGTTTTAGTAAAAAATTGAATTACTTTATTTCGTAATTCAATTTTTTACATTAAAAAGCGAGCGTATCAGTAATTGCATTAATAAACACTGATACACCCTACAGCAATATATTATTACATCTCATATTATAAGGAAAATATGAAATATTTTCTAACATATAATAATGTTTACAGTAACCAGATCTTTTCCCGGTCTTTTGATATTCATTCAACAGTTTACGAAAAAGAAAAAAAAAATAATTTAAACGTGAATATCTTATGATAGCCAAGAGTTTTTAAGTATTTAGAAGTCCGACAGTGTTGACAACAATTAATTTATTATAGTTTTTATGAAGAGTTCATAAATACTGCTTTCGTTTGTCTTGTAAAGAGTTTTTTAGTAACTTACTTTTCTATGCTGATAGAAATAAACTATGTACAAGCAAATGTTACATACAATTATATGCGGAACTTCAACTTGTACAATGACGCCAGCTTGCTGTCTAGAATATAAACTTTGTATGTTGAATTAAGTTCTCACATTTGTTGCGATGAAATATATTTTGATAGCAGTTTAAACTTCAACAGCTCACGAACAAAGAAACTATTAGATTTTCAGATATTAAGAACTGATATTACAGAGGCTTCGTCTTTAGATTAATTAGTGTCAATAAGTCAGTATGCGGAGGAAGGCGACTCCATTCATATCTTCTGTTCAGGACGCTCGATAAAATCGCCTCGTCGCATCTTTGATTACATCAAATGGGACTTTCGATATCTGATAAAGGAATATCGGGTGAAGGAAAGACGGAATGCGGAAGACAGATAGAAGTATAGAGAATATATATGTATGTAGGTACTACAGAGAACACGTACATACAGAGGGCATTATGTTTTATATTGCGCAATCACTACACAATATAAATTATTTTCATCACCACTGCTGCTTCAAAACGGTGAAAAAAAAAATATCGTGAGGGAACCGATATTCTAGAGACAAGAACTCCGAAAACATGTATTTTTTTATATGTATAATTAACATAACATATATAACAGAAGAACGAGAGTAAACGATATAGCCTGAAGAATTGCAACACTTAAATGGGTGTGGGTCGGGTACATTGCCCGTAGGACCGATGCCCGATGGGGCCGACGGGTTCTCGAGTGGCGACGAGTTGGAAGACGCAGCGTTAGTAGCCCCCCGACATGGTGGACCGGCGACCTGGTGAAGGTCGTGGGAAACCGCTGGATGCAGGAGGCGCAGGGTCGGTCGTCGTAGAGATTCTTGGGGGAGGCCTTTATCCAGCAGTGGATGTCTTTCGGCTGAGATGATGAATGTATTATTATAAAGTAGTGCTTGACCATAATCCCGAAGATGTAACTTCTACCAACACGCACTTTGCCCGCGTGGTGGATTACGGCCCACTCCTTCTCACCGAGAGGAGGCCTGTGTCCCAGTAGTGGGAATATTATTTTGTTGTTATCGAAAATAAACTCATTACCTACCTAGCCTTCCTCTATTATGTTGAGGTTGGCTTCCAGGCTTCCCGAATGCAGCTGAATACCAGTCGACTACTTCTCTGACCTTCACAACCCAGTTCCTAATACGATTAATAGTCAGACTATTCATCAACAACTTTGTTTTCAGTGTAAATGCAATGAATGTATGTTATCTGCCTATGTGAATAGCTTAAGATAGCGAAGATTTATAAAGTATGTATTTGAAAGTCCAAAATTATTAACAATAACAAATTATATTTTTTGATGACGAGTTTACGGAGACTGCATCATGTGTTTTTTAGTAAAATAACTTTTCTATGCTAATTAAAGTAAATATAAATAGCTATGTATGCACAGGTAAATGTTAAATGATTAGATAAGGAAGTTCAATTTGTTCTCTGACGTCAGTTCGCTGTGTAGAATATTTTATAAACTTTGTAGGTGTTTTATGCAAAGTATTACAATTTTGAATTAAGTTGACGCATTTGCTGCTAAATATATTTCGTTAGCAGCCTAATGCATATTATACGATACTATAATACGATTAGCCGCTTAAATTTTAATTGAACATAAACCATTTGGTGGCCCTGTGGTCGTGACTTACGAATTGTAGGTCGTCTAATTGAACCCGAGTTCTCGAGTCGAGTTCTTGAGTGGCGACCACGCACCGGAAGACGTAGCGTGGGTAGGCCCCCGACAAGGTGGACCGACGACCTGGTGAAAGTCGCGGGTAACCGCTGGATGCGGGAGGCGCAGGACCGGTCGTTGTGGAGAACCTTGGGGGAGGCCTATGTCCAGCAGTGGACGTCTTTCGGCTGAAATGATGATGAATGAAGATGATGATTGAACCCCCGGTTTACTTTGTGTAGAATTTTCGATCACTACTGTTCTCAGAAGTGTATAAAACCAACTGGCTATATAAGCCACCTTCGCGCTCATGACCGACGAGCTGTGCTGAGTTAAAGTAGTCGCCATAACCGAAATCGATCGGAACAATCATCATCTCAGAATAGTGAAGAAAAACATGCTATGTAAACACATATCTAGAAAATATTTGACATCTGACACTCGCTGTAAAAGCCGTTATGAGGTCAACTGTACCTCCGTCAGAAGCAAGCAAAACTCTCTCTCTTGAAACTTTATCAAAGTGAGGGAGGGGAAACTTCAAGTAGCGCGAAACTCCGTCACAGGTTCTCCAACAGAAATGTTCTTATATTTACGCCTGCTCTCCTCAAGGAGAGACAATACAAAAGAGATAACACTACGCTGAGTATGAGAGCAAATAATTTCTTAATAAAAAATAAAAATCTTAACGTCAGCGACTGATTATTTTATTCAGGATGCCAGGGTATCAGACCTGCAGGTTTTCCAGGAAGGTAATAAAAAATTATAGCAAATGGGGTTTGAAGATACTTCTCGGTTTTTTATAAGAAAGATTCCAGAGATTTCTAAAGTAAGTGTGCATCCTTGTTTGAGTATACCATCAGATGGGATCGTATACCAATCATGACTTTTACAATACAAAAAAAATAAAAATATCAATACAGCCGTATGGGACTACAATAATGGACACAGAAACACAAACACACACCTCGAAATTATAATATCTTTTTGTTTTTTGTCGTGAATTAATAATGTTTTCAGAGTTTAATACAAATGCCAAACAAGAAAATTCCCACATAACTCTTTAAACGGGTTTAAGCGGCAATCCCGTAAAATCTTGTAACTGACAACAATTGCTTTCAGTCGGCCACAAATTGAAACAGTATCTGTAGCCGTATTGAAAATGTTCATCAACAATTTCATAACATTTTGTCATAAATCCGAATGGTTTAAATTTTAATTCAGTTAATAGTAGCACATTCATTTCTTAATACCCCGATAGCAATGCTCCACAAATTGCTACAACTGTGGACCCAATTTCGCGCCAACTGATTGTGTACAACTGAGTATTGACAGATGAAAATCGAATACATTTCCAAGTACAAAAAGAGATTATTTGGATATAGAAAAGAATTTTCCTTTATTAAGGTAAACAAGATTGATAATAAAACTTACAACTATGTTAGTAAGCACATACACTAAATAAAAACAAGGAAAACAATACAAATCAATACAAAAACTAACGGTTGGTTATCCCGGTTGCATCCGCGGCTTTCGCATTGGGGCCCGGGGTCCGCTTTCTTGCTCAATTTCTTCCATTTCGCGCGATCTTTGGCATCCTTTGTTGTGAGATTGTTGGTACGCATGTCATCTCTTACAACCTCAAGCCAGCACTTCTTTGCTCTACCCCGCTTGTTCCGGCCCGGCGGAGACGCCATGGCAAGACATTTGTGACCCACGTAACATGCCGGTTTTCGTAAGACGTGACCGTACCAACGGAGGTGACCCCCCCCCTCCCCTCTGCAGTTAGGATATGTCACGGACATGAAGCCTGAACATGAAAACTCATGAAAATCCCTGATGCTATCCGACAAGACGTCTAATATCACGCTGAACAGAAACGGACTAAGGACAGAACCTTGGTGGACTCCAACGGTGACGGAGAAGGGTTTAGTGTCACCAACAGCGGTCCTAACAATGGAATCGGAATTGAGGTACATGTCTCGAATTATGTCAACCTAGGCTTCTGGTACCCCTTTGGACTTCAGTGCCCACCAGATCACCCCCCGAGAGATACAGTCGAAGGCCTTCTGCATATCAAGAAAGAGTATATGCAGAGGCGTGTTCTTCGATCTGTATCTCTCGAAGATAGGATCCAGGATTCCGTACCCTGGACGAAACCCATATACCCGGGAGTCTATAATTCTCTAAAAGGTCTTCATGGTGTGGGACATGACCTTTATACCGCGATAGTTGTCACACTCCTGTACCGAGCCCTTGCCTTCAAAGACTGGAGTAATAATACTCAGTCTCCATTAGCTCGGTATTTTGCCAGTGAGGAGCACGCGGTTCAAAAACCTAGTTAACCCACACACATGCCCACACCGCGAGGACCCATCCCCTTCCAGGCCTCAATGGGGACTCCGTCAGCTTTCAGATTCGCCATGCAGCGAAGTGCCGTATGGACTTTCTCAGGCGTTATCGGGGGCACTAATCCAAGATTTGGAGGGAGTTCAGGTGTCTGCACCTCTTGGTGCTGCTTATTCAGCAGCTCGTGGAAGTACTAGCGCCATCTCTCCTTCACCGCGAGGTCTTCGCATAGTAGGTTGCCAACAGGGTCTTTTACATAGCGGCACTTGGATATATCCTGTGCCGCTTTGACCCTGGAACGTGCCAACTTGTAAATGAGCTTTTGCCCCTCAGACGATTCCAACTTCTCGTAGAGCGGTTGCAAGTGGTCTCGTCTGGCTCTAGCTAAAGCTCTTTTTGTGGCACGTTTGGCAACCTTGTAAGCGTCGCGATCTTCAGGGGATCCGGTCGCTTGACACGTTTTGAAGAGGGCTTTCTTCACCTTAGTCTCCCTCTGGACTGTGTCTTCCCACCACCAGGTCTCCTTATCACGTTTGCGGCCGCCCTTGGAGACGCCGAGCACCACCCGCGCCGCCCCAGTAATAGCTGCCTGGATCCTGTCCCAGTGTTATTGAACAGGTTCCCCATCGGTACCGGCGCACTTGTTGCCAATAACCGCCGTAAAATCCTGGGACCTGTTTTCATCCAGCAGCCACCACCGGATCTGGCGCGGGCAGTGCTCTACACGTCTGCGTTGGGCCTTTACGCAGAGATCCATGATAAGGAGACGGTGTTGTGCAGTGAAACTCTCACTGGGTATGACTCTCCAGTTGGCTATTTTGCCGATGTGGTGCCTCCACTTGGAGGTAACATATCATCACATGGGAGGGACGGTACAACAGTGACCCACGTACAAACAATTAAGGAGGCTCAGAACCATTCTTACTTAAGACACCGTTGAAGCCGACTTACACATTTTACGCATTGTTGAGTGAAAGCAATTTAAATGCGCATCTGCGAATATGCCTGATACACTACAAAAACGGGACAGGGCCGCCAATATCTTAACTCTCCGAAATGCCTTATTTAAAATCTCAAAAGAAGACAAACTTTGGTCGAAAAATTTATGAATTATTCAAATTCCTGTTTAAGAATATACTCTGAATCGAGATTCATGTAATATAGAATATTGTGATACTAAAACCCATGTGATTTATGAACAATTTATTCTGCATACCCAGAAGGTATGCAGAATAAATTGTTCATAAATCATAGCCACTGACATGTAAGTTAGTTTAGTTGGAATTTAACATATGATTGTAAGTAAATGCAATGCAAATAGTATTTTAGACAATATTTTATTGAAGTAACAATACTTTATAACATACATACATATCATGCAAAATACACGGCAAATGATACGAAAATAGATTAAAAATAGTATTGGTTAAACAACTAATTTCAGACTTGAAATAGAGGAAACAAATAGTCAATCGTGGTTGTGGTCTGAACCTAACTTTGGTGGGTCTCTTAAAAATCAGATATCTCTCCAGTCGTGACAGATTGCAATCTCGTTGGACTGCAAGAGTGCATGCACTATAATATCTCACCCGCTGAAAGCTGGTCTGTGCTGAGATTGATCGTCATAATCGAAATTCGGCCTGGATTGCTGTTAAAAATACCTACAGTTAATAGAATATAGTCTACTGTAAACAGTATGGATCACAGCATACTGAAACGCAGTGCAAAAGCCGCACAACAAGGACACCGCTATTACAACACACGGGTGGACGCGGACAACTGTATTGTGCGAATAGAGATATAGTTCCAATAGCTATGATTTTTCGAATTACAACTTCGTTGTAAAATGTAGTCAAAAAATAAGATGAATTGCACTGAGAACATTATAATCATCGCAATATATTACGGTAATCCTATATTCCTTTTACAATTACTTGTACCAGCGTTACCAATACCTCAAACCAACAGTGACCTTATTATAAAAAAAACTAAAGATCATTGTGATTTGACAGATTTGTCAGTAGCAGCAATGCAACAAAGCAATCTTATTACAAGGAGTCTCAATCTTATTACTAGGATAAGTAAACTGCTTGAATAAAACGAAACACTTCCTATACTCTGTCTTATAAGAATTTATAATCTGGTTGTTAGAGATACAGCCAGTATTTGGATAATTCCAAACTCCTAATCTTAAAGAGTTTGGAATGATTCTTGAACCATCCATTAATGTTAACACGAATTACGTTATAACTTATTTAAGACTTTAAATAACTTAAAACACAACAAGGTGATTATTTAAAACAAGTTGAATAACAAAAAATGGAAGGTTATTTAGTCAATTCTATTGTTAAACCAAAGACATAACGTATTTGAACTTCAAACTACTTCCACTGGTTCTAAAATTAAACCACTGTCATCGATTTTTCAACAACAATAAATTCCAATCCATTCGCTCGTTCCATAGTGAATAGCTTGGATTGTGTCACATCACTAGTGTGTAGCGTAGCGGAAAGTGTGACATGTCAGTTTGGCCGGGCCATCGGGAGCGACGGTAAATTATTCAACAGTCACCCGTAATAAAGTTACTGTGTACGTTTTATTGGAACTCAATTGAACTGCTCAAACACGGTGGTTCATTGCAAATTAGTTTGTTTAAGACTAGTTTTTTTTTAAACAGGTAAAGTGACAAACACGCCTGGTGGAAAACGGTGTATGAGGTCTATGATGAAATGAGCGTTTTAACTGGTCCTAAAATAGTACTATTTATTATTTATCCTAATATAATAATTACTTGACATCATAACATTTACATTTTCCTATTATTGTAAAATGTTGTTCGTCTAATAGGGCCGGCCGTCGTTCGAACAGACAGGCCCGAGTTGGTACCGCAGTGATTCATGAGTGCCATTAGAGTGAGTGCCATGGATGCACGGGAAGATGGGACCTGCTGAGAAACAGTGGGTCTACGCCTGTGGGTGGGGGTGCGGTGAATGCTTATGTGAATCCCGTGCCTTAGGTGGAGGTGAATCACCGTTTAGCCTGTAAGAGGCATAGCCCTGCGTCATTTCCTAACATTCCCTAAAAAAAGGAAACTAATCCATCCTAAATGAAATGGCGAAGAAAACATCGATCCTTGAATTTTTATTTATTTATTAATATAGCCGTCATAACCATTCAATATAATACCAACCATACAATATAACCAGCCATCTAATATAATATAATAAGTAGAATTGTTGTTGTAAGGATAGTGAGAACGTTTATTTGTTTATATTTTGCACAAAGGCAGGTTTAATGCCTTAACATTCTCTACCAGTCAACCATGGGTGGTGAAGAGATTAGATGGATGCTTTGGTTGAAACGAAAACGATGAAAAAAATAGAGAATAACATTGTATATATCCATTAATACCGAAAAATATATACATTTATTTCAGACATAGTAACTCCTTCGAAATAAGCCTTTAAAGTTCATAACGATCAACATTAGTCTGTTTTTTGACATACGTCATAGTAATGTTATTACTCGTATGAAACGTAAGACGGTATTTTTAGTGCCTATAGGGACGGGCTGCGGATATCAAGACAATTTCTATTATGCAGAAAAAGAGTCATTAGTGCAATATTATGGCCTCTGCAGTTGCGATGGTCTAAGAGATCTGTTTTAAGATATAACATTACTATAGTAGAATAGAATAGTCTTTATTATGTATACCATATAAATTATAGACCATAAATATAAAATTTTTGCCAAAGGTGGCATAATGGGCGGTCTTATTGCTAAGAGCGATCTTTCACAGACAACCTTTACCTTACCAATGAACCTTATCAATGAATTAAAATATCGTACACTAAAATAAAGGTTAAAAAGAGGACCAATAATATCTCAATTAGGTACAAACTAAATAATTAGACTCATCTTTCGGGTATTGCTTTGAATGTTACAATAAAATTCTTATTCACATACTCCAATCGAATTAAATGAAATTAAAGTCTTATATTAATCCTACACTATTTAATCAAGCACGTTATAAGTTAGGGGATTACGTGGCTGACAACAATGCTTGGCTTAACGCTGGTACTCCACAGGGGCGAATAAACTAATTAGCATTCGGAAATATTCTTGGAACAGTTGAAAATATATACCGAACTAAAAGCTAGCGTTTACTGAGTACATCTTTCATTGACTTTAATGAGATTTTGTCATGCTCACTGTACCTAATGGCTCGCTGGTAGTTGTGGTGTGTGAAAATAGTTAAATTTAAAAGAGTCTCCGTGGAGTTACTTGCCCGTTCATTTCTATAAGCACCTACGCTTTGGAATGAGCTGCTTCACCTTTCTGATCCTTAAACAATTCAGATATACCTGCAATTGTTTCTTTTAAAATAAATGCTTTAAGTTTGATATTCAAATCTTCTGCTCCAAACTGAGTTTGACGTGCGCTCATGGTTTCCATCAACTATACCAAATATAAATACCGACTTATGTCGGAAACACCCGACATTTTCCGAGGTCATCCTTCAAATTGCCGGGCCGGAGACACTCTGGGAATTCCTAACAACATGCGAGGTCCCTAAAATTTTAATTACGCTGTATCCGACCATCCTTCCTGCCGCCAAGTTGGCATAGCGGTCTCTTTGAATGTTATTACTCGGTTCACTCCCAAAAGCCTTTAGAGAAACATTTGGGAGAATACAATTTCATTTTAATGTTTTTATGGAATGACCCTGGATAATAATATCGACGCCGCTCGATATTCATTTTGACATTCAAAACTAGATAACAATCTTTTCCTTTTTCTAAATTTTATTTTGGTTTTTAAAATTCGGAAAGCTGACGCCATAAAGGTGTTATAGAACATCGACATTTTCCACAGGAAATCCGTCAAAAACCGTAAATTAATAAGTTTTTGGAAACTTAAGCCTTGTAAGGTTGTGCATCTATTACCTCCAGTGCTGATGTATTTTGTTACACTTATTCATTTTCAGTATACCGTTTGTGCTAGAGATTTGTGGGCATTACTCGTGAGATTTCGCATAATTAGTACCGAATACCCCGTAGTGCAATTGTTGCTGTAAGACGCATTTTGCATAACATGATGTCAAAATTATTCATGGAGGAGTATTATGAAATATGAAATTTACAATTTCAATTTCTAGGGAAAACCAGATATTATTGGTTTAATAACGATATCCATATTTATTTAGGAAATAAGCGTGATGATTATTATCTCCGTCTGAGCTTATTATTCTAAATCAAAACAAAATAATTACTGTTGATTTTTTCGATTGGATTTAATTTATGGAGTGCTTAACCTTATGTATTGTATTGTATAACAATCTCATAATTTCATTCAATTATTTTTAAGGATGGAATACATCTGTGACGTTATTTAACGAACATGATTACAATGACATCCTATTTTCTTTCATTGCTCGGTCGATATTGGATGATAATTACGCCATTGCTCATAGCGAGCAATGTGTTCACGCATTCGGAAAATCACCCCATTGCTTACGTCAGAAATGATAAACGCAGTATTAATCCGTGTAAGCGTGACCTCCTTTGTGAATTTATTGCTTCTACCCTGTCAGTACATGTAATGCGCCTTTGTTCAGTATGCATTGTATTTTATTGCAAAATTATTTGCATCATTAATTTGATTTATTTGCTTGCTTGGCATTGGTAAGTAACCGAAGCTGAGGCGAGTAGCCTTACAGAAGAGATTAATAAAGTATGAGTTAAAATTTAAAAAACCTAGCTAAGTTTGTTCTAACATGTTATGTTTAGCTCAAAGACGCTGTCACTGCTGGGCATACGCCTCAAGCCTTCAAATGATTCTGGACTTCCCAAACCCAGTGGCCCCCTTCGGCGGAATACTCTCAGCTAAATGACCGCCAATTACAATAGAATATACTTTTAGAGACGTATTTAGTTCGCAACATCCATAGGTACTTATAATACGAGGCGTGCCAACTCAACCACGTAATACGTATATCGAAGCGTAATTAGGTGTCAATAGTAATAATGCATAAATTTCCACATTTAAATCATAATACTGCAGCTACCAGTTGCGCCAACACTATAAAGCTAACGGTAGCATTAGCTTGTACGACTGTTAGCATTTAGTATCCTGCTGCGAACTGAATGGTTTTATCAACATATGTGAAGCGGCTTTGTTGACTCTAAATTAGATATATGTGTAGATACAATTATGTATATTGAAGTAATGTTGTTACGGTCTCTGCGCTAAGAAGCCCGGGAAATTCAAATATTCTTCTTACCTTTTCCATTTCTATCGAAATAACTGTCTCGGAATATCAATCAATAAGATAATATGAACTTAGAGGAATGTGTCGATGATATTAATATTGTAAATGCATGCTTATTATGAAATTTACTTTAATGTAACAACATTTTATGCGAAACATGATGAAGTGATAAAGTAATAATTCTTTAGAAATTTCTAAATATTGCATCAAACTATGTAGCTACAATGAATGGATACTAAGGCGGACCTTAAACATACCTAAAACGCCAGCCTCTACAATCTTGCTGATTGGTAATCATTTTTAGGATAGTAGTTATTCATTATTCGTGTAAGTTGAAAAGTTTTATAAATTCTATATAAGACTGTGTGGAGACATGAGAAACCGGTTAAATTTCACTTATTCTCCATGGAAAAGGGAGAATCCGCTGACCATACTGGTATTGTCTGGTGGGCATTTGCTCCAACGGTTGATGTCGTGAACTTGTATGCGTGCTAGTTGCATAGTAAAATCTGCTTGCAAGATGCAGGATTTGGGTGACGCAAGTATGAGGCGTTGTTCGCATGTAGCGTTGTAAATACTGCTACAACTGTAAATGATTACATGTTTATAACATAAGCTCAATACTTTTACTTACTCTTATCATCATATCAGAAATTACATTCGAGAGAAATAGTAAACAAGACTCGATCTTCAAAATAACCATCATCATTGTCATCATTTCAATCGTAAGATGTCCACTGCTAACACAAGCCTTCGCCAAGCACCTCGACGTCGAGTGGTTCTATGAATTCCATATACAGTGGATTCCTTCGGCATCTACATGCTGCTACGGCTGCCCACTTTGCCCTCACTCCGCCTCACTTCTACGTGTTCCTGTACACGGTCGCCACTCCAGAACCTTTCTGCCCCAACGGCCATCTATTCAACAAGGCGAGCAATGTGACCTCAGTGCCTGTATTATATTTCAAAATTATTGTGAATAAGTTTTTCAGTAGTCTTCACTTTAAAAAGTTTTTATCAATGCAAATAGTTCTTCGGAGTTTTCTTTATCCATAGGAGCTCTAGTAAAACTGAATACTTTCTTCGTTTTTTTTTACTTGCTCTGTTTCGTATTATCCGGCTTTAGCTACGGAACTTTACATAAACTTCCTAACTGTGGTTTTCTTTTGCTGGGATGTCTAAAAATTAATTTTCCGTCTTAATTATTTTAGAGCTACAAAACTAAGAATTTTTTTGTCCAAAAAACTATTTAAATTACCTACATAAAATTGCTCATTCCAGCCGACTTATTTCTTTGTTTGTTCTTTAATGAAAATACTGCCATTGTGAAACTCCGCAGAAGTCTTTTGTTACATAATTACACTACATTTATAACACAACAATCGGCGAGTGATATCGCCAAACACGTAGTCAAATGCTGAGCAGTGTCCATGATTGTCATCAACAAGAGACAAAGTTGGTTGGTAGACATGTGAGTCAAGGAAAACAGTAAGGGTCATTACACTCAGGCGAGAGTCGTCAACAATATGCTACTCGTACCAACGTATCAACGGCAGCTGCTGCAAGCATGTGTTCCATTTGAAAGCTTTAATTACAGATAGACGAAAGGTTACATCGTGATTTCACAAATTAAAAAAAAAGCTTTCAGCTAATCTACTTTATGTCCTTATAAGCGTTTCACAATAAGAACTTGAATAAGTACCAAAAAATTACTAAACCGTATTCGATTATTTCAAACCGTAGAGAAAACCGAGCTTGGTAACCCAAGGACACATATCATGGATTTAGTCAATCTAAGATTAAAATTAAAGACAAAAGTTCGTGCTAGGCCACCAATTAAACAGTCCCTGGTAAACTGTCACGCAACACGGATATCCGTGACAATGCCTTTGTTGTTCCGATTGCTTAATTAATTTATGTCCATGAATTTTATTCGTAGTTTGCTGAATGTACTAATTAAGGCAGCTCTGACGGTTCTATGGCTTTGATAAGTTAATTGTTCCCGTAAAGTGGCGTTGTTTGATTTTTCGGTATATCGTGGGAAAGGATTATTTGATAGTCATGGAATATTGGGGATGTACTATACCTATGTGTAACAAAATCAACACACGAACTGAAAGTTAAATATTTTTAAATTTCATATTTTGCCTTATTGCCTGCCGATTGAGCCAACGTAAATTAAATTTAAATTAATGACAATAAAACTCAAACTTTTATACTGCGTACATCGAGGAACTGGGACTATTTGCGGCGGTGTTTCCGCCTGCTTCAAGGCTAGAGTGAATAGGCTCTTAATAAACTAGCGCGCTTTACCATCAACGGTTGCATCACTGCTTACCATCAGGAGGGATTGCGGTCAAGCAAAAAGTTTGGTAATTAAAATAAACCGTCATTTAAACACTATAATTAATATAAACTAATTTGACGATACGGTTGGTGACTAAGCGATTGATTCCTGCACTGTGTGTCGCGGGTTTGATTCCCGCACGTAACAAATATTTGTATGATCTACAAGTAATCCGAGTCAGGCTGTTTGTTTAAATGACTTTAAATGTTTGTAAACGCACCCACGACACAGGAGTAATTCCCAGTGTGGGGCAACGTTCTTTTAAAACAATACTGAGAATCAGCACTATTTGAACGGCAAAATTACAAAAGACCTCAAAAAGCGCCCTTCCTTCGCCACTTTCTAGTACTTTCGCTTCCGCTAGGTTCAACAAGACTTTCTTCTTCTTCTTCAGCCTATAAAAGTCCACTGCTGGACAAAGGCCTCCCCCAAGGCTTTCCACCATGACCGGTCTTGTGCTGCCCGCATTCATCGGCCCGTGACCTTCATCAGGTCATCGATCCACCTTGTTGGGGGCCTCCTTATACTTCGTCTTCAGTGACGTGACCGCCACTCTAAAACCTTACTGCCCCATCGGCCATCGGTTCTACGAGCAATGTGCTTCACTCAAGTTTACTGCCACTTAAGTTTAGCTCGAAGAGCTATGTTGGCGACTTTAGTTCTTCTGATTTTCTTAGCACTATTACTTTTTATATACCCGCATAAGTTTGATTCCATGGGAATATCGAATAAAACGTATCCTCTATGGTAATGGTAACGTATCCTGGTAATAGGACGGGCGATAGAAATGCAGGCGTTTTGGGGGAACTCTCTTATGTAATTTGAATAAGTGACTTTTAATTTTGATTTTATAAACCATATGTGTAAATTTTCATCCGAATCCATCCAGCCGTTTGAGCGTGACGCAGAAACTGAGATACTAACACACAACACACGCACTCACAAACTTTCACCAATACAATATTAGAGTGTCATATACAAATGTTTGTCATGTGATACCTTTAATATCATGGCCTAAAGTGAAGATCGATTGCTGAATAAACCAGGATCAAGTTAAGTGAAATGTCTTGTATAGTAAATATTTATTCCTTTTGGAAGAAAATCATAAAAACAAATGGCAGCAGGCTCAAAGCTAAAGTAGTAACAAATACGAAAGCACATGAAAAAGTTTCCATTCTAATTCAAGCTACAGCACACCAGAAACAACTCTAAAACTTGACATTCAGGACCTAAAACAAGCACATAACACAAAGGTCTTTTCTCTGCCAACATATTATCTGATCGGAACAAGTATTTGCCAAGACTACAGCCTCGTAAAAGTCACGCGTGTTTACAGTACCGTTAACAAGGCCAATAAAAGCGTCTGGCAAGGTATGGGGGACTTGGGGGACCTTTGGCAACATTGCCACAACTGGCACGAACGTCACAGTCGCATCTAGCACTTGTTGCATTGCCAGCGATGCCAAATATCCTCATGTCATAGAAATCTATACTAATATACAATATGTAAAGAAAACCCTGTCCGACTCGTAAGGATAATAAAGGTTAGGTAAACACATGACCAAATATAATATAGAATTTTACGTAATCATCATAGAAACAATACTAATGAATTTTGAAATACTTAATCTTTTTTTCTCGCGAATTAGTTCCAACTTCCTCGAAATTTGATAATTTTTAAAAAAGTGACAACACCGGTATTATTATGAGCGAATAGCAATGCAACCACGTGCCACGTGCTCTGCCCCCCGCCGCCCGCGGAAAGGATGTTTACCGCAAATGTATTAAGTTACCTCTTTTTGAGAAATAATATTTATTTTTTTACAATACCTTCACGGATTGGACAGGGTATAAAGCGATACTAATATATAAGAGTTTGCTTGTTTGTTTGAACGCGCTAATCTCAGGAACTACTGGTCCGTTTGATAAATTCTTTTTGTATTGTATAGCCTATTAATCCAGGAAGCTTTAAAGGCTACCAGTAGGAGTGGAGCATAACAAAAATTTAAAATATATGCTGTATATGATCTAGAAGTGTAATAATGTATCTATAGAAATTGACTCTTTTGGGGTTTAAATAAAATGTTCAAATAACTAACACCACGCGAACGAAGTCGAGAGCGGCGGCTTGTTGTACATAAATTTCAGAAATTATCAGGCAACAATTTTGAGTCTAAGCTTTCCCTTTTATATTTATATTCCCTTGCCTGTCGTTTTGTGCGTAAGGTTCGAAGGGAACGTATCGGTACCCTCTTGGGTGTAGAGGTGTGATATTCCTTAATCAATAATCACTTTTCTGAACCATCTATTTGAAAATGTTAAATGTATAAATCTCTAGAGGTTGGCATCAATCATTCACAGGTAATCCTGAGGCAATACCTAATGGTATTGGAATTAAAATAAACAATAAAAATATGATGCCGGTTAAATAAAATTATTTGGTCAGCAGTTACCGATCAACATTCATATTCAAAACTCGTCTTCAGAGTCAGGTACACCTTGTGTTGTCAGTCTCAGGCCCGTTGGTATTATAATCTTAGCATTATATATTTTTTTTTGCTGTAATACCAGTTAACGCATTTTTCTTTCTTTATTTCTTAAACATTTACCTTTCTACCTTTTAGTAATAATAGGGTTATTGATACACTCAAAAAGAAAGCTTACAAAATGCATGCTAACAACTTCCTCATACTCAAAATACCAACATCGAGTTATTATGGACTCATCCTGACTCAAGTTTCGTTCAGAAAGTCTTTTTAACAAGTATTTTTCTAAAGCAGATGCGATGCTTAATTTGGCTATCCAGAGCCTCACAGATGTAAGTAGTTCCTAATTTAATACGGGCTTTATCGATTCGAGTTCGCCAAGAATCCCCAAATTCTTATTTAAAGCTTAGACTAGCAAGACCAGGCTGTCTTAATTTGTGAAATGAAGGATGTTCCCATTTCTTCGAGAAGGTTGAATTTTTCAGACTTTCGATTATAAATAAAATATTTTTAGTTTCCACAAATAAACGGTAATAGGGTAGTTGACTAAAAACACTAATTAGTCCGTCAGTCAGATTTCCAAAAAATACTAGTGTGACGTTATTGCACGCTACACTTTTTAGCGAGCAGTGATGTCACCAGCCACCACTCCTGATCTTTGATGCCTTTTATATTTGTCAAATTTTATTTATTTGATAAAAGAAACTATACGTATTAAATATTTTTCTATAATCTGAATGACGAACTAAATAGAATATTTTTTTTTACCCAGGAAACATCCCCATTGGTCTATTATACTGAAAATGAAACAAATAGGAGTAGAGATTTGGTGAACAGTATAATAAACCCTAATAAATGAAAATAAAACAGCCAATTGTAATATTTTTCAATTGCCAATTGAGTTGTAATGTGGGCAATTAACTGTTTTTGTTGGTTTTGGTCAAAGTATGGTCATACTATCGAACTTTTGACCAAAACCTTAAAACCAGTCTTCCAAATGAGTATCGTATTTCTCTATAACTAGGTTTTGGAGGTTAGATAGACAGTTGATCCCTGGATAAACACTGGTATACAGTTGCATCTAACGTAAAACTAGAAGCCAACCCTAAAATAGTTGGGAAAAAGTTAAGCAGATGGTAATGATAATCATCTGCATATAGATGTAGCGTAAGCTTGCTGTAACAGTAGGTCCAACAGCAGTGTGATTTCTGTAACTATCTTACCGAATAACTTAGTGATACAAGCATGGAGTGGAGTTGTCATTTCAACTAATGATTGGGAATGACTCTATTGAGAACTCACTCTAAGCTCACTTTACCTAACATTTCACACTAAGAGATTCACAGAACCGATCGGTAGTAGACCAAGACAGATATAATCAACTACTAATTTTGGCTAAACTTCGATATTTTTCGTAGTCCAAAACAGTGAGAGTCTACTTATTACTTACTAGAAAGACTTTAGAAACACCCGCCTAAACGTATAAATTGTACTAAACCACAAGGGTCGCTCTGTAGATAAGGCTTTCCTGCTTACGAGACTAATTGAATCGTTCAACTTTCTCGGAAAATACAGCAACAAACAACGTTAGCTTTAAATTCGAAGAATCAAATTCTAATTTTGATAATACCTAGTTGATTCTAGCTTAAATTTATTTAAAGTTCGCACGTTGCGTAATTTCTTTATCTTAAGTCCGGTTAGGCAGTTTCATCACTTAGTCAAATTATATATTCAGGTAACTTAAATTTCAAAAATTTTATAAATCAAACGAACTGATGAAAAAGGACACTTATAATTCCTACAAATATTTTACTTATAAACGAAAAGCATTTCCAACACTATCCCTCCAAAATGGGTGAAGACATTTTATAAATTGTTATGTTAAATGACCCCGTAAGTCGTCTAGCCCACAGGGGTGTAATAAAACGAGATAAGCTCAAATATTGAGTAATCACGAGCTTTTATGAGATTTTAACACGCAATATTGAGGTATGAAGGTATGAAGATTGTTTTTAATAATATATTGACTAGGTATAAATATTTTAGTTTACGTTCATATTATATTAGTATGATTTAAGATAGTTCATGCTAGGGTACATATAAAATGTACAATAATATAATTAGTAAATCATAATTACTAAACTGTCGTAAAGGTTCTCTAAAAGTTCACATTGTAAAGAATTCCAGACTAGAATGAAATAGAATAGAATTACGTATCTTTAGTTTCTCTAGACTAGTGCTACTGAATGCGGAAAATCAATAACTAAAAATTGTAAAATAAAATAACTTTAAATTTGATTTAGCTTTCAAAATTAATTTTAAATAAATTCTCAAAGAGGTTATTCCAATAAAAGTAGCTATCATTACAAATGACTAATAGAATATCTATACCAGTTCGCCGACTAAATCCACCTGTGACCTAATAAACGCTGGAAAATCCCGGGTTTTCAAAAGCTCCGAAGGCCAGGCATCTGTCAGTCCACTTAATTCATGGTTTAAGGTTGCGATGAGCTCAAAATTTTTTCTACAGGTTAACTTTAAGTATAAGTACGGAGCTTAGATAAGTTATAATCTGATTGGACGGTGGATTGGTATAATAGCAGGATTTTCTGACGTCATTTAGGCTGGTGGAATACTAGGAAAAGCGGTTTCCTGTAAGGGTTGACTTGAAAGCTACAAAAGTATATTTAGGATGAAAAATCCATTTCAAATAATTTAAGCAAATAATTTTTGAGAAAATAATCTCGAAAAGTCTGCCTGTTAAAGTGAAACAACATTATAGGGTACTATCTTCAATCATAAAAAAAGCTTTTACAAAGATTGTCGTTTTCCGGGTCTCACAACAACAATCGATCAGGCCAAATCACTGTCGAATTCGGTGATACCGACAGCTACTTAATTGAGGAAAATTTTGTCTGCTAATTACGAAGAACAGTGATGCTTTTCAGAGCTGCTTTTGACTGTAAATAATTAATCAAAATCGGACTCATCGCTGACCGTAGTATAAATGTTCGGCATTTACGAATACACAAAATACATGTTGCTATTGAACACGGGTCTAAGTTTTTATATACCAGAAAGTTCTTACCGTAATTTGAAACGTTCAAAATCTAGTCTCAATTTCTATTCTATTCTATTTTTATTTATGGCAAGTGGAGCCGATGTCGACTATTCTGCCAATGTCAAGCTTAGCGACAAACAAATGTCAAAATATAGGAAAACGAGAAGTATTTTTTGACATTTTGAAACTAAGATCAGACTGCGAATGTACTTAGAATTACCTCTCTGTTTAAAGTTGGATGAATGAGGTTTATTTTTCTTTTAATCACAGTATATTTTACTAAAGTAGCAAGTAAGTGGCAGTGGGCAGGGCACATAGCTCATAAAACAGACTTGGCATATAAAGGTCTTCCACTAGATGGACCGTTGAAGGCTGTAGATATCCGTTTGTGCTAGAAGCTCAAAAGCGTTCACTGAAACAATTATATGATGCTGATATTTAAGTACGGCTGATTACGCTTTTATATGAATGCCTTTTTTATTTACCGTATGTAAATAAAAAAAGTATTTATCAGATGATTCTTTAAATGTTGCGGTTATGACATTAATGTAACTTAGATAGTTATGTTTTTGAAACATTTTTATGATTGATCGCGAATATTTACTGTACAGCGGGTGTATTGTGTTGTATTATAGCTGTTGTATAGTATTGTTAATAATGTACATACAAACTCCTAAAGGCTATACAGAAAATAGCTATTCTTTGACATAGCACTTACAAAAATAACAAAGAGTATAATCTTCAGCTAAATACCATACAAAGCACATTGTTTTCACTAAAACAAACGCAGCCAGCCACGTCAACGTTTCGCTGGCAAAAACAATTACGTTCACAATCAGTCGCTAACTTTACGCGCGTTTGAACACGACCTAATTCTTTAATTATTACGTAATTACATTTTAAGCGTGTAAACAATAAATGAAGTTGAGTGTCTTTTATTTTTTGAGTGTAGAGGATTTAAAAGTCATGTTTTTAAGGTTTTGAGCCAATGGGATAACGTTCTTTTTTAACTCGCCCTAGTTAAAAGTTTAAAATTCAAATCAAATTTACTGAATTATTCTTTTTAAGGCTAAAGGCTGATTTAGACGGAGCAATTTAATTGCCTATGGCATACAATAAAATTGATGCAACAAATGGCTTGTATCGTCTAAATGATGTTTAGACCATGCAACTTTTATTGTTGCTTCTACTTAATTGAAGCCATAGGCAATTAAATTGTACGTTTCATTTAACAGACTATTTTTTTTAGAATTTTTGTAGTAGGTATTATTTGGACTAATAAATTATTTTCTCGTCTAAAGCTACTTACCTACTGAGGATTTACGGATATAGATAGACAAATAGAAACATAGAGACAGTTGCAGTGAGGTGGTACATTGCTTTTTCGTTACATCTAATATATAAATTTCTATTTTCTATTTTTCCTCCGAAACGGCTTTCCCGATTCTCATGAAATTTTGTGTGCATATTGGGTAGGTCTGAGAATCGGACAACATCTATTTTTATCTCCCTAAATGTTAAGGGAAATTCACCCCTATATTTTTGTAATATAGATCTATATCGTCCTTTACAGCACATGATTTAAATAAATACTTTCGAAGATATTACAAATTTAAAAATTTTGAGGCGTCGCATTTGCGGCGCTACCAGCCGTTTGGATGGCGGGCCACTATGTTTTTTATACAACGTTAACAGTTTTTTTGTAATGTATTTAGTATCAGCATTGTACCCATGCGAAGCCGGGCGGGTCGCTAGTAACTTCTGAATTTCTGACAGTTTTCTCCTCCCAGAAGTCGCTCTAAACTCTTTCGTTACAACACGTAAATATAAAAAAAATACGTCCTTTATATTCGCAGGAAAATCACATTCATTTTAATGTATAGTAAGGATCTACATAAAAAATATTTATGGCAGATATGGGACAATGACCCAAGTATAGTGAAAGCTGTTATGCTAAGACATAAAAATCATGTCAACATACTAGGCCAGATATTCTGGCGAATCTCCAAGAATTGGAAAGAAGTGTGGCTTTTTCTAGTACCTAACTCTATTACACCATTAAGAAAGTGCTGAATTTCCATATTTCTGTGTTCAGGCCGTCCTGTGATATTTGCCGATTTCTAGGATTTCATTTTTTCGGCAAATATAGCCGGGTTTTCATATTAAGTTAACACCAGACAAGGGTAGCGTGTATTATTGTATCTGGGTGGGACAATTTGGAGACTGAAACTCATAAATGACGTTATGCGATTACAAATGGTTTTATTTATTCTTAGATAGCTCCAGTAGATTTGAGTGAAAAAGTCTTTATCTTTGGATGAATAGAATCAATCCACGCTTTTCTCCCTTCTTAAATCACCCACTCCTCCTTCTTATCTTGTAACTCACTTCCAATATTTATGTTCCTCTCACACTAAGAATCTGCGCTCTTCTAACAATCTCCTCTTACTCTGTCCTTCGCATACGTCTGACTTTGTTCATTCTTCATTTCATATTCAATCCATTCTTCTGTGGAATGCGCTTCCTCTCGATATCAGGATGGCCGCCAGTCGGTTTGCATTTAAGCGGAAATTGCAGAGTTATTTTCGCAACAATTAGGTTAGAGTTGTTGCTACACCTCTCTCCCAAATTTTTGTTATGTATGTATATATTATAAGTATATATTTTGGTAATAGTATGTATATATATTTAGCTTATTTAAGTATTTTTTTTAATAGTATTAAGAGGTTTTTTTTATCTTTCTTTACATTTTTTTTTTTTTGCAAACGAAAGCACCTACCATCTTATCTCTTCACCACCTATGGTTGACTGGTAGAGAATGCCTAAGGCATTAAGTCCGCCTCTGTACATTTCATGTGCGAAAGATTAAATAAATAAATAAATAAATAAATAAATAAATAAATAAATAAATCAATGAAGTAGCTCCGACAGTTTACCACTTTTTGACGTTAACATTTTTAAACAGACAAGGACGTACTTTTAGCTACTCTACAATATGTAACAAAAACCCTGTTGTTCAACCTACGTTTTAAGGATCGGCAATTTATAAAAATTTTTCAACAAAAATAATTAAAATAAATGTTTAATTATTAATATTTATAATCTGTAACTGATTTCTTAGCTCGGCAATTCTGCATGAAGAAACTAGACATAAGAAGAACGTTCCCGCTAATTTATTTAACTTATAAAATCAGATATTCTTAAAAAGAATTCGAATTTGTCGGTTTTAATATGATTGTGACCCCTCGACTAGACAATGATTACTGTTTTCTAATTATGACTTCATTAATGATGTGCTTGTAGGTAAAATCATATGTCCCTGAAAGGAACAACAGGGTTTTTGTTACATAGTGTATATTATAATGAAGTGACTTCGAAACCAGTCCCGATTCCCAAAATTCGATATAAACCAAGATAATCCAAAAAATCACTAGTAATGCTGCGAAATCATCACTATTCAATCTGTATACTGAATTCAATTTCATGCAAGCCGTGGTTATATGATTCGTGCTGTTTTTAAATACGACCGACCCATATTCTCGTACGTTGCGACCACATTGCATTTAAATATGCCCGTGATTATATCACCACTTCATACACGCTGTGCATATTGCATTCATTATATGAAAATTACATTTATGAAACAACAAACGGTGTTATGACTATTAATATTCTTTGAAAACAAATGGATTGGTCCACGTTTACATTCTTTTTTATGTTTTAATATCACAATTGATAGTATTTGTTCTATAATATGGTCATAACTATAGGTCGGAATAGGTAAAGTGTCATAAATAGTCACAGAAAGAATTACGTGGATAAGCCATTTTCCCGGAATGTAATTCCGGATCCAAGTAAATATTATGAATGTTGGTAGTGACATTATTACAACTCAATTCATTTAAAGGAAGGTAACAAAATAAACTAATTTATTATTTATTTGTTGAAAAATAAAAACAATCAAATTCCGATCGAAGCGTTAATACATTTCAATATTTTATTTTTAGCCTCTAATGAAGGGTATGGCCAAAATCAAACTGTTTTACGACTTATACTTGTACTTTTATACATATTTTTTTTAACAATTAACCAATTCCGTTTATCCGGAGGTATGTCCATATTAATATATACGTTTCCGATCAATGACTTTAATTCACTCTACCTATTCCGACATATGGTCATAACAGACATCCTATTTTCATATCATTGTTTTTTAATCGAAAGGTATTTGGGCATGTATGATTTATGAAACTTTAGATATACTCGTATATACCTTTACCAGCAAAAATAATATTAAGGCGAATCGAGAAAAATAATCTGAACGAAAATATATTTGTTCATAAGCTAGCACCCATACAACTTTATCCAGTGTACTTTATTATGTCTGTTTACTTCCACTCATTTACTTTTGAGAGAGAGAAATGTTTGTTTGTTTATGTACTTTCTCGTATATAAAGCTTTATTTACATGTTCATTTCGAGCGAGTGCTTGTGACATTGTTGAGTGAAAAGCTACGGGACAGGCATCCTCAAAATTTGCAATGTAAGCTCTTATACTGTACCTAGAACATGAGAAATGAGTAATTCCTACTTTGCACTTCCATTCAGTCTGCAGGTATCTAAATGGAAATTAAATTTAGAATTTCTTGTAGCAAGAGTTTTATATGAAATTTTTAAAAAAATAATTACACATCATACTTTCATCTATTCTAGCGAGCTGATGAGTGAAATCTACAGAATATCTGAGGTTTAACTTATTCAAAATATCAAAAGATCTGCTAAGTGTTTCATTGTTTTCAGTAAGCCTCGACCAATAATAACGGTCATGGATCATACATGCCCAAATACCTTTCAATTAAAAGGCAATGATATGAAAATAGGATGTATGTAAAAAGTATGTTCTCATTATAATGTTTTCAATCAAAGCACCTGCTACTAATCTCTTCACCACCTATGGTTGACTGGTAGAGAACTCCTAAAGCATTAAGTCCGCCATTGTAATTTATGTGCAAAAGAATAAATAAATAATATATGGACAAATATATCGGAAATTGTCCACGTCGTCTAGAATTATCTGTTCATATACCAATTTTTTTCATAGAGAGTCTAACGATAGCTTTTGGCATTACTTCAAAAATTATCGACATAACCCTTTTCTACGCTGTAATATATCTCGTTGAGTGGCCACTATAGGCAGGCATATGTAGGATCAAGTGGAGAGGCCGATAGTACGGGCTCTCCCGATCATCCCAAAGGTTTATTGTAGGAATTTTTATATTGGATACGTCTAAGTAGGCATTTATCTATTTTGTTGTAGCTTTTCAGTTATATTGTGCGATGTCCGGGAGATTGTTGCTCTTTAATATTGTTACGAAATATATATTACTAGCTTTCCGCCCGCGGCTTCGCTCGCGTGGAGATCGGTTATATCGCGCTTTTAGATTTCCCTCGTGAATATAATTTTTTTCCGGGATAAAAAAGTACCCTATTATTTAATACGGACTTCTAACTTTACGTCTGCAAAATTTCAAAACAATCGGCTTAGTAGTTACGGCGTGAAAGCGGAACAAACAAACTTACTTTCCGATTTATAATATTAGGATATTTCGCGTACACATACAAATATTCCAGTAATCTCCCTTGGGAACTTGATGTTTGAAAAGTAGCTTATGTTACTCTCCTTCTTTTCAACTAACTGTATGCCAAAAATCAGATCGATTGATTGCTTAGCTACGGCGTGAAGGAAGGACAAACAAACAAACAAACACACTTTCACATTTATAATATTAGTATGGATTGACTATTGAAGAGGTAATAAGTTTATTATATTCAAAGTAAGATAATATATTATCATTGTGTTGAATTTATGCTACACAATGCACTATTTAAAAGACAGTTAATGTCATATCGTCAAGTCATGGTGGCCTAGTGGTTAAAATACCAGCCTCTCAAGTACCAATGTAACTTTTCTAAAGTTATATGTACTTTCTAAGTATATCTTGGACACCAATGACTGAAGGTGAAGGAAAACATCTTGAGGAAACCTGTACATTAAGTCTGAAATCGCCAACCCGCATTGAGAAAGCGTGTTGATTCCGCTCAATCATTCTCTGTATGAGAGGAGACCTGTGCCCAGCAGTGGGACGTTAAAAAGGTTGATAATGAATGTCATATCGTGAGTGTCACCTTTATCATGAAAAAATTTTGAGGTCGGGGTTTTATTATTCTTTGAAATCATATCATAGTACTATTTTATAACAATACTAAATCTTCTTTTTGTCGTTCTTATTGCAAGGTTCATGTCGTTATTGTTAACTCTTGCATTACAGCATAGTTAGTATATATACAATGTACCAGAAAATGTCGTTGTTAACCCAACTCAAACATCAGTTTGAAAATAAATTATGTCATTGGATAATTCCTCCAAACAGAGAAACTCCAAGTTGGATGGGTTATTCAGGGGTCCGTTGGCTTTCTCATCAATTATGGATGATATTACTGTTGCTGGCATAGCTTATCTACTGATTTTCAATCAAGGACATGAATATTAGAGACGTAAGTTACACAAGTTCTAACGTCCGTTTTTTTGATAGGTAGTTAAACTGAACCAATTGTCAGAAATAGAAACTAGTACCTTTTTTATAAAAATGGGTAGGTGTTTTTGACCAATATTTAGTATATCAAATTGAAGATGTCATAGAAGGTTAGTTTTTTAAAGTAATCGTTAATTATTTGAATTTTAGCTATGATATTATAGCCTTTTTTTAATTTAACTTTTTATTAGTATTTTTAAATAACTGATTAAGTCAAAACATCGTTTATAATGAGGTTCCAAGTAAAGGTGCTTAATGCAAACGTTCATTCATGGGACTATTGAAATTTTACAAGAAAAAAAGAGAGAGAGAGAGAATATAATTAATAATAATAAACTTTAATGCTCAAAAGATTACAGAGATTTTCGTTTCATGTCAAGGCATTGCGCAGATAATCGTCCTGGGTTGAGAAATCCACAGCCCTTTCCATAGATTAAACCAAGGACAGAAATTAATAAAATACCAAGTGTACGAAAAGTGCACACATTATTTCGTCAATGGCAATGCTCCATTCCATGTATTACATAGAAATATACGCCTTTTAATTTGTTCACAAAATAAGATTTCCTGTAAAAGAATCAGATAATGAGGGTACGTACGGAGTTGTATCCGGGTTTAAGGAAGGCCTTGACCCAGAATTCGGCCGGGCGAAGGGACGGTTATGATGAGTCTATAGAAAAATGTTCGATGCTTTGGCAAAGGGAGTAAGATGAATTATTTCGACAACTTTTTGCAGGATAATCCGATTACTTTCTTTTTTTACTGGTTTTATCGGGGTTTTAATAGAGTTGTTGATAGGTTCGGTTCATGTTCAGTCGAATAAAAAAATGCCATAAGCAGTAGTTTTATCATCTGTTACTTTTTAAATAAAAACAGACTCACTTCGTTAAACCTTCATGCTACGTGGAGCGACGATATTATTGGGTTCTTTGGACAAGATAATCCCAGGATTCAGTTATATAACGTTCAGTTACAGATGCTGTTGTCCTACAGTGAGCTGTTATAAGCTGATATAAAGTAGTGTATGAAACTGTACATAATTATGTATTACACACTCGTGCATATTATCCCTCATTATGTAACAGTTTCATAAATCTTTACTACTAAATACTATTGTAAATTAATTGATTTCAGGCATTGTATAAAACACAGCCATACTGTGGAATGTATGTGTATCATACATTTCACAAATAGGGATATACCTACTCAAAGAAGTGTTAAGCGCTCTACACACCAAAGCCGTCGACCCGCTGACACACCCCGGCGGCTTATGTTGTAAGAAACATGTCGGCAACCTTCGCCCGCACGTGGCGCGGCCGCAGCTGTAGTGACGTGCTAGTATTTAAACAGCCAAATAAGTTTCTGATGTCGAGCCGCCGACATATCGCCGGTAAAATGTTGCCGACATATGCTGCCAGCTTTGGTGAGAGCGCTATAACGTAACACATTTCCTTAACTCCTGTAATTTTAGACCGCATCGATAACGTTTAAGCATAGTCAACACTAATGTCAGTTCATATACCCTGATACCGGCATTATATAGTGTGTATAAACTTTAATACGACACTAAGTACTAAACGTTGGTACCTATCTCTTAAGTAACCTATTTTGCTAGAGATATCTAGCGCACACGGCGTCACAAATAGTTATTGTGATACCTTTAGTATGTACATTATTATTTAGCTGTTAGTGAGTGTGTAGTAAGGTTGGATCCGGGTCTGGCTGTTTGTGTATGTGACTTTATATGTTAGTAAACCCAATTTAAAAACAAAATGGCTGTTCTTCGGCATCTCATGTTTTTCTTAGTATTATACTATCATATGCATTTAGTAGCTGGTTGTTATTTTCACATTACATAGACACGTCAATTATTTTCGATGATATGCATTGATAATATGGCTGACAGAAAAATCAAACTTTGGTACTTCCAACATAGATTCAGGATTCTGAAAACTATAGCTGATAAATGGGATACCAATGTGGATTAGTAATGAATAATTGTTTTCTGGTAGTTGTAAGTACTAACACTAGTTTCTAAGTCGTGCGTATACTAATTAAATTAACTACACAAATAGTAAAAGATTTTGATTTGATAAATCGTCAACTGAATATAAATAAAAATTAAATACTGTAGGAAAGTGATTTTGACGCGTCGTCTTCAACTCTTTTGTCAGAGCACTAATAGGGTCAGATTTCCAAAAAATACTAGACACGTATTTTTTCTTGTTTCATATAAACAAAAAATGAAGACGTCAGACTGCGTTGAAAACTCGTGTGACATCACTGAATGCTACACTTTTAAGCGAGCAGTGACGTCACCAGCCACCACTCCTGATCTTTGATGCCTTTTATATTTGTCATTTTTCATTGATTTGATAAAACAAAATATACGTATCCAATTTTTCTATAATTTGAATGACGGACTAAATAGAATCACATTTGTTATTCCCAGGAAACATCCCTATTCTGTAAAAACCGTCTTATTTCCAAACACTTATTAGCTTTTTGCCGGCGTTGACGTGAACGCGAATGTATTACTAACAGGGTAATTACCTATCACACTATCAGTAGCAATGTGTTTCATTTTGACAGTTCAACAATATTTATTGCGTGATTTACGTTACTAAGCAGACACATAACATATAGCGTTACCTTGGTTTGGTGCTTCAAAATGATTTAAATCGACAGTAGGTTCTGTATTACGTAATTTGGGTACAATAAGTAATTTTTGTGTCAAGTTTGCTAAATTTCATCCAATCCATCATTAATTTTACTCGGTGGTAGGCCATAACATCGGCCGCCGGCAGAAGTTACCACCCACCAGACAAAGCCTTGCCGCCAAGCGATTTGTCGTGTTCCGGCATGATGTCTGGTGAAGCCGTTCGAAGGACGGGTCTGAGCAGTTGTGTTGCGATGTGTGCCGGGTACGATGCGCCTAATGTTGTTGTGTTGGGAGTTTGGTCGTGGAGGGTCTTCAGATCAATCTCCCTTTGGCGCAGCATCGTTGGTCGTGTTGTTGGGTTTAACATTGCAACAACAAGGTGGCTGCTAGAAAACTTGGCGTTATCGCAAAGGTCCGGCAGTACTTCACACCAGGGCAGCTTCTAATGTTGTACAAAGCCCAGGTCCGTTCGTGTGTGGAGTACTGCAGCCACATTTGGGCTGGTGCTGCTAAGTGTCACCTGGCCACTTTGGATTCAGTGGAGAGGCGTGCAAAGAGGCTGATTGGTGACCCTGATTTAACTAGAGTTGGTCTCCAAAGCCTAGAGCACAGGCGTAGAGTAGCCAGCCTTTCGGTGTTCTATAGGATACATTCTGGGGAGTGTGCGAGGGAATTGCACGATTTAATTCCCCCATCTCCGTTCCACCATCGGACGACCCGTCGTACGGCGAGTTTCCACCCTTATGTTGTTGACACCTCTACGATCCGGACGAAGCGTTTCGCCTCCTCCTTTATACCGCGTACATCGAGGGACTGGAACAATCTGCCAGCGGCGGTGTTTCCGTCGGACTACAATTTGAGTGTCTTCAAGGCTAGAGTGAATAGGCTCTTAATAAACTAGTGCGCTTTACCATCAACGATTGCGTCACTGCTTACCATCAGGCGGGATTGCGGTCAAGCGCTGGTTTATATTCCAATAAAAAAAAAAAAAAAAAAAAAAACCTCGCTCAACTGCCACCTTCCTTCCTATTTGCTCAGTTTTTCTGAGTGAATAGGCTCTTAATAAACTAGCGCGCTTTACCATCAATGATCGCATCACTGCTTACCATCAGGCGGGAATGCGGTCAAGTGCTAGTTTATAACTATAAAAAAAAAACTCACTTATCCGCTTTTTGAGCGATTGAGTAAAAAGCATCCAACCCTACAAAATTTCACATTTATACTAATATTAATAGGCCGTAGATTAAATAAACGGCTTCCTTAAGAAAATGTACAAAATAATGCGTAGAACGTGACATCGAATATTGGCTTCAAATGACGTATTTTTACTCTAAAAGGGGAACATTTTTATCTCCTCCTTGCTGAAGATCGTGACTGGTGATTTAAATCTATCTTGGCATGCTGTGTGCCAAGATGTAGATATGACGTGCTCTTGTTCGGGTCAGCATGATTCGGCACACCATCGAGTGGCAAAATATACATACATTCAATTTTGCTGTCTGACTGCTATAGGTAGTTTTTTTTTTAATAATTATAAACTAGCGCTTGTCCGCAATCCTGCCTGATGGTAAGCAGTGATGCGATCGTTGATGGTAAAGCGCGCTAGTTTAATAAGAGCCTATTCACTCAGAAAAACTGAGCGAATAGGAAGGAAGACGGCAGTTGAGTGAGGTGATGCAATGTTAAACCCAACAACACGACCAACGATGCTGCGCCAAAGGGAGATTGATCTGAAGACCCTCCACGACCAAACTCCCAACACAACAACATTAGGCGCATCGTACCCGGCACACATCGCAACACAACTGCTCAGACCCGTCCTCCGTACGGCTTCACCAGACATCATGCCGGAACACGACAAATCGCTTGGCGGCAAGACGGCTGTTTCTTTTGTTTTTGGGTGGGATATCATCAAATGGCTTCTCCCGCTCGGGGAGGAGCGTAAGGGTGTATCAGATTTTTACCGGCTAAAACCCACCAGTTTTCCTTTTGTTTTCTGTGCCAGGGGTCTATAGAACAACCTTTGGAACTTCGATCCTGGTGGATTCACGATACAATGTGCTGACATCTCTTTGAGGCGCCCCTAAAATGTTATACTGTGACCACCACTTTTCTTCACTCTCACTCACTCACTCTTTTCTTGCATTTATATTCTTAAGTAAACAAATAAACTGTTTTTTCAGCTTTGTACATAATTTTTATAATAGAAATAAAATGATTAAATGAGCTGAATGTATTTCGTTATTTAAGTTAACACATGCACAGGTAAAACATGTTAGAGAAATATGTACTCAAACCAATCGACGTCATAATTTTAATAACACTGTTTTTAAAATCTCGAACTGGGAAGTAAAAACGATACAAAAACTTCTTAGCAATAATATTTGCAGCCAGTAATGCTCGATTTATTTTTTTACCTAACCACAAAGGTAAAGGCGTGAAATTATGTTATGTGTTTTATAGCACTAAAGATTTAATTGAAGCACTTAATATGTAACGCGCACATACATTTGTGTTTATATTATTTTACACAAAACAATACATTTACATACTAGCTCTTCATAATACTCATGTAAGACTGTGTAAAAGTAAAATGCGAAAAGATTAACACACATTTACAAGGTTTAGCGATATTTAAATATTAACATTGTATGCGTGGGAAGTCGCGTAGCTTTACCCGTTGAGGCTTGCTCCAATAATTTTATTCCGCGGAGATTTTTTTTTGCGCATTAGATTATCAATTCACCGCCTAGGGCTGAGAGTTGACAATCCAACGGGGTAATTTCTTGATGCCCTGGGATGTGCTCTTTTGGATTCTCAATGTTCGCCTTACACTAAAACTGGAAAAACCGGGCCGCGATATAATCTCTACGCGATATGATATTTCTGTCTGTAACTACGTCAGCTTACATTTGTGTTTATATTACATAGGTAGGGTGTAAGAGTTCAGTGACGAAACGTTGTTGTGTTAAAATGTTTTTAAAACGTTTGCGCAAAATGGTTTTAGGAGACAAATAAATGTAATTTTAAAATGAATGGTTTTGGCTGGCAACCGATTTCTGCCACAAAATTTATAAAACAAGTTGGCAATGATCATATTACTAGATATTCTAATTTTTAATAAAAATTTGCTGTGCTCTGAGATTTCATCCGCAGAAGACTTGTTCTATACAAAATTTATGATAAAATAAATTATCTTTCTTCTGTTTTTCGTGATATTTTTTTTTTTTTTTTATAAATTATAAACCAGCGCTTGACCGCAATCCCGCCTGATGGTAAGCAGTGACGCGATCGTTGATGGTAAAGCGCGCTAGTTTATTAAGAGCCTATTCACTCTAGCCTTGAAGACACTCAAATCGTAATGTGACGGAAACACCGACGCCGGCAAATTGTTCCAATCCCTCGATGTACGCGGTATAAAGGAGGAAGCAAAACGCTTCGTCCGGATCGCAGTGGTGTCAACAACGTAAGGGTGGAAACTCGCCGTACGACGGGTCGTCCGATGATGGAACGGAGATGGGGGAATTAAATCATGCAATTCCCTTGCACACTCACCAGAATGCATCCT
The DNA here is from genome assembly GCA_037179545.1 of Sesamia inferens. Lineage (NCBI taxonomy): Eukaryota > Metazoa > Arthropoda > Insecta > Lepidoptera > Noctuidae > Sesamia > Sesamia inferens. The sequence goes on along the minus strand of CM073933.1, from coordinate 12,701,924 downwards.
ATAGAAGACCGAAAGGCTGGCTACTCTACGCCTGTGCTCCAGGCTTTGGAGACCGTTTCGAGTTAAGTCTGGGTCGCCAATCAGCCTCTTCGCACGCCTCTCCACCGAATCCAAAGCGGCAAGGTGACATTTCGCAGCACCAGCCCAAATGTGGCTGCAGTACTCCACACACGAGCGGACCTGTGCTTTGTATAAAATTAGAAGCTGCCCTGGTGTGAAGTACCGCCGGACTTTCGCGATGACGCCTAGTTTTCTGGCAGCCACCCCGGCCTTGGACTCAATGAACCGCCCAAAGTTAAGGCTCGAGGAAATCTCAACTCCCAAAAGCTGAAGGCGGTCGGTACACTCCAAGGATACATTCTGAAAAGTAGGAGCCAAGGTAAACGGGCTCCTTTTGGCGGTGAAAAGACACGCCTGTGTTTTGGCGGCATTGATTGCTACAAGATTGGCATTGCCCCATTCGGAGACTGCCTGCAGTGCAGCACTCACACGCTCTACCATGGCCTCTCTTTCGGACCGGATAGTTTCCTTACTAGCCCGAGCTTCCAGCAGGTATCTCTCCACAACTGTGCTGTCATCTGCATACCCATAGATACCGGGCATCAGCAGATCGTTAATATGCAGCAGGAACAGAGTTGCAGAGAGAACAGACCCCTGAGGAACACCGGCATTGGTCGACATGGGCTCAGATGAACATCCGTCGACAACAACTCGGAGGGACCGTTCAGTCAGGAAGTCTTTTACCCAGCCAGTCAGGCCAGCGGAAATGCCGTACGCTGGAAGCTTACTCAAAAGGCTAGCGTGCCATACCCGGTCGAAGGCCTTCGAGACATCAAGGGAGACGGCAATCGCTTCCCCATTTTTCTCGAGGGCCTCGCCCCACAAGTGAGTGGCATACACTAGTAGGTCCCCAGTTGACCGATTGCGTCGAAAACCGTACTGTCGGTCACTGAGGAGATCGTTACCTTCCAGGTATGCCAAGAGGCGCGAGTTCAATACACGCTCCATAATCTTGCAGAGTATGGAGGTTATTGAAATCGGCCGATTCACGTCCAGACGACACAATACTCTCAGAACCTCCTTGTTTCTAATGCGAACCTCCGGCATTGAAGTTCCGCAATGAGGTAAATTAGGTGGAGTAACATTGCCAGTGTCAAGACGCGAACTATGGGCAAAGAGAGATGCAAAGAGACCTGCTTTCTCTCTCGCCGTATGGGCCAGTGCTCCATCAGGCCTAACCAGCGGAGGCAGTGTGGGCCGACAGAAGTTCGCCTCGACCGATTTGGCTAGGGACCAGAAAGATCTGCTACCGGAAGGGTTCGTAGAGAGCTTGTTACCAATGTTGAAGTGGCGCATCTCATCCCAATCTGCTGACTTGTAACGCCATATTCGCCGCTCACCACGCGAGTCGCAATCAGGTTGTCCATATTCTATTATTTATTCGGAGAGGAGACAAATTCAACAAATCGAAGATCATACAAATCAATCCAGTAGCTGTTTTGAAATTATAAATGGTGTAACTAATTAGACTTTGTTTTATATGACGAGATAAAGATGAAGGGACGAATTTGATTCTCACAAAAAAAAGTTCTGGCCAGCCATAGCATAGGATAGGCGGAAAAATAGCGAGGATTTGCCCAGCTTTGGGTCATTACGAGCAAATTAGATGGAAAGATAGAAAATAAGATAAACCTTCCTCTTTTCTGGTCTAATTAAATTTATCATCAAGAGCCATATGGCTTTAAATACAGGGTCAGGGAATGAGAAAATATATTTTTAGTAATGTAATTACTACACATTTTCTAGTCCTTTTAATTAGAATTAAAAACAGTAATTTCATAAAACGAACGAAAGATATCTTTAAATTAAATAGAAGACATTTACAAAATGGCGCCTGCCAACGGTATTTCAAAATGAGCTGTTGAAATGTAAATTAATGTCATCAGTCTAAATCGGCTGTAGTTCACTTAAGAGCGAATTTCACCTAACTTTTATTTCTAGAATAAGTCTTATCGTGACAACAAATTTCGAATTTTTGAATTTTTGATAGTTTTTCATCGATACAAAATCTATCAGACGTACAATTTTATTCCGCGAATTAATGATAACTAGGTAATAAAAACAGTCCTTAGATACGATCTATTGTAATAATTTAAAATCATCATCATTATCTCAGCTACATGAAGGCTACTGCTGGACATAGGCCTCCCCCAAGAATTTCCAAAAAGAACGGTTGGACGTGGTCTGCATCCAGTGCTTCCCTGCGATTTTGGTCAGATCATCCGACCACCTAGTCGGTGGGCGTCCGACGCTGCGCTTGCCGGTACGTGGTCGCCATTCAAGAGCCTTCGGCTTCTTGCCCCATCGGCCATCGGCTCTCTACTATCTAATTTAAAATAATGAGGTATATTTAGGAGAAAAAACTTTCCATATCTTTTATAGTGCAAAAGATATAGCATATCCTTTAATAGATGACAATCGCGCCGATTTCCTTCTTCACAAGATAAACAAAATTTAAATTCCGTGTTTATTTCCTTAAGAAAAGGACAAGATATAAGTAAATATTAGTTAAGTACTTAATACTCCATAGTTAAGTTCGTACATAATTCAAAATTTGTCTACTAAAAATACAATTTACTTCAGGCGCTGGCTAATAGGAGCTGGGACTGGCTTAATCTATCCTCGTATATAAAGCTTTGCTTGTTAGCTTTGTTTGTTTGTTTGTTTGAACGCGCTAATCTCAGGAACCACTGGACCGATTTGACAAATTCTTTTTGCGTTAGATAGCCCATTAATCCAGGAAGGTTTTATGCTATATAACATCACGCTACTATCAATAGGAGCGGAGCATAACCAACTCCACGCGAACGAAGTCGCTGGCGGCCGCTAGTGAAATATAAAGAGGAGATACTCTGAACTTAATCTTAAAACTTAACTTAAATTTAGTTTAGTTTGTGAACACGGAAATCGGCTCCAATGACGTATTTTTCCAATTCACGTTAAATTGTATTCTTCAAGTAATAAATAAAATTACATCATTAAGATTGGTATCCAACAATTATAACCTGACATTAACGACTCTCAACGGATCCTGGTAGGACACATTAATACTAAAGCCGTAGTTCTAATTACACCTAGCCCAAACTAGACTAGAATAGTTTCCATTATTTAAACGTAATGGAGCTAGAACGATGTTATTAATGAACGTTCGGGGATGTGTCTTTCCAATAGAATCGATAATGTACAGGAAAGCTTTGACTAGTAATGAGACTTTAAATTTAAATAAGCCCAGCGCTTTGCCCGAGTGGCTTTTTATTTTTTTTTGTTTAAATATAGCCCCAGGCTAATGTAGGTTTAAATTTGTGAAATTATATTTGGAGATGGATTTTCAGCTCAGAAAATTGCCTTTTACATTGAAATTGTCGATTTTATCTCTTTATAGTATACATAGATTTAGGTAAAGCCATCAATTATTGGCAGCATAATAATTAATATTTCATACCACATTAAGTATTACTTACCAGACAGCCTTCGTGGCGTAGCGTTCGATCCCCGCGCAGTATAAATATTTGTATGCATGAATATGAATATTTGCACTGGTCTGGTCGTGGCTCGGAAAGCACGTTAAGCCGTTTGTCCCGGTTGCCATACCAACATCTAATGGCAGTCGTTACGGGTTGTTGGAGCCCTCAAAAGCCCCAGAAAGTGGCAGGCTCCTGAATTAGGTTTATTTTGTATTACTTGTTTTATTATGATTAGATACTAACATAGCTGTTTAAGTCATAATGTTACTAACAAAATATGGAGAAACCTGAAATAAACAAATTTTATTTTATTTTTTAATTGATCCATGCATTCGTGAGCATCTTTACATACCATGACCCCTTCGTGGCTCAGGAAGCACGTTCAGCCGTTGGTCCCGGGTGTTATACATAGATCTTTGACAGTCATTGCAAGTCGTCAGAAACCGGAAAGTCAGACAACCGGTCGTACCAAGGGATGTTGTAAAACCAGTAACTGGGTTTTTGAGGTCAGACAGGAAGTCACTCCATGTGAAAAATGGTATTCAGCTGCATTAAAGAAAAGACAAGGTAGACGATGAACTGAATAAGAATCATCATCATCATTTCAGCCGAAAGACGTCCACTGCTAGACATAGGCCTCCCCCAAGGCTCTCCACGGCGACCGGTCCTGCGCCTCCCGCATCCAGCGGTTACCCGCGACCTTCACCAGATTGTCGGTCCACCTTGTCGGGGGCCTACCCACGCTACGTCTTCCGGTGCGTGGTCGCCACTCGAGAACCCGTCGGCCCCATCGGGCATCGGTCCTACGGCCAAGAATAAAAAACTCATGCATGTAGGATCTTGAGAAAGAGTGGCTCACTACATGTCTGCCATTTCTCATGGCGTAGGAAAATATTTTAGGTACATAAACTGAACTGGTATAAATATACAAGCAATTATGTAGAAAGTCCGTGCCAGTATTATTATTACATAATTTCATGCGCTAGAATCGACTATTATGATTGTAATAACAGCTTGACTAAAATTGAAACCGGTAAAAGTACTTCAACAAAGTGGGGCGGAATAATCAGAAAATATATCATGGAAAGTTTTGACAGCTGGTCGCTCTATTTTTATACTTGTCTTTTTAGGCCATGAACATCTTGTCCGATCCGATAGATCATAGTGACAGTACATTTTCGCTAGCAAATTTTCTTAGAGAATATACGTACTAATCACCGTTTGCAATTTATTTGCCAAACATGTAAACAAAAAGTAACTTTCAATTCCTACATATTAAAGTTCACGATACCAATTCAAATATTTTTAAGACTTTTCAAATAATGCTAGTCATTCTGAAGTCAAATACTGGGAACTTAATGTCTGTACTAATAGACCTTATCGATTTTATTTAAAAGCTGAATGTAAGAACTATTTTGTAAGCATGAAACGTTAGGAATATGGTTATCCCTTTTTTGTTGCTTTTTCACAGAAATCTTAATAAAATGTTTTTGTAGTGAGCAGTGGTGGCCCAATGGTAAAATCCCTGACTTACCATAATGTAAGTTGTGAGTTCGAACCTAGATAAGCAACTTAGTTCGTGTTAATGAATATAGTTATTTTAATAACTACTGCTTTCAAAAGGAAAAGGAAAACATCATAAGAAAACCAGCATGTTTTAGAATAAAACTTTAGTACATCTCCGGACGAAGCGTTTGCCTCGTCTTTTACATCGAGGGATTGGTACAATTTTCCAGCGGCGGTGTTTCCGTCTCACAATAATTTAAGTGTATTCAAGGATAGAGTGAACAGGCTCTTAATAAACTAGCCGCTTTACCATCAACGATTGCATTACTGTTTACTATCAGGCAGGATTTCAGTCAGGTACTAGTTTTCAAAAAATATACATATATCATCCACCAACCAGCACTGAGCCAACCAGTACCCGCGTGGTGGTTTATAGCTGACTCTCTCTCGAAGAGAGGAGATCTCATTCCCTGTAGTGGAAATATTATGGGCTAATTATGTTATGTAAGGTAAAACTGATGTTAAACTGAATCCTTTAAAAATATTGCCCCACACTAGGAATATCTCCTGTATCGTGGGTTTACAAAGATTTAGACTCACATATAAAAACAGTCAGACCCGGAAAAACTACCAAATATTTGCTCCATCAGGGAATCAAACCCCAGAAACGCAGTGCAGAAGTCAATTGCTTATGGTGCCAGCGATACCAGGCCAGTGGCCTCATATTATTTGGAGAAGGCACCAGCATTGCTTAAAACGGTTTGGCGAAGCCTTATAAATATCAAAATTCCCTCAGAAACAAACAGTATACGCTTAGAATTTACCGTCTTAATGAAGATACTTATTACAAACTTGAAACTGTTTCCTCTACCGTATTACAAAACACACCTAGAGAAACTTGAATTTAACTATATTGCACGGGACTCAAAACAGAAATGCAGGCAAAAGCAATTGGATTAACAAGTTAACACCTTCCAGCGACACCGTGTTTGACATTTCCACATTCATGAAGTTAGGTCATTATTGACGTTCTGTTTTGAACACACAAATCCAATACTTGATGGAATTGGCGGTACATACGAATTTTACATTAAATTTAATCTAGGCATATATGGAAATAATTGAGGAAACTTATGTTCATTTGAATAGAATTTCATTAATATGTTGAAATAAATCCAATTTTGGTTGGTTGGGTTAACAATATACTAATTAATAAGCTATTAATGACAAATGATTACCATGATAATTACATGAACTAGAAAATTCATAGTAATTAGGTTTTCAATATGAGGTATACATAGTTTTCAGAATTGTATTGTCCGATTTCCCGATCAATTTCCTCTGTCTCGAATTAAAGAAAGAAAGAATGTAAGAAAAAATGTTTATTTTCGTCATATTTCCCTCGAACATGCGCCACATTCACGCAAAACGACTGTCGCGCATTGTCATCTTTACCTTTTCACATTTTTTTTAATAATTATAAATTAGCGCCTGGCCGCAATCCCGCCTGATGGTAAGCAGTGATGTGATCGTTGATGGTAAAGCGCGCTAGTTTATTAAGAGCCTATTCACTCAGAAAAACTGTGCGAATAGGAAGGAAGACGGCAGTTGAGCGAGGTGATGCAATGTTAAACCCAACAACACGACCAACAATGCTACGCCAAAGGGAGATTGATCTGAAGACCCTCCACAACCAAACTCCCAACACAACAACATTAGGCGCATCGTACCCGGCACACATCGCAACACAACTGCTCAGACCCGTCCGTCGTACGGCTTCACCAGACATCATGCCGGAACACGACAAATCGCTTGGCGGGAAGGCTTCACATCTTCGTAAGATACAGTTACTTAAGTTTTTACTATTAATTCACCAACTTCTGCCAGAATTCAGTTAGCATAAGCCCTACGTATAGCCAATACATTGTTTGTACGGGCTTTCGGGTCACAGAAATTATTACGGTGACATTTGACAAAGACGTAATTGACCTCCTTTTGATCGTTGATACGGTAGTACACAGTAGAGGGACAGCACCCTCTTTTCTCATAATCCCATATATCTACCTTTTACGGCCCTCTAGAGAAGATCTTTGATATTAGGTGTCTTTCTATGGTAATCACACTGTGAAAGTTGGCAACGTCGCACATAGGTGTCATCTGTTTTGATTCATTCGTGAATAGTACTAGGCAACGTACTGAAATAGCGATTTGTAGGACAGTTAAATAATATTGTAATATTCGGTTCTTAGTGTACCTTCGAAAAAAGCTTATTACATTGTTAGTCTCGACTGTCATTTGCTGATCTTTGAACAGTCGCTACAGTAAGAGGAACCGTATTACCCAAAAATTGGATTGGGAAGTCAGATAGGTTAGCCGCTCCATTTTTTTTAAATACAATTTTAAACTAGTGCTCGACCACGTTCCCGCCTGATGGCACCTAAACAGTGATGCAATCGTTGGTGGTAAAGCGCGCTAGTTTATTAAGAGCCTATTCACTTTAGCCTTGAAGACTCTCAAATTGTAGTAAGACAGAAAAATCACCGTTGGAGACGAGATGAAAGGCTTCGTCAGGATTGCAGTGGTATCAACAACATAAGGGTGGATATTCGCCATACGATAGGTCGTCGGATGATGGAACGGAGATGGGGGAATTAAGTCATGCAATTCCCTCGCACACTCTCCAATATGCATCCTATATAATACCGTCAGGCTGGCTGCTATAGACCTTAAAAAAGCTTTATAATATCAGTATAGATTCGCATTGAATGAGTTTTTAAACAAAGATTTAGTAATTTAAGAGAAAACCCATATGGAAACTCTTATGAAACCATTGTATTTGAATAAAACCAATTGTTTTGCAGTCCCGATGGCACATACTTTCTCTTTTTTTCATATTCACGAGCGATTTGGAAGTCACAAGTAGGTACCATAACGACACTATGGTTTATACGATATTGTCATGCAATGTAACGTGGACGAAGATTTTATTACCCTTTCCGATATACATGGAAAGTATATTTGTAGACTATGCTCATCTTTTAATTTTATGGGGCTATAATAATTCTCTTGGTAGTGAAAGATTGGGGAAACCATTTCCTGTAGGTCTATGTCACCTTAATATGGTTCAATTAGTGATTAGTCAGGGTTAAAGTTATCTTTGGTCGCAAACGACTAAACAGTTTTTTATGACTTTACAGTGATATAACTTAAGTACTCAGCATCGTTCTACAAAGGTTAAGCAAATGTTATTTACAACAAAAAAAAAAATCAGATTAATTTTATCCCTGTGGCGTAAAGCCGCGAGGCGATTCTAGTAAATTAATGAACTCGTAATGCAGGAAAGCATACGTTTACATATAAAAAGAATATTATATATTTGAGTAAGGTTCAAAATAACTTTATCAGGCCAGAGTCCGTCTCTGCAAAAATTAATTTATTCCGCCCAATTGAAATACCCTATTAAATAATTGATGATCGCTCTTCACCGCAGGAGCTTTTTTACCATCCACGAGCAAGACTGATCTGATTTTTATGTCAGCCTCGCTTCATCCTATTTTCTCTCTCCACAAGCTTTATAGGAAATTTTATTGCTAAGCTATTGCCATAAAAACCAGAATAAACTTGGCATTTTAATAGCCCAATAGCAGTCATAACGTGGATATCAGAGAGGATATTTAAGCAAACTTAACACATGCTCGAAAGCAAAACTTTTGATCGATTCTAATGAGATTCATTTCATGATAAACGGTTATGAAACTTGGCGAGAGAAATTCTGAAACGACGTCTTTACTGGATCTGTGAACGTGTTGCAGCCCCCTAACGCTTATATTACGGCGGTGCATGTTTACGACGCGGGGTAGATCTCACGAAACCATGGCGCGGTGTTTTGACGGAGCTCACAGGTGGTATAATGAGCCGTGTGGGGCGCGGCGCGGATATCGAGCGGGCGCCGGCGGCGACGGGGACGGCGCGCGCAGTAGTGCACCGGGCGCCAGCAGCCCGGTCGGCCGCGTTCACACTGGTACATGCGACCTCCGCCGGCCACAATACCGGCCGCGCGTGGCGGCCCGACCGCCCAACACGAACCTACCCATATCCCGTAACTGTACATATTACCCCCTATCCTGTGGTAAACAAAACCCATGTGATAGTGATGTGAAGTGACCGTTTATCATTATAATTTAGCCACGTGAGGATTTTATAATTCGACGTGACGACCTACCATCCGTGTAGTGTAATTAGTTAATCAATTATGTAACGACCGTAATGGCAAAAGCTTTTCAGTGGTAACGCTATAGGCGTCTATATACAGGGAAAAGCTTTTTATAGATTAAAAAATGTTGTGTCGGTAATTGCCCGCGTAAATATGTTCGGCGTCATTCTATGCCGTGTCAATGTTCACATTACTTTCTATAGAATTTTTATGAAAAAATAATGTTAAAACATACTTATGAAAATTGTTTATGAAAGTATATATAATAGCTTAGTAGCTATAAGTAAAATTCTGATGAGCGGCAACAAATCGTATAAAGAAAACTTTTAAGGCTTTCATCTTTATTACCGCTTACACTGTAACTTAGCACTTTATAAACTATCAGCTATCCGAGAATATATCCTATGTGTATCGGCTAATATCGCTACAAAGTTTTATTCAAACTATCGTTGCCGTAGTCGATTCGTAGCACCTGGGCTACAATATAAGCTACGTGAGTGCTACGCAGGCGAATTATTAATATTACTTGTGAATATTACAGTTTCCGTAGCGTGTGAATAGGCTCGTAGATTAAAGGGCGTTTTGACATAAATTCTATAATTTCCTTACTCATAATCTTGACCTAATTCCCTATGTACTGAAAGCCACCACAATGGAATATATGAAGAAGTCGTCTAAGATGCCAACGTCTAAATAAAGAAATAATTAAGATCTAAGTGCGTAATTCTAAGCTTGTAATTTCTCGTTTAATACATTGTGTTACCCTATTACTTTGAAAATTAATAATTCAAGTCTCTAATCAGGTCATCCGTGTTTCTTGCACGGGCATGTAATTATATTTTAAAGAAAAGCATGGTTTTTTCAACTCTTTTACAGTTATTAAACCATACAAAAATCAAAGCCAAACATTACTTTTGCTACGTAATTGTCGCGTTTTTTAAACGTAGAATTTTAAATGTTTACCTTTTCTTTGGAGTTAGACCAACGGGCGTTATAGAATTGAAATTTCATTTCATTTCAAGAAATTCTACAAAGTATCCTTCTCCGAATGAGAGGCCAGCAGTGGGACGATAAAAAGGTTGATAATAATTAATCATGATCAATCTTTTTTTTTTATCGTCCCACTGCTGGGCACAGGTCTCCTCTCATACAGAGAAGGATAGAGCGTAATCACCACGCTTGCTCAATGCGGGTTGGCGATTTCAGACTTAAAGTCCGTCCAGGTTTCCTCAAGATGTTTTCCTTCACCTTCAGTCATTGGTGTCCAAGATATACTTAGAAAGTACATATAACTTCAGAAAAGTTACATTGGTACTTGCCTGACCTGGAATCGAACCCGCGCAATCATACTTGAGAGGCTGGTCTTTTAACCACTAGGCCACCACGACATAATAAATACATTTTAAAATTCTCTTCTATCGTTTGTCTTGGAAACTAATCAAAAGTGACTGACAGTCTTTATCTTAGCATTATTCCAGTCTATAAATCAAGATTCATTTTACTGAACGGATCAAAGAACCCAGCCATGCGCACATTGACTAGAATCTGCTTCCGAGGTTTGCTAAATGCAAACGATATTCACCCTTATTCATAAACATACAGCAGTTGGTAGAAACTAAAATGGTTTACAATATACAATACATTGTAAACCATTTTAGTTTCTACCATCTTACTGACATATAATTATCAAATACAGTACAAAAAAAAAACCTCAATTAGATAGAAACAAAATACATGATCTCATACTCAAAACTGTTAATTTAAAACACTTAACACATATCAATCAACAAGGTCTTCATTTAGACCTCTGAGTTTAATTCGCACTTTCTTCTTAGAATAATTAGATGGGAGCTGTCAACACCACATATATTTTTTTAAATTTATGATTCACGTAAAAACCTATTTTATAGTAAGGGTCAAAAGTGCATTACCGCTTTTGAACTTTATTGCACTAAATATAAGTGTCAAAAGTGGTACTCCATTTTTGACCCCTTACTGTACATATGTATCTACTTGTAATAATAAATTCGTTATTTACTCTGGACGCCAAATAAAAAAAAAAAACAAAGAGAACCTACATATGTAAATAATCTAAGTGTGTATAGTATTTTAAAGCCACTTTTGATATCAAAATTAATGTTTATCCTTTGTAGGCAGTCTGAAAGTTGCATCGACAGCTAAGCTAGGTAATACAATACAATATGGTAAGGCCGGTTGTCAGATTTTCGGGCTCCTGATTATCCGTAAAGACTCGCAAAGGTCTACAAATGACAACAAGGACCAACAGCTTAATGTGCTTTCTGAGGCACGGAAGGGTCCCGGTATGTAATGTTTATGCTTTGCCATAAAGGATAAACATTACACACATTTGCTCACGTAAAAATGTTAAGAGGGATGTGTGGCGTTACGTGAATGGCTGAATAAAAAAAAATCAAGTACACAAGAGGAAGTACCAACCCACACTAGGCCCGCGTGGTAGATTACGGCCCACTCCCTTTTACCAAGAGGAGGCCTGAGTCCGGTATAGTAGTGGAAACATTCTCATTTTTTTACCAGTCTAACTGTTGATTTTGGCTAAACTTCGATATTTTCCGTGAAGCGACTGCGGTCTGACCTCCACAACCCGAAGGCGATATCGAAGCATTGCAGTTAGAAGGTTTGACCAATTGTTGGACTTTTGAGGGCTCCAACAAACCGTAACGATTAACGTAGATATTCGTATGGCAACCGGGACCAACGGCTTAACGTAACTTCCGAGGCACGACCAGACTAGGGCAAATATTTGGCCCTGTTCGCTACAGCTACGCCACGGAGGCTGTCAAAACTGTCTTATTGTTAAATGCGATGTTTTAAAGACGGAGGGATGGAATAAAAAGGATGTACAAATGGTGTAGGTAGACTCCTACTAATATTATAAATTAAAAAGAAAGAAAGAAAATACGTTTATTCAGCACGGACTCAAAAATTTTTTACTTAAAGATACATTTAAAATAAACATACATCAGGTTACAGGTAGCAACAAATAAAAATCAAATAAAAAGTAAAAACCCCGATGTAGAAAATGGCAGTATAAATAATTATGCCTCGCGACTGTACCAAAATGTTATATAAACAAATTAGTTTTTGTTACTTTTTCACGCAAAAACTACTTTTTTTTTTAATGATTATAAACTAGCGCTTGACCGCAATCCCGCCTGATGGTAAGCAGTGATGCGATCGTTGATGGTAAAGCACGCTAGTTTATTAAAAGCCTATTCACTCTGAAAAACTGAGCGAATAGGAAGGAAGACGGCAGTTGAGCGAGGTGATGCAATGTTAAACCCAACAACACGACCAACGATGCTGCGCCAAAGGGAGATTGATCTGAAGACCCTCCACGACCAAACCCCCAACACAACAACATTAGGCGCATCACACCCGGCACACATCGCAACACAACTGCTCAGACCCGTCCTCCGTACGGCTTCACCAGACATCATGCCGGAACACGACAAATCGCTTGGCAGCAAGGCTTTGTCTGGTGGGTGGTAACTTCTGCCGACGGCCGATGAACCTACTGAACGGATTTTTATGAAATTTAACATGCTGGTGGTTAATTACCAAGATTAACATATAGAATACTTTATGTGCTGATATTCCCACTGAATTAAAAAATATATATTAGGCGCGGCTAGTAATCCATTATATAAAATTCTCCGATCAAAACGTTTGTCCTCGAACTCCTCCAAAACGGCCAAAGCGGTTTTGATGAAATTTCGTATATACATTCGTAAGGCATGAGAAAAGGTTTTCATCTATTGCGGGTAAAACCGCGGTCTAGTACAATAAAAATATATAGATGAACATGAAACAGGAACAAAGAAGATAAGAAAATTATTTTTAAGAAGAGAGAAAATGCTGGAATTGGATTTACAACTGCTAAAGCTACATATTAAAAAAAAAAGGTGAAGGAGAACATCTTGAGAAAATTTGAACTCAAGTCTGAAATCACCAACCCGCATTGAGCAGCGTGATGATTACGCTGAATCCTTCTCTATTTGAGAGGAGACCTGTGCCCAGCAGTGGGACAGTAAAATGGTTGATGATGCTGATGATGATAGTTGCATACATGAGACATTACAGCCTTGCTTCTGGTACAGCAACACATCTCCGTCGTTACGCTGTAAAAGATCGACGAATTACCTACAGCGAAGAAAGTTTATCATCCATGGGAACACCAAACTTTTGGCGGAATTAATAACTGTATTACCATAACACGTAATTTCCCCCCATACGAGTTCGTAATGGTGACGTCATAAGTTACTAAAGAAGTATTAGCATTAAGGGTACACGACTTCCCAAGGGTATTAATAATAATGGTTCTTATTCTTCGTCAACTTTCTTATCATGTCCGTGGCAGGGCCTAATTAAATGACTCATGAGGGCACGATAATAAGGATTCAATTAACTCATAATTAGATTTGTACTGAGAATTTACTTTTATTAAACTAACAGAGTATGTTAACTTACCGTGTTATTTATAAGCATATAATGAAATTTTCTGAGAATTATAGTTGTGATTTGAATATATACCTACATGAAGTTGACCATACATTCATACTTTGTACGGAGGACAGCAGGTCAAGCTATCCGTAACTGTCAAATATGCCCAATTTACCTTGAGCCTTAACGCCTTAGCGATAAAGTTGAAAATCTAATAAAGGCATTTAACATATTGACAACAATACTATCGTCTATACATATAGCCTGGCTGCACGATATATTAAATCATTATTGGCATTGGTGAAGCTAATTGATTTACGATAGCTTTGTCTTGTTCTGTTAACTTAGGACCTTTTGTACAATACATAGTATTCAATACTTATAGAACTAGCTATCACATAGTCTTAGATTTGAGTGCATTATAAAATATGATAACTTACTAAATATAATACATTTATTTGTTTATATTAACCACAAAGAAAAAATCGGAACAGAAAACTTGTCCAAACATGAAAAAACAAGTTTTGGCTGTATTAAAACTAGCTAGAAAAAACCCACTACATCGCATCGCATCGCTTGCATATATTACTTAATTTTCGCTAAGCGTTCTCTATATTTCTATTTGTCGGATTATATTTTATGTATTCCCAAAGATTGCGGTGTCAAATGCATTTTTTTTAAATCAGACTCCATTAGTGCAAATAAACTTCTATTTCTATTCAACTTCATTCTAGAAATAGTATTGACAAATCCTTCTAAGGTAAAGTCTATTCCGAATGTTTCAAATTGATGTTATTCCAATTTAACAAATACCAACTTTAACACAATGGTGATTAAGTTGATTTTAGAGAGAAGTTGTAGCGTAAACTGAACTTTGTTATGTAAGAGTTAAAGTTATTTTATCTTTGTTTATGTTTTTCGAAAATGAAAAGTCGCGGTTGTAGATTATAAGCGTTAAGTTCGCCTGGGTTTTACACGATAACGTTACATGTTTTCGGAAACCTATATTATAGTGGTCTTAGTCCAATATGCTGCAAAAGTGTTCAGTCCAGACCCGTTTGATTTCAAAAGAAATGATAAGATGTCAGGAAATCTCATTCTATTACATTCAAGTACAATTTGACACACATATGATTCCGCAACTTTTTTCTCATTTGTTATGTAATAAACGAGAATAACACTATCAAAATACAGACCTAAAACATCGTTCAAGAGTATTTTACTCAAAACTTGTTTCTGAGGCATCCCTTTGAAACCTTGTCATTCATCATGATGTCACATGATACGGAAAGTTATAGTTAAGTATTCCCTGTAAAAGAAGACATTTTCTTGAAGATTTCTTTGATATTTTGTCTATAAGGGTTAAAAATAAAAACACGATGTCTTAAATTAAAATACGATGTCTTTTTAAACGGACTTAATAGTAAAATTTATAGTTATAACGCAACTTTAAAGACCCTTACACAATAGCAACTCATAAGCACATTGTTTTTCGTGTGTTTTTCTGTGCACTGCAATTCTTTTAGCAAAAAGTGACGTAGTTTTTTGTACAGACACGACAAAATCATTGAGCTGAAAGTCGTTCGCTGCTAGGCAAGGTCCACTCCCAAGCGACTTTAATTCAACTGACTCGAACGACCATATAAAGACCGCAGGAACCCGTTGGAAGTAAGAAGCACAGATACGTAATTGACGGCTATCCGCTGCCGATCTTTTTACGACCTATATAAAGCATTTACATTTTTTTTATTTATAACAAACTTGAATGCATTCAAGCTTTCCTTTCTATTAAGATCACACGCTGAAAATAATTCGCTGCCCTATTGCCTGATAAGAACATAATACAGAACAATATTCTAAATATGTATATCAAAAGAATTTCTTCTGCAAGATTGAACTATGAGGATTTGAAATAAAACAGAAATTCCTTGACTTTCTTCTTTAAAGGCCATTGCGTTTAAGATCAAATGTCACTGATGGGTGTTATTCTTGCAAGGGGTGCAAGGGGTGAAGGGGGTGAAAGGGGGTGTGAGGGGAGAGGCTTGATTGATGATCCCTCGTATAATTAATGTGGCCTGACCGTTCTGCAGACAATAAGATAGATATAGGTTTAAACAGTTGTCGCGATATCTCTATACATACCCCATGAAATTCGACCTTGGTATGAAAAGGTGCAACTCATGCTTGTGTGTGTAAATTGGTGTTATTTGCCTTATATTATTGAAGCACAAACGTGGTCAATGTTCATGGCCATATTTTTACGTAAAAGTACTAATGTAAGAATATTTGTACTATGTATACTTTTTTATAAAATATTGGGTAAAGGACTTTCTAGAAACAATAATTAAATTAGGCCAAGCTGGGCCCGGATTAATTGTAATAGACCTTAATTCCGAGGTTTATCGAAGTAAGGAAAACCTGTTCAAATGGAGATTTTGTAATGGAAAATGTGGTACTATTTCACAAAAAACATGACACATAGTACTCGTCCTGTCAGCCGCAATAAGTACAGGAACTGATAGATAATGATGATGGCGCCAATCAAGCATAATTCTGGACTGAGTCTATTTAATAGCACTGACACGCTAAGAAGAAGAATACCAATAAATATTACAAGATGTTACTTTCAGCTGATACTTAAAGATCTCCTAACAATTTGTTTTCCGTTTCAAGAAAATTGTCTCCATTCCAGCTGGCCTGTTCTATAAGAACTCACAGTGTAAATGTAGGTGAGTTTAAAGTGAGCATGTCATTTTGTCTTATTCGTTTTTCATTGAGATCGGCTATAAAAATTTGATCATAACTTGTGAAAAAAGCTCTGCATTTTTCCCATAATATTTCATGGCATTATTCAGGCGTGTACGGGCAAAGCGAAATAAAAGGATTCAAATTTTCTTATCATACTCCAAGCGTCGGTATTTAAAGGTCTACGCGAGTGAAATAATTTCTTCTCGTAAACCTAAAATGTAAATATTAAGTTAAAATTTTCAGGAATTGTTATTATTTTTAAAGTAAAATCATTTTCTTTTCATTTACAACGAGTGTAAAATGATAATTGGTATTTATTTTGAGGTTTAATTTTTTTAGAACACAGTCAAGATATCTTAAATTTTATGGAGTTTAAGAATCGTAGCAAGTGGCTTCTATTGTTTCTGCCTTCTCCCATGCGTGAGGCCTATTTATGTACCTATGTAATAACTATATTTGGCTGTTTTCACAAAATAAAAAAAAAACAAGTTGGTCTCGTTGAACGCGACGCGTTGTTTATCCTACAAAAAAGGGCGCTCGACGTTGCCAAATCCTATGTACAAAGTACTTATCACATGCTCTTTAAAACAAATTGTATTTTTTAGTTTGATTCACCTATTCAAATTCATTTTGAATATTCGTCCTATACAGTTCCAGGGCTTATGCCCTAAATATATCAAATTCGGTTTCTTTTACCTTTACGAAGTGTAATGAGGTGTGCCCTGAACAAGTTCTGATGTCATCCCTCTCTAGTTTGCTTATATCACGGGTTATTTTAGAGGCCTTTACCATCGCCCTATTTAGAACGGCGTGTCTATTCATAAGGTTTATCTTATCTGAGGTGAACGAACTTTGAACTTTGAGCTCATTTTGTGTTCGTTGAAAGATTAAGTGTTTTTTACTCCCTTCATCCTTGATAATCCTAATAATGCAAAAGTTATGATGAATGGATGGATGCATGTTTGTTATTGTTTCACTGAAAAACTAATAGACGGATAAGGATGAAATTAAGTAGAAACTAGATATTGAAATGGTAAGTAAAACAATCGCTTAACCTTATAGCAGACTTTTATTTAACTAATTATAATTTCTAACACCGCACTTTACCGCAGACAATATAGGAAATGTCAGTATAGAGAATAGAGACAGTGTTATCAACACATTAAAATAGAAAAACACCAAACATTGCTACCAACATAGGATTAATAAATTGATTTTTGTTTTTATCCCAATTTTCCTGCAAGATCGATTTTTTCCAATAAATGAAAGTCCCGACAGCGTCAGGGAAATTCACTGGTGAACCAAATAAACAACTTACTTTAATTGTCCGTAGGTATATAATTGTTCAAATCACACGGGTGAGCGGCGAATGTAAAATAAAACTTCATGATCAGATTTTTGAGTTCATTGTGAACGTTCTAATATATAAGCGTTGGAACTTCCAAAAGACTAATCACCAAACC
This sequence comes from Sesamia inferens, assembly GCA_037179545.1. NCBI lineage: Eukaryota > Metazoa > Arthropoda > Insecta > Lepidoptera > Noctuidae > Sesamia > Sesamia inferens. The sequence continues at coordinate 12,683,988 of CM073933.1, read as the reverse complement.
ACATTTCGGTAAGAAAACTTTAAATTCCGAAAGCAAATTTTCTCTCACAAACTTGAATTCTATTTTGAATTAATCTAGGTTCTAAATCTAGAAAGTAATGGCTCAGTTGAGAGCTCTGTTGGATATAAACTAATTGTTTGGAATGCTGCATTGAATGTACGATGAAAGTTTCAGTACAAGCCTTGTTTATTCAGTTCGCTTTGCTAGAGCTGGCGAAATAGTTTGATTCAATATGCTTGAATTAATGAGAAGTCTTCGAATTATTTTTCTTTTAATTGAATTCCTCTTTGGTCTACTGAACGCAACCGTTACTCAGCAGTAACGGTTGCGTTCAGTAGAAGAATGCCAGCCTTCATGATGGAAGCTCAGCAGCTTCCATCATGAAGGCTGGCATTCTTCATCTTAAAAATTTATCAAAAGTGTAAGAAAATTTAAGGTTATTAGATAAGTGCGGTCCGAAGGAATAGTTTCCATTCTACAAAAGGCACCTAGTCATGATTCGACTCTTCACGCACTGATATGTTATTTAAAAAAATATAAATCCATGATTCAGTGAGGTAAATTATTTTTCATTATCAATCGAGGTCAGTTTTACTACGAGAATGCGCCCGATTGTGAATAGTTCGTGACTGTACCTCATTAGCGGCCCGAACCGGATTCAACCGGTTACTGAACAAAGCCTCTCGCGGATAGCGCTAGGAAACCTTTCTTCGACATTCAGCTCCAGCTAACGAGAATCTGACAAATGAATAACGCTAAAACCCGCTTATTGCGATGTGAGATTAAATTGAAGTTAGAATTAATATGATGATGTCACAATTTATCGTGATTATTGATGTAAAAACATTTGTTTGCGACTGTATCCTAAAAGTGATAGATATATATATATATATATACTGTATTAAAATAATCTTTTTATATTACCTATATAATTTGTTTCCCTAACTTTAATCATTGGCTAAAGACATCGGCCATTGCCATTATAAAAATAAAAAAACTATATCAAGAACAATTTATTAATATATGTTATAATTATAACTATAATTTATTATAGATTTATTATGTATGATAGGAACGGATTGAACTAAAGTTTAAAAAGTAATCTGTATGGATAGGGGTTGGAAATTTTTGATGGTGAGGGTAGATGGGTTTTTGTGTAACAACATAGTTTATACATAAATAATCACTACAATTCGTTCTTGTGTTAATTTTTTTTTTTTAATAAATTAAACCTAATTTTTAGGATTACCGGACTTTCAAAGTGACTGTTTGGTTTGATCTTAGGAATAGTCGTACAGAAAACGCTAACCACTGTTTTGAAAATAATTAATGGACCTTCAAAATTATTTATATAAACCTATGTACTTACAGAAATAAAACAATTTTTATGAAAATAATTCTAGTTTTAACATTTTGTTTAAACAAACCTATATTTATAAATTATTTCAATTTGTGTTTCAATTTCCTATACGTTTGCGAAGCCGTGTTATCATATAAAAACGTGGAATGTTACAGCCGTTGATTTTGTTTGCGTTAGCGTTTAATACAAACGACATGTAACGACCGACTGACCTATTAACTATGACCCGGTTAAATTATTAATCGGCTTTCCAATAAATTGCGTTAAATGTATATAGGAAAGCATTTCATTTTTAACTACTACATTTTTGAACGGCGATGGAAAATATCTGAAAGGAACCAAGATGTCCTTTTTTAATCTTTATTTTAAGGGACTTTTGAACTCAGTTTGCGTCAGTCCCACCATAAACAAATTTTAACTTACATTACAAAAACATACTTCTAAACAAAAAATGAGATTAAATATAAACTAAAGAATAAATCATTTTAGCCTCACGGGACAAAGGCTGGGAAAGAAAATTATTAAATATACCTAAGTCTAACCTATATACATCTAATTCTCTAATTAATCTATTTCTTTCAAAACCAACATGTCCTGAAGTCAAAAGAGTATGTCATTGTAGGTTGTAGTTTTTTTGAGATAGATATTTTATTTTGAGTAAATTATTTAAACACTCTCAAAACTGTGAAGGAAAACATCGTGAGAAAGCCGGTATATTTTACAATCACAAGAATCGAAGATGTATTGTGACTCTATCAACCCGCAAGTTCTCTCAGGCTGATTATGCTCATTATTTATATTAGACATGATATATAATTAGATGCATCTTTGTTATTTATTCAATTTTCTGAATAATAAATATTTAACGTGTGTACCATTACCAACGGTAGCTGTCACATAAATACTAAAACACCTCAGTCATTAGGGGCTGGCATTAAATAGGTGGAAAAATCTTAAAATTTTTAGGAAACAGCATTAAGCTCTTTATATTCAAAAGGTTTTCGTTACTAGTATATTCCGTTTGCATTTTTCGCTATATAATACACTGGAGGAAGTAAAAAACTGCCAGGAAACGTTGACCCAGTTACAACGCGGGAAACATTTAGAAAAAAAAGGCAACATTTTTCCTCGCGTGTGAAACAGGAGTCGATCTCAATGAGTTAACACAGCACGAGAAATTCTTTAACCAATAAAATAACCTGTAAATGCTCGCGTGATAAGCTCCAGCACTTAATATAACTTGAGCACAATAACGATAAAACTTAGCCCTTAGCCGTTAGTCCTCAGAAATAATTTACCGTTCACAAACTGTCCCTCCTCTAACACACAGGTACCTACGTAAAGTTTGTAATACACTACTGAATTATAGGTTAGAGGAAATTGCATGTTACGAGTTGTTCAAACAGGAAAGTTTTATTACTTGTGCCAGGGAGGGACTCAGTTATTTGCAAAGATTCCCATGTAATAAGAGTTTTGGAATTCTTCAGTGTATTCAATTCGTTGATACAATACCTTACCTATATACAGGAACGATTTGGCTTGTAATATAACTTAAATAGAATATAGAAAATCGCGAAATTCGGCTTAACCAAGCCTATGATTAGGTACTTTAAAAGCACAATCTCCATACAATAGTCGCTGGAGCGCTATCTTCTTATGCGAAGGTGTACTTTTGTCGATATACGTTCCAATACACTTGGAAATAAAGACACTGAAACACTAGTGAAGTGGAAAAGAATATCAATGAAGCACACGACGACGCAATCGATACATTAAAATGTACTTCCGAGTCTCATGGCTCGGAGAGAATTCGTTGTACAAACAACCTTAATCAAGTTACGCAAAACATTACGACGACATTTTCCGATACGGTACGGTTTAATTTATGAAATTGCCACCACAGAAAACAAAGCCTAGATAGCACTGGTCGCAAGGGACACAAAGGGTGTGTGTTTGGGACCGAAGGAAAACGACGCGCTAGATGCCATATGAAAATAATCCCTTTGACATTATTCATTAAGAGCAAATTGCTTTGTAAAACCTATTAAGGTAAGAACACGATACCTCCATGTTGAGATAGGCTGTTGTCGGGAACTGATTAATGGATTTATAATATTTGCTTAGGTATCAATTGACGACTTTCAAGTTCAAATTTTCGTAGGTTTGCATAATGGGTAAAAGTGAATTATAGTTGGCAGAGGAATCGAGAGTAAAGGCCTTTAATAGCCGTTTTGGCAGCCAAAGCAGTTCAAAGAGCGGCAGACATTATAAATTCACTCCGAAGTGCAAACTTGGCAATCTAAGTAACAATAGAGGTGGAAGAATGATTGATTTCATTGTATCAATTTTCCAACATATAAATTTAAAATATCCTTCTCTTTATTCCGTACGATAATTCTGCAAAAGAATTATGGAGGTATGAGGAATAGAGCGTAAAGTTCACTCATCCTCCATAGAAAAGGGAGGATACTCCGACCAAACGGGTGTTGTGTTTGATGGGCTTTTGCTCAAAGGTTGATGTTGGGAAGTTTTATATAATATGTATGCTAGTTGAACGGTAAACTCCGCTTGCGAGATGTAGAATCCGTGTGACGTCAGTATGATGCATTGTTTGAACTAGGGATGTTATGGATATGAAATTTCGGATACGGATTGGATACGGATTTAGGAATGATTATTATACCGGATACGGTTACGGATACGGATAATAAATTATTTCGGATTATCCGTTAGTTTCGGTTACGGATATTAATTTTTTAAGGAATTTCAAAAGAAAAATACGAATAGGTAATAAAGTAGTTTTACTTAGTTTTTGGCAGGAATTTCAATCAGTCTGTGAGGTCGTCGTGAATCGGTAATTTCATCAAAAAATAACCAAACTGCACTCGACTTAGAACGCATTTTGTACAAGTTCAATCGATATCGTAACACAACACACTTGTCGAACTATTTGCTATTATAGAATTGGTCACAAGTCAGTTATTTACGAGAATGTTATGACGACAAAAGAAGAAAAAAAACAAACAATGCGCGTAGCTTGTGTGTGAAAACAACTTGTCATAACGTGTCTCAATTAGGCTCCGCCCCTATCCGATACTATGCGAAACTTTTATTTCGGATTCGGTTACGGTTACGGAGCTCCCTAACATCCCTGGTTTGAACGTGGCGTTTGTAGACACCGCTACAGAACAATACGAAAAAGGCAAAAGAATTCCTGAAATACGTTCAAAGAGTAATTTTACAGACGAATTTTAATTCCCTCGCCTCAATGTTTTAGACTGAAAGTCTACCATTTATCATATTGTCATTCCAGTGATTGTTGACCTCATTCTTGTCTTTTAAAGGTCTATCTTGGTGTTTTATAATTCACCCAGTTGTATGTTTCATACTATTAATTTGATCTGAAACTTTCGTTTTATTTCTAAATAGTTCAAGAGTTTTGTATTCAGCTTGGCGCTGAATTTGTTTTAATCATTCAGTTTCCGTAATTATTAATATTTTTTATTATAAAAAATATATATATATTTTAACAAACAAATTATTAAAAATCGCTATAAGCGACAAGGCCGCCTATTGTCACAAGGCTCACAAGGCTGCATATTTATGTTCTGTAATTTATATGGTGTACATAACAAGGAGTTTACATCCATCCGCCCCGTGATTTCACCTGCGTAGATTTAGATTCCTTGAGAAAGTTGGGAAAAGAATTATCCTATGTGTTATTTCTGGATCAAATTTCATCCAAATCCGCTTAGTAGTTTTTGTGTGAAAGAGAAAAAACATCTATCTATCCGTACAAACTTTTAAGTATTATTAGCATTTACATGATATATTACATTTATAACATCTCGATTCTCATTTAATATTCACCCGTTTCGACAAAACGTTTCGAGTTTTTTTGGCGGGAAAGTCAAGCTGAGTGTCACGCTCGTTTTTCATTGGACTTTTAAAATTATTTATAGTGTTGTTTACTAAATAAAGTGCGTGATTTATGGAGTAAAAAGTGCATTTAGTAAATAGTTCATAAAGAACAGTGAAATATCGCAGCATATTGGCCACATCATGACTTTGCCCCAAACCTCACTCGTAAGACGGGTCACGCGGCCGACTTTTTCGACATGAATAATTCATAATTACGTGACATTGGCTAAATCGACAAACCGTGCGAAGCCATAAAATAAAGAAAGAAAGAAGACAAAACGTTTGTGGCCGTTGTTTATTTTCTAGCTAAACCGTTGCGCCTGAAGATCACATAGCAACCCAATCTACTTTATTATTAGAACTGGCACGACTTGTCTAGACAACTAGCTGTTACATTTATTATTTGTAGAATTCCTAGAACAAGCTGAAACACGAAATTCAGACAATGAAATAAACTTTATTATTTATTCTAAAACTAAGTTTTTTTTTGTATATCTGTAGGTGAAAGCTAAAGGACCTTAAGTCACATTTTATAAATTATTTCAGTAGACCTCAATAAAGATGTCTATACCCGAAATTAGCCATTAAAATCGACCGTGTGTAAAAAGTAAACAGTATATCGTTGTAGAATAAAACGTATATTTATAAAGTTTTATTAAGCTAATAAATTTATATAATCGATTTATTGTTTAAAATAGTGAACAATATTAAGTGATCGTACAATGATTTACTTTTTTACGCTTAGGGACATAATGTTGTTTATAATTTCATATCTACGGAATTAGTGACTGTAGGACTGAATGTTTTTACCATTTGATCAATACGGGTATACTGAATAAGAATGTTTGAAAAAACAAAACTGACAAAAAATGGACTTAAGTTCCTTTAGCTTTCTCCTACAGATATAAGAAAGGGTTTATCATTTTGTTCTGAGTTTGCTACAAAACAGAGCTGTCACTTATTGCCGATTATTCAAAATGGCATGTAATTTAGGGTTATAAAAATATGTTTATTTCTCTTTCTATAAAGGTTAGCGTATAAATAACACCATGATACTAAAACTTATTTGCGAAAGAGTGGACTAAAATTATGAACTATATACAGTATGTTAAGAAAACCCTGTCCGACCCATAAGGATAATAAAGGTTAGGTAAACACATGACCAAATATAATATAAAATTTTACGTAATCATCATAGTACCAATACAAATGAATTTTGAAATAATCTATTTTTTTGCGAATTAATTTCAACTTCCCCGAAATTTGGTAATTTTTAGAAAAGTGACAACACCGGGGTTATTATGAGCGAATAGCAATGCGACCACGTGCCGCGTGCCCTACCGCCCGCCGCCCGTTGAAGGGTGCATAACGCACATTTATTAAGTTCCCTCTTTTTGCGAAATAATATTTATTTTTTTAGGGGGATTTTTTTTTAAGTTTAGCCCGGTTTTGTATGCATTAGTAGAATCAGTTATCGATACCTAACAACACCTCCACGGGTCGGACAGGGTTTTCTTAACATACTGTATATGTTTATAAAATTAGCTACGCCTATCGGTTTCACACGTATAAGTTTCGACTCCATGAGAATATTGGGATCAAATATATCCAATGTGTTGTTCCTGGTTATAAACCATCTGTGTGCCGAATTTAATCCAAATCTGTTTAGTAGTTTTTACGTAAAAGAGTAAAAAAATAAAAATTTCGCGTTTATATTAAAAGGACTAGTAAAATAAACCAAATAAAAAAATCTGTTGTATCATACTAAAGTGCAACACTTAAATTAAACCTCAAAACTTACACCTCGAAATAAAATACGGAACAGTTTATTGTTTATAACAACTGACAAAAAATTTCAACGCTAGTACCTTTAAAATCATATATTATACTGAATCTATGCTAAAAATTTATGACATGAAGAATAATGAAATTAATTTATACGAAGATAGTTATGACGGTCTACAAGATACAACTTATGTAATTTAGCAATACGATGTTATCTATGTACTGGCTGAGTCCGGATATCCGTTTGATATAATCAGATAGTCCGCTTATGGAGTCCTCGAGACGGAATGGGGTGGCCTACTCTTAGTTGTGGGCGAAGCGATCCAATGTAATTACTGTTTTATCTTTTACATTTTGTTCATGGACCAGATAAAGCAGGTCTAGGAAATTCTCGGATGGTGTATTTGCTGCAATGCACTCACTCCAATTCTAGTTGGTTGCTCTGCACTCGAAGTTGTTGACGAGTATATATACCTAGGACAAACAGTCCAATTAGGTAGGTCCAACTTCGAGAAAGGGGTGTCTCGTCGAATCCAGCTCGGCTGGGCAGCGTTCGGGAAGCTACGTAGAATCTTCTCATCCGAAATACCGCAGTGGTTCAAGACAAAATCGTCGACCAGTGCGTGTTACCAGTGATGACTTACGCAACTGAAACGTAATCGCTCACAATGGGCCTCAAACGAAGGCTCAGAGTCACACAAAGGGCAATGCAAAAGCTATGCTCGGAGTTTCTCTGCGTGATCGAATCAGAAATGAGGAGATCCGCAGAAGAACCAAAGTCAACGACATAGCTCTGCGAGTCGCTAAACTTAAGTGGCAGTGGACAGGGCACATTGCTCGTAGAAGCGATGGCCGATGGGGCAGTAAGGTTCTGGAGTGGCGGCCACGTACTGGAAGACGCAGCGTAGGGAGGCCCCCAACAAGGTGGACCGATGACCTAGTGAAGGTCGCGGGAAGCCGATGGATGCGGGCAGCACAAGACCGGTAAGCGTGGAAAGCCTTGGGGGAGCCCTTGTCCAGCAGTGGGCATCCATAGGCTGAAGAAGAAGATGCGGTCTATTTATTCCTGTTCATTATTATAAATGAGAAACTTTTTGAGAATGGATGTATGCTACTTTCTCACGCAAAATCTATGGAACAGATTTTGATGGGCACACAGAATCGCTATTGAAATATAGGATACTTTTAGCTTGATATTGTCGGGAATTGAAACCACGAAGCTCAGCTAGTGTTCATATAAATTGCAACGCCTGTTTGCCAATTACTGATGACATATCAATCAGTTGAGATTTCTGTACCAGTTTCCAGAATAAATTCTCTGTATATTGGCATAAACGTAACGTGACCATTTATTCTTTGACTCAAAACGGGACATTAGTTTATTTAAGTCAATTATAATAGATAGTCAATGAAAAAAAAAACTTTTTTAAGTTACTTATTCAGAAATTGCTAGTTGGCTTAACAGTTACGATTCCAAAAATTTCGCCCACTCGTACTCTGCTAGCCCATTGCACACCAGGGTCGAGCAGATGTGGGTAACATGAGTGTTCGCGGAATGAAACTGGCATTAGGTACCGCCTACCGTCCGCCCTGGCAGGATGTTGATCTGTTCATGGACGCTTTAGTCATATTTATTAAAAGAAAATAAAATGCTTTAAAATAGCTGGTAATAATTTCAAAGACAAAAATCAAGCTCTTGGCACGTTTTCCTTATATTCACTTTAACAACTGCTAGTTGCATTTTCGCCTGGTTTCTGAAAACGTGGTAATATTGCGTCCCAGAGTTTTTTTTGGGGACACTGGGAGTCTTAGTTATAAAAAGGGACAGTCCTGTTCAAAATGGGACGTCTGGTCACGTTATATAAACCGCATTTTGAAGTTAAAAAGCTCTAAGCCGTCAGATAGACAAACACAAAGCGAAATTGGTATTAAGTATACGTACGGCGAGTATCCACCCTTACCTTGATGACACCGCTACGATCGGGACGAAGCGTCTCGCCTCGTATTTTATACCGCGTGCATCGAAGGACTAGAACAATAGGCCTGCGGTCTTCCTGCATTCCGCAAGGCGAGAATTAGGCTGTTATAAACTAGTTCACTTTAAATATCACCAATTTTTCCATGTCACGACCATAGTTATCGTGCAAAAATAATCAGTTGTCCCGTAAATTTGTAGCATTGTATAAATAAGCGCTGTACAAAAATTAAAAGGACATTTCTGCTACCAAGTCTTGGATGCTGACTCCTTCCTCTGTCCGGCTAAAGTTTAGATAGATGGGATACCTCGAATAAGAGGAAAATTGTATGGACTGTAAACAATTCTGCTCTTATTTGGTATCCATAAGTTCCTGTTTCGATAACTTTCCAGAGCGGTTACGGTTTGGACACAGATTCAGTATTTGTTTAGTTCTAGTAATTTCTGCTTGTCATAATTCTGGGTTATATTATATTGGCGAAGTGTATCTGGACTTTAATAACTTTGGGAACAAAGCAATAGATTACTTAGAAATTACTCAGAAGCGAATTACGTCATGGAGGAAGAAGGATGGAATTTATTATTGCAAAGTAATTTAAAGGATAGACAATTATTACATTCTTTGGTATCTTGATCAAAGCTTGAAGAATGAATGTGATTGTCTATTAAGACGTGAAAATATGAGTTTAAGGAATAATACCTTTAATTACTACACGATAAAGTTTAATTTAGGAGAAAAGTTCATTTTTTAACGTTTTTCAATTGTGTTGTTTACTCTTAAATCAAACTAAATCAAATGGAAATTAAGTTAATATTCATTTGACCCGAAACACAAGTAGCATTTTGTAAGTTTCATGTTAATAGTTTAATAAATAATTACTTCTTTACTTAGAATTCGACTAACAAACCGATACGTTACCGAAAACCATAATGTGGTCTAAGGCGCAAAGCGCTGACGATACCCAAAAACTGCCAATATCAAATATGACTGAGAGGGACACGTTTGCTATATGCAGATGCTTGTAAGCTAAAACCACCACAATATGGTCCTTGAAAATGTCTAATGGCATCGAAATATCGATGAACTTGACGTATGAGGGATTTGTCAATATTTGCTAAGGATAAAGTTGAGTGGCAAAAAGGATAGGGAATCTTTTACTTTGCAATGAGATAATACAGAATGATTTATATTAATAAATATAAGATTATATCGCCAGTAATTTTTATTCAATCAATAACATTATATAACTTACCTCACTTACTTAACTCAAAAAACAAAATAATATAACTTTTAATCTAATGAAGACAAATCCGAAAATAATAGTTGCGCAAGTACTAAAATAGAGAAAACAACGTCAGGATAACAATTCACAAGAATTTTAAAACATTTTCCGTCATTTGCCATTTTAGAAGTATTGTCGACATTCCTGAATGAGAAATTTGGTTTATATTGTAACACGTGGAGAAAAACGTCAGCAAAGGGACAAGTCCCGATGGACGAGCGGGTTTGACAGCTTGGGTTGCCTTGTCAAAGCCTGAACCCGTGTTTACTAAAGGTTTTTTAAATGTAGGAAAATTTTAGCTACGTGGTGAGAACGTTTATTTTATAAAAGGAGTGCCATTACGTGATAAGATATAGAATGGACGGTTTGTAAGTGAATTCGATATTTAACATAACAAGCTTTGTATTTTCGAAGTAAAGATAAACTTACCTTTTATAGGAGAGGTTGACTTTGATGTGTTCAAACATACATACTTACAAATGAAACGTGAAAAAATACTCGTTGACTTAAGAACCGTTTCCTTTTCTCGTTGGTTAAAAGGAAACTGAAGCAATACATAATCTGCACTTGACAACTTCTATTCTGAAAGTCAAAATACCTACAGTCGACGGGAATGAAAAAAATGTTCATACAAAAGTAGATATGAAAAGTTGCATCGACATACTGTAACACTTACGCCTCTCCTTATAGATATGGATACACTCGATTTTCTCGATTGAAATGCATTCGTTGAACAAGAAAGTTCGATCCAAAAAGGGATTTTATTAGAAGGCAATCTTGCTACGTGATCCCATCAGTATGATAGTGAAAAATATTTTTTTATTCCGTAACCAGCGAAAAACTGGGTGTGAAAAACGATTCGGCTGAATGAAATGGGCATGATTCGACGTTATGCTGGCGACCGACGGCGACGTATACTCACGCTCAAAATCGTTTTGTTGACAATCCCCGCTTATACATACTTACCTCACAAGCGCTTTTTTTCACTTGTTTCCACGTTTTGAAACTTTTGTGCTATTTGAACAGCCTCAGTGCGGGGAAATGCGAGAGTTTTTATGAGCGTTGAAATTCCGCCGTCTATATTTCAACGGTTTACAGAAGACAAATAACTTTTCACGTTTAGGTATAAAACTGTAGCGTATTTCTGCGTTTGCTACTTTTATAAAGCGCTCGTAGTGTATGTACAGTAAAAATAGAATAACTTTTTAAATATTGTACAAACCAAGAACGAAGTGCTTAAGAATTTCGTCGAGATTGATTAAATTATTAAAGTAATCTTCAACTACATATCTGAAAAGATCCAAGGTGGATATAAAAATATAAATACGAACAATTACCATATAAAACTGAATCACACTTAGATGAACTCCAAATAAAAGTGTATCCTCAACTACTACCCCAATCATAAAGAACATTATTTGGCCCATTTAACTTTCGCCTGCAATGTGTAGACTTGCCAACTTTAAAGGAAAATGTTCAGGAAATACCGCAAAACGTTTCAATAGGAACAGTCAACATACATTTATCTTATTGATCGAACACGTAGGACCCTTATGTATTTATTCGCCGATCTTAAATAAGGCAGTGAATGAACATCAATTGTATTTTGTAAAAACGACGACTGTATTACTTTTGTTTTTAGATGTATGATGAACAGAGGTTCGTACTTTTACTTAATATTTATTATATATATTATCATTATCATCATCAACTTATTTATCGTCCCATTGCTGGGCACAGCTCTACTCTCATACAGATTAGAGTATAGGAGTATAGGATATTATAGGTTTAACTTAATATTATTACATAGACAGATGTGTCAGTGAAGCTGAAACATCAAGACGTTATAAGTCTGGATTTGTGCCCGTTTGATGGCAGTAGGTCTGCCCTCATTAGGTGATAGATTTTTAATTTAGTTTAAGAGTCATGTAGGTAGCACATACAACATACTAGTATAAGTTTTTTATAAGCTTGAATTGCGATCCTGGGGTCGATAAAACAACCTTTACTTGTACTAGGGATAATTTATTCAATTTAAGTGTTCACGCCTTTACACACTTGCTAAATCAATATTAGTAAAATTAAATAAAAGCGTAAATCTATAGAATTGACGAGCACTATTTGTACAGTTGGTGTAACCAAAATATAAGAAAATTTAGGTATTGTTATTGAAATATGAGATGACAACTAATTGCATACAATATTTTTTTGCCATCCATAGATGGCAAAAAAATATTGCGCCTTCTCCAAATTAATTGGAATAGGTGCAGGAGAATGGTGATTATGAAAGCTAAAGCTCTTTCATGAGAACTTTTCAACGGTAAATCTATTTACCTAACTTCAAGAAAGATATCTAAACAGGGATGATAAAGTGCACAGTTGAAACCAGCTACCTAATTCATTTCTTTAATCGTAATCGTTTCGTTGTTTGTTGCAAAAATATGTCATACATAATCGCATATGTAAGACTGTTTTGCTTTTACACAGAAAACTGTCACTTAATGTAATCAAAACAAAAAAAAAATTTCGAATGCAAAATTACAATATCTTTTATTTCACGATTCAATAAAATTCATAGCGTCATTTACACATTATATGTATTGGATGAGGAGTTTCCTTCAAAATCCATCCTATTGCGGTCATTTAAAAGTATTAAACACCAACGAATACAACAAATCTCGCCCTAGCAACCAGCTACATTAAATATGCTCTTAACATTCTCGCTACAGAGCAATCTGGAGTGCAAAGCGTGACATCTGCTACATTTGAACGACTGCCAACTACTGCATCCTGTCGCGTTGTTAATAATCTCCAGTTTCTGCAATGATTAAGTTCTTCAGCAAGTCTGCATTGTGAAATATTTTGTACGGAAGCAACCGCTGTTAAAACTCCAGAAATTATGTAAAGAAGCAGTGACTAAATATCTTTTGAGAGTAGATTAGTTTCAGAAATTTTGGTCTGGATCTGTATTAATCTTTTTGCTGCTTGGATGACATTCTGAATGTTTCTTTCAAATCCCTTTTTATACCGGATTCTTCAATTTTTAGTACGGTATGTCATTATGTTGTGTAAATATTCTTTGATGCTAGATTAGGTTCCGACTTCATCAACTGCATAGTCTTTTCCCCAATTATGTTCGAGTTGGCTTCTGATCTAACCGGATGAAGCTGATTACCACATAGATATGTACTTTAAAAAAACATCATTTATCAGTATTTTATATGGAGGTCGCTCTATATAAAATACTAATAAATGATGTTTAGCCTTATCCGACCTCCACTGTGTCCAAATGACTGGATAATACGAGACCCTTTGGTAAGACTGATTGCCAGAGATTGAAAGACAGAAAGGCTTAACTTACTTTACGATCCACGGAGCCCCACCGTGCCTGCCCTGGGTATGTATAAAGGGACACCTATCCACAGACCAACTGCAGCAAGAGTAGCGTAACCTGATCGATCGACCCGTACGGCTGTTATTGCTTAACCACACGCCCGTGATTAGTTTTTATAGCTCATGGATCATGGACTGGAATAATTTGCCAGCGGCGGTGTTTCCGTCGGACTACAATTTAAGCGTATTCAAGACTAGAGTAAATAGCCTCATAATAAACTAGCCCCCCACCACTATCAACGAATGCATCATTGCTTATCATCAGGCGGGATTCTACCTCTATACATTCGTATTGACATTTTTCCAAAATTTATCGTGAATATAAAGTGCACCAGATCGTTGCAGTAGTCTTGATTCTAGCGAAAAGTAACATCTGGCGTGTTTGAACGAATGCCAACAGCTGCACGCTGGCGTATTAATCCCTACTCCATTTGCGGCTGGAAACTGGACCGGTTGCGACTCCTATAATTTATTGTATTGTTCCTTCGAATTGACGACTTTTTTAAAGGAATTTAATCTGCAGCTTGTTGATTCTTTTGCCTCTGAGGCGTACAGTGCACTGTATATACACCATTCAGCATTATTTATACGTGATCAATTTGTGTGAAGGATCATATGTTAATCTGTTTGAACGAGCTAATGTCTGGAAATACTAATGGGATTTAAAAACTCTTTCTGCCTTTGATAGCCCATTTTTTGAGGAAGATTACAAGCTATTTGACATCACGCTATAACTCTTAGGATCGGAGCAAAAAGAAAAAAGGAAAATAAAAATAGGTCGTTCAAACATATCAGGTCGCTATGCTAGTAAATAAGTCGTGCCACCAATCCCAATATAAAAATTTCATTTCTTTTGTAATGTTAGTTAAATGAATTAAAATTGTTAGTAAATTTACAACAGATTAAAATGGTTTAAAAATGATAGGTACTATTTACTTTAGATAAAACAAAGCAACTCGCAATAGTTAAGTCCATGGTACTTAGCAACAAATAAAAACTGTAGCATTGCAGCTTAAAATGTTTTAAAGACAATAATGTATCACGAACGATAATTTCGTAATTCATTTTGCACAAAAACAATGAACGCCTAACTGTAGACAATACTAAATGGATTTGGAAACTTTGCGGATTATCCTTATACCTTGAGCAGATTATCTTCAGACTAACTTTATAAAGTAAAACAACGAACATGGTACATACTACTAGTACTGTATCCCTACCTATTTAGCCCAGAATAGACTTAGACAATAAACTTAGACTTAGACAGCGGTTTTACTCGCGTAGGTTCGATCCCCTGGAAATATTGAGATAATATAATAAGTATCCTACGTCTTAATCATGATAACTAAACTGTGTTCTAATTTTCATCCAAATCTCTATTTATTTATTTTAAAAAAGTACTGCCATATTACAAACATTTAACATTTTGAATAACTTAAAGTCATCATCATCATCAACTCAGCGTTAATCCCAGTCACATTCGAAGATTTTCATCTTTGGAGTCTGGGGTCCGCTTTACCAGTCTCAGAATAGATTTTGGCAAAACTTCGATATTTTCCGTTAAGCGACTGCCGTCTGACCTTCACAACCCGAAGGCGATATCGAGGCATTGCTGTTAGACCAATTGTTGGATTTTTGAAGGCTTCAACAACCCGTAACGACTGCCATTAGACGTTCGTATGGCAATCTTGATCAACGGCTTAACATGTTTTCCGAGGCACAACCAGAGCAGTGCAAACATTCATAATCATGCATAGAAATACACGTGGGGATAGAAACCGCCCCTCCTTGCGCAGCGGTCGTGTTCGCTACCGCTACGACATCCGTGTCGTCAACAAGAAAACTTAAACTTTATATATTATTTAATTTATGGCCTGATGCATGTGACAAGAATGGCGTACATAACATTATCAAATCATCGGCTCGAAAATGGAATACAAAAAAACTCTACAGCAGTTTTTTTTTTGACGGGAAAGCTAAGATGAGTGTCACGCGCATGTTTCATTGGACTTTTAAAAATTATTTGAAGTGTGGAACTGAAACGTTGTTGCTCACAATGGGCCTCATACGAGTGCTCAAAGTCACACAAAGGGCGACGAAAAAAGCTACGCGCGAAGTTTCTCTGCGAGATCAAATCAGACATGAGGAGATCCGCAGAAGAACCAAAGTCACAGACATAGCTCTTCGAGTCACTAAAATTAAGTGGCATTGGGCTAGGCACATTGCTCGTAGAACCGATGGCCGATGGGGCAGTAAGGTTCTGGAGTGGCGGCCATGTACCGGAAGACGCAGCGTAGAGAGGCCCCCAACAGGGTGAACCGATGACCTGGTGAAGGTCGTGGGAAGTCGTTGGATGGGGGCAGCACAAGACCGGTCATCGTGGAAAGCTTTGGGAGAGGCCTTTGTCCAGCAGTGGACCCCTATTGGCTGAAGAAGATAGTGTCGTTTACTAAATAAAAGCGCATGATTTATATAGTAAAAAGTGCATTCAGTGAATGATTCATAAAGAACATTGAAATATCGCAGCATAGTGGCCACATCATGACTTTGCCTCAAACCTCCCTCATTGACGGGTCACGCGCCCGTCTTTTTATTTATTTATTCATTTATTATTTATTTATTTATTCTTTATTGTACACCAATAAAACATCGAACAAAAAACATGGAACATGAAACATACAATGGGCGGCCTTATCGCTAATGCGATTTTTTCATCTGTCATTGGCGATATCCGCCATTATTGTTAAATAATATTTTCAAAGAGGTTTTATAATTTGTTGCATGTGTTATGGACAAAACTGTGGTATCTATTCCACAGAGGCCATTGATCAAGAATTGAGGTTGAATCTCACCTTGAAAAAAGAAGAAGAACTGTACAGTAGTCTGACGTTAAATTATTTCTCGTCTATGATATTACTAGAATAAAAGGATTCTGAAGGTTATGTTTCGTTATGAAACTAACTATATTTCTTCTAGGCCTAATATCTACCTACTTGCTACTAACATCATAGGTTATAGGTTTGTATGGTTGAATGTTATAGACAGTTTGGTGTATTGGGATATAAGATACTCCCAACCAAAGTAGGTACGTTCCCGTTCCAGTCTCTTCGCGGGTTAAACATCTGGCAAAAGTTTTATACATATTCCAGACAAAAAATATTTAAAAGAGAAACAGAATTTACTTGGCAATGATAAAACCTGATATGAAATTGTCGCAAACTTTTACACTTCACTTTACGGATTCCAATCAATATACTTAATGTTTTTTTACTTCTTCTAGAAAGAGAGGTACTAAAACTATTAGTATTACCCTATCAGGATTAACCTGAATATTTACCGTTTTTTTAGCATTAATAGAGAGCATTTTGTGAGTGCTCGAAATTCTTGAATTCATAAACGAAGGATAAAATTTGTTTAATATACTTAACCTTTTCCTTTTTCGAATATTCTTTTTTTTTAAATAAACACTTTTCACGTTAAGTTAATAGAGCGACGGTCTCATAAATTCCGTGCAAGGTTGACATGTAAGATTTATGTGTGACCAAGGTAAGGGTTGGAATTGAAAAGGCACCTGTAGAAAATCGTTCACTAACCCTTTGTGTATCGTCATGGCAGGTGTGTTTTAGGACAAACGAAGTTCAGGGTTTGATTGTTCAATTACCTAGTTTTATTTTGATTGTATGTATAATATTATGAACTAAAACTTAACAGTTTTTAATAATAGAATGTCCATTCTTATCTCATTCATCGAGACGTGAAGAATTTCATAAATTTGAAGGCAATGATATCAACAGTCATGTTAATAACGTGTATAATAACACACTTTGCGAACTCGAGACCAACCTTATAGTTATTATAATAATTGTATTATACTGGACCATACTGGGGATCGATTTGGTTGAGAAAATATAGAAGATGAAAAATGATAAGATTTAACACTATTTTAAATACCCCCACTGCTCTTGTAATGTATCATGTACCCATAAGTACAATGTGCCGCAAACAGAAAATTTCCAAACCATAACGGGTATTTTTTAAATATAAATTATAAATTAGCGCTTGACCGCAATCCCACCTGATGGTAAGCAGTGAGGCGATCGTTGATGGTAAAGCGCGTTAGTTTATTAAGAGCCTATTCGCTCTTGAAGACACTCAAATTGTAGTGTGACGGAAACACCTTCGCTGGCAAATTGTTCCAGTCCCTTGATGTACGCGGTATAAAAGAGGAAGCGGAACGCTTCGTCCGGATCGCAGTGGTGTCAACAACGTAAGGGTGGAAACTCGCCGTACCATGGGTCGTCCGATGGTGGAACGGAAACCGAAAGGCTGGCTACTCTACGCCTGTGCTCCAGGCTTTGGAGACCGTTTCGAGTTAAGTCTGGTTCGCCAATCAGCCTCTTCGTACGGCTCTCCACTGAATCCAAAGTAGCCAGGTTTCCAACCAGTTTAGCCTTTACTTTTTCTTCTTTACATCGCTGGCGCGGCAGAATTCTGTTATGTTGGCTTAAAACTTTGCCACCACCACGGCATCCTCAGTGGCAGCGGTTACTGTCTGCACATTTTGGAATACAGAGGATAGGATAGGAGATTCTATATATTTGTTGATAATAGATAATGATAACATGCCAATAACAGGATCAAAATACAGATGAATGGTTTTGACTTGCGATTAGTCTCCTGTAACATATGTTGACTCTGTCAAGTTCCCTTATATGTGTAGTAACCACAGTCACAGCATTGCATCAGGAGCCATCTAACAAGTATCGGTCAGTAGTCTCGTAATGGAATGGCAATAGAATGACACTGCCGTATTGCGAATATTATAAAACCCATTAGTAGAAATGATTTTCTATAACTACTACTCAATTTGAATATTAATTAATACTCGTATGGAGTGGGGCGGATACTTGTATCTCATAATGATATCATTTGTTAGTAGATTAAGAAACTTGTTGAAATTGATCAGTTTGAGATCACTGATCGATCATCATCATCATCAACCTTTTTATCGTCCCACTGCTGGGCACAGGTCTCCTTTCATACAGAGAAGGATTCAGCGTAATCACCACGCTTCCTCAATGCGGGTTGGCGATGTCAGACTTAAAGTCCAGGTTTCCTCAAGACGTTTTCCTTCACCTTGTGTCATTGGTGTCCAAGATATACTTAGAAAGTACATATAACTTTAGAAAAGTTGCATTGGTACTTGCCTGACCTGGAATCGAACCCGCGCACTCATACTCGAGAGGCTGGCGTTTTAACCACTAGGCCACCACGACTTCATCGATTCTATCATTCTGACACTATTGTAATAGCAAACCCTAGTCTGTTTGCTGCTACTCTAAAACAGTTCTAAGGCTAGGGCCTCAGAACTGTATTAATGTAAAGGAGGCCACGAGCTAACGTGATTGCCTACACGTACTATGATATTCACGAGTACTCTTACTTCGAATATCGCTTCAAGTATCCGCAAAACTTTTAGCGCACGCATCGAGGCTTACCGAATTTTTGCTTGTTACCGAAAGCTCTTTACTTTTATTAATATTATTAGGTCCATCAATCTTTGTTGGATACTTAGATTAAAGTATCGTACATTACAATATTATTTATCACTTGAGCTTTAAACTTTCTTTCTGTGAGTTGCCGAAACGTTGGCTTTGTAAAATGAAATGATTCAAACATGTATTATTATTTTTAAAAATCTCATTGCACGCGATAAACGGTAGAACATCCATCTAATTCTCCATTTACTTGCCCATTTTAAGAGAGGCTCTTCAACATCACGCTGGGATTCTTAGTAACCGAGCAAATGAAAAAAGTATGAATGAACGCGAAATCGAAGTAATAACGCGGGCAGGCGATGCCATGCGACGGGGTCCCACAAAAAGAAATGTCATGCGGACAATAGCTTATACGGGTATATAGCATAGTATACAAAATAAAACGTTGCTCCCACACTAGGAATTACTCTTGTATTGTGGGTGTGTTAACAAACATTTGATAAAATCACATAAACAAAGAGCTAGACCCCGAACCTGTAAGCCATACAAATATTTGTCCGTTCGACAATCGATCGCTCACATACTACACTAGCCGTGTATACTTAGTACATTGCGTGTACTAGGTATAGATATAGCAATACGTCTTTGTAACAACATTCATAATCTAGGCATAGTCACATTCCTGTTTTTTGTGGATCATCGTAGTCTTCATTTCAGTCGAATGACTACCACTGCTGGACATAGGAGAGGCCTATGTCCAAGGATCTTCACGAAGGGCACAAAATACTAGAGATCAGATGCAACTTTTTAAATCGGTATCTTTTTAGATCAAATCACACAATAAACCGCCTATCCTTTCCTCAGTTCCGCCGCCTTTGCTGTTAAGAAAATTAGACAGATAACTGATGTGGATACAGCCAGAATTGTTTATTTTAGTTATTTTCATAGTCTGATGACTTATGGGATTCTTCTCTGGGGAACTTGTGCGGACATCAATACCATCTTTGTTTTACAGAAAAGGGCTGTTCGAGCCATTTACAACCTTGGTCCTAGAGATTCTCTTAGAGAAAAATTCAGAGAGGTGGACATTCTGACTGTAGCTTCACAGTATATATTTGAAAATCTAATGTACGTACATAAAAATATATCGGATTTTAAGAAAATAAGCGATATTCATAATATAAATACCAGGAACAAACACAATCTTGCTGTACATCACACTCGTCTCCACAGAGTAGGCAACTCATTCATGGGTCAATGTATACACTTTTACAACAAGCTTCCCATGGACATTCGAAACTTACCCATTAAACGATTTAAAAAGTATATAAAGGCCAAACTTTGCAAAAAGGGGTATTATAAAATCACAGATTATTTAGAAGACAAAAAAGCTTGGGACTGAGCTGTTCGCTCTGATAAGCATTGTTATTAGCAATATGCGTAATTATAAGATAAATTATTGTAAAAATTCTCATTTTTAATGTCTGGACTTGAAAAAAGACGATGATCCCTGAGTTTGTTTCGGCTATTTCTTCTCAGAGGTAGTCAGTTAGGAAATGCCGGCTTCATCTAGTTAAAAAAAAAATATATATGACGTGTAAAAGTGATCGGTGATCCTATTTGCTTAATAAACGATTTCATTTCATTTCATTTCATTTCCCCAACTCGTTGGGGTCAGCTTCCAGGCTGACCGGATGCAATTGAATACCAGTATTTTACATGGAGCGACTGCCTATCTGACCTCCACAATCCAGTTATTGGGTAATACCTATAATACTTCTTGGGACGGGTTCTCAGACTTTTAGGCTTCTGACTACCCATAACGACTGTCAAAGATCTACAAATGCCAGCCGAGACCAACGGTATAACGTGGTTTACGAGGCACAAAGGGATATCAGTGGGTAAAGACAGTCACCCCTCCACAAACCAACCGCGGCAAGTGTACCTTAACTTGATCGATCGACCTATTCGCCTGTTATTATTTAGCCTCGAGCCCCTTAGATCAAACTATAAAATACTGATTTAAAATACTATAGTTCCTCGAATGGGCAACATTTCCAGTTTGGCATTTTAGAATGAATAGGTTTTCCTACATTATTTTAACAAGGAATAAATACCCTAATGAAATTATTATCCTTCTTCCATAAATAGTTGTCTACAAATCCGATTAGTGTTCAGCAAAAGTTTCTTGGTAGATTTTGGACAGTATCCAACAGTTACAATTGGAGATTTCCAATTGGTTTTAACTTTGTGTAGGTCTTTTGCCACTAATTTAGGTTGCGTGAGGAGAAATACAATTGGTTGGTGCTTACTTTGCATTGGCGGCCGTAAGGTCGTTCTTCGAATTGGGGGTTTACTTAAGCGATTTTCGAGTTCCTGAATGTCTTTGTAACTTACCAAATTAATGTTTGTCGCGGCGTTTATAGCGCGCTTTGTTTTAATTTTACATTGAAACTATTAAGAATGGCTGCGGTGATATGGGAATTTTGTGTAAATAGTTTAAAATAGTTTTTACAAATGATACTAATGTACATTTTCTGTGTATATATTTCTGAAGAAAATTTAAATCTATGTTATTAAATAATAATATATTTTAAAAGACATGTTTATTAATAAAATATAATCGATCGAATTAGTTAATGATTAAACCATACTTCGTTCCATATTATGCGACATCGTCGACACTTCATTTAACTATTTATATTACTTACTAGACCAATAAATGTATTTAGTTTCATTACAAAGATAAAAGAAATAAAATTCTTACGATATCTAGAACCGACTCTTGAAAAACTCTAAGTGTAAAAAGTCCAAACGCCCCATACCATTGATAAGATATTATTGTTTATTCGATCGAGCGGCCCATTTTATCTGTACCTACGAATATAGATGGGACTAACGACTTGGAAGCTTCCTTGACTCTCAAGTGTACTTCGTCACGGAAAAAGTTACAATTAATTTTATTAAAATGTTATCGTATTTTACAACCCAGACAAAAATGCTATAAAAATACGAGAATTAATAAAATCACATAAAAAATAATAATTGAACGTTCTTAACCCTTTACCAGGCCTCGGGCGAATCCTGCAGTAATAATATTTTTTTCGTAGATTTAGATGAGTAAAAACATTTGGTATGAAATTTTATCAATAATATTTAATAAATTAGCTGAAAACCTGAAAAAAACCATGTGGGAAAACATAATCCCATTGCCTGTCTAGACGACGATATAATTATTAACTAGGTATATATAAAATAAAAAACGATAGTCATTTTGATAGAATTTTTATTATTAATTGTTCATACTAGAAAAAAAAAAACAAAGAAAGAAAGCCACAAAAACCAAAATCCGGAAATTCTCAAAGATTATTGAGAATTTCTGGATTTTGATTTTGATTCACCGCGCGATGGACATAATAACACCCACAATAATTAGGCATTCACAGGCTTTGGGTATACGGTTCCCCACGTGTTTTATTTCGTGATAACACGATATTTTTAAAGTTTTTACTGAGAATTTATACACAAATCACAAGAAAAACTTAAATTCTCGAACATATCAAAAAATTGTACGACTTACCTTTCTCCGATTCGCCATAATGTTTAAAATTACGGTGCACTAGTCACAAAAATTTACTTTTAACGGCCGGCCATAGAGCAAATGGCTGCAAAAGTGACATTTGTGTTCCGTCACACTTTTTTTTGTGTTACAATAATTAATATATCTTATGTCAGCCTTTTTGACAGATTGTGGAAGATTCTTTACCAAAACCTGGTAATAACTTAAGAAAATACTATGTGGGAAATTCTCAATCCATAGCCTGGTTAAGGGTTAATTAAGCTGATCTGACGTTCCTCCGTAAAATTTCATCAAAATCTTAGAAATAAACAGTTAATAATGAATTCTCGAGAATTAAATTGTTCATTGCATTGATATACTTACGTCACGTTACTGAGACTTCAGCATTTCATAAAAATGAAAACATATGACTATGAAGGATGGTATGTAATATTTGTGTACGTATTATTGGACATAAAGACTTATAGGAATATTTCTAGGATGAAGTATTTATCATATGACTAAACGTCGACGCACATTGCTTAGATAGACGTAGGTGTGTGTAATATACACGCTCCTTCAAATATTCCTCTATGTGGTATCAAAGGCATTCCTCCGTAGTGATCCAGTCACATATTGCCCTATAGACATTCTTCATTTATTTATTTTATGTAAAGGATAATGTGGCTTTCTTGTTATCTAAATAAATCTAGGCAACAAATAATTCACAGTTTTGTTTACCACTAGTAACAATAGCACTGTCCTAATCCGTTAAAATTCCTACGGTTTATTTGAGCGAAGCGGTGGTGGGACTCGGTTCTAATTTCCTTTCGGTTCATCCTATTTCCTTCCCTAGCCGAGCGACGCCTTCCACCTCTGAGATGCATCTGCTCACGTGGAATCAAATACGAACCGCCTAGCTGCCTCACACAGGAACATGTAAACTTTCTTTTAAGAAAACTCAACCATAATATATTTTGAATATTTGTGTCAAGAAAATTGGGTCGTGCAGGCTAAAATGTTTACATGTTCCGCCGAGGTATTCCTTTGCCCAACCCACTGGTATGCACATAAGCTGTCTTATGCCCAAACCAGTGGAACCCGACATCCACTAATGAATTTTTTTCTTGTTGCAGTAAAGTGATAAGTGTAACTCAAAGTATATTTTTGATGTAAACTAATTATCAATTTCATTCCGTCGAAGTACAAAGTATACATTTTAAAAGTGTTGAAAACAGATATTAATAGATTTAGAAAGTGAACTTTAAAATTAACAGTATGACGTGTTGAACATTCAGTGTGATACAATGACTTTAGTGAGGACTGGCAGTGGCACAAGATTATTTCGAGTGGAAATTGTGAACAATAAAACGATATGGGATGACTCATAGTGCAAAATGTTATGTGCAACCAACTGTCCGATCCGAAGATGATGCGCGATATCCACGACAATGCTGGAGCCGTCGCAAGCGGCGGGATGGAGGAAAGCGAGGACGGCGGGAATGGGGTTGCCGAGGTCGATATGGACGACTGCGGCTCCCTCGCGCTTCCTCCAGACTTGCCCCCCTACTCCGGCGACTATATCATCAGCGACTACATGGAACGCCTTGGCACACGTCTCAATATTCTCGAAACAGAACTCAAATATGCATGGCGAGCGCTCGACCTGCTCAGCCAGGAATACGTCAGGATGTGGGAACGCCTCGAGCGATTGGAGACGTTGCTCGCCGATCAACAGGGTGTGATATCAACTTTACTGGACTTTTACACATGCCGAACTGTCAGTGCTAGAGATCCTATCACTCGATTAGAAGTGATCAGAGAAATATTAGGTAATGGCACTGTCGAAGATGGCATAGAAGAAGGCTTAGATATTGGAAGAAGTTCAGCATTATTAGACCATCAAGAGGAGATAATGGAATCAAATGAAGCATTTTATAAAAGCTTAAACCAGGCCTATCGTGATGATTTAGTTTGCGATGAAACGTCTAGGCCACCATCACAATTAGATATGATTTGGGAAGCCCCAGAAGAACCAGATATAGAAATGATGCCAACAAGCTCT
Source organism: Sesamia inferens (assembly GCA_037179545.1). NCBI lineage: Eukaryota > Metazoa > Arthropoda > Insecta > Lepidoptera > Noctuidae > Sesamia > Sesamia inferens. Next base: position 12,659,149 of record CM073933.1, on the reverse strand, counting down.
AGACAAATATACAGTTCATCGGATTATAAAGATTACTGCGGATTAAAAGGTGCACCTGTAATTAGTGAAAGAGATTTGGTACATTTGTCAGCTTTAAGTACAATAGATCAAATTACAGTAGATAAATTACATGAATTAGATAGATTGACAACACAATTACACAAAGATTCCAGAGAGTTAAAAGACTTGAAAACGAGGCTTCTTAGTCCTGAAACAAAACAATCAAAACATGACAGGGAAATAGAAGCAAAGGCATTAGTTGAAGATGGCAATATAATTAATGAACAACTGAAAGGCGTCTATTCAGGAGGTGACAATTGGGCTATTAACGACATGATGAAAAGTTTTGATGATTTTATGTTAGCGGCGCCTAAAGATTCTATTGTAAGAGAGAAATCTCCATCTAGGTTGTCACTAACTGATAACGTATCGGATAGAACAATAGACTATTTACCACCAACTCTGTCTCCGCGTCGAAAGTTTGTACCAGAGAGAACTACAACAGAACCTTATACAACTGTAACTGGGCGCCTGGCATATAGTTCGGCTGTAGCCAATGCTGAGATAAATGCAGCTAAAGCATCGAAATCACCCAGTGCTCTTTCAAGGGAAAGATTTGAATATAGTTCTCCGTATCAAATAACAGACACTTCCAGACAAAATTATTTTTCTAACAAAGGCCTATCTCAGCCTTTAAACGAGATTTATAAATCAGGTGGTACAGAACAACTCTCTCCCATGTCAATTCACGAAATATACAACGGACCTAGTACTAATGAATTAAGTTATGAGGATAACAGGCTAAGAAAATCTCCAAGTCCTCCACCACCAGCTCCACCATGTGGCACCGACGGGTTTCCATCAATAGAAAATAACAACGAACTTGTTGATCATCAACCAATGTTATCAATAAGTAGCGCTATGCCGCATGATGGTTTGCGTTTAAGTCCCAGATCTCCAAAGTCACCGAAAACTTCGCCTAAACACGTTAAGAGGGAATCAGTAAATATTGTAGCTGCCAAATCTGATTCGGGATTATCATCAATGAGTGGATGGTCGAGCTTAGAAAAAAGTCCAGGTTCACCAAAAACGGGAAGAATCACTACGCATGGAAGTCACGATTCTCATAAAATGAGAGATCCTTCCTCACAACCAATACAAAGAATGTCGTATGAGGTCGAACCGAAACCGTATATAGAAACGCTTGTGGATTCTTACCTGTATGAAGAGACAAACATAAAGAGCGATTACAACTTACGAAAGACAGATATCATGACGAAAGAAATTAGCTCTAGAGATTCGAGCAAATTACTAGGTAAAATGGATAGCGATTACATAAAAACCGATATTCCATATTCGGCATCAGATCAAATGACTCAAATAAGCAATATTGGGGAATATTATTACGGAAACGAAGCCCCTTCAATATATTCTGTAGCTGGAAATAGGCAACCAATTTTTACAACTGTGTATAGTACTCCAAGAGGAATGTTATCTGAGGATAGGAGTTTTTCCGAATTATTAGATAGAAATGAAATTTCTGAATCTGTTGCGAGGCCCGCAGTGGATTCTTATCCGCCGGAACCAAGTTATCACGCACAAACTGTAGTCATGTCAGCGGCGAATTCCAGCAAACGACCCCTGACTAGGGCCAATACGATGGGCGCGAATGATCCACACTTTTATCAAAATGGGTATAAAGGACATCGCGCTGGATATCCACCCGGCAATCTCACTGATGCTCTCTCGTATTACCCTACATCGACTCGCTACGATTCACCTAAAAGAACATCTTTAGAAGATCAGATCTCGTGGCAAGGTGGTAGTAGATCCCCAACCAGTTCGATGGAAACATCGAGCTTGAAATCACATTCCCTGAGTATAACTGAAAGAAAACAATTTCAAAATCAACTACAACAGGAATACTTTAAACAGCAACAATATGATCAACGAAATGGTAATGTCATGTATGAAAATCAAGGTTTTGACAAAGACGCTGTACCTGAACATAGTAAAACGAGAAAAGAGCAATATGTTGAATCAAGTGGTATACTTGTTTCTGAGTCAGGCTACTTATCGATTTCCAACAACTATAAAGGCAAGACTCAAGATAAACAGCCCAAGAAACCAAAACGAACTTCATCGTTAAAGTCCGCTATGTCATCTATGAGTCACTGGCTCCCAGATCTGCATTTGCCTAAAAAACACAGATCACACTCACTACCTTCTGGTGTTGATACAGTAGAACCACCTCAGCAAGAGAAAACATTGAAAGAAAGGATATTATCTGCACAAAGAAGGAAAAAGAAATATCATTTGGTGGCATCAATGTCTGGTTTGTTACAAAAAGCAAGGCGCAAGCAGCAAGCCAGTCATCAATCACTATCAGACCCAGAGACATCTGAAACTGAATGGTCCGGAGGTCGCTCCAGTGCTCAGTCAGAGGATAGTGATAGTGTCTTTTCAGACTCTACACATGAAGGTAACATGTTCCCAAAAGTAGCACCCAAACCTAAAAGAAAGATAAACAACCAAGAAATTGTAGAACAACAGCAAATGATACAAGAACGAATACAGGAGCAAGAAATAGAATTTCGTGACGATGATAATGAATGTATAATAGAAGAACCTGAAAAGTTAACAGCAGCCAGTAGTGTTATACCGAGAGATAAAAGTGATGATATCGACTTTCATTTTGCACGAGTTAGTCAAATGAAAAAAGATAACATACCAAAATTAGAAAAATTGGATATTGACACCGATATATCCAATGTTGACTTATTTGAAGAAGATGAAAAAGAAGATAACCAATCTCCGGGGTCTCTCTTTGCCACTATCGGAGACGTGAAAAAGACTTCAAACGTTTCTGATGAAGGATTAAGTGAAAGTAATAAATCTTACAGTGGAAGCTCACAAGAATTTGCAGTTTCACGAGCTTTAGGTAAATACCGTCTACGTAAGTCAACGTCAGTCTCAGATGAACATTTAAATGACATCTCTCCTTCGAAAGGGGAGGTAGAACAACAAGAAGAAATAAGCGAGGAATTTGTGAATCAACAAAAAGAAAGGAGAATTCGTAAACCAAGTCCTCCTGAAGTGGTAAATAATACCTTAACCCTAAATGAAGACTCTAATAATTTACCAGAAAGAAGTCCATCCATACAGAGTACTCGAGGCTTACCAAACAAGTTTCAACCACGACATCAGCAAAGTTTGGACATACCAAATAAACATGATGATGACGACAGTAGAAGTACCCATTCTTGGAGGAGTGGATCTCGAGTTTCTTCTAGGCGACAGAGTACTGAGGATAGTATCGATTCTGAAGATGAATGGTATTGTTACGAACTAAGAAAATTAGAAGAAATGGAGCATCAGTCTCAATTAGAGGCTGAGCGACAACTGACCGTACCGAAAGTGCCAGAAATTGACGAAATTGATGAAGACTCCGAAGAATATTTAAAAGAAAAAATGTCATTCGTATTGAGGGAACTTAAACTAAAGACAGCAACTACTAAGCAAAAGTATGACGAATCTCCAGTAAGAGATCATTGGAAAGATATAACAACTTTTCCAGTGATCGAAGAAACAACAGATGATGTACAAGACAGGCAATCAGATGATGATAAATCATTTGAGGATTCTGGTTCAGGAGAAACTTCAGGACCAGACAGTCCTGTTCAAAGTGGTGACGAACTAGATGATGACTATGATATGCCACAAATTCATCAAGATTCTCTTCCTCTAGAAGAGCCTCCGCCTCAGCAGGACGCTCCTGTTGGGAGCAAATGGAAGCTTCTCAAAGCATTAAAAGACCGGAAAGCTGAAGAGAAGACATCAGAAACGCCAGCGGCTACGACGCCTCTTGCGGAAAAGGATAAAGTCAGCGCAGGTGTAAGTTATCTTATGCAAAAATTTCATGAAATTAGAGTTAAAAGTTAAGCATAAGCTGTTTAGAAATATTGTATAAGCTACAGGTTACTTCCATGGTTATTTGAAATTAATCTAAAATATAGTTAGACTGATATACTCAAGCCATTGCTAACATTATTAACCCGCTTTACAAATTTAATTCAACACAGATGCAGTTACTCGTGTTATAATAACCTATTATGTAGATTAGCATATAGGATGTGTAATTGTTAATGTTATATATAGTCGTCCATTTTAAACAACTTTTAGTGAAACATTACACAAGTAACTTGTATGATCTTCAATTTCCCCAAAAGCAGGGCTCAGTTTAAATATTTAGTTTTGACATTAATTTAGGTAGTTTTGACCTAAAGTACTAATTGCGGTTGTGAGAAATATTTCAACCATTTTCATTTTCTCCATGTACTGCTAAATATGTATGAATGCATAGTAGAGGGTGCTCGTATATACAATATTATACTTATATGAATCTACTTACTACTGACGCTCTTTCTATTTAATTGAGGCAATAACTAGGTATAACCAACGCAATAGGGTACTAAGGACTTTCTATATATATGTATGTATTAAAGGATTTTTACATAAAGCTTAAGATGATATTCAACCAAACAATTATACAATTTTAATAAAGGTATGCTTGACGAGATTTATATTGGAAAAATGATAATCTTTACATAGAGTTATATACTCAGTATTATATGTGTTTGTTGCTTGATAGATATTGTTTGGTAATATTAGAGTTAAATTATATTCTATATTAAAATTCATCCATGTATAGGCTTGGGAAGCATTTTGTTGTACAAAATTCATTCATGGTCATATCATCTCATATCAGAGAAAGATGTTCCTTTTATTTACAAAGAATTGAAGTAACATTTCTCAGTAAATATGTATTCACTATTTTATAAACGGTATAGAACGAAATAAATCTTCAATATAAATACTCGACTACGGTTTAGTTAAGGCACAAAAGGCACTGGAGATGACTTTACTCATAATATAATATATTTTATACAGTGATGATTAAAATATACTAATACATACCATATAATTATATGAAGTTAAAACAGTGTAACAGATCCACAATAAGAAAACGTTCATACGTTTTCGAATCGTTGCTGTCGACTGTAGATTTATAAAGGACTTTCATTGCAATACACGATAAACAATGATGAAAGTCCTGTCATAGTCTCCGGACAAGTCAGCTGTTCTATCAAACCTGATGAATATTTTTTCCTTTATCTTAAATCTTTGAACCAACCAACATTGATTTAATATTGCTAAGAGCTTCTGGCTGCCAATGTTATTTACATATCTACATCAATACATATGAATGAAAACCCATAAATTATAATATATTTATGTAGTGCCGTAGTCGGGTGAAAATATATAAAATGTTTTTTTTTTCATAAGACCGTTAGGTACTAGTTTATATTCCTCTGTCTATTTTTGAAAACATTTCACAATCATTGTTAGCTAAATGTCACAATTGAGTGAATTACTATATAAATATTCATAATAGGATAAATTGCGTTACGTAACGTATGTACTAGATGTCACACGGCTTAGGTAATCGTATAGCTATTTACACTTACATAAATATATAGCTGGCACTTTATGTAATAAACATATTTAGCGGGAACTTTTAGATGTTGAATGATATTGCGTAGACTTATAATAATTATAATTATTATGGGCAGATTAGCAAAATGTTACTGATTTATTTTCTTATTTTGGCGGTATGACGATATCATGGTGGCGTAACTATGGCCGCTTTTCAGAAAAAGTATGGTTGGTTGCGCAACCAATTGGACACCTCGTGAACTAATAAAGGCAAAGTATATTTTGCTAGTAGCGCGACCACGAGGGCGCCACTTCGGTGTCTGCATAGCTATAACTATGAAGCTCCCTATCGAACGACCAGACGGTAGTGCAACCATGGATGCGCTATCTAGTGTGGTCCAATGAGTAATAGGCCCTAAATATAATTTACTGTATTAAATTGGAACTATGTTATTTCAAGCTTCAAAGACTTATTTGGTCAGAATCGTATCAGTATCTACTGTAATACATTCAGTGATTATTTCATTATCAAAAATGAATTTACCATTACAGTCATAAACTGCCCAAGCATTATTACTATTGTTAACTATACTATAAATTGTGTTCTATTGTGAGGTTAATTCTCCATGTAAACTATTTTATTATAAGTGTTGAATGTGTACGATTAATTTTCCGTGACAAATCCCTTCACACGATCAATTTATAATAAACATACATATTATGTTGTCTACTTAATGTTAAAGTAAAAAAAAATGTATACTCTGGTGTGTCCAACAGGATATGTTGATAACCAATTGCAATGGCTTTCATTTAAATAGTCCAGCCACATTCAATTCGTTATGTATTTATTAAAAAAAATACATTTGAAACTACAAAAAGTACAATTACATTGTTGAATAAATGAATTTTTCAAACCTATGAAGTAGTGGATGTCAAAATAAATGAAAAAATAAATGGCATTCCGTCAACAAATACCGTAGAACAGCACAAGCGCAGGCAAGCGAAGTACGATTTTATAAAAAAATATGTACGGTTTAAATGGCCTGCGCTGTCAGAAATAAAAAAAATAAATAAAAAAAAATGCATTGTGATCGATTACAATTTTATGTATATAACATAGTCAACTATTTACAGGTGAATAATTACTAATAACGATTGAATTCTTAATTGGCAGAAGAAGGACATTGAAAAAGATACGAAATAATTTTTATTACGACTTATTTGCCCACAAAGAGTTAAAAATGAACTTTATTCAAACTAACTCTCAATATGTGCGTATATAATGATTTGAAAGGAGTCAAATTCACGAAAAAAAAAATACAGAAATGTTTAATGTAAAACAAGAAAAGAATTTGTTTCTCAAATACGTTCGTCTATCGTTAACTTCCGATCATTTGTCATAGAAAATTAATCCTATTATAATATTACTGTATTGTTGTTTGTTATTTGATTTTTAATAAATAAATATTAGCTTTTTATTTTAGTTATTATTTTGTTTTATTTATTGTTTTTTTTTTTGTTTTTAGAATGGCTCCGCTGGCTTCAACGAGCATGGAGGTCGAGGAAATGGGTATGTGCACTAAATATATGACTGAATTTAAAATTGCTAGTAAAAATGTATAAAATTATAACAAAAATATAATTAAATTAGGTACTTAAAATAAGAAGAAAAAATTGGGTAAAAATGCTGCTAAACATTCATCATTACTCTAAATAACGTTTTAATAATTATATCTATCACTCACAGAAAATCCTGGGACTTTGTTGTACAATTTTCATATTTATCAAAGAAAAGGTATGTAAGCTTCCTTTGAACAAATTCTACTTAATTAAATCGTTCTTATAGGCCTCCAGGAAACGAAAATCCGTTCTACAGTAACATTGACAGCATGCCTGATATCAGACCTAGAAGGAAATCAATACCCCTCGTCTCAGAACTTGTAAGTACCATTTGAATTTTTTCTTATCGATATAAAACTATCTCTATTATTACGAATCCGATGGAAGTTAGCTATCTTTCTCTGTGGCCGGTTTCAATTCACTATCTTGAAAACTTGAAGGTATTACAAAAGGGCCATCCTGGTATTATAAGCCTTTACCAACTCAGGGTTATGGAAGGTAGATATTTGAAACTGGTCGTAAATGTTTACAGCTCGCATCGACGTATGCTTCCTGAAGCTTAGTAATATTAGGCGCGTAATAAATGTTTTCTTATACACGGAAAAATTCCATATTATGTGTTTTGAACAATTTATGAGGAGATTGTTAAAGAAAATTGCTTCGCGGGCGTTGAATTGAAATTGCCCTTGAATAATTTTAAAATTTTATAACATAGGAAGTTACCTTATAAATTATGATGTGACGCGGGTGAAATATATTATTTATTCATGCTTCGACAATCTTATAATAAAAAAACCCTACTCTCCATTTATTGTTCAAATAGAGAAAAAAAAAACAAAAAAGAGGCCTATTTGACCCCTTCTCTCTTCATTGATGTCTCAATGTTACCTGTATTGTGTTTTTCCTTCTGATCTTTACTTAGATGGCCTTTAACCTATTCTTAGATACCAACCCCACCCTAACTGTACCGTGTCAAAGTTAAACTAGGGGTCACCGGAGCGAAAGCTACAGTAGCGGAACCATAGTCACAGAATGAACGACTCTATTTCCTGATAAAAATTAATAATATCATTGCATTTTACCCCCTTACCATGGACCTGCAGGTTCTCAAGGTATTTCTATCCCAATAACACATCTTTTCTATGCATGCAGTTCTGATCAACAGTGAAAAGATAAAATGTTGATCACCAACCTTGAATCAAGATTTTTCTCTTTTCACTCACTGTACATAGTGTGCTTGCATTGAAATTTGATTTTATTTGATTTGGCCTCTGCATGTTTCTGCTTTAGATCATTTTTCAGATGTTGGTTAAGTATGAAAGGTAAAGCTACATAATATTATTTTACATCTAACGATTGCATAACACCATCACAGCATATATAAATGAATAATAAAAATGAAAATTTAATTCCACACTGGGAACATGCACGTGCTTGCCGATTCCGTTTTCATTGCAAAGCTTCAATATCACAGCAAATATTATTTTTGCGACTGAAAAGTCTTTTTCATCACGACATCAATTAACATGATCCCTCAAATGTAATACTGTTTCAGTGTTGTACCGACTCTCACACACACATACATTTTTACTTAACACGCACTTACAATTACTTCTTTGTATGATTAAATGAATCTTTCATCGGTATAAGAACTATTGAAATTTTCGAGATGGTAGATAAGGTTTTGTTAAAAGACAGGCTTAAAAACAGCTATTTTCAAAGCATGAGTAGCTTCAACTTGTAAATGATATCAAAGGATTCTCAATTTCTAGAGAACTAACAATAGTAAACTCTTCAAAATTGTAGTTAGGTAGGCAATTCAGAGCTTGATTAGAAATAGCAGACACGAAACTCAGTGCCATTACATACTGAGGATAAATTGAGATATGTAAGCCCATTACTCATATATTTTCTGCTATTTAGACCATGGCCGCGACAAAGAGGAATGCAGGTTTGACGTCAGCTGTGCATCGGGCTACGTTAAATGACGAGGAACTGGTGAGTTGAAACCTATAATCACATACTAAAATTGAAATCTACCTAGATACCCTTACTGATTTCATAAGGTTTTACAGAAAATGCACGTATACAAGAAGACGTTGCAAGCACTTATCTACCCAATATCATCAACCACGCCGCACAACTTCGTTCTATGGACGGCAACTTCACCCACTTATTGTTACGAGTGTGAAGGGCTACTTTGGGGCATCGCCAGGCAAGGTGTTAGGTGCACTGAATGTGGTGTCAAGTGTCACGAAAAGTGCAAGGATTTGCTCAATGCTGACTGCCTGCAGAGTAAGTGGAGCTCTATGAAAGTCTATGGGTATATTTTATCTTATTTAAATGAAAGGGATTGGTTTCATTACTTTAAAAAGTGATAAATTAACGTATTCTGTAAAATATAGCCTTTAAGTATGAAATCTTTTTTTTTTAATTAATGGAACAAATTCCTGGAAGATCAGTATAGTATACCCCCTGATCAGTGTAAGCAAGTATGAGAATATCCGTTTTTGTTTGCTTATACGATATAGAAGTACTAATTATTATTAATACATTAATTTAATATTGAGTAATAATCTCCTACTTACGAACACGAGATGTATGTAAATTTTTGTGTGCTAAAGAAATCAATGTACAGTTTTAACCACAAAGGTAACGATTACCAAAATCTTATGATTAAAAATCTAATCTAAATCTTAAAGAGTGTCACTTCATTCTTCACCTTTGAGTTCGTCCGAGAAGCGGGGAAATATTTAGGTTTTTAAAGTTGGCTGGGAAGCGCAGTTCCCTTCTTATTAAACTCGAGTGAGTCAAGAAGCACTTGACGGGTCACTTGTTGTAGACAAGATCTTTGGATACACAGTGTCGCAGTAGAAAATCAATATTTAATGCACAGTTTCCAAAGAACATTGACCTTAAAGTGCTTAAGACTGAGCACGATTATATGCGAGCTTGGACGGTTCCGCTTTATGTAATTTCATTATTTATTTATGTAATGTTGGGGCATTTGTCTTTCAATCTAAGAAATCTTTGAACCTAAAGATTCATTGCTTTGTTTGGATTTAACGCGAATCCTTTGCTATATAAAATCGGCAGTATGATTCGTGCTTAACATTTTATCGGTGTTCAGATCTGTTCAGTATCAGTACTGAAGATAATGGAAATTATAAATAATTAATTAATTATTATTGAGAAATGAAAACCGAAATTGGTGTATGAGCGATTTTGTTACATAAGTTGAAAGAGGAGATAGTCTACAAGTCTTCCACACAGACAGAGTTTCAATGGTACTTAATGGAGAGCAAGTCTTGTCGAGAGTTATGACCTTTATGCCCGTGCTTTGATCAAGTCTGCACTACATATATAATGAAGACTCATAAATTTATCACCCTTAATGCGAGTTATGTATTTGTTTGATAATAGTTTCATAAATGATGGCAATAATTCTTTGTTATATCAGAGATCTTCTATCGTTTGAAGAATTAGTTGCTTCTTTCAAATCCCGTAAATTTTCACATATGTATATCGGAATTATGATGTGACACTCTTTAAATTCTAAATGTTAATAATAAGTCTTCTAGATGTTTACTTAATGTGTTAGATTCCACTCTCTAGGTGATGTCTGTGTTAAAGGTAATAAATGGTATTCAAAATCCAGAATGTCGTTGTAGAAAAAAATACTGTCATTCTAGTTGATATGCATGTGTAAAGTTTTTTGCATGTATTGATCGCTATACATTAGTGATCAAACATTATTCACGTTTAAAAACACAGCTAGGACCATTCGCCAGAAAGACACAACTAGCGACATCACCGGGATTCACGCAATCATAGGAATAATACATTTCTTTATATTTTTTATCATTGTTGTATTATGTTTTTGTGGTTTTAATTTATTTCCCTTTCTCTTCATGTTTACTCTGACCTCATATAATGTAAATAGCATGTGTTTTCCTTTCCAAATTGATGATTTGACATTGCTTTATCGGTGTGCATGGCTATCGATGAGATACACAGATAATATTATATTCCAAATTTTATTATTCGCATAATATTCTGTTCTAGATTGACATTGCACGATCAGTAGGCGAGCAGTCGTTAGGTGGACCGCGTTTTACGAACAAATTGTTAATTGACATAACAGATCATCGACTGCACGCCATTTTCATTACTAGTCTACACTTTGAATTCAATATTTGAGTTGATGAAATTTTATCATTTACTAATCATTAAATTATTTCCACTTTGATGTTAGTATTCTTAATTTGATATGATTCAAAATATTGGAATGGTAATATCTTATTTTCTGACGTAAGTAAGTACTATTTATTTTATTGTTTCATTATTTATTTCTTTTTCTAGATTGTGCTGTGCATTAGTAATAACATTTGAATATTTAATGTTTTCCAAGTGTGGACATGTAGCTCACGTAGATAGGATTCCGGACCTAATATCCGTTAGTTCCTTTCGGGTTGCCCCGCCCAGCGCCGAAACTTGTTAAAACCCTATTAAACTAAATTACTTGTGTTATGTACTGTTCTCTACCCTACTTAACATTTTACACTATCTTACACACCGTTTTTCTTACAAATCGGTTTAGAAGCTTTAATAACACGAACGCCCAAACAAATCTGACAAATGCAACGTGTTGTTACGATGTGCCTGTTAGCAATGTGTGCACGCAATCCAGTGTCTGTCCACTTCTATATTATATGTGGTCCTTTAGTTTGTTTATTTTACTTTTATTGATTTATAGAGTTCCACGTTTCTGTATTAATTTTACTATCTTTATGTTTTCACTTCTATCCCTGAAGATGTTCAGCGCTTTAAATGATTAAAAGTATCGATTTGTATATATGTAACGAGTTTCGTTTAAAAATATTGATAAATGGACGATCAAACAATACATTAACATACAAATACAGAGGGTGTTTTAGTGAGCGATGCAGTTTTAACGCCTTTGGGAGATACTTGGCAGCTTGTTGATACAGTGTGTCCCCACCTGCCAATGTTATACCTTATATTAATAAGCTGCTAATAATATCCTTGATAAAATAACAATTTAACAAAGCGTTGAACTGTATTGAGTTTTGTTTGTCAGGCGCCGTGCTCAGATCCGCTCCGGCCGGCGCCGCTCGAGGTCGTTGACCTGATCAGATCTGACATACATTAAAGTTGTTGAATTTACATGCTGAAGTTAGAGTCTTGTCAGGTTGAGGCCAAGAGTGGTCGTAGCGGGTGTGGGCGCGGGGCGGGGGGCCGTCCCGGCGCATCCCGCAACTAACAAGAACTACTTTGGCACTGCCTGATCAGTGTGTTTCGCAGGGGCGGCTGAAAAGTCTTCCAAACATGGCGCTGAAGACAAAGCCAATTCCATCATCACAGCTATGAAGGAAAGAATGAAACAACGCGAACGCGACAAACCCGAGATTTTCGAACTGATCAGGTAATGATACTTCCAATTTTGATCCACGATAATGTTTAAAATTCCAAACTTTGTTCAGCGATTTGCTTTAAATTGGTCGGATTCAGGTATACGATTTTATATTTACCTAAACAATAATAAACCTACAACACCATTTGCTTAGTATCACTGAGCTGAAATAAAGGCATCACATAAACTTGCAATAGCCAAACTGCACGTAAATAACACCCCTTTGAAACCCATTTTATATAACAGAAAATTGCTTGTAAAAGAGCCGTTTCTGACAATGTCATAAGAAGTAATGATATAGTCATAGAAAAAGCCGTGGAGTATAATGAAAATATCGTAAAACAATCGCTGACACGAGTGTGTATGTGACAGACGCGTGTTCAGCATCGAAGGGGAGCCTCACGCAGCGCACATGAGCACAGTGAAGCAATCAGTCCTCGATGGTACATCAAAATGGAGCGCGAAGATCGCCATCACAGGTTCGATTGACGTACAGTGTTTGTACTAAATGTTTTCCTCTAGGATCTAGGTAGCAGACGAGGCGAAATCATCGAAAGGCATCAAACACAATACATACACAACACTAAATTGTATTCAATCTTTCGTTTCATGTGGCGGCCAGGCGGACTTTTAACGTCGACCCAGACACTCACATTGACAGTCTAGAACAGGCCAAGCAAGTCACTATAGAAGGAACATCAAAGTGGTCTTGCAAGATCGCCATTACAGGTTTGCGGTGGTCTTTTGCGGCTACGAACCGCACGCTCGCAATTTTGGTACTATTAGACAGACTCTTCGCCTGAATTCTATTTTCCCTTGTTTTTGATATCTGCTTCAAATTATGATTTTCGTAACATTATAAAAATGCGTTAATAGCGTTGTACGACAGTATAATATAATAATGCTAAGTTGGAAAAAGTAAATGCTTTAGTAACTGTAAGCTGTAGCTTCAGCAGATATCAAAAAAGAAATCTATTGCATATCTATACCTACTTTAAATACTAACCCAAAAAATCACGGTCGTTAATGCACCGCCTCTAATCACTTCCATCGATAAAAAGTAGCTTAATTTAATCATTAACAGTAAGGAAATTCCACGAATCTATAACACTTCACTCAAATCTGATGATAAAACAATTTCAGTTATTCTTATCACGCACACAGATTTTATACTTCCTGAACACTGAAATGACACGAATCAAACCACGTTCATTTATAATGATTGCAAAACCACATCTCGGCAGCACGTCTGCTAAATTGACACAAATTGCATGAGAGTCACAGATTAACAATAAAAGTTACTATTATGAGTGGATTGTCGAAGCTCGTTCACTGCAACATGAATGGAGGTAGGGCCTCATATCTCGAATATATTAACCTGTTTAATTTTCAGTGCAACGATGATAGAAACTTATACTTCAGTAGTCGTTTGTAAGTGAATGAACATTTAGAAGGAATAATAGCATGCAGAATGAAGGACCCCAATTATCCCGAAATTTCTACCTCTCTACTGTTACTGCCAATAACTTTTCGATTCGTGAAAATTCCAATACCATTAGACCTGATTCCCGCGCATATCTTTACACTTCTTCTTTGAAACTTTCTTCTTGGTCGAAGTTTGCATTAGAAGTTGCGATAATGTAGGCGCTATGTTCAACTTGTTTTAGAATTCGAATTTGGGCATAGATAAGTTTGGTAGTTTTGAAGCTAGTGTCTTCTTTGACCCCGACCCGTTCTGATCACACGAAGCCCTGTCTATAGATTTTCAAGAAGTTTTAGCACAGAATGATTATTTTGGTAAGTATGGTAGACGATAACTTGGTAAGGTTATCCTTAACATAAGTTGAGCCTAGCTTTATAAATGCTAATATTGCTTCATGGCGAAGGATTTGAGCGTAATGTAAATTTAGTACATTGCGTAGTTTAACATATCATGAAACCATAATAAGTAGTTATAAAACAACAATGAACATGTTTAATGTATGTTACTTTCGAAAGATTTACCAGAAAAACGTGAAACTTACTCAACCGTTCCAGAGGGTTTTGGAATAGTCTGCTATATGCTATATTATTCTACAAATAGACCCACTGAAGCAGTGAATTTAAAATACTTACTATTTTTGTAAGAAATCTACAGTTTGAGGAAAAGATCCCATTTATGAGTTTCTAAATATTAATTGTTTAATGTAGTATATGTGATTTTCATTGTTAAAAATATGTTTTATAAAATATCAATACGAAATACTAATTTGGCCCTTCGTGGGCAGTTATTTGTGCTCAAGGCCTCATCGCAAAAGATAAGAGTGGAACTTCAGATCCGTACGTTACCGTCCAAGTAAGCAAAGTGAAAAAGAGAACAAGAACTATGCCTCAGGAATTGAATCCCGTGTGGAACGAAAAGTTTTACTTGTAAGTAAACATAATTTTACTTACTCTGAACCCCAAAAACTCTGAATTATTCATAGAAACCGAAACTTCCATATTTCTCATTCCAATTAAAGTTATTCTGTATTTTCTTTTCAGTGAATGCCATAATTCGTCTGACCGCATTAAAGTGAGAGTATGGGATGAAGACAATGATTTGAAATCAAAACTGCGCCAGAAATTGACTCGAGAATCTGACGATTTCTTGGGTCAAACAATCATTGAGGTATATATCTCTTTTTTTCTAATAGAATTCTCAAGAGGTTTTTTGTTAACAAAAATAAAAGTGTCTTTCCAATTACAAAATATTGAAAACACGTAACTAAGTAATTTAAACTGCGTTTGCTATTTTTTTGCAAAAAATGTAAACAAATATCAATTAATGGGTAAATAACATATTTCCTATGGTAGAAAGTTCAGCGTACGCTTACGGGTACTTGAAATTACTTCGGTTGCAAACTAGATAATTTTTTTTTTTTAGATTATTTAGAAATTATAGAAACTTCATAATAGTCTTGTCATATTCTTGACTAGCTGCGTCACGCGGTTTCACCCGCGTAGGTTTCGATATGTTTTGTTTTATTTATATATTATCCGCTCCTATTGCTCGCAGCGTGATGTTATATAGCCTAAAGCCTTACTGGATTAATGGGATATGCAACACAATTTTTTTTTTTTAAATCGGACCAGTATTTCCTGAGACTAGCGCGTTCAAAGAAACTGTTCAGCTTTATATATTAGTATAGATAGTTTAAATAAGTAAACTATGACGAAAAGCCCGTACGGATTTGACTCCCTTGGGTAACCAAATATTTATCGGAAGAAATAATTTGTTGGTATTTTAACCCTTGTAATCTTTGTAAACACAAAGATTACAAGGGTTACAAATATGCAAACGCATATTTCTGTGATATTTTTATATATTAAAACTATGCCATTGTTGTGTAACGGACTGGCCCAAATATGAAGATCAATTTAAATACCTAGACACTTGATTCGTTTTTGTCTCCGAAGTAGATGCGTTTTAAACAAAAATAATAATCGATTATTATGTAGGTACGAACCCTGTCAGGCGAGATGGATGTCTGGTACAACCTGGAGAAAAGAACAGATAAATCAGCTGTATCTGGAGCCATCAGACTGCACATCAACGTGGAGATCAAAGGCGAGGAGAAGGTGGCACCGTATCATGTCCAGGTCAGTGATAGACAAAATTTGCAAAATCTTTTTTCTGCAGCTCTAATGGTTACGAGATTTCCCGGAACATTTTAGATTCAATCAAATCATAAACTTTGTTATCAAGGACAAACTTTACAGACCTATAAATAAAATACTTCTCACTATTAAGTTAGGTTTTCATTATGTATGAAAATAAGGACAGTTAACTCTAACGGTGCATTAAGAAAGGACAACGTTTCTGAATGCAGATGTAGTTTACAGTAGGTTTAACCTTTAGGTACTTGCATTTTATAATCAATGTTTGTCAATTCGCCAAGTCAACAGGTTGCTCGGGGCATTGGCACCATGCCCTTTGGCCTACAGCCAGCGGTGTCGGTAATTACTTGTTATTTAACGCAACTACTGAACTTGACAAACATAATTGGATATTGTTTCGTCATGATTTGTTTGCCTTCTCTGACGACCAATGTTGGAACAAACATTTGATGCTAAAGAAATAATAATAATATATTTATTTGCTTAAAACCTGTTATAACTGGTCTTACAGATAAAAATATTGTAAACATGGTTTACCGGGCTTAAACTCAGCATTTAATTCGAAAATGAAATAAAAACAAAATGTAATTAAGTAATATTTCGGGTCAAATAACAGTTTTAGAGTATAAAAGTTAAGTTGGCTTAACCATGCACTCAATTTTAGCTAAAAACAATGTCTTGTGTTTAAAATCCGTGGACATATGTGTGTACGGATATTAAATACAAGACATTGTTTTTTAAGCGGCTTTAGTTACACTTTTACACTTTACAAGCCTAGAAGCATTGCTCAGTATGATTGTATAAGGGTCGCGTCGGTTTCGAAGACATGTATCATATGCTGTTTAAACAATTCTTTGTATTTTTACACAAACATACATGATTTTAAGAGATCTAATCGTAGTTTCTGTTTTATGTTTAAGCGCGAAACCATTTCCACGTTTTGTTCATTTAAGAGCAGTTAGTTGGCTGCGAAATCTCGAATAAATCATTTTTATTTGCCAAGCATTTTGTTTTTAAAAGGAAAAATGTATTTTTATTGGCGATTACATTCGTACACGTTTACGAGTTTATTATTCTGGTTATTTTATCGTTTGCAGCATATTTTTTTTTAATTGTAATGATGTGTTAATGTAATTTTACTGTAATCCAGAAAATACAATGGATTTTGCAAATAGACTCTTAACTTCTATTATAAAGTGCCATAGGTAAGTACATTATCAAATCATGAATGTCAATCGACTTGTATAATACATACAATAATTAATTTCAATAAAAGATGGAAATTATTCTACAAAATTATACCATTATGCAAAAGTTGTATAAGAGATTGTCGAAACTCCTCAGACGGATATCCAATCAGTTTTGAGTATATAATTAAAATCTACAGAACTCCCAAAAGTTACCCAAAAATTTTTCGACGAATCATTCTGTTATGTCATTTATTCGATTAACATCGGTCGCTTAGTACAAGCTGACTTTAGTTCTGTTCAATTTAAAATCAAATCTAGTTGTAGAGTTGTAGGTAGCGGCTGAAGCCCAGACGTGGGGGCTGAACGGTCCAACTTTTCGGAATAAATGTGAAAAGTTTGTGTAACCGGCTAACTAAGCGAAACTGCTTGCTAATGCAAAAGTATAATTTCTTGGTCACATTCAGTCCCAGCGGGGTGTTGGGGACTGTGGCCAGTTTTGTGATGCAAATAATTTAAGCTGGCTATTTTATGTCGGTACGATCTCTCCGTTGGGAATCGTAATGTTTATTTTCGAGAAAAATTTGGTAACAAGCACTTTAAGTCTGATGGAATTACAATTTTTTTTTTGTACGAAGTGAAATTGAATGCCGTTTTATTAAATTTTTAGTCGCCCTAAGTATTAAGTATAATTATGAAAAAGTGCTCAAAGTGTTTTCATATATCAATGAAAAGATGATTTGGCTGCACTGAACTCGGCTGGGCAGCGTTCGGGAAGCTACATCTTCTCGTCGTCCAAGATACCACAGTGTCTTAAGACTAAAGTCTTTGACTAGTGTGTATTGCCAGTGACGACTTACTGAACTGAAACGTGCTCGCCCACAATGGGCCTCATACGAAGGTTCAGAGTCACACAAAGGGCAATGGAAAGAGCTATGCTCGGAGTTTCTCTGCGTGATCGAATCAGAAATGAGGAGATCCGCAAAAGAACCAAAGTCACCGACATAGCTCTGCGAGTGTCTAAGCTTAAGTGGCAGTGGGCAAGGCACATTGCTCGTAGAACTGATGGCCGATGAGGCAGTAAGGTTCTGGAGTGGCGGCCACGTACTGGAAGATGCAGCGTAGGGAGGCCCTCAACAAGGTGGACCGATGACCTGGTGAAGGTCGCGAGAAGCCGATGGATGTGGGCAGCACAAAACCGGTCTGCGTGGAAAACCTTGGGGGAGGCCTTTGTCCAGCAGTGGACATCCATAGGCTGAAGAAGAAGAAGAAGTAGGCCTAGTGTGAGTTTTCATTACGAAATTCGATCGTCGATATCGATTAGCCCGCTTCAAGGTTGTAAAACCTTTGAGAGCGTGAAAATAGCAGCATGCTAAGCCTAGGTACTGACAAAGTCTTGCCGCTAAGCGATTCGTCGTGTTTCGGCGCGGTGTTTGGAGAAGCCGTACGGAGGACGGATCTGAGCAGTAGTGTTGCAATGTGCGCCGGGTACGATGCGCCAAATGTTGTGTCGGGAGTTTGGTCGTGGAGGGTCTGCAGATCAATCTCCCTCTGGCGCAGCATCGTTGGTCGTGTTGTTGGGTTTAACATTGCATCATCTCGCTCAACTGCCGTCGTCGTTCAATTCACTTATTTTTTATTAGTGAATAGGTTCCTAATAAACTAGCGCGCTTTACTATCAAAGATTGCATCACTGCTTACCATCAGGCGGGATAACGGTCAAAAAGTCGGGTAACACCGTAGTGCGTTATGACGAAGTGACCTACGACGAAGCGCGTGGCCCGATACTAATGCCGTTTACGACATAGGATAAGACTATTAAATCAAGGCATCCATTTTCTCTAACTCACACTCGTCTCGTGTTTACTATTTGGTTCCTTATAATGTTATTGCTCAACCTTCTGTACGTAGTTTAGAGCCGCCATGGTTACCGCCACTGTACATTTGGTTCTCTTTAGTTTGCCAAAACTACATTTTCGGTTTTCTTATTTACTTTTAGCTCAACCTCACCGTCATTTCTATAGTATCAAGATGTGTTTCTGTATTAATTATGTAATTTTAATGGCCAGTGAACTATTAATATCATCCTATTATGTTCCAACATCTGAAACACAAGCCTTCTCTGTTTGTTAAAGACAATTCACACAATTTAGGTACTTATAAATGACAGCTTACTCTAACTTATCTAAAGTCGTCTCAAGTTAGCCTTTATTTACGAGACACTCAATCGAAAACTACAAAACGTGGCAGTTTTGTCAAATTGAAGTAAATTATTTGTGAACATTTCAGCTACCCATCGCAAATAATAAGGTAAAACGTTAAGGCCTTAAATTCTCCGCTTCGACACAAAAGATAAAGAGTTTCAAGGAAAATAATGGTACAATAATGAATCTATGAATAAATGACGAATTGCTTTACGGTGATAAATAGTATTTTATGACTGATCCTATTTATTAATATAACGGTTAGAGACACAATAATATGAACTGGAAACCATACACAAGAATTCGCGACTCTTGGCACACCTGGAAGGTAACGATCTCCTCAGTGACCGACAGTACGGGTTTCGCTGCAATCGGTCAACTGGGGACTAACTAGTATATGTCACTCACTTATGGGGTGAGAAAAATGGGGAAGCGATTGCTATCTCTCTTGATGTCGCATTGGCCTTTTGAGTGAGCTTCCAGCGTACGGCATTTCGCCAGGCCTGACTAATACGGTGTTCCTCAGGGGTCTGTTCTCTCTGCAACTCCGGTTTTACTGCATATTAACGATCTACTGATGCCCAGTGGTGCTTACAAGTCGTGGTGGCCTAGTGGTTAAAACACCAGCCTCTCAAGTATGAGTGCGCGGGTAGCAAGTACCAATGCAACTTTTCTAAAGTTATATGTACTTTCTAAGTATATCTTGGACACTAATGACTGAAGCAGAAGGAAAACATCTTGAGGAAACCTGGACTTTAGGTCTGAAATCGCCAACGCGCATTGAGCAATCGCGGTGATTACGCTCAATCCTTCTCTATATGAGAGGAGACCTGTGCCCAGCAGTGGGACGATAAAAAAGGTTGATGTTGTTGATGATGATGATGATGCCCGGTATCTATGGGTATGCAGATGACAGCACAGTTGTGGAGAGATACCTGCCGGACGCTCGGACTAGTAGGGAATCAATCCGGTCCGAAAGAGAGGCTATAGTAGAGCGTACGAATGTTGCACTACAGAGAGTCTTCGAATAGGGCAATGCCAATTTTGTAGCATTCAATGCCGTCAAAACACAGGCGTGTCTTTTCACCGCCAAAAGGAGCCCGTTCACTTTGGCTCTTACTTTTCGGAATGTATCCTTGGAGTGTACCGACCGTCTTCAGCTTTTGGGAGTTGCGATTTCCTCGAACCTAAGATTTTGGCGGTTCATTGGGTCCAAAGTCAAGGTAGCTGCCAGGAAACTTGGCGTTATCGTAAGGGTTCGGAGGTACTTCACACCAGGGCAGCTTCTAATGTTATACAAAGCACAGGTCCGTTCGTGTGTGGAGTACTGCAGCCACACTTGGGCTGGTGCTGCTAAGTGTCACCTGGCCACTTTCGATTCAGTGGAGAGGCATGCGAAGAGGCTGATTGGCGACCCAGGTTTAACTCAAAACGGCCTCCAAAGTCTAGAGCACAGGCGTAGAGTAGCCAGCTTTTCGGTGTTCTATAGGATGCATTTTGATGAGTGTGTGAGGGAATTGCATGATTTAATTCCCCCATCTCCATTCCACCATCGGACGGAAACTCGCCATACGATAGGTGTACGGCGAGTTTCCACCCTTACTTTGTTAACACCAGTACGATCCGGACGAAGCGTTTCGCCTCCTCTTTTATACCGCGTATAATGAGGGACTGGAACAATTTGCCAGCGGCGGTGTTTCCGTCAGACTACATTTGAGTGTCTTCAAGGCTAGAGTGAATAGGCTCTTAATAAACTAGTGCGCTTTACTATCAACGATTGCGTCAGTGCTTACCATCAGGCGGGATTGCGGTCAACCGCTAGTTTATAATAGGGTTTTTGAGTATAAAAAAACTAATTAGTCCGTCATTCAGATTATAGAAAAATATTGGATACGTATATTTTGTTTTATCAAATAAATAAAGATTGACAAATATAAAAGGCATCAAAGATCAGGAGTGGTGGCTGGTGACATCACTGCTCGCTGTAAAGTGTAGCGTCCAGTGACGTCACACGGGTTTTCAAAGCACTCTGTCGTCTTCATTTTTTGTTTATATGAAAAAAGAAAGGCATGAGGGCCTGGTTTCTCTTCCACTTCCAGGCAAGTTGTAATGAGACTTTCACACTTCAGAAATCCAGACTCAAGGCTGTTACTGAGTAATTCATGATTTTAATTAATGCCTGTAATTTATAGATAATAGGGCCGCCGTCTATATGTACTATAATATAAATAATAATAAAGGGATCTCTGATTAGCCCTTCGACGGCGTGATGGTATGATAATGAAAATTTTGCTTCATCAATGAAAGTTTCTGTCAAAGCTATGGAAATTATTAGAAAGGATACATCCTTTCTAATAATTTAACGGATATCAACGGAAAACTCATTCAGTAAAATTCAAACGTCGGTTTTCTGATAAGAAATCTTTGACTATCTAAAAAGAACTTCATTTTCATATAGCTTCGCTCCTATTAAACCTACAAAGACCTCGATCTCACCAGTAATAAGTATGCTCTGAGTTAACTTAAATGCTTGAGCTTACTCTGGATTGAAGCCCAATTTGGAATAACCTTTTCAATAAATTTTCAGATGAATTTTAAATAAAGTTGTATGTTTGGGAGCAGTAGTGGGAAACAAGCAGTGGTGGCCCAAAGGTAACAACGTACTTGTCATATGAGTGATATGAGGACTTCTTTCCATTGATCTAAGCCTACCTTAACTCACTCATACATCACACATCCACACAATACACGGTACACCACAAAATTTCAAAATACTAAATAAACACACTAAATAAGTTGATAGGTTATATATATATTTATTTATTTATTTTATTTTTCTAGTGAGATTTGTTTGGAAGAACTACCTGTTTTTGAAACATCAAATCAATACCGACCTAATATTGTTGTTAGACGAAGGAGACTAGTCTCCACGACACAGGGAATCCTAGTGTGGAGGCTAGTGCTATTTAAATATTGTGATGTTTTTCTGAACAATAAAGTTTTTATTATTATATTATTATGTGTTGTAGGTAGAAGATTTGAACCCTGATTGGCACTTTAATGTGTGTAAATTATTTCATCGGCACTGCTCTCAAAACGATGCGGGAAAACATCGTGAAGAAACCAGCATATCCTAGAACGAAAAATTCATTGACTTGTAACATCTAGCAAATCGCATTGGAGACGTGTGGTGAATTTCGGCCCACTTCTTCTCATTGAGATGTTTGTGTAGGTACCAGCATTAGGAACATTGTATGCTGGTTTTGTAACCATCACAGTAGTCAACGCTTTACTAAGTCGCGCCATTAAATTACTATTTAGTGCTGTGATTCTGACTGGGTGATCAGATTTGCTGGGGAGTTTATTCCGCCACTTCTTCTTCCCAGCGAAAGCACTAGGAAGTGTGCGTTTTGGGGGACTGTCTTATGTAATATTGACGTTCAAAAAGTGCTGGTTCTTAGCCTAATTTGAATAAATGACTTTTGATTTTGGTTTTGTAACTGATAACTATTACGTCATAGATGGATAGAGCTCATACTGTTTGTC
Source organism: Sesamia inferens (assembly GCA_037179545.1). Taxonomy (NCBI): domain Eukaryota; kingdom Metazoa; phylum Arthropoda; class Insecta; order Lepidoptera; family Noctuidae; genus Sesamia; species Sesamia inferens. Next base: position 12,636,023 of record CM073933.1, on the reverse strand, counting down.
CACCACCAGCGTCAAAGAGTCTCGAACCGAACGTACCGTCCGGTGGTGTAAGATCGATCGACATGCGGCCAAAGTAAATCTATGTAACACTTCGGCGCTAAATGTTGACATCTCATGACTGTGATGGTAATAATTGAAAAATGATTTATTTTCTGTAAGGTGTGCACAAACACTATTGCAAGTCAAAGATACTTTTTCCTAAAAACTAGATTTTCACTAGAACTGTTTTCCATCAGGCAACTCTGAGAAGAAAGGCGTTAGAAAAGGTGGTCTTCATAAAGTATTTAAAATTATGGCGGTGTGGGGAAAAGAGTGTAAAGTCCACTCCGTCTAAAGAAAAGGGACGATCGGACCTCAGACCGGGCGTAGTGGTCCTCGATGATTCATGTCGGGTTGTTTCGTGCCGTTGTAGATGCCACTATATAACTACCAATAGGAACAATGATCTTATCAAAAGCCTTTAACTAAATAATGGATAAAGATCGTTACACCGTGACCTACCTACGTCTTTTCCTTCGACCTTTCAATGAATTAATAACCTCCACGAGAACGTCCTTGGCTTACAGAAACATTATAAGCCCTCCAAGACAAGACATATTTAATTTAAACTTAATTAATTTACTAAGACTTATGCGTACAAGTTTGATATATTAATGACATGTTACATAACGTCGTCACTAATGAAAATGTTTCTAACTTGCACGAAATCATAATGAGACTATTTATCAATTCATAGCAAGTTGATTAAAAATGTTTCAACTTTGAAAGTTTTGGCTCGTTTTCTGGCTTTTAATTTTTTCATTGTTTATGGGTCAGTTCATACAGAAATATAAAAAGTAGTATCGTATTAGTGACAGTCTGCTAATTCTCACATATGATCCTCAAACATGGTCTTTGATAGTTCAGCAGAGGACCTGGCGGAGCTCGTCAGAGAGCTATGGAACAGAGTATTTTGGGTCTTAAGCTTGTCGGTCCATAACATAACTGATGTTAATAATCTTAAATGGAATCAGGCTCGACACATCTATTGCATGTCAAATGATCAATGGGCCAAACGCGATGGGACAAAATGCGGCAGGTTCAGATAGAAATGGTGAGACGTGTTGTACCTTCTTCTTTACTAAAGGTCAGCTCTGGATGGAGAGAAAGAATAAAATAAAAAATAGTTCACACAAAAGGGCTGTCGCTCAGAATTATGCCGCGACCCTATGCAAAACAAAGCCCAGCGCTGGTTTTCAGCGTAAGTGGTAGGAGATAGAAGAGGCCTCGACTTTGCCAACCAATAGGACAGTAGTGTTTAGTAAATATGCTTGTAGAAAGCCTTAAATTGTAATAGTTCTAACGAGAAATCACAATGATCACGAAATTCACAGCGAGTACAATTTAGTTTTGAAGTGCTCAGTATTTGAGAAGCTTCTATAAAATTACATTAATGTAAAATATCATGGAAAATTGTATGCATTCAAAAAGCTTTGTGTCCACATAAATACTAACAAGCTTTTGGTAAATAGATGTATGCAGGAAATTAGATGTTAGCGCTTTTCAGCCGTTCTCTAAAACTGGAACAAATCAGGTGATATGTGTAAGCAGGACAGATGCTTCCTGCTATATTTCTTTCATTTCACAAATAAATTACAATTCATAAAGCCGGGGGCTTCTCAAATTGCCTAACTTAAATTGTCATTTATATTCAAATCAGAAATGCCATTCTTTGACAATATTGTATAAAATGGCTGAAATTCGTAAAATCCACCCACCAGACAAAGCCTTGCCGCCAAGCGATTTGTCGTGTTCCGGCATGATGTCTGGTGAAGCCGTACGGAGGATGGGTCTGAGCAGGTGTGTTGTGATGTTTGCCGGGTACGATGCGCCTAATGTTGTTGTGTTGGGAGTTTGGTCGTGGAGGGTCTTCAGATCAATCTCCCTTTGGCGCAGCATCGTTGGTCGTGTTAAGGTTTAACATTGCATCACCTCGCTGAACTGACGTCTTCCTTCCTATTCGCTCAGTTTTTCTGAGTGAATAGGCTCTTAATAAACTAGCGCGCTTTACCATCAACGATCGCATCACTTCTTACCATCAGGTGGGATTGCGATCAAGCGCTAGTAGTTTATAATTAAAAAAACAAAAAACAATGATTTTTCATCAAACTTCAATGACATAAAAGCCACATGAGACACGCTCTAGAATCACAAGGCCTATTACACAGCACAATTAGCCTATAATTTCTCAAATGCTGAGACGTAGGTAAGCCTCTCCTAGGTTTTCTGGAGTTGGGTTTTAATTCACTACGTGAGCTTAATGCGGCTTAGTACCTAAATGGTATATGTGTTCGAATTTTAGTTCTAAGACAGACCGGTCCCTCATAACGTGATTCTTTCATTGTTAAAAGAGCAGTAAAGATGGAATAATTAAGTCCAAGAAAAGCACATCTCTTATCTATTCGCAGTCATTACCAATTGGAAGCCTGCCGTTATTGCAAGGACTTAAACATAATAAAATTCAAAGATCGCTATATCCTTCAACTTTTCCTTTGAATTTTCATGATATATCTACACTTTCTGAAGACGATGTCGTAAGAGAAAGTTTTGGGTTATGTTTGAATATTAACAACGAATTACTGACAAATTTGGACAGTTCTTTCACCTAAATTTTACGTCTTATTACGCCTTTTATGTTTTATACAGAAATTGTTATATTGACCCTAAATGGCTTCTTTTATGTTCGCAACTTTTATATCTGCATATAGTTCTGTAACTTTTGTTGAAGAATTAATTTATTATCTTTATGAATATATCAGTGTGATAATATTAGGATATCGCTTTGGCATTGTATCTAGTATCTTACTAATAATATAAATAAGAATGTTTGTACTCTTTCACGCAAAAACTAATAAACGGGTTTAGATAAAATTTGGTACACCGATGGTTTATGACTGCACGATTTGCTCACTAGTTAAGCTATTGACGGCTGCGCTGCATGTCGCGGGTTCGATTCCCGTACGGAACAAATCTTAATATGGCCTACAAGTAGTTATTCCGAGTCTGGCTGTTTGTGTCTATGTGAGGTATTAGCGGTTTCTAAATGGTTTTTATATGACACTATACACGACCCGATACTATATTCGACAGAAAATACTGTTCTGAGTATAAATTTTTTGCATTCTTAATATATGTACATCATCACTAGCTGCGCCTCGCAGGTTCACCCGCATAAGTTTCAATTCCGGAATATCCGGATAAAAAGTATATTCTTTGTGTTATTTCTGATTATAAAATATCTGTGTGCTGAATTTCATCCAAATCCGTTCAGTCGTTTTTGCGTGAAAGAGTAACAGAGATACATATATATATATATACTATTAAGTTTGTAACAATAGGGTAGTTGACTAAAAACAACTAATTAGTCCGTCAGTCAGATTTCCAAAAAAATACTAGACACGTGTTTCTTCTTTTTTCATATAAACAAAAAATGAAGACGACACGGTGCGTTGAAAACTCGTGTGACGTCACTGCACGCTACACTTTTTAGCGAACAGTGACGTCACCAGCCACCACTCCTGATCATTGATGCCTTTTATATTTGTAAATTTTTATTGATTTGATAAAACAAAATATACGTATCTAATATTTTTCTATAATCTGAATAACGGCCTAAATAGAATCATTTTTTTACCCAGGAAACATCCCTATTATTATTGTATTATTTGTTGTATTTCATAGTATTCTGTCATTAGCTATTATATTTTTAAATTAATTTTTGTATCCCACCTTCGAATCGATAAATTGCCAATGTTATGTACCTACGCCATTATTGTCACAAGCATCAGGCCATAAATTAAATAGTTTATGTTATTTTCAACGTTAAATGTTTGTGATGTGGCAGTACTTATTAAATAAGTAAATAATACTAGCTGCGCCGTGCGATTTCACCCGCGCAATTATTGATCCGTTGGGAATATCGGGATAAAAGTATCCTTTTTATTATTCCTAGTTATTTATATCTGTGTGCTAAATTTTATCCGTTTTGTAGTTTTTGGGTGAAAGGGTAACAAACATTTATTGAAGTGAAACTTCTTTACGCACGCTTGACTTGGGGAGTAAGCTGGCGAACGCGTGACGTAAGCGTTACGAAAAGTGATCGGGCAAGGCGAACGGAAGTTAAGTGGGGGATATAAGCACAAAGGCGCCCGTGGCGCGAGCTTGGTACTACAACGAGTTTTTACTTTTTTTTCAATAAAAATAGAAGATGTATGCAATTTTTTTTTTTCAATAAAAATAGAATATCTATGCAAACATATTAATTTACCAATGAAACCATGAAATAAATTTAAATATTTATAGAAAATTAACATATGTATATGTGTATACATGTATATATTGTACACACACACATATATATATATACATACAGATGGAGCGAAAGAAGTTTCACTTCAGTCGTGTGGTCATAAGCACACCCGTATTTTTTTTCTTCTATACGTACATTATGTACAGACAGCGCCTCAAGCTACTACAATCTGTCAGATTTCTATATTAGATTTTCAACATTATCTCTAAAGCATTAAGGCTCAAGACTGAGAATATTTGTCAGTTTCGGGTAGCTAGACCTGCTGTCGTCCGAACATACTTTTTGACAAACTTTCGCATTAATAACATAAGTAGGACAGCAGGATTAGTAGGATTACACGAAGTGTATAAGTAAAAACAAACACAAAACTATATTCTCGCCTAGCTCCATAAAGAATAGAGGTAAACAAACCAATTTAGGGTTGTAACAACTCACGTTTTACAAATCTCCTGTTATTTACATGATGTTGCAGCATATTTCAATAGAATCACTAAAACAACATGCATAATAACTTGGTATTTCGAAAAACCATTCAAAAGTCGACATTAATTTTACGTGATAGCCCTACAAAAAAAAGAAAGATGGATGAAATCCAGGTATTAAACTCTTTTGTGGAATTCAACCAATGAATAATGTTGAGGCATTAGTCAATACAAATTTGCGTATTTTAATTACTTTCAAATCAACCGCATAACACATGCATTATAATACTTTCAAGTATGGACTAAGTATAAAATATATGTATCAAAATTATTAACCTATTAGGAAATTAGCTTACATGTGTGTCATATTTCATTCAAATCGGTTAGGCGTTCTATGCACATCAAAAATATCTAAACAAATAAACTGTTTACATTAGTAGGAAGTAGAACTATTACTTTTATGAAAATCATCTATATAGAAAAGGTTGTTAACATCTGTCTTTTAGGCGTAAACTACTCATTGCCTAGCAACGGTTTGTTTACCTCTATTCTTTATCGAATTTGGCCGACATATAGATTACGTACAGTTGCCAAAAGAGAAAAAATACCACGTTCGTTAGTTATAGTTGAAGTGTAGAAATTAGATTATGTTATTCTAATTAAATCTCGACCCATTAGGTTGCGTGTATAGTTGAACCTTAAAAGCAGTAGGTCGTATATATAGCTGCAACGACCTATACATATTATGAAATGCTTCTAAGGTTAAGTTATACATATAACATTTTAATATTAAAAAGTAAATACACACAAAAATTAATTAACATTAATATTAATCAATACTAAATTATGAATAAATTAAAGCTAAAAAGAAACAAAATACAAACTAACTAAATTAAATTTAAAGTATATAAAAAATTGAACGCTGCGATCACCCTAACTCAACCTTTGACCGAAATGCGCGCCAGCCCTCCGATCACCTGACACGTCGATTAATCATGCGGAGATTTCTTTAAAAAAATGTAGAGCCTCTGCACTCCAGGGCCCTAGGGTCTCCACGGCAAAAGGCACAAATATGTAGGGCTCAGATAACGCTGCATATTTGCGCCTCTTTATGACCTCCGCAGCTGCTGCAGCAGCGCTGGCTCTGCGGGCGGTCGCGGGTAAGTGGGACTGAGCTACGGTATCTACACATGTCGCATCCCATACAAGCGACCGCCCGTTTTTCCAGGGAATGAGTTTCATGCCGTCGGGCCTCTTGCCATCATCTCGAATAATACCAGCAGGCTCGAGGACAGCTGGCACACCTGCTGAGGCAAGGGCACGACGGGTGACATCATTCAGAGCCGCGTGTCGTGAAAAACGTCCGGCACTGCGGCGGCAGGTCAGGCCGTGGTGGCCCAGGGTATCGACGGCACCGACACCGATGGGGTTCATTAGTCCTGGCCCCTATACGGAGGCTCACCGCTAGGCTAAAAGTGGTTCTCTCCAGAAGAGTACCCACGCTCGGGCAAGGGAACCTATAACGTATAGCCTAATGCTTCTAAGGTTGAGAAATTTTGTTTTAAAATGAATTGTCTGTTGTCTGTTAATGAAACTGAATTTAATTCGGACACATCACCAGTTTCTTACAAAACTTCTAATGAATCGGAGTTTTTTTTTTTTTTTTTTTATTAATTTATAAACCAGCGCTTGACCGCAATCCCGCCTGATGGTAACTCAAATTGTAGTCCGACGGAAACACCGCCGCCGGCAGATTGTTCCAGTCCCTCGATGTACGCGGTATAAAGGAGGAGGCGAAACGCTTCGTCCGGATCGTAGAGGTGTTAACAACATAAGGGTGGAAACTCGCCGTACGACGGGTCGTCCGATGGTGGAACGGAGATGGGGGAATTAAATCGTGCAATTCCCTCGCACACTCCCCAAAATGTATCCTATAGAACACCGAAAGGCTGGCTACTCTACGCCTGTGCTCTAGGCTTTGGTGACCAACTCGAGTTAAACCAGAGTCACCAATCAGCCTCTTCGCACGCCTCGCCACTGAATCCAAAGTGGCCAGGTGACACTTAGCAGCACCAGCCCAAATGTGGCTGCAGTACTCCACACACGAACGGACCTGTGCTTTGTACAACATTAAAAGCTGCCCTGGTGTGAAGTACTGCCGGACCTTTGCGATAACGCCAAGTTTTCTGGCAGCCACCTTGGCCTTGGACTCAATGAACCGCCCAAAGTTTAGGTTCGAGGAAATCTGAACACCCAAAAGCTGAAGGCGGTTGGTACACTCCAAGGATACATTCCGAAAAGTAGGAGCCAAGGTGAACGGGCTCCTTTTGGCGGTGAAAAGACACGCCTGCGTTTTGGCGGCATTGAATGCTACAAGATTGGCATTGCCCCATTCAGAGACTGCCTGAAGTGCAACACTCGTTCGCTCTACCATGGCCTCTCTTTCGGACCGGATTGATTCCCTACTAGCCCGAGCATCCGGCAGGTATCTCTCCACAACTGTGCTGTCATCTGCATACCCATAAATACCGGGCATCAGCGACCTACTTATCGCTTTTGGTGACCTATTATATACTTAATAAGCAAAACGTTTCTAATTTGTTTAGTTAAATAAATGTTAAGGATTGCATATAAACATTAAAAATTTGCCTTGAAAAAGAAAACAAGACGTGTGGCACTCGGGGACTGCCGCGGTAAAGCATTTTTTATCCACTTATGCAATTATAATTATTTATTTATATTAATTGTACATATTTTTTTTTTCTTTAATATTAATTCAAGATATTTTCTTTTTTATACTTTTTTACCAGTAACCTCATCAAAACAGTGCGATAATGGTGACGATTTAGCCACTTAAGTATATTCAATGTTTTATTTTCGACTTTGATAAGGGATAGAAGTTATGCAATAGCTTAAAAATGACATCATTTTCGTGACCAGCACTCCCGAAAACCCTTGTTGCGATACCAAAGTCTAAATATCATGTAATTTTATGTCGACCATCTTGGATTTCAAAAATTATGTTTTTGGTGATCATCACCCCCAAAAATCCTTGTTACAACACCCAAGTCAAAACATCATAAAATTTGATGTCGGCCGTTTTGGAATTCAAAAATGACGTCATTTTCGTGATCAGCGCCCCCAAAAGCCGTTGTTACGCACCCATGTCAAAATACCATAAAAGTGCTGTCGGCCATCTTGGATTTCAAAAATGACGTCATTTTCGTGATAATTCGACAGTGGTTTTCGGGGAAGCAATCCCCGAAAACCACTGTCACGACACCACGAACTATTTTGTGTTTTAGAATTTTAAATCTCATGGAAGACCTATTTCAGAGTGATAATTAATAGCAAGTTTACATCGCGACAATCATTAACTTGTCAAATGTGTAGAACTGAGTCCGCGCCCTGCAATATGCATGCTCTTTTTGAAAATCTATAACTTGTTATCAAAAGGTGTAGTCGTACGCACACAAACACACCGTGCCGATGACTGCCGAACTGAAATGTCGCCGACGTTAGACGATGCACAGCTTTCAACACCGCATCGCTTGCCGGTCGGAGTGGGGAGAGTTAGGTAATTTTCGTTACGGAAATTCTGGATTTCGTCTCCATGCTCCAGGCCCGCGAAGCTATGCAATAATAGCTATACAATAATAGCATTAAAAAATTCTTCCCTTTTTTCTCTCGCAAACTATTGACTACATTTCTATACATTTCCCTATTCGCAGTCTGAAAAAAAATGTTAACAATAAAGCAAGACTTGACAGTTATACCCAACATTAAAAAAAATAAAATAAAGACCGCTCTAATGGAAATAGGGTAAAATAAACTTAAAATAATTTTCTCTAATAAGACGTACATAGTTCATTTAATCTTCCAGGTGGCAAAATGCGAGTTGGCAAAGGATTCTAATGGCTCGTTGTATGCTAATTTAAGCATGTGTAATGGTGCGAATAACCACTGCGTTTTGCTTGAAACACTTATTTTAACGTTTCACTTATTTTTTGCGTTCATTGTATGTTTTAAAAAAAGTAAAATCTCTATTGCTTGTTGGATTTTGTTTACCTACCCATAAGATAACCCAGCAATAATTATGCATTTTTAACGTTTCTTCTAACATGACATGACCAGACCATTGTAACTTAACTTAAGCTATATCAGTATTTCTGGTTCTTATCCGGATAATTTCATTTCGGACCCTTCAAGAATACCTTCGAAAATCAAGTATAACCTGCTGTACGTATTAAGTACCACTATTATAGCAGGCCAATGGGCGTATAGTAGCAAAAATCTCACTTTATTTGAGAAAAAAATGCTACTACATATTATTTCGTATGCACATATATATCAAATCCTTGTTTGCAATTGGCGGTATTTTCACTTAAATGTCAACTTTATACCTGCATAATTTAATCGATTTCCCAGTGACGTATTGAAAACCCACTATAAAAATTGAAATTATAGCGCACACTTAATGTGTAAGTATTAAATTAAACATTGTTTAAATGTTAAGTAAATAAATTCTAAAAGCAGTGTACATATGTATTATTCTACTTATGTAAGGATCTACTTCACTGTCACCTTAATCTCCCAAAACTCACCTTCTTGGCAAAATATTTCTTCCTAAGCTAGCATTACCTCGAAAGGTAAAATTTAGCCTTCAGACTTAGATAAAGAATTCCGCTTCTAAATATAAAATATTCTAAGAGAATAAACATGCTCCTTGATCAAGCTTTTCACTGCCGGTTGTAAGAACAGTAGATTTTTATGTTATTTTTTTAAGGTATCGTATAATGAGGAAGGTTATTAATCCAGATACCTTCATTTGTAAATAAGAAAAAGTACATTTCTTCTCTATAGATAACGATTTGAGGCTATAGTGGAGCTTACGAATTTTGCACCACAGGCAGTCTCCGAATGGGGCAATGCCAATCTTGTAGCATTTAATCCCGCCAAAACACAGACGTCTCCTACTTTTCAGAATGTATTCATGGAGTGTACTGACCGCCTTCAGCTTTTGGGAGTTGAGAATTCCTCGAACCTAATCTTTGAGCGGTTCATTGGGTCCAAGACCAACTAGGCTGCCAGGAGACTTGGTGTTATCGCAAGGGTCCGGCGGTACTTCATACCAGGGCAGCTAATGTTGTACAAAGCACAGGTCCGTTCGTGTGTGGAGTACTGCAGCCACACTTGGGCTGGTGCCGCTAAGTGTTACCTGGCCACTTTGGATTCAGTGGAGAGGCGTGCGAAGAGGCTGATTGGTGACCCAGATTTAACTCAAAACGGTCTCCAAAGCCTAGAGCACAAGCGTAGAGTAGCCAGCCTTTCGGTGTTCTACAGGATGCATTTTGGTGAGTGTGCGAGGGAATTGCATGATTTAATTCCCCCATCGGACGACCCGTCGTACGGCGAGTTTCCACCCTTACTTTGTTAACACTAGTACAATCGTACGGACGAAGCGTTCCGCCTCCTCCTTTATACCGCGTGCATAGAGGTACTGGAACAATTTGCCTGCGGCGGTGTTTCCGTCGGACTACAATTTGAGTGTCTTCAAGTTTAGAGTGAATAGGCTCTTAATAAACTAGTGCACTTTACCATCTACGATTGCGTCACTGCTTACCATCAGGCGGGATTGCGGTCAATCGCTAGTTTATAATACATTAAAAAAAAAAAAAGATCTAAGTTTTCTGTTAAGCTTTGTTCATAAATGATCTATTATTGATATACGGACGCTCGTATTACATAACTGTCAACTACGGTTTCTGTACATCAAACTAAATATCAATGGACTAAAATAATAGCATGAAAAAAGGGTTTATCTTTCATGTGAAATTTTGCTAACACTCTCAAAATATTGAACAGGCATAGAGAAAAAGACTTGTATTAATAAAAATAAAACATTTGTAAATGTAGGAATTTTGACCAATCAATAACTCATAACCAGAAGATTGTTTTCTTTCCTTCGATCTTCCAATAAGACAAAGAACGTCAATTTTTTTTTTTTTAATAATTATAAACTAGTCAATAGCAATCCCGCGTGATTGTAAGCAGAGTTGCAATCGGTGATGGTAAAACGCGCTAGTTTATTAAGCCTATTCACTCAAAAAAACTGAATAAATATTAAGGAACACGGCAGTTGAGCAAGGTGATGCAATGTTAAACCCAAAAACACGACCAACGATGCTGCGCCAAAGGGAGATTGATATGGAAACCGTCCACGACCGAACTCCCGACGCAACAACATTTGGCGCATGGTACCCGGCACACATCGCAATACAACTGCTCAGATCCGTCCTCCGTACATCATGGCGACTCGCTGACCGATCTCCTTCACCAGACATCGGGCACCAGGCAAGACTTTGTCTGATGGGTTCTAACTTCTGCCGGCAGCCAATCTAGGAAATGCTAGTTCTATTATTCGTATTAATTAAATTGCTTCATTGCAAAATTATTATTTGATGCTCTGATGGTCGGCTTATTTCACCGTTCACTTTTACTTGCTACACGACTAAACGTCAAAAATGGCTCTAACTGTTGTTTTATGAAGAAAAAGCGTTGTTTCAAAAACCGATTAGAAAATTATAGCCTTGACTTACGTCAAATAATAATGAGTAAGTAACTATTTAGTCTAAGTATGTAACGATAATCAAGCGTTTGTGGTAACAGGCCTTAAATCACTTTCTTTCTCATATTGACAGCCGTATTTCATTCAACAACCAAGATCAAGCGTCCTTTGGTCAATCACTGAGCTGAACAGGATTTCCTATCTACGTCCAAACATAGCTCTGACTGTGTCTAAACGGCTTAATGCGATAGCCGCAGCTAACCGCGGAGACTGCTTTACTGCACCGATTTAACTACATCTGTGACACCTGTAGGTATAACTATGTTACGACTGCAAACTGTATTTAACGCCAAACGGTTGTGGCTAAATGACTGCCTATAGGATTTCAATCAGTTTCATAAAGTTAACGCTGGTCCTTCGAGCCGGATCTATATCGATGATGTGCTGTTAGAACTTATGTATACAATAAATAAACTAGAGAACTTTGTGGATCAGTGTATAAATAAAAAATCCTTTCTAAAATTAATACTTTAGAGTGTTGTTTTTTCTAAAAGAAAATGCAATATTCATAATTTTAAAATAGATACAGACTACTAAAAAAGTGGCCTCCACTTTTTTTAAACTTAATCTGGCTTTCAGTGTAAAGTATATTTGTCTCTTGAGTCTTCATTCTATAGCATCCTACATTTTATTATAACCAACTGCTATTACCCTTTTCATGATCAGTCTCTAACAATTTACTCCGGAAGTGAACTAACACCATATACCGCTTCATACCCTCACATACGACGCACTGACGCCACTTTCCACCGTCACAGAGGCCCAAACTACTATTACCTCATTAAAAACTACGAACGCACATACGGCATTTTAACTCGAAACGTACCTTCAAGCATTATAACCACTTACGGCACTTACAGAGGTAATTGCCGCACAAAGCGAGCAATGTCGCACGCCACCAACTTTTAATTGCATTACTTTACGCTACCTATCGGCTGGCTACTTATACCTTTTTGGGTTCCACGCGTGTGTGTAAAAAGCCGTGTCGTCACAACTTTAGTACAATGGAAACTTTGTAATAGGTTTTGTTTGGGCGTTGCTGGTTTTTGATAGGTGTTTTCCGAAGTCTTGTAGACTGTGCGGATTCAGTGGATGATAACGTTATGTTATTAATCAAAGTTCTGTATTTTGATATATATTTTTGTGACACGTAATATAACAACACGCCCATTTTTTCAAGGGTGAGGCTTCGGTTTACCTATGTAATACACTGACATTTTTTCAGTTATGTTTAGGCTTTTCTTCCCCTTCTTTCCTTTTTTTTGCATCTTACCTTTTATTAATTAATCACATCAGTTTATTTAGGAAAGTGTCTGATAACTAAGGTATACTCAACAAAAATAAATAAAATAAAAATCGTTTTTAAGACTATTTAAATGTCCAAATTTTGTTGGTATATTGTTAACCAGCAACCATATTTCTTCGACTCTGCACTATTTGTGCAGAATTTCTCTATAGAGCAAATCAGGAAGAATAAAGTAAATAAGAATTCGTGCAGCACGAATAGATGTATGCTGTTTAATGTTGAATTCTTGGCTTATAGGAGTGAGACCAAATTATTGACCGTAAATTACTGAGGATACTTTATTCTAGAGTGTAAGCTTTCAATGTTTAGCTATTTAAAAGTACGATAATGCCTTGCCATAATTTTAATTCCCTACACGCGCAAAGAGTTACATTGAAGGTGTGGGTAAAATACGAGCTCGCGATGGTTGCTTTACATTTGTTGACGATGAATATTCATAAAAGTTGCTGTTCGAGTTTCACGCTTTGAATTTACTTACGTATATAAAAACTTATGTAGGTAACTAAAGTGTATCAACTTTAGAATAAAATTCAGTAATTTCTGTATTTTCTCTGTTAACTTAGCTTTTTATAACAGACGACTTTAACGTGTACGGCTTTTTACAACACTCTCACATATGTGACTTAAATATGAATGATGTAACCAATATTATTATTTTTTTTGTTTTTTTTTTATATAAAAGCGTTGCCCCATAATAGGAATAACTCATGTATTGTGGGTAAGTTTTCAAACATCTCATCATACTCACGTACGCAAACAGTTATAGGTACGCGGTGTTCGTAGTTGGAATAAAATAGAGAAATAGTATAAGTTAAGAGATGAAAGTCACTTTCAGATTAATAAATTCACTGTATTCTCTGTTCACACAAATGTAAGATTAATATTAATTTATACTAGGATGAATGGTTAACGATATGGGATTATGAGTCACACGCACAGTATGTCGCCGAATTACGTACTGAACTATTGCGGTGTACGTGTATATCAATGAAGGTAACATACTGCGGGTGACGGGTGACTGACTGGCGGAGCAATAATAATGACCCAGGTAAACCTATGAAATGAAATGAAATCGTTTATTAAGCAAGTAGGTTCACTGATCACTTTTACACGTCATATGTTTTTTTTTTACTCTAGATGAAGCCGGCATTTCCTAACTGACTATCTCTGAGAAGAAATAGCCGAAACAAACTCAGGGATCATCGTCTTTTTTCAAGTCCAGACATTAAAAATGAAAATGTTTACAATAATTTACGTTGTAATTGCGCATATTGCTTAATAACAATGCTTAACAGAGCGAGCAGCTCAGTCCCAAGCTTTTTTGTCTTCTAAATAATCTGAGATATTATAATACCCCTTTTTGCAAAGTTTGGCCTTTATATAGTTTTTATAACGTTTAATGGGTAAGTTTCGAATGTCCATGGGAAACTTGTTGTAAAAGTGTATACATTGACCCATGAACGAGTTGCCTACTCTGTGGAGACGAGTGTGATGTACAGCAAGATTTATAAATATCGCTTATTTTCTTAAAATTCGATATATTTTTATGTACATACATAAGATTTTCAAATATATACTGTGAAGCTACAGTCAGAATGTTCACCTCTCTGAATTTTTCTCGAAGAGAATCTCTAGGACCAAGGTTGTAAATGACCTATTTCACGATGGTTGAACCGTACTCGTGGAAATACTTGTAGGTGATACAAATATTTGTCCCGTGCGGTATTCGAACCCGCGACACTAACGCAGCAGTCGGTGACTCAGTCAATGCGCTCACCGTTTCGTTGAATTTAAATTTTGTAACTGTCCCTGGCATTTCTTCTCCATAGATATTGCTGCGCTTTGGAATGGGCAACCAGCGTCATGTTTCTAACTGTGCGACCCTTTGACAATTCAAAAAGCCTGTACACCATAATTATAGATTACCAAACACAAATATAAAGATTTTACAACACACAGTAGGCGGTCTAATCGTTAAGAGCGATCTTTTACAGACAACCTTTAGATGGAATACTAAGTGGAAGGAGAGAGAAATAATGTATGTAGCCTACAGTGTACTATTTACAATTAAATAAACCTAAAAGAAAAAAATAAACAATCACGCAGAAATTGCGTAAGCTATTTTGATGTACTAATAGTTTCTAGACCTTCTATATTACTTCCTCCAAAATATGCCTTGCTTATTTCAATCTAAGTCGGAATTGACTTCTAGTTTGACTATTTGCTGTCGGATATCAGTATTTTACAGTCTGTCTGACCCTCACAACCCTATAACTTGCTAATAAAATGGTCCTCGATTAGACTTTTTGTCAGACTTTAGGATTTCTATTGACCTACAGCCAAAGACCCACGAATGTGAGCCAGGACCTATGACTTAACGTCCTTATAATGCACCGAGCGGTTTTAGTGTATAAAGATGGTCGCTCATTTGTGGACCAAAGCCACAAGCGAAACTTAATCAATGGCCTCGTGCGTTTAATAAGCCACAAACAAGTATTGTTATTCGTATAAACATTAAATACCCAAGTAGAATTGTTAAAACTTACCGAATTGCAGCTACAGGGTAATATTGATCGAATGAGCTAACGAACCAATTAAAAATATAGAACAAATGAAAAATTGTGAAGCTTTTGTAACATATGTAAATCAATCCATCAGCTCAAAGTATCAATTCTTGTATTCTATTTGGTTTATTTGATTATAACCAAAGGTTGTATTTGGTAGCAGCTATAAAATAAAAACAAAATACAGCTGTATCCGGTTAGATTGGAAACTGACCCCAGTATAGTTAGGAAAAGGCTAGGCAGAATAATCTTGCAAATATTATGGCCATCGTTTCAAAATGTTTCGTCAGATATCAGGAAAAATCTGCCATTTGGACCGCGTAGATATTACACTATTTCATGAAACAAAAGAACGCAATATCTACGCGGCGGTCGAATTACGTCTACGCACCCCTACGTTTTACCCCGTTGTTGCGGCTCAGTGTCATGTACTTTATGGTAATATTTTGCGCTTTGATCCCGAGCCATCCTGTATATAGCTCTCATACCTTATCTACCATAATCAGTTTATTATGTTACTGCTGGCACACAGACCGCCTGTCGGTGAGCGGGAATGGACCATAATCCACTACGCGAGCCCAGTCTGGGTTGGTAATGCTCATATGGTAATTCTCGGTGGTAGGCCACATCGGCTGCCGGCAGAAGTTACCACCCACCAGCCAAAGCCTTGCCGCCAAGCGATTTGTCGTGTTCCGGCATGATGTCTGGTGAAGCCGTACGGAGGACGGGTCTGAGCAGTTGTGTTGCGATGTGTGCCGGATACGATGCGCCTAATGTTGTTGTGTTGGGAGTTTGGTCGTGGAGGGTCTTCAGATCAATCTCCCTTTGGTGCAGCATCGTTGGTCGTGTTGTTGGGTTTAACATTGCATCACCTCGCTCAACTGCCGTCTTCCTTCCTATTCGCTCAGTTTTTCTGAGTGAATAGGCTCTTAATAAACTAGCGCGCTTTACCATCAACGATCGCATCACTGCTTACCATCAGGCGGGATTGCGGTCAAGAGCTAGTTTATAATTATTAAAAAAAAAAAATGTCTTGAAATGTTTGGTTCTACAACATGTCGGTTTTCTCACGATATTTCCGTTGCCTCCGTGGCGTTGCCGTAGCGAACGGCCGCTGCGCAAGGAGGCGCTTGTTCAGTCCCCGCGCAGTGCAAATATTTGCATGCATGATTATGAAGATTTGCACTGGTCTGGTCGTGCCTCGGAAAACACGTTAAGCCGTTGGTCCCGGTTGCCATACGAACATCTAGTGGCAGTCGTTACGGGTTGTTGGTCAACCCGTAAAAGTCCAACAATTGGTCTAAATGCAATGCTTCGATATCGCATTCGGGTTGTGGCAGTCAGACGGCAATCGCTTCACGGAAAATATTAAAATTTGCCAAAATCAGCAGTTACACTGGTAAAGTGGACCCCAGACTCCAAACTGAAAATGCTTCCGACGCGATTGGGGTCTACGCTGAGATGTTGATGATGATGATTTCCGTCACCATTCTAAGATCAGTGGTAATGAAATTAAATACATATAGGAACAGGCTGACACTCTGTCTGGGATTAATATTACGATCTACTACTCTTTATTCGGGCCCGAAACCATTGGGCCAACACTGCTATTCTGAACCTTATACACACATACCCATACAGTTACATCCATTCATGCCAGTGTGATAGAAAACAAACAAGTAAATCAGTGCAATCAATTAAATCACACAAAGAAGTTATTGGGGCAGTCATGATTAACTTGATCATAATTTACAACCACTACTAATATTCTGAACAATCCCCCTTCCATAGGAAAGTAATTTAATAATTAATAATCAGGATCACTAAGTTTTCCTGAAAATAAAATACTTATTATGACTATTGATGTCCGTTTACATACTACCGTCCTTTTATTATGTACTAACAAACAAGAATAAAAAAAAAACTCCAAATATATTTTATTAAATAATAAAAAGTCATTGTGGCCTAGTGGTTGAAACACCAGCCTCTCAAGTATGAGTGCGCGGGTTCGATTCCAGGTCAGGCAAGTACCAATGTAACTTTTATAAAGTTATATGTACTTTCTAAGTATATCTTGGACACCAATGACTGAAGGTGAAGGAAAACATCTTGAGGATACCTGGACTTTAAGTCTGAAATCACCAACCCGCATTGAGCAAGCGTGGTGATTACGCTCAATCCTTATCTGTATGAGAGGAGACCTTTGCCCAGCAGTGGGACGATAAAAAGGTTGATGATGATGATGATGAAGTAATAAAAGAACATAAATAAAATAAGTAAAATGGATCCAGACATTTTTTACTTAGAACTATCTGTCTACATAAACTGTTTACTTAGGGTCGATATAAAAGAGATCGACGGTCTAGATGCGGATTGCGGACCGCGGTCCGCCATTTAGTGACTTCTGCCCTATAGTTAAGCCCATGTAGTTTGGGAGGAACTTTTACTACTGAATGTGCTCTTTAGAACATTTCATCGAAATGTATTTAGTGAGATATGAATATGTTAAAAGCATTTATCAAAGCGAGTCTTAAGATTTGTGACTGTTATTTCTAGTGTTGTTACCATAATATTTGGTTTGGCATATGTTCGTGTAGTGCTTATCAATCAGGACTAACCCAACTTAATTTTATGTTATCCGTTTACTTCTGCAAATAAATAATAGATACTTTTGTATCGTAACAGAGAGAAATCTTTCCGTCTGATTACAATTTAAGTGTCATCTAGGCTAGAGTGAATAGGCTTGTGGAGGCATGAGGAACAGGGAATAAAGTTCACTCATCCTCCATAGAAAAGGGAGGATCCTCCGACCAGACGGGTGTTATGTCTGGCGGGCACTTGCCCAACGGTTGATATTGGCAAGTTACATGTATGCTAATTGCACGGTAAATTCTGATTGCGAGATGTAGAATTCGTGTGACGTTAGTATAACGCGTAAACTAGCGCGCTTTACTATCAACGGTTCCATCACTGCTTACATCAGGCGGGATCGAGGTCAAATACTAGTATGTAAAAATACATACTAGAGGTCAGCTACTAGTCCAGCCAGACACTTAGCCAGATCTGGGGAGGCTAAAACTGAATCGAATACTAAGTATATTTCTGTAAAGGATAAAATGAGAAGACGACTTCTGTTTTCTCCCTTACGCATATGGGTTTGTGGGCTGCGTTCCTTGGGATTAATGGTTTACCCGCGTTTTCCTTATACTTAACATCTATGGGTATTTTTACGTGCGAAACTACCCCTTTGAAACGATGATGATGGTTCTTTAGCTACTGCTTGTACGTGTATGGAAAGTTTTATTTTGTGTCAGCCTTTTTTGAGAGGGATCTAACTGAATGGTTGTCAAGATTATTGAAGGTATTGTAGCTTGTTCTTTTCAAGTTTTTTTCTATTACTTGGCATGGATTTTTACATTACCTAACCTATTCCATACAATTACAACACCAAAAAGTTAGCTTTAAAGCTTCTTTTTTGTATTTGTTCGTATACTTTTTGAAGAGGGAAATTTTTAAGCTACGCTAGGACCCTTACGACGAGCAAATTTAAAGAAAGCCAAGAAAAAACGCTAAGTAAAAACGAAATAATAAGGCGATGCGATACGATGGGTCGGGTGAGTAAGAAATTTAACGCTGACGCATTTACGCATAGATGCTAGCTTTTTTTATAAAAGTTATTCATTTTAGCTTGGATAAGTCTTCATTTGCATTTTTTTCTTGAAAACTTAACAATTTTAGTGTGTTCTTTTTTCTAATCTATACTACTGTAGAAAGCTGAAGAGTTTGCTTGTTTGTTGGCTAATCTCAGGAAGTACCGATCCGATTTGAAAAATTCTTTTTGCGTTAGATAGCCCATTGATTCAGGAAGGCTTTAAGCAATATAACATCACGCTGTATTCAATAGGAGCGGAGCATAACTAACTCCACGCGAACGAAGTCACTGGCGGCCGCTAGTTACTCATATTCTACTAATATTGTAAACACGAAAGTTTGTGAGCGTTGTGTGAGAATGGATGTTTGTTAGTCTTTTACAGCACATCAAGCTACTACAATCTGTCAGATTTCTTTATGAGATTTTCAACTTTATTTCTGAAGCATTAAGGCTCAAGGCTGATTGGGAATATTTGGTAGCTTGACCTGCAGTCGTCCGTGTTTCCTGGGTAAAAAAAAAATTGATTCTATTTAGTCCGTCATTCAGATTATAGAAAAATATTGGATACGTATATTTTGTTTTATCAAATCAATAATATTTGACAAATATAAAAGGCATCAAAGATCAAGAGTGGTGGCTACGTCACACATGTTTTCAACGAACTGTGTCGTCTTCATTTTTTGTTTATATGAAAAAAGAAAAAATACGTGTCTAGTTATTTTTTTAGAAATCTGACTGACGGACTAATTAGTTTTTTTTAGTCAACTACCCTTTTAGCACAAACGGTATCGTTTATAGCGTTCTTCTCACTCAGATCGATACTTCGCGGGTAGACCGTGGAGCGCTATAGTCTTGTATAAAGTTCAAATTAAGATCCAATTACTTTGTTGCTTCCTCTTACTTAAAATTTCAACGTTTGCGTTCCTACACGTTTTCCTCTAAAACAACGCTGTTTCTTTTTATCATCCATTCTATCCCAAATTGATTTTAAATTACCATCCTATAAAAAAATGTCAGAATAACTCAGCCTAAAAAATATCAAAGTACTTAGTCGCAAAAAGACGGCTCCAAATTTTACTCACGTACAGAGTCATACAAGACAGACAGATGTAGGCAGTAATTGCTAACGCTCCCTTTTTATTTTTTTTATAAAGGTCCGGCCCTTTTTTCTTTTATGTAGTCTTCTGCTGACCAAACAAAAAAAGAAAGAAAAACGGACGCCATATTTGAGTGTTATTTTGTAATGGTACCAAAGCTGAAAAGATACTGTGGGATATTTGTATAATTCATTGATAATGGTAGCTAGTATTTAGAAATACCGAGACTGACCCGGCTTCATGGCGTGCAAGACATATCTCGATTGTCAATGCTCCATTAGACAGGCTTGTACGAGAGGAAATAATAAAAGTATGGTAGTTTTATTGCATTTAATGATTGGGTAAGCTGTAACGCTTAATACGAGTTATTGGGTAAGATTTATATGACAGTCCAAACAATATTGTTGGGGTTGAATGGTTATCATCATTTCAGCCGAAAGATTTACACTGCTGGACATCATCATTATCAACCTTTTTATCGTCCCACTGCTGGGCACAGGTCTCCTCTCATACAGGGAAGCATTGAGCGCAATCACCATGCTTGCCCAATGCGGGTTGGTGATTTCAGACTTAAGTCCAGGTTCCCTCAAGATGTTTTCCTTCACCTTCAGTCATTGGTGTCCAAGATATACTTAAAAAGTACATATAACTTTAGAAAAGTTACATTGGTACTTACCTGACCTGGAATCACGCGCACTCATACTTGAGAGGCTGGTGTTTTAACCACTAGGTCACCACGGCTTACATAGCTGGACATAGCCTCGGAATGAATGTTAAACCTTTTTTAGTTCCGACTTTCATAAATTGAATCTTTGACATGAGTTTTTATTGGTTGTTAAAACGCCTGAAACTTTGAAAACCAATTTTAGCAAAGGTATCGTATTACCCAGTAACTGGATTTCGGAGGCAGTCCGTTCCAATTAATACACTGTTCAGCTCTCTGTAATTCAGCAACTATGCAGCATCTGATTCTATTGAAAGTCGACACCGACATGGTTGGCAAAAACCTAGATTCGTACGGAGGACGGGTCTGAGCAGTTGTGTTGCGATGTGTGCCGGGCATGATGCGCCAAATGTTGTTATGTCGGGAGTTTGGTCGTGGAGGATCTCCAGATCAATCTCCCTGTGGCGCAGAATCGTTGGTCGTATTGTTGATTTAACATTGCATCACCTCGCTCAAATACCGTCTTCCTTCCAATTCACTAAGTTTTTTTTGTGAATAGGCTAAATGAACTAGCGTGCTTTACCATCAACGATTGCATCACTGCTTACCATCAGGCGGGATCGCGGTCGAGCACTAATTTATAATTATTAAAAAAAAAACATGTTTGTAATCTGAATGCCTGCAACTTTCAACTCTGCCAAAAAGTCAACATCGTAAATCTAACCACGAATCCATTTAAAACTATAAATCGGTTTCTCTTGTTCAACATTTTGTTTAAACCTAAAAGCCCCTCTTATCTTAAAGAACGTTTCAAGTTCCTTCATGACACACATAATAGATATCTAAGGTCATCGGAAAACCTGGTATTAGAGATGCCGATGCATTCCACTAGTTTCTATGATAAATCCTTTACTGTATAAGCAGTTCGGCTATGAAATGACTTGCCCGTGTCCGTAAGGCGTGCTCAAATACTGTTTACTTTTAAAACTATGATATGAAAGCACTTCCTCTCTCTTTAAACATATTTTATGTGATGTATAAATTTATTTAAACTAGTATGATACACTTAACGTATATATTTATTGTATAATCTATGTAAATAGTACACTGTAGACTACCTACATTATTTCTTTATCCTTCCCCTTAGAATTCCATCCAAAGGTTATCTGTAAAAGATCGCTCTTAGCGATAAGACCGCCCATTGTGTCACTCTTTGTAAAATATTTTTATTTATGTTCTGTAATCTATATGATGTACATAATAAAGAGTACTCTATTCTATTCTCTTGAGAGAACCCAACATCCCCAAAGTCAACATGTCTACATCATTGATTTTAAAGAAAAAGGTATCTTTCCACACTGGTGACTTTAACCAGTCCGAGCTAGCTACATAACCTACAATAAAGCAAAATTGACGCGCCCCATTTCCGTATATCACAGCCGGTTGGTGTGCAAAAACACGTACCTATCATATAATATCTACATGCATTTATTATACGAGTGTAAGTTACATTCATATTCTGCTGAATTTTGTATTCGTAACTAGAACGGAATAAAAATCCTGGTACGGCGCAAAATCATATAAAAACCTGTTAGATTGGTACATCATGATCCAAGGACTTTGTGTTTTTTCCAAACAAATAAGAACGCAAATGGCGAAAGTTATTTTGTTTTGTTTATATGATATTCTTTTATTGCTGAGCATGAGAGTTGTTGGGTTTGGTTCCAAATTTTCAGTCAGGAATTTCTCAGTAGCAAACCTTACTTTGGATTTGTGCCTGCTTAAGGCCAAGAGGCTCACCCCTTGCTATATTAAACAACGTTCTTAAATGCTTACTTTTGATCGTCCCACTGCTGGGCACAGATCTCCTCTCTAACAGAAAAGGATTGAGCGTAATCACCACGCTTGCTCTATGCGGGTTGGCGATTTCAGACCACTTTTGCTCAAGATGTTTTCCTTCACCTTGTAAATCCCCCATCGGACGACCCGTCGTACGGCGGGTTTCCGCCATCACGTTGTTAATACCACTACGATCCGGACGAAGCGTTTCGCTTCCTCTTTTATACCGCGTACATCGAAGGACTGGATCAATTTGCCAGCGCCGCCGCTGGCAAATTGCTCCAGTCTTTTTCGTCGAACTACAATTTGAGCGTCTTCAAGACTTAATAAACTAGCACGCTTTACCATCAACAATTGCATCACTGCTTACTATCAGGCGGGATTGTACTAGCATATATAACTTAGAAAAGTTACATTGGTACTTGCCTGACCTGGAATCGAACCCGCACTCATACTTGAGAGGCTAGTGTTTTAACAACTGGGCCACCACGACACAATGTATGAATATCTGTAATGGATATTATGGTCTGAATTTCACTTCTTATAAGTATAGCTTTCGATATTTGAATGTATTTATCTACTTCTACCTAATCCTTCCTGGAAAACAAGCGTGATATTTTTTACTTTATTAGATTAGATTTTCCGTTTTAAGTGGACGCATTGCTACCTTCGCCATTTTTGTATATTGTGTCTGTATTTTTCTCAAAGCTACAAATTTTGGTCATGCGGGTAGTCCTAGGGGACTGTGGTTTGATTTTCTGACCGTATAATTATGTAAATCACCGTGCATCACACGAACAGTTAATTGCATGTAAGGAGTAAGTAATTAAAGGATAATTAGGTTTAAACCATATACAATTTAAACAGTGGCATTAATTAAAGCTGAGTGCAAATCGATAAAAGCTAAATTTCAAATGGTTGTTTTCAGGCAACCCAATAATGACTTTCCAAGCCGGGGGTCTGATATAAATCATAATCTCAGCGTTAATCCCAGTTGCATCCGAAGCTTTTTCGGCTTTTTGAGTCTGGAATCCGCTTAACCAGTCTAACTTCGATATTTTCCATGAAGCGACTGCCGTCTGACCTCCACAACCCGAAGGTATCGCCTTCGGGTTGTGGAGGTCAGACGGCAGTCGGTCGAAGCATTGCAGTTAGACCAATTGTTGGTCTTTTGAAGGCTCCAACAACCCATAGCGACTGCCATTAGATGTTCGTATGGCAACCGTGTTCAACGGATTAACTTGCTTTCCGAGCATCTGATTTAAAAGTATCCGTAGAAATTCTTCAAATGAAATCTAATCAAAAATATTTTATTTCACTTATTATAGTTAGTTATACCACCATGGCCACTTATGAAACGTAAGATGTTAGGTATATGGTTCCAATAATTATTGATCGCTTCCTATAGAGAAGAGCTGGCAAGAAACCCCATAATTGCTATTTTAAAAAGAATCAGCTTGCGCTTATGTCCCGTTGATGGGAATAGGCTAATTCCTTATTACATGGGACCATTTAACTGGTGAAATGTATGCCATTTAGAGACACCTCACCCTTGTGGGATTACGTACGTAAACAACGAAGTTTTAATTTCACTACTTGCCTATCTCTGACATTCGCTTTAATATACGTAGAATAAATTTTCACATGTTTAAAATGTCAGTTTTTATTATAAAATGGCAACGAATTATCTCGTTTGTATACCAGTTATATACTGTCATCTAGCAAAGATGAATAAATTAAGCTTTTAAGCTGAAACTGGCAACAAAATACAATCTACATAGCATAACACATTAAGCCTCTAATAAAGACCCTAATCCTGAATTTATGTGTTATTTCAGTTTCAAATAGGCTTTGGGATATCGTGATAATTCAATTTAGACTCGCTACTCTTACTGCCGGTTTTAGGAAATAGAATATAATCAATTAGGTTACGTTATACATGTAACTTTACTAGCTGTTGCCGGCAGGTTCGTCCGTATCCCTAATGGGATAAGACGTTTCTTATATTCTTAACCAGGGACTACTATGAAGTGTTAAAATAATCATTAAACCTTTGCGAAAAAGGGATAGATAACTATTTGGTATAGCTACGTCTTTGTCAGCTTGCTAATCCTCTCAGCTATGTCGGTGACTTTGGTCCTCTGTCGGATCACCTCATTTCTAATGCGGTCCTTCAGAGAGACGCCCAACATAGCCGGCTCCATAGCTCGCTGAGCGGTTTTAACTGATGGACTAGTCTAACCGTTATTGTCCACGTCTCGGCTCCGTAAGTCATGATGGGTAGGTGGTGGTGGTGGAGGTGGCATTGGGCTGGTCACACATGCCGCCTGGCCGACAACCGTTGGGGTAAACGAGTCCTCGAGTGGAGACCGCGTCTCGGCAAACGTAGCGTAGGACGCCTTGAACGCCTTGACGACGATTGAAGAACTTGATAAGAATAACTCTTATCAAGTTCTTCAATCTTTTTATTACCATCAAACAATCTCATATAATCGTATGTTTTTTGTGATTTTACGATAGTCAAAACCCTTTTAAATCTTATGAACCTTCATGCACTTAGTAGTAAAAATTTACGATCTAATCTCCGAGAGTACATCGAAGCCGTGAACTAGAAATTCTTTAACAGTAAAGTACTAACAGATTCAAAAGAAAAAACTACTTCTTTTCAGATGTATAATGCATTCTGTGTTTGTAAAGATATAAAAAGTCCGTAAATTTATGTTTGTTTACATTGTCAATATACAATATGTAAAGAAACCCCTGTCCGACCCATAAGGATAATAAAGGTTAGGTAAACACATGACCAAATATAATATAAAATTTTACGTAATCATCATAGTAACAATATTAATGAATTTTGAAATAATCTATTTTCCCGCGAATTAATTCCAATATCCCCGAAATTTGGTAATTTTTAAAAAGTGAAAACAGCATTTTGACGGTATTATTATAAGAACGATGCGACCACGTGACGTGTGCCCTGCCCTCCGCCACCCGCGGAGGGGTTGCCTACCGCACATGTATTAAGTTACCTCTTTTTGATTTTTTAGGGTTTTTTTTTAAGTTTAGCCCGGCTTTGTATCCATTAGTAGAATCAGTTACCGATACCTAATAATACCTTCACGGATCAGACAGGGTTTTCTTTACATATTGCATAGGTATCTAAAAATATGTAGGCCTGTATTTTGATTCACTTCAAGTGACTTATTTATTTATATATTCTTTATTGGACACCAATCAAACATCGAATATAATATATTCAACACAAAAAACATACAATGGATGGCCTTATCTTGAAATTGTGACATGTTTTTTTTTAAACGTCGAAACGTTTTTAAATCTTTAGAAACGTTTCTGGCTGTCTGTTCTGTTCTGAAATCAAAAGCCTAAAATTTTGGTCTCAGTTGTCATTTCTAGATCTTTGACTTCGTTCGCGTGGAGGTAATGATGTCCCACTCCTAATGGTCGTAGCGTGATGTTATACAGTATGTTAAGAAAACCCTGTCCGACCCGTGAAGGTGTTTTTAGGTATCGATAACTGATTCTACTAATGGATACAAAACCGGTCTAAACTTAAAAAAAAATCCCCCTAAAAAAATAAATATTATTTCGCAAATAGAGGCAACTTAATAAATGTGCGTAAGCACCCTTCCGCGGGCGGCGGGCGGCACGTGGTCGCATCGCTATTCGCTCATAAAATACCGGTGTTGTCACTTTTTTAAAAATTACCAAATTTCGGGGAAGTTGGAATTAATTCGCGGGAAAAAAAGATTATTTCAAAATTCATTTGTATTGGTACTATGATGATTACGTAAAAGTTTTATATTATATTTGGCCATGTGTTTACCTAACCTTTATTATCCTTATGGGTCGGACGGTTTTCTTAACATACTGTATAGCCTAAAACTTCCCTTTTCCTAAAAAATCCTTTTTACGAAAAAAAAATATTTAAAAATAATTTATTAAATCGGACCAACAGTTCCTGAGATTAGCGCGTTCAAACAAACAAACAAACAAACTCTTCAGCTTTATATATTAGTATAGATAACTAGCGGCCGCCAGCGAATTCGGTTGGTTAAGCTCTGACAATAAATATTTATTATCTATACAGATAGATAATAAATTTTATTGTCAGACCATGGTCCATAGAAATAGCATATAAAATAGCAACAACATAACAAATATAGTCACATCAACATCTTAAAATATAGTCGGGACAAGACTTTTTATACATTAAGTTTGATGATTTACTGACACTTATTAGATTACAATACGTCAGTTAAATAAAGTAATCCTACATTAACTTCATCAAATCCTCAAAATGAACAATATCATCCACAGGCTTATAACATTCAAACAGATTAATAATTGAAAAGTATAAAAGCAGGTCAGCGTGTCAAAGTTCATGTGTAATTTCAGCTCTTGGGAACTCAATTTTCAAGTGTCAAAGTTATGAAGGGAGGTTGATATGAAATTTATTCGAATATCAATGGCTACATTTTGAGGGTGGTGAATAAATTATTAGTCCCCCCACACTACCTCTGTTGTTCGACATGATAAGATATCGGATTCTGAACAGAGTTGGGGTAGGTAAATATGAAGTGATGACGGTTTGATTCCTGTGGGTTGATTCCTGTGGGTATACGATATCTTGTCATTACACATTTGTATAATAAACTAAAGCCTCGATCGATCATATCAGTCCCATTTTAAACTTGTTATTGTGTGCTCTAAAATTTCATTTGATATGATAAACTAAAACAGAGGTCTATCACGATATTTAATAAGTATAGGCAATCATTGACTGCTGCGCCAAACATGTTTAAAAATGTTCCTTTTATTGTTGTTATATTTTAGTGTAGATGGCAAAAATAACACGCAAACGTTTTATCCAAGCTTGTGTGTCTTTAGCTTTAGGAAACTAATAACATCATTCAATGTAGACAGTTTTTTTTTTTAATGTAAGACCCCAATTTTGTTTCTGGAATAATACTTATCTGGCGTTGGAAAAATCAGTCCTAGGGGCTGATATGTCTCAGTCTGCCATGTATGATTCTTGTGTTGGTGAATATTAAAGACTTTAGATAATTAGACTGGTTTATTTCACTTGTATAATTATTACTTTATAATCGACATCTTCCAGGTCAGATCCTAAGTTACAATGACAAGACTATAGACTATATTCATAGACACTAATTCATAGAGATGGTATTAGTTACTCGACTACAGAGTAGTGATGTATGATACAACATCCCCCCTGTTTAAGTTTAAATTAACCCTTGACAAACAATATTATTGAGACCTGACCCAGTTACAATTTAGACAATGACTTAAGCCTATGGTTAGGTCTTAATCTAGGATACAATGTTCTACTTAATCTATTTCATCAATTAGCCTTCTGGTTGGCTTTACAACTCTTCCAAAACGAGTTACATGTTGACTGACTGAGGATTGAGATGAGAGCTCTTGAGGTCTAGACTCCTGCCTGTTACCTTCCTCTCTCCCCTGCGACGAATTGGATAGCATAGGAGAATATTTGTGTCTTAAATGAACCCTATTCCTCCTATACCTAACTCCATTGACATCCTCAACGACATATGACCTATTATTAGCCAACCTTAGCTTGACAATGGCTTGTTCCCAATTGCTATCAGGCTTTCTTTTAAAGTATACATGATCATTGGGATACAGTAATGACAATGACTTTGTATTTCTATTATAATATTTAGACTTATTTTTATTATTTTGCTTGACACATTCTTCATAATTTTTGAATGTAACCACTTTAGGTTTTAATTTCTTATAAGACATAGGAATGTTATTTCTTAAATTCCTGGACATTAACAATTGAGCTGGAGATGGTAAATTATTCTTAGGTGTGTTTCTATACTGTAATAAAGCTATGTATGGATCAGATGAGTTTCTTTTACATTTTTTTAACATATTTTTGATAATTTTGACTGAACTCTCTGCTTGACCATTTGACTGTGGATGATATGGGCTAGTTACAATGTGTTCTATGTCCCATTCATGCATAAAATTCTTAAATTCTAATGACTGAAAAGGAGGACCACCATCAGACACTAAAGATAAAGGTATTCCATGACGAGCAAAAATGGACTTTAAATGTGTTATTACATTCTTTGCTGTACTGTTTTTATTTAACAAAGCTATTTCTATAAATTTAGAATAATAATCTGTGACAATTAAATAAGTAAGGTTATCAAAATACATTAAATCAACACCTACTTGTTGCCATGGATATTTATTAATTTCAAAATTTTTTAGTGGTTCCTTTGGATTATTAGGTTTAAATTGTGCACATACATAACATTGTTCTACCAAGTTTTTAATATCAGCCGACATGCTTGGCCAGTACAAAGACTCTCTAGCCAGTTTTAAGCATTTATTTATACCTTGGTGACCTTCATGAATTTTACCTAACATTTCCTTATACATTGACTGTGGTACTATTAATTTTGACCCTTTGAACAACAAATCCCTGACTACATGAATTTCAGCTTGTATGTTCCAAAATGGTTTTATTGACAGACTGACATTATTTTTATTTTTTGGCCAACCTTCATAATAATACTTTTTTAACAATTGCAAAGTATCATCTTTCTTAGTGTTCTGTAACAATTTTGTACAGTACTCCTTTGTGACTGCTAGACTTGAATGCATTAAATTGACATGACAAGATATTTCTGACTCATTCTCAGGTATATAATGTTCTTTCAATGCTGCTCTAGACAGAGTGTCAGATATAAACATTTCTTTACCTGGAACATGTATAACTTCCAAATCATATTTTTGTAAAGTTAACATCATACGTTGCAATCTTGCTGGTACATCATGTAATGGCTTTTTAAATAGATAGACTAAAGGTTTATGATCAGTATGAACAGTTACTTTATGACCGTACACATACTGGTGAAATTTTTCACAACCAAACTGAATGGCTAACAATTCTTTCTCAATTTGAGCATACCTTGACTGAGTTTGAGTTAATGTTTTTGAACTATAAGCAATAGGTTTATTATTTTGCATAATGACTGCTCCTAATGCTGACTTTGACGAATCGACTGACAAGACTAATGGTACATTGGGATTATAATGAGCTAAAACTGGTGAATTTGTAATTTCATCGATTAAACTCTTAAGACATTGACTATGATTTTCATCCCAAGTCCAGACTGAATCTTTCTTCAAAAGATTTCTTAAAATTTGAGTTTTTTGAGACAAATTGCTAATAAAGGGACCTAAATAATTGATCATACCTAATATTCTTTGCAATTCTTTGACATTTTTTGGTGTGGGCATATTGACAATTGCTTTTACTTTCTCTTCATCAACCCTAGCACCATCTTTACTAAAAACATACCCTAAAAAACAGACTTCTGATACTAAAAATTTACATTTAGACTTATTGAACTTTAAATTGACTTCACGTGCTCGTTGCATGACTTTATGTACTCTCTCATTATGTACTGACTCGTTTGGTCCATATACCAAAATATCATCGATGAATATTAGAACTCCTTCTAAATCACCGAACAAATTCATCATGACTCTTTGAAAAATTTCAGACGATGCATTAATACCAAAAGGTAACCTTAAATATTTATATCTACCGAAAGGTGTTTGAAATGTACATAAATCAGAACTATATTCATCTAGTTTTAGCATCCAAAATCCTGAAAATGCATCTAAATGAGAAAAACAAACAGCTCCTGCTAGTTGAGATCTGATCTCATCTATTGACTTAAGTGGATAAATTTCCCTTATAATATTCTTATTCAAATTTCTAGGATCTAAACAAATTCGTAACTGACCCGTGCTTTTGACTGTTATCACTATACTGTTCACCCATTCTGTAGGTTTAATAACCTTTTCAATGACCTGCATTTTCTCCATGCGATCCAATTCATCGCGCAGTTTGTTCAGTAAAGCGAAGGGTACCCTTCTCGGAGCATCCACGCATGGCACTGCTTCAGGTTTGAGTTTCAGGCGACAGACTTGAGGTAGACATCCAAGACCCTGAAATACATCATTGTATTGTGTAAGAATTTGTTCACTAAAATTTTGTTGAGACACAGAGAAAACTCTTTGAATTATACCTAATTTTTCACAAGTTGGTAGACCTAAAACATTCGGACAAACTAAATCTGCGACTATAAACACTATGTTTACACTAATAGTGCTATTATTTAAAGATAAACTACATCTTAAATTGACTTTGCCCATAATGGGTATTGATATACCACCAAACCCACTAACGTTTATTTGACATTTCTCAAGTGACATTCGACTTTGACATTTCAAAAATTGAAAAGTTCTCTTTGACATAATATTGATATCAGCTCCCGAGTCAATAATGCAATTAATTTGTGTATGACCAACTAAAATGTTTATGTTCCATGACTGTTTAGAATAGTATTTGTTTTGTTTTGACTCGACTGTATTGACCTGTTTACTATGTGTTGACTTTGCTGTAATAATTCTACAAGTGTTTGTTGTGTGAGATTCCTCAGACTTGTGTCTGTACTCATCATTAAGATATGAATCTCGACTAAGACTTTTTGACTTTTTTGACTTGACTGTGAATCTCTCAGACTGTTTAGTGTTTTCATCATTGAGATACGACATATGACAAGATGAGTCTTCATGAGATCTCTTAGACTTATCAGTCACCAGACTTTTTTCATCACTGAGGCATTTTTTATTAGACCTCTCAGATATGACATTATCACCACTTTCATCACAGAAATATGACACAGGATATTTTTTATGACAAGATGAGTCTTCATGAGATCTCTTAGACTTTGACTGCGACTGGCCTATGTGCGACCTGACCGTTGATTGTAACTTTGGATGTGACTGTGACCGTGTGTATGACAACCTGCTATGTCTGTAATGATTTTGATTGTGATGACTTTGTGACTTTAAATGACAATTATATTGACTAGACTTATGACTATGACTGAAATTATGACAATTTAAAATTCCAACAAAATTATCTTGACTACCAGTTGAACTAAAAGACTCTAAATGACTGACTTTTTTATTATTGGAGTAACAAAATTTTGCAAAATGACCATAAGAGTTACATGACCTGCATTTAGCTCCCTGCGCTGGACATTTGTAGCGGTGGTGTTGTCCACAGCGGCTACACGTCCTCGAGCGCTTCTCAGGACTGGGACTTGACTTTGACCTCCCTGCGCTGGATCCCTGCTGACTGACTGGTGAAGCTCGCCGTCGCTTACGCTCCGCTCGACCACGGCTCCTCCGACGCAGATGCATGACTTTTTCAGACTCTTGACTAGTGGACCTCTTGACAATTTGGTCTGCATCCTGCTGTGCGACGATGAGTGTCCTAGCTAGCTCTCGCATCCTCTGATATGTCAGATCAGGTTCCTGCAGCAGTCTCTGACGTACATGTGCTAAGTCCAAACTCAAGTTGGCGATAAAAATATCTCTGATAAGAGATTCTCTGAGCGTTCCAAATTCGCAATCTTGGCTCTTATTTTCGAGATCGGTTAAGAAATCCTCGATGCTTTCCGATTTCTGTTGACGTGTGGTAAAAAACATGTAACGATACATGGTAATATTTTTTCTGGGTTGAAAAAATTCGTCGAATTTGGCTTTGACGTCATGTAATGTGCTTTCTCCAATATTTATGTTGAATGTGTTGAAAATATTTAAGCATTTTTCACCAATGTGATGCAATAAAATGGCGATCTTGCGTTTCTCACCGGACTTGTCTAAACCCGTTGCCAACAAGTATAATTCGAACTGTTGCCACCAGCGCTTCCAGGTTTCGTAATTGTTGTTTGTTGCATCTGACGATATTTTAAGCGCCTTCAAGCCACTGTTCATTGTAGCTTCGGTGTCATGGCCGCCACCGACGCCATCCGACTTTTGCATTTTATGAATTTTCTTTCTTCGTATTGGGTTTTTTCACTCTTCTGACACCATGTATGTGTTTTTCCACTTCTGACACCATGTATGATTCTTGTGTTGGTGAATATTAAAGACTTTAGATAATTAGACTGGTTTATTTCACTTGTATAATTATTACTTTATAATCGACATCTTCCAGGTCAGATCCTAAGTTACAATGACAAGACTATAGACTATATTCATAGACACTAATACATAGAGATGGTATTAGTTACTCGACTACAGAGTAGTGATGTATGATACAACATGCCAGAGCTACGAGCTGTTAGAAAGAGATACCGTGGCCCCTTTTCGTGAGTAAAACTCTGAACTTTCCGCACCACCCATTGTGGGAGAGATCATTTGATGATGGATGGGAAATCTGTAAAAAAAAAAGCAGTTTAGTCAGTCAGTAATATATTTATAGTCACCAATGTAGTATAGTAATGCTCGGAAGTGCTACTGCTTTAAAATGAGATCCTAGTTTGATTCCCAGGACGTGTGCTATCAGTTTTGAAGTCTCAGTAGCAACCCCTGAACAATTTATACAAAATGTTAAGGCACTATAAGTGCATCTTTGCCTTAATATTTGAAAATTACAGGTGTGATGTTACGTGTTGTGTTTGTTTGGAAAATAGTTGCTCCAGATCGGCGATTTTACCCGCATAAGTTATATTTCCGTGAGAATATTTAGACAAAAAGAATCCTATACTCTGGTTATACCTTTATGCAAAACTCCATCTAAATCCATTCAGTAGTTTTAGGTGATAAAAGAATAATAAACAAACACTTACTCAAAAAAGTTCGCCTTTTAATTACTAGTGTGGTAAGCTCAACTTCCAACCCCACCTAAGTTATAGAACCACGGTATTTATTTCCCAAGTTTTTATGAGACATAAAAAAGTAACGTGACTATTTAGTCTTTAATACTTAAGCCACATTCAAAGATACGAGTCACGAAAAACCAAGCTGAGATTTTTTATTAAATTCTCAACTTGGTTTTTGGAATGACAGATTGATTGAAAAATAATACTTTTCGTCTTACATTAACTTCTGATCCTTTTGGGGAAAATATTTCATTTTGCTAAGGCAAGGTCAGAAAACGGTCTTCAAAAAAAAATTATAAGCGTTTAATATCGTCGCATTTATACTCAAAGAAGTTTGTTCCACGACTGTTTTGTTTTACCAGCCCTATAATTCATTATGATTAATTCTCTAGAAGCTGGTAAATGTGTTATAGGTATTCCCAATATCCGTTAGTGTCCTGTTGATAAGACATCTAAAGTAAGTCACCTTACTCTTTTTCCATCATTCCCTGTCCTATGTTTTTATTAATCCCTCGCCTCTTACGCAAGCTTATTTAGTTCTGTAGCATTAGAAAAAGTAAATGTCTGTCATAGTTGACCTCTTAAAGGATTTTAGCTCATCCCGTCATCTCCGTTTTGGGCCTACCGTGATGTCGTGTGCCATTAAGCAGGACCTACTGGGTCGTAAGTATGGCTCATTGATCGTCTGACATACGGCATATGTGTTAAGCCCAATTCCATCTAATCGTGGTAGCTTTCCGAGTGACACATGTTATTTAAGTAATGGAACGGATTATTGTATGTAATCCGGTCCACAAGTTTTATACCCAGAATAGGTACTTCTCTTTCTATAGCCAAGTTGAGTAAATATTTCCAAAGTACCGTAAATAAGATACTGTACCGAATATTTAATAGTATTGTGTAATTACACACGTATGAGTACTATGTACTTACTATTAAGCTATTAAGCTATCATTTAATGGGTACGTCTTGCATTGATTTGATTGTGCTCTGGCGGTTGAGGGTCATGCTCAATCTAATATCTCGGTAATCTTGGCGTGTGTGTTGGATCATTAAGTTACATTCAAAATTGTTGAACAGAATGGTGCTGATCTAGGCGTCATGTATGATGTCATGAATGGGCGCCGTCAGAGAAGAATGGTCATCTCTTAGCTGTCACGGCTTGTTTTTATGTTGGAGGTCCCTACAGACATCACGGTATATCTAATAGTCACCTTTCTATTTCATTATATCTTCGTTCCGATTCGTCGTGGTGGCGTAGTGGTTAAAACACCAGCCTCTCAAGTATGAGTGCGCGGGTTCGATTCCAGGTCAGGCAAGTACTAATGTAACTTTTCTAAAGTTATATGTACTTTCTAGGTATATCTTGGACACCAATGACTAAAGGTGAAGGAAAACATTTTCAGGAAACCTGCACTTAACTCTGAAATCGCCAACCCGCATTGAGCAAGCGTGGTGATTACGCTCAATCCTCTCTGTATGAGAGGAGACCTGTGCCCAGAAGTGATAAAAAAGGTGGTTGATGATATCACCGTTCCAAATCAAGTTCTCTGAACACACTCCAGGCAGGACGTTATAAAACAATACTCTTGCATCATAGCATCTAATGACTTGTAATGAATTTTGCAGGAGCAAACTCAACAGAGCTTCACGTTCGTAGATAATCCAATTATAGTGTGCGCCAATATCTAGTTACTATCGACATCTTAAGAGTACTTAAGCCTTTTAAGATGGTACTAAAATGTCAGTGGTAGCAAATACGTATCTAGTAGAAGATACCATGTGAATAGGTTCATTTTGAGAAATATGTACTTACATATTACAATGACTAGTTCCCGCGAGTTTGTCCGCGTGTAATCCCCATTTAGGCACGTTCCCTATTCAATGAACTCATTCTGCTGCAGTCCACTGTTGGACATGGGCTTTCTCAGGTTGTTCCACAACACTCTGTCCTCCGCCATCAGCATTCAGTCCGTCCCAGTCAGTCTTACTACATGAGACGAACCCATACAGAAAAAAATAAAGTGTGGGTATAGATGTGTACTATAGGTACATATCTGCCTAACTCACAGGAAGAAAAGGCATGAAGTTAATGTACATGTACGTATTCATATGTAAACCAATCCTCGCGTTTCTCGATCCTCTTTGATGTTGTAAGCATGTAACAGATACTAATGAGAACACGCACGCATGCGATACGGTTTTTTGATTACATAACACGAAGATACGGCAACATACTATAATATATACATACATAATAAATTATATTGTATATATTATGCAATCACCGGATAGCAGCATTTTGAATAAAGACGCTCTTCCCAGTCCTACATACATTGGTTGTCATAAAGAAAGTGTGAATATTTAGTTTTTTTCATCGGCTGCCGGCAAAAGTTACCACCTACCAGACAAAGTCTTGCCTTGGCATGATGTATGATAAAGGTACGGAGGACGGGTTTGAGCAGTTGTGTTGCGATGTGTGCTAACCTACCTTGCGCCAAATGTTGTTGTGTCGGGAATTTGGTCGTGGAGGGTCTCCAGATCAATCTCCCTCTGGCGCAGCATCGTTGGTCGTGTTTTTGGATTTAACATTGTTTCACCTCGCTCAACTGCTGTCTTCCTTCCTATTCACTCATGTTTTTTTTTTTTTTTTTTGAGTGATTAGGTTCTTAATAAACAGGGATGTTTTACCATCAACGATTGCATCACTGCATACCAGCAGGCGTGATTACAGTCAAGCACTACCTAGTTTAAAATTATTAAAAAAAACCTGCTTCCAGAAAGTAAATCAAATAAAATTTATCAATTATTCCAATAAAAATTGACATAGTTATGACCTCTTGTAGAATCCGATACTTACCTCCTCATCTGATAGTAATGTTATTAGAATGTCAAACCAGGCGTTATAGGGTAAAGGCCCCTTTGATCAGACGTTTTCAATATCGTGCTGCTCTCTAGGGCGTTACATTTATACCTAGGTAGCTGAATTATGTAATAGAATTGATTTTCTCTCGAGAGATCGTCTATTGATTCGGGCTGCGTTGTAGGTTACTTGTTAAAGAGGTTAAACATGTGAGTTTTACTATGTGTAACAGTCCGAACTGAATCAGACTGCCTAGTCTTAACCCTACTTTACTAGCTTCGGTTTCTAACCAAACCAAATGCAGTTAAATACCAGTACTTTAAAAGGAAGCGACTGCTTGTCTGATGTCTCCATGGCTAGTTACTGGAATGACGTAATGCTTTTTAATTCATTTTTACGACACGGTTGGTGCAGTGACTGTGCGATCGGCTGCTGCGCTGTGTGCCGCGGGTTCCATTCCCGCACATAACAAATATGTAAATATTTGTAGTTTTTCCGGGTTTGTGTACGTGAGTTTAAATATATGTAAATGTACCCACGATATAGGATTGATTCCTAGTGTGGGGAACGTTTTTTTTTAAATAAAAAAGTGTTCAAAATAGCTTTAATAAACCACTCGCCCGCCCGAGCACAGCGGTGACCATATTTTTGTTGCGACAACAGAGTAGGATAACAAAGTCATAACCTTGTGGTTTTTCATGATATCTTTTTGAAATTTTGTACATATAGATTTTTTACTTAAAAATACTGGACACATGTTTCGGGTTTCGGATAATGTTGTATATACATAATTACATATTTTATATAAAGCGTCGTCGCTGCATGAAAAATATGTAATTCTGGTATTCAACTGCATCTGGTTACCCTATCATATTTGAGAATAGGCTTGACAAATAATGATTATAAAACATTACCATATAATGTGCCCAAAGGGTTCCCAAATTACTTAAATAGAGAAATAACTCATTCGAATGTTTATTACAAAAAGCAAACCGACACAAAAGAAAGTGTTTAAGTTCATAAATCTAATTTCCGATCACAATAGCCGACCTATTAAAGCAGTAAAAATAAATCAATTTAAATTGGATCTAGTTTTCCAAGAGAAACATTGTTCTGACAGACAGTACAAGTTTCAATTAGAATCCTAACAAAAACTAATTGTAACAGTGAATTACTCAGCGAGTAGTACACTCAAGAATAATTCACTGTCCATTAAGTCAACCATTTTTTGACAGCTGTCTTGGAATTGTACTTTATTCCAAATTACGTGAAATTTGACTTAAAAATACGTAATATAATCGGTAGATAAGCTTCCTTGTTTTATTGAAGTATCTAGTTTATGGTTTATTACCGATATTTAATTTAATTTAGTTTATTTCAATACCAGGACATCATCAACCTTTTATCGAACCACTGCTGGGCACGGGTCTTCTCTCATACAGAGAAGGATTGAGCGTAATCGCCACGCTTGCTCGATTCGGATTGGCGAACATACAAGATAACAAGAATACGAGCACTCAAGAACACAGATAACAATTTGACATGGCAGCAATATGTCTGCCGCAGTAGCGAACAGACTTATTGGATATAAATATAAGTAAGGGTGTGTCTGTTGGCAATCATCGCGAGGACGGAGTTGACGCTGCCTCGAATCTCACTCTGTATACCAGTTACGCTCACCACTTGCAATTTCTTTATTACATATTCAACTTTATTAGTAAAGTATTAAGGCTCAAGGTGGATTGGGAATATCTGACAGTTTCGGATAGGTTGATCTGCTGTCGTCCGGCTGCTGCAACAATTGTTGGAATTGTTGCAATTGTAACAGGTTTCATCTTTCAAAACACGGCTTCGGTACCAAATGCATAATTGACGGTAAAGGTCAAAAGTGGAGTACCACTTTCGACACTCATTGTTAGTGGAATAAAGTTCAAAAGTGGTAATGCACTTTTGACCCTTACTGTAAATACAAGTTCCCGTTTGCATCATAATAAGGTGTTAACTAATATGAAACTTGAAAGCGTGCTTTCTGCCATAAAGGGCCGTTTTGATAAATAATGTGTATATTTTATTAGCTAAAGGTGACCCAGGTTGCGTGAAATCTGTATTTTATAACAGAACTTCGTACAAGGGTTGAACGTTTAACACGCAAACACACCGGTGGTTAACGGAGATTTGATAATTAATTGCCAGCTACGGCCAACCTTGTTTTGTTTTAAAATTAAAATAACTAAATAGTAGAGCGTACAGAATAAATAGCTAAAGATTCATCTTCGAAATATAAACTACCGACTTCCATAAAAGCACAACAAAGTGACAACTGATTTCGGAATTATGTCTTTGGTTTTTGACATGGACTTCGCAAATTAGATATTTTTCATTTGGTTGTGCATTTTGTAAAGTCGGTTTTTTATTTTTGTTGGTTTTTTAATCAATTAATGAAGAGTAGTTTATTCAAATTAGGCTGGGAATCTAAACTTTTTGAACGTCAATATTAGACAAGACAGTCCCCTAAAACGCCGAACCTTCGCTTAAAAAAAAATAGCTTAGAATTTTGCTCATCATAGTTTTGAGTTAATTATAAGGTACTGTGTTATAGTTGTATTAATTGGTCAACATTAGTACCATACTCCGTACTATAAGTACCTTACATCATCATCATCATCATCATTATCATGTCAGCCACATGAAGACCACTGCTGGATATAGGCCTCCCCAAAGGATTTCCAAAATTGTCGGTTGGACGCGGTCTGCACCCAGCGCTCCCCTGCGATTTTGCTCAGGTCATCCGACCATCAACTCTGTGAGTGTCCGACGCTGCGCTTGCCGGTACGTGGTCGCCATTCAAGAGCCTTTCTCCCCTATCAGCCATCGAGTTCCAGTTCAAAGAGCCCCCTCATATAGTAAGATACATACAATAATCCAGCTATTTCTCTAAATATAATCCCTATATTGCCTTCTAGTAAACCAATTTAACCAAATTGTTAAATTAATGATGCAAACATTTTAGGTACCCTTTCCCTGTAACAAATTGACCGTTTATACTGTTACTAATGTCTGTACTAAGTCATTGGATTTGGCTTTTACTACCACATACATATTCATTTGAAATTTAAATAGTATTATTTGGTTTCCGAATGCCTTGTTGGCCTACTAGGAAGCAATATTGGCACAGCTATGCCATTTGCCCGATTTGGGTCCTAATTCACTATAAAAATTTAAGATTCCTTACTTCAAAACCATATCAATTCCTTAGCAATCTTAGATAATCTCGCATTCATTTCGTGCGGTTTCGATCATTTTCTCATAAAAAAATAAGGTCTCTCCGTATCATAACCACCATTGAAAAGGGTTTTGTCGACGGAAGAATCGAAAAAATGGCACATTGTAGCCTCGGTTTATGACAATGGCTCGCCGCGACTCAGCCATAAGAAGCGAAATTGGCACTATAAGTACACCTTCTGCCAAATCCTTTGGGAAAAAAGGTGACGTTTTATATTAATGCATTGTTTGGATGGAAAATTTGACACATTTTTTATATGTGCGTCATAAACTTAATTCAAAATTGTGAAAAGGGACGATGCCATATTCACCATATTTGATAGATCGAAGTCAAATTCACTTTAGATATGATCTCTGTATCTATTGACAGCTTAATATCTGTTTATTATTCTGTTTACTGTTATCCTATTTTAGCAGTGTGGTATCCGGCAGAGTAGAACGGGTCAACCTGATTCTCACCGAGATCTCTTAGAAGGCGACTAAGGTAAATTCCGTGCAAAGTCACCAGCACACAGAGATGGAAAACTCTGCGATAGGGATGTTTCCTGGTTAAAAAAAAAATGATTCTATTTAGTCCGTCATTCAGATTATAGAAAAATATTGGATACGTATATTTTGTTTTATCAAATCAATAAAAATTGACAAATATAAAAGGCATCAAAGATCAGGAGTGGTGGCTGGTGACGTCACTCCTCGCTAAAAAGTGTAGCGGGCAGTGACGTCACACGAGTTTTCAACGCACTGTGTCGTCTCCATTTTTTGTTTATATGAAAAAAAAAAAAATACGTGTCTAGTATTTTTTGGAAATCTGACTCACGGACTAATTCGTTTTTTTAGTCAACTACCCTATTTATACCAAAACTCTCGCAATCCATCTGCCAAGCGTGGTGGGTATGGCATTCACCCCTTTATGTTATTGATGGAGGCCCGTACCCTTGCAGTGGGGACATAAATAGGCTGATGAAGAAGTAGATCCTGTATATGGTATCATGCTTCTTGTGACAGTCACGACACGCAACTGCTAACTATTTTTGTTCTGTATCCGTGGATATAGATATATTTTGTTTAGTTTTCTATTTTGTATGTATTTTCTTTATATAATACTGTCTGCGCCCCGAGATTTTACCCGTTTCGTACAAGTTTCGATCCCGTGTCAATTTCCGAATAACAATAGGGATAAATATCGTATATGTTAATTTTCACTATAAACCATCTGTATGCATAAGTAGTTTTTGTGTCAAAATGCAAAAATAAAAAACAAGCAAAGCAAATTTTCCATACAATTATAGTGCCTAAAAACTCATATAATTTTTAATATAAGTGCAATAAATTATAGAAAAGAATACTGTTTACTATACACTTAAATCATATAAATTATAAAAACAAATATAGACACTTTACAAAGGATCGTCTTACCGCTAAAGAACGCTCCTAGACTACCTTTAGATGGATTATAGAGGGAAGGAGAGACAAATGATGTAGCTTGTCTATCATATTGGTTTTAACAAGTTTGTTACGTAATAGTAATTTAACTTTTATTATGAATGTCCCTTTCTGTCCATTGAAAACAACGTTGGCCTCCCGGGTATTTGATAAGGCCAGGTTCACATTCATATAAATTACACCGACCTAGTACTTAGTTACGTCTAGGAAGGTAGGAGGGACCCATTTAAACCAATTTATCTTTCCTTGATTTATTAGGGGCCCTCTAATTAAACGGAGTCCAAAATATTGGTGGAATCTCCCCAAACGAATTATTCCAAACTTTGTGCGAGTAAAATTTATGCCATTTGAGTTTATATTTTTATGTTTGTTAAGATTAAAAATCGCGTGCATTTTTATGCTTGCAGTTCACGCTAATGAGGAAGTGTGTACGTGATAAATAACGGTATTAAAAATAAATGTTTGGTTGTATAATTGGGTGGAAAAAGTAGGTTAACGTGTTTGAACCAATTACGTGAGCTTATAAGGTAAATTACGTGCATAGGTAACACTTTCGTGTTAATACGGAATGACTATACAAATTTACAAAATGCTGCCAAGAAGAAAATTCCGTAATACTTACAGGAAAAGCTTTTAAACTAGATATACGAGATCCGACAAATTACTGCTCAGAAAATATACCAGTAAAGCAAATGGTGCGTATTGAGCATTAAAGGTGTCTCAACGAGTACTAATACTTGAGTACGGTCGGTTACCTTGAGCAGTCAGGACGAACAGCCTCGTTGCCTGGTTATTTCGCTCATATTTTTACTCTGCTGGATTAGAAGTGGATACCGGATGAAATATTTTACCCTATGGAAAGTGGCTGTCTGGGTGAAACCACATTTTTTTGGATACGTAATCAATCTCTCGTTCTGACTAAAAATAACTCGTGTTCCTTCATTTTTCTATGCGGTAGAGGCCACGGTCTGTTTACTGTGCCACGGTATTCCTTTTTAATACCCTCGCGGCTTCAACAACTAATAAGAGGTGTCCGTTACCAATAGGTCATCTCTGCTCTGATTGTGCTCATAATTAACTAAATGTTAATTGATTTTAATGTATACTATCTCATTGATTGAACGGCGACACTCGCTTCCGATAATGCACCTGAAGCCACTCAGTATTTATATATTTTCCAAATAAAATTAAATCAACTTTCGATACCACCTTTATAATAACCAACTGTGATTATTGTATAACGAATTTCAATTAAGCGTGAAGTTGTTATTGAAATTATAAGCTTTTACGTTTTTAACACATATATTTAACTTACGTTTGATAATTTGTGTAAAGAGGCATTTAACACAGCCGAGACTCACTTTTTCGAAACCTTCTTATTACGGAATCAATAACAGAAAGTCTATTGCTATCTTTAAGGACTAAAGATAACTGGGTTCCATCAGGCCGAATCGCGGTCAAGCACTACTTTCAACACTACACCAGTAATTTCAAATCAAAATGAAATGTTTACTCTGAATAATAATTGGTATCAAGTTTCCTTTTTCATTTCGTCCAGTTTCAAAATGAACTAAATCTGTGAACAGATACCAAAGTTTTTGTGTCT
Source organism: Sesamia inferens (assembly GCA_037179545.1). Taxonomy (NCBI): domain Eukaryota; kingdom Metazoa; phylum Arthropoda; class Insecta; order Lepidoptera; family Noctuidae; genus Sesamia; species Sesamia inferens. Next base: position 12,593,540 of record CM073933.1, on the reverse strand, counting down.
TAAATTTAAATCTTAACAAACTTGTCACCGAACTACGTAGATCAATAAGTTTCCACGTTTCCAATACCACGATACGGCGATGTGTTTATTTCAATTTGAAAAGTTTGGGTTCTGGTATCAATGTAATAAAAATCCTTATTATTTCCCAACATGTAGAGATTGGAATAAAACACCCTTTCAATATCGCTTGATAGCAGTCAAAGAAGCCATGCCTTTGGAATGTAGGTATGTACCATTGAATAAATAAATGAAATGGTATATACTATTTCATTTACACGTTGTAGAAGTTAAAAGAATCAATTGGTTTTTTTTATTTAGTTTTAAATTTCATAAAACAATTTTAAAAAAGGTACATCCCGCTTATTCTGTACTGTTGTATGTTTCTACATACAAGAACAATGTTTTGAGCCTGTAGCGCAAACAGAAAAATTCTTTTTCCAGCATTTAATTTTCTGCAATGTAACATAGACCTTGTGTTTATCTTCTGTCCTTTTCATAATGAAAAAGAAAGAAAAGGATGAACTGAACTTAAATTTAATTTAGTTTCTGAACAAGGAATCGACAGAATTGTCAGAAGTTCTCAAGAAAACTATTATCTACTGTACAAGAAACTTTTCCAGAAAATGATACTACTAAAAACACTACAAACATTTTCTTTACATTTTAAAAGTTTAGAAGTCCACTATCTCCACTAGAAGCGTCTTTATGTTCCACTTTGGCACAATGTATTGATTTGGACAGTTGCAGTAGTTTCTCGGGCGCGAGCGATATAATTTTTTTTTTATCGTAATCTTAACTATTCTAAAACGAGTTCTTTATTCCACCCGGTTCCATTTCATACAAATCTTTATCATACTTTGTTCGAGTTAGGACTAATTGTATCTGTTTACACTATATTTATTGTACATCAAGTTGCGCTCCGCGGGGCAAGCACAAGTTCCGACCCCGTAGGATTATCGGGATAAGTAGTACCTACGTCTTTACTTTCGTTATAATGTTATATACAGTAGTATCAGCCAAATTTCATCTAAATCTATTTAGTTGTTTTTGTTCATTTATACTAGTGTGATTTTCTTTGTTCGTTAACTTTTGCAAACTGCTTCATTGCTCTAGTTGACGTAAGCGCTATTGCTAAGAATGAGATTTTGTGTTCCATTCTAAGGTCTAGTAAAGTGTTGTTATGGACTGTGTCCAATATGAAACTGGTGGAAATGATTTTTTTAAGGTCTTGAAGATGAACAGACTCTAAGTAAGTATATTTCATAAAATCTTGACTCAACCAAATGACGAAGATGCAAAGAGTCAGTTTAGCTTCATAGCCCAAATATGAGAAATGTCTATTTAGGGTGTGATGGGACTGATATGCATTGCGGTTATTTATCCATCCATTTCAGGTATCAAAGCCCATACAAACACAAACAATGCACTATTAACATAAAATCCAGAAATACAAATATGTAGACGGTCTCCAAAGCCTAGAGTACAGGCGTAGAGTAGCCAGCCTTTCGGTATTCTATGGGACGCATTTAGGGGAGTGTGCGAGGGAATTGCATGATTTAATTCCCCCATCTCCGTTCCACCATCGGACGACCCGTCGTACGGCGAATTTCCACCCATACGTTGTTAACACCACTACGATTCGGACGAAGCGTTTCGCCTCCTCCTTTATACCACGTACATCGAGGGACTGGAACAATTTGCCAGCGGTGTTATTTCCGTCGGACTACAATTTGAGTGTCTTCAAGGCTAGAGTGAAGAGGCTCTTAATAAACTAGTGCGCTTTACCATCAACGATTGCGTCACTGCTTACCACCAGGCGGGCTTACGGTCAAGCGCTAGTTTATAATTTATAAAAAAAAATAAAAGAGAAAATATTATTAAAATATTATTTTTTATAAATGTCCCTAAAAATATATATAAAGAAATGTTATTGAGGCTGGATCTGTGCCCAGTTGATGGCAAAATTAATAAAAACCGCTCATGGGGTAACTGGCGAAGTCCTGGTGTACATAATCAAATACGATCAGTACGATCAGTAAATAAAACTAAAATACAGCCGAGTGTATACATATACACCTGGTTTTATTCAAAACCGATTTTTAACTTTTTTATTATCGAAGTGGGTTTATGTAAAGTCATATATTGTGAAAAATATTTCAACTTTGCAATCATTATTTCACATAAACTTCCTAATCTCATGACATATTACATAAATATAGCTCTGTTTATACTTTATACTTTCGGGTTGGAGGCACAATGTTAAATTGTTTTTGTTTTGCAAGTAGAAATTTCGCTGTAGAATTTAAGGTCCATTTTCTTTTTCGCCTAACAATATTACATTTTACGAGCGCTAAGTTAATAAATTAGGATCCAACTAGAGTGTTAATTTTAAAAGGAAAAGGGTTGTTGCTAAGGGAAATTCTAATAACTGTTATTACAATGTTTTCTACCGAGACTTTACTTTGAGCTGAGTATATTTAAACTAGAATGTTAATCTAAGTAATGCTAATGCTATGATACTAAAAGCTCGATTATTTTTTTTCTAAATTTAAATTGACATATACAAAAATCTTTCTTCGAATTATACATAATCAGACTGTAAGATTCCCACTTTTGGGACAGAGGCCCTAAGCGTCTCAAACGGGTTGGTTGGTAGTCTATTGGTTGACCGCGATCCCGTCTGATGGTAAGCAGTGATGCAATGATGATAAAGCGCACTAAAGTTTATTATGAATCTATTTACTCTAGCCTTGAAGACACTTAAATTATACATTGACGGGAAGGCCGCTGCAGGCAAATTGTTACAGGTTTTTTTCTCGGTGGTAGGCCATAACACCGCCCGCCGGCAGAAGTTACCACCCACCAGAACAAAGCCTTGCCGCCAAGCGATTAGTCGTGTTCCGGCATGCTGTCTGGTGAAGCCGTACGGAGGACGGGTCTGAGCACTTGTGCTGCGATGTGTGCCGGGTACGATGCGCCAAATGTTGTTGTGTTGGGAGTTTGGTCGTGGAGGGTCTTCAGATCAATTTCCCTTTGGCGCAGCATCGTTGGTCGTGTTGTTGGGTTTAACATTGCATCACCTCGCTCAACTGCCGCCTTCCTTCCTATTCGCTCAATCTAAGTGAATAGGTTCTTAATAAACTAGCGCGTTTTACCATCAACGATCGCATCACTGCTTACCATCAGGCGGGATTGCGGTCAAGCGCTAGTTTATAATAATTAAAAATAAAAAAAATAAACATATTAATAATATTGAACTATTGCTTAAAAATGCTCAAACCTCCTCAAAATACGGTAAAATTTAACCTAAAAATACTTCTATAGGAAAAACAAATAATGCTCTATCATGCTCTTTACATCTCGTCGAATGTTTCGCAAAAAGCAAAATTATAAAAAAAAAATACACCGAAGAATGGCCGACGCTGTATTCAGTGTTCCCTACTTTCTTAAAGAGAGGGACCGATGAGTGTTTTATCTCAATTTTGCTAAAATAGTCCTAGGGGACTAACGAAATTGTTAACATTATTATGAATGATGAAAAATTCGCTATTGGTTTTTCAAGACATTCATTAGTAGAATAATTGTAAGAGAATTCCGAATGATTCACATTTATACAAGCTTTCGTGTTGCCTCCTCATCAAATTCAATGAGTTTACTACTGATTCTAGACACGAATCAGTGATAATTACGTACAATAGATTTATTTTCTCCAAATTTTCGAAAATCTGTAGGTGTATGTGTGAGATAAAGGGGATGGGGGATGTGTCTTTTAACAGGAACTGAGACCAGCAGGGTAATTGCGTAACACATTATCAGTAGTAATGTGTTTCATTTTGACAGTTCAACAGCATCCATTGCGTTATTTGCGTTGTTGAGCAGACACATTTTCGAACATAAGAAGCAATGCAATAGCAGTAAGCTTCAACTTTTTTTTTTTATACGGACAAATCACACAGATTGAGCTAGCCCCAAAGTAAGTTCGAGACTTGTGTTATGGGATACTAACTCAACGATACTATATTTATAATAGATACATATATAGATAAACATCCAAGACCCAGACCAATCAGGAAAAGATCCGGCCGGGGATCGAACCCGGGGCTTCCACGTCGCAGGCAGACGTGTTGACCGCTGCGCCACGGAGGACGTCAAATTATTCCAACTGAGAGTAATGGTGTGTTACGTAATAAGGGTGCCGTTCTATCATCACCATCATCAACCTTTTTTTAACGTCCTATGGCTGGGCACAGGTTTTCTCTCATACAGAGCAGGATTGAGCGTAATCACCACTTCACTTCACACAGGCCACTTCTATATGCAGATGGTATTCACCGAGATGATTTTAGTGAGGTAATCTACTATGCGGGTCCAGTACTGGTTGGTAAATGTCACATGTCTTCGAAGTTTTGCCTCTAGGGCATGCCGGTTTCGGGTTTATATTTTCCTTCTCAGTTAAACTTTACAATGTTTAAAAAACAAAAAATGCCAAGACTTATGGATTTTTGTCAAGTTCTCCATTTGTCTACATTTATATAGATTGGCGTAAAAATGGCTGAACGAATTTGGAATATATTTGTTACACAGATAGTATAAAACGTAGACTACTTACAGTAGTAAAATAATTTTGATTCCGGTAATAGGTTACTGTTCGATATTTTCCGACACCTACGCAGGCGAAGTCGCGGGCAAAGGCTAGTTCATAAATACTTATATAATTATTAATGACACTCTGACGATGATTAATTAGCCCCCGATGTATCCCCTAACAAAAAAAGCAACCCATTATTCTTTTTTGTTAAAAATTCGTTCAAGAAAATTGGTATTACAATATTTCTAAGGGCGAACTTTTAAACGTTTCCAAGTTTTCCGTTAAAATTAGATATTTATAAAAGAAAAGTTTTGAAAAGTGTATTTTTATAGTACTTTGACTGTAACAGTACTTTGGTGTATTTATTTAAAATTCGCAAAGTCATTGACCGGAGCGTAATTTAATTAGCTTTTTTATATTGTTTTTCAATCTTGTAAGATTGTATTTTAGGACTTTTATACACGACACTGTTTCTTAATACTAGGCGTAAAAACCATGCTATTGAAAAACGTGTTCGTCAACAAGCATCAATAGTGATAAAAACACATCGACAAACCATGGTTTCACACGATAAATAACCCATAGTTAACACATCAAGAAAAACAAGTGAGTACAATAAGGTATTTATGAGGACGCAATAAAAGCGACGTTCCGCTTTTCATACCGAGTTATAAAAGTAGGAAATTGTTTGAACAATATTTTCCTGGAAGTATTACAAAAGTTTATAATCTCGTCAAGACATCACATTTTGATAGTAAATGTTTAATATTCGTTATGTTTATTATTACAACCAGATGGGCGTTTCTTGTATTTTTATCGACTGAGATCAGACAGTAAAAATACTACTAGAAGAACTAGACACACGAAGGCTGTACCCCTCGTAATTTTAAAAACGTCCAAATTGCGATTTTCACACTTCTGTGTGCCTAATGCGAGTATTTCTAACGCTGACGTGATTGAGAGGTTTACTACGTTCCGCGCTCTAATTGGCCTGCTCTAAACGGCCACCTTGGAGTGGCCGAATCACAGCGCCGAACGTCACCAACGTCCTGATCGCGTTAGCGCAAGAAAAACTCGCACTAGGCTTTCTGATTTCAGTCGGTCAAAAAATCCTCGATATTCCCTACATTTTGTCATTTGTTTGATGCCGTGTTGAGACTGCGACTAGAATTTGTACGTTTTAGTTTACGAGAATTAACTTTCCGTTCTTTTTACTTTTATTACTGTGTCTGCTCTAAAGCTCAATCAGGCTGTAATGGAAAGTAATAGATAAGGTCTATGATAGAACGAGTGTACCCGGATGCCTGTTCACTTAGTTCAGTTAAATCTAGAAAAGAACACAAACGGGGGCTGAGATTTCTATGCATTGTGCATGTAATATGGGAAAGAGAAGTGATAAATACGACAGTGCAGAAACCCTCTAGTCCGGTACTAAAATGGCGATTATGAAAATAAATTCCTTTTCCATTTTTTCGTCTACATTTCGTGTGTAGCGTATGAGAAATATGGCCTTAACCCATAAGAAATATAGCCTTAACCCACACGAAATATGGTCTTAGCCCATAAGAAATATGGCTACACACATAAATGTATAACATTTAAGTTTGTTTTGCCTAAACCAAGCTTATCGAAACGTTCTGATTTCGAACCCCTTTGGCTATAAACCCGGTTGCCTTCCTTAACGCAAAGACAATAGATCTTCTTCAAAGCCCTTACTATAATAAAATAAACAGGTACCGAAAACAGGATACCTACTTATATAACATATATCAGTAGCTTTATTATCATTAAACAAGCTGAATCTTATTTGTTTTTGTTTGTATATGCTTTTGATATATGTGAATATAACCAAGGGGTAATCTTTAAAATTACAGACCCAGAAAATTATGAAGTTTGATGTAGATAAAAAACACTACAACAGACTAAAAGACATACAATACAGCAGATATACTAGTTACAACAAAAAGAGTATCTTTTCTAACATTGTTTTCTTTTCAACCTAAGCATCTGTCATCTAATCTCTTCACCACTCATGGTTTACTGATAGAGAATGTCCAAGACGCCTTTGTGCGAAAGTATTAATAAATGAATAAAGAAATGATGTTTATAAACACCATCAGAGTTCTTAGAAGTAATCAATAATTCACTCCAAGTAATAACTTCTAAGCGATAACACTCTCCGAACTCTCCTATTTGTTATACAGAGTAAACACCGCCACTAAACTTTGATTATCTCCAAACAACCTCTATACAAATTGGATTAAATACAAAATTTACATATTCAGGCAAATGGTTTACGAAACCAAGAGCTAACGATAATAGAGACTCCGGAAGACTTCGCCAAAAATGATGGTCCTCCTAAAATATTTTTCGGTGAGCATAAATTACTTTTGGAATTTCTGCCTGGGTCTTGAAGGTCTGGCTTGGTAACTGATATTACAGACAATTTATATGGAATAATGTTGTAGGGTGAGTGAATTTTGGAGACTTATATGGATCTTGGGTAGATTTAAAAATTTTACCCACATATTAAACACGCCCTGCCATATGGATGGTAGCCTTACACAAGTAAATGATGATAAGGGACCAAATTTTTTTAGTTCAATAAGTAAAGTATTTAAAAGTATCCAACCTGTATGAGCCATGGGTAGGGTGAGTTAATTAAGAAATAAAAGATTTATTTACCAAAGAAGCACATGCATACAGAAATATACATACATACATCAATTGGAATGCTTAAGAATTTGTATAACGCCCAATAAACTTCTTAAGTATGTCGTGATCATCTTTATTTAGAAGTTTTGCTACATTTTAAACAATGTATTTATGTACAATAAATGGTTTTGTCAATATTAACTGGTGATTACACACGCGAACACAACAATTTTATAAAATTATCAAACACTTTATGAAATGGCCAAATCTAAAATCACTAGCATAAATCCGGCTTTTTTAAATTGTATTTATTTAGCTGCTTTTATGTAATAAACATACTATTTTTCTAGAATAATTTAATAAGTTGAAATGCATGAAATAAAACATAAATGCAATATAAATATAAATATATACGGACAAATCACACAAATTGAGCTAGCCCCAAAGTAAGTTCAAGACTTGTGTTATGGGATACTAACTCAACGATACTATATTTTATAATAGATACATATATAGATAAACATCCAACACCCAGGCCAATCAGGAAAAGACCGTTTCCCATCATGACCTGGCCGGGGATCGAACCCGGGGCCTCCACGTCGCAGTCAGGCGTGGTGACCGCTGCGCCACGGAGACCGACTATATGTTTAATATGTTTTATACAATGTTATGAATTTACTTAATATACTTGTATGTGAGCCAATGAGCGAGATTATTCTAAATTTACATTTAACTTTACGAAATTAAGTTATTGAAATGGGTCCGAACCTAACGAAGCGTTTCGCCTTTTATTTTACACCGCGTACATCTAAGGACTGGAACAATTTGCTCCAGGCCGTATTTCCGTCTGATTACAATTTAAGTGTCTTCAAGGCTAAAGTGCATAGGTTCTTAATAAACTAGTGCAATTTACTACTAACGATTACATCATTACTTACCATCAAGCAGGATCGCGATCAAATATTTCATAACGTTTAATTTTATTAAAGGTTTTTTTTCTGATTTTTTTTGGCAATCCCGGTCAAAAATCTATCAAATTGATTGATTGTTTGGGAGGAGTTACTGCGGAAGTTTCGCAAGAAATCGTATCTTCGCTCCCGTCTCCGACTCCGCACAATTTTTGCGGAGTTATAACGGAGGTTTATTTACGTATTTATAAAATAAATAACGGGCAAGCTACGACGCTCGACAACCGACCGGCCGCATTTGTTTGAGCGCGAAATGGTCAAGAATCAACTAGTGTGTTACGTATCGGTACCAACACATGTCCCCTCAACGTGACCAGCACCTTGTCACGAGGCCCAAATCAGCCAAATCAGGATATTATACCTATTTTCATGCAACTGAAGCTATGCGGAGTATTACAACATCCCAACGGCTGAGTCGTCTCCTCGTGTCGCCGCCTCGTACCCAGCCGCGAATCGCTAAATCATCAATCACCTGATTAGACGTAAACCCAAAGCACATATATAGAGGAATCTCGACAGATGCAGGGCATTAGATATTAGACATTAGACATAATGTAGGATAGTAGAGTGTAGCAGTGTCGTCCTAACTTTGGACGCATTCGCACTTAGGTTAAGTAGATTTAGGAGTTACCATGTAATCTTAACTATAATAAATGTAGTAATAAGTGATTATAGTTTCCATTTGCACCCTCCGTCGTGGCCGAAAATGTAATTAGTGCGAGACGGGAATACGGCAAATACAATTTGTTTCTCCTTAATTTTCATTATTAGAAGGTAATATGTTTTTACTAAGTGCTACTACTATTAATCTACGTATTTAAAATAAAAAAAATGTTTAAATTAACCATAAATTTAAATTTTTTCTATATCTACTTTCACCTTCGCCTCCGTTAACCTCCGCATCCACGGAGATGAGACTCGTCGCCTCCGCATCCGCCTCCGCCTCTGCTAACAAGGCCTCCGTTACAACCCTAATCTGACCTCCCCTACCCAGATACTGGGTAATATGATACCCTTTCATAACACTAGAGAAAACTGTCAGCTCTCAGGCATCTGACTACCCTACATTTGAAGATCTCTAAACGACAGCCAGGGTCTCGGTAGGTAATAGATGGTCATCCATGGCATTCACGAAATCACGGCTTCGATCTATCCCTTCGACAGTTTAGATTTAGCAATGCGCCATATAAACACAACAGAAAGTTAAAACAAGAATAAAATAAGGACACTGCATTACTACAGCCGAAAACCTTTCCACGATTAGGGTAGCGGCCCCGAATGTCGGTCTGATAACGTATCGTCGCAAATTCGCCCACAAAATTCCCAGATTTGAGCATCAAAACATTCAACATCCGCTCGATAATGGATTCTGTGTTGTATCTATCTTTTACTTGCACGATTTTGGGATTGGGTAGTAGGGAATTTTAGTTTCATATTTGTTGATTTTCAGTTATCAATGAGAGGCTTGCTAGGTGTAAGGAACTTTTTAGAACTGTTTTATACGGATGCACCTGCTTTATAAGAACATTTTCTATTCGATTTTTTTTTAAGAACCTTATACCATTTACCTATCTCTAGATCAAGAAACGATCAAATTAAATCAAAATTAAAAGTAATGTATTCAAATTTGGCTAACAATATTTTCGAACGACAAAATTACTAAAGACAGTCCCCAAAACGACTGCCCTAGCACTTTCGTTAAGAAAAAGTGGCGCTACATACTCTCCAGCAGCCCTCTTTATATAAGACGATGCTGGGTTCTACATTTTTAACATTCAGTAATACGATCTTTACACATTTCGTTTTCTTAGTATTGAGAACTAGGACGTAAACTAATCCATAACTATTGAGAGTCCACAATGTAGGTTGTCAGAGTCTTGTCTATATTTATCTACTTTAAAATAAGAGAGCTATCACCTGCAAACAGACACACATGCCTTTTTAATGGGTTCATCATCATCGACCTTTTAATCGTCCCACTGCTGGGCACAGGTCTCTTCTCATACAAAGAAGGATTGAGCGTAATCACCACGCTTGCTCAATGCGGGTTGGCGATTTCAGACTTAAAGTCCAGGTTTCCTCAAGATGTTTTCCTTCACCTTCAGTCATTGGTGTCCAAGATATACTTAGAAAGTACATATAACTTCAGAAAAGTTACATTGGTCCTTGCCTGATCTGGAATCGAACCCGCGCACTCATACTTGAGAGGCTGGTCTTTTAACCACTAGGCCACCACGACACTTAATTACTTTAATGGGTTAATCTATACTAATATATATAAAGCTGAAAGGTTTGTTTGTTTGAACGTGCTAATCTCAGGTACTTAGGTGGGTGCTCTGGGGTCCCACCACCATCTTTGGGACCCAAGTCAACCCCACCTGCCAGACGGTGCACCTGCTGACCAACGAACGGGGCGCTGACGCCGGCTTTCCCTTCGGGGTTTAGTGGTCAGACGGCAGTCGCACTTGTAATTAGCCAAATAAGCTAATCTACAATGGACAGAAACATAAGAGCACATGTCACGGCTAGGGCGCCGCCGCTAAACGGCGCGCAGGAGCCTCGCCCGACTCCTGTGACCTGTGGGCTAGGGCTACCGTGTCAGAGACGGACACGGCTGAAGAAGCGAACCCAAACCAAGAAAATCCGTTTCGCGTCGTGGAATGTTGGCACGCTAACTGGGCGTGCGAGAGAACTGGCCGAGACTCTCCACAGGCGGAGGGTGGCCGTGGCGTTCCTGCAGGAGACTCGGTGGAAAGGCAGCAGATCCCGGCTTATTGGGAATGGCTACAAGCTGATCTACACGGGTGCACCTAGTGGGAGGAATGGGGTCGCCGTGGTGTTGTCTGGCGAGCTCCAGGATGACGTCTTGGAGGTAAATCGCATCAGTGATCGGCTGATGTCGTTGCGGGTGCTTGTCAATGGGGTTATAACTTATAACCCACTTGATAAGTGCCTACGCTCCGCAGGCGGGGTGTGGTGACGCCGAAAGGACGTTGTTCTGGACCCAGCTCGAAGGATTGCTTCGCGGGATCCCGTTGTCCCAGGGAGTCGTTCTGCGTGGTGATTTGAACGGTCATGTGGGTGAGAAGTGTGATGGGTTTAATCGTGTTCACGGTGGCTTTGGATACGGTAGCCGCAACGCAGAAGGAAACAATATTCTCCGAACGTGTGCGGCCGCTGACCTTGCAATCGTGAACACCTACTTTAAAAAGAAACCGGAGCACCTTGTCACCTACCGGAGCGGACGTTGTGCTACTCAGATCGACTTTCTACTGACTAGGAGGCACCACATCGGCAAAGTAGCCAACTGCAAAGTCATACCCGGTGAGAGTCTCACTGCACAACACCGGCTCCTTGTCATGGATTTCTGCGTAAAGACCCAACGCAGACGTGTAGAGCGCTGCCCGCGCCAGATCCGGTGGTGGCTGCTGGATGAAAACAGGTCCCAGGATTTTGCGGCGGTTATTGGCGACAAGTGCGCCGGTACCGATGGGGAACCTGTTCAAGAACACTGGAACAGGATCCAGGCAGCTATCACTGGGGCGGCGCAGGTGGTGCTCGGCGTCTCCAAGGGTGGCCGCAAACGTGACAAGGAGACCTGGTGGTGGGACGACACAGTCCAGAGGGAGACTAAGGTGAAGAAAGCCCTCTTCAAAACGTGGCAAGCGACCGGATCCCCTGAAGACCGCGACGCGTACAAAGTTGCCAAACGTGCCACTAAAAGAGCTGTAGCCGGAGCCAGACGAGATCACTTGCAACCGCTCTACGAGAAGCTGGAATCGTCTGAGGGGCAAAAGCTCATTTACAAGTTGACACGTTCTAGGGTCAAAGCGGCACAGGATATATCCAAGTGCCGCTGTGTAAAAGGCCCTGTTGGCAACGTACTATGCGAGAGATGGCGCCCGTACTTCCACAAGCTGCTAAATAAGCAGCACCAAGAGGTGCAGACACCGGAACTCCCGCCAAATCTTGGATTAGTGCCCCCGATAATGCCTGAGGAAGTCCATACGGCTCTTCGTCGCATGGCAAATCGGAAAGCTGTCGGAGCTGATGGAGTTCCCATTGAGGCCTGGAAGGCGATGGGTCCTCGTGGGCATGTTAACTAGCTTTTTGAACCGCGTGCTCCTGACCGGCAAAATCCCGTGCCAATGGAGACTGAGTATTATTACTCCAGTCTTCAAAGGCAAGGGCTCGATACAGGAGTGTGGCAACTATCGTGGTATAAAGGTCATGTCCCACACCATGAAGATCCTTGAGAGGATTATGGACTCCCGGATCCGGCGGGAGTGTGCTGTCTCGGAGTGTCAATATGGGTTTCGTCCAGGGTACGGAACCATGGATCCTATCTTCGCACTAAGGATCGCCATGGAGAGATACAGATCGAAGAACACGCCTCTGCATTTGCTCTTTCTTGATATGCAGAAGGCCTTCGACTGTGTCCCTCGGGGGGTGATCTGGTGGGCACTGAGGTCCAAAGGGGTACCAGAGGCCTATGTTGACATAATTCGAGACATGTACCTCAATTCCGATTCCGTTGTTAGGACCGCTGTTGGTGACACTAAACCCTTCCCCGTCACCGTCGGAGTCCACCAGGGTTCCGTTCTTAGTCCGTTTCTGTTCAGCGTGATATTAGACGCCTTATCGGATAGCATCAGGGATTCACATGAGCAACCTCCTTGGTTGCTTATGTATGCTGACGATATCGCGCTGGCGGACGCGGACCGGGATCGGTTGGTGCGGCGTGTGAATGTGTGGAAGGACTCGCTCGAGAACGGAGGTCTGAAACTCAATGTGGCGAAGACCGTGTATATGGCTAGCAACACGACAGACCCCATGTCCGTGCGCATAGGCGGTGACATGGTCGAGTGCACAGACCAGTTTAAATACTTGGGGTCTGTACTCCACGCGTCCGGCGACATTGATTGCGACGTCAGGGCACGCATTTCCGCAGCTTGGGCAAAATGGCGTGAGGTGTCAGGTGTCATTTGTGACACCAAAATGCCGGTTAAGCTTAAGGGGCAGGTCTATAAGACCATCATTAGACCTGTTCTCCTGTATGGCAGCGAGGCGTGGCCTGTGCTTGAGTGACACAAGCAGGAGCTGCGTGTCACGGAGATGAACATGCTGCGGTGGATGTGTGGAGTTACGCGGAAGGACCGCATCAGGAACTCCCGCATCCGTGGCAGTCTTCATGTCCGTGACATAGCGGTAAAGCTGCAGGAGGGTCGCCTACGTTGGTACGGTCACGTCTTACGAAAACCGGCATGTTACGTGGGTCACAAATGTCTTGCCATGGCGCCTCCGCCGGGCCGGAACAAGCGGGGTAGACCAAAGAGGTGCTGGCTTGACGTTGTAAGAGATGACATGCGTGCCAACAATCTCACACCACAGGATGCTAAAGATCGCGCGAAATGGAGGAAATTAAGCAGGAAAGCGGACCCCGGGCTCCAACGCGAAAGCCACGGATGCAACCGGGATAAACGCTGAGATGATGATGATGATGATGAATCTCAGGTACTAAGGGTCCGATTTGAAAAATTATTTTTGCATTGGATAGCCCATTAGTTCAGGAAGGCTTTAGGTTATATAACATCATGCTGCCACCAATAGGAGCGGAGCAACTAACTAACTAACTCCACGCGAACGAAGTCGTTGACGGCCGCTATTCATTATAATAATATATACCAAGAATATGAATAGATCTAATATTGAGCCTTGCGGTACACCCATTCTAATTGTTAGCTCGGCAGATTTCATATCATTTTAAATGTAAATATTAGAATTTATTAATATATGAGAATAGGTAGGATAGGAACTATTAATATATCTGCATAGTTTTTCACAATCATTCAAAAAGCTATAGTATCGAAAATTACATATTTCGATTATGTAATTTCCACGCTTCCGACAATAAACAGCAGTGGGATCCTGTAATCATCTCATCGTGAAAATGTAGATGAAGTGAGCTTCTATTCTAATTAATGTTCTCGGCGGAAGGCCATAACATCGGCGGCCGGCAGAAGTTAGCACCCACCAGACAAAGTCTTGCTGCTAAGCGATTCGTCGTGTTCCGGCATGATGTCTGGTGAAGCCGTACGGAGGACGGGTCTGAGCAGATGTGTTGCGATGTGTATCGGGTACGATGCACCAAATGTTGTTGTGTCGGGAGTTTGGTCGTGGAGGGTCTCCAGATCAATCTCCCTCTGGCGCAGCATTGTTAGTCGTTTTGTTGAGTATACTTGCATCACCTTACTCAACTGCCGTCTTCCTTCATTCTATTCACTCAGTTTTTTTAGTTAGAATTATAAAAAAATAAATAAACTGAGACCCTCATTTCAGCCACAGTAATGAAGTAGTTTACAGAAAAGTATTTCATCGGGCACACATCGAACTACCAAAATATGTCATCGTGTACAAGTCACAAAAAGTTCTAAACGACAAAACACGAAACGTCCAAACTCGCATCCATATTCTGATGGAATAAACATTACTCGAACGCACAGAATATTCACTCATATATTTCTCACTGTCATACGAGGTCGGACAGAAGTTGAAATTCAATTTATTTTCGGTTTGCATTGCGATTTCCCATGCGGATTTGATTTTGTTTTAGAAGCGACAAATCAAATTGAAAATAAACGCATGGGCAACTTTTTCGTGTGAACAGAAGTTGTTTAATTTGTACCTTTATAGTCATTTATGGTTAGAATTACGATGTAACAGACGAATCTGAAATATTTTTTGTTTTTCAAATAATAATTTATCATTTATTCTCTCTTCACAAAGTTGATTTGTAATAGTGTACAAAAAAAAAAAAAAAGTATCAGCTGAATTCCACCTTTGTGAGAGACTGGTGCCTGCTATAGGTATTTGGAGAAAAACCTGTGTTACAGGTCACCAGGCCCCTTCCATTGCTAGAATTAGCTTTAATGTAGATACCGTTCAAGAGTAACAGAGAAATATTAGGCATAACAAAATAAAAGTTATAAATAAACAACATGCTTAACAGATAAAAGTAAAAGCAATATGTTACACTAAAAATAATTCTAATAAATATAAGAAATACCTGCCTATAATATTGCAGAATTAGTTGTGAAGTCATGTTGTGAGACGATGAGTGAGTGTGGTGATCTTGTGTGGAGTGTTGGAGTAATGTGACATGTGATTGAGTAACTAAGATCAGCAGTGTGCGAGTGAGGGAAATTTTTGTATGGTGTAGCCTGCGAAAGTTATTTTTCAAGGAGCCAGGTAGCAGTTACGTGTTTGTGGGGATTAGTCAAAATTAGGTTTATTTCAAAATGGTCAAAAGATTTTCGGTTTTGTGATAGTCTAGGGTTTTTAAGTATTTTTTTATTTCTATAATACAGCTTGATCGAGTTTTTGGATATAGGTCTAAGAGTTTATTCAGTTTATTATAAAGAAAAGGCCCAAGGAAGCAATAGAATCTTGTAGGGAGTGTTGATTTGAATTGAGCTGTGGGACAGACCCTACCTTTTCGCCGGTTGTCTTTATGTAGCTCAACGTCGAATTGTGTTTGAGAATGTTTTTTAAGTAACGTAAGTAGTATGAACGTTTGTCTGACAGTGAGGATGCCCCACTTCTTGTATAGGTCGGTAGTCGGAAAGCGAAATGGGAGACCAGCTCCAACCTTGAGTATGGCACGTTGTGCCCTTTCAACTTCAATGAGGTGAGTTTTTGCGGCACCTCCCCATAATGTGATGCAATAGTTAATAAGTGATTGGCACAATGCGTAATAGACCATCTCAATAGTCTTTCGATTGGCCGAGTGTTTTAGGGTTTTAAAAATATAAATCACTTTACGTAACCTAGTCACGAGGGTTTCTATATGTGGTTTGAAGGAGAGGTATTGGTCAATAGTGACTCCAAGGTATTTAATAGTCTCGGTCTTATCAAGGGAAGAACAGCAGCACATAGAGTTTTCATTCCCACAGGTGTGAGCAGTAATCGTTAGAGTTGAGGGTGGAAGTGAGTTAGATCTTTGAGCAAACGTTATGTACTTTGTTTTAGAGACATTAAGAGTCAGAACATTGTCTCGCAGCCAGTTACCAACAAGATTTAGACCCAGTTGTGCGGCATCAAACACTTCTTTCCATTCGTCACCACTAAAGAACAGTGCAGTATCGTCAAATCATATTAGATTATTAATTTAGGCAATACTTATACATCGTGTATCTGACATCGTAACGCAAACTTCGCGAAAAGACTAGACCACATGCCATTAATAAAATTATGATAGTCATTTATGTCGTTGATGAACGGTTACAGAAATAATAATATTAAAAAAGTGTTGGCTCGGCCTTTGAACGTTGCAAGCGTGCTGCCGTACGGGTTTGTAGGTATGACGTTGATCACTGATGTGAACTCTATTAAATTAACTGATAAGAAAGTTTTTTTCCAGTTTTGTTTTCATTACGATGCGCCAAATGTTGTTGTGTTGGGAGTTTGGTCGTGGAGGGTCTTCAGATCAATCTCCCTTTGGCGCAGTATCGTTGGTCGTGTTGTTGGGTTTAACATTGCATCACCTCGCTCAACTGCCATCTTCCTTCCTATTCGCTCAATCTGAGTGAATAGGTTCTTAATAAACTAGTGGGCTTTACCATCAACGATCGCATCACTGCTTACCATCATGCGGGATTGCGGTCAAGCGCTAGTTTATAATTATTAAAAATAAATTAAATAAAATAAATTGCGCTCTTTTGTGTAATTAGTGAATTAATTAATTTTTACTTTAAAATCAAAAGTATAGCAATTATGAACGGTCTAGAGTGAAAAAAAATAATATATTTTTTTTAAATCATGAAAAAGCCTACGAAATATTCCACCACGGGGGGGTTCAGAATCATATACTGAATCCATGGTACTTGTTTGTGCGTCGATGTCAGATACACCCGTTATAAATAAACTAGCTGTGCCTCGCGGTTTCACCCGCGTTTTTTTTATACGCCCCTCTCCTATTGCTCGTAGCGTGATGTTATATAGCCTAAAGCCTCTCTAGGTTAATGGGCTATCCAACGCAAAAAAAAATCCAAATCGGACTAGTAGTTCCTGAGATTAGTGCGTTCAAACAAACAAACAAACTCTTCAGCTTTATATATATATTAGTATAGATTAACATACTGAAAATCGTCGAATCTTCGTTCGCATCACTTTTTACAGGAACAGTGTCCAATAGACTGGCAGCATAGGCACGTTGTGTGACAATGTTAAGTTTTTGGTCAAAATTGACAGAATTTTGGTCCATGACCATGTTGATTTTTTGGTAAAAAAATATCAAAATTTCGGTCTGTTCGATCTCGACCAACTGCTCGGCGATATCTCGAAAATAAAAGTGGGCAGTCGGACCCCACGGCCGTCCAAGTTTCAATTTCAAACGGCAATTTAATTTTCTTTGGAACACAAATTTAATCGAAAGCTTTTAGAATTTGTAACCTTTGAGCTATCTATTCACTTCGATCGTTTATATCATTCTCATATGACGGAGTGCAACTGATATTAAAAATTCTTTCGGAAATCTGAATTTACGGTTCGAACGTTTTCTATTAAAGTTTGTTACTGTGCTCTGCAACTACATATTTACAGTAAAGGTCAAAAGTGGTAATGAACTTTTGACCCTTACTGTACATATTGATCGGATGGATTTCAAAATAATAGTACATTATTACATACAGAACTTTTAATATCCTATTTTATCTTCATTGAGAATAGGTACTCTTCGACGACATATTAGCAATATTTCCATGTAAGGAGTAAGACAATTATTTACATAGTTTATTTAAAATTGAAATAATAGTAATAGCGTATTATTATTTATGTTTATTATTTCTTGTGTGCTAATGAAGCATTTTATTATATCTCCTTCAATATTTTCTTATATATATATTTTTAAACGTTGCTACACATTGAGAATTTCTCCTGTATCGTTGGTGCGTTAACAAACGTCTAACTCACATACACAAACATTCAAACCCGGAACAAGTACTTGTAGGTCATACAAATATTTGTTCCGTGCAGAATTCGAACCCGCGACACGCAGCGCAGCAGTCAATATCTTAACCACTGCGCTAACCGTGCAGTCAAACACCTATACAGGGTGTATCTGACATCGTAACGCAAATTTCGCGAAAAGGCTACACCGCATGCCACTAACAAAATTATGATAGTCATTTATGTCGTTAATGAGCGGTTAAAGAAATAACAGTGTTTAAAAAAAGTGTCGGGTCGGCCTTTGAACGTTGCAAGCGTGCTGCCGTGCGTGTTTGTAAGTATGACGTTGATCCCTGATACGAACTCTATCAAATCAGCTGATAGGATAGTTTTTTAGTATCGTTTAAATTGCGCTTTTTTTGTGTAATTAACGCATTAATTAATTTTTACTTTAAAATCTTTTTGGGTTATAAAAGTATAGCACTTATGAATGGTCTTAAGTGAAAAAAAATGCATATTATTTTTTTTTAAATCGAGAAAAAGCCGACGCAAAGTTCCACCACTAGGGGGTTCAGAATCACGTACTGGATCTATGGTACTCGTTTGTGCGACGATGTCAGATACGCCCTATATACAACTTCATCATATGGACGCTAATGAAAACTTTAGAAATTGTGGATCACATAATCAGCTTCCAATTTTCCTACTGCTGAGACTTCTTTGATGTCTTTTCTATGAGTAGGTATGTGGGATAGAGAAACATCAGTGGTCTCAGATAATAAATTAATGTCAGTATTCAAAAAGTTTAAATGTTGCTTTACAGAATCATTTTTTTTTTCTTTTTTTACAGTACACCTGTCTTCACGAGAACCTGTTCCACTACCTTTGTGAGGAGAACAGCGGAGCAGTCACATTACCCGCTGCAAGAGGCGATGATGCTTGGAAGGTGTACTTCAATGATATTCCTGAAGAGATCGTCGATGAGTTTGCGATGAGATACGGGATTGAAGCCATCTATCAAGCTATGACGTAAGTACCGTCTATAAAAGTCACATGTTATTGGGTGCGAGAAGCACAGGAGAAGTCAATACAATGTGGCGACATTGTTTTGCTGCCTTTGCTAAGCAGTCTTTCTTTTCAGTTTAAAGACATCCACTTCTGGAGAATTCAGTTTTAATATTAAGATAACATAATAGCAGCATGGAGTCTAGATTAGTGCCTGGTTAATGACACTAGGCGTGCCCTTCCATTACATGAGACTATTAAGTCTCAATTCGCCAATTATGGCGAAATGTGTGTCTGTTACAAATAATTATTATACGTTTGCCCATCCCTTCGAGGATTTCAGACCGTGATGGAAATTGTTACGAGTTGTTTTATTTTTCCGGCGAGTTTTATTTCAAGAGAACTTTAAAAGTTTTATGAAACTATTGAGCTATGAGGGGACATTATCATTGATTTGTGTTAAAACGAATTATATTATTGGAAGGTTAAAACAGTCGAGTTTGCTGCAACCTTTTTTTGTTTTAAAATTGGAACTTGTTTTAAATGTCAGAAGAGCCATTATTGTTATTAAAAACATTCAAAATGTAGTAGCTTTCTAGTCTTGGCTAAAAACAAAATGTTAATAACTCGTCAAATATGTTGGGAAATTAAAGGTCAGATCCAGACTGATATTAGAATGTCAATATTCGTAAAATTACGAGAATTATCCTTGAATGGGACGTAGTCTAACATTAAACTAAGCTGGGTATACCAAACGTATTATTAGTTTGTTTTGGAAGGTTAAACCAATAACTTAACTAATATTGCTGTATATTTTATCTACTTCAGGCACTTCCACTGCCTCTCCACGAAGTATCTATGCGCCGGAGTTCCAGCCGTGATGTCCACGTTGCTAGCTAACATCAATGCTTATTACGCACACACAACGGCCTCGTCAGCAGTCTCCGCCTCTGATCGATTTGCAGCTTCTAACTTTGGAGTAAGTTGTTGTTTTTTCTTAATTTTAAAACTATAGACTTATAACTAAATTTACACTATAATTATACCTCTTAACCAAAGTACACGACACCACATAAAGCCACTACAGTCTGTCAGATTTCTTTATTAGATTTTCAATTTTATCATCAAAGCATTAAGGATCAAGGTTGATTGGGAATATCTGACAGTTTCGGATTGCTTAACTTGATGTCGTCCGTACGTGTCATCTAATCTTTTCATTCTTTTTTGGCTTAAAAGTTTAAATAAATAACCTACTGTCTTCGTCGTTATTATAGATCTTGCCTGTATTTAAAATAAACAACAACGCTGCAGTATTAATAAATGTATATTCATGAATATTGGTGTTTTGTGGTAAATTTATAAGCAACTAGCGGCCGCCAGCGACTTCGTTCGCGTGGAGATAGTTATGCTCCGCTCCTATTGATCGCAGCGTGATGTTATATAGCCTAATCCCTCCTGGATTAATGGGCTATCTAACGCAAAAAGAATTTTTCAAATCGGACCAGTAGGTCCTGAGATTAGCGCGTTCAAACTAACAAACAAACTCTTCAGTTTTATGTATTAGTATAGATGTGGAGACAATAATACATCAATAAATAAAAATACTGATAATATTAGTTCATAGGCGTATTTAAAAACTACAAACCTATGTACTTTTTTTTTAACTCTTCCATCTAAATAATTGTTAGTATAATTTTTATAGGCTAAACTATGGGATATGTTTCATTAATTTTGAATATGCATAGTGTGTTACTCTGTAGCCATTTCTTACGCAAAGATCAACTTACCATCGTTTCGTCGTGTCCACATTGTACATATACAGTATGTTAAGAAAACCCTGTCCGACACGAAAAGGTGTTGTTAGGTATCGATAACTGATTCTACTAATGGATACAAAACCGGGCTAAACTTAAAAAAAATCCCCCAAAAAAATAAATATTATTTCGCAAAAAGTGGTAACTTAATAAATGTGCGTTCACCCTTCCGCGGGCGGCGGGCGACAGGGCACGCGGCACGTGGTCGCATCGCTATTCGCTCATAATAATACAGGTGTTGTCACTTTTTTAAAAATTATCAAATTTCGGGGAAGTTGGAATTAATTCGCTGGAAAAAAAGATTATTTCAAAATTCATTTGTATTGGTGCTATGATGATTACGTAAAATTTTATATTATATTTGGTCATGTGTTTACCTAAGCTTTATTATCCTTATGGGTCGGACAGGGTTTTCTTAACATACTGTATAATTCAAAGCATACCATACTATTTCCGAATGTGTTGCTTTAAAATTATCTGGTAATTAATTTTATAAAAATCCAGTTGAATCTATGAAAAACAAAATAAAAAAAAGAAATGACAAACAGTTTATAAAACACAAAATACAATGTACCTATCTTTTTCCACAGAAAGAGAAATTCGTTAAACTGCTGGACCAGTTACACAACTCGCTGAGGATCGATCTGTCGATGTACCGGAACAACTTCCCAGCATCCAGTGCAGAGAAGCTCATGGACCTTAAATCTACTGTCGACTTGCTCACCAGTATTACCTTCTTCAGGATGAAGGTATACTATCAACTCTGGAATATTTTTTTCGATTTTTACCAATATCATCATCATTTTTTAAGCTAAATTATTTATCAATGATTAATGGAAAAAAAACAGTTCGAAGACTGTACCTACTTATTGACAGTTTAATTACACAAAACTACGTTACATTAGATTACATAGTTATTAGTATAACACATCTTACCCCAAGGAGACTTTCAAATTTTTATATATCTGTTTGTCAAGGTACAAGAGCTAAGCAGTCCGCCCCGCGCCAGCACCGTGGTCAAAGACTGCGTGAAGGCATGCCTTAGATCAACATATCAGTTTCTATTCGAGAATTGTTACGAGCTGTACAACAGAGAATTCCAGGTAATATTAATTCACATTCGGTTCATCATCTTCATCATAAAAGTCTAAAGACATTTACTGCTGGACATGACACATCAGGAATCATCACAATAACCACTCTTCCGATATATAAACACAGAGAAGTAAATCAATTTTGTGGTTAGAACTGTAATATACACAGAAGAAACATACCTCGGTATGTATATTTTAGATTTATGCGAAACCTGAAACACGTGTCCCGTATTTTTAAGTAAAGAATCTATGTACAAAATTTCAAAAGGATATCATGATAAACCACAAAGTTATGAGCTTGTTATCTTACTTGGTTCTCCCAACAAAAATACACACATCAAAAGTGTCTAGGGATCAACATATATTTTTGCAATAACTTTTCTCCTGATTGATATTAATTAAAATTTTCTTTAAGGATTCATCAAATAAAGTGTTTTCGTTTGTCACAGTAACGATAAACCAAGTCACCTTTGCATTAATAAAGAAATTTGCCATTTTCCTAATAAAGGGATATTTGACATTTGAACCACTAACACAAAAGTTCGAAAAAAAGACTTAGATAACAGTTTTCTCTAAAATTTTATTGGGTAACTTAAACAATTAATAATCCGTGTTTCTACCGCGAACACTAACAACACAAGAACATCGGTTTGGCATACTCAAAATGAGTTCATCCAAATCACGCTGTGGAATGGCCGCCCATGTTCGTTGCAACAACAAAAAAAGGTCTTCTTGCGACTGGATACCCTCCATATTCGGCAGAGCTCTTCTCTGTAGCATATCCCATGCATGCTCAATCGGGTTCAAGTCTGGCGACTGAGCAGGCCAGGGCAGGACATTGATGTTAGCTGCGGCGAGAGTCTGTCTTACAACTCTTGCGGTGTGCGGTCGTGCATTATCATGCATTAACTGAAATAAGGGACCGATTTGCACTTGTAGAGGAACGATGACGTCTGATACAATCGTCTCAGCATAAATTTGAGCGTTGAGGTTGCCTCTGATCCAAATCAACTCAGTTCTTCCGCCGATCCAAATACCCGCCCATACCATGATGGTTCCACCACTATAAGGATGGACTTCCTGGCAGGATTTTAATCGCTGTTGGCATCCAGGGGTTCTCCAGTGTCGTATACGTCTTGTATCCGTTCTCATACCAAAACGAGACTCATCAGAAAAGCACACGAAACGCCATTGTTCTTCTGCCCAATTTCTGTGTTCAAGAGCCCATTGATATCGAATCCTACAATTGTGCATTGCTATAGGTGGTACCCGTAGCGGTCTTCGGGAATGAAGATTCACTTCATGCAAGCGGTTTCTGACTGTTTGGTCGCTAATTAAGTTCCCTGAAGAGTGATGAAGCCTCACGGCTAACATCATGGCGGTTATTGTTGGAGCTCTTCGAGTTAAGATTTGAATGTATCGGTCTTGTCTCCGTGTGGTGCAGCGATACCGTCCTCCATGGCGCTCAGCCACGGTACCAATGCTTCGGTAACGTGTCCAAAGTCGACTGATAACACTCTGACTTGTATTCAGAGCTAAAGCCACAGTACGTTGCCGGGAACCAGCTTCTATCATTCCCACGGCTCTGAGCATTTCTTCCCTGCTTAAATGACGTCGCCGCTCCATAATAACGTTGGTTTTAATCAGTAGTAGGGAAACAGTAGCACTAATAATGTCTTCAATGCGTTGTATGTTTTTATAGGGAAAATATTGACAGCTGATTTTCACCTTTTACTCGAATTTGATTCACAGTTCCTGATTCAAATTATGAAATGCACCAAAAAGGATCCATATAAATTTATAAAATCATAAATTTATTACAAAGCCACATCTCAATCTCAAGAAATCCGCATAAAAATGCTTGATCCCTAGACACTTTTGATGTGTGTATGTTCAACGCTTCACTCGGGCGGGTGAGCGCGGTGCGTTGACTTCTGGCATCAGCTGTTGCGCGTGTGCAAGTACTATGATTTACAGTAAGCTGCGAGACGCGCTCGGGTGACATTGTAACGTCGACATTGCAACAATTTTGACATATGTATGTTTAGAAAAAATATCACATGGTGTAAAAATGATTGGATTCGATTGGTTCCGTATAAAGAAAATATAATAATAATAAATAAATAAAATTGATTATTGATACAGTAACCTTTGACTTTGCTTAACCCTTTCACGCTCAAGGGAAATATTTTCCCTTCTACAAAAATCGTTATCGATTGTTCAATTATTATTGAATCGATATTTTTTTTACTAAATGTCAAAATAAAACGTATGTCCAAGGCGGCAAATGCGTTTCGGTACGAATAAAAAAAAAGAACTGTCAAATTTTATTGCGCCAAAACCAAAATATTCGCGGGTTGAACTAATAATATATTCAAAGTGTTTTTGACTTGATAAAATAAAATAAGTGTATTTTGTCACGTGTTTTATATTATTTGGTAAGTATAATTTTGTATTATAATACAGTAACCTGCTGAATATTAGCACAAGTACCTAAAATTTGCATATCTTCTAAAGGGAAATATTTTTCCCTCTGGTCCATATCAGGTGTATTTGTTGCAATATTATTATATGTAGTGCTTTATGATAACGTATGGGTTTCGTGGATTTTTATTTAATTTACCTTCATATTTACAGAAATGAGTAAAAGAGGGTGCAGAGAATTCCATATCCAAGAAGAAGAAATATTGCAGTTACTTATGGCAGACAATAGTGACGGAGAAGATGATTTAGAGCTAGACGAAGAAGACCAGCAGTTTATAACTCAAGATATAGAAAATGGAACCAACGTAGTTGAAATTGAAGATTCTGTTCAAGAACCGACAAATCAAACCTCATTACCCACCTGTTCAGATACTTCAGAGACTAATTACATTTTTAACTGGAGAAATAACTCGTACGCTCCTCACATATTCATTGAAAGTGAGTATGATTTTGGGCGCATAAATACATTATCTGACCGGCATGGCATGTTGTTGCCTTTAGACATTTTCATGGAGGTGACACAAATGGATCAGTTAGTGTCTAATATCATAATAAAAGAAAGTGTCAAATACGCACAACAAAATGGAAGACCTTTTGCAGTCAGCTTGGATGAAATGAAGGCATTTGTAGGCATGAATTTTGTAATGAGTTATCATGTTTTACCAAGTCTTAAGAATTATTGGTCGACTGATGAAGACATGGGTGTACCTTTCATTGCTAATGTTATGCCAAGAACTAGATTTGAGCAGATTCGGCAACATTTACACTTCTCTGATAATAACAATCACTCAAAATCGAGTGAGCGAGCGTATAAAATAAGATCTGTTATGCATCATTTCAATTTGTGTTTTCAATCAGCAATGAATAACTCACTACGGCAATCCATTGATGAACACATGATCAAATTCAAAGGGCACAATATTATGAAGCAGTACATCAAAAATAAACCTATAAAATGGGGGTTCAAGATGTGGTGTAGATGTGAGTCCTCAACAGGGTACTTATACCAGTTTGATTTATATACAGGAAAGAAAACTAATACAGAAATTGGTTTAGGTGAATCAGTAGTACTCTGTCTGACGGAACAACTAAAGGGTCTTGGTTGTGAAGTATACCTACTTTGACAATTTTTTCAACTCACCTGCTTTGCAACATAAACTTATGTTGCAGAACACCAAAGCCTGCGGCACTGTTCGCACGAATAGAAAAAATGTGCCAAAGTCATTACCATCAGATAAAAGTATGAAAAGAGGCGACATCTATGCCGTAAGTACAAATGGTATAACATTCGTAAAATGGATGGATACTAAAGCAGTTCATATGTTGACCAATTTCATATCTCCGCTGCCAACTAGCACAGTAAAGAGAAGGCAGGCAGGAACTGCTCAAAAAATAAATGTTACATGTCCGGATGTAGTGATGCGCTATAATAAATATATGGGCGGTGTGGACCTTATGGACCAGCGCAAAGCATGTTATGAGATTGATCGCAAAGCCAAAATCAAATATTACCTGCGCCTCTTTTTCGACATCTTAGATATTGCTATGAATAACTAGTATTTAGTGTACGCAAAGTTGCACGAAAAACACCGAGTAGAAGGTCCGCTTTTGAGCAGCCTCGAGTATCGCCAACATATAGCACGAGCACTAATAAATAATTTTACGTGTAGACAGCGATCAAGACCCACTTTAGTCTCCTCTGAAAAGTTACGCATTGGAAATAAACGCAATTTGCCAGCGCACAACATGGAAAAAGCAGAAAAACTGAAGCGATGCGTAAATTGTGCAAAACGACGAATAGAAAATAGGACACATAATAAATGTGTTATGTGCAATGTTCACTTGTGTTTCACAAGTAAAGGAAATTGTTTCGTAGAATACCATAACTAACTACTTATTTATTTTAGTTTTCTGATAATTTTTATTGTATTACAAAGCAATAAATAAACACCGATATAATAAACCTAACTTTTCGTTTATTTACTTTTATGGTCCATAGGGAAAAATATTTCCCATACAATGTGTGGGAGAAGTCGAAACAAAGAAGCTCATTTATCCACAGGAACGACGGGGAGCGGCATAGAAAGTATCCTATGTCCTTAATTATAGGAAACCTATACAAGCTGCTATATTTTTCTGGTGATATTCTCTTACTTTACACCCACAATAGCTAAAATATTGTGTTGTATTGGCATATTTAGTCTTGGACAACTTATGGTCCTGTAAGGGTTAAAACTAGGATACATAGCTTGGTTAACTAAGGTCGTACTAATAATGCGACCTTGACTCCTAAACTAGGTGATCCTGTGACTTAGGAGTCAGTGTTCTGCTGACACTGTCATTCCAAAAACCTTGTGTTGTGTTCTAACATTACGAAAATAGTCATGTACCTTACAGGTTACAAAATAGGTAGGTATCTCGGTATGTTAAAAATTAAGAATAAAAAAACAACAGATAAGGAAGGAAATTACGGAATAGTTATACTAAACGACTCGTTGAAGGTGTAAGATTGAGAATTGTATATTTCATCGTTTCACCTTGTGGCATACCCACACTACGGTATACCACAAGGACGACACTACATGGTACGCCAGTCACGAACAGACTAAACTCAAAAGAGAAATCAAACCAAAATTCTTTATTTCAGGTGGATCCAAATGAAGCCAAGCGGGATCCATCAGACCATGGGCCACAGTTGGATTCAGTTGACTTCTGGCACAAGCTGATAGCTCTTATCGTATCTGTGATAGAAGAGGACAGGAACAGCTATGCTCCTGTACTGAACCAATTTCCCCAGGAGTTGAACATTGGACAGGTATGAATTTAACTTTAATTATTTTTGTTTATGTTATTAGTTATTCGCCCTAATGCCTGTGTTTATGAAATGGCTTTGGTTTCCGCATTAGTCTTTCCAGTTGCCTATTTTTTCACTTTTCTTTTAAGACCACATCGGCTGTCGGCAGTAGTTACTACCCACCAGACAAAGTCTTGCCGCCAAGCGAGTCGAAACCGTACGGAGGACGGGTCTGAGCAGTTGTGTTGCGATGTGTGCCGGGTACGATGCGCCAATTGTTGTTGTGTCAGGAGTTTGGTCGTGGAGGGTCTCCACATCAATCTCCCTCTGGCGCAGCATCGTTGGTCGTGTTGTTGGGTTTAATATTGCACCACCTCGCTCAACTGCCTTCTTCCTTCCTATTCACTAAGTTTTTTAAGTGAATGGGTTTAATAAACTAGCGCGCTTTACCATCAACGATTGCATCACTATTACCATTAGGCGGGATTGCAGTCAAGCGCTAGTTTATAATTATTAAAAAAAAAATATTTTCTTAAAATATTCTTCCAGGATGACGAATGACGTAAAAATATCCTGTTTATTTTTAATATGATCATAGTAATTAACATAAATTTACAAGTTTCCAGTTTAATTAATGATGTAATGTAATTTACAGCTATCGGCGGCGACAATGTGGTCCCTATTCGCAGTCGACATGAAATATGCCTTGGAGGAGCACGAACAGCATCGCCTCTGCAAGTCTTCAGCCTACATGAACTTACACTTTAAGGTAAAGCTAATTTAATTTAGTTTATTTTATGACAAATTGTGGCGGCAACATGCTAACCATGAAAGATTTTAAACAACATTCCAGTAGATTGTATTTAGGATAGCAATATATTAGAAGCCATAAGCAAATAAGCGATAGAATGATGCCTTCGGAGTATATCTCTCCGATTAAGGTGCTAAAGCGTCAAACCACTTACCTCCAACATTCAGATGCGGAGTTCGTAGACTACCAGACCAGATCATGAGAAGATGCACGTCGACACAATTCGCTGGCAGAGAGATGAATTTTGAGGCCTAAATACCCACCGGGGTTACTTAAATTTGGTAACCGTTAAAAGATCGTGGCCAAGACTCGCTGACTTGCCAATTCGAAAGGAAGTGTTTCGCCACGTCGTGCGGTGGTCAGCGGAAGGACCCACACTACTATGGTCGCGTTCCGTTTACTTTTAGTTTTCGGCAGCGCTCACCACATAAATCATAAACACAAAAATCAGAGGAGATATTCAACACAAATAGTAGTCGATGTCTTCGTAAAGAGCGTATTTGTAAAAGTACTGCCGAAGTCTGATGTTTTCTGCTTGTTAGCAGAATTAGATAGAAGTTGCTCTTTCATTATGCTATTAAGCAGAAAAATTACAACTATATGAATCAATGTTATCATTGAGTGTCACCCGACGATGTTGCCTCTGCTAATTTCCAATGCTATGAAAATCTCCATACAGAATCAAAAAATAATAGTAATATTCGTCTTACGAACAATATTCACGGTGGTTATTTTCGGGCTACTAATACGCAGACATAACTTCTAACCATGAGCAACTTTCAACAGGTGAAATGGCTCCACACAAACTACGTGAAAGACGTACCACCATACTGTGGGGCTGTTCCGGAGTACCCAGCCTGGTTCGAACCCTTCGTGATGCAGTGGCTCAACGAGAATGATGACGTATCGCTAGAATATCTAAATGGCGCCTTCAATAGGGATAAGAAAGATGGGGTGAGTATTATTTTATTTGACTAGATATGGTCCACGGTTTCACACGTAGGTACAGGTGTCAATCCCGTGGGAATATCAAAAAAGCAAATTAAAACACACATGATTTCAATAAAAAAATAACATCCTAGTTCAATGTCAGCAAACATAACAGAATTAAGGTCAGATGTTGTTTATTTGTGAAACAGGGCGACCATAAGTAAGATAATTGAATAAGAATAAAGAGCAAAAATTGTTGTAATAAAAATTCGGTAAATTTTGTTATAAAAAAGTACATTCATCATCATCATCATCATCAACCTTTTTATCGTCCCACTGCTGGGCACAGGTCTCCTCCCATACAGAGAAGGACAACTCTAATAAGGATTATAATAAGGATTTAAGGAACTATAATAAGGATTTTGTAATGTACAAAGTACATTACAAAATCCTTATTATAAATGTGATAGTGAGGTTGTTTCTTTGTTTCACTTTCACGCCTAAACTACTGAACGGATTTGAATTAAATTTGTCATAGAGATAGTTCATTGCCAGGAATAATATATAGGATACTTATTATTTCGAAATTCCCAAGAGATTAAAACATACACAGGTGAAACCGTGGGGCACATAGTATGTAATAAATATGATATCTACTACTGCAAATTGTCAAAACTACGTCATAATGTTACTTATCGTCCAATTACTCCATACTTTCCAGTTCCAAAAGTCGAGCGAGCACGCCCTCTTCAGTAACTCAGTGGTGGACGTGTTCACCCAATTGACGCAATGCTTCGACGTCGTCTCCAAACTGGAGTGTCCCGATCCTGAGATCTGGAAGAGGTACATGAAGAGATTCGCGAAGACCATCGTGAAAGTCCTGATAGCTTACGCTGACATCGTGAAGAAGGAGTTCCCTGAACATTTGAAGGAGGAACGAGTGGTATGTTACATATAGATTTACTTAATGAATTAAAAATGTATATTTTTGATTGCCAAGAAAAATTATTATGTGGAAAAAATCTTCTATTTTAACTTTTGAAGGTAATATAAATTACTTACTACCTCTGAAACTAACTTATGATAGCGATTATCTATAGAAAAAACGTAGTTCTTACTAGTTCGCCATGGTTAAGCAACAATGCGGACACCAGACGAAGCGCATAGAGCAGTGTGGCTATCATGAGTTCTCATTATGAATACTCAATCATTGATGTAGACCGCGTATGACTTATCGATTTGCCCGCTTCAAGATTGTCATCATTATCATCATCATTATCAAACTTTTTATCGTCCCACTGCTGGGCACAGGTCTCCTCTCATCAGAGAAGGTTTGAGCGTAATCACCACGCTTGCTCAATGCGGGTTGGCGATTTCAGACTTAAAGTCCAGGTTTCCTCAAGATGTTTTCCTTCACCTTCAGTCATTGGTGTCCAAGATATACTTAGAAAGTACATATAACTTTGGAAAAGTTACATTGGTACTTGCCTGACCTGGAATCGAACCCGCGCACTCATACTTGAGAGGCTGGTGTTTTAACCACTAGGCCACCACGACTTATTGATTGTACGACTTCAAGATTGTAAGAACTCTTAATCAATGAGATCGCCAAATGCAGTCGATGCGAATGATCAAGTCTCGTAATGAAAACTCAAGGTAGCACACTGTATGATCTGTATATGTTGTTGGTAGTGCGACTGGTTGTTCCGCCATTAGTGTCCTAGTGATATAGCGCCCTAACGATTCATGAATGGTCTTCTCAAAAAATAAATTAAGTACAAACCTGTTTAACCCTAAACCTCTTTTACTCCAGGCGTGTATCTTGATGAACAACATTCAACAACTGCGGGTCCAGCTGGAGAAGATGTTCGAGTCGATGGGAGGCACCAAGCTAGAGCGCGATGCTGCTGATATTCTGAAAGATCTTCAGAACAGGCTAAACGGCACGTTGGATGATCTGGCTTCCATGTTTGCTATTAGGTAAGCGGGTAGTTTACGTCATTTGTTTTAATGTTAAGCCTTTTCGTAGGATGGTGGCTAAAGTGATTTGAGTTTCATTCCAGTATTGATTCCACAGTACCTATTTCATTACAATATTATAGTATGTATTATGATATATGGCTAGTAAATGTTGGGTTTAACATTGCATCACTTCTCTCAACTGACATCTTCCTTCGAGCGTTAAACTAGCGCGCTTTACCATCAACGATTGCATCGCTGCTTACCATCAGGTGGGGAAGCGGTCAAGCACTAACTTTTAAATATAAAAAAAAATCTTCAAATACATGACAGACAAACGACCTAATGACAATGATTGATTACGATGAATAGTTAATAGAAGGAGGTTTCTTCAAAATATTCCGATTAATAACGATTAACTTTCTCCCTCAGTTTGGAGTCGCGAATCACGGCAAGTGTGAAAGAATTGGGAGAGTTGTTACAAAAGGTGGGCGGGGGCGGCGCGCCCGGGCAGCAGCAGCCCCCCGTGCACCACGAGGCCGACGAGGTGCTGCGACCGCTCATGGATATATTGGTGAGGACAATTTACAAGCATATTTGAATTGGTATAGAAAACAGATCGAATATACCAGGGGGCCTAAAATGCATCCTTGTGACACCAAAAAATTTCAATAAATTGGCACAAGATTTCAAAATGGTCTTATTTCATTAAATTTGATATTTATACATATTTTTTTTGTGTGCAGGATGGCTCTCTTACAATGTACGCAGAATCCTGTGAAAAGACTGTACTTAAACGACTGCTAAAGGAATTGTGGAAGATTGTGATGAAGATATTAGAAAAGACTGTTGTGCTTCCGCCTATGACTGATAAAACGGTAAGATTTCTTTACTACAGTAAAATATATCTTGTTATGACTCCTATTATGAAATAGAATAAAAGGACCACATGCGAAGAAAGTAAACGCCAAGCTTAAAATACTATTAGGTGTACAAAGAAGTTTCCACCGTCTAACAATCAGAGGTTACGTTGAAATTTTCAGATGTAAATTGTGATATCATAAGTTCTCTGACTCTGTATCAGTATCACATATTCCGTTTTGTACAAAAATGTCAAGTTTTGTGACGAATAAGCTTCATTTGCGATAACTTTAGATTTACTTCTTTAATTTGATGAAACTGCAGCTGCGGCTCATCGATTGCTTGTAGAAGCTTATGGTGAAGCTGTTTTAAGCGAAAGAAGTTTCAAAAGTTTAGAAACTGTAACTTTGATTCGAAGACAAAGAACATAGTGGAAGACCGAAATCGTACGAAGACACGGAATTGGAATCATTATTGGAGGAAAATATAAGAAAAAGGATAAACGCACCCATTACTACTTCAGACATGACAAAATTATTCTCCTACATGATAAAGCTCGTCTGCATGTTCAAACAAATGGCGGGAACTTATTTGTAAACCAAAAATAGCTAAAATTTTCATTCCTAATACGTGAATGACATTTTTAACTTTCTGATATGATGAACTTAATAAAAATATAGTTCATGTATTAGGAATGAAAATACAATTTAGCACATCTTTTATAAGTATAGTTAGAATGAAAAATAAATGAAAACAGCCTTTAGTTTCACTTAGGAAATTTTTTTATCAAGTTTTTCTTCCTTTATTTAGATGATGTTGAAGAACTTGACGAACAATGCGAAGAACTTGGCAGCGAACGCGAAAATCGAAGATATGACGCAGCTATTCAAGAGCACGGTGGGCAAACAGGATGTCAAGCATGCTCTATCTGGCGTCATGGATATTTCGAAAGAGGTGAGCTGCAAGATGTTACTAACTTATTCTTTTTGTCTTAATGATAATAGCTATTTTGACGGACGACCTTGCAAAAGCCGCAGGAACTCGTTGAACGCGAAAAGTGCAGAACCGGTTGAAAAGGTGGTGATCGGGGAAAGCCTATGTCAGCAATGCACAATATTCGGGGGAAATAATGCTGATAATGATAACAGCTATTTTACCCTGAGTTCCGAAACAATATGTTCAATTAAAGAAGAACTTTCGTCGTATAATTCACCATATCCTTATCAGTAACTTAGTTAATTAAGTAGACCAATATTGTATCATCAATTCAAAAAGAAAATTCCGTTTATAAAGTCCAATAGAATTTTAAAGAAAACCTCTTTTTTCATTTTACACACGCAAATTGGATTCCTGTTTCTGGGAAGTAATTTCTTGTTTCAGAAAATTGTGCATATAAGATTTTCTTTAATAAGCCTAAGATAATCTTCCAATCTTTAATACAAATCCCATTGATCTACAGCATCTATCAGCCGAAAAGAGTTTGACACCAAAGCAGTGTGGAGTCCTTGATGCGGCTTTGGACACTATCAAGCTGTACTTCCACGCAGGAGGCAATGGTCTAAAGAAGGCCTTCCTAGAAAAGAGTCCAGAACTGCAGTCCTTGAGATATGCTCTGAGTTTGTACACTCAGACTACAGACACACTCATCAGGACGTTCGTTAGCTGTCAGCAGAACCAAGGTAATTGAAGCAAACGTCTAAAATAATTGAATACCGTCTCTTGAACATTTTGCTGTTTCTGCCTCTTACAAATACTCCTAAGTAATTCAACGAGAATTTAGGACCGTCCCCTAGGATCCTGTTGAAATTAGTTTAAAAAATTCGAAAAACACGTATAATTCGCTCGCTAAAGAATTTACTATACAATACAGTACTTCATTTTACTACTGTTTTTAGTACTGTTATTTTTGAGGATGATATTCTCGTGGTTTTTGTATATCCTGTTTTTATATTCATGTTTTTTTTATGTTTTTATTATTGCATTTTTATTTTTACTGTACTACCGTCTCGGTGCCACTTTTAATTGTTTATTGCACTGGGTGACGTCTTTCGTCGGCAACGGCTGTCGCTGAAAACCAGCGCTCGGCTCTGTTTTGCATAGAGTAGCAGCATAATGCTGAGCGTCAGCCGTTTTGCGTGGATGTGACGCATGTTTTCCTCAACTACGTCTTATTTTTTTGTGTAACTTTTGCGTAAGGTTTACTGCAAATAAACGTTTTTTCTTTCTTTCTTTCTACTTAGTTAGGACTAGCTGGGTTCATGTTTAAACCCGCATTTAACATGCGGGCTTAAACATGGACCCAGCTAGTTATATGTACAATACTAAACACCATGTGTGGCTTTTAATATAAAACAAGAAAACTCCGCTATTAAAAAGAATTAATGTTTGAAAATCTTGGTCAATAGGCACCCTCAGCCTGGTAGGCGATAATGCGTTTTTTTAATACTAACTAACCAACTAATCTAGTTCAGCACACTGCAGCCTCAAAACCCTTGAGTTTGAGCACATCTTGGAGAATATTTTTATTTATGTTCTGTAATCTATATGATGTACATAATAAAGAGTATTCTATTCTAAGTTTTTTGCAACTCTTTCAGATGCTGCAGTCGTGGAAGAAGGTAGCGTGGGAGAGGTGTCCTTGCAAGTGGATCTGTTCACGCATCCCAATACAGGCGAACACAAGATCACCGTGAAAGGTAAGAAGTTACTTTTTTTAAATGATACAATATGGGAGATTTCCCATATGGTATCATTTAAAAAAAACAATTATCTTAAAGTAAATAATATGTCACAGTCTTTACCGAAGAAGATGTGGCTTTTACATTGGCTGCCATCAGAAGTTACCACCCACCTGACAATATCTTACCGCCAAGCGATTGGTCGTGTTCCGGCATGATGTCTGGTGAAGCCGTACGGAGGACGGGTTTGAGCAGTTGTGTTGCGATGTGTGCCGGGGACGATGCGCCAAATGTTGTTGTGTCGGGAGTTTGGTCGTGGAGGGGCTCCAGATCAATCTTCCTTTGGCGCAACATCGTTAGTCGTGTTGTTGGGTTTAATCGTTTCAATTCCATTGCATCACCTCAACTCATTCACATCATTGCTCAACTGCAGTCTTGCATCCTATGCACTCAGTTTTTTGAGAGAATAGGGTTAATAAACTAGCGCGCTTTACCATCAACGGTTGCACCACTGCTTACCATTAGGCAGGATTGCGGTCAAGCACTAGTATAAAATTATAAAAAAAAAAAAATTGATTGAGTTTACTTCATGTCACCAAGAATTTTACAATGCACAGGGCAATCCCAAATCTATTATACAAGATATTTTATTCCCATTGTTTGTATTTGTGTTCATGAAATCAATAGTATTAGGTCCTTACATATGAAATTGGCGTTTTGTATGGGAGGAATAAAAGTTTTAGATTTTTTTAATATAATGTAGTTATTTAATCAAAGTAGCTATCTATGCACTTCTGCCATCTCATAGGTAGATTGTTTATGCCTTTTCTAAAAATAACATTAGGATGGGAATCAATAAAATCTTTGAAGGCGGTTTGGACTGCCTCATCGGAGTTGAACTTTTTCCCCTGCAAAAAGTTATCCAAATTTCTAAAAAAATGGTAGTCTGTTGGAGCAAGGTCTGTGGAGTACGGTGGATGTCTTAAACAATCCATTTGAAGCCCCTCTAATTTGTCCAATTTGACAAGTCACGGTTGTTTAGTGGCTAGTTTATCGATCATTATGTGGAGCTGCTCACAGTAGAGATATGCAGAAATCGTCTGGCTAGATTTAAGGAAGCTGTAGTGCACCACACCGGGACTAGTCTACTAAACGCTGACCAATAACTTTTTTCTAGTCAATTTTCACTTGGGGCAGAATTTGGATGGTTCACCGGGGTTCAGCCATTGCGATGTACACTTTTCATCACAGGTAATGATTCGAATTAAAATCCCTTCATTATTGTGCCAATTCAGTAATGTAACGCAGCAGTCGACACGCGTTTATCGGTTTGCTTCACTCAATTCATGAGGTACCCACCTTTCGAGCTTTATTATCTTCCCAATTTGTTTCAAGTGGATTAAAACAGTTTTATCACAAACACCGCAGTCTGCAGCTAACTCGGACGTAGTTTGCGACAGATCCGCTTCCACAATAACCTTCAGTTCTTCATTGTCGACTTTGGTCTCCGGCCGTCCGCGGGTATTGTTCTGTAGGTTGAAATTTCCAGAACGAAAACGTTGGAACCAAAAACACACTGTACTTTCTCTAGTGACACCACTGCCATACACATCATTAATTCTTCTAGTCGGTTCTGTAGCACTGGTACCACGGCGGAACTCATATTCGTAAATAAAGCGAAATATTAAATTTTCCATTTTGTAAACTCAATGACGCAAAGAAAGAACTAAAAGAAAAAAAAACAAAAGAAATACGGTTTCCGAGGCACTAATTGATGAGTAAATAGTTGTATAAATTTGAATTTAGAATTCTAAACCAAAGAGGTGATATTTGAGATCAAAGTGGCCAGTACGACAAAACGCCAATTTCATATGTAAGGACCTTATATTTTTTTACAAGTGATTTATTTTGGACAGGCGACGTGAAAGGACAAGTATCACCGGTAACATATTTTTAACTAAAACCTCAAATTATTCTTACAGTGGTAGCGGCAAATGACCTGAAGTGGGTGATACAAAGCGGCATGTTCCGTCCGTTTATCGAGGTCAATCTCATCGGGCCTCACCTCGCGGAGAAGAAGAGGAAGTTCGCCACCAAGTCTAAGAGCAACAACTGGAGTCCAAAGTTCAATGAAACTTTCCACTTGTGAGTACATTTTTAGATTATATATTTATTTTACAAACTTCATTTTATGTGTAGGTCCTACTATATACTTATATTTCTTTAAATAAATTACCTTTTAACGACTTGCTAAGTAAATTAGATACTATGATTAAGCAGTTAGACTGGTAAACCCCAGACTCCAAAGCTGAAAAAGCTTCGGATGCAACTGGGATTAACGCTGAGATGATGATGTTGAGTTACTATGATTGAACACAAAATAAGTAAAAGAAAAAAAAAATGATAAATATGTTTTAAATAAATTAGCAACACTTCGAAAAAAAATATTGAAACCTCACGACAATCGCTAAACAGATTGCTAATTAAAAAATACTGCTTTAGTTGTCTCAAAATGTATCTAATTAATCAGACACTAGAGAATATGGCAGTCTTTAAAATTTTTACTTGGTATCCCAGCATGGTGAGCAACACGGAGCAGCTGGATCTGTTCGAGCTGCACGTATGTGTGCGTGACTACTGCTTCGCCCGAGAGGACAGACTAGTCGGCGTTGCTATTATGCGCATGACCGAAATTGTTGAACAGGTATACATCTATATACATACTAGGTGACCTGTGTGAAATATTCGCACGTTTCCTTGAATCGTAAATTTTCGAAAAACCACTGTAATGTGAGTTGTTTGTATATTTTTCCAGTGTAGCGGTCTAGAAAAGCTTTAAAATGATGCCTCATTTATGTATATTGATAGAGTATGAAGGAAGTTATGACATGCCGACAAAAAAGCCGCAGAGTGGTGCTGACAATACGACAATAAATGAAAACACGGACAATGCCGATTCATAGGAATAATTCTAAACCAAAGAAAAAAAACTTAACATCAAAAATAAAAAAAAAAAAAAATTTCAAACAATCTAAATCGCATAAAATTGCAAACGGAATAAAACATCCTTTAAAAATATTGGTTCACTGACCTCCGATCGGCGACAGCGCGATCCTGTATCGACTTGCTTTTTTCGCGCCATTATTATTAAAATTTGGTACCGCAGGATGCGGCGGTCATTAACCTGTAAGCGCTTCCTTATCAACATGTACATCATGTAGAAAATGTGAAAAATGAAAAAACATCTGTGACTAAATTAGTGGATATATTTATATGATTTTTTATGGGTAGACTGAGAATGTGTTGAGGTACACGATGTTTAATTTATTGTCGTATTGTCAGCACCACTCTGTATATTATGTATACCATGTACATAACAAACCTTTAAATCTATGGGCTGTCTGATGAAAAATAACATTTAATTCATCACAGTTTTATGCTTATTAGTCGAATGATTTGTTACTCTAATTTTGTTGTCTAGATACGTATGGACGTCAGCAAGTCAAGCTATCCGAAACTGTCAGATATTCCCAATCAACGTTGAGCCTTAATGCTTTAGAGATAAAGTTGAAAATCTAATAAAGAAATCTAAGATTGTAGTAGCTTGATGTGCTGTTGTCTGTACTATTGACACACAAAATATACTGACAATTAATTGTAAACAAATAAAAATTTCAGGGTGCCATCGCGTGCTGGTTGCCTTTAGGCACCCGAATCAAGATGGACGAGACAGGTTGGACTATACTAAGAATACTGTCTCAGAGGCATAATGATGAAGTGGCCCGGGAGTTCGTCAAGCTCAAGTCGGAGATGAGGACCGAGGCACCCGCTGGGGCACAGGGGCCAGCGTGAAATAATTAAACAAAACCCACGTGCCACAGCATTCTTCACAACCTACCAACTTTAAGACTGCGACTGGACTGATAGATCCGGTTGTGATGTCCCTTAGTATTTCAAATCAGTTTTATGTGCGCAAGGGAGACAGAACGATGTTCTGCACGATGCGTGCGAAAAAGACGAAGCCACTGCAACGGAGTAAGGAAGTGACATTCGGCGCTCCGGCGGCTCCCGGTCAGTGCTCGGTTTTTTTCATATAATCTCGACAGAGATGCGTTTTGTAAATAAAATTTATCTTTGTTAAGTTACGCGGATAGTAGAATATTTTGCACAAAATTCGTTAACATTAGCAGAAAAGACTGACCGTAGGCGGCCGGGCGCCGCAGCGGACGCGACTTAGGAATCCAGCTACTTCTGCATTCTTAACCCAAGAGACACCTTTAGCTTTTTCAATATACAGCAATAACTTACTTTATCTATCATGTTTGTTAACTTCGCTCTCTTTTCATTCCTTATCGTTCAGTAGCGAAGTTATTTCCTGCCAATTCAACTGCCCAACTACTTTTGCTGGGTACCTAAATTCGCGAACGCATCATTGACCCACGATTTATGTAATAATATTTATATGGACCAAACTGTCGTAAATACGGATGAATTAATCCTTAAACATTAATATTAAAATGCAACATAATTATTTATCTAATTAATCATCTACTCGTTACACTTGTACAGTAAAATATATGGCCTTATGTAAATTATTTCCTTTGTTTGTTGGTTCATTGCTTCTGTCGAGTCGGTTACGTATAAAAGTGTTGAGCATGTGTCCCGAGTGCTAAGAGGTATGCGTTTCTATAAATTTTCGTTTTGGTAAATGCGTGGTGTATAGAATTATGTGAAGTACATAAAGCATGTTCGTTTAGGTGATGAGTGTTATATAAAATGGAATTAATATAGACATAGCCGTCGTTCGTTCTTGAGATCCTTTACGCGGTGCTTTTTGACGTCTGTGCGTGTTTATAGAATAAAAAAAAAACTTAAACTATATATAATCTCTGGCTTCCGCGAAAAATATATTGGATCAGCAGATGATTCAATCTGTTTTCTTTTTTCAAATAATATTCTTTCCATTTTTTTAAACTACAATGAATATTAACTTGTCCATTAAATGCTATCTATTCTAACGTTACCTCAAAAAGTATCGCGTAAGATAATGGATAATAAAATGTTCGGTATTCTCATCTTTTATAAAATAATAAATCATTATTTTACGTGTCCCGTTTTGAGTGACCTACGAGTATATTATATCTACGTGATCCATATATAACACAGACATGTATATAACAATAAGTATATGTTAATATATGTGTATATCACAATACTTGCTATTACTTTAATAAGCTTGGCCTGTTTGAATTGTAATCTAAAATCTTCAAAATCTTTTTGTATATTACTGAAAATTGTGATATTGTTATTAATATGATGTAACATCGTAAATGTCGTATTTATCTGTTCTATAAATCCGATGTTAGCTGTTATTATCTAATAATATTATAATAATTTTGTTATTACGTATTGAAACATTCCATTTCTAACATTTCATTCCATTTTGTTACTTTTGAGACTGTCTATAAATAGAAATCTTATTATGTTAATCATTTAGGTACTTTACTGAACGTTTTGTTATTAATAATGAAAAAATACCTTCCAAGTTAAGGCCCCAGTGCTCAAAAATAATTTTTTAAGGCTATATTATGGCGAATAACAATAACGAATTGTTGATTTATTAACATAATAATTAAAATATACTTAAAAAAAAATTCACAGTCCAAAACTCAAACACGGTTGAAAGTCGTCACATAAATACATTTTAATGTGTGTACATTTTCAATAGCATTAATTAAATAATATTGATTCTTTTAAGTGCACCTAAGATGACTTTTTATTTTCTTATTCCAACTTATAACTTTTATAATAGAATGAATTTCCCTTTTGTAATGGTATTTTTGACAACTGTATCGTTTTCTAAAGAAGTTTTCTGGAAATTTTGAGGTCCTTTTGTGTAGTATACCTGTAATAAATGTTTGATGACGTTGAAAATGCACACGATGTGTAGATAAGCACATGACTAACACTACACGGGACATAGATTTTCTAAATATTAGCATTTATCATGGATTACATATCTGTAGATAGAGAATGTGGTTTGTCTAGTCCAAATCTCAATAATATATATTATATTAATTAATTATATATTTACTCGTCTTATTATAATATATAGAAAATACTTTTATTATTTCTAATTTACATTTCCGAGTTGACTGAATCTGTATAACTATAGCGTAATAGAAAATTGCAACAATATTGATGAAAACATTTTATTTTGTTATTTATTATCTCAAAATAATAAAATATTCTATTCAATGTAATAATGTGCGTAATAATAAACCATTGAAATATAAACAATTGAATTAGATATAATACATTCTTTGTCCACGATAAAATCATTAAATAACCAATTAATAATTAATTGTATGTGCATTACTGCGTTGAATAGACCTACTCAAAAAAAAAAAAAAGGAAAAATATAGTGACGCCCATCAAATAGAATTGTATAATTGTGTTTTTCTAAAATAAACATTTCAATAAAACAGAATCATTATTGGATGATACATTTGTAAATAGTTGCAATTCCTACTTCCATAGTATGTGAAGGGAGGACACTATATTGATTGGATCGTGTGATATCTACATAAACCAAAATATATCAGTATTACTTTTCGTGTATTTAGTTAAAGTATATTGTGTACGAGCAAACTTCTGTGTCGACACACTGTGTTACACTGTTTATGAAGATATAACGATTTGAGCTAGTATAAAAGAAAAGCGCACAGTATTCATTATAATCTCATCAAAATATATAAAAACTAACAAATCGTATTGACACATAAACCTTTACCATTTGACAATACATGGTAAATATTATTTTGTAAGTTTAATAATGTGATCGTCACATGCATTGGCATCATTGTAAGTCTGTTACGCTCCGATTTTAGTATTAAATATCACTAACATTGCATACATCTTTGTATAAATGCATATATGTAAATGTTACATGTTTAAACACATTATTGAATTTAGAATTTTTATGAAAAAATAAATAAATATCCGTATTTCAAATATATTTCGTTTTGTTTCATTATTCCCGTTGCAGTTTGCACTACTGCACAGCTAGGCCTGGCGCCCGTTATGAGCATCGGTACGGCTGAGGATTTGAGGTGATAAAAGCATTATACATTAAAGTCATGGCAATAAAGTAGAAATTTCAATGATATATGATTGTAGTAACTAAAATACTGCTTTGATATGCTTGAGGTTACCGCTTCGGCAGCTTTGAGGGTGCTTCGGGATACTTCGGTACGCCGTCATCTGTCAAGCCGCTGGCGTTGAGGCAATACTCGGGGGTAGCTCGACATGAATATAAAATATAAATATTAAAATAAAAAATATTACAGCATGCTAAAGCATATTTTTCGACAGAGTGCGCTTGCTTGCTGGATGAGTGAACTTTACTCCCTGTTTCTTATGCTTCCACAGAAAGGTTGTAATTGTCATATAGAAAATGACACATTTTCAGTAATGTTATTGCTTAATATCGCAATAATTTATTCGAACTACACGAAAAATCAGCACTTTATTTATGGACGTCCAAATTTCATCCCCAAATCGCCAACCGTTCACTTAGTGTATAAGAAATACGTAAATACGGTCCGATACCGCACAAACTTGTATGATAAAGCAGAAAAGAGACCCACTCTCTTGTTACCATAAAATTGTTTAAAATAAAATACTTAAGAGTCCCGTCGCCCACCAAATCAATAATAGATTAATGCGGTCCGTACTCTGTGCGTACAATTGTTAAGGGGATATCTTACCTTTATATGACCCGTCTGGTAGAAACTCCCGTGTATGAGTCCTGTGTAATAAATCCGATCAGTGTGATATAATTGTATGACAGATCAGAAAATACTTGTAGGTGTTCCCCGTATGGTCTAAAGACATGCTGCCCGACGAGGGATGTCCAGCCCCAACAATATCACCAGACGCCACAGACGCCATCTTTCGTCATTCATGCGGCCCGTCGCCAACGCGCTCGTGCCAGATGCCCAAGGAATGAATCCGTCATCCCACAATACACCGTCCCGTCTCGAGTGGCGGGATGCGCGCGTCCAAGCACGGGTGACAGAAGTTTTCTCTATTGTGAGCATCAAACGACCAAACACAGGGCTCCACAGGTTACTGCTTCAACACGACAATGCGCGCACCCACTCCGCAAACAAAACGAGGGACTTCCTGGACAGTACTCTGGTCAAACGCCTGAGTCACCCTCCTTACAGTCCTGACCTGTCTGTGACTTCTTCTTATTCCCAAAAGTAAAAGATCAGCTTAAAGGGTTACAATTTTCGTCGCCGGATGATGCGCTGTCAGCGTTCGAGCAGGATGTACCTAAACGAGGTGTTTGCGGTGGACTAGAAAAAAGGTTTGGAAAACTGGTTCAGATACATGAACCTGGTGATGTGTGTGGTGAAAAGTTGTAGTAAAAGTATGTGTACCAATAGAACATTTTTTTTACTATCGCAAAACTTTCTGAGTGTCCCACGTATTGCTGAGATGTGGTGATGATGATGATTTATGCTTGTGAGTGTCCAGACTTATTATGCTTTACCTTCCAGCCTGTATATAAATTTATGCTAATAAATGTTTAATATTTTGCCATAACATAATTGCTCTAATTTTTATTGTTTTTTTTTTTTTTTAATTAAAAATTATACATGAATTATTCTTTTATTATACATTATACTCTCTTCTTCTTCAGCCTATAGATGTCCACTGCTGGACAACGGCCTCCCATGATGACCGGTCTTGCGTCGCCCGCATCCATCGGCTTCCCGTGACCTTCACCAGGTCATCGGTCCACCTTGTTGTCCTGCGTCTTCCAGTACGTGGCCGCCACTCCAGAACCTTACTGCCCTATCGGCCATCGGTTCTACGAGCAATGTGCCCTACATATATTAGACCGAATAGACATAGAAATTTACTGAATGAATTAACGTGCTTTATAAATACACGTATGTAGACAATTATATCACGAACACGGAACAGTTTTCTCGGAAAGCAAATACGTCGCCCACGTTTATGTCGGCAAGTTTACTCTACCTCCTTAAATTAAACCAAAGATGTATTTTAGTGCGTTCTATTCTGGTTGCTTTAATCTCACACCTGTAGGTTTATATTTAATAATAATAACAGGAAATTGAAACCGAAGCTACGATCGAAGGTAAACAAATACGGGTATTTTATTTTGATTGCCTTTTATACCAAAATAGTTTAATTTGAAAGCAAACATACTTATTTTTAGGTTTAAAAACAGTGGTATTTGGCAGATATTATACTAGCGACCCGCCTTTGCTTAGCTTTGCTAGAAAAACTGTGAACGTTGTATAAAAAATATAGCGACCCGCCGCTCCTGCCGCCCTGGCCGGTCGCCACCTGTCAAAAATATTTATTTAAATCATTTGCTGTAAAGGGCGTTATAGATCTATATTAAATCTAAAATGTATTTAAGTTATTAAATTGGATATGGATTAATGCCGCGTTGGTTAAAACCAAATGACAAATAAAAATGTTATTGTGGGATATCCATAAGAGATAATAATAATAATAATAAATCGTTTATTAACCAAATAATGTTTTTTACATTTCCTTATAAATAAGTACAAGCTATTTCTAAAATTAATGTTTCGGTGGAAACGTAATCCTATATTTTAACTTGTGGACTCCACACTAGGTCGCGCCTGTCTCGTGGAGTCCTTGAGAATTGTTAACAATTAGAAATACATATCAAGTTCGGTACTGTGATATGAATCCTGTGGCTTTTTATTTTAATAACGTAAGCATAAAGTAAAATTAAATAACCTAAACAGAATCAAAAATGTAGACTAAAAAGTAAAATTAATTAATCCTAAAAAGTACAATGTGTCCAGGAGAA
Source organism: Sesamia inferens (assembly GCA_037179545.1). Taxonomy (NCBI): domain Eukaryota; kingdom Metazoa; phylum Arthropoda; class Insecta; order Lepidoptera; family Noctuidae; genus Sesamia; species Sesamia inferens. Next base: position 12,549,071 of record CM073933.1, on the reverse strand, counting down.
TGATGATATAAAAGTTTTTGTGCATGAAGTGGTTGGGGTGTATGGTAGTGAGTGCAATCTAGTGGTTACGGTAAAATGTGTTATACCATTACTCTAACGAAGGCTTCGGTTTCTGCGTAGGATTGGGCTTGCAGACATTGTTTAGTCATCTTTTTAACTTGATTTAACCTACAATTTTTAATATCGTTGATCTTTGCAATTTTATTATAAATAAAACTGAGCATGAATTCTTGCATATGCTGAGCAAAAGCGGTTTTTACAACAGTAAGTGGACACTTATAAATGCGTTGTTTAAGTAGTTCTTGATATTCTGTGGATTGGACTGTCATTTTGTGTTGTTTTAGTACTAATTTAAGGATGTACAACTGACGGACATTTAATAATGATGCTTCTTTATACAGATGATCTGTAGGATAGCGAAAGTGTTTTTTATACATCACTTTTAGCACTGATCTTTGGGCTCTTTCCAACTGGAGCATTAAGGTTATGCCGACTCCGCCCCATACTGTAATGCAGTAGTTGAGGACTGACTCACATAATGCCACATATACCAGGTGTAAGATATATTTGTTAGCGGAGTTACGTAATAGTTTCATTACATGAGTCAGCTTTCTGATTCGCGTAGCTACCAGGTCGATATGAGGTCTGAAAGAGAGACGATGATCTATCAGGACTCCTAAGTATTTTAGAGACTCGACCATTTTAATTTCCTCGCAAGTGCAAGAGGCAGTTGTGCAAGTTGAAGAGTGAATTTTAATTTGTATAGGAAGTTTTGGTGCAGATGAAAAGGTTTTATGGAAACACATGTAGCTCGTTTTTTTAATGTTGAGTGACAGAAGGTTCAGATCGAGCCATTTTTTTATATTAGTTAAGCTGTTTTGAGCTTTTTCGAGGACTTTTTCCCAGGAATTGCTATGAAAAATAATAGCAGTGTCATCTGCGTAGCTGATGACTTCAGCGTTTTCGATGATAGCGTGGTGAATATCATTAATATAAATGATAAATAATGTCGGGCCCAGGACACTACCTTGAGGCACTCCAAATTCGATGCTGTTGTAACGACTGATTTTATCTCCAATTTTCACGTATTGCCTTCTGTTCAAAAGGTAAGACTCAAACCATTTGAGAGGTAGTCCTCTTATACCGATCGACTCTAGTTTTTTTAGGAGTATAGGAATGGCAACGGTGTCGAAGGCTTTCGCAAGATCTAGAAATATTCCTATACACTTTTGATTTTTATCTAAATATGATGTTACAAGATTGGTTAAGAGACTTACTGCATCTTCTGTGGATTTTCCCTGTCTGAAGCCAAACTGATTGTTAGATAATATGTTGTTTGAATTTAGGTAAGAGGTGAGCCGCTTACTGACTATTTTTTCGAGAATTTTTGAGAAAATTGATAACAGTGAAATGGGTCTGTAATTAGTTGGATTTAGTTTTGAACCCCTCTTATGTACAGGAGTGACGTGTGCCTCTTTCCATTTGTCAGGAAATATACCTGATTCTAAGCTAAGATTGATAATATGTGTTAACGGGATTATTATTTCGCTTTTTATTTGTTTAATGAGAGTAGGTGTAATATTATCTGGACCTGGGGCACTGTCGTTTCTCAGATTTGTTATTATTTGATTTATTTCAAAAATGTCAGATGGTTGCATAAAGAAATTCGCGTTTTGAGTAATTCCTAGCTGTATTTTGTTTAAAACTGATTCTTGGGTTTCATTAATGTCTGCCAGAATTTTATGAGCTAGGTTTTTACCTACAGAGGAGAAGTAATCATTACAGCTATTTATCGAGGTTTGTGCAGAGGATAAGATAGACACACACCATCGCAGACTTTTCTGTAGACTTTTTCAATGTGTACAATACTTAGTACATTATTTTGATAAATCTCGTAGGGTTCAGTCTGCGTTTCACTGCAAACGCGGAGAAAATGTAATTACCTGGGTGGATTGAAAAGTACTCGGCCTAACACAGATCCATTCAATTTTAAAAATCAAATCTACCCACATTATTTAGTTCAATTCAGACTAGTTCATTGTGTGAAGTTCGAAACGTGTGCGATAATTAGTTGTGATTTTATAAATTTATTAACAAAGTAATCGGACATAATTTCCGCGAATGGAGCAAATCGAGCAGCGTGCCGTCATTAAGTACCTCCATAAGAAGGGGCTATCATCAAAAGCCATCCATAATGACATGGTCAGTACATTAGGCGATTGTGCTCTGTCATATTCATCCGTCAAAAAATGGATAACAGAATTTAAGCGTGGTAGAGAGAGTGTGAAAGATGAACCCCGCTCTGGAAAGGCTTCGACGTCAACTACTGACGAAAATATTAAAAAAGTACTTGATTTAATAATGGGAGACCGCAGATTAAAAATTAGAGAGATAGCCGAGATTATAGGCATCTCTTATGAACGAACTCAGAACATCATTGTCAACGAGTTGGGTTTCCACAAAGTGTCTGCGAGGTGGGTTCCGCGACTGCTTTCAGTCGAACAAAAAAGGACACGATTGACTATTTCACGCGACTGTTTGGAGTTATTTGAAGTCGATGCAGATGATTTTTTTAATCGTTTTGTTACTATGGACGAAACATGGGTTCATTACTGTACACCGGAAACAAAACAACAATCGAAACAGTGGAGAAGACCTGGTTCACCACCCCCTAAAAAGGCTAAGTCGATTTTGTCGGCAAATAAGGTGATGGCTTCAGTATTCTGGGACTCGAAAGGTGTGATTATGATTGATTATCTTGAAAGGGGTCAGACTATAAACTCTGATTACTACTGCACCTTACTCTCGTTTACGAGAGGAAATAAAAGAAAAACGTCGAGGAAGCTCAGAAGAAAAGTCCTGTTTCATCAAGATAACGCCCGTGTTCACACGTCAGTACAGTCAATGGCTGAAATTCACAACTGTGGCTTTGAACTGTTACCGCATCCGCCGTATTCGCCTGATCTGGCACCATCAGACTTCTTTCTGTTCCCTAACCTAAAAAAGCACTTGGGAGGTCAAAGATTTTCGACAAACGACGAGGTCAAAGCAGCTGTAGACGCATATTTTGACTCTAAGGAAGAATCATTTTTTTTCAACGGTCTAAATGCTTGGTAGGGGAGGTGGCAAAAGTATATTGAACTTGATGGTGATTATGTAGAAAAATAAAAATATAACTGATTTAGTATGTGTTTATTTTCTTGGTTAGGCTGAGTATTTTTCAATCCACCCTCGTATTTACGGCATCACGATAGAAAACTCAAAAATAATAGTATTTCTTCACTATTTAATGGATGTTATTATACATATTAACCTTCCTCTTTGGTCACTTTATCTATGAAAAAACCGCATCAAATTCCGTCGCTGACTTTTAAAGATTTAATCATACATAGGGACATAGGGAAAGCGAAAGCGACTTTGTTTTATACTATGTAGTGATTAAAGATGTGGAAGGCATTTTGTGTTTAAGTATTGCTGGAAAAACTAAAAAACTAACTAGGAAGATGGTTAGTTTTGGTTTCAGACTGAGTAATCTTATCTTTAGGAAAAATTGAACCAAAAAAATTTTGTTTCATTTGTGTAACAAATCGTTTTTTTTCATTTTTTTTTTGCGAAGTTTTTTCTGTAGTTTTTATATCACCCCGATGATTGATTACAAGTACTTACTTACATATAAGTTACTTTGTAAATAACTAACCTACCCGCAACCTTATACCCATAATTATAAAACATATTATAACGCCTCACCTGACAATGGAGAGGACAGGATGCTATTAAAGAAGCCTACATTAGCATTGTTGTCAAAGGCTTGACACCTTTGGACTCTCAAACGAGCACACTCTGCAACGATATGATGCAAATCTTAAATAACCCCACATGCAGCACAATTTGGTGAATTGACTTAGCGCATTATAAATCCGAAGCCATTGAGCGGTTTATGTCCGGATCGGAGTTTCAAAGCCGTAACTACCTAATGCCTGCTCACCCTACCCTCGCTGAACTAGAGTCTTCGAGGAAGAGATGGCTGAATCGTATTGTACCAGATACCCTTAGTTAAAGACCTTTCATCAAAATAGTCTGCCCATGATTGAATACATCTGTCTCTGACCAAGGGTAAGAGCTCAGTTTACCAGGGAAAACAAGGATATATTTTTCTATCAGACCCCGTTTCATTTGCCAAACGATCAACCATCTCATTTCCCTCCAGTCCAACGTGAGATGGAATCCCCTGCAACACATTTATTTTATGAATGGCAACAAAATCAGTTAGAATATTTTTTATATACTGTAAGCCAATTGAAGGCTCTTAAAATGTATCAAACTCCCAGCCACCGTAGGCGCGGACTTGCGGGCGGTGAGCATTGGGTAGCTCGGCGGCCGGTAAGGAGCAAGCTCGAGTCGACGGCGTATTGTGTTTCATGCGGGCCTAAATGAGATGTCAGCACACCGTGACAGGGTCCACGAAGACCAATGCCTCCTATGTCAGGCTGGCGGGTTGGTTAAAAAGTAACGGGAGGCCTGGCGCACAGGCAAGTGAAAGAACACGGGTGGGTTTTAGTCACTAAAACTCTGACACGCCTTTCCGCTATTTCTTGCTGCAGCGGAGTTATGCCCCGGCGTTTTGCCTCCTCTCGCCACTCCCACATGTGGGCGAGGGCTTTGGCCTCCAGATACCATGGCGGCAATCCGGCAAGGAGATTCGCCGCCTTAGCGGAGACCGTGCGGTACCCCGGGACCAGCCGAACGGCCATGACCCTCTAGGACGCGGTCAGGCATCGGGCTGGTCGCTTCCTTAGCCACCGCGCTTACACCGGTGATATCTACTGAATCTCAACTAGGCTTAACAGTATTTGATAAGTCTATATTGCTGACCCAAGTGTCCATGTAGAACATGCCAATTTTATTACTGCAGCAGATTTCTTCTTGCTTTAGATAATCGTGAGACAAAACTAACAGAGGCTTTTTTCCTCTCCTAATAATCTTAAAATATTAATAAATGTAAATACTCGCTCACGAATCTCGTTAATATGTTTCTTCCATCAGAGACCCCTATCTAGCCATAATCCTAGATATTTGACGCAGTCTACTACTTCTAACAAAGTTCCACCCAAACGTACTTCTATCACTGGCCTTCGAAAGCCTCTACTAATAGACATATTTTACTTTTATGAGCGGAGATATTTAATTCTAGAAAGGTCAACATGCTGTTAATGAGGTCAACTCTCACTGATATAGGGATCCGTTCAGGGGGCAGGTTTTATTTTGAAAACTCTTTTGTGGAGAAAATTCCATAGGAACTAACTTTAAAACTATCTAAAACATTTCATCATCATCATTTCAGCCGAAAGACGTCCACTGCCGGACATGGCCTCCCCCAAGGTTCTCCATGACGATCGGTCCTGCGCCTCCCGCATCCAGCGGTTTCCCGTTTTTCGTTGCTAAGACATTTATTTAGACATAATTAATACAGTGTTCTACGCGTTATTAATATCCAAAAACAACCCAACGTAGTAGAATCCTTCGAAAAACCAATTTGAACTGAGTTAGGTAACTTAAGCCATCCAAAGACGACCTAGCTCTAGGGAAGCCAACTGTGTTCACAGAGATGTGCCATTTTTTCAAAAAACCATTCCGATCTACGATATAAAACATAATGGAAAATTTTGCATATGCATGATAGTAATTATACAGGCCGGAGTGAAGAAGCGCTACTAAAATCACGACCAACACCCTAATTGTATAACACACTATTAGGTACCATCCATCGGAATTATTTTGAAGCATATTGCTATTCCATAGCTCCATCTGTTCGAACAAGGTGTTTGCTCAACAACTTAAACAACGCAATGAATGTTGTAGAACTGTAAAAATGAAACTCATTGCTTCTGACAGTGTGCACAATTACACTTCGGTTTTGGAATAAAGACGATACAAATGTCACGCTACTGAGAGAGGGCAAAACTATCTTTAAAAAACATATTAAATAAATAAAGTTGTACCTACCCATTTATCTGCATCCGGTAAATTCTTAATCATAATATTAAATAATCATCTTTCGGGCGGAAATAAGGTGCGCCTTCAACGGGTGGGTCATGCCGGTTTTGATGTACTCTTTCGGCATACTTAAATGGATACTGACCGAACTCGACGCCCCGGATAGAAGGGTCGGTACACTGCTGACAGCAAACAGAATGCATTACCCACGATCATCGGTGATGAGACTGTATATTCTGTGGAAGTGCGGGGGTCGAGGCTTTTAAATGCGAAGACCCTCCACAACCGAGAGGTATGCAGTCTTAGAGAACATTTTTTAAACATCGTAGTGGGTATGCATCATGATGTGGTCACAGTAAACAAGGGGCTTACCCCGCTATCCATGGCGAAAGAGAACTGGCACAAGCATATAATACTTACTACAGATGACCGCAAGATGGTATGGCAAAGCAAGGAACTTCACGGGCGATTTTATCGGGCTCTTCATGAGCCCGATGTTGACTTTTTAGCTTTCGTATCCTGGCTACGATTCGGCGACCTTTTCGGGGCAACTGAAGGTTTCGTCTGTGCAATTATGAACGAAGTTATCTTGACGAATAACTACCGGAGATATATTATGAAGGACGGGACGATTGACATGTGTCGGGCATGTCACCATCCGTAAGTCCATCAGATATATTATCTCTGGTTGCTGTCGATTAGCGAGTATTTGCACAGGCATAATCAAGTAGCTAGGATCATCCACCAGCAACTTGCTTTGAAATACAATCATGTTAATTCTGAGGTACTGTATTATAAGTATGTGCCTGACCCAGTTCTTGAAAATGACCATGTCACGTTATACTGGAATCGCTCTATCATTACTGACAGGACTATTGTTGCCAATAAGCCTGATATAGTGGTGATAGATCGATTAGCGCGCCTAGCAATGATTGTCGATGTTACCATTCCACATGACAGGAATCTCGTGAAAGCTGAGAACGAGAAACAAATTAAATATCTCGACTTGGCGCACGAGATTGTTGACATGTGGAATGTGAACTCGGCAGTCATTGTACCGATGTCGTATCGGCCAATGGTTTGATAGCCAAGAGCCTCGACCAACATCTATTGAGGCTCTCGTTAGGCAGTTGGATCAAGGGCCACATTCCAAAGGAGGTTCCTGTCTCTGGAGCTCTAACCATCGGTAGCTTGGACCCCGCTTCCGCCATCGCTGGAACACTATTTTTATATATTTTTAAATGTTTTTATGTTTTTTTATAAATATTTAAAAATGTAAATGAATATGTATATATATAAAAATACACGAAATAATAATAAATAATATTTTTTTTATTTCTCAGCTTTATACATAATTTTTATAATAATTTTCTTAATTCTAAATAGCACTGATGTATGATTTGCCTGAACTAGGTAGAACCTGTGCTTCAGGCATAAATTAATAATAAAAGTAGTACGTAAAAATCAATGACACAACGGAATTATACAGTGTTATTATTAGTATCCTGTTGCTTACATAGTATTATTAGTCTGTTAATGTAATGATTATTTCTAATTTTATTTACATACTGAAGTAAGTAGGTTTTCTGTCTGCTCATATGACAAACCTTGTAGATAATTAGAAACAACATTCTTACAGCTTAAATAATTCAAATTATAAATACTTATACTCTATTAAATCTATTGTATAAAAATGGACCTAAGAACGTATAGAATTTGTGTGTAAATGCATATTTAGAGATAGAGGTTGAGCGGCACACTGTATTATTCCGCCTTTTGTTAATTATATTAGCATTGTAAGTAAGCGTATTATGCTGTTTAGTGTTATGTGCAATATATAAATTTGCCGAACTGACAAAACTTTGGAGGATTTAAATAACTGGAAGGTAGGGAAAAGGAAAGAATTTGCTACTTTTAGAACAGCTCTTTGTGCACGTTCCAGGGAGAGAAGAAAAGATACAAAACCAATGACACTGATAACACATTATCACGATTGAAACCTATAACCGCAACCACCGAGAAAAGTGAACAAATTTAAGACATACTTAAACATCATTAACCTGACTCATGTATGAATCCATTGAGGAAAATACTTATTACTGAAGGAGGCAAATAGGTCAACATATCATTACAACTACATCACTCTTGAATCTGTCATAGAAATAGAACGCCGACATTTACGAAATTCTACGTTATCAACAAAATAGGGATGTTTCCTGGGTAAAAAAAATGATTCTATTTAATCCGTCATTCAGATTAAAGAAAAATATTGGATTTTGTTTTATCAAATCAATAAAAACACTAGTCAACAAAAAAACAATTTTTGCTTGTAACATAGAACTTTTGACAAGTTATGTTTATGACAAGGAAAAGGATACTAGATATAAAATTAAAATGCTTCTAATACGAATAGATTTTTTGTAATACCATTTTAGAAATTTTGATTTTTTATAAACAAATGGAAGTTATTTCGGTTTATTGTTACTTGAATATGAATTTAGTTTTATGATTTTCGTCTGTATTTTGCTTCAGGAACGTCTTGTTTTAATGTCCATTGTGTACCTAATCCGCTAACATGCATGGGCTCCACGTACCCTAATACGTTTTTCTATGCTAAAAGTGTCTTGATGGAATCCTTCACCGTGTTTTAAAAGTGTAAATGTGAATCGAGAAAATGTATTTTTAATGACATTTTATATTCCTAAGCCTTATAAGTAGATAAAAGCTCCGCGATAATACATTTATAGTCACTTGTTTGGCGATTTCCTAGAAAATTGGAAGTTACTGTCATGAAAGATTTCCAAGCTGATATTTGTAATTTACTTAGTTTTTCCTTAAATATATCATCTTTTATCATTTGCCTGATTTGGGGGCTAACAAATATGCCTTGAAAATCAAGATCCAATGTCTCTTTTCGATTTCTGGCGTGAGGCACAGATCGCTAGTTTGAGGTGGTTCTGGCACCGGTAGATCTTCACTATGAGGGACCGATCTTTTAGCTGGTGGCAGGTCAGGGTACTTGATTTTACTTTTTGTTTTAATTGTAATACCTTTTGTATCAGTAAGACAAAAATAACAATCAGATGAATGGGTCGTTGGTTCCATCTAAATCACAGGGATTGCAAAAGGCATAGATCGAGATCTTTTCGACCATCCAGTGAAAAGACCCACACATGTAACACAACAGATCTGTGGAACCCACGATTTGACTTGTTGTCCGATGGAAAAAGCAAAATACTGTTCATATAACTTACTTGCTCATCATCATCGCAGCGTATAATCCCGGTTGCATCCGCTGCTTTCGCGTTGGAGCCCAGGGTCAGCTTTCCTACACTTACTCCTCCATTTCGAACGATCTCTGGCATTCCGTGGTGTGAGATTGTTGACACGCATGTCATCTCTTACGACGTCAAGCCAGCACTTCTTCGGTCTACCTCGCTTGTTCTGGCCCGGCGGAGGCGCCATGGCAAGACATTTGTTACCCACGTAGCATGCCAGTTTTCGTAAAACGTGACCGTACCAGCGTAGGCGACCTTCTTGCAGTTTGTCTGCTATGTCACGAACACGAAGACCGCCACGGATGCGGGAGTTCCTGATGCGGTCTTTCCGCGTAACTCCACACATCCACCGCAGCATATTCATTTCCGTGACACGCAGCTCCTGTTTGTGTCGCTCAAGCATAGGCCACCCCTCACTACCATACAGACTGTCCTTTAAGCTTAACCGGCATTTTGGGGTCACAAATACCTGTCACCTCACGCCATTTTGCCCAGGCTGCAGAAATGCGTGCCTTAACGTCGCAATCAATGTCGCCGGACGCGTGGAGCATAGACCCCAAGTATTTAAATTGACCTGTGCACTCGACCATGTCTCCACCTATGCACACAGACATAGGGTATGTCGTGTTGCTGGCCATGTACACCGTCTTCGCCACATTGAGTTTAAGACCTCCGTTCTTAAGCGAATTGTTCCACACATTCACCCACCGCACCAACCTTTCCCTGTCCGCGTCTGCCAGCGCGATATCATCAGCATAAATGAGCAGCCGGGGAGGTTGCTCATGTGAATTCTTGATGCTGTCTGACAAAACGTCCAATATCACGCACGCAACAGAAACTGATTAAGGACGGATCCCTGGTGAACTCCGACGGTGATGGGGAAGGGTTTGGTGTCGCCAACAGCAGTCCTAACAATGGAATCGAAATTGAGGTACATGTCTCGAATTATGTCAACATAGGCTTCTGTTATTCCTTTGGACCTCAGTGCCCACCAGATCACCCCCCCCCCCCCCCGAGGGACACAGGCCTTCTGCATATCTAGAAAGAGCATAATATGCAGAGGCGTGTTCTTGTGTCAAAGTAGGTAGGGTCTTTTACACAACGGCACTTGGATATATTCTGTGCCGCTTTGACCCTGGAACGTGCCAACTTGTAAATGAGCTTCTGAGATCCGGTTGCCTGCTACGTTTTGAAGAGGGCTTTCTTCACCCTTGTCTCCCTATATACCTTACTTGCTAATGGTGTCAAATTGCTTCGTTGAGACTTGAAAGTAATGCCACCACAAATGTAACAAAACTCGCCAAGATCATTTTATACTTTCTTGACATTATTTAAGAATCACTCCACTCTAAAAATAGAAGAAACCATTAGGTTCTTCAAATAAACAAATTCTCTGAATGCGAAAGTAAAACAAAAATGGTTAATTTTTAATTTTGTTGGTAGTAGCTGTAACACGAAAACTAGATCTGATGGAATCAAAATAAATATGATTACAAAATGAGGTTTGGTAGGTAATTTATAATTAGCCAGCACTTTTCTTGTTACACCATTTTGTTGACCAGTGAAATTGACAAATATAAAAGGCATCAAAGATCAGGAATGGTGGCTAGTGACGTCACTGCGCGCTAAAAAGTGTAGCGTGCAGTGACGTCACACGAGTTTTCAACGCACTGTGTCGTCTTCATTTTTTGTTTATATGAAAAAAGAAAAAATACGTATTTACTATTTTTTTGCAAATCTGACTAATGGACTAATGAGATTTTTAGTCAAATACCCTAAAAGAGTAAAAGTTTGAATAGGTCGTAATGAATGTTGCAGTCAGCGTCAGTCAGTCAATAGGAAGGAAAATGGCAGTTGAGGGAGGTGATGCAATGTTCAATGTGCAATCATCGTACCCGGCACACATCGCAACAAAACTGCTCAGACCCGTCCTCCGTACGGCTGCACCATGCAGACATCAATCCGAAACACGACCAATCATAAGACTTTGTCTGATGGGTGGTAACTTTTGCCGGTAGCCGATGTTATGCCCACCACCGAAAAACATTCAATTCCAGTTTTGGCATTTCTCATCCAGCTGCCACTAGCCACCTTGCGATGATCATCGTTCAGCCTAGCCTGACATAACCTTATATTTACAAATTCCTGGTGGGTATCGTATATCTAATGTAGGGAACAAAGACTTAAATGAAGGGAACAAAAACTTAATGTGTGCTGTGTAATGCCTATGGCATGGAGGTAGTAAGTACTACGTTGTACATAGTACTTATTACTTCCATCTTCTATGGTCTATGACCGTCGCTTTGACATCAAATCAATTTTGTTTATAGTTTGGCAGTTTTGCATGTAGGGTACGAGACTTTTGATGATATTATAATTTTTTTTCCTGTATTTTGTATGGTATTTTATGGTATTTAGTTGTAAAGTGCGTTTTGTTTGTGCGAAATCAAAAATTTTCTTTCTTTCTTTCTTAAAAATTTTTTTCAAGCCACAATTTCAAGTTACTATAAAATATGACTATTGACAATGAAAAGCGAGATGTAGATTTTTGCAGTGATGGCCTAGTGATTCCGGCCGCAATTTAAAAGTTGTAGGTTGTAGTACGAACCCCATCAGGCGCTTTCCTTTGTGTAAATGATTTCATCAGATTTAATCTCAAAAACGGTGAAGAAAAAAAAAACAGCTTAGAGCCAAAACTTCAAAGAGATGTGACATCTACCAGCCAGCGTCAAAGATTACGGCTCACTCTCTTTCACTGAGCGTGGCCCAGGAGAAGGAAAACAGTATAGGCTGATTATGTCAAAAATGTTGAGACTATAATTAAGTTAATATTAAAAAGACGAAAATTTGCGAGTACATACGTGTATCTTTGTATGTTTGTTACTTCTTCGCTCAAAAGCTACTAAAAGAATTTAGACGAATTCTGACACACAGATATTTTAATAGCCAGGAATAACATGTAAGATATACCCATTTTTATCCTGATATACGTGGGTATATCAGGATAAAAAGTGGGTTTCAAATGGGGCAACAATACTGAAGCGAGTTAAATCGTGAGGTACAGCTAGTACGACAATAAATTTAAATATTGCTAACATTAACACATAAGATAATTTAAAAACTATAAAATAAATCCTAGAACAATGTATCGTATGGGATTTTTAAAACAAACTAAATAGGAGACAGTGAAAACCTAAAGGCCGTCACTAAACACGGTAGACAAATAGAAGACATAACTAATAAAAGATTAAAAACAGCTCTAACAAAACAAAGCATACATCAAAGGAAAAACTAATCATAGATTGGCAAAAGCTATAGGTAGCTTTTGCCAACCTTTGAATAGTTATACTGTCTGAATTATTGGATATATTTGATTTTGTCATGGACGTTGGGGACATTATTTGATACACGCAGTTTAATTTATTGTGGAAGTGTCTTATCCACTTTTCCACACTGACGACATTTGTATCAAAACCACTCTTTCCCGTATCACCTTCAAGTACATTTGAAATATTATGTTCATCATACAATTAATTATTATAACTGTTGGACTGTCCGGTCGACAAATTTTAATGATACACAGTATTTAAGCACTAAAATTCGAAGATCCGATGATTTTCTTAATTATTTCTTAAAATCTTTCTTCTGGGGTAAAAAAAGAAGATTTATTCATTTCTGTCAATGATAAAAATTACTGCAAGTTGAACAGAGATTGAAATAGTAATCAACTTCCATCCGGATTTACCCGAATCCAGATTTGCGTATACACAAATATACGTGATAACCAATAAAACTTCGACATTTTGAATTTGAGCCATTTCAATAACGCAAATATTTATTTATTCTGGATTCCCATGAATTTTTGCAATAATATGCGGTTTGATGACGTCAGATACCGCGTACCATTACTGACAGGAGCTTTCCATGAAGTACCCACACAGCTGATCATACAGGCTATTTGGGTAACAATTCGATCGGAACGCAGACACTCCTACACGGCCCGGCTACAAACCATCCACGTCACTACACTCGAAGGAGGGGGGAACTATTTAAAACGTCACCCATTCATAAACTCTTGATACTTCATTTGAACACAGAACGTAGTCGCGTGCGCATGCTCGAAATTTGAATCTCGCGTTATTTTTAAACAGTTATAGAAACAAAGTGTTCTTTTTTATAAATAGTGTTTTATAATACAGTGAAAATGAGCGGAAATTTCCTTACGATACCCGGAGATGACCCCATTCAAAGGCGATCGAGGGTAAGGCTTCTTTGAAAGTTGTTATTATGTAAACAAAGAAAACGCATGTTCACTTTCTGAATAATAAATATTTTGTTACGGATTTATTTTCATATCGGGTTATACAAGAGATATTTCTAGTGTCGATAATATACAGAAAACCATAAATCAAACATCAATATTTTGATATATTGATGTTATCAGAACATCTGCCAACCGTTATATTTTCCTCATAATAAAAAGACACTGAAGTAATCGAGCCGACATACTTTCTTTCAAAACATCCGACTCAACAATAGAACGGAAAAGTCGTCCGTGACTTTATGAATCCGGAACTTTTGGCACTAGAAACACGTCTCGTAATTTTTCCCATAACGCTGGGCTGTAATAATTACTTCAATAGCAAAGATCTAAGGTTTTGCTAAAACATAGGAGTGTGTGAATTTGTATGTAGGAGGAATGTGAATTCCGATATCTTTTTTGTCGTCTACCGTGCTCTAATCTTGGAGACACAAAATTATATAGATTCCCGCGTAATGTGGATGTAGAAACTGAAGTAGGTATTGTGATTTATCTACCGGGAAGATCTTGGCTTGACAAGTGAGTTTGTTTTTTTTTATTTATCTCTGATATTTGCACCAACCCCATTTTATGTCGAGAAAAATCACTGTCAATTTCAAGGTTGCCTGGATGAGATCGCAGAAAGCAATAAGGCCGCCTATTGTATATTATGTAGTGTTCGATGTATTTTTTCTGCTACGTATTTTCGTGATGTACATTAAAGTATACCTAAGTGTCAATGTCATCTGAATATACGAGTAACGTGTGGCAAATAAGAAACGAGCTATAGTAAAATGGTAAAATTATAAATTACAAACTATAGCTGGTAAAGCTAAACTTTTAATATTACGGGATTTTAGAGGACTCTGAATCCTGGAAAGAATTTTCAAGTAGGCTACAGTAAACCCTCGGAGAGGCAACCGCCTTGGCGCTTAATACGTCGAAACCCGCCTACTTATTGAGGTAGGTGGACCTTTGGGGTCGCGGGCACACAAAGCGGGGACTCTGCCTGCCCACTAAGTAACCACAGGGAAGATGGTGGCATAGTGGTCACGTGCTGCCGTGCATAGGACGTTTAGGAGAGGCCCTCTTAGAGTCTCTCCTGGGATGCGCCTTACAGGCATTGCGCAGGGAGGGTACCGGAATTGGTCTTTTAAGAGGAACCGGTACCGCCCCTAGGCGCAGATGGTGATCACCGGGGTGGTTTTAGTGAGGTAAAAATCCCACACTACCCGACCTCATTCCTCGGGGGTCGAGTACCTTATGAAAGTTTGTCCCCCAAAACAAAAAAAAAAACAAAAACAAAGGCCATAGCAAACCCACATTCCGGGAAACTGACATTGATATAAATAAAACACAAAGTGTTCTTACATCAGCATCTGTCGATTCATCATCCGAAGCTTTTAATTTGCGTTGCTATACTGGCTGGATCAAGAAAAGTTTAAAATTAATATAAATGCTCTCTCAAACTTGCTGAACAGGGTCAAATTCAATTAGCCACCTATCAAAACTCAGCAAATGTGATAAGTATCAATATCGAATGATAATAAAATATTATTCCTTTTGTTTACTTGATTTTATCTAATTGCGCTATTAGCGGGCTTTGATTACTTATTCAACCGTAATTACTGAAAATTTTGTGTCTACAAAGTCTTTTGAGTCTTTGTTACTTTGTGTCTAGAAAATCTTTTAAGTCTCTGTTATTTTGTGTCTAGAAAATCTTTTCAGTCTCTGTTATTTTGTGTCTAGAAAATCTTTTCAGCCTCTGTTATTTTGTGTCTAGAAAATCTTTTCAGTCTCTGTTATTTTGTGTCTATAAAATCTATTTAGTCTCTGTTATTTTAATTAGTTAAATGACAGCCACGTAGCGCGAGAGCAGCGATGGCCTAGTGTATCGGCCGCGACTTATAAGCCCATCAGGCGCCTTATTTTGTGTAAATTATTTAAACACCGCTGCTCTAGAAACAGGGTACCAAAACAGTGAGGAAACTTCTGTCCTAGAGCTAAAAACTTCGAAGATATGTGACATTTACCAACCCGCACTGGGCTAGCATCGTAGACGGCCCGCTCCTCCTCCTGAGGAGGCCTGTGTCCGAACATTGGGAACATTTTGGGCTGATTATGTAAATAATAGCCATTACGAATTGTAATCCTATGATAGGGCGCTCTAAATCTACGTGGCGTGACGATCTTCACAGAGTATGGCTAGTATGAGCTGAATTAGAATTGCTGTGCTGTATCGACAGTACGTGAAATATCACTTTAAACAATTCTTTTTATTTGTGTAAACTCTACCTCACGTAAGGAGCTTCGATATAATATATGTTTTTTTAACAAAATTATAAACTAGCGCTTGACCGCAATCCCGCCTGATGGTAAGCAGTGTCCCAATCTTTGATGGTAAAGCACACTAGTTTACTAAGAGCCTATTCACTCTAGCCTTGAAGACACTTAAATTGTAGTCCGACGGAAACACCGCCGCTGGCAAATTGTTCCAGTCCCTCGATGTACGTGGTATAAAAGGGGAGGTGAAACGATAAAACAAAAGGGAAAAAAAACTGACTACGATAGCTAATTTATAATAAATCGTAGTATGTTTGATACCGTTTTGTTTAGCACCTTCCGTCTTATTACAAAACTAGTTCTAAATTTAGACCGAGCTCAAACCCACAAGTAAATATTTGTAATTCCGAGAAGCGTTTCCGAATTAGGAGTGGTAATGCTCTTTATACGATATAAAGACAAAGATCGTGACGAAACGAACCAAAAGAAATTATAAGACATGTGACATTTACAAACCCGCACTGGGCCATCGTGTGTGGATTACGTCCCACTTGCATTCACCGACAAGAGCCCTGTGTCTTTTTTTTTTTGTATTTCTTTCTTTACCTGTCATTTGTATTCGGAAAGTTAATATACAAGGTGTATCTGACATCGTAACGCAAACTTCGCGAAAAGGCTACACCGCATGCCACTAATAAAATTATGATAGTCATTTATGTCGTTAATGAACGGTTACAGAATTCACAGTGTTTAAAAAAAGTGTCGTTTCGGCCTTTGCACGTTGCAAGCGTGCCGCCGTGCGGGTTTGTAGGTATGAAGTTGATACCTGATGTGAACTCTATTAAATCAGCTGATAAGATAGTTTTTCGAGTTTTGTTTTCATTGCGCTTTTTTGTGTAATTAGCGAACTAATTAATTTTTACCGTAAAATCTTATTAGGTTATAAAGTATAGCAATTATGAACGGTCTAAAGTGAAAAAAAACTACATATATGTTTTTTTAAATCATGAACAAGCCTACGATAAATTCCACCACTGGGGGGTTCAGAATCATGTACTGGATCCATGGTACTCGTTTGTGCGTCGATCTCAGATACACCCTTTATACCATTAGAAATATCAAAATTGCGTAGATAACATTCATCGTGATCTTTAATCCAACCGAAGGACGTCTTCCTCGTCATCCTTTGTCGAATTATGTGCTCGCCGCATCCGGCGGATTCCTGCAGTCTTCTCGAGGTCGTCAGTCCACCTTGTGGGGGGCCTTCCATTGCTATATCTTCCAGAACTTATCAGCCCTATCTGCTATCTGTTCTGCGAATAATGTGCCTTGCTTACTGCGTCTTAAGTTTGTCAAGTCTCCGGGTTATGTTGGTCACCTAAGTTCTCTTGCGTGACGTTCATTAACCCCTTTATTCCACAAAGTTAATATTAATTTTACACCTAAAAAAAATGATGAAAATGAACTTTTTTTTTTAATAAGTATAAACTAGCGCTTGACCGCAGTTCCGCCTGATGGTAAGCAGTGATGCGATCGTTGATGGTAAAGCGCGCTAGTTTATTAAGAGCCTATTCACTCAGAAAAACTGAGCGAATAGGAAGGAAGACGGCAGTTGAACGAGGTGATGCAATGTTAAACCCAACAATACGACCAACGATGCTGCGCCAAAGGGAGATTGATTTGAAGACCCTCCACGACCAAACTCCCAACACAACAACATTTAGCGCATCGTACCCGGCACATATCGCAACACAACTGCTCAGACCCGTCCTCCGTACGGTTTCACCAGACATCATGCCGGAAAACGACAAATCGCTTGGCGGCAAGACTTTGTCTGGTGGGTGGTACCTTCTGCCGGCGGCCGATGTTATGGCCTACCACCGAGAAACCTGTCTGAAGTTGATTAAAAGTTAGTGTACACAAAAAATGTCGCCGCTTATTCCGCCTTTATGAGAGACTGAAGCCTGATATAGGAATATGGAAAAAACTTGTGTTACAATTACAAGTCATCAAGTCCCTTCCAGGGCTAAAACTAGCCTTTCCAGAGATACCGCGTGTAACTCAAAGCTAAATAAAGTAATAATAATAAGAAATACTACCTATAATATATAGATAAATTGTCTGTACTACATATATCTTAGGTACAACCAGTTTCAATGCAATACGCTTCCCGTTGGGCCAAGTTCACGACCGTTCTGTCGACGCATCATTGACACTTGTATGGAATCCGGTCAAGTCCACGTTCCGTTTGTTCCGTGTCTTTTATACGTTGTACTTTCCGCATGTGTCACATTATTCTTCCTTGTTTATCTGCAAAACAGGCAACACGCCCCCATTTTGCAGCGTTTTTTGACTTGACTGTACATTATAATATATATACTCCCTTATTATAAAACATAGATTTTATTTAGGTCAGGTTTAAACCACCTAAATGGTTATTGAATTAAGTACTTAGGTACCATTATAGAAATTCAGTTCTTTATATAAAAAATGACAGCTTGGTTTCGCTACTAAGGTATCAATTTTATATTAAAAACTTTAACTTAACCTCAATTTTAGAAATACAAAACACTGACTCAAAAGTTTAAGTCTGGAACTAAAGTTAGATCTCATTTTATAAAAAGGGGGATACAGTTTTCTTTATTATACCTACAGACATAAAATCTCGCTTGTAATCCTAGAAGGATTTGGCAAAGACGTAGGTAGCTAATCAGTTGCATAGTCAAAAAGAATGTAACTTATAATCTATACTCTATACTTATATAAAAAGCTGAAGAGTTTGAACGCGCTAATCTCGGGAACTACTGATCTGATTTGAAAAATTCTTCTTGCGGTGGATAGTCATTAATCCACAAAAGCTTTAGGTTATATAACATCACGCTGTGACCAATAGGAGCGGAGCATAACTAACTCCACGCGAACGAAATCGCTGGCGGCCGCTAGTGTTTCATAAAAGTTTAATTGGGCATATTACTTTTTAGTAGTAGATATGTTCATATATGTCTTCTTTACGTCTATCCTAGGTTACCTACATGGTAAACATTACTGACGGTTCAGTGGTTAACGCGTGAAGAGATATCACATTAGCAAACTGACTGATTTATTTTCTCATTAATAATACTGCTTAGTAATATTTCCTTCGATAAAATAGACGGAGGTATTGCGATGTATATGTACAAAATTAGATATTATGTAAAATAAATGAGATATTATCGCAAGGTCTAACATAACATCACGCTTAGGCAGACTAGGTAGGTAGAAACCTAAGACGTTAGTCTGCCTAAGTGTGATGTTATATTAAACCTTTAAATTTGTGCAAATGCAGTAAGCCTTATTTTGCCAGTTTATATTTGAGTCCCAAATAGTATATTACCATGACAATTTGCAAACTAGGGATAGAATTTCGTTGAGCCTCCGTCTACTGAACTAAAAGCTAGTCACCAGCGTGTATCGATACGTATCCGTACCGTATCGGACATCAAACAATTTTTCTGTCGGAGTCTTCTAAGAACTTAAACTGTCAACATATTCGGGTTTGGCACTTGTGAACAATCACAAGTGCCAAACCCGAATATGTTGACAGTTTAAGTCAAATATCGATATCGATATCGAAATTCGACCACTACTGATGGATTCTGTAAAAATCTCAACGATGAACATCACTGTAAGTTGTTGTGTGCTGTTTGCTGTCAGAAACAGGGAAATTACACAATCGAAATATGTAAGTTTCAACAATATAGTTTATTGAATGGTTGTGAAAAGCTACGCAGGTGTGTTAAATAGTATTTTAATTGAAGAGTGAACCTATTAGAAAAAGAATAATATGTTTATTTTTCGAAAAAATACAATACAAGTTGAAGGAAAATATTCATCACATCCACGCCAAACGGCCATCGCTCAGGATAATGCCGAGATTCTAAGCAAGACAGATCCCCAGCGCTGGTTTCCAGCACCTTCTGACCATTTCTTAAAAATCTCACCGTTGTTGTGAGTGGTCAATAATATCAATCCCTTGGCATTAATCGAAATAACAGCTTACTCCCCGCTAACTTTACCTAAATGTTCACGGCGTTGACCTTAAGAGGCGAATCGAGTGCCGAGGAATTTGGAAAATAGGTATTTGAAGAAACTACATATTGCCGTCGCGCTTGTTCCAACCTCTCCCGGTAAAGTGCGAAAAGGACAGTTGCAGCTCAGGCTGATTTTACCTACAAAAACTTGAACAAAAGACGTTTTGTATTCCGCTGTTTTCTTTTTCAAATCACGACAGTTTTTCAAGTCACACTTCCTGATTGGCCTGGGTCTTGGATGTTTATCTATATATGTGTCTATTATAAATATAGTATCGTTGAGGTAGTATCCCATAACACAAGCCTCGAACTTACTTTGGGGCTAGCTCAATCTGTGTGATTTGTCAGTATATATTTATTTATTATTATTATTAATCGTTCCAAAAGTTTGTTTATTCATAAATATTAAATAGAAACATTCCGAGCAGACTCGCACGCCGCTGAATTTTAAAATAATATGTGCGCGCAGCTGTCACGAAGCTCTATAGGTTTGACGTTTCAGACATACTGATTACGTAATAGTTTAGCATTAATATTGCCATTAGATAATTCATGTTTTCATGAAATTTGATGTATTGAGTGATTGACAGTACCGACGAATATCCAATCATACCTGCTTGACAGAATCTCTGTATATTACGCTTCTACGCTAAAACGGCTGAACGTATTAGGATGGCATTTAGCTCAAAGATAGACCTTGACCACCAACTCCGACTTCATCTGTGTACCTAGGTAAAGACCCGTCCTTACCCAGCTCTACAGACGAAGTCACGAGCATAGACGACTCGATTTCTCAGATCGAGCATAAACGTTTTGTTTTATTGATAAATTTTCCGAAGAAGAATATTGAATTCACTGGTGAATCATACGAACAGTGCTGGATTTTGACACTCAGCCTCTCATGCCTATTGGTCTAAAAATAGGACGAAAGGATCATATTATGAACATCACTCCTATAGCTTGGTACTACGTTATAAAAATCGCTTTAAGCAATAAACCGTCCTTTGAGTCACCCTTCGTAACATGTCTACTTTTTTATCTATTTGTAACTCTCACACAAACTGATCTATTCCAATTTTGTCGGTGTCGTGTATAATGAAAAATAATTAATTTTCACTCGAGTATATCATTAATTCCCGAGCGATGTCGAATTTACTTCAGACATTATACCATCAAGTTAAGATAGTCTGAATCATTCAATCATTGATTAGTTTTTTCAGCTGTCGTGTCTGCGTCTGTTATGTTTTCCTAGTGGTATAGTTTAATGTTTATGTGTAATAATAGTCTAGACATCAACGACGTTTCACATTCTTACAAACTCGAGCCAAAAATAACAGGAATGTCTTCATTCATGACAATGTTTAAATGATATTTTAATTTTTGTCTAGATAGGTAAATGATTGTTGCATTCAGTTTGAGTAATAGGAATGCAGTGAGCTTAATATTTTATTGAAATTGATGACATGTTTCAATTGGCGTCTTATTAAGACAACTGAAAGAGTAATCTGACATTGTAACGAGACCTTGTGGATTAATTTATTTATACCTACTCTTTCCTTGAATTTTGAAGACGATTAACGATTTTCATTACTGCTGAAGTGGCTCCTTCAAACCTATATGAGTAGAAATTGTGTAATACATTATTGTAGCATTATTGGTACTCGATGGTTTTTTATCAAGATTCATTGCGTCATTTACGTTGTTGAGCAGATATATTTTTCGATGATATGAAGCAACGGATGAGCACTCACGACGAACGACTCATTTTGAATTATAATGCGTTACCTAATTAGGGTGCTGGACATTAAATACACGTACATGTAATTATCCCAATATGTTCATTGCGCTATATAAATAACATGAAGTGTAAAAGATTTATTCATTTTCTCACTCACTCAGTTGATAAAACATTGGAAACGGGCCTTATTTTAGCTAAATTCTAATTAATAACTGAGCTAACTGAACAACGGGTTATAATGGAAATGGTATTGATTATAGACTAAAATATTATTGACGCTAATCCTGGGTTAGGCAGTTGAGACTGGGCTGGCCACGTCTGCCGTATACCAAATAAACCATGTGCCAAAATATACACCACGTGGAAAGTGTGGCAAAGCCAGAAGGCATCGCAGCAGACTTCACAAAAGATGACGGTACGAGCTAGACAATACAAACGTGACCAGTAGACCACTTTGGTCCTCTTGACTGAATAAACTGGAAGTGTCTGCCAAGCATTGAGATGATGCATGATATCGAAAATTATGACGTTACATTGTAAACAGTATGGCACAGTACGAAATTTGCTTTGTCGTCTTACCCTGAAATGAGGTTGTGGAGATCGGATACACATCGTCCCATGCAACATAATGATATTCAGCTGAGTCCCGTTAGACAGCAAGTCAATCTCGTGTAGTTGGGAAAAAGCCAGGCAGGATGACCCTGTAAGAGCATTGTCAATTGTATATATCAATATGATCAAATTACACATTTTTCTAACTGACACAGAATAAGTTGTTTTACCATAGTTTACGTCCAGTTTTCAGACCTACGCAATCATCATCATTAACATGATTTCAGCCCAAAAGACGTCCAGTGTAGGACATAGACCACCCCCAATGATCTCCACGACGACAGGTCTTGCGCCCCCCACATCCAACGGTTTCCCGCGACCTTCACCAGGTCGTCGGTCCACTTTGTAGGTAGGCAACCCATGCTGCTACCACCTACGGAATATATACGAAAATATCACAAAAATCGGTCCTTACCATTTCGGAGAAGTTTGGTTACCCAATTAAAGCACGTAGAAATTTATGAAAATCGCCTAGACGAAGCTATAGCCAGATCTAATTCAACGCCAACGCAGAAAGCTGGTTGAATTAAATTAGACTCTTTAAAAAGACTATAAATGGCGATATTAATAAGTAGTGGTTTTTGGAAGTCGGTTGTTTTTTTTGTTAAAAAAGTTTTTATTTTACACTTTTTAGTTGTGAAAAGTACTATATATTCAGTTGCAGCCAGTCAGATTGGAAGCTGCTACAAATATAGTTGGGAAACGACGTGACTTTTGTTTACTTTAATTTTTAGCCTTTCGTTTTGAAGAATTCCCTTGACTGCCTGTGCTCTATAACATCAGATTTACTGCAGACCATCATTTTAACCCAATGGATGCAAAGTTCTCATCAATATAAACGAATTAAGTCCAAACACAAAGTAGCTACTGTAAACCGTTGAGGAGTTCCTGGAACTGGCCTTTGTCTTCATCATCAGAGCACTTATGACAGTCACAACCCATCTAGGTGTAAAGTTCTTATCAATGCAAATTAATCAAGCCCAAACACAAGGTAGCTGCTGTGAATTGTTCAGGAGTTCCTTCGGCTCTCTCCCGGCTCCATCATCAGATCTACTCTCTTCATCTCAGCGTTAATCCCAGTTGTATCCGAAGCTTTTCAGCTTTGGAGTCTAGGGTCCGCTTCACCAGTCTAACTGCTCATTTTGGATAAACTTCGATATTTTCCGTCTGACCTCCACAACCCGAAGGCGATATCGAAGCATTGCAGTTAGACCAATTGTAGGACTTTTGAGGGCTCCAATAAAAGTGCTTTAAAATATTTAATGAAAATACTAAGAAATGCACTAGTCGCCCCTACGATTTTTGAAAGTTCCCTTTGATTGCTCTGGTCTTCCATCATCAGATCCTGATGTCCTTATCATGGGACTACCTTGGAAATATCTTCTTTCCAACAAAAAAAGAATGATCACAATCGGTACATAAACAACATAAAAATAAGCATATATACGGTCGAATTGAGTAACCTCCTCCTTTTTGAAGTCGGTTGAATTAAAATTAATAATTATCACTTTTAATTACAATATTTAAATTTTGTGACAATTTAAATATTGTTCCTTCATCATGTGGACACCGGTTCTGTAGCGGAAGACATGTCAGGATATTGACAGGGAGTGCAAGGCGTTGGTAGACCGTGACCCATTGAGGAAATAAAACTGATGCTTTTCAGTGCCTACTGCCAGCCGTTTTACTAATGCAGCTTGTGGGTTAGGTATACGCAGATGGTTTCAACGTTCTTGCAGTAGCGAAGACATGAGCACATTGTTCAGGCTGTCTTTGTAATGCCTCGGGCATTTTTGCGGAAGCGCAAATAGACGACTTATATGCTATCATATGCAAATGGTGTGCCATGTATGTGTGAATGGATGTGATAGCAGGCTGGCAGACATATTCAAATTGCCAATTAGTGTCGTCATCGTCATCAACCTTTTACCGTCCCACTGCTGGGCACAGGGCTCCTCTCATACAAAGAAAGATTGAGCGTAATAACCACGCTTGCTCAATGCGGGTTGGCGATTAGTGTATTATTAATTAATTGTTATTCGTTATTTACTCATATAGGACCCACTGGTCTAAATTAAAAAGTATAAAATTTTAATTTAAATTATAAAAACCAAAGGTTAGTAGATGTCACGTTTTCAAATCTTTGGTTTTAGCACATACCGGTTTTCTCATAATGTCTCATTCTTTCAACGTTTTGAGAGTAGTAGCAATGTAAAAATTTACAGAAAGTAATGTGCCTGTCAGAGTTCGAACCTATGTCCGTTCGCTCGTATGCAGCGGCCTTTTCCAATAGGCTACCTCTCTCTACTGTTCTCGTATATTATCTATACGATAGAGCAATTCCAAATTTATCAAAGAAGATATATTTCGCAATGAGATTCTATTAGAGAGATTATACGAGATATTCCTTGCAATAAAATTGTATGCATTATATATGCAAAGTTTTAACTCGATCATTCATTCTGAATCACAGGGAAGATACCTAAGGAATTTATGTGACGTCCATTTACTTGTACTGTATTTACTTTGCCTCATCTCTCTTTGTTCTCGGAAATTGAGCTGTCATTGAAACCGAAATAAAACAAGGAATACACAATAACATTATGTATGTATGTCAGTACCTAAATGGCGCAAGAGTTTGCGAGTAATCTGCTTGACAAACCGAAATAAAAGGATTTATATTACTAAGATACTGTAAACAGTATGCCACTTTTATATATATTAAATAAAAAAACTGGATGTATTGATTGATATTTCCTATCTAAGTTTCCCTAAGAAATAATGACGAAATAAGCTCAAAGTCTCAAATCAAATCAAATAGTTTATTTGTGATACACAGGAAGATATATATCATGGGTCTTACAATACAAGGTGAGTTCTTGCAGTGATCTGCCTCACGGGCACACAATTCATTAAACAATAATAATCTCTTTTGATGTTCATTCAATATCTTGGTCAGATTATATGATCACCATGTAGATTAATGGGATATTAAGTCTGAAATCGCCAACCCGCATTGAGCAACCGTGGTGACTACGCTCAATCCTTCTCTGTATGAAAGGAGACCTGTGCCCAGCAGGGAGACAATAAAGTAAAAAGGTTGATGATGATGATAATGTAGATTAATGTCTGTAAGGGCCATTGTCAGTCTTTTGACATGACAAGCTAAAAGAATAAACGAAACTGGGCCGCAAACATACTTCACTTACAAAAAGAAATGTTAGTAGGTACGAGTACATAAATGTTAGTAGGTATCAACACTTTTTGCAAGCAGAATATGTATTCGAAGCGGCTCCTTATTACAGCTACTAAGCGTTTCAACAAGTGGGAAGCTTACAGATTTAAAAAGTAAAACAAAAAAAGCAATAATAAAAGACGGCCAATTAATTAAAATGTGCCATTAGCACTTCGCGAAACAATAATTTTGTTTGTAACACGTGCCTATTAATAAAAACTTTTACGTTCTCTCGGGATGTTTGCCAAGAATTTCCTAAATACTTTCAAAGTTTCGACTGATAACGTTGTCATTGTCACAAAGTGGGGCAAAATAGATACATAGCAATCATACTAATTCAATGAAGTGGGAATTGAGACACAAAATATTTTAAAAAGGAATTTTACTAAACTTTATTTTTTTACATCGTGAATAGGGATGTATCCAAGGTATGAAAATCAAAAAAATAATTAGTCCGTCTTATAGATAATAAAAAAAATTAAGACCCGTATTTTTTATTTTGTCGTAATTACCAAAAATTACTGAGATATAGCGTATTAAAGTTACAGAGTGGGGGCTAATTACGTCACGCCGTTCTATATTTTGCACCATGGCGTGACGTCATGCGACATTTCAAATCAATATATCTTCCTAAGTATTTGAATAAAAGAAAAATAAAAAATACGTGTTAAATATTTTTTATAAAGCTATCTGACGGACATTAAATTATTTTTTACGATACAAGCCAATTAGATATTTAGAAAATAGCTATGTAAGTGCTCATAGCATGTTCTCACCACTGAAACATAGACTTCCTCTGGCTATAAGGCCGGGTTCCCACTACGCCGGACCGGCAGATCTGCCGCGCCGGTAAATCTGCCGGAAGAGCTAGTGGCTGTACAATTTATATGAAGCTATTCACATTATCCCGGGTCCGGCATTTTTGCCGAGCCCGGCATTTCTACCGAACGTTTTGTCACTACGAATTGCCGGTAGAACGACCGGGCCCGGAGTAATGTGAACGAGTTTGTGCCGGTATCTGTCCCCCGCTCGCCCCGCTCGTGCTCCCCTCGCCCCGCCCGTGTTCCACTCACGTCATTCGGCTAGGTCCAAATTCAACTGAGGACTGTCTGAATTTCTTCCGGGATCCGATGTAATGTGAACACTCTGTCCGGTGTCCGGTTTTCGGCAGATCTGCCGGTCCGGCGTAGTGGGAACCCGGCCTAATTCACCACGCGGGCGGAGTGACGGGTGACCTTATGTCATCGAATTGTTGGTCCTAAGATCAATCTTTATTACACAACAATTGGTACAAAAAAGTGTGAATTCCCTGATTCCTATGCTAAGTGATAAAACTGTATTACAAGAGCCAATGCCCTCTCTCAATTGCAGATTTTACAGAATCCTATGCAAAAAAGGTTTACAAAAATAAATGATATTGGTAACAAGAGAAACTAAATTAAAAGCGGTTAAAAGAATTGTATATTTGGGAATGCGTGATTATGTGCCTGCGTGATTGTGTGTGAGTATAAGGGCGCGTGTGTGTGTTAGTGTTTGTGTGATATAAAGTGCTTAAAATAAATTGCTGAATACCAACAAAAATATCTTTATCGCTTAAAAATACCATATATATAGGAAAGCTTAAAAAAAATTCGTAACAATGAATAGGTAATATGGACACTATATAAAAAAAAAACGAAAAGAACAACAGAAAGAACCATTAATAAATTCGTCCGGAGCGCTGGTAACAGGAAAAGTGGCTAAAATGTCGGCAACATTACCACATTATATAGCGGTACTAATTCTTTAGCTAAACAGCAAAATAACGCCACTAATAAAATAAACACTAACCCACCGGCTCGACCATATCATATCTCGCCAAGTTCGAAAAAGCACAAACCAAAACCATGAACCGACCCGCCCACTTAGTGGATTAGGGTCCATACCTTCTCACCGAGATGTTTTTATCCCAGCAGTAGATAAGTTATAGGTAGATCACGAAAATTGAAATATTTTCGCTGTTTGAGGTTATGCACATCTGTAGCAGATGTTGATGATAAATTACGGGATTCGATCTGGTATTTACCATGATCGCGTGCCAAGCGGTTTCGTTCTAAAAGCACCACGGTGAAAAGAGCCCCATGCACCTTCATTAATTCTGGCGTAACGTGCCGTCTGCCCTGAGCTTTCACTGCAAGATAGGCCATGCTATTCGAAGCAGTCACACAGCTTTACCGCACTGGAAGAGATGAGGAGCTATGCACTTTACTTTGCGTGATTTATTTCTATATCGTTGCTATGCTTAACGCGAATGAAAACATAGTGAGGCAACCGGTATCTCCTAGAACGGACCATTCGATAACCTGTAATATCCATCAACCTACATTGGCTCCGCTTGGCCCCTCAACCTGTATCATAAAATTGGAAAAATTATAGGCTAATTCTGCTATTTTTAAATATATATGGTATAGTAAATATATTTTTAGATTAAAATAAAGTTTAGAATAGTCAAAATTGTTAGTGTATTATTGTTTCAAGATATTGCTTGTGAATACTCCAAGTACGTAGACGGAAGCATGAATCACAGCTAGCATAAGTACGTCAAAACAGCAATCATTCAAACGTAATGAGTGTTAAATTACGGAGGCCGCAGGCGAAACGCCAACCAACTGCTCACTCCGTCATTCACCTGAACAATGACAAATTTTTGGTATTTCTGTCTTTGTTCTATTCGTCTAGATGTTTATTTGACGGTTCTAGACTTTACATCATCATCCTTCTACCTACAATCACGATCTATCTGGGATGGAGCAAAATTAATCAGATAAAATATTTCATCTCAGCTCCTCTTAAAGCGTTTAAGGAAAAACACTGTAAGGAAACCGCCTTTAGTTACTCAGTGTCATATTTTCTTTGTTTTTGCGAATCGCTTTGTTTTTGTATTACTTTTATTACTTACACTTGTCAGCAGTTAGACTGGTAAAACGGCCCCAGACTCCATTGCTGAAAAAAGCTTCGGATGCGACAGGTATTAACGGTGAGATGATGATAATGATGATGACTCAAAGAGAGTTGTGTACTGCGTCTATGATGATGACAGTGCAAAATGTATTGATCAAAGATTTTATTCTGTTAGTGGAGTTGTACAAATACGTCATTCATATTTTAAAAACTTTTATAGATAAAGTCAACATATCCTATTTGTCTGTTTTGTCGGCCGTACTCTCATGGTGCCAAATGTCCTTCCGACGGCCTACCTTGAATATGACCTGTTTGCGTATTAATAGAATAAGATTATACGTACTTACGGAACTGAAACGTGGTTGCTCACGATGGGCCTCATACAAAGGCTCAGCGTCACACAAAGGGCAATGGAAAGAGCTATGCTCGGAATTTCTCTACGTAATCGAATCAGAAATGAGAAGATTCGCAGAAGAACCAAAGTTACCGACATAGCTCTTCGAGTCGCTAAAATCAAGTCGCAGTGGGCAGGGCACATTGCTCGTAGAACCGATGGCCGATGGGGCAGTAAGGTTTTTTATTTTCAATTTATCGTGTTTTTTTTTTTTTGGAAACTTTTCGGCAATTGCTTATGTTCGTTTAATGGCAAAAGCCGAATGTATGTAAAGTGTCTTTAAAATTCTTTACGTGTACGGAATTCTAATTTCGTCCAGAAACTGGTGTAGTACCATTTTTACTTTTATTAATATTTCTCTCGCTAATTATATTGGAAACGTTTTGTGCTAGTTCTAGCGTATAAGTTGACTAACTTTTGAGAACTCTTAAAGGTTGGCTGACTCATGATTGATTGAATACAAATTTAGTATAAAGTAATCATACTAAATTTGTGCTCAAAAATATTTATTTGTATAAATATGTAATTAACTACCTTTTTATACTTATGCATGAATAGTTTTTTTCCTTATTGTTCAGACATTTACTGCCATACAATTGTGTAAGCATTTTTACGGAATTAAAAAAAAAATTAAATAAAAGACATTTGATTTAAGAGCAATAGTACTGTACCCTTGAAAGGGTACAGGGGGGAGGGCGGGGCGCTTTTGCATAATGTACTGTAGTCATACTGAAAGCGCTACCTATTTTATACTTCTTTTTTAAAACTGAAGAGAACAGCTGGCAAGAACTTCGCCTCGTCATTTATATCTCGTACATCTAGGAATTGGAACGATTTTCCTGTGGCGGTCTTCTCGTCTGATTACAATTTAAGTGTCTTCAAGGCTAGAGTGAATAGGCTTTTAATTTACTAGTGCGCTTTTCCATAAGCGATTGCATTACTGCTTAGGAAGGATTGCGGCTAAGCACTCCTCTCCTCTTTTAAAAATATTTGCCTTATACAATATTTTCAAATCACAGCGGATATGGGAGGACAGTATAGGCCTGTCAACAAGTACCAGATACTAAATAAAATTAGAAATGGTCTATAGATCTAACGTGTACAAGGTCATTATTATTATCACGTTATGTGAAAAGTGTAATTGAAAACCGCAGAGGGTTTTAAAGACAGACTTCTCAGCCAAGAATTCCTCGTATTTAAATTTATGTTCTGTTAGTATAAACGTTTATTATACACACATTCTCACACCATTCAATCCGAAATTGGCATAGACTGCAAACATCTGTACTAAACGTGAGTCAAGCTAGGGACAGCTGCCGGATTTCTGTCAGATATAAATCTAGAGGAGTTTAATTACAGTACTCAACGGTATTGCGTTTATCATAAAGTAGTTCGGAGCATTTCCGTATATTTTGAAATTCTCTAGTTTCATATTTTAACTAAACAAATTCTATTTCCAAATAAAACTACGTAGATTCATTCTTTTAGGTATTTTGTTTATATAAACGGCGCAATAGTGTTTTTGTATACCGCTCTAACTATCTAGTTTTTCTCTCGCCTCAAGCGGTTTCTTTGTATATCGCTTGAGCTTTTTCTATTGGCTCAAACGGTTTTCTTTGTATATCTACCGCTACTTTTTCTAATGCCTCAAACGGTTTATCTATCACAGTTTTTAGTAACAATTGGGGTTATTTGTGCCGAATTGACGGCAATGATGACCGATGGTCGGTGGAGTCAAGTCCTGAGACCGCATATCGGTAAGCATATTACCCCAACTAGCTCATAGCCTTCTTTAAAAGATAGACTGGAAGCGGAAAGCAGAGGTCAGGCACGGTTGGTGTAGTGGTTAAGTAATTGACTGCTGCGCTGGGTATCGTGAGTTGGATTCCCGCATGGAACAAACATGTGTATGACCGAGTAGTTTCGGGTTTGGTTGTTTGTGTATGTTTGAGTTTATAGATTTGTAAACGCTCTTACGATACAAGAAAAATCCCTAGTAAGAGGCAACTTTTTTTTTATTGTGACGCAGCATGGGCCGAAGGGTCTTATGTCCAGCACTAGATTTTAATAGGCCGTGTTGTTTTGATAGTAATAGGCTCACTCCTTCGCATGTGCCTTAATTACAACTAGTATATTTAGGTTTATATGTCAAAAGAACATGTGTGTCGTGGTGGCCTAGTGGTTAAAACACCAGCCTCTCAAGTATGAGTGCGCGGGTTCGATTCCAGGTCAGGCAAGCACCAATGTAACTTTTCTAAAGTATATCTTGTACACCAATGACTGAAGGTTAAGGAAAACATCTTGAGGAAACCTGGACGTTAAGTCTAAAATCGCCAACTCGCATTGAGCAAGCGTGGTGATTCCGCTCAATCCTTCTCTGTATGAGAGGAGACCTGTGTCCAGCAGTGGGATGATAAAAAAGTTTATAATGAAGAATACTTTACAATAATTATTTATATTCATTTACAAAAGCCAATTTAGCTTAACAAAGAATAAACCCCCAATCCTGTAAATTGGAAATTAAACTTTGTTATACCTTAAATAAACAGTGTATCGAAGCGTGAATTTTCAAATTAACTAACGTTTTATTATGTCGATCAACGCTTATTTTGACGGGCGATTTAATAAAATGTAAATATTTATCAATAAAGCTGAAAATACAGTGACACGCCATTTATAATATTTAGGATTAAAAATAAAAAGCGAATTGTGCCAAGGTTTATTGTAGAAAACAAACATCTGGACTTTGAACCTAAATATTTGAAATATTTGACAATATGTCATTGTATTTAATTATATCATAATATATAGAAAGAAATTGCCTCGTACCAAACGTAAAAACAAAATCTAACAATTGAAAACGGTAATAACAAAAGCTAAATATCTTCTTTTATGTTTAACTATAGTACTAGCTGCGCCTGCGGAAATGAAATGAAATGAAATGAATTTCATTTCATTTCTTTGAAAAATGAAATTAATTTCATTTTATTTCTTTAGAGCTGGTAAGGTCAGGTCAAAAAGCTCTCTATTACAAGGGACTTAATAAACTCGTGTAATGTGACTATTCTGTCAGTACACCTCTACCTAACCCCTTTAGGAATTACAGGCGAGATATTATGTGAATAAATAAAAAAACCGGGCGTACCATTATCTTTAAAAACGGCAAAAAATCATGTTTTTTGTCTGAAAAAATAAATATTTAATTTTCTAATTTTTGTACTTATTGTTATAGCGGCAACAGAAATACAAAATCTCTGGAAGTTTCAACTGTATAGCTATTATGGTTCATAGACATGCAGACAAACGGACAGACGGACAGCAAAGTCTCATGAATAGGGTTCGTTTTACCTTTTAGGTACGGAACCCTAAAAAATATCGTTATGACGTAAGAAATGACGTCATACCAATGTTTTTCTCATCTCTTTATCGTACACATAAATTATGTAACATCCTTGACATTTCATACAAATCCATTCATACATTAAATTCTAGACACAACAGTGCTTCTGTTAAACAATCCACAATGAAAACATCGTTAGTGTTGGCAATAAATGTCGTTTACACTATGTTTTCGGAACAGCTGGCGTCTAAGCATCTGTAAAGGATACGCTGTAACTTGTACAATGTTCTTTAAATTGTATCTTAGCACCACAAATCCATGTTTATCAGTCTCTTAAATCATTTCATTTCATTTCGTTTCTCAGAATCTTAAACACATTTTAAACACAACATGGACTTTGATGTAACACTGACAATAGAGATACGAGTGTTTAGGTTTTTGTGATAAAACCGTAACCTTATTAGCACAAAATCATATTTATCAGTTGTTTAGGAACAGCTGGCGTCTATGCATCTGTCAAGGATACGCTGAAACTTGTATAATGTTCTTTTAATAGTAACGTACCTCCACAAATCCATGTTTATCAGTCTCTTAAATCATTTCATTTCGTTTTTCAGAGTCTTAAACACACTTTAAACACAAAATGGATTTTGATGTGACACTGACAATAGACATGCGAGTGTTTAGGTTTTTGTGATAAGACCCTAACCTTATTAGCACAAAATCATATTTATCAGAAGTTTAGGCTAAACAACTTTCAAACACAACATTATTATAGGGACTTTGACATAGCCCTGACACTAGACATGCGTTTAACAAGTGTTTAAGTTTTTGTGGCATGAACCTAAAAGTTTAGATATTGTCGAAATATTTTTTTTTAATATATTGTAAACTAGCGCTTGACCGCAATCCCGCCTGATGGTCAGCATTGATGGGATCGTGGATTGCAAAGCGCGTTAGTTTATTAAGAGCCTATTCACTCTAGCCTTGAAGACACTCAAATTGTAGTGTGACGGAAACACCGCCGCCGGCAAATTGTTCCAGTCCCTCGATGTACGCGGTATAAAAGAAGAAGTGAAACGCTTCGTCCGGATCGAAGCGGTGTCAACAACGTAAAGTCACAAGTCAAGTACGAGTGGAAAGTCGCCGTACGACGGGTCGTCCGATGGGGGAATTAAATAATGCAATTCCCTTACACACTCGCCAGAATACATCCTATAGAAGACCGAAAGGCTGGCTACTCTACGCCTTTGCTCCAGGCTTTGGAGACCGTTTCGAATTAAATCTGGGTCGCCAATCAGCCTCTTCGCATGCCTCTCCACTGAATCCAAAGTAGCCAGGTGACATTAGCAGCACCAGTCCAAATGTGGCTGCAGTACTCCACACACCCGATGGGGGAATTAAATAATGCAATTCCCTTACACACTCGCCAGAATACATCCTATAGAAGACCGAAAGGCTGGCTACTCTACGCCTTTGCTCCAGGCTTTGGAGACCGTTTCGAATTAAATCTGGGTCGCCAATCAGCCTCTTCGCATGCCTCTCCACTGAATCCAAAGTAGCCAGGTGACATTAGCAGCACCAGTCCAAATGTGGCTGCAGTACTCCACACACGAGTGGACCTGTGCTTTGTACAACATAAGAAGCTGTCCTGGTGTGCAGTAACGCCGGTCCTTTGCGATGACACCAAGTTTTCTGGCAGCAACCTTGGCTTTGGACTCAATAAACCTGCCAACGTTTAAGTTTGACGAAATCTCAACTCCCAAAAGCTGAAGGCGGTCGGTGCACTCCAAGGATACATTCTGAAAAGTAGGAGCCAAGGTGAACGGGCTCCTTTGGACGGTGAAAACATGCCTGTGTTTTGGCGGCATAATTCATCATTATAATTCCTGCAAAACTACATAGGTAATTACCATCGGTACTGGCACTTACGGAAATAAATAACCAGGGTTGTAAATTGTATTTGAATGCATCAATCGGTTTTTTATATAATTTCAACTGGTATATTCAAATGAGACTGGGCTATTTTTGGCCAAAGTATCAGCATCGCCTTACAATGTTCCAATGCTGCCAGCCTTTTGTGTACATTTCTTGTTGACAGCGATGTGGATGATTTTTTTTTATCCCTTCCTGATTTATAGACTTGTACATATTGCATACATTTTTTTTATTAGG
The DNA here is from genome assembly GCA_037179545.1 of Sesamia inferens. NCBI lineage: Eukaryota > Metazoa > Arthropoda > Insecta > Lepidoptera > Noctuidae > Sesamia > Sesamia inferens. The sequence goes on along the minus strand of CM073933.1, from coordinate 12,514,712 downwards.
ACACAACAAACAGTTCATTTACCAAATTAAAATTTCATCCGAAAACATCAATGCTCTTGTATTTTTATGTTGACTTTAAAGATAATGGCGTCCCACCAGTCATGAAAATATAAACGGATCCATGGGTGTTACATTAATAAACTTTAGAAATATTTACATGTACACATATTTTAAAATCACCTTTTATGTTTATATGTTTGACCGCGATTCTTCTAAATTATGTACCGCAAACCCGCCTGATGGTAAGCAGTGATTCAATCGTTGATGGTAAATCGCGATGAGTCTATTCACTTTAGCTTTGAAGACGCTTAAATTGCCGTCAGATGGGAAGACCACCGCAACTAAATTGTTTCAGTCCCTCGATGTACGCTGTATAAAAGACACACTTCGTCCCGAATGTAGTGGTGTCAACAACTTAAGTATGGATACTAGTTTTCACCATTATTTCACTATTTTCCGGAGATTTTTGTTCACACTAAAATAAAATTAAACGTACATCACTACACGTCCTTCAGATGTTTCTTTTAAAATATTTACTTAATAATTTCTTCCTTGCTGACTAGGAATGTGTAAGCCTGAAACCTTTCTGATTTCTCAAAATATTTTCTGAAACTTTAGCAATAAAGGAGAATTTCATTAAACTTGTAAGGATATATATAGGCTATAGGATAAGGAAGTCTTATATTGTAAATAATTGTAGCGGTACCTACAAACGCCACAATAAATAACACGTCATACTGACGTCACATGAATTCTACATCTCGCAAGCAAACGTAACACTTCCCAACTTCAACCACTCAACTCCTGTTTGGTCGGAGAATTCTCCCTTTTCTATCGAGTATGAGTGAACTTTACTCCCTGTTCCTCATGCCTATACCATTTTATCAATTGGGCATTGGATATCTTGGGCAAATTGAACCCTAAATGGAAACCAACCCAGACGTTCAGTTTACATATGGTATTGTAACTGTTATATTATATGTTTGATCGTAATAATATAAAAAATAAAGGTATAAAATAAAGTAAATAACTTGAATTAATATCAAAGAAAAAAATAGCTTTACCGCTACAGTCCCCGAGTGCCACACGTCTTTTTTTTAAACCTCATGCTTCTGGTAACAACCCTCACAGACAGCGGTCGTTGACCACCGAAAATAATATAAATTTTATCATATTTTGATATCGTTATTTTATCGTATTTGTCTACCAGCCAATAACGAATAAATTTTATCAAATTTAAAATTAAATTAACTTGTTATTATGAAATTAACTTGTTAATTAAATCGTGTAAACGGGTCATAATTATAGGTTTATATTAGCGGGCTTACATTAGCAGGCTACGGCGATGTATGTGGCCGGGTATATCATTGCAACGCAATGTATTCGTGCACAGACGATTTAGCATCTGGGCAGTGTCGGTAAAGTGGCGCGCTTCAAATGACTTGTCGCGACAATATTCGCTTGAATGTCGTCCAGACTTTGCTGGACTGACGTTCTTTTTGAATTTTTTGAGGTTTTGTTTCGTTGTTTTTATATTCTTTGTTTTTGTACACTACGGAGTGGAGTAACGAAAAGGTGTTAGAGTTTATTCAGTTTTATAAAACTGAACATATTATATGGAATCCTAGCAACCCTGACCACAAAGAGAAACATTTGGTGGGTTAGAATTAAAAACAAGCTCAGTTGGCCTACCACAGTACATAGAAGAAATGAAGAAAAAAATAAAAATTTAAAGTAATATTTAAATTATGAATTTACAATGATAAAATTTTTAATTATTATAACCACTCAAGCGTCCGGGCCAACAAAGTTGCCTAAAAATTTTTGGCGTTAAGCGTTCAGGCAACCTTGGTGGCCTCGCCGACATGTACACTTTAAACGAGTTTTTACTTATGATATGTATCAAAGAGCTTCATGAACTTTTCACTAGATGGTTCTGTATTAAACAACGATTCTCTGATGTATAAAACAGTGCCCCATCTGACACATAACATCGGAAAAAAAGTTTGTTTATGAACGGTGAGCGCAGTTTTGTACAGTGGAAGTGAGTTCTGCGATTAAAATAAAAGTAATAAATTATTTTTTATTATTGGTGTTACATATTAAAATAATTATCGAGATTTATTCTTTCTGACCATGTATAAATACTTTGTATCCAATGTCTGATAAGTTGTCTTTACGAGTGTTAAAGTGGACGATGAAATGATTACTCATTGCTCATTGTGTGCCGGATTTTCGTCAAGTTTTTGGTTCATATAACATATTAAAATATGACAACATAATCCCTGCAAGATAAATAGTTCATATTTAGTCATTAAATAGACTTCTGCTAAAAAAATAAGAACAAAATAAGGAGGATTTTACGAGCGCTCGGCGCGGCTTGATACCGATCGCGCGCTCGGACGTACAACGCATTCTCAGCTGTCACATCGGGACGTTCAAGTGGTTAATACCCTTATGTTTAATAAAACAATATATATATTTTGAATGGTTCAAATAATATTATTTTTAATGGTTTTATTTATACGTTTAGGAATGAGATTAAATTTATATTGTAATATAAGATATATAATATCTTGTGATATTATACCATATGGTCATATGGTCCGCCATCGTCTCGGCCGCACAACTAAACAGCGAATATTTGCCGTAGGCCGCTTTCTGAATCTTCGCCCGCCAATGTAGACAAGAACATCGTGTCATCCGTCCGACCACGGATGTTTTGCGCGCCAACGCGAAAAGAATCTTCGCTCACTAATGTAGCCCCGGCATAAATGAATATCTTCGACACAAAGAGTTCTTTCAAGATTGTAATTAACATCTTAATCGAACGGTTACCGGGAACGGGAAAACTTACTGTAGTGAATAACTTTTGTTTTACAGACGTTGTCTGAAGTTAAGACAAAGATAAATATCTCTTTTAGTACTGAACATACCTGTTTCATGAGGGCAGAACTTATAAAATGGTTGTGTGCTTTTTCGTCAAGATACGCAAGGTTAAATATCAAGCTTTACCTAACTATTATACACTGACTTCTGATTGTACGAGAAATCTATACAATGTAAGATCAACTAAAACTGGAAATTACTTACAACTTGATTTGTCGCCGTGCGTATTAAGGTTTTATTGTAACATTATTGTTCAAGGACGCAAACAGGATAGTTAGGATAGGTAGTACTAATGATAATCGTCCTTCGGCCGTATTTCTGCCTTGGCGATCAATCACAGTGCACTCTCAATTCCCTCATTCTTACAATCCAATGCTACGGCAATATGAGACATTATTAAATGAAAGTCTATAATAGAATGGAGGCCGGCCCATAGATAGTAATACGACCTAGGCACGTACCGAATTCAATCCAATTTGACAGTAGCAGCTCGAAACTGAATACGTTACTTTTACGACTGCTACTCCATTCGCTTCGCCTCTTTTTCTCTCCATCTATATTTTTCTTAATTCTATGTTTTTCCTTAATTACTTATTATATTATATTATATTATATTATATTATATTATATTATATTATATTATATTATATTATATTATATTATATTATATTATATTATATTATATTATATTATATTATATTATATTATATTATATTATATTATATTATATTATATTATATTATATTATATTATATTATATTATATTATATTATATTATATTATATTATATTATATTATATTATATTATACTAATAGAGATAACTATAGCTTGGGACTTATCTAAACATATATGTGAAACATATTTACACTACTCTGCCCTACCTTTAGGGACTATAGGCGTAATGATACATATTCGTGAACCTATAAACGCTAGCCACACATACCTATTAGTTATTTTGTACGACACAATGTAGATTGTCCAACATACAAAGTTCAACAGACGTCTATATTTAAACCTCAGTCGATGCCAAGTCGTATTTATTAATCTAAAACACATTTCCACTGCGTTAATGAAAGCATTAAATAAATGAACAGCCGCTTATATCGTTTGTGAATCATAAAAAGCAAAAAAAAAATTCATAAATAACAAAAAAAATTCAACGCGACAAAACTAAATAATACTAAGATCAGCGGTCATTGAACCTAAAGCCGTTCGCTAGCTGATACAATAATTAAAAGAAATAAGTCTCAGCCAACTTGTTAAATTAGCCGTTTAGTCAAACTTGCACTTTGGAAGTAGTGTTGTCTCGGTTCGCTTTCTCAGCTCATAGTTTTACACTAACCATTTTTGTCGGGGTGCACTTGTTTACTTAGTGCGATCAATTCGGCTCGCACGAGATCGGTTACAGTTCCAACCTAAACTGTAATTCATTGTATTCAAGCCTCTAGTTGAATGGCCGCCGTTTAATTAAATGAAATGAAATTAAATCGTTTATTAAGCAAGTAGGATCACTGATCACTTTTACACGTTATGTTTTTTTTTAAACTAGATGAGACCGGCATTTACTAACTGAATACCTCTGAGAAGAAATAGCCGAAACAAAGTCGGGGATCGTCGTCTTTTTTCAAGTCCAGAGATTAAAAATGAAAATGTGTACAATAATTTACGTTATGCGAGCAGCTCAGTCCCAAGCTTTTTTGTCTTCTAAATAATCTGTGATTTTATAATACCCCTTTTTGCAAAGTTTGGCCTTTATATAGTTTTCCATGGGAAGCTTGTTGTAAAAGTGTATACATTGATTTACCCATGAACGAGTTGCCTACTCTGTGGAGACGAGTGTGATGTACAGCAAGATTGTGTTTGTTCCTGGTATTTATATTATGAATATCGCTTATTTTCTTAAAATTCGATATATTTTTATGTACATACATACAAAAGGCTAGGCGGTTAACTAAGTGGCTAGATTAACCAGTTGGCTGCAAAATACTACACATCGCTGCTCTAAAGAAACAGTAAAATACATTATAGTAGTTTATGAAACTGTTACATAATGAGGGATATTATGCACGAGTGTGAGTTTAAAAAACGAGCGAAGCGAGTTTTTTAATAGTATCAGACGAGTGTGTAATACCTAATTATGTACAGTTTCATACACTACTTTATCTAATGTCATACATTTTAAGAAACAATAATAATCAATTATGTGTCCAGCGAAACACAACAAAGACTATGCAAAGAAACGTATTTGGCGCCAAAATTGGGTGTCAAATCAGGGTGCACTGAACCAAAGCGCACGCGCCAAAGCGCACGCAGCCACAGATAAAAAAATGAAATAGTGCTATCTATAGTTTGTAATCTGTACGGTAATGAAAAAAATTTATTATAACATTATTTTGTTAGAGAAATATTGTTATCACTTAATTTTGTAATTTCTTTTCGATATACTATGGGTAAAGTACGTCAATACAAACTCCTTTTTAGTTTTATATTTTTAATTTTTTGATATGAGCGTAGATAAACATATTTACTGGGTAGTTTGTTGATTTTAAAATATTGAAAGAAAATCAGCATTTGCTATTCAGTCAATATGAAATTGATATTTGCAAAATGCTATAGGCCATTTAATTTTATGTAAAACATGTACACGTACACGCGTTATACACATCACATCATCCGACTGGAAATCATTACATAAATAAGAAACGAAATTAACAGGCACAATTTTATATTAACTCCCGTAGACTCCGTTTGTAGTTTAAGTCTAAGCAGACAACATAATGTAGAAATTTATTTATTTTCTAGTTAAAGATTTAATTCAAAAGTCTTTTTTTTATTTTGAAGTGATAACTTCTTTAGTGGCATCTTTTTGGGATAGCTAAAAAAGGTTTTAATCTCGCGTCAGGACACGTGACCTGATCGAAAATTCGTCAGATGTAGGGTAAATAGACCGCCGGCACAGCGTAGGAAGTGAAATAATAATCCCTTCTCTTTGCTCTATGCCTGCTCTTGCTGTTTCTGCGTTCTGTGTTGTATGTTTAAGCATTGCAGGGCGAATACGCGAGTGTAGGTACGTGTGAGCACATCGTTTTAAAATTATCGTTTCTGCAGCACTGGTACCATGGCGAAACTCGTATTCCAAAATAACGCGAAATTTTAAATGTTCCATTTTGTAAACTCAATGACGCAGAAAAAAAACCAAAGAAAAAAAAAAGCAAAATAAGTACGGTTTTCGTGACACAGATTGATGAGTAAGTAGCTGTATAAATTTGAATTTGGAATTCTAAACCAAAGAGGAGATATTTGAGATCAAAGTGGCCAGTACGACAAAACGCCAAATTCGTATGTAAGACCTAATATTCCAAAATATTAAAAAATGTATAATGTTTATTTAAGTTAAAACTGTATTTAGACAATTGTAACAAATATGCTATCGCTACTGAGCACTTACGGCAAATGCGGGGCGCCACGCGGGGAAGCGGGAGAGGGTTATATAATATTGAATGTATAATGTTTAAGTCTTCACTTCTACCGGCACCACAGAGTGCAAATTTCTGTATATTCCAGAAATATATTCGACTAAACTGAATAATTCAGTTAGGTATACTTAAGGAAAAAAAAATAATTCAGAGTCACGAATTTAATTACATTACACAGCTTGAATAAAATTATGGAATTCCCAAGAGTAATTTAAATGAAAAGATATTTTATTAAAACAAATAATATTTTTTACAAACTAATTTTATAAAATTTACTCAAAGGACTTTTAATTTCACTTACCGTTCCGTATTTGAAAATACCTACAAAGGAACAGACTGAATTATAAAAATTAGAGACGAGAGAAGGTAATTAATAGATGTGTGATGTATTGAATTGAATAAGCAATTGTTGTATCTACGTGCTGTACACAAATGTTTGAACGGTAACTTGCTCGAATATAACGTTTTATTCAGGCGATCATCATCATCATCATCATCAACCTTTTTATCGTCCCACAACTGGGCACATGTCTCTTCCCATACAGAGAAGGATTGAGCTTAATCACCACGCTTTCTTAATGCGGGTAGGCGATTTCAGACTTAAAGCTGTTTAAATTTCGTGGTTTGTATCGTGTATTAATGCTAAATATTTGTTTCGTTTTATATATTGTTTTCATAAATTCATACAACTTTCTACGTGCATCGTTTTTAAAATGTCATGTTTATGTACGATAGCGCAACAAATGAATATTGTATTTTATTACATATCGCACCTTTAGAACAATAGAGACCTAATAAATATAGATAAAGAGAAAGATAAAACAGAGACGGTTGTTCAACATTGTTGCAACAAGTTCAACATATCAACATTGAAATCTTTAAATTTCGAATTAGGACTCTATTGTTCTAAAGGTGCGATATATAATAGTATTTTATACTGATAAAAAACAATTTGTGCATAATTATTCCCTATCCATTCCAACATAAGATAAAGATTTTAAAAATTATTAATAAAATTTCCAACATCCAAGCGACATGTCTCGGTGAGGTTAACAAACTTCAACATTCCAGTGTCGGGTCTAATTTAATATGTCGTCGGAGGATTTCAGTAATTGAGAATCTCGCTTCTGTTTACAAAATATTATATAGTATAAGAGTAAATAGTTTTAAGATATTTTAAAATGTACCTTAAATTAACACTGCAAATCATTTCAAAATTTGATGAAACTTTTTTTTTTTTGATTATTATACACTAGTGCTTGACTGCAATCCCGCCTGATGGTAAGCAGTGATGAAATCCTTGATGGTAAAGCGCACTAGTTTATTAAGCCTATTCACTTAAAAAAACTTAGGAATAGGAAGGATGACGGCAGTTGAGCGAGGTGATGCAATGTTAAACCCAAGACTAACACGACCAACGATACTGCGCCAGAGCGAGATTGATCTGAAGACTCCACCACCAAACTCCTGCCACAACAACATTTGGCGCATCGTACCCGGCACACATCGCAACACAACTGCTCAGACCCGTCCTTCGTACGGCTTCGCCAGACATCATGCCGGAACACGACGAATCGCTTGGCCATCGAATTAATTTTAGTTTTGAATTCGTGATTTGGTAGAAAAAATAGTTCCAACCAAATATAAGTAGTTATTATTAATAAAATAATCTTTACAATTATTTCAATCAATTGTTATTATTATTTAAATGTCTTGTTTTAAAATGTACCTATATAAGGCATATCTTTTTCGTTCTTTGTTTTAGCTTAGCGTTCTTTCTCACTCTTTTATTTTTAGCGTCATGTCATAAATCACCTGCGTCGCGTCCCATAACCTTCCCCAAATAATTGGGCTATCAAAATGCAAAACATTTTATCTAAGCAAGCACTTCAACATATATATAGAATTTACGTACAGCAGGTCAAGCTACCCCAAACTGTTAAATATTTCCAATCAACCTTGAGCCTGTTTTAAAGTTGAAAATCTAATAAAAAAAAATGTGACAGATTGTATTAGCTTGATGTGCTGGCGTTTATACAGAATGTTGACAATTTTTTGTTTTTCTATGAATAGAAACTGCACCCTAATTGTGTAACACTCTATTACTATGTTCTATGTTCTATGTTATTGGTTTGGTTTCCGCACTCAGTCCCTTCAGTGGACCATTGTGCGTGGACCATGGCGGCCTTTGGCGGATTATTCCAGCCAGCCCACCTCCCTCCAAAAGCTCATCAGGTCTCCTAGCCTGTTGAGAACATCTGTGTAAGATCTTGGTGCTCCTATGAATTTATTCCTAATTTGGGTAACGCCTGTACACTCGAAGAGTACATGCGCAACTGTCTCGTCAGCCTCTATGCAGGCTCTGCACAGAGGGCTGTCCGTTATGCCTATTGTGTGGAGATGCTTATTCAGCAGGCAGTGGCCCGTAATGATCCCCGTCATCAATCGTAGGGGTTTCCTATCCAGGCGCAACAGCCTTTTGGTTAGCTTGCCATCTAGAGATGGCAAAGCCTCCTTGGACTGCCTGCAGCCCGGTGACGAGGACCACCAAATCTCCGCTTGTTCGTAGGTATACCTTTGTAGCCATCTTCGTATTTGAATGAAGGGGATAGGCACAATGGGCTCCGGTCCGCTGACCAACGCGCTGGATGCCCTTCTGGCCAGCTCGTCAGCTGCGTCATTATCCAGTGAACCGCTGTGACCCTTTATCCATTGTAGTGTCACGGTATTGCGGTCTGGCGCGGTTATCCGTTGCAATGCATCGTGGCACTCAAGTATTAGGCTTGATGTGATGCATCCCTGCTTTAGGGATTGGAGGACGGAAGCACTGTCAGTGAGTATGCGGATGCGTGTGTCCGCAACTCTCCTGGCTTTTATGGCTAGGGCTGCAAGGGTTATGCCCACACATTCTGCTTGATAGACCGTGTTGAGCATCCCTAGCGATCTGGATATATTTATGTTGAGGTCCTGTGAGAACACCCCGACGCCCGTTCCCTGGTCGGTTTTTGATCCGTCGGTGTATACTCTCAACTCCTCCGGACCTGAGTAATCGCACTGCTCTTCCTCAAGTACTATCTGATAGTGCTTTTGAAAGCAGTATTGCTTTGGTACTCTGTCATTGGGTGCTTGTATCATTGGTTGCCTTTTGATTGCATCTAGCATTAGGCGCGTATGTTTGACCCTGGAGTCTTTGCTCAGGGTTCCTGATAGGTGGAGTCTGAAGGCAGCCAGTGTCGCTTCCTCCCTCACAACAAGGTGAAGGGGGGGCAGTCCTAACATCGCCTGCAGGGCGGCTGTAGGCGTGGTACTCATGCAACTGGTGATTGCCACACACGCCAACCGTTGTAGTTTCTCAAGGTCCTTTTGGGCTGTGCTCAAACTAGTTCTTGGCCACCAGACTAGTGAGCCATATGTAATGATTGGCCGGATGATTGTGGTATAAAGCCAGTGAGTGACCTTGGGGCTAATCCCCCAGTTTTTACCAAGCATCCGCTTGCATTGCCACATTGATATGCTGGCTTTTGTTGTGATGTAGTTGGTATGTTTCGCCCAATTCAGCTGTTTGTCCAGGTACATGCCTAAGTATTTTGTTTCAGCAGATAGGCTTAGGGTGGTGCCAAAGAATCTTGGCAGATTTAGCGGTGTGAGCTTTCTCTTTTTTGTGAAGAGGATCAGCTCGGTTTTAGTGGGGTTCACAGATAGTTGGTGTGTATCACACCAATTTTCTACGATTTTCAGGGCCTGGTGCATTAGATTGCACAGGGTGTTTTCATGCATACCGTTTATTATTATTGTTATGTCGTCGGCATAACCCACGGTATAGTAACCTTTGTCGTTTAGTGTTTTTATTAGGCTGTCTACTACCAGATTCCATAGTAACGGCGAGAGAACGCCTCCTTGCGGACATCCCTTCGCCACGATGGCCCTTGTAGTGTCGTTCACGGTAACTTGCACAGCTCTTTGGCCGAGCATGTTAGCGATCCAGCCTCTCAGTGACGGGTCTATGGTATGCCTGTTCAAGGCCGTGCTAATGCTTGTGAAGGTGGTCTTGTCAAAGGCGCCTTCGATGTCAATGAAGACGGCTAGTGCTGAGCATTTGTGATCCACGGCGCATTCAATCTTGGATATTACGCTGTGCAGCGCAGATTCTGTTGATTTGCCTGTGGAGTACGCATGCTGTTGTCTGTGGAGTGGCTTTGCCTGGAGAGGTCCGTCGCGGATGTACCGGTCGCAGATTCTCTCTAGGGTTTTTAATAGGAAGGATGTGAGACTTATGGGTCGGTATGATTTGGGTAGTGTGTAGTCCGATTTGCCAGGCTTAGGTATGAAGATAACCTTCACTTCCCGCCATGCAAGGGGTATGTATCTGTACGCTATGCATGCCTGAAAGATATTTACTAGGCATGAAGCGATGTGCACCAAACCCCATTGTAGTAGGGCTGGGAAAATGCCATCCAGCCCCGCGGACTTGTATGGCTTGAAGGTGTTGATAGCCCACTTTAACCGGTCTTCTGTTATTAATTTGTGGGCATTGGACCAGTCCTGCTCTGTCGGAGTCCATTCTGGTGCAGCCTCCCAGGTCCTGTCCTCCAGGAGTTTGCAGTCCGGGAAGTGTGTTTCCAGGAGGACTCTGCTGGTTTCCTGATCCGTTGTTGTGTATGTGCCATCAGGTTTTTTCAGCGCTCCAAGGGTTCGGTCCTGATCGGTTCATAGGATTTTCCTTACCCTTGCGGCTTCGTTGTTTTCCTCTATAGACTCACAAAATTTCCGCCACGCTGTTCTTCTGGCGGTTCTGATTCGTTTCTTGTAGGTGTACTGGGTTTTTTTGTAAGTTTCCCAGTCTTCTGTGAGCCTACTATTTTTTGCTCTGTTGAAGTGCTTCCGTAGTGTTTGACGTAGCTTACCGAGCTCGGGATTCCACCACGGATTTCGCTTGCTGTTGGCTCGCGGTGTCCTTAATTTACAGCAGGCGTGGTAAGCTTCTATTATGTATTCTGAGAGCTTTGTTACGGTGTATTCCAGCTGTGCAATTGTTATTATATTTGTTTGTGACAAGTGCCTAGCTAGTAGGGCAGCTAGAAGGCGCTTGTAACCGGGCACATCGGTACGCCTCGGGTTACGCTTCGGTGCGGGCTTTCTCACGTTAGTGGTCAGTGTAAAGCGGATTCTTCTATGGTCTGAGCAAGAAGGTTCGCCCGACACATGCCAATTTGTGATAAGGCTCGCAGCATTTTCCGAAGCGAATGTTAAATCTATGATGGTTTGTCCTCGGACTGTAACCCAAGTGGGTTCAGAGCCTCGGTTTATAATATTGAGGTTAGTTGAGAACAAATAAGTGGATAATACCTCTCCTCTGGGGTTTGTTGTCTCGCTGCCCCAAAGTGGGTGATGGGCATTCGAGTCAGTGCAGATGACCAGGTCTAGCCCAGCGTCCTCGCAGTGCTGCACTAGGTCGGCCATCTCCTTCGGCGGGCAGTTTGTTTCTTCACCCGGCATGTACACCGAGGCCAGTATGATGTCTCCGGTGTCACCTACGGTCCCAAGCCTGACAGCCGTCAGGTCTCTGGAACAGAATTGGGTGAGTAGTGTGGTGGGGGTATCTTTGGGTGCGTAGACGCAGGTTCTGGGTTTATCCGTGTTATGTGTATTAAGTATTAACTTACCTCCGATGTTGCTGAGGCCACATATTCTGTTGTTCCTGATCCACGGCTCTTGGATCAGTGCGATGGTGTTGGGCTTAACCTCCAGCGCTCTGCGTAAGCTAGCCGTGGCAGTCTGGCTGTGCTGGAGGTTAGCTTGTATAATATTAAGTGGCGTTGGCGATGATGAGTAGGGTGGGGTGTTAGTCGGTGTCCGATCCATCGGAACATCCTTCCCCCACCTCATCCCTGTACGCACTATGTTGGCCTTCTGGTGATGCCAGGAACTGTATGGCCCGGTCAGGAGATGTGAGCGTAGATGGCCCGGCTTCCTGTTCGTCAGCCATCGCTGCCCGGGCCATCTCCTCCTCCAGTTGGGCAATGTCAAAGTTGTGGTCCTGTGAGTCTGTCGGTAGGGTCGTAGGGTCTGACTTGCCGTCGGAGGGCTGGGTGCGGGGCCAGAAGCGCACGTATATCGACCCCAAAAGGTACGATACCCGCCGCTCTCGAGCCAGGACCTTTTCCACGTCCTCCGGTGGCACACCCAGGGTCAAGTAAGACCCATAGTTGTCTCCGCCGATGGTGGTTGCCCTGTAAAGTGACCACTGCGCCATGTTGTACCACTTGTTCTGACGGATCAGAGTTCTGTGGAGCCTCCGTATGTCTCCTGTGTAACGGGGGACAAAGAGGGAGGCCTTAACACGGGTGGGCACATCCGACTGCTTCAGGACTGTCAGTCTAGTGTCAGAGTCTGGGAGATTTAGTCGGGGCACGTTTTTAGTCAACCAGGTCAAGGCGTCGTCGTCCTCGCACCACACCTGTACTGTGCCGTCCGCTACCCGTGGGTATCCGCGGAAGGCAGGGAGTTCCGTGGTGCGGTCGTCGTCGTCGAAGAGAAGCAGGTTTTCCAGTCCTGCCTTGACCTGTTCGGCTTCCTCTGGAGTTAGGTCTCTCGAGGGGGGGGGAGCAACAAATTGCCACGGCGAGACGCGCAGGAATGTCCTTAGTGGCCCGCGCGTAGCTCTTTGCCTCTCCCTGGTCGGAGTGGATCCTCGCACGTTTTGCATCCCCCTGAAACGTACCCGGTGAGGCCGAGTCGTTTGGGCGCTCTCTCTTCGACGAGCCCGTACCGCTTGGTCCAGGCTGCGTCGCAGAGGCGCCCGTTAGGGTGGCTGACTTTTTGTACGAGGATCCGCCCCGTTTCCCTCTGGTCTTTTTCTGTCTGGGTTGGTTCGTTGGCAAGGATCGACTTGCGACCCCGGCTGGTTCCGCCTCATGTGAGGGCTTTTCGCGCGGGGTTAACCCCTCGCGTACTTGCCCCTGGGCGAGTGGTTCCGCGTCCGGCCTCTTTTCGCGCTGGGTTGCCCCTTCGCGTACTTGCGGCCGGTCGCTTGGTCCCACGTCAGGCCGCTTTTCGCGCTGAGTTGCCTCTTCGCGTACTTGCGGCCTTCCCACTTTTTCGGCGTCCGATTGTGCTCCGCGCTGGCTCATGCCTTCGCGGATTTTGCGCTTTCGGTCGCCTACTTTTCTCCCCCGGCTAGCAGGCTTTCCGCGCTTGGGTAGCAGGCGTAGGCCTTCCGCCGGGCGAGTGGTAGAGCCGCCAGGTTCGCTCACCTTTCCAGACGCCGTCTGCGTATTCGTCAGGTTCGGGTTGGTGACGCTGTTCTTCACGATACTCTGTTGCCAGAGGTTCGTGGAGGGCGCACATCCTGTGTCGTGTGTTGGCGCGTGTGTCGCTGCCGGGATGGTGTTTGTGGGCGCGTTGTTCGCTGCCTGTGTCATGGGCGCTAAAGCAGCCGGCCGTGCTGAAGTGCACGGCGAACTAATGCAAAATGTACCCCCCCCCAGAGTACGTTGGGGGCTGACCGCCGGACCCACCTGGGTAGTCTTTTCCTTATTCTGCATGTTCATTATTAGAGGTGGTGGGCTTTTTTGGAATCGAGGTTGCCCTTCCTCTGGGACCGACGGGATATGGGAATAGGAGGGAGGGAGTTAAGGAAGGATAGGTGTTTGATGGATAGGGGTTTTTTTTTTTTTTTTTTTTTTTTTTTTTTTTTTTTTTTTTTTTTTTTTTTTTTTTTTTTTGAGGGTTGGTCACCCTAGGTCTGGGATTTGACCTAGGGATTTAGAAAGGAGTGACGGGAAGTAATGATAAGGAGTGGGATGGGTTTGTGTGGATCTTTAGGAACATGGGATGAGGTGTGTGGGTTACCCTAAACCTGGGGTTTGGTGTTCGGGCACTTCCCTTGTCCGGGATCTCTTACGAGATGCTCCGGATGCGGGACCAGCCAGGAGTGGCCAGTCCCGCAGCCGGAGTTGGGCTATCCGCAACCTGCCCACCCGCTCGGTTGCATGAGAAGAAGTGCCCGGCTGTCCGGGTCGCTCCACCACGGATGTACGTATACATACGCGTTGGCGCGGTCCGGCTGGCCCCGAGAATACTCTATTACTATCAATTGGAATCATTTCGAAGCAAATTCCTAATTCATTGCTCCATATGTTCGAAAATGTGTCTGCTCAGCAACGTAAATAACGCAATGAATGCTGTTGAACTGTCAAAATGTAACCCATTGCTACTGGTAGTATGTTACGCAATTACTCTGCTGATATGTGTATTTTAATCGGCTTCGGATCAATAAAGATCGACAAATTTCTTTGTAAAATTTTGTATTTTCTGTTCCGATGCTGCCGACCAACTTTTTTTTCGTTCGGAAACGTTAATTTGATTAAATTGTCTGAAGCGCAATAGATAAAAAAAAAAGTCGTACCACCCAACAGACAAAGCCTTGCCGCCAAGCGATTTGTCGTGTTCCGGCATGATGTCTGGTGAAGCCGTACGGAGGACGGTTCTGAGCAGTTGTGTTGCAATGTGTGCCGGGTACGATGCGCCTAATGTTGTTGTGTTGGGAGTTTGGTCGTGGAGGGTCTTCAGATCAATCTCCCTTTGGCGCAGCATCGTTGGCCGTGTTGTAGGGTTTAACATTGCATCACCTCGCTCAACTGCCGCCTTCCTTCCTATTCGCTCAGTTTTTCTGAGTGAAGAGGCTCTTAATAAACTGGCGCGTTTTACCATCAACGATCGCATCACTGCTTATTATCAGGCGGTATTTCGGTCAAGCGCTAGTTTATATATATTAAAAAAAAAATCGGAAGTCGGTGTCATGGTGTCAATGGTTTTTGTAGTTTGTTTTGTATCAAGGTGGTCCACCTTTGGCCCTAGCCTACAGGCAAGTGAAGGAACACGGGTGGGTTTTAGTCAGTAAAAGTCTGACACGCCCTTCCACTCCGGTCAGAGCGACTCTCCCGCTCAGTAACCTCCTCCTTTTTGAAGTCGGTTAAACAACACAATAAAACTGTCGCACATGATATTAGACTTTGTTTAACATTGAAGTCCCATGATTTAGAGACTAATAACGCAACTTTAGTACGAAACTTGGTCTTATTGATAGTATTTTAAAAATAGCTGCTCTCCAAACGTCATCAAAATATGGTGGCCCACCCTTGCTTTCATTTTGTTAAAATTAATCTTCTTTTATTTTCAGAGTTCTTCCCTCACTGACCTGATCTCAGCATTCGACACAAAGGCTCAAGCACATACGGACCTACAAAAGGTGACGGCATTCAGCGGATCTTTCGACAAAAACCACAAACCTACATTCTCAAAGGATGAATATGGCAAGTGAGTGGATATGGCACAAGACTTATTAGCGTAGTGTGTATGATGGTGTGCATTTTTCCAACATAGATTTGCCATATAACAATATATGGGTGAAACTTAAATTCAAAGCATTTATAAACGACTAATTCAACATATCTAGTATTATTTTTACTGATTTAATAGTCCTGGAGTTCCTGGTGTGTCAATCAAATAAAATAGAAATAAACCATTCAGAAGCACTTTTGAATTGTGCGCATGATAATATTTTTTTATGAAAGCTTTAAAAAAAAAGGTTGACAAGGATCTTTATAGTGTAGCTTGAGTCAACTCATCATCCTCATACGAGCAAAGTCCATTTTAAAAGCACTTCTTAACAGTCTCGCTGCATCGCCTCGCTGCACTTAGCTTTGTACATCAAATAGTTTCTTGACTTACCCTCCTATGTAGAAAAGCTATGCTTTACGAAGTTTTCTAGCTCATTGAGCTTCTTTAACAACATACTGGCTAAGAAATCTATGGGCTTCAGTAGCACTATGCCTTTATCAATGCCTCATAAGACCTATGTTAATTGTCAGCGAAGGTGACTATGGATGAAGAAAATTTCGGGACCAACCTCTGGATTTATATTGTCGTCTTTTCTATAGGCTTTTGCTCAGCCTAACTTGTCCATTTTCTATAAATCGTCCCAATAACCACGCTTAATTCAATCTCAAGATTCTGTCTACTATCCTTTTCATTAAACGGACAGAAGGTTTGGTGCCCATAGTGTTACAAAAGTTCCAGCGTATATTGAAGTGAATTAGTGCGGAAACACAATAATAACTGTTGCTACCAGTATTGTATACGAGTAATCACGAAATTCCGAAACTGTGACCAAGCATGTTCATTTCATCTCGACCAAAGTTCTCGGACCGCAAGGCGTTCTTTATTATAGAAGTTGTGCAAATCAAAGAAAATACTACTTGATCGTGTTATTGTGATTAGGATAATAAACAGGAATTCTCTTTAACTGAATAATATTATTAATTTAGTATATCACACAAACATACAGTATACTTACTGTATGAAGCCGAACGCAGTGACAGTAATGGTAAAAAAAAAACAATTTCGCCAACTTTTTTTTTGTTTCCGGATGGATAGTCATCAAATGATCTCTCCCGCTCTGGGCAGAGCGAAAGGGCGTGTCAGACTTTTACTGACTAAAACCCACCCGTGTTTCTTCACTTGCCTGTGCACCAGGGCCACGGTTTCTTTTTTAAACAACTTGGACCCCGTCACGATGTGCTGACATCCCTTTGAGGCATGAAACACGACGCGTCGTCGACTTGGGCCTAGTCCTTACCAGGCCTGGCAGGCCCGTCTATATGGTGGCCGGAAGTTCGATGTTGTCTCCCGACCAGGGCGTCTCCTGCGGCAGCTAGTGGTGTGAGGACGCTGGGATTGCCGCTCCCTCACGCGCTCCGCCTCCTTCTTTGCTGCTTCGCAGAAGGAGATGACGGCCTGCCATGCACTCTCGCTCCAGACCATGGCCGAGGACGCGAGAGATCGCCGCCGATCGTCGCTGCGAGGACACGGCGGTGCTCTACCGTAGCCGGGCAGACCTCCACCGTATGCTCCACCGTGTCCTCAGGGCGATCCACACATTGGTGACACCCTGGCGGTTCCTCCCACCTTTTACGGAACAGGAATCTCTCGAAAGAACCGTGTCCGGTGAGGACCAGCGTCATGCGGAAGGTGAGGGCGCTGTGGTGCTTCTCTAGCCACTCCTCAAAGAGGGGACTTACTGCCGCTATTGTGGCGTGCCCAGCACTAGGTTGCGACAATCGCACTCTGCATGTCGCAAGTTCTCAGTCCTCATACCATTTTCTCGAACCGCGACAAAGTTCCGATTCAGTTTCACGAAGATTTAAAATAAGAACACGACACAGATTCACAAGGTGTGCAGTAGACATAAAAAATTAACGCTGTTAATAGTGTGAGCCTACTGCCGAAACTACACCCAGCGGTCCTATAACGTTCCTCCCGTAGAACACAACAACGCCTTTAGCAATCTGGTAAGGCGTCTTAATTCTGAACTGAATAAATTTAATTTACATTCATTTGATAGTAACAGCAACGAAAAGTAATATTAGGTATGTAAGTTATCGTTTGACAAACTTTTGAATTAGGAGTATTGTTATGGTGAAGAAAAAAGCTAGGGAGAGCAGCGAAGGGCTAGGGCCATCGACCGCGTTTTACAAGTTGTAGATCTTACTTAGATTTGAACCCCAAAAAAGCTTCGAGGGATATGCGACTGAACGGGGCCCCTTGGTAGGTTACGGACTTACGGTCCACTTCCTCTCAGCGAGAGAAGGTCTATGTCCTAAGAGTGGACGAAATATAGACCGATTATGTTATGTTAGTGAACAAAAACAATTTTTATCTATGATCTAGTTACCCTAAAGATGGTGAAAAAAAAATAAACTGTATTGTTCTTTGTTTAGACCCATTCCCGGTTCAATGACCGAGTTACGAGGGGCTGAAGCTCAAGCCAGAGTCTGCACAGAAATGAAAGAACTATGCGAAATCATCCACCAGTACGGAAAACAACCTTGCAAGAGTCTCCTACCTCCTGAGCTGAAGGATGCTACCAGGGTCATCTCCTTTGGCGAATTATTTTCGGTAAGTGTCAAGTTTGTAAAGATTAATGATCGGTTATATAAAACTTTGCCCATCAGTGGATTGAAACCGCGAAACTTCATTGTTACTTCGAGCACATTTCAAGTTCAAAAGATTGATAGCTGCAGATTATCTAAGCTTCAACTCGGCGAACACATTGTCTTATTTGCCAGCTTTATTATGCGACTAGCATTATACCTATAGTTGAGGAAATAAGCGAAATTCCAAACAAATTATTTCTCCTAGTCACGTTTATGTAGTTAGTAACCAAATATATTTGTATAGACAGCCTTAATTATTTTGACAATTCCAGCCGAGCTACATCAAACACAACAAATCTGACAAATATCAAAACAAGAGGTATCATAAGTATTATGAATTTGGGTACCTAGAAAGATAATGCTATTATAGTCCTGTACCGACACAGGACGACCTATATTCTACATTCACATAGTCAAGCCATTGACAATCATAATTTTGCCTAGCCTTTATGCTGAGCTAAGCTTTTAGTATAGCGTGAAGTTGAATAGGTACCAGTGTTTTATAAACTGACCAGCGGCCGCTCGCGACGTTATTTGAACATTTTATTTTAACCCCAAAATATACAGCATACATTTTACATTTTTGTTATGCTCCGCCCCTATTGATCGCAGCGTGATGTTATATAGCCTAAATCCTCCTGGATTAATGAGCTATCCAACGCAAAAAGATTTTTTCAAACCGGACCAGTGGCTCCTAAGATTAGCGCGTTCAAACAAACAAACAAACAATCAAACTCTTCAGCTTTACATATTAGTATAGATTGCCTATATGACCTCGACAACCCATTCAAACTGGGTAACATGATACCCCTTGGTACGAGGTTGGGCTTTTGACTACTCGAAACGACTTTCAAAGATCCACGAATGACAATGAAGAGCCAACGGCTTAATGTGCTTTCTGAGGCACAGATGGTTGTTCTCCGTCATCATCATCATCAACCTTTTTATGGTCCCAGTGCTGGGCACAGGTTTCCTCTCATACAGAGAAGGATTGAGCGTAATCACCACGCTTGCTCAATGCGGGTTGGCGATTTCAGACTTAAAGTCCAAGTTTTCCTCAAGATGTTTTCCTTCACCTTCAGTCATTGGTGTCCAAGATATACGTTGAAAGTACATATAACTATAGAAAAGTTACATTGGTACTTGCCTGACCTGGAATCGAACCCGCGTACTCATTCTTGAGAAGCTGATGTATTAACCACTGGGTCACTACGACTTACTAGGCCACCACGACTTACTAGGGGTCTTGGTTTTTAAAAATTGTCACCCATCCCCGGACTAACCGCGGGAAGCGAGCGGTAAAAAGAAAAAGACAGCTTATAAAATGGCAAAAAAGAATTTTTGCCAAGCAAGAAGCGAAAGACGGCAATTAAATAAAAAAAAAACCGCGAGAAGCGTAGCTCAACTTGATCGATTGAGCCATTCGGCTATTACCGTATGGGACCTAATTCATTCAATATTAAAGCTCTCATAAAATAAATATGTGTCCTCTAAGCCTTTCAAATGACCAAACCCAGACGGCCTTTGTCTTTTCTCGGAAAATAGTCTGGGTAATTTTTCCCAACTAACTTTCACACAAAATTATCAGTAGTACGATTTATCAAGCCAGTATTATCAAGGAAATAATGACTTTGGCCAATTCTACAGTATGTATTTATACAATAAAACGGTCGTCATTTCTCGAGGGGTCTTAAAACAAGGTTCAAAGATAAATGCAATGACGGATTAGGATTAAACAGAGGCATTAACTAGCAGCACAAAGTAAGGAGATAAGGTCGGCTCATTGCAACGAGTGCCACACATTGTCGCATTTCACATACTGCAAGTGCAAGTGTACACACGACTGGAGTCTATTTCAAATCATCATAATAGGGATGTATCCAAGGTATGAAAATCAAAAAAATAATTAGTCCGTCTTACAGATAATAAAAAAAATTAAGTATTTATTTAAAGTACGTAACGTACACGTACGTACGTACATGTACGTTAATCGTCTGTCATGTATGTCGTACATACATGACAGACGATTTACCAAAAATTACTGAGATATAGCGTATTAAAGTTAGAGAGTGGGGGCTAATTACGTCACGCCGTTCTATATTTTGCACCATGGTGTGACGTCATGCGACATTTCAAATCAATATATCTTCCTAAGTATTTGAATAAAAGAAAAAATAAAAAATACGTGTTCAATATTTTTTATAAAGCTGTCTGACGGACATTAAATTATTTTTTAGGATACAAGCCAATTATGTACGCAATAAAATGGTCTATTACAAAAGAGCAAAACGTCATTCAAACGCTTTGTGTAAATTATATTTTTATATCATCACCACTGCTCTTAAAACCGTGAAGGAAAACATCGTGAGGAAACCGACATGTCCTAGAGCCAAAACTTCGGAGACATGTGACATCTACCAACCCACACTGGGCCCAGGTGGTAGATTATGGCTCACTTTTACGGAGAGGAGACCTGTGCTCCAAGAGTGAGGACATTAAAGGCTGATTATGAAGATGAATACAAAAGTATCTGACGAAAATATACATATTTTTTGCACGGTGGTAGGCCATAACATCGGCCTCCGGCAGAAGTTACCACCCACCAGACAAAGCCTTGCCACCAAGAGATTGGTCGTGTTCCGGCATGATGTCTGGTGAAGCAGTACGGAGGACGGGTCTGAGCAGTTGTGTTGCGATGTGTGCTGGGTTCGATGCGCCAAATGTTGTTGTGTCGGGAGTTTGGTCGTGGAGGGTCTTCAGAACAATCTCCCTTTGGCGCAGCATCGTTGGTCGTGTTGTTGGGTTTAACATTGCATCACCTCGCTCAACTGTCGTCTTTCTTCCTATTCGCTCAGTTTTACTGAGTGAATAGGCTCTTAATAAACTAGCGCGCTTCACCATCAACGATGCATCACTGCTTACCATCAGGCGGGATTGCGGTCAAGCGCTAGTTTATAATAATTATATTTTTTAATAATTATTATTAAAACAATAAAAAAATGAATCAGAAAACCAATTATAATTGATTATAAAATAATTAGGTATTTATAAATTGAGTACTTTGTTTTTGCTAATTCGATGAAGAACGAGAATATTTATACACGAAATTCAATTATAAGTCACTTGAAAGATGTTTTTCATTAAATTTTGATAAATTTATATCTTGATGTTTTTTTTTCCATAGGTACAATTAAATTCAATATTTTTTTTCAAACAGTGGTCCTGATTCACATGCTACACAAACTCAACTCTTTTTCTTTTTAATTCATTAAGAAAATGACAGCAGATAAAATTATATTTGGATAAGACATCAAATTAAGATTTTCCATTGACTGCTTGGACGTGACTATAAACATGGCGTCTAAAAATATGTGTAATTGACAGAACTAAACAAATAGAGACATTAATAGTTATTGGCAGTTCAAAATATTAGGTTCCAAAGGATAATTTGCACTCGTACCCCCAAGATAGAAGAGATTGTTTATATCTTGGAGCTCGGTATACGATTACCAGAGTGACATATTTGGGAGACTTTATCTGTCTTTCGTTAAAGGATATGTCAGTAAAGAACTTTCTATTTTTTGTGAGTGAGGATTCTATTTATTGGAAAGGTTTATTCCCCTCGTTTAATTCCCTACAAAAAATTAAAATAAGAATACTTTTACCTGTTTCCACCGCGGGCAATACCTGGATGAGGTTGGTACAATGGTGTGGGGATCGGCAAAAGAAAAGAGAGGCCTATGCCTAAGCGTGGGTGAAGTCGGGCTATGGATGGATGGATGGAACTCTACATGACAGAACCTAAAATGTCAGCGACAAAAAATAGTCTTAAAAGTCAATGCCTATTGAAGTAGCTAATAATCTAAGAGAAATAACACTATTCAATATATCCATTCAAGCTGAACTGGCAATTTTAAATATAATATAAGTACCATTTCTAATGAAAAGGCGGTGAGATTAAAAAGGATTGAATACAAAGGGGTTCTAAAGTCTGTAAATCAAACAAACAACTCACCCCACTCACTGAAGTTTGAAAAGGAAATTCCGCTAAAAGCACATCTCCCGCCGTCAGCGATTTTCTCGCTCAAGAAACTTAAAAACATAGTTGTTGCGATGTAAATAAAATAAATAGTATATTAAAAGATGGTCGCTGACTGTTCACACCCTAAACTGTTTAAAGGGAGAAATTGTTAAATTTTTGGCGACGCTCGCTTGGCGGTTAGAAAACGCTGCAATATGCTCGCCGCATATCAGCTATACTCACCAGCGTTACTACTAGGCGTGGTATGCAGGCTTCTATTCCTGGACCAAAAAGTGTCGTTAGATTTATCCTTCGGAAATTCCGTCACAAAGGTTCGTAGTTTATAATTTGGACGAATTCTGTATGCCTTGCAAAGCACTTTAAGCCCAACGCCTTAAAGTGCTTGCAACACGACTGACAGAAATCAGGTAAGGGACGTTGGCTTCTTATTTAGTCGTGTTGGTTTACTGTACCATCGGACAATGATTGTGAGGGAGGAGGAGATATATTAGAGTACGCTTGTACACTACAATTAATTTGTCGCGCTGAAGACAGCTCTCTGTTAAGGTCTGGCCCAAATTGTGTCTTTTATGTACCAGCGAGTAAGCTGTTGTCGTCGTCGTGCACTTGGTGCTCATTATTCG
This sequence comes from Sesamia inferens, assembly GCA_037179545.1. NCBI lineage: Eukaryota > Metazoa > Arthropoda > Insecta > Lepidoptera > Noctuidae > Sesamia > Sesamia inferens. The sequence continues at coordinate 12,491,685 of CM073933.1, read as the reverse complement.
TGATCTTGTCTTTGGTTGCTATAGGCCAACAGGCTATGGGTATGGTGACGAGATACGAGTGACCTCCCGCACCGCGCAGCTACCTCAGACAATGTCTTAGTTAAGCGATCTTTACAGCTATAATGCCTTCTCGTTAATTGCCGGCGATGGGACAGATGCTTAAAACATGTTATTCCTCGATTATAAGTTCAGTCATGTTCAACCAAGTTATTAGCCTTAGCTATGGTTTTAAGAACCCATAAAGCCTATTGAAATTCGAAAATTGTATTTTAATTATCAAGTCGAATATTTGTTGAACATTACCTATATATTAATGTTTATGTAACATTGTAATGGATTATCAATTGCTGTTTGCGAGCGTAATAAATTGTTTTTATAAACTCTGTGGTATTTTCAAGGAGTGTTGGAATCGTGAACTTAGCTAAGTAAATGGGCTTAGTCTTATTTGTCACCTAAATTGACCTATTTTCTTGGTAATAACCTATTTTGCGAGCGTACTGTTTGCATACAAAATTTGTCATTACAATGTTTTTCTTGACAGTGGGTAGAGATTCAAGTCTCACCCCACAGGCGAGTTATTATTGGTTTATAATATCTGGTGCGTTGTTGCTATATCTGTATTCAGCATATTTTGTATTTGGACGCCTAACTGGTAATTATGACGCAATAAAAATAAGACGCTTACGTTCCTCCGTCCTTCGAGAATGGGATATGAGTTCTTTCTTAGAACTTTTTATCAAGGGGTCTTTTCTCGGACCTCAGTAAATAACATAGAAAACAACTATACATTTCTTAGAAATGTATAGTGCGGGCGCCTTTAGTTAATATCAGTTATATGCATACGTTATACGCCTTTAATATTCAAGGTGTTTTTTATATTCCATATTCATTTTTCATATTCCATAATGCTATGGTACGAAAGAGGCCATATCAAAGTTTTTTTTTTTTTATTATTAACTTATAAACTAGCGCTTGACCGCAATCCCGCCTGATAGTAAGCAGTGACGCAATCGTTGATGGTAAAGCGCACTAGTTTATTAAGAGCCTTTTCACTCTAGCCTTGAAGACATTCAAATTGTAGTCCAACGGAAATACCGCCGCTGGCAAATTGTTCCAGTCTTTCGATGTACGCGGTATAAAGGAGGAGGCGAAACGCTTCGTCCGGATCGTAGTGGTGGTAACAACATAAGGGTGGAAACTCGCCGTACGACGGGTCGTCCGATGGTGGAACGGAGATGGGGGAATTAAATCATGCAAAAAACTCCCCAAAATTTATCCTATAGAACACCGACATGCTGGCTACTCTACGCCTGTTCTAGGCTTTGGAGACCATCTCGTTAAATCAGGGTCACCAATCAGCTATCATATGATAATATTCCGATTATGTGTATTCATGCACGTCGGTTGACCACGCAAGCCCTCTGTGTGGAGGAGACTGATACGCAATGACGATTAGCAGGGATAAAACTGTCATTAGCCACGATGCCCTGTTCCACAAACTGAACTTAGTTTAAGTTCAGTGGAGCTTATTCTTTACATTTAATTAAGAAAAGTACAGAAGATAAATATAAGTTTAGTTCTACCGAATTAGTTAGCAACTGAAGTTAATTTTACGTATTTTTAAATAAAAGGTTTTTAATCACATCTATGTAAACTGCCTATGGAATATTTTAATGTGAAACAACTAAACTGATATTTTAATTTCCGTTCTTTTCTTAATGAAATAGCCACTCAAGCGTCCGGGCCAACAAAGTTGCCTAAAAATTTTTGGCGTTAAGCGTTCAGGCAACCATGGTGGCCTCACCGACATGTACACTTTAAACGAGTTTTTATTTATGATATGTATCAAAGAGCTTCATGAACTTCTCACTAGATGGTTCTGTATTAAACAACGATTCTTGGATGTATAAAACAGTGCCCCACCTGATACATAACATCGAAAAAAAAGTTTGTTTATAAACGGTGAGTGCAGTTTTGTACAGTGGCAGTGAGTTCTGCGATTAAAATCAGAGTAATTTATTATTGGACTCTTATTAGTGTTACATATTAAAATAATTGTTGAGATTTATTCTTTCTGAATATATATAAATACTTTGTATCCAATGTCTGCATTGTGTGTCGGATTTTCTTCAAGTTTTTGTTTGATATAAATCTTAAAATATGTCAAAGTAATCCCTGCAGGAAAAATAGTTCATATTTAGTTATTAAATAGACCTCTGCTAAAAATTAAGCAGAAAATAACGAAGATTTTACGAGCGCTCGGCGCGGCTTGATACCGATTCAACGCATCCGACGTACAACGCATTCCCAGCTGTCACATCGGGACGTTCAAGTGGCTAAAAAGATAAAGTTGCACTGATCATAAATTTAGTTTAGTTTGTGAACTAGGGTTTCGAGGCCATAACCTATAGAAGTCATACTAATATTAATACAGTAGACCCCTTAATCCGGCAGTGCGCTTAACCGTCATCGTCACTCCAGTAATCCGGCGCTCTCAGAAGGGCGTGATGAAGGAATCATGTTGAAACATGATACATACTCGTATTAATAAACAAATGTTAACCAAGTAGTCTCTTATTTCGTGTGACGCGAACATTTTATTTGAATTGGCTTTACTGCACTTTGAAATTATATTTATGTACTATATAAATATATGTATATACATACCATACCATTTTTCTAATAATCAGTTTTTACTAATCCGGCACAACCCTAGTCTGATATCAGCCTAATTAACGAGAGTCTAATGTAATGCGAAAGCAACTCTTTCTGTTAAAAGAAAAATGCATTTAGCTATTATAGGGAGAAAACATGAATCATTTTCCTTACTAATGTTATAAATCGAAAAGTGAGTTTGTTTGTTTGTTACGCTTTCACGCCGTAACTACTGAACCGATTGGATTGAAATTTTGCAGGCGTAAAGTTAGAAGTCCAGATTAAATAATAGGGTACTTTTTATACCAAAAAAATGATTTTCCCGAGGGAAATCTAAAAAGCGCGATATAAGTCCACACGGGCGAAGCCGTGGGCGGAAAGCTAGTATAATAATTATAACCTCTTTATACCGTTTTTGATGGCATTAGTAGACTAAGATCTGGCTTAGGACATGCAGGGATACTTATTATCGAAGTAGCACGTTCTAGTGGTATAATTTCCAACCTTGGAACGGACGAGAGCTAGAGACAGAATTTATAGCAATAGGTATTTGAAAAGTGTTTTGTTAACATTTTAGTATACAATACGATGGCTGAAGATAAATGTGGCACGGAAATGACATAATCCGCATCCCGGCTCTCATGTAAGCTTTGAGTCATTTAACACGCAATGGATGGGCAAAGGTCAAACATTCTTCTCATTCTTGTTCGTTATCCACGCCCATTCCATTTATGGTCATTGTTAAGTTAATCATTTGTAGCCAACTAATGGTCGGCCCCTATGAACAGAAATGATTCGTGTTGCCAACCAAACGAACACTAATAAACGAAAACGAACAATAATTTGAACACTCGTTCAAATTATTATCTTCACCCATATGTTTTTATCCTTTGACTCGATTTTGATCCATTAAATACGGATAGATTTAATTTACCTAAATCTTGAACACTTATTAAGAACCACTGTAAATAAAACAATTTGTTAAAAATTTAACATAATTTGAAAAAAAATACGCTTTAATGATAAATTTAACTATAAAATAAAAAAGAATTGTTAATATAGAAATAAATTAATAATGTTCATTTTGATTATCTAAACTATATTTATTCTTTATAGTATATTTTTTATTTCCAAACTGGCTTTATTAATAGATTCTAAGCTCTATAACGGAGAGTCTACTGTGTGTGTGTGTGTGTATTATTGGAACTAAAGGCAAAGAATAGTGGGAATCGCTTTTAAAGGTGAGTTTGAGAACGGGATTGACATATTAAAAGCTAGTATAGTAATCCTATGTCGTCATCAGCCGAGCTTATTCCTAGGTATGTTTATCTGTCAGTGGCATCGTAGCTAAGAAATGGTTGACTCGACTTTTCCGTGTGTCCATTATATTTATCTTTGATAGAATTAATTTTACTTTATCTGAGTCCTTAGAATATTTTTCTACGTTAAATAAATTAAAAAAAAAACTACATTTTTAAAGTTAAGATTGTGTTTTTTTATCTCGCACAAAAACTCCAAATTTTATCTATTAAAAAATTCCAAACAAACTGAAACAAAAAACAATTATTTATGCCGAAATAAACGGATGTCATTTTTTTACAAACTGTTGTTCTTTATTGTTATGTAAGAAAGTAAAAATGATGAATGAAAAATCTTTTGTTGAAGAAAATAAAACAAATTTTTGAATAGCCACTCATTTCGAAATGACTCACGTTTCCGCATCTATCTCCTAAACACCTGTGAACCTGTCAAAATTACGTAAAGCATTGTTTTCTTTATTTCTGTCGCAAGGTCAGACTGGCGAAACTAAAATAAATTCTCAAATGTTCACGTCAAAATAATATTTTGTTTAGAGCAAGCGATGACATGTGGTGGTAACAGTTTAAGTAGATATTATGAAAGATGTAAATATTTTGCAGCAATTTGTGTTATTTTCCGTGTGGCCTTTGCTACGTGTTTACAAGCATTATTTATTTGACTGCCCCGTTGATGTCGTGGCCGCAAACGTACCTACTGAGTGTGATGTTCTTCCGTGAGGAATTTCTCAGTAGTAGCTTAGAGTTTCTTAGTAGGGGGTGTGATTCTTTCCGCGTAACGAAAACACGTTAAGCCTATGTTTCTGCACTTGATCTGTATCTAGACTTGTCGGATTGCCGTCCCATCGAACGATGAGGGTAAGGGAAAAGTACCTATGTGCTCCTGTAACGATTCACACACTAACTGTGCATTACAATGTCTGCCGCGTGGAAGGTTAGTTAACGTTGGTATTTGCCGCCACAGTCGTAAGACGGTCTCTTCTTACAATATGTTTCTTACGACCCTCTTACTGTCTGTTTGTCCGTTTGTGTGCTCTATCACTATCAAATTTACGTAATTTTAGTCTTAATTATCAGTTTCTTTGGCTAGGTTTCAGTAAATACTAAGTACTTTACGCGTGCGTAGAAAAAACTTTTTTACAAAGAAAAAAAACAACCGACTTCCAAAAAACACTACAAAGTGAAAAATAACTAATTTCGGTTGTTTTCTTTTTTGTAAAAAAGTTTTTATTTTACACTTTTTACTGTTCAGCTGCATCCGGTTAGACTGGATGCTGACGCTAAAATACTTAATGAAAAAACTTACAAACGCACTGGTTACCCCTACGATTTTTTAAAGTTCCCCTTGATTTCTCTGGTCTTCCACCATCAAGCCCTGATGTCCTTATCATGGGACCACCTTGGGAATGTCTTCTTTCCAACCAGAATTATCAAAATTGGTTCATAAAAGACGAATTTATCCGCAAACAAACATTTTAAAAAAGCATATATACGGTCGAATTGAGTAACGTCCTCCATTTTGAAGTCGGTTAAAAAGACAATGTTATGTTTTTATAGCAGCTAAAGTATGGAATTCTCTGCCAGCATCTGTGTCTAGCTATCCACGTATAACCCGTCTGCCTCTAAATCAAGAATGTTCAGGCGTATTCTAGGCCCGTTCTTTCCATCATAGGCTTCATCCAACGCTTCTTATGAAGTGTGATCGAGGTTTTCTATTTACATCTAAAGTTGTGAATTTCTGAACAAGCAATACCTACCACAATAATGGTGCAAATACAAAAAGAAAATTCAAAACGTTATTAACGTCAATACACATGCCAAGTGTAATAGCTATGGCATTATGCCCCGAGCCGTTCAAGGAGAAGGCCAATGATCTTTAATGGATCTTTAATGGCTAAGAATGATGTATGTGTATAACGTACGAAAATATTATCTCTCGATTTACAGGGGATTAGCGAAATCATTCCGTGTACCGAAAGATTTTAGCGTGTTTTTGTTATTGTGAAGCTCTTATTGTGTTGGCGTATATTTTTATTGCAATGTTTTCTAACTCTAACTCTTCATTCATGCAAAAATCATTGTTAAAACTTTTTTTTTATTTTTTATACCGTGTTGATCATTTATATTTCTAAAAAGCTAAGAAATCTTCTACCACACTTCCACCACAAGCTAAATAGATTATAGGACCAAATAATGTGACAAGACAAACCATAGATTGTAATTCCTCTATTTAAATGTGAATAAACGAATTTGAATATAACCTCGCACATAAAGAAAAGATCTGTAAATGGCGTCCGCTCGCATGCGTTTTCGTTCACTCTCTATCTTTGTATAGACTCACTCAGTGAAGTAAGTGCTGCAAAAAAAAAGATCAAATCAATTAATCAGTCAGGAATTCAGGATTCGCTTTCCAAACTACTTTGACGCACTCCGAGTTATTGTTAATTTCGTTCCGCTAAAGTCTCTGTTATTTTGTGTTCTTTTTTTTTTTAATGATTATAAACTAGCGCTTGACCGCAATCCCGCCTGATGGTAAGCAGTGAAGCGATCGTTGATGGTAAAGCGCGCTAGTTTATTAAGAGCCTATTCACTCAGAAAAACTGAGCGAATAGGAAGGAAGACGGCAGTTGAGCGAGGTGATGCAATGTTAAACCCAACAACACGACCAACGATGCTGTGCCAAAGGGAGATTGATCTGAAGACCCTCCACGACCAAACTCCCAACACAACAACATTAGGTGCATCGTACCCGGCACACATCGCAACACAACTGCTCAGACCCGTCCTCCGTACGGCTTCACCTGACAAGACTTTGTCTGGTGGGTAGTAACTTCTGCCGGCGGCGGATGTTATGGCCTACCACCGAGAAATGTTTTTGTTATATTGTCGTTTTTGTTGATCTTAGCATTTGGTTTGCGATTGAACAATGGCATGTTTTGTCAACGTACCATAATATCCGCTGCTATTTTCAGATATTTTCTTTATCTGCGCGGGTTATATGAATTTTAACAGTTAAGTACAATAAGATCTTTACGAAATTGATGATAAAATGATATTACGATTAAATGTGTCATAGTTACACACATCAAAAGTGTCTAGGGATCAACATATATTTTTGCAATAACTTTTCTCCTGATTGATATTAATTAAAATTTTCTTTAAGGATTCATCAAATAAAGTGTTTTCGTTTGTCACAGTAACGATAAACCAAGTCACCTTTGCATTAATAAAGAAATTTGCCATTTTCCTAATAAAGGGATATTTGACATTTGAACCACTAACACAAAAGTTCGAAAAAAAGACTGAAATAACAGTTTTCTCTAAAATTTTATTGGGTAACTTAAACAATTAATAATCCGTGTTTCTACCGCGAACACTAACAACACAAGAACATCGGTTTGGCATACTCAAAATGAGTTCATCCAAATCACGCTGTGGAATGGCCGCCCATGTTCGTTGCAACAACAAAAAAAGGTCTTCTTGCGACTGGATACCCTCCATATTCGGCAGAGCTCTTCTCTGTAGCATATCCCATGCATGCTCAATCGGGTTCAAGTCTGGCGACTGAGCAGACCAGGGCAGGACATTGATGTTAGCTGCGGCGAGAGTCTGTCTTACAACTCTTGCGGTGTGCGGTCGTGCATTATCATGCATTAACTGAAATAAGGGACCGATTTGCACTTGTAGAGGAACGATGACGTCTGATACAATCGTCTCAGCATAAATTTGAGCGTTGAGGTTGCCTCTGATCCAAATCAACTCAGTTCTTCCGCCGATCCAAATACCCGCCCATACCATGATGGTTCCACCACTATAAGGATGGACTTCCTGGCAGGATTTTAATCGCTGTTGGCGTCCAGGGGTTCTCCAGTGTCGTATACGTCTTGTATCCGGTCTCATACCAAAACGAGACTCATCAGAAAAGCACACGAAACGCCATTGTTCTTCTGCCCAATTTCTGTGTTCAAGAGCCCGTTGATATCGAATCCTACGATTGTGCATTGCTATAGGTGGTACCCGTAGCGGTCTTCGGGAATGAAGGTTCACTTCATGCAAGCGGTTTTTGACTGTTTGGTCGCTAATTAAGTTCCCTGAAGAGTGATGAAGCCTCACGGCTAACATCATGGCGGTTATTGTTGGAGCTCTTCGAGTTAAGATTTGAATGTATCGGTCTTGTCTCCGTGTGGTGCAGCGATACCGTCCTCCATGGCGCTCAGCCACGGTACCAGTGCTTCGGTAACGTGTCCAAAGTCGACTGATAACACTCTGACTTGTATTCAGAGCTAAAGCCACAGTACGTTGCCGGGAACCAGCTTCTATCATTCCCACGGCTCTGAGCATTTCTTCCCTGCTTAAATGACGTCGCCGCTCCATAATAACGTTGGTTTTAATCATTAGTAGGGAAACAGTAGCACTAATAATGTCTTCAATGCGTTGTATGTTTTTATAGGGAAAATATTGACAGCTAATTTTCATCTTTTACTCGAATTTGATTCACAGTTCCTGATTCAAATTATGAAATGCACCAAAAAGGATCCATATAAATTTATATAATCATAAATTTATTACAAAGCCACATCTCAATCTCAAGAAATCCGCATAAAAATGCTTGATCCCTAGACACTTTTGATGTGTGTATATTATTGCTAAAAACTAATGCATGAACACGATGTTGAAGATGATACAAATGTTGATATGAAACCTTCAATAATACATAAAAATTATCGAGGGTTATGATTTTGACTAGTATGTATGTATTGTATTATCATCTGTTCCGGCAGACCTTCCGAAATACTTATCATAACTATGAACTTCGGAAAACCATAAGAGATACCCATGCATTTCACTAGCGTCTATCACAAATCTATTACTGTTCAAGCATTTTGTTTATGGAATGTTTTGCCCGTATCGGTAAGATGTGCTCAAATTAGTCCACTTTTAAAATAATGATAAAATCATAAAAAGCTCTCTCTTGACTTATTATTATAATTTTGTTGCTCGAGTTTTGTGATTATTAATAAATGAATGTATATAAATTTAAATTAGTATGATATACATTTATTCTGTAATATAAATAGTTGAAACACCACAGACCACCTGAACTATTTATCTCTCCTTTTCCTTATTCATACTTTCAAAAATTGTTTATACCTAAATGATCGCTCTTAGCATAATACCGCCCATTGTATCACCCTATGTAAAATCTGAAAATTGAGGTTTTTTTAAAGGAGATGTTTCATTTTGAGCCACCACTATGTACGCTATATAGATAAAAAGGAAATAAATAAAAGATTTTCATAAAAAATACTTCTAATTTAATTTGAATAAAAATACAAGTATACGTCAATAATTATTTGAAACGTTTTTAGTGAGATAACCCTTTATTAAGGTAGCCATGACAGTGGTTATGACGTTTGATTGACGACTTTGACAGTTCTATTTTCCCGTTGTGTTCATGGAGAGTGTTGATTTCAGTTGAATGTGTATCGAAGTTTTTATTTTATTTTATTTTTATTTTATTAAGATATCCAACAGCGATTTACATAGATGCTTACACAAAAACAAACATAATTCATAAAAGCCAGTAACAGGATATCATAGCTAAGTATAACATAAAAATGACCTTAAATTTAAAACAATAATGTATCATTTTATTTTTTAATATATACATGCAAAGCGGGAGTTTGTGTGTGTGTGTATACACACACACAAACTCCCGCTGGATAATTCATGTCGACAGCCTCTCAAGCACTTGCAACTTAAATTTTGATTTCGAAACGATATAAATATCGATATCGCTGAAATATTTATTGAATGTTTTAATAGATCGTGAAGTGAATTCGTTGTTCCCGTAGTTTGTTTTCTTCAGTGGAATATGAAAAACGTTGTGAATGTTATATCTAGGACGACATCGAGGTATGACTGAAGATATAAGAGACGTCAAAGAAGGGCAGTCGAGATTTGTGTTAACTATAGCGTGAAGAAATGCTAAGTCAAGCATAGTTCTTCTGTTTTGCAAAGTGTCAATACGATAATGCTTACATGTAAGCAAAAAAATGGAAAAGTTAATTTTTTGTCTGAAGTTTAAACGTTTTATAAAAATTTTTTGAAGACGCTCTATTTTATTAATATGTATATTGTACTGTGGGTTCCATAAGATACTTCCAAATTCTATGATAATTCTTACGTAAGCATAATACACCATCCTTACACAACCTATGTCACTGAAGGGTTTGCAAACTCGTAAGACGAAGCCCAGATTTTTGTAAGCCTTGTCGACAATGATGGTTGTTTTTGTTTTGTGTGCCATATGTTCGGAAATAATGTCTTGTGTTTGTTTTGCAGTCACCTGGTACGATAGCCTTACATATATGACACGTCAATGAAATGTTACTGTCAAAATCTTATTTCGCTTATTGCTGACCACCATGGTTATCAGTAGTTGTGTTGCACTCCTTGGCCGAGTTAAATTGAATTTGTATAAGAAATAAGCCAAAGTATATAAAATTAACATAAAAAAAAGTTAACTATAATGTATACTAATATTTACATTAAGTGTAAATAGTGCTGGCCCAGGCTCCATACATATCTGAAACATCCCCTTTATATAGAGTTCTTAATAAAGAGTATTCTTTCTAATTATATGTTAGGCACATTTAATTTGCATTTTCATATACCTCTTCATCATCATTATCATTATTTCAGCCGAAAGACGTCCACTGCTAGACATAGGCCTCCCCCAAGGTTTTCCACGACGACCGGTCCTGCGCCTCCCGCATCCAGCGGTTTCCCGCGACCTTCACCAGGTCATCGGTCCACCTTCTCGGGGGCCTACCCACGCTACGTCTTCCGGTGCGTGGTCGCCACTCGAGAACCCGCCGGCCCTATCGGGCATCGGTCCTACGGGCAATGGGCAGTGGACTGGACCCACTGCCACTTTAGTGTTGCAATTCTTCGGGCTATGTCGGTTACTCTCGTTCTTCTGCGGATCTCCTCATTCCTGATTCGATCGCGCAATGAAACCCCAAGCATAGCTCTCTCCATTGCCCTTTGAGTGACTTTGAGCCTTCTTATAAAGCCCATTGTTAGCGACCACGTCTCAATTCCATAAGTCATCACTGGCAACACACACTGGTCGAAGACTTTTGTCTTGAGACACTGCGGTATTTCGGACGAGAAGATTCTACGTAGCTTCCCGAAAGCAGCCCAGCCGAGTTGGATTCGACGATTGACCTCTTTCTCGAAGTTGGACCTTCCTAACTGGATAGTTTGTCCCAGGTATACGTAACTGTCAACAACTTCGAGAACAGAGTCTCCAATCTTTATAGGAGTCGATACCTCTTCAATTAGAATGAATTAATTACATTTAATTGTTGCTTTTGTACAGCCAATCCCTATAGGAGCTTTGATCGCAAGTTCAGATTTAATTGAATAAATTACCTAATTGCTTTTTTGAATGTTAATTGTGCGAGATCCGCAACGCAATTGGTCGATTATAAAATAAAAATGTATAAACGACGAATTCTCAAATAATTCTTAAGGAAGTAGCTGTAGCAACGTTATGTTTTTTTCTAATTCGGATTTTATAGGAAATTCTTATTTCATTGCCTCATAGAAGTAGGCACACTCTCCCATACTCACTAGGTATGGGTCGTAACGCCTTTTTCAAGAAACGTAACGTAACCAATTACTTGATCGGCGTCACCTGTTATAAAACAAGTTATTTTTATAGCTAGTTATTTTAATTCTGCTACTGTGATTATTTACATAAATATAACCAGCAACAATACAGTTACACACGAAACGAAACTAGACGTGGTCGTTATTTCACGTAACTAGTTACAATAACCAGCAAGGCGCGGTGCCGGTGTGATGCACGATAAGGCTACCCGCTACGGCATAACGTGAGCATAACGTGTGTATGAAATAACGCATTTACAAAAGTAACTACTTTTTAATTTGACTCGTAACTAGTGTTTCAGTTACACATCGCGTCGCTGGTTATTGTAACTAGTTACGTGAAATAACGACCACGTCTAATACTCACCAGTCACACTTGCAATTCATAATTACATTCAAATACACCTGCACACATGTCTTACATATTCTCCCTTGCGCCAAATTTCTGGGCCATTGTTATACCTACATGACTAGCCGTCCTCTGTGGCCCAAAACTGTCTCCTAAGATTTCCTAGTTTAGGAGACAGGGCGACATGATGTTTATAGATTCATGTAGATATTTCATATTATTTTGTATGTCTGCTTGACTGTATGAATCATATTGGGTTTGTCATAATAAAGGTTATTATTATCATATATTTGATAAATAGTCTGTTCAAAAACGTTATTTGTACAGTCTTTTTTTGCCTTTAATCCCTTATTTTTTTTTGTTCTGGATGGAAAATCATCAAATTATCTCTCTTTCTCGGAGCGGAAGGGCATCACTTGCCTGTGCGCTAGGGCCACGGTTTCTTTTTTTACTAATCCGCAACCCTGACCTAGGAAGCATCGGTTTTCGTGGACCCCGTCATGATGTGCTGCCTTTAAAATTTTAATGCTAAGCAAAGGCTCTCTCATTCAAAGCTACCAAGAATCTCATTGAAATCCAAGGATCTTTATCAAAGGAGTCCTGCTACCAAATTGCGTAACATACCATGAGTAGCAATGGGTTTAATTTTGACACTTTAATTGCTATTATTTATTTGAATCGTGATTGTTTAAAACACGTATTGTAGAATATTTGATTTCACGTAATAGTCACTCAGTATATGTATGTCCGCATTGAGCAAGCGTGGTGAATACGCTCAATCTGATACAGAGAACAGAGAACTGTATGAGAGGAGACCTGTGCTCAGCAATGGGACGATAAAAAGGTTGGTAATGATATGTATGTCTGTCTCCGTGCTAGTCTCTGGATAGATGTTTAGTTCTGAGGCAAGAATGTTTGTTTCTTAAGCTGCTCTTGATACAATATTTTTACTCTTTTATTAGTTTCACAATGTCCGAGTAGTCTTAAATTAAATTAATAGTTACTCTTTGTTCGTCATTGATGCCGTTTTTCGGAACAATTTGCCTTCTCGTCTGATAAAAAATTAAGTGTCTTTTAAAGTGAATAGGATCTTAATAAACTAGTCCGCCTTGCCATTAATGATTGAATCACTGCTTACCATCAGACAAGCATTCTGCAGTTTATAACTTAAAAAAAATCTCAGAGTTTGTTTCGACCTTTGTTATCAGAGTAACCCGTTACGAAACGCCGATACAATCTAGTTTTCAAGACATAACGTATAACAGTGTTTGTGTAAATCTACTTTACCTACCAATATACGTACATACATATAAAATAATTTATCATCTGCTCTAAAACGGTGCCTGGATACAATTAGGTAGTATCTTAAATATTTGGCACAGTTACAATACTCGATACACATTGATACTATTTATCATGAATCGTTTAGATTCCTCACACATACCAAACTTGTCTGAATTGTCGGAATTAATAATAAATTGTTTAATATTTCAAGTGTTCTGATTCATCATTACAGCATCCAATGATTGTACTCACACGGCTACATATCTAGCTACTAATTTCCAGATTAAGCTGACCTCTTGTTGTTCGAAAAGCCTTTACAACACAAGGTCAACCTCCAAACTGATTCTGTCATGAATCATACCGCTGGTTGAGTCGTATAATTAGCTGAAATGTTTGTTTTAAAATTAACAATAAATGACGCAGACGTAGTTATGAGTATTTGTATACAAAGGTCGAAATTAGAATTGAAGGAAATAACTCTTCAGTGTACGTAGAATCGTCGTTTACAATGTCATTCTTTGAAGTTTTTTTTTTTTTTAAGTTCAATCTTCTTTAGAGATATTGAGCACTTTTCTTGGATCGGGGAAAAGCGTTGAATTCGTGAGTGAAGAGGCTCATTGATCCAGATTTACTTGAAAACGGTCTGCAAAGCCTGGACCACAGGCGAAGAGTAGCCAGCCTGTTTTTTTTTAATAATTATAAACTAGCGCTTGACCGCAATCCCGCCTGATGGTAAGCAGTGATGCGATCGTTCTTGGTAAAGCGCGCTAGTTTATTAAGAGCCTATTCACTCAGAAAAACTGAGCGAATAGGAAGGAAGACGGCAGTTGAGCGAGGTGATGCAATGTTAAACCCAACAACACGACCAACGATGCTGCGCCAAAGGGAGATTGATCTGAAGACCCTCCACGACCAAACTCCCAACACAACAACATTAAGCTCATCGTACCCGGCACACATCGCAACACAACTGCTCAAATGTTAAACCCAACAACACGACCAACGATGCTGCGCCAAAGGGAGATTGATCTGAAGACCCTCCACGACCAAACTCCCAACACAACAACATTAAGCTCATCGTACCCGGCACACATCGCAACACAACTGCTCAGACCCGTCCTCCATACGACTTCACCAGACATCATGCCAGAACACGACAAATCGCTTGGCGGCAAGGCTTTGTCTGGTGGGTGGTAACTTCTGTCGGCGGCCGATGTTATGACCTACCACCGAGCCTGTCGGTGGTCGATGCATTTTGGAGAGTGTCCGTGAAAATATTGACTTGATTCCCCCATCTCCGTTCCATCATCGGACGACTCGTCGCGTCCTACGACAAGTATCCAGCCATACGTTGTTAACACCACTATGATCAGGACAAAGCGTTTCGCCTCGTCTTTAAACCGTGTACTTCGAGGTACTGCAACAATTTTCCAGCGGCGGTGTTTCCGTTTGACTACAATTTAAGTGACTTCAAGGCTAGAGTGAATAGGCTCTTAATAAACTAGCACACGTCTTTACCATCAACGTTTGGACTACTGCTTACCATCAGGCGGGATTGCAGTCAAGCACTGGTTTATAATTATAAAAAAGCGTAAACGACCCATCACCGTGATCGCTAAACGAGATACGAGTATACATATCTGTAGGTAAAAGCTAATGGACCTTTTTTTTTTGTTGGGATGGGAAATCATCAAATGACTTCTCCCGCTCTGGGCGGAGCGGAAGGGTGTGTCAGACTTTTACTGACTAAAACCCACACGTGTTTCTTCACTTGCCTGTGCGGCGGCCAGGGCCGCGGTTTCTTGTTTAACCAACCCGCAACCCTGACCCAGGAGGCATCGGTCTTCGTGGACCCCGTAACGATGTGCTGACATCTCTTTGAGGCTCGCGTGAAACACGACGCGCCGTCGACTCGGGCCTGGCCCTTACCGGGCGGTGAGCTGCTCACTGCTCACCGCCCGCAGGCCCGCGCCTACGGTGGCTGGGAGTTAGGTGTCGTCTCCCGACCAGGGCGTCTACTGCGGCGGCTAGTGGCGTGAGGGCGCTGGGATTCCCGTTGCCTCACGCGCTCCGCCTCCTCCTTTGCCAGCATCACTGCTTCGCAGAAGGAGGTGACGGCCTGCCATGCACTCTCGCTCCGGACCATGGCCTGGACCAGGGTCGGACGCGAGAGATCGCCGCCGATCGCCGCTACGAGGACACGGCGGTGCTCTACCCAAGCCGGGCAGACCTCCACCGTATGCTCCACCGCGTCCTCAGGGCGATCCACACAATGGTGACACCCTGGCGTTTCCTCCCGCCTAATACGGAACAGGAACCTCCCGAAACAACCGTGTCCGGTAAGGACCTGCGTCAGGCGGAAGGTGAGGGCGCCGTGGCGCCTCTCTAGCCACTCCTCAAAGAGGGGACTTACCGCCGCTATTGTGGCGTGCCCAAAGCTAAAGGACCTTAAGTCACATTTTATAATTTTTTCAGTAGAGGCCATTCAAGATGTCTATGCCCGAAGTTAGATATTAAAATCGACCGTGTATAAAAAGTATATAGTGTATCTTTGTAGAATAAAAAGTACGATTATGGAGTTTTATTAAGCTAATAAATTTATATAATCGATTTATTGTTTAAACAATATTAAGTGATCGTACGATCGTTTACTTTTTTACGCTTAGGGACATAATGTTGTTTATAATTCTTTATCTACGGAATTAGTGACTGTAGGACTTAATGTCTTTTACCATTTCATCAATACAATATAACATTCTTCCGTAAAAAATAAAAATGACAAAAAATGGTCTTAAGGTCCTTTAGCTTTCTCCTACAGATATGTATACCTGCGTATGTATAGTCTACACAATGGTAGGTATAGAACTTGATGGAAGTGAAATTCAGATTTCAGTTTTTACTTGTGTCGGTCAGTCCTATGACTGACTAGATAATCGGTGCATAATCAAAGCCCTTTTCGATAATATTCTGTACAAAAAAAAACCAAGCGGTTCATTGCGTAAGACATTATCAATAGTAAAGGGTTTCATTTTGACAATTCAACAACTTTCATTGCGTTATTTACGTTGTTGAGCAGATATATTTTTCAAACATATTTAGGAATGGATTATTAGAATAGATTAGGTAGATTAATATGGAATGGATATGATTCAAAATTATAGTAATGATATGTCACGCAATTAGGTGAAGGCCGGGATACACATGTACGCTCAAAGGGATAAAAGTAAACAGAGCCAAGAGAGTTCAAGTTCAGTTCGAAACCGAAGGATTATTTCGAATGAATCCTCGATTTGGTGACTTACTTACTTGGTGAGTACATTACTAGTAGTGATTCAGTAGCAATGACCCTCTACTTAAAAGTTTTGCTTGGTGTAAAAATTCCATTATAGAAATATAGTTCATTTATTATATTTAAATTAATTTCAAACATCAGAATGAATTGGATTTTGCAATGCTGATGAGTCCAGATTCCGGGCTGTTACTGAAAATCCAAACAGAAAATCTCTAAAATATTTCATCTAACCAAAACTTAGATTCGTGTTCATTAATAGAGCTTGGAACTACTGGACTAATGAAGCAGTATACTCGTACACAGTTCAAGTAAAATGAACTAATATTTTAATATGGTAAACCAAATATTTGAGTATCGGTCATCCGGTGCAAAAACCCAAAAATAAACGCCTAAAAACTCGTTTATTGGTCTACATGCAATAAATTACTGTTATTTGATGATCATATTATTAATCTACAATGTTACAAGTATACGGACAGTAATGTGCAAAAACAATTATTTATACAAGTGTTCAAATAAACAGGATGCGATAAATCATGAAAAAGAGTAAATAAATCGAAAATATGGCTTATTTTAAATAAGTTTTTCGCACGAAACGTAGGAGCGGTATAATATTTTGCGATGTGATACTGATTTACTGAATGGGAACGGAAATTCAATAAAGGGGGATAAACGCCGGTTGCAGAGTTTAGTGCCATGAAATTTACTTAATTTTTTTTTGCATTTCACGTTTCAGTGGCGGTGATTCTGCTGTTTACAAAGTGAACTAATTTTAAATACAGTACATTTTTTTTTCTTTCTTATTAATTACTAGCGGCCGCCAGCGACTTCGTTCGCGTGGAGTTAGTTATGCTCTGCTCCCATTGGTCGCAGAGTGATGTTATATAGCCTAAAGCCTTCCTGGATTAATGGGCTATCCAACGCAAAAAGAATTTTTCAAATCGGATCAGTACTTCCTAAAATTAGCGCGTTCAAACAAACAAACAAACAAACTCTTCAGCCTTATATATTATTATAGATGAAAATTGCTGAGGATTAAATATGAGTTATGTTCTGTCAAATTAAGATACTACATAGACACTTTAGATATGATCTACGTCTAAAAATACGTCAATTACCTACTGTCATTTACATAATGAAATAGAAAAACATGCACTGAAGTTTATTTAATTAAGTTTAATTTGTGTATAGAATGGAAGCCATTGTCATTGTGGTTAAAATATTATTCACGACTGTATTTTTTATAGAATTATAATTATTACAATCAGTAATATAACTTCTTTATATAAAATTAGAACTGGCTTTAAATGACGTGATGATGATATTAAAGAGATGTGCTGTTGATTTTTTTTGTCTATCTTTACTAATATATAAAGCTGCAGAGTTTGTTTGTTTGTTTAAACGCGCTAATCTCAGGAACTACTGGTTCGATTTGAAAAATTCTTTTTGCGTTAGATAGCCCATTAATCCACGAAGGCTTTAGGCTATATAAAATCACGCTCATCACGCTGCGACCAATAGGAGCGGAGCATAACTAACTTCACTCGAACGAAGTCGCTGGCGGCCGCTAGTAATAGATAACATTAGAATTTCGTGGGTTACGCTGACGGTTTCGCCTTAAATATATAAAATTATAAAACTCAGTTAAACAAAAAACAAAACTCATTAATATGCAATTGAAACTCACAAATCATAGGATTATTGGAATTTGGATTTTAGGTTTGATTTGTTTGTATTGTTATATACGTATATTTTATAAAGTCCAAACATTTATTTATATAAAACCATATACGCACTCATGAATTGTTTATTTTTGGTGTCCCTATGGTGTCAGCTATGACTTACAAGTTGTAGGTGTTAGGTTCGAACCCCGTCAGGCGCATTACTTTGTGCAAATTATTTCCTTACCACTGATAACAATAGTTCCATTCACCGACTTGAATTTACTTATCTAGAAGTTAAGCAGTCCTTCCTAAATACATTCACGTTTACAAATTATAAGTTGAAGACCAAGCATGAGGTAAGAAGCAAAAAACAAAAACCAGATAGAAGAAACGAGAACCAGAGAAATTGAGAACATGCGTACTCACTCATTCACTTATCATTTACACAGCACGATATACAGACATAGGCGATCCGCAGAAGAACCAAAGTCACCGACATAGCACTTCGAGTCGCTAAAATTAAGTGGCAATGGGTGGGGCACATTGCTCGTAGAACCGAATAGTAAGGTTCTGGATTAGCGGCCACGTACCGCAAGACGCAATGTAGGGTGGCCCCCAACAAGATGAATCGGTGACCTGGTGGCCGGCGACAGGTCATCGTGGAAAGCCTTGTGGGAGGCCTTTGTCCAGCAGTGGACCTCTATAGGCTGAAGAAGAGAAGGAATATACAGACATAAGTGTTACAGTCAAGAGATCAGTCTCCAACCTAGATACGAATAATAAGTAAAAAAAAAAAATCATATATCATAAATCATATATATATACAACGTGGTTCAGAATGGTGAAACAATACTTTCAGATATTGAAGTATACCTTATAAACTTCAACTTGACCGAGTCATAAATTTGAAAAACTAAGATTTTTTTTTCCTACAAAATAAATAAAAATATTTATTAAACATTTTGTCGACAACCCTAAACCTACGCTACAGCTGACGCTACGCGCAGACTAACCGTGCCGTCTGCTAAATACCTACCGGCATACATTACCTACTGGTTCGCGTCAATAAAGAAACTTACGTAAAAATGTACCTACTCACTTATTTGTCCTTAAAAATCAGTCTTGTTTTTCCTAACAGGCAGGCACGTCGGAGATTCGCATTCAGTTAAAACTCAACAACGTGATCAGCCAATTAAATGAAATACAAACCAATAAGGGAAGAAAAAAAGATTAACAAAAAAAAAAAAAACTATTAATAGCCAAACTTTTAATATTACATTAAGTACTATGACACACAATAACATAGGTACATACCTACGCTAATAATAAATCACATCACAAATAATCCGATAAATAAATACAGCAATACTATTTTCAATGCATTTAAATCAATTTTACTTTTACGCAGCATCGTACAGATGACAGTAGGTCAAGCTACCCGAAACTGTCAAATATTCCCAATCAACCTTGAGCCTTAATACTTAAGAGATAAAGTTGAAAATCCAATAAAGAAATCTGACAGATTGCAGTAACTTGACGTGCTGTCGTCTGTACACAAAATAAAATAAAGTCTAACATTAGGTCTTTGGCAAACAGTGAATGTACCTACTCTGTAAATCTCTGCCAACAGCTTCGGCTAGAGTAAGCCTGACGATGATTATGTTATGTGTTTAAATGAAAACAAAGACTGGTAGGTACTCCTCCTAGCGCAACAAGTAACCCTACCCAGTACATTATTACAGGATAATTTGTTAGGTAGTTAACATTTTGAACACTCACTCATTCATTTCTTTACAAAGAAGTGTTTTATGATTTGATGATATTTATGTAAGCTCTAAGGTACCTTACCGTGTTTTTACATTTTTTAACCAAATTACCGCGCTTGATCATGCATTACACACACTGAAATGGTACCTCCGTATAAGCTAGTAGGTACTGTCCAGTAAGTAGGTCTATGAAGTCACTGCACTTAAGATAATGTAGGTATTAGGAATTTAATATCACAAAAAGATCTTGGTATGATTTTATGAATCACAGACTTTGGGTCGTCGTCGTTTATAAAAAGAGGTTCGAAATGACCACCTCCATTTTCTACACACAAAGATGTTCTACGTAATAAGGACGATCGAGTGTTCCTTAACATGTCCGGGGTTACCAAAGCAAACGCCGTTTCAATTTTAGATTTCATCTCGTCTGATGAACTACACACTTGCGAATAAACACAATTTTTTACTTAAACCCACATAAAATGTCCATTGGTGTAAGGTCCGGGGACAAGGAGCCAGGATATGGTTCCTCCTCCTCTGCCAATCCACTCGGTAAATTTTTCATTTAAGTAGTCTCGAACAGGCCGTAATGAGCTGGTGCACCATCATGTTGAAACACAATTTGACAGTACCTAAGTAGCCACAGGTAAGTTTTCGAGGTAGGTCTTCCACAACTCTTGCAAGTATTCCTCGGCGTTGAGACGTTGTGGCAACCAAATTGGTCCGATAAATTGGTCACCGAGGATACCAGCCCAGACGTTGGTACGCCACTGAACCCACATGTGCTCGTTGTGCGTATTTATTATACCATTTCTAGTAAAGGAAACCTCGTCCGCCCACAGCACCTTTGTTGGAAACCTTGGGTCGGTTTGCACCCGGTTGTTGTACCAAGTACAAAAGTTTATTCTTGGCGCGTGGTCTGCAGTTGTGAGTTCTTGGGTTCGATGAAAATGCTAGGGATGTTGACCGTCGTCCCGCAATGTTCGCCACACCAGTGTATGGTTCACATTAAATACAGCGGCAGCTCGAAGAGTACTAGTTCTAGGTTCGTTGCTAAAATGCTCGATAATCTGTGTCTCCAAAGCGGTGCCAGAGCGAGAACTAGGGCGTCCCTCACTCGCAGAACGATGGAAGGAACCAGTACTTTGCAGCCGTAGACACATGTTCCTGAAGCACGTATACGACGGCAGGCGTCGCTGATCAGCGGCGGGTTTCCCGTCAACAAACCGTTGCTGGTATAAATTTCATGCTCCATAAATGCTATCTCCAGCAGCACCAACACAGAGAATCATAGTATTCACTGTTTGAATATTCTTCACCACGACGAGGTATTTTGAAAACCGTTGACAACACGTAACGCGGAACAGAGCAATTGCAAAGCAGCGACTTCACCTCGAGACGATTAGTATGCAACTAGTCAACGTCAATTCGGGACTTGCAAAAAATTAATAAAAAACCAAGAATAGGTAGTTACCTAAACCTACGTACATTTTAGGGTTCCCTTTACCGAAAAACCAATAATGACTGATATTCTTATCTACAGACACACCTATGCAACTAATTAAGATTTTTAACACTTAAATTAAAACAATAAGTATTCTTAATCAGTTTTGAATCTAAATACGGTAAGTCAAAACTTATTACGTTTGTAATTTTCTAACGAGAGGTGATTATACCCATTCCTTGCATAAGTTAAGGTATCAAGTACAAGCGAAGGCTTATTGTAATTAAATGGGCATATTTTTACTAAAACAGGGCCAGGAGCCCTGAAATAAATAAATAATATGACATTAAAACAATATGAAAGAAGTTAGTTATTAAAACTATATTTTATACGGAACCACTTTATAATGATGTTTTTATTAGTGGGCGTGTCAAAGGCACCGCTGGTTACTCATCGCCTGGCCGGTATTGGTCAATAATTCTTTGATAAATACCGACAATCCACGTTGACTAAAGAGATTAAAAATACGATGTAAAATAGACACGACATTGAAGTGTTTTCTTGCTTCTGAGAAGCTATCCACGACTGATCTGAGCATGAAAATTGAAAGATCGTAATTAATTATTGAAAACAACAGAGTTAATAGTACCATTAGTAGGGCTAGATGCAAGAAGATTTCATTGAATTTACTTCACATTATAAAAACTATGTTTTTATTACACTGATTAGTTGAATAAGACGATAGGCATTAAATGTGCCGATACAAATAAGTCGACTCTGTTTTATAATCTTTAAAATTGAATTTTAAAGTTATTTCTAGGGTCATCACTGCGAAGTTTTCGCACTAAACTTTAAAGCAAAATAATTAAAAAACCCATGCACTTAGGTACCTCACACCGGTGCCATAGGTATACAACATACATATATTTTATATACTGAAAGTATTATTTCATATTTCTGAAACAGATTGTATATATTTGTTAAGATAGGATTGGATGTAACATCAATACTCGAAATCAAGGGCCCAACATGTATGTACAGTTCAACTCGATCAGTTCGAATTACTGTCTCCTAAGGTACAGGTATTCCTTAGTTTAGGAGGCAGGATTTATTGCTTTGTTACATAGAAAATTACCTTTATTCTATTCTCTCTTCTTGTATCTATTGTTACTTTTTAAAGGCATATACCTTTTTTTTTTTTTTTGGGGACAAACCCGCCACACTTTTCCCAACCACTGCAACTCCTGAAAGCCAGAATCAACAGTGGCGACCGCCAGAAAAACGCCGAGCAATGAAGCTCGACGAGTCCCGGAGAAACGATTCAACTGTCTTGGGTCCCGCAACGAAATTAATCAGAAAAGAATAGCGGAGGAGTAAGAAAAAAGATATTTTTTCCACTTCCCTCCATAACAAGCAGGAGACAGAACAGAACTAGGCCAAACGGCACAAAGGGACATTATTGCAACTGGGAGAAGCCCAGATTGCCAAACACCACGGAATAAAATTTGATTAAGTTAATGGGTCCTAAGTAGGTATTAGCTGTTACAATTGATTCCAATAATAGGTATGGCAAAAGCGCCTGAACGCACGGAAATTGGTTCTAGTTTCTACAAGGTCCGTATAATAAACGACTCCGGATGTAACTTGTACACTATCCAACATAATATTGCGTTCATTCTGCCAAAGAACACACTCCCACAAGATGTGATGTGCGGACTGTTCAAATTCACAGTTCGATGTAGAACACTGACACAAAGGGGAAGGAACAAGTTTAAAAGAATACAGTTTACTTTTAAAGTTGCCATGACCTGTGAGAAATTGGGCAACGCAGTGGTCAACCACCAGCCATGTCTTAGCCAGCCGATCACCAACGGATGGAAAGAACAGATGGAGGTGCCGGCCCTTGATGGAATTATCCCACCTACTTTGCCATTCGGATAAGAGGTCCTCCCAGACTTCAGTCTGAGGTTTAAATAATCTAGAGATTTTATTAAAGTCGCGTTGTGTAACAAAATTAGTGTCCATGGCCTCCCCCCTCGCGGAGTAGTACATTGAAGCACGTCGCTGTACCTCAAGGTCGACTGGAAGTACACCTGCCAGTACCGGTAAGGCTTCAGTACTGACCGTTCTATACGCCTTGCATAAAAATATCAATGCCAAACGCTGGCTTTGAAGCAGTTTACGTCGTGCCGCTCCTATGCTGGCCCTATCGGCCCAAACAGATGCACCGTAGCACATACATCCTAAGTAGGTAGCTCCATATATAGTTTTTAAAGTTAGGAATGATAGACCCCAAGTTGCTTTGGATATTCTAGTCAGGGCATAAAAGTTCTTTTTAGCTTTTTCACCAACTATTTTTATATGTTCGATAAATGAAAAATTCCTTTCTAAGATCATACCAAGGTAGCATACGGATTGCTGTTTTTTAATGGGAACGTTGTTAAATTTAATAGTAGGCAATGATTTAAGATTACCTTTTAGTAGAAGTTGATAGGTTTTATGTGGCGCAAATGCTAGGCGGTTACGATCACCCCACTGAGATATTAAATTTAGGCAAGTATTGGCCAAGTTCTCAAGTCCAGCTCGGGTACTTGACTGAATGAGCAGTAGGCCATCGTCCGCGTAACCAGTAAGTGAACAGCCGCAAGGAAGCGGGATCGCGAGGAAGTCATCAAAACCCAAATTCCATAAATAAGGACCGACAACTGAACCCTGAGGACATCCCATGGTTAGTGTTTTAGTACTAGAAAAATGACCGAGCTTAAGTACCGCGGAACCGTTTATAAAGTAAGAGTAAACGAGATTATATATGTTTCTATAGCAACCGCGGGTTTTTAATTTTAACAACAGCATAGGCCACCAGGCGTTATCAAAAGCCCCAGAAATATCCAGGAAGATCCCAATTACGTACTTGTTTTCAGATTGGTTAACGGTTCTTCTGACAGAAAGCGCCGCGTCGACTGTAGATTTACCTATGGTGAAGCCATATTGATTATTATGGAATTTTGGACCGTTCGGTAGTAAACGTGGAACGATGAGGCGCTCAAGAAGTTTACCCAAAGATGGTAGAAGAGTGATAGGACGATATGACTTCGGATCATCCGGTGGTTTATCACCACACTTTGGTATTATTCGTAAGAAACCGCGTCGCCATTTACGAGGAAAAACGCCTTCAGCAATGCATCGGTTATATACAGTTAAGATGGCATCACCCGCTGTTTTACACGCTTCTTTAATCATCCTATTAGATATTTTATCTTCACCTGATGATTTGTTGACCGGTAGTTTTCTAACAATATTTATAAATTCGTCATTAGATGGTACGTCTGACATTGGTGATTCAGGTGGCACAGGAGCCCACGCTCTAATCTGTTGGTGGTAGTCGCTATCGTTAGCCGGTGAATCATCAGGGATAAGTGTATTTATTAGCACTTCTGTTGTTTCCTCTATGCCCGTGGTATGCCTATCATTGACTTTAATGTTTTGAACGTATGCAAGGTCGACCGATCTGTTAGCTTTAAATTCGTGATATAAGGGAGACCACGGACCCTCCCTGTCAAGCTTATCAACAATTTTTCGCAACAAATTACCCTTAGATTTTTCCACCGATGCTTTGTAGCGTGACTTGGCAACTCTAAAAGCATTCAAAGCGAACGTAAGAAGATCTCCAGTAATCTTTCGGCTCTTGAGTTTATTTAACTGTTTACGCGCTCTGCGATATCTTTTACGCTGTTCAACTAAGTAATCACTCCACCAGTCACATCTACGAATATTGGTCATAGATCCGCGACCAATGGCAATATCAGCACAGTAGGTAAAGGTTTCTGACATAATGTCAGCACTTTCTTCGGCTGACAGCCCGTCCCGAGTGAATTCTTTGGCGTGACACGCAAAAAGCGAGCCGAAAAATTCCCAGTTCGCGCCTTTACATCTATATCTGAAATTACCGGGAATATGAGACGGACCCTGAATATAACCAGGAACAAATTCGTACACGATCAGGTGATGATCACTACAAGACGCGTCCGGTAGGACACGCCACCTATCCAAACGTACGTCGGCACTTGAAAGTGTGACGTCAATACAAGATTCGCCCATTTGGCTGCAGAAAGTAGGTGGTGCATCAGGGGTATTATGAATCGATAGGTTCATCTCAGCAATGAAATCCTCAACAGCGCAGCGTCGTTCGGTATCGGTGGCCCGAACCTTGCCATACCACAGAGACGATGACGCGTTGACATCCGCGCCAACGATAACTTTGCAGCCCGCGAGTGACCGCAAGACATGACGGAGATTATGTATATGAGGAGTAACAGGATCTGAATATTGAAAGTAACAGCTTACAACGAATACTTTAAAAGAAGCTGATGATACTTCGGCAACCGCACAGTGTGGCGTCATGAGGTCACGTAAAGACGTTACCGTAAAGTTAGAAGACCGCGCAACATAAATTCCGGCTCGTGCCCTGCAATCCAGTTGAACTACCCTGTGACGTAAACGTGAGTTTTGATATTGTTCTTGAATGAGTACAAGGTCTAAGTTGTAGTCAATAATTAATTTATCTAACT
Source organism: Sesamia inferens (assembly GCA_037179545.1). Taxonomy (NCBI): domain Eukaryota; kingdom Metazoa; phylum Arthropoda; class Insecta; order Lepidoptera; family Noctuidae; genus Sesamia; species Sesamia inferens. Next base: position 12,465,667 of record CM073933.1, on the reverse strand, counting down.
CTGATGTCGCCACCTTATCGTTGTGAAGGTTTAATTGCCCTATTTTTAACCTATCCATCTTAATTAGTAATTAGTATGTAGGATAAGTTGTTCGAGTTTTAATTTATAGGTACCGCACTGGTCCGACCCGCATCTATGATCATAGGGTTTTTTAAATCGTTTACACGCCGCGCAAACCGGGGTAAAATTCGAATCGCCCTTATGCGGGCAAACATTGGTTTCGTGAGCCTCGGAACAGACAGCGCAGGTTGGTGATTTATTAGCGCAATGCTTTTTAACATGACCGAATTGTTGACAATACGCGCAACGAACTACCTCGATATCATCAACAAAACGGCAAGTGGCCCAGTCAATAAATAATTTATCCTTGGTAGTCACAAGATGTTTACGTACCGCAGGTTCAATTTCTATGCCTATCCATTTCCGACCGGTATCGGTAGAACGCCTACGGACTATTTTTGTGGATTTAATAAAATCGTCTTCTTTTATTGGCAACTCATTTTTAATGTTTTGGCGGTATATAGCTTGCAAAAAATTTTTGTCTTCCATTGAGGCGGGAATGTCCTTAACTAATAGACGGGGGCGGCGACCCTTTGGTTTTTCTAAGCGGAGACCGGCAGACTTTATAGCGTCTACCGATTCTAATCTTTTTAATTGGTTTTGATTAGCCACCCGTAGTACAACTCCCGATTTGGCGGTTTTTTTAATACCGACTATTTGAAACCCATCGTCACTCGGTCTAATCGCTTTCATAAGAGCTTGTTTAGTGGCGGACGATGACGCATAGTCAGCTGATCGCTCCTGGGTCGGATAGGCGACGACACAAGGCAGAGGCACTCTAGATTCAATAGCCGGGAAAGGCATATACCTGCAAACTTTATCTGTGTATGTTTTGTCAATAAAGTAATTATTATTATTATGTAGGTATAGGTACTATTAGACGAGAAAGACTCCTCTCGACAAATAACTCCTTTTGCCCCCCACTATGAATTACTCCTGTATAGTGGGTGCGTTTAGAAACATTTAAACACAAACAATCAGACCCGGAATAACCTTTACTCAATACAAATATATTTTTCGATTTCATCCGAACCCACGACCCGCATCTCAGTTTTTCTATCGCTCAGCTACTGCGCCATCCGTGTCGTCAAAACACTTGATTATTTACGAGACAGACAGATCATTAAATGAAATTGCTGGGTTCTGTACGGATACAGAATATAAGTACTACGATTTGCTCTAGGTTTTAGCAAATTGTCTTTTATACCACGTACAGCAAAGGACTGGAACAATTCAGTTAACTGAGTCACGTGTGTTTTGTTTACCTTTAATTAATTACAGTGATGGGTAAGAAAGTTCTCTAGAATGGTGTCTAGAATAGACTTCAAGGTTATAGTTTGCACATATACTACAGTAAATGAAAGCGAAATGAAATCGTTTATTAAGCAAGTAGGATCTCCAATCACTTTTACACGTCATATTTATTTTTTTAAACTAGAAGGATCCGGCATTTCCTAACTGACTACCTCTGAGAAGAAATAGCTGATACAAACTCAGGTTCATCGTCTTTTTTCAAGTCCAGACATTAAAAATGAAAACGTTTACAATCATTTACGTAACTTAAAAAAAACTGTGTTTAAAATGTCATAATTACGCATATTGTTTAATAAAATGCTTAGCAGAGCGAGCAGCTCAGTCCCCAGCTTTATTGCCTTCTAAATAATCAGTGATTTTATAATACCCCTTTTTGCAAAGTTAGGCATAATCGTTTCTGTACGAAGATGTATCAGATTCTAATGTAACTAGAAAGAATTACAATTCAAATGGGCAGACATCAAGTATTTCGCGCCCACTATCCATCCAATAATTCATCGTCACATTTAATTAGAACTAAATTTGTTCAACAGACAATTTCATGTAATCGAGCATTCGATAAAAATGATAAATACAATCAAATTGTAGGAGTTTTGTCTGTTGACGCTTAGAAGCTGCATATCGTCACCGTAGAGCGAAAACCTCGGAAATGCATTTTTGCTCAAATTTATTTTATTGCGTTTCTAGGAATTTTCTTCCCAGAAACGCTAAGACTGTAGTTTCTAAAAGTCATGTTAATGAAACACTGAAATTCTCTATGGTAAAAAAGGGAAATATCAAAATTAATTACTTTGATTAACGATACTACGAAAAATTGGCACAATGACCGTTCTTACTAACTGTCTGATATACACTATGTAACAAAAACCCAGCAGCCTAATCGACGAACACATTTTTGTCAAATGATTGCGATGACGGCAATTGATAATATTTTACACTAAAGTTATATCAACTGCGGTCCAAACGATCCCAACTAGTCACAATCATTTGACAATTTTACAAAGATTAGGCTGCTGTTGTTTCTTTCAGGTACATATACAATTTCCCTACAAGCACATTATTAATGAAATTATAATATAAAAAGTAATCATTGTCCCGTCGAGGGATCAAAATCTAAAAAAAAAAAAACTGTATTAAAATCGACACATTACTTTTTTTTTTTAATATCTCCCGCGCAACTTACTTTCGATCTGATGTAAATGTTGACCTACGGATTGACTTTTGTTTTGTTTACGTAAATGTAAACGTAGAATATTTTAATATGTGTTAACCAACAGCAACCAAAAATCTGTGATAGGTAACCAATTTTCTCAAAGATTCACATTCATTCGTTAGTGTTAAAGAACAGCTGACAAGGTCATGAACTTGTGTAGCAAAATAGGTAGAAAGATGCACCGCCCGGCGCGCTGCGGCACCGATCAAAGAGATTGGCGGAAACGTTCTACTTGTCTAGTTTGTTCACGCAGAATAATTGCAGAGGTAATAAATCAGTTAAAGATTACAAATATTAATAATTAAATATTTATTTTTATTGAACAATAAATGACTTGTATTAGAAATTATTATAAATTACATTTTAACCAATAATAATATAATAAGGATTTCCGAACGCACATTTATTTTTTGTTATTTATGACAAGGCAGTCATAGATTTTGCCGCCAATTTTGACGGGAGGTGACAGTGACATTTGGACCGAGACAATAAAAAAACACAGCTTGGTTTGGAGCAAAAACCGCCGGGTGTCTTTTCAAGAGATTGCTTTGTTTAATATTAAAAATCCTGTTGAAAGTGGAATTAAACTTTAATTAAAACTCAGCGTGTTTTATATTAATTCTTTTACTTGCTTTATTACGTCCGTATGCCGATTCTTAAAACTTAGGTAGAAGGAACAACAGGATTTTTGTTACCTACATATTGTATAGGTAGGACAAAGAAAGATAAAACTGTCCCTCTTTGTACACTTATCAAATAACCAGACTGCTAAGAATTATTCAGCGCAAGTGTACAAATATACACAGCAGAGATGATGTATCATCGACGGGCCGCGACACCGAGCGACCGTGACGTCAGACGCATTCCGCGTAGCGACTTGCTGTCATGGCCAGTGTTATATTTGGAATCGGTTTACCTACTAATAGTAGGGCTGGCAGTTACTTCAAATTGTTTTAGAATATACGATTTTAACATTTGGGATTATTATAACATTTTACAGTTACTTAATAAAATTATAGTCTGTCGTGGTGGCCTAGTGGTTAAAACACCAGCCTCTCAAGTATGAGTGTGCGGGTTCGATTCTAGGTCAGGCAAGTACCAATGTAACTTTTCTAAGTTATATGTACTTTCTCTATATATTAAATATCAATGACTAATTAAAAAAGGCGAAGGAAAATGTCTTGAGCAAACCTGAACTTTAAGTCTGAAATCGCCAACCCATATTGAGCAAGCGTGGTGACTACGCTCAATTATTCTCTGTATGAGAGGAGACCTGTACCCAGCAGCGGGACGATAAGAAGGTTGATGATGATGATGATACGATTTTAACATTTGGGTTTATTATAATATTTTACAGTTAATAAACTTTAATAAAATTTTTACATTTGCAAAATGATGCACATTATCGGTGCTCGCCCCCGTTGATGGAGATCAAACGACTCTCTTAAAAACAAAAGGAGCACTCATCAAAAATTTTAAAAGCAAGCTTCTAGAATCTAAAAGCTTCTACTTTGCCTCTTTGGTCGGGCGGGAATGTTTTCAAGACGCTTTACTCATTTTCAACCAGTCAATTTAGTGGTGATTAGACGGCACGTGCTTTGGTTGACAGGACAATGTTTTTTTGTCTTGTTATTAGAACTAGGCCCCTAAATAGTTTAAAACACACACATACACGATACACTCACTCACAAACATTAACTTTAATATGGCCATGAATTTTATTATAAACATTAGTGGCATACCAACCTGATAGCAGGTAGACGGAATGCATTCTTTATTTTCTTTCTAAGAAAGGTTAAACCTTATCAGCCGCTATAATGAAGAAATTCCGTTTCACATAACAAGAAAAAGGGTACCTTAAAGCTTAGCATCTTTCTGCTTGATACGGAGTTTTCTCAAACGAATGAAATAAATGGTTTCATGTTGCTAATCTGACAAAAAACAAAGAGGTTATAATAAAATAAATATACAGTCACGACCTCAGTCTGTAAACTAAAAATTCCATTTGAACTTCACTTGATTTCAGCCAATTTCCGGAACAAATCCGTATCAGAATGTGTAGAAATGTGTGTGTACCTACGTAGGTACCCACACATGTGTGTGTAGGTACCTACTACGTACCTACCTAGGTACCAACTAGGTACCTACTTAATATACATACTAACTTCAACCAGCCGGATGATTGAGTAACACGCAACATATGTAATGACTTTCATTTTGAGACAAGTCTCGAACTTACTTTGGGGCTAGCTCAATCTGTGATTTATCCGTATATAAAAAAAAAAGAAAAAAAAATATTTTGTTGAATTGTTAACACATAAAAAGCAGTCAATTAACCTTACAATGATTCAGATTTCAGTTCGTAGATGGTTAGTTTAGGGTGCCATTTATCCCTACCGCCGGATGTTCGGTATCACAGAGTCGTGGGACCCGGTGGTGTTCTTCTGCGAGGACGTGATGTCGCAGAAGGGAGCTGCGGAACGGGAGAGGGAGATCCCAACTCCCTTTTCGGGCTGCAGGAGACGCACCGTGTGCCGAGGAAGGGCGGACAACGGTCCAGGGGCAAGGAAGTCCCCGAACCCCTATCTGATGGAACCCGAGGCGGAGGCGCGCGCGAGTGTCGGGGCGCGCCTCAGAGGAGATGCACGCGGTAGTCTAACACCCCACTATCCCGTGCAGGAGACGAGGCCCGGACAGACCAGGGCAGCATAAGGGTCTGGGGCCGTGGAAGAATTTAGACTCCCGCGGCCCCACGCGCGCTGGTGATAGAAGAGATACCGGGGTGGTTTTAGTCAGTAAAAGTCTGACAGACCCCGTCGCCCACCCCAGGGCGGCGGACATCCATTGAGGATTTCCACCCCAGAAAAAAATAAAAAAAGTTGCCATATATGCTCTTAATATGAATAACTTAATTTATATGTGTAGTATTGTAATTTCAAAGGTATGATAACAAAGTGAACAATATCTAATCCCTCATTGGAAAGGGAGGATCCTCCGACCAGAAGGGTAATGTATCTGGTGGGCTGACGATTGTTGCCGGGATTCTATACAGAAACCAGCAACAAGTTATTGCACGTATAACTCTCTTAGTGTAATAAAGGATTTGTATTAAGGTCAGGGGCACTGAGAAGATCGTATGCGATATATTGTCACCCCAAATTAAACCTTAGTAGTTATCTTTTTTGGGTTTAATTCTTACCGAATCATCTAGGATGACATTGCGATATAAATAATCTTGAACAATCCAAGAATGCAATCAGTTATATCGAAATTTGTCTACTTTAATAACAATTTCGTCATTATACGATAGAATAAAGGGCCAATGCTCAGTCGCAAAAAGTCTTTCTCACAATAAATAACTGTTTCTTAAAAAGTGTTTTTTGCAAAATGTCGCATAAGTAACTTAAATAAAATTTTGTAAAGGTTAAAATAAAAAATAATTCTTTATAGAATATTAAAATCTGGTTAACAATAAATTGTAGGTCAACTGTACTAATACGTATGTTTTGTATCTTTAATACCAGTTATGTGGTCCATCATCCATGGCTTGAGTCTCCAGGGAATAGATATAACTAAAACCCTTAGCGAAGTCTGGTAAATTCCAGTAATGTCTAACCCAAAAATTCATCAAACGGGATTTAAAAAAAATCCAAATTAAAATATTTGAAACATTGTTTTTTGTTACAAAATAAAATAGAAGAAGATTTTTCGGTGTGATTTTTACTTATCCTTGTTTTCACATTTTTTTCGATTAGTATTTTACTTTGAAAGGGTTCACAAAATCTAGTCAAACGAACTGGGATGCCTGAATTGAATAATTAAGTTAATGTGATAAAGTCCGGGCGATTTCATATTATCTTAATTTTATCCTTGAGAGAACAACGTTGAAATGGATTGAACAGAAACTAGGGACCAACTAAATAAATGCACCAGAAAAAACTCGCGTTTGACAAAATGGACAAAATTACACCAAAAAGTATTCAGTCTCATTTTTGTTCATTAGAACTTTATGGTCGTTAAATTAATCTGACTAGGGTGGACAGAGCTCAAGTTAAGCAATATCTCTAGACGAAAGTCTATGATCAGTGCGTATTATCAGTAATAACTTTTGGCACTGAAACGTGGTCGCTCACAATGGTCTTTAATAGGAGGCTAAAAGTCACGTAAAGGGCATTGGAGAGGGTATTCCTGAAGCTTCCTTACGTGATCGGTACAGAAATGATGAGCTCTGCAGAAGAATTAAGGTTACCGTCATATCCCAAAGAATTCTTCGGACTACATCGCTTATATTGGTTCTTCTCCAAAGTCACACATTCCTCGCATAACCAACGATCAATGGGGCCGAAACGAAAGGAAAGTGACGATCGTGCACCGGAAGATGTATCGTTGAGAGGTCCATTAGGTAGACCGATGACTTTGTGAGGGTCGCAGGAACTCGCTCTATGCAACTAATATATACACCAAATGCCTAAGGCATTAAATCCGCCTTTATACCTATTTTGGTGCAAAAAGATTAAATAAACAAATAAGAACATAATTGAATGAAGTGAAAGTGCTTGCGAGATTATATCCAGTAGTGGAAGTTCCAGTCTTTCGGCTAAAATAGTGGCTAATGGGTTAAAACCTAACTACCTTAAGATTTTGGCAACAAAACACAAGCGCGACATCACGATGTGTAGTGATTCTGGTTGAAAACTATCCATGAAGTTTTCATAATTATTGTTCTATTAGAGCCGCGTAGCGCTATCATATCGCACTAGACAGCGGGAGTCCTAGGTGTTTTACAAGTCCACCTTAAGAAACATGCATTGGTTTTAAAATACAAGAATAGAGAGATACACAAGAAATATAATTAATGCTTTGTAGCATTAAGACAGTCTAGTTTAGGACTTATTTGTACCAACCATCTGCTTACAGCAGTCTATGCTGGATATATCCATTCAATGGCATGCCCTTTAAGTCACTTCTCGGCAACTCTCATCCACCTGTTACCAGCTACTCTGGAAATATTTCCGACCACCTAACCTGAGGGCGTCTTACCTTAAAGTTCCACAGATGCCTCAAAGACATGTCAACACATCGTGACAGGGTTCACGAGGACCCATGCCTGCCAGGGCCGCGAATTGTCCGAAAGAGATACAAGTGAAAAGATAAAATTAAGGAGAGGTAATATGATGACTGTCCATCTAAAAGACGTATCAAAAACACATCTTCCCAACGATTATCGGTATTACGGCTGAAATAGCCGACCACTTCAACTTATTGTACAAGTATAAATAAGTAACAATAAACGGATACGGTTATTGCCTTGTTACGAGTATGGCCTTAGCTAGCGCAAAATCATAAACTTGAACCCTGTTCATTGCACCATAGATGTTATTCCACTCCAATAATATTTAGCTCGGTCGGAGAGCTAAATCATACACCGTAGAAGATAAGCGAAATTTATTATTTTTACATTGTACAAGGGGGAAAGTTTCCATCCTCCCTTGTAACTCCTCCTTGATGTGATTTAATTTAACGGATTCGAATCTAAACTTATATAAACTAAACTAATAACAAAGCTGAAGAATTTATTCGGTTAAACGTGCTAACCTCAGTCGGATTGAAAACGGTTTTTAATATTGATAATCCAATTCGTAAATGTTCGGTTTACCGGCACGTTAATACCCGGAGCTGGACCCGGAGCCGAACAAATCCAAAAAACCTTTACATAAATAAATTATTTTATTGCTATTATTCGGAAAATTAAGCTGTTGCTTGTTTAAGTTACTATTGAAGAAATGTAAAGTTACTATTTTTAAACGTTGAATTGCTTATGCTTGTGCATAAACTAAGTAGTAGTAGTAAGTCGTGGTGGCCTAGTGGTTAAAACACCAGCCTCTCAAGTATGAGTGCGCGGGTTCGATTCCAGGTCAGGCAAGTACCAATGTAAGTTTTCTAAAGTTATATGTACTTTCTTAGTATATCTTGGACACCATTGACTGAAGGTGAAGGAAAACATCTTGAGGAAACCTGGACTTTATAAGTCTGAAATCGCCAACCCGCATTGAGCAAGCGTGGTGATTACGCACAATCCTTCTCTGTATGAGAGGAGACCTGTGCCTAGCAGTGGGACGATAAAAAAAAAGGTTGATGACGTGCATAAACTATCACTGTAAGTCGTTTGTCTTGGCTGTCATTCGTAAGTCTTTGTCAGTCGTTACGGTTCGTCCGTCAGAAATGCGGAAGTCTGACCTCCATTCTTACCAAGGGGTACCGTATTAATCGTCGGCGACCTCTCGCGTCCGACCCTGGTCCAGGCTATTATCCGGAGCGAGAGTGCGTGGCAGGCCTTGACCTCCTTCTGCGAAGCAGTGATGCTGCCAAAGGAGGAGGCAGAGCGCGTGAAGAAACGGAAATCCCAGCGCCCTCACGCCACTAGCCGCCGCAGGAGAGGACCTGGTCGGGAGACAACATCGAAGTCCCGGCCACGGTAGGCGCGGGCTTGCGGGCGGTGAGCAGTGGGCAGCTCGCCGCCCGGTAAGGACCAGGCCCGAGTCGATGGCACATTGTGTTTCACGCGCGCCTCAAAGAGATGTCAGCACATTGTGACGGGGTCCACGAAGACCGATGCCTCGTGGGTCAGGGTTGCGGGTTGGTTAAAAAAGAAAACGTGGCCGTGAAGAAACACGGGTGGGTTTTAGTCAGTAAAAGTCTGACACGCCCTTCTGCTCTGCCCCGAGCGAGAGAGGCCGTTTGATGATTTCTCATCCCAAACAGAAAAAGGGGGTATCGTATAACCCAATAACTGGGTTGTGGAGGTCAGGTAGGCAGTGGCTCCATGTACTTGTACATGGAGCCATAAGATCATAGCCACTGCGGATAGTATATAAACTGTGATGGTGTCATTATCTCCGTAAAATCTGAAAGACTTACTTGATAATGAACAAATGATTATGACTGAATTCGTGACCACAGTTTACGAGTGGTTATTCCTGCTATCTTCTTTATGGGGAAAATATCTCTAGCATCTTCTTTACAGACTGTAATGAATTTGATACCTTCTCTACTAGGTTTATCTCGGCCACGAGTTTACCTTGTTCTACGTGATGTAATAAAAGCACCGGGACTCAGGTATAACGTAGCATCGCTGCAAGATAATTAAATCAATCGGATACAAACGGAGCAAACCTAACGATGTTATGAATGCGGATGTGATGTTCTAGCAGATACAGTCATACAGTATACCCATAAAGTTCTGTAATGGTTCTAGCTACCTACATAATACATCTTTTAATGCCGGTCGCAAACGCTTCCAACTTCTAAGATAAGTCATGGCCACCAAAATCTGTTTACAAACGAAGGAATGCACTGAACATATAAAATAATTACGACGAACGTAGATACTACGTGGTCGTTCATTTTAAAACTTGGCAACTCTTTGAGTTCCTTTCGCTCGCCAGTGCGTCCAATGACGCGTAATTACTAACATAAACACATTGGTTCCGTACACATCCGAATATGGAAACATAAAACGCGCTTGACAGAAATAAACGTTGGAAAACACTATGGATTTTCGCTTTAATTATCTTTTACGTGACGGTAGTAAACGTCGTGGACGTCTTCGCCTCCGCTCCTAATATTTATGCAAATAAGTTCACGTTATGACTTGATCGACGATATCAAAAACGTGGTTGAGACAGAGTGAAAGTGGAAGCGAAGGACAGGAGTTACTTTTTAAATAGCTTTTGTTTATAAGCTTTGAGAACAACTAAAAACAAAAATATTGACCAGCCCTCTAATCGGCGAACACATTTTTGTCAAATGATTGCAACTAGTTGGGATCGTTTGGACCGAACGGACCAATGGGCGGTCCGAACGATCCCAACTGATGCCAATTAGTCGCAATCATTTGACAAATATGTGTTCGCCGATTAGGGGGCAGGTTTAATATACATTACATAATCAGCCTATAATTTTCTCAATCCTGTAACACAGGCCTGCTCTCAGTGAGAGGGAGTGTGCCGTAATCTACCACACGGGTCCGGGCGTGTTGGTATATGTCACATGTCATCAAAGGAGATGTTTCATTTTGGGCCACCACTATGTACGCTAAATAGGAAAAAATAAAAGATTTTCATAAAAATACTACTAAATTAATTTGAATAAAAATACAAGTAAGTATATACAATTGTAAAGAAAACCCTTTCCGATCCGTGAAGGTATTGTTAGGTATCGATAACTGATTCAACTAATGTTTACAAAGCCGGGATAAACTTAAAAAAAAGATCCCCCTAAAAAAAAATAATATTATTTCGCAAAAAGAGGTGACCTTATACATTTGCGGTAACCAACCCTTCCGCGGGCGGCGGGGGACAGGACACGCGGCACGTGGTCGCATCGCTATATATAAAACCGGTGTTATCACTTTTTTAAAAATTACCAAATTTTGGGGAAGTTGGAATTAATTCGCGGGAAAAAAAATATTATGTCAAAATTCATTAGTGTTGTTTCTATGATGATTACGTAAAATTTTATATTATATTTGGTCATGTGTTTACCTAACCTTTATTATCCTTATGGGTCGGACAGGGTTTTCTTTACATATTGTATAATTAATTATTTGAAACGGTTTCTTAGTGAGATAACCCTTTATTAAGGTAGCCATGACAGTGGTTATGACGTTTGATTGGCGACTTTGACAATTCTATTCTTCCGTTGTGTTCGTGTCGAGTGTTGATTTGAGTTGATTGTGTTTATTTAATGGGCTGTCTGTTCGGAATTCATGTTTTGTTTTTTTCACAGTCATATGGTAATATAGCTACGATAGCCTTAGATACATGACACGTCAATCAAATGTCACTGTCACAATCTTATTTCGCTTATTGCTGACCACCAAATTTATTAGTAGTTGTGTTGCACTCCTTAGCCGAGTTAAATTGAATCTGTATAAAAACTAAGCCAAAATATAGGAATTTAACATTAAAAACAGTTAACTATAGCGTAACAATACCTAGCATTAAGTGTACAATGTGCTGGCCCAGGCTCCATATATTTCTGAAACATCTCCTTATGTCTTTAGAACATTCCGATTTCCCCACGATATATTCCTTCGCGATTTTGAGAGCAGTGTAACATAAGATGAGCTTAAAACTATAAAAGCCCACGTCTATAAAAACATATGCGGTGCAAATATCATTTTTTCACTTGTACATTTTCTGTGCTTTGTGGTGTTTATCACCTAAATTTTCCTAAATTTCTATGGAGCCGATTGCGCAATCCCGCTTGTCTTAGTTTGTTTAAGGTGGTTTATTGCACCGATTAAACGTTTTCACAAGCTATAATGAGCCAATTTTATGATGAAAAGCTCCAAGCCGTGAATTATGTTAATCACCAATTTTGCGCTGATTCAATGGTTTTGAAATGACATCATTTTTAAGGCTAAATTGTGAATTATAAAAGTTATTAGATAATATTACACAGATGGAATTTTCGTTTTAAATTCCTCGCGAATCTTTGTGAGTTACCTGAAGATTCAAACAGAAAGATTTGCCAATACTATACGAGGTGAGAAAAGCTTACACCTTTGACATAATATACGGTTTTTCTATGGTGGTTGCAAAATTGTATGCCAGAAGTGTCAAAACAAGACAGAAACCTGGCCATCTTTCGATGCGGTAGGGAATCTGAAGATTTCAATCTTTGCGTATTTAAGTTAATGGTATATATTTATATATCTATCATTTTAATAGACAGTTAACATTCTAATAACAAAATTAGAAAATATGTATCCTCGTAACTTAACTAAAATGATTCATAAACTAAAATATGGCGTCGAATCTTTGTTAATTTAAATTGATGATTGAAGATGAGATATATAGGTATAGATATTTTTAGCTGTAAACTATAATACAATAAAATGCTACTATACGTACTTTATAATCTTTAGAGTTGGTTCAAACCTGTTTTCTCAAAGTATATTTATTGGAGCGCTTATTAAGCTTCCTGAAATCAGTAAGTACGCCCAACTCTCGTTCCTAAAACTTTCAAATTCAAGTCGCAACCCCATCTCAAAGAAAATGAATGCCAATAATCTTGTCAAAGATGTAGGTTAATTAAAACTTCCGGTATTTTTTTAGATTTTTGTTTTAAATTTGTATTAAGTTTTACTGAATTTATAATCAAACACTAATCTGAAGTTTTAATGAACTTATGTACCTACCCACAGATGACAGCACAGCAAGCTACTACAATCCGTCAGATTTTTTTTAGGGATTTTCTACTTTATCAATAAAGGTTTAAGGCTCAAGGTTGGTTAGGAATATTTAACAGATTCGGGTAGCTTGACCTGTCCGTACACAACTTTTTCGTATCAACCCAACCAAGCAACACCCCCACCTTCTTAGAAATTTTAATGAAAACACCCTCAGCAAACTCCCTAATCGCTCTTGTAGCTAAACTCTCTCATATACGAGTACGTTCATTATTTCTGTGTTCGTTACTTACTTCGTTACGCGTATCCCCAAAGGGTTTTGGCAGAAGTGTAGCTATTTTACACTCATATTTCGCTCTTATGTTACAGTCTCTTAATTCCCTTTCACATGTAATACGGTAAACGCAGTTCCGAGAAAAACTAACAAAGTAGGTGCGTAATGAACGCAGAAATAATGCAACTTTAACATTGCAACAACAAGACTTTAAGGCTTTTACAGTATTTAATGTAAAGTTTTGTTATTATTCGTACATGCTCATTACGTCTGCTATTATCAAATTTATATATGCCAAAGATAACTGGTTTAATTTTCCATTTAGTTAGCCGCTTCTTAGCTTACAGCTGTGAAAGATTTGTTGCAAAGAGAGCGATATTGAACTGTCGACGCTGTGCTCAACAATAAAAGAGTGAAACCCAATAGCACGCCTTGTTTTAGGGCTTGATTTAGATTTTGTCGAAATTACGCTATCGAGTCGTTCCTTTTCCGTGGTATTGTGACGCGTTATCTGTTATCCGTTTATTTTTATGTACCTACTGACAGTTTCTTTGTGAGAAAACTCCAAGAATTTGTTGAAAAAAATAAAACAAAGAAAATCGTCAAATCAATTAATTTTGGTAGGTTAAGACCCACACTGGCTTGTCTTAGCGCAGACATTACGTTTAAGAGCTAATAATATTTAAAAAAATGGTAACATTTGAAAACCATCAGCATTTGTTAATTAGAATATTTAATATTTAATTTCTTATTCCGACGGTGTTTCCGTCGAACTACAATTTGAGTGTCTTCAAGGCTAGAGTGAATAGGGTGCGCTTTACCATCAACGACTGCGTCACAGCTTACCATCAGGCGGGATTGCGGTCAAGCGCTAGTTTATAATTTTAATTAAAAAAAAATTGTTAATTTGTAAAAGTTTGCAGGAAATACATTATTATTTCGTTTTAAATATTCGAGGAGATAGTATTTTTTATGTTTCGGAAATAAGGCGGTAATTGGTAAATATAAGAATTGATATTATGCTTCTATGAGTATTTTTAGAATGCAAAGTTTTGATAAATCTGTATTTGAAGCGTAGGTATTGTTAAACTCCTACACTGCGATACATAGGATATTTAACAATTTATTTTTTAAATTATTAAGTTTTGTAATAAGAGTATGTAGTGGCAGCACTTTTTTTTACCTTTCGTGGTATTCTGAATTAATAACGGCATACAGGAAAGAAGTTTTGGAAGTTTTCCCACAAGGTAAACCGATGTCCTTGTGAAGGCCGCAGGGATTCATTTGATGCGAGAAGCACTGATCTCGTCAAAATTGCGGCGCTTGGGGGAGGAGGTGGAGATGTAAATGGTCAACGAACCACTTCAAACCAAAATTCTAACTAACTTTTTCTACCAGAAATAATGTAATTATCACTACCAATCATTGTTATGCATTGTAAATGTTTCACAATCCGACAGAACATTCTAGAAGCGGTTGAAACCTTCTAGCATCGCATCAACATTCAACATTATTGTTTTCCAAGAAACGACGAACGCTCTAGATTGATCCACCGTCTTAGATACTATCCCTCCATAAACCACACATATTATATGTAACGGAGTACCATGGTCATTGGAATTCGTAGAAACGCCATTGTCTCCAAGAGTAAGCTCAGATGTAGCAAAAATAAATACAACTAATTGTTTTTACGTACATTTTTATTGTTCTCGTTTAACAGCGATCACAAACATAATAAAATAAACCCGATCTCAATTAATTACAGAAATCGTACTTGCAAGATATTCTAGTGGAAAAACAACATATTCATCAAAATTCTGGTTGACAATCTGTCCTCACAGCCGCTAGGCATTTTTCTTTTATGAAAACGTCATGACGTCGTTGTTACAAGTCTTTTTATAATACTCGTAATTTGCAGGTAACAATAATAGACTTACAAACTATAATTTGCTAATTCCTGTTACTATTTCTAACACTCAATTTTAACATTGAATTAATAATTCACTGCTTAACACGTTTAAACATTTATTTAAAAGATGCGCCATGCTTTTTCGTTTTATCAAGAGTCTATTTCTATTAAACAAATATTAATCCAAATCCATCCAGCGACATGCTTTAAAATAAGCATTTCGCTTATTAATCATGAAATGAATTAACTATAGATAACTATTTTCTTAGACCTCAGTTTGGATAAACCCTCAATTATGGGTTGCTATCTGGATTTCTATATTGAAAAAGAGAAAAATAAATCTAAATAAATTTACAGCTAGCCAGTTATATTAAATGTGAAGTCTGAACTTAAGGTTAATATTTTAAAGGTTTAAGTTAGCCTTGCGCCGACATATATATTCATATATAACTCGCGCTCAGATTACTATGATTTTGCCTGGTTTCCGACGAAGCGCCTCTTAGACGACCCACAGAGTGAGATCCTCGTTCCATAACTGGCAGCAATTTAATCATTCGGGATCAAGTTTCATTTGATTGAACCCCAATCTGCTGGACAGTGAATTACTATGCGATTGACAGAATTTAATTGATTTTTGATCGGTTCATATTATGAAAGGGTATTTTGACCCTTTGCAGTTTTATGTTGAAAATATACAGGGCTATGAAACAATATATTATGTATATAGCTTCATATTATATTTTGTTTTATTTGTGTTTGATTATGGGCTAAGCTTCTATAGGACCATTATCCATCTCCTTTTACTCTATACCTTTCATCATAGTAACGTACATATGTATGAGTATGTAGAATGGGAAATTGTATTGTTAGAATAAGTTGGTAGGTTCGTATTGAAAGAAGTTCATTGACTCCTAGTAGCCAAAATTATTAGAAATATCGCGTGTCTATTATGTTGGTAACAAATATAGGTGTATTTTTCTAAGTAAACCGTACTTGTTCATATCACTAAACATAGGCATTAGGCAATCAAACGGCCGATTCTAGCGAAAATAATTTGAGCTCCTTTTCGTAAAGGAATATTATAATATTCACCGTAAATAAATAAATGATATATAGAAGTCTCTAAACCATAATGGCTGATAAAAGTCCAAAATATTTGAGATGGGACTTGAACTAACGAATACATTACCGAAGATGATGCATAAGATCGAATTGAAGGGCTTCCCTTGATTGTCACCATTTTTCTGTAACCGAAATAGGAAGAAAATGTTATAAATCTGATTTTATTTTTATGGAAAATCTGACGTATTCAAAATTTGAACAAGATAAGACGAAGTCTAAGAATAAAAGTTTAGTGAAATTCGCCTTTCGCCTTTTGCCAGTTTGGTCGTGGAGGGTCTTCAGATCAATCTCCCTTTGGCGCAGCATCGTTGGTCGTGTTGTTGAGTTTAACATTGCATCACCTCGCTCAACTGCCGTTTTTCTTCCTATTCGCTCAGTTTTTCTGAGTGAATAGGCTCTTAATAAACTAGCGCGCTTTACCATCGACGATCGCATCACTGCTTACCATCAGGCGGGATTGTGGTCAAGCGCTAGTTTATAATTATTAAAAAAAAAATATAAATTTTATTTTGTGTAGATTTTATATAGTTTAATGTGTACAGTATTTCATATTTATTTTTATTGTATGTTATAATATATACTATTACTTGGTAACCCGTGCAAAGTATTCGCACATTGATTTTCAATCGTAAATTTTCAAAAAACACTGAAATTTGTGTAATTTGTATATTATTCCGGTGTAGTATGGACCATTGTTGTCTGAAAGAAGTAAATAAATTATATATTTCACACTTTAACTCTGTTGTCATTACATGTTTGTTTAATTAATGTACCTTTTTAATTGAGACCTCTTTACGAGTAACGGCTTCCTGTGACATACTCCTCGTCTTCCTGTATGTCTTCTTTAGCATCCAGCCTTCTTCTATTTCTTTTTCTTGAGCCCTCAGCACAATGACCTTAGCTTTAGCCGAAGTTACTGGATTTTCCTACGATACGGAGTAGGAAAATCCATCTGCGGACGTTAGTTTAGTTTTGTTCCAAACTAATACTGAATTGACTACCAGATGTCAGCCCCAGCAAAATAAAAAACAAGTATCAAAAAGTCAACAGTCCTTGGAGAAAATACATACTTCTTTTACAAACTTTCTCATTATATTTGTATCTCTTCTTTCACAGATATACACAGTTATCAACGACAAACTCGTTGGGCTACTTATAAGGACAAGAAAACATCAGCTGACTTACTTCGAAGGCGAAGTTTTGTTCCAGGTACTATCTATATTTTTTGTTAAGCTTCAAACATTATTCTTAGTATAAGAGGTCGGTAAGGTCCTTGCCAAAACAAACACACACACACATACACAATTTTCGTCTTTATAATATTAGTGTACCACAGACTTATAATTTGCTTTTTCTTTTTTTTTTTTTTCTAGAAACGCGATGATGACGTCCCGGTATTCCTAATGCAGACGATAGATGATGTGAGAGAGTACTGCAACAATAAGGCGATGCAAGCAAGGAGATCCGTGTCACCGATGCCTCAATAATTATTAAGATAAAATTGTTATTTATTAACTGAATGTGATGACAGTTACTGAGTTACAAAAAGCAAAGCAAGGAATAGGAAAAGTACAGAGCAATGAGATGAATGATGTATTATGAAACGAAATCGAACTTTAGTTCTAGTCTTAACCTTTGAGTCAGTGTTTGTGTTTCAAACTTTATTAAGATTAATGCAAAGTTCATAATACAAAAGAAATAATTTAGCATCGAAATAAGGCGTCATTTTTGTATAAAGAACTACGTTTTTGTAATGGTCAGGTTCATAGTTCAATAACCATTTAGCTGGTTTAAACCTGATCTGAATAAAATCCAAGTTTTGTAATAAAGAGATATTTAAGTGTTTTTGTTTTCTAAATGGTTGTAAATTTCAAACAGTAAGTCATTTTCAGAAAAAAGTCCACTTTTCTGTGTTTTTTTTCTTTGCATAATATAAATGGTACTTTCAATAATAGTACACTTTTTAAGAAAAATATGATTATGCTATTAAGTAAACCTTACTAAAACTTTTTTGCGATATTTCAAACCAGTGTACATTTTTAATTTTAACTTCGAGATAGAAAACTCATAAAACTTAAATTGACTACTCCAATAGCTTTTAATAAAATGTTAATAAGTAGGTACCTCTAAATTTTTCTGCCGTCGCCTCTCCAGAACGAACTTTATATAGCAGTTTTACGAGCTTTGCAAAATCCTTCACCTAGTTAATTGCATGCCATGAAAGCGACAGGAAATAGATGAATTTACAGCAGCATTTCAAAACTTAGGTACTTCCAACAACTTATAAATACATCCGCTTTCTGTGAACCTTATCAACACCAAAATAACTGAATTCTGAATCTTAGATACTTATTAAGTTTCGAAAGATTCATTTTACGCACAAATTGTGCATATTAGCACTGACATGACAACACTCGTCTGAAAGATTTATAGACTCTAGTCGGTATTTTGAACCATTCACATCACTACTATAGCCCGACTTGAGACGTTGTCTGAAGTAGTTACGTGGTGCGAGAGGGGGTGATAGTTGACGAATAGCTTAGATCTCCCATCACAGCACCATACCCCGCCCGCACCGCGCAGCTTCCTCAGGCCAAGTCTCAGTTAAGCGGTCGGGCTATTGTCGAGCATTCCTTGAAATGTTTAGGGTAATGTTGTACTCGAATTCACGGAAATTAAGGTAAGAAAGTTGGAAACCTCTAGGCACTTGAGTTTCTGGGGGGAGGAGAGTTCATATGCGGTCTGATTCGTTACAAAAATACACGGTATTAGGTACTTACATATGAAATTTTGGCGTTTTGTATGGGAGGAATAAAAGTCGTTTATTTTTTTAAAATGAAACTATATGTCATGCAAAACAAAGATCAATTTTCATTGGAACCGAATTTTATTAAATACTTTTTAAACGGCCAATTAATAATCACATTAAACTATATAAATTTAAATTAAATAATTAATTAATTGGCAACACATGTACTTTTTTAAGATTGAGTAATAAAACAATTGCTCTGATTGTTGGGAAGGAAAACCAACAGAACAATCATCGCGAGTTTTAATAAAAACAGAAAAAAGAGATTCAAGATATCTTAAAACTCACGACCGTTAGGTACCGATCTCTAGACTCAGCTATGGAATAGTAGCTGTTAAGCTTACTTCAACCCCAAGAGGCGGGTGTAAGTAGAATAACACGTCACTACAAGATCTTATTTAGAAATCCTGATAACAATCTGAACGAAAAAAAAACCTGCTGCAATCAATACATAATAGAGATGTTTCCTGGGTAAAAAAAATGATTCTATTTAGTCCGTCATTCAGATTATAGAACAATATTGGATACGTATATTTTGTTTTATCAAATCAATAAAAATTTACAAATATCAAAGATCAGGAGTGGTGGCTGGTGACGTTACTGCTCGTTAAAAAGTGTACCGTGCAGTGACGTCACACGAGTTTTCAACGCGCTCTGTCGTCTTCATTTTTTATTTATATCAAAAAAGAAAAAACACGTGTCTAGTATTTTTTAGCAATCTGACTGACGGACTAATTAGTTTTTTTAGTCAACTACCCTATTGTTACGCACACTTGGATCACAACAAACTTAATTGAAATATTCTATTTCAGTGCAAATATTGTACTTTGTTTTGTAATTACGTTTTCGTTCTGGTATTTAAATTTTTAGTCGCCTTTAGTCCTAAATAACAATGTTTATGATGACCTTGTGTAATATACCTGGTTCCTAAG
This sequence comes from Sesamia inferens, assembly GCA_037179545.1. Lineage (NCBI taxonomy): Eukaryota > Metazoa > Arthropoda > Insecta > Lepidoptera > Noctuidae > Sesamia > Sesamia inferens. The sequence goes on along the minus strand of CM073933.1, from coordinate 12,445,839 downwards.
TCCATAAGCTGGTGGTCACTATATCTTGTAACACGAGACGTAGGTAATTTGACTTTGTATGTAAATTATGCATAGGTTGAATTCTGAATGATGCATAGGGTTACGTCGCTAAGTATTATTACGCAAAAAGCTTGTGACGCCATCACATCTTTATATACGAACTTATGAGTACCACGGATGCCGACGTCACTCGACTAGAAAACGAGGCAGGTCTTGTGCGACTATATTCTTTAGCAGGAATATAAAAAGTGCAAAAAATTGCTTCAGGATCATTTACTAAATCCGTGGTGACAAGTTGCGCGTCGAGTATCGAAACTCCGAAATCGCCAAACTTTCTTGCGTTAGCGGCGTGATTAACGCTCGTATCTTTTCTTTGTACCGACAAAGTCTTTTACCTTGATCTTGCAGCGGTATAATGGAAAGTTCGTATTCTTATAAGATTTAAGAATCAAACTTTTAATGAGGAATCACCTACTGTAGAGCAAAGCTAAACAAGCTTATAGTGAACTTAATAGACTACTACTTGCTAGCTTTTTATAGCCATAAACAAAACTAAGGCTAAGGAGAGTTGGCCTATATGAGTAGTTAGAAAAATCTTCAGTAAATACTAAAGAAAAGTGTGTTTATTTTCATGCAAAAGCGGAATTCTTTATGAGTACTGAGGCACGCTATGGCTTAAATAACAATGTTTTAAGACCTTTTTACCTCTTAAAAACAGAACAAAATCAGAAAACTATTTTGACTTAGGTACTTTTTCCTATTATTTGCCTTCTATAAAGAAACAATTAAAATACGCTTTAAAGCATTCACAGTTTTGATAAAGCGTGAAAATACTTTGAATATCTATTGCCTGCTGATTTAATATAACCATCATCTACTGGGAACTTGGTTCATTTACAGTCGAACCAAGTTACCCCTTTTATACCTTATACCCGTTACAATATCCCTTAGTAAGACTAGTTGTCACACTATCATGCTTCTGACTAAAACTGTCAAACATTTATAAATGACGCCTACAACCATTTTTGGATGAGAAAGTATCCAATGAGTTCTCCCCCTATGGGCGAGGACCCTGAACTACCAGACGCTTTGGATTCAGTGGAAGAGGCTGATTGACGACCCAGACTTAACTCGAAACGGTCTCCAAAGCCTGGAGCACAGGCGTAGAGTAGCCAGCCTTTCAGTCTTCTATAGGATGCATTCTGGTGAGTGTGCAAGGGAATTGCATGATTTAATTCCCCCATCTCCGTTCCATCATCGGACGACCCGTCGTACGGCGAGTTTCCACCCTTACATTGTTGACACCACTGCGATCCGGACGAAGCGTTTTGCTTCCTCTTTTATACCGCGTACATCGAGGGACTGGAACAATTTGCCAGCGTCGGTGTTTCCGTCACACTACAATTTGAGTGTCTTCAAGGCTAGAGTGAATAGGCTTTTAATAAACTAGCGCGCTTTACCATCAACGATCGCATCACTGCTTACCATCAGGCGGGATTGTGGTCAAGCGCTAGTTTACAATTTATAAAAAAAAAATGTGGTACAAAACACGCCGTCAACCCGAGCTGTTCCTAGACACGTAGAGGTCTTGATATCCAAAGATGGTTACCTATCCACCAACCAACGGCTGTTATTACTCAGAAGCCCATCCATAGCTTATGTCAAATTTATTATAGGTAGGTTTAAAAAGCTAATTAATGCAATCATGTTGTATTTTATTTTTTATTACTCAGTTTATAGTGGTAGGTTATCTAAAGTATCTGTAGTCCCAATATGGCTTGCTGACTATTTGCTTAAACACACATTATAATTAGTGATCAATTCAAGGGTTTCGTGTTGACATTTACGTTGCTGAACCACGAAAGTTGCGCTCAAATATAGCCTTTTTCATAATCGTCCACTAAAATCCAAATGACGATTTCAGAAATCTTATTTATTCAACAAATTATGTTTAGTTAAATTGAAATCTAATTACTCCACATTTTTAATTTGAAATATTAGGTTAGGTTATAGAAACATATAAGTAAAGAAGGGACCTTTTGTGTAGTTTTTAAAATTCGCTTTTGTTTGCAATGTCATAAAACTCATTGTTTAACGTTTGTGTTGCAAAAACAAATCTAGCAAAATTGTATATTTTGTTTGTATAAATGAATGGTGACAATTTTATCCGCCGAGATGATTGATGTCGAAAACTGTTTTGCCAAGTGAAAACTAAAATTATTACTGTGTTGTTCTCGGCGTTTATTCATAAAAAATATGATAAGTTCTGTATATGCTTAGTAAAAAAATTGTCTGGGGTTCTGCCAGGGCTAGACAGGCAGGGTCTCAAATGTATGTCCTTTTTAATATCTTACAAGAACAAATGACTCATTAACCAAACCAGTTATCAAATCCTGTTAAATATGCGCCATGTGCCAGCCAGTCCCTTTTGTATTACAAGTTGGGACTAAGACTAATTATGTGGTGTCTGGATTGGATAAACAAGCATTTATGTAAAATTAAATGTATCAGTGTCACCTTTTGTACATCACACTGTATTTCATTTTACTGGATTAACGCTGAGTTATAAAAATGCCAAAACTTAGTATATATTTTTATTAAATTAGTTTACATGTCGTGCCATGTTGAGTATAACATAAAATAATAAATTTTCCCTAAAATTTACGGCAAGCAAATGACCAAAATATCCACCTTGTATTTCGATCTAGTAAAATATTGGATGGTTTACAAATTAACAAAAATAATATAAATGAATATATATTTATATTTCTGATATAGATATTTAGATAAATTCATCACTGCTTACCATCAGGTGGGACTGCGGTCAAGCGACAGTTTATAATTTATAAAAAAAAATATATTTATTTATTTCAATCTAATTTGAATGTTTTTTGAATGTTTTGCGTTTTAACATATTCATGAATCTCGGCTGTTAACAATGTTAATATCAGTTAAGTAGTAGAAATAATAAAATACTTTTATCAAATAAGTTGTGTATGTTAAAAAATAATGTTAAGCCATGGTTTGCAGTTTATTGTTATGTTGTGTGATTCGTAACTGTAATAAGTGTGTATTTGCAGAATTATAATGACGAATTCATTAAATATCAATCAATGGATTTCTTTGAAATTGGAGGGTCCCTTTGTCTATTTTATTTGTTTATTCATTTAACTAAGGACAACCGACATGTGAAAGGTTCCATCCTGATCAATCTCTTAATCACCCCATTGCTGGGCACAGGTCTCCTCTCATACAGAGAAGGAGACCTGTTAAAAGTTCCATATTATCACATTTTTGTATTGTAGCCGTAACTAATGGCTACCTTAAAACGTAGCTGCCATAAATATAGAAGAAGAAAATGCAGTAACAAAATAGATATCATTTATACTAAATGCAGATGCAAGATAATATTTTAAATAAAACCTTATAGGTAATAAAATATCATTCATCTGCATTTATTTTATTAGAATAAGTTATGATAAAAAATGAGTGAAATTTATTTTAATTATTATAAATCTGTAAACACATGCTTTTATGTTACTGATCTGCAAAATAGGTACGTCAGAAAATATTAAATTTCGATGGATTATTTTTAAGTGTTGGAATTGAATATTTTCGGTTTTCAAATGTGTTATTTATACTTTTATTAAGAATATTTAAAAATCAACTAACAAACCATTTAAAGACGTTAATTATTAATAATTTTTCAACTATTCATCATAACATTCTAGTCTATCTAGTCGATTGATAGCTGTAAGGAATAATAACTTGTGTTTAAAATAAATTATGGTCATTGTAAAAAGTTTTTTTTTTCTATTATTTTTAAACTACACAATTTTAATTTTACTTAAAACATAATAAGTAATTAAATGATTTTATTTCAATTAAAAAAAAACAATTTCTAGGTATGTGCAAAATTAATCGTCCTCGAAAAAGTTTCACTTTGATAAAACGAACTAAAGCCCCACTGAAGTAGACATCAGAAATAAAAGCTATGTAGTTTGCACTGTTATAATAATAGGAATTGTGTGATTTGTCTAATTTTCATTTCATATATCTGCGAAACTGTGTTTAGATTTTCACTTCACTGGAAAGTGAAAATTAACTCATGAATGTAGATTAAAATATTCATATAAAGTGTCCTCTTGGCATGCGAGATACACGAATGAGGTGTTGCTCCAAACGACAGAAAAGGAGTTTTGGCGGGAAAGTCAAGCTAGTGTCACATTCATTTTTCACTGGACTTTTAAATTATTTATGTTGTTTACTAAATAAAAGTGCGTGATTTATGTAGAAAGTGCATTCAGCAAAAAAGTCATAAAGAACAGTGAAATTCCGGAGCATTGTGGCCATATCATAACTTTGCCTCAAACCTCCCTCGTACGACGGTTCACGCAGTCGTCTTTTTCGATATGAATTATTAATTTCGTGACATTGGCTAAATGCACATACAGTGCGAAGCAAAAAAAAGAAAGAAAGAAAAACCTTTAAAGATTTTTATTTTACTTGAAATTGGCACAAAGTCACAACTAGTGCCACCCTACAAAAAAAAAAATGGTTGCCTGTAAAGTCGGTTTTACGGGCGAAGATTTTACGTGACAACGTCTTTTTCTCGGTAGAATATTTATTGATATGAATATAATTAAATTGCACAATAGGAACAAGGAATTGAATCAATTCGAAAATCAAAACATTTATTCAGATTGAAGGTTCAAATTTTTGCTAAATAAATTTGAAATTAATGAAAATTTGTAAAATAATAATTAATTAATTAATTAATTTTAAACTAATAATTTACTTAACACTATCAACATTTATCAATAGTATGACATAACCTATAAACTCAGTTTCTCAACTTTTTAAACTAATAATTTACTTAACACTATCAACATTTATCAATAGTATGACATAACCTATAAACTCAGTTTCTCAACTTTTGTGTCAATCTAACAATTAATCAATCAATCATAGTTTACGATAATGAAATATCAGTGTACAATTATTTACCTTTATTGTTGTAGTTGTTGTAAATGACGAATCTAAGCACTCCACATTTTCACTACAGACACAGCTGACGATACTTTAACCACACGTGTGAACTTGTATTATGACGCTTTCTTGTTTTTCCAACGCCAAGAACGTTCGAGAAAGACAAAGACAGAGACACAAGCATGCGCCGATTCAATGCGCCTAATTCTCTAGTGCTGCGCGCGCGGCAGACCGATCATAGTTGAGTGGGAGAGAGACGCAAGGCTGAGTGGGAGAGAGACGCAAGGCATCGTAACGTTACCGAGCGTTACACTTTTTCATAAGTGACTCCCAGCCGCAACCTAATTTAAGACGTTGTCACGTCAAAAAACGAGAGAACATAATTTGTTTAACTGTAAGTAACTTTTTGAGATGCAGAAACCTTTTTTTATCTCTTTATAACTGGGGATTTTATTTAGGTAAGTAATAAGTTTTTACTTATTTACATTTCCAATTTATTGTTTTTTTTTTTTGTTTTCTATGCTGGTATTTTTTCGTGGCTAGCTGGCATATTATGGCAAATAATTTCATTGTTATTGTATTTTCTAGAGTTCATTATTATACATAATATTGTATAAAGTCATGTGTTGTTTAAATGAACAGACAGCTGTGCTGTTGGGGAGTTTGTTCCGCCACTTCTTCCCAGCGAAAGCACTAGGAATTGGCGAAGGGCGGGCGTTTTGGGCAGACTGTCTTATGTAATATTGACGTTCAAAAAGTGCTGATTCTTAGCCTAATTTGAAAAAATTACTTCTAATTTTGATTTTATAAATTCTTTTATGGTTTTGTCGGTTGTGTTGGGATACCGAGGAAAGAATAGGAGATGGAGTATGGTTCGTGATGCAGTTCCACAATCACACCTTGCTACCGATCCATCAAGGTAGCTTCACCAGGTTTGACTTACTTCCTCCCATTTGTGTCCAGAAACGGTTCCGAGAAATTCCAAGTGGACTATGGAAGGTTACACCTTGCGCGTAGGTGCTTCTTTAGTGGGAAATAGTAAGTGGGAGGAGGAAGAGTATCCTGCCAGTCTGCAATGGGAGGTTCAATCCCATCTATCCCATTGCAAACTGGCAAGATATCCTAATTACAAAACACTCTATTAACCTTCAATCTTAATAATTTTAAAGGATATTGCTAATTAATTTCTTTTTCAGTATATAGAGGAACACTGCTGGACTAAGGCCTCCCCCAAGGCTCACATAACATTAGGGGTTGCCATAATCCCTACGCTTGGCAGGCGGGCTGAGATCATATTAGTTTGATATTCTACAGGAGGAGCGCTGTTGCCCGCTTCTCTCGTGAGCCTGACTGCACGTGACTACCCTTAGTCGCCTCTTACGATACGCACGGGAGTATATGGGATGATACTATTCTAAGCCCGGTACCACAACGGACTAATTTATTGCTGCATATACTTTTTTTTTTCTTAGAAAATATTCATTGCTTGACTTATGTGTTTATTTATTTATATTTGTAACGACCTGTTAACTTAATAGCTTATCATATTCATCAGCCGATAGCAGTCCACTGCTGGCTATAATAAGCATCTTCTATTTCAAGTCATTCAACTCGATTTCCAGTAACTCCCATCCAGGTACTATCAGCAACCCTACGAAGATCGTCGCTCCATCCAGGTTGAGGGTGTCCCACCATACTTTTACCAATTCGCAGTCTCTACTTACGATCACGTCCACTCCGACGGTTATCAGTTGTACTGCTAGTATGGTCGGCTCATTGCCTCTTCAATTTGCTTAATCCGTTAGGTGTGATGGCAAATTTATTTAGTTATTTATTTAGTTCTCAGGCAGATCACCTCGTTGTGGAAAAGATCCCTCAGAGTGACTCCATGATGTGCATCATCATCATCAACCTTTTTGTCGTCCCACTGCTGGGCACAGACTCCTCTCATGTAGAGAAGGATTGAGCGTAATCACCACGCTTGCTCAATTCGGGTTGGCGATTTCAGACTTAAAGTCCAGGTTTCCTCAAGATGTTTTCGTTTACCTTTTTAATCAGTCATTGATGTCCAAGATATACTTAGAAAGTATATATAACTTAGAAAAGTTACATTGGTACTTAACTGACCTGAAATACCTCCGCACTCATACTTTAGAGGCTGGTGTTTTAACCATTATGCCGCCATGACTATGTTGCACATACCTGTTAGAAATTAGTATACAGTTTAAGTCTATTGGATGTAGGTATGTATGTCATATCTTTGTATCAGTGTATTCAATATTGGTGGGCCAAAAAAACTATACAAAATAAAATATAGGTACGTACCGAAATCGATATGTTATGTTACTTTGATATTGGATATGTATAATACGTTCAGTATAACCTTCAATTTAAGATGAAATAATGGTTCATTAATCTCGAGTATGGTCGCACATGATTCGTACGTTATAAACCGAACGATGACCTGTATGAGTTTTTATTACGAGACTCGATGTCTATATCGAGCGCGTTTGACTCATCGATTTACCCTCTTCAAGGTTGTAAGAACTCTCAACCAATGAGAACGCCAAACGCGCTCGATATCGACGATCGAATTTCGTAATGAAAACTTATACTAAGTCTACTGGTGAAGTCGCGGGAAGCCGATGGATGCGGGCAGCACATGACCGGTCTTTGTAGAAAGCCTTGGGTGAGGCCTCCGTCCAGCAGTGGACCTCAATAGGCTGAAGAAGAAGATGAAGAAATCGAAAAGCCTTGGTAATAAAGTACCTACTTGTAGGCATTCATTAATCCCTGTTTTAGGGTTATTTTAATTTCCCATTTAGGTTTAATTAAATACTAAATGCGTTCCGCGATTTTACACTCGTAAGTTTTGATACCGTGGGATAATCGATATGACTACCTATATTCTTTAAGTGAAAGAGTAAAAAATGTCTATATATAAACGTGGGAGACTCAAAAGGTTTTATAAAAAAAAATGTTCTATAAGTACATATATTTTTATTACATCTTTTCAAAGTACTCTCCACCAGCCTCTATACAAAGTTTCATGCATCTGAACCAGTTTTCGAAACACTTTTTCCAGTCCGTTGTTCACACCTCGTATACAGCGCATTGTAGGTTCTTCAGGTGTTGTTGTTTTTAAATAATACACGAAGGTACACCGGAAAAGATAGTTTATTTCACAGCGGACAGTCACATTCACAATAGGTTACACAACACAGAAGAGTACCATAGAAGAAGAAGGAGTGATAAGGAGAATAGACTATAGCGTAGATTAGAAACAACGAAAGTAAATAAACACAATATTAAACGCGGAGGAGCTAGCATGCGACAGCGAACGTATTGTTCAGCGGACTGGCGGCGCGGGCGCGCGAGTGAAATATATCATGGTGCCATCTCGCTCGCCCTCGTAACGCGTGAGACACTTATGTCAAGTGTCACTACATCACCCCCCTCCAAAGACCGTCAAGGGCGATAATAGTCGGGGAATTTAACGCGACGTCCTGACCGCGTCGTTCTAACGACGGCATCATCAGACGAAGGCAAGTTTCGGCTATCCGCGTTGGGTGAATAGTGTTGAGTGTTAGTGTTGAGTGGTGGCTGCGGTGTGTTGTGGTGTATGTTAGCGTTGGTATAAGGTGAGGGTGGTAAACTGTCAGGATCACACAGTGTGAAGGCCGGTTTGATGCGATCTATCGATACGGTTACCTGTTTACCATTAACCACGATTTTAAACACCTTTTCTCCTCTTTCTATGACCTTATGAGGACCAGAGTATGCCGGTTTTAGACTACCACCGGCAGTGCAGTCTCTAAGGAAAACGTGGGTAGAGGAAGCTAATTCCCTGTAAATAAATGTTTTAGGACTTCTTTTGTGCTTGCTTGTTGGTGATGGTTGCAGATTCCGGAAAATACCCCGAAGTCTTGACAGGTATGTGGTTATGTCGCCGGTCTCGTCAGCCTGAGGGTCGAAAAATTCGCCGGGCAGGCGTATTGGTTGACCGTAAACAAGTTCGGCTGCAGTAGCGTGGGCGTCCTCTTTATAAGCGCTGCGTATGCCTAGCAGGACTATTGGAAGAGATTCCACCCAACTGTCATTTGCATGGCAGATGATCGCGGCCTTGAGTTGACGGTGGAATCTTTCCACCAGTCCGTTACAGGCAGGATGATATGCAGTTGTTCTGCGATGTTGGAATCCTGCAATTTACGACAGGCATTTGAAGAGTGACGATTCGAACTGCCTACCTCTATCGGTAACGATATCCGATGGGCAGCCGAAACGAGCGATCCAGCCACTCAGTAAAGCCTTTGCCACTGTTTCTGCAGTTATTTCTGCTAACGGTATTGCCTCAGGCCATCGCGTAAAGCGATCGATGGCTGTGAGACAATAGCGGAAACCTTGGCATAAGGGCAAAGGTCCTACGAGGTCGATATGTATGAATGCGAACCTCGATTTAGGCAGTTTGAAGGCTCCTAGTGGAGCAAAGACGTGCCGCGTGGTCTTTGAACGCTGGCAAGCGAGACAAGAGCGAACCCACTCTCGGCAGTCTTTTCTTACGCCAGGCCACACATATCGGTCAGCAACTAATCTTGCTGACGCCTTGGTGCCTGGATGGCTGAAAGAATGCAGGCTGAGGAAAATGGCCCTGCGTAATTCTTTGGGGACAAAAGGTCTTGGCGAAGGGGTGCTGACATCGCAGTACACTTGTGTCTGAGATGCTGGTATGCTGACTAGCTGCAGGCGTAAAGCGTTTTCCCCTGTTAGGAGTTGCTTGAGCTCTTGGTCCTCTAGTTGTGCTGCAGCGATCCTTTCAGCGGTTACTGGCTGGGTAATCGCCTCAACGCGGGAAAGGGTATCCGCCACGACATTGTTCTTCCCGGATATGTGCCTGATGTCTGTCGTGAATTGGGCTATGAGGTCCAGGTGGCGAAATTGTCGTGGGGAACAGTTTTCTTTACGAGAGTGGAAGGCAAATGTGAGAGGCTTGTGGTCTGTGTAAATCACAAAGTCACGAGCCTCCAGCATGTGTCGAAAATACTTCACACTCTCGTAAATGGCGAGCAGTTCGCGGTCGTAGGGTGAATATTTCACCTGTGCCGAGCTGAACCTTCGCGAAAAGAAGGCAAGGGGTTCCCATGCTCCCGCGTTCAGTTGTTGCAAGACCGCGCCCATGGCTTTATCAGACGCATCCGTGACCAACGCCAGCTTAGCGTTGCAGTCAGGATGAGCCAAAAGTGCCGCTTGACATAGGCTCCTTTTGCAGCTCTGGAATGCCTCGTTCTCTTCGTGTGTGAAGTCGACTGGATGTGAACCCTTAACCGATCCAATAAGCAGGGCGTTAAGGGGAGCCTGGAAGTTTGCTGCGCCTGGGATGAACCTGCGGTAAAAATTAAGCATCCCAAGGAATCTCCGTAGCTCTCTTACGGTTTTGGGAGCGGGAAAATTCTCTATGGCCTCGACTTTGGATGGCAATGGCCTAGAGCCTTTGGCTGAGATGTGGTAGCCCAAGAAGTTTACCTCTGCTACTCCGAAGACGCATTTGGAAGTATTAATGACCATACCGTAGTCCCTCAGTCTCGCAAAAAGCTGACGTAAGTGGTGCTCGTGGGTCTTCTGGTCTTTCGAGTAGACCAAGAAGTCGTCCAGGTAAGCATACGTGAAGTCCAGACCCCTGAGCATTTCATCTACGAACCGTTGAAACGTCTGTCCGGCGTTACGTAAACCGAACGTCATGTAAGGGAATTCGAAAAGACCGAACGGCGTTGTGATCGCAGTCTTCGGGATGTCGTCTGAATGCACAGGAATCTGGTTGTAAGCTTTCACCAGGTCGATCTGAGAGAAAACGGTACAGCCAGAGAGACTATGAGCAAAGTCTTGGATGTGTCGGATAGGGTACTGGTCTGGGATAGTACGTGCATTCAGCATCCTGTAATCGCCGCAGGGGCGCCATCCGTCATCTTTCTTCGGCGCTAGATGAAGAGGTGACGACCATGGTGACTCCGACTGACGACAGGTTCCGCATTTCAGCATGGCCTCAAATTCGGCCTGAGCAATTTTAAGTTTGTCCGGAGCCAACCTACGAGGTGTACAGGATACTGGCGGCCCTGGTGTAGTACGGATGTGGTGTGCTGTATTGTGTTTGGGAGTGCGGTGTATACCATGTGGGCGAGTGATGTCGGGAAATTCCCGTAGTATGTGTGTATACGCGGAATCACCCAAACTTACCCTCACCGAGGAAACGTAATCAGAACGACGGACAGGTGACGCCGGGGTGGAGAGCGTTGTATGATTGTCGGTGAGGCGTTGGTTCCTGCAATCAACAACCAAATTATAATAAGATAAAAAATCTACGCCTATTATTGCCCTTGTAACATCGGCGACAATAAATCGTCAAGCAAAGTCACGGCGCAACCCTAGGTTCAGAGTTAAATTTATGAACCCATATGTTGATATTGTCGTCCCATTCGCAGCACACAGTTGGTAATTGTTTTTTTCTAACCGTTTTGATATTGCCGAACGTGGGTAGACACAGAGATCGCTTCCGGTGTCGATCAGAAACTGCATCTTCGACCTTTGATCGGTAACAAATAAGCGACCAGCGCTCGGACAATCATCAGTCGCCATCACTGATTGCCCTGCACTTTTCCCGACGTAGGATAGTCGCACGGCTTAACGCACTTTTTAGCCCTTTCCCCAAAATTGTGATGGTACCAGCACTGGGGGAAATTTCAGTAGCTGGAGTGTGACCTGCTGGAACTGGAACGGCGACGCGTAGAACTCCTGGACCGTTCTCTGCCTCGAGACAGTCTGTCTACCCTCTCTGCTAACTTTTCCATCTGTCGGGTAAGGGCAGCTATCTCTGAAGTTATACCGGTACTTGTAGCAGTCGTGATGGCTGAAGTTGATGCCAACTGTGAGCCGACCACGTCATGGATTCTGTCAGCCAGCTCGGCCAACTCGGGTAGGTCTGTCCTGCTCTGCGATGCCACTATAGCCTGTGTGCTGCTAGGTAGGCGGCTCGTCCATATTGTCCGCAGGAACTCCTCTGGGACGTCTGGACCAGCTAGGTGCAGCAGGTGGCGATAAAATTGAGACGGCTTCCGATCGCCTAATTCCTCATGCATGAGAAGCTGCTTCATCTTTTTCTCACGTGACGCCGAAAGCCTTTTAATGAGCTCACCTTTGAGTTTTTCATACCTTTCTGTGGCCGGAGGGTAGGCTATTATGTCTTCGACCTCCGCCGCGTACTGTGGATCTAGATTCCCTATGACGTAATAAAACTTTGTTTCGTCCGATTTTACGTTCGAGAGGATAAACTGCGCTTCCATTTGGGAAAACCACAGTGCTGGCTTCTCCGGGTAGAACGGTGGGATTCTCACACCCACACAGAATGTTTCCGCTATTTTCTGCTCCTCGTCATTCTGTGCAAATGTTGATTTGCTCTGCGCCATCCTAGTGTTCGAAGACGGGGTCACCAATGTAGGTTCTTCAGGTGTTATTGTTTTTAAATAATACACGAAGGTACACCGGAAAAGATAGTTTATTTCACAGCGGACAGTCACATTCACAATAGGTTACACAACACAGAAGAGTACCATAGAAGAAGAAGGAGTGATAAGGAGAATAGACTATAGCGTAGATTAGAAACAACGAAAGTAAATAAACACAATATTAAACGCGGAGGAGCTAGCATGCGACAGCGAACGTATTGTTCAGCGGACTGGCGGCGCGGGCGCGCGAGTGAAATATATCATGGTGCCATCTCGCTCGCCCTCGTAACGCGTGAGACACTTATGTCAAGTGTCACTACAGCATCATCCCTCAATGAAAATTGTATCACCTTATATCGGATTCCTTTACATAGCTAACTGACATATTTTAAATTGTTTTTTTTTTAAACGTAATATTATGTTGGATTTGGTGGAGAGGCATGCGAAGAGGCTGTTTGGCCACCCAGATTTAACTCAAAACGGTCTCCAAAGCCTAGAGCACAAGCGTAGAGTAGCCAGCCTTTCGGTGTTCTATAGGATTCATTTTGGTGTGTGTGCGAGGGAATTGCATGATTTAGTTCCCCCATCTCCGTCGCACGGCGAGTTTCCACCCTTACGTCGTTAACACCACAACAATTCGGACGAAGCATTTCGCCTCCCCTTTCATACCGCGTACATCAAGGGACTGGAACAATTTGCAGCGGAGGTGTTTCTGTCGGACTACAATTTGAGTGTCTTCAGGGCTAGAGTGATTAGGCTCGAATAGAATCGGAATCGATTGTTAGTGCTTACCATCAGGCGGGCCTGTGGTCAAGCGCTAGTTTGTAATTTACTAGTGGCCTCCAGCGACTTTGTTTGTGTGAAGTTATATAGCCTTTTTGGATTAATGGGCTATCCAACGCAAAAAGAATTTTTCAAATTGGACAAGTAGTTCCTGTGATAGATAAAAAAAAAGTTGACATACCTACCAGTTAAACAAAATAAATGATTGATTATGTTCAAGACAGTTTGCTCAAAAACGTAAATTACGCAAGGAATATTGTTGAACTGTCAAAATAAAACCGATTGTTACTGGTTGTGTTTTACGTAATTACCACGAAGCCATACTTAAATAAATTACGGCGTTGTAAACACATACACGAAATATTATACCTCATATTTCCTTTATGCTATTTCCATTATTACTCAAGAATTTATACTTGTATATTATATTGTGACATTGTAGAAAGCTTTGCAGTTACTAAATGTTACCAACAATGCCTTGATTATTTATAGTAGGTCTTTACTTGACAACCTTTGAGGTTTATCAAAATCTAAAAATAACTTAATAAAGATTTTTATTTATAAACTCCACGCATTTATTCGATCTCTACTAATATTATTCAAAAGTAAGTCCAAGAGTAGGCGTGGATGTAAAATATAACGGCGGGATTGTATCAGTTAATGGATTTTAAACATTCAGAATCTTGGGATGCGCTCTGTAATTTTTGTTTTGTTTCTTAAACATTGCCTCACACTACGAATTTCTCCTGTGTTGTGGGTGCGTTTACAAACATATAAAGTCACATACACAAACATACAGACCCTCAATAACTAATTGTAGGCCTGCATAGAGGCTGACGAGACAGTTGCCATGTACTCTTCGAGTGTACAGGCGTTACCCAAATTAGAAAACAAAACCATAGGAGCACCAAGATCTTACACAGATGTTCTCAACAGGCTAGGAGACCTCATGGGCTTCTGGAGGGAGGTGGGCTGGCTGGAATAACCGCCAAAGGCCGCCACGGTCCACGCTCAATGGTCTACTGAAGGGACTGAGTGCGGAAACTAAACCAGTAATAGTAACAGTAACTAATTGTAGGCCATACAAATATTTGTTCTGTGCGGGAATCGAACCCGCGATACGCAACGCAGCAGTAGATTGCTCAGCCACTGCATCAATCTTGTTTTAAAGTACACCTGGACCTCAATGGTGCCAGATGGTAAGCAGTGATGTAATCGTAGATGGTAAAGCGCACCAATTTATTAAGAGCCTGGTCACCCTTGAGGACACTTAAATTGTAACCAGATGGGAAAACCGCCGCAAGCAAATTGTTCCAGTCACGCGAAGTACCAGTACATCATAAAGGAAGCGAAGCACTTCGTGCGAATCGTAGCGGCACACCGAGAGATGAAATAATGTTTTTTCAAAAACATATAAGTATTTAGCATAATAAAAGAAAGTTTGTGCTAAATACTTAAATCTTTTTCTTTTCTTTCCATCTCTTCATTCGTAGAATTCTCAGGAACATTTTTCTTAATTTATTTACAGTGCAATAAAGACTACATACCTATACCTTTATCCCTTTATGAGCAGCTAACGTAGCGTGCAACAGTCACCTGCTAAGCCTTATTATACGCGTACTCGCCACAAAATGAGGTCGGATAGGGAGTCACTCCATGTCAAATACAAGAAGACGAGCGCAACATATTTGGAAGGCTAGGCTAATAATGACAACTGAATCGCATTAAAGCTTGATCCAGGTATATGTGGTCAGTACGGCATTACAAAAGTCTTACCACTTTAGAACAGGCTAGGCGAATTTCTATTGTTCCCCAAGAGTAATTTCCTAAGTGATTGAAATACCCGAATCTTACGTATGCAAAAATCTTCCACAAACACCAATATGTAGCAGTTTACATATACTGTAATAAAATTGAAGTCTTTTCTCTAGGCTAGGCTCTAGGGACTTACAAAAAGGGATTACACCTGGGTTTTTGAATTGAGAACTTGTCACGCTTTACTTAACACTACTTAAGGTAGAAACCCTGAAAATTCAAATTTTTTTAAGTTCAGCTTCTTGGCACCGACTGTCGGCTCATCACATATGAACAGGGACGGCGCGGGGAGTCGGAGTACCAAACTTGGTTCGCGATGGCCTCTGCGCGCCCTCCACGTTAATATGTGAATTATGTCTTTTTTAATACAGTCTACTACTCCTTTTATTGTAGAATCCCAATGGAACCCATTCAATAGTCCTTCGAACCGGATCATTGAATGGTCTCAATTAAGTCATTATTTCGACTGTTTTTTTTTTGCATTTGAGATGGTAACACATATATTATTTCCAGGTATTGCTTAATTAAATACAAATATGGATCAATAAGAAATTTATTATGTCAAATACTTATATATGTACACTTTTTGACATAATATGATACAGTTGATATTATGTATGTAACAAATAGGTACACAAGGATATTTTTTCGAGTAATTGCTGATTCGATGAAAACATCAGCAGTTCTCTTTAATTACTATATTTACAACTAATAACAATATTTTGAAATATAAAATAAA
Source organism: Sesamia inferens (assembly GCA_037179545.1). Taxonomy (NCBI): domain Eukaryota; kingdom Metazoa; phylum Arthropoda; class Insecta; order Lepidoptera; family Noctuidae; genus Sesamia; species Sesamia inferens. Next base: position 12,430,020 of record CM073933.1, on the reverse strand, counting down.
ATATTTTTTACAGAAAATACATTAGATCAACAAGCATACTGATAAGCAATAGGGTATTTGACTAAAAAAAACTAATTAGTCCGTCAGTCAGATTTCCAAAAAATACTAGACACATCTTTTTTCTTTTTTCATATACCTAAACAAAAAATGAAGACGCAACAGTGCGTTGAAAACTCATGTGACGTCACTGATGCGTCACTGCATGCTACACTTTTTAGCGACCAGTGACGTCACCAGCCACCACTCCTGATCTTTGATGTCTTTTATATTTGTCAATTTTTATTGTTTTGATAAAACATAAAATACGTGCCTAGTATTTTTTGGAAATTTGACTGACGGACTAATTAGTTTTTTTTAGTCAAATACCGTATTATTTTCATAATTTCTTTTTTAAGTTGTACAATAGCTTTAAATAAAATACAAAATTTACCCAAGCACAGCGTCAATGGCGAAGATTCTTTTTTTTTTTCACAAACCACACAAAATTTTAGTTAAGTGCATCCTTTTATTTCGATTGCATTAGTTAACGGACATAAAATTCTGTCAAATTATGGATAGTCCTGTCAAATTAAGATACGCTATTACGCGATAGACAGTTTAGACGTGATTAAAAACATGGTTACCACGTTACTGATTGGCTTGACAGGACTAAACTGATGTTTATCTTTTGTCCTTTTCTTATTCAAAATTATGCAACTCTTTTTATGTGAATCCAAAACATCAGTCCAGTATTTTTAAATATAGAATCTATATGTATAAAATTTCAAATAGATATCATGAAAAACCACAACGTTATGAGCATGTTACCTTACCTGGTTGTCCCAACAAAAATTTGGTCCACGCGCCTTCAGCGCTGCGGCACGGGAGGACACTGTCTCACGCGCCTAGCACTATGATCTAACGTCAGCTGAGTTGTGCGTTCGGTAACCATATTGCAACAATTTTTAAATGTATTTGAAAAAAATACCACATGGTGTAAAAAGGATTGGAAATGATTCAGTTAAATATTCTGGGCAAACTATATTCAGGTTTCGTATAAAGAAAATATAACGTTGTATAAATTAACAAGTCTCAATGTTATCCATACTAATATTATAAATGCGAAAGTATCTTTGTCTGTCTGTCTGTCCGGCTTTCACGCCAAAACTACTGAACCGATTGTAATGAAATTTGTTACACAGATAGTTTAGAGACTGAGAAAAGACATAGGCTATATAACAACCCGCTATGACCAATAGGAGCAGAGCAATAACAAAAAATGTTGCGAAAATGGGGCTAAACGCGGGCTTACGTATTGCTCCCATTATTTTAACAGGAGCTTATTTTATATCAACTGAGCTCCTGTAAACTGAAGTCTACGCGGACGGAGTCGCGGGCAACAGCTAGTCACAACATAAATACCCTTATTTGAAACACAAATCAATAAATAAATCGATAACTTTGATTGAAAATAAAGAAATAATCATATTTTGGTGTGTAGTTATTATTGAGTTGATCCCTTTGTCTTTCATTCATTTATTCAGCAAAATATTATTCCAAGGCTAACATTTACTCACTCCGCTATACCTACTTAATTTGGGGGAAATCAAGAATGTATTAAATGATATTTTAATTATAAAATTCAAGGAGAAATAAGAACGGGACCATATACGGGACATATAATTAGACCCATGTTTTGCACCAGTAGATTGTATAATTTGTGGACGCTGTGATGCGACCATCGCTCTTCTATGACACTTTAGCTTTAGCCACTGTGATTGATTGAAATAACAACTATTAATCAAATCACTTGACATGAGATTAACAATAGAAAAACATTACAATGCTAACAGCCACATTTTTTCTTTACATTCGAATAGATGATCTACTAGCGCACACTCAAAATGTTTGCCAATATTTTCAGTGTGCGATATACAGTTTTGTCAGCTTGTGTTAGAATCACTAATCCATGATCATCTGAGGAGCAATTTCGGTATTGTTAAGAAACATCCACATTCTAATTCACTAAGAATAAAGAAAATAAGGGGTAAAAGTTAAGAGGTATGTTTGACAAACTGACAAGTGTCAGACCGTCAAAAATACATCGTCATTTCCTTACCAGTTTCTGGGATATTGCCGCCGAGTTGCGCTTTGAAGTTCGACATTTTTTTTTTTAATTTTTAGCCCATTTGGTTTTCAAAATCAAAATCAAAGCATTTATTTCAAATAAACCAGTTACAGGCACTTTTGAATTGTCAGAAGGTCGGTCAGTCAGCAAGGTGAAGCTAATTCCAAAGAGCAGGTCCATTGTAAAAATGTATACATTGGCATCTAAAAGAGCCACCTGTTTTCTTGAGCCTTGTTGTAGGTACAATAAATTTGTGCCTGTTTCTAGTATTTATATTTCGGCCTGAAAGCCGATTATCGCACTTATAAGACAGATTAACATATCAAGGATCTCTCTCTTTCTCTGGTAGGCATTAAAGAAAAGAGAACATCCCTTATTTGAATAGGGGCTGATTATCTGACGGGCGTTAGAAAAATCAACCGTTAAATATGTAAAAAGAAGATTCACGTTTCAGTTGCAATTTTGACGTCTTAAAGAATGCTGCAATCAACAGTGCCTCAAACGTTATTAAATAAAAGTAGCAGCAGGAAAAGGTATACTACATTTTTATTTGCCAGCTCAAGCTGTGTGAAGCTGTGAAATCAGAACGTCGTTTCTAGAAGGCATTTGAAAGGAAAGTTTCATTTAGCCCTTGTCGCTCGTAAAACTCTGTACAGTTGACAAATGACAGCTAGACCGACCAAAAAAATCAATGTTTTCGAAGTAGAGAAACTGGATTGCAAGATTTGACCAACAAGTACTTACTAACAAAAAGTCCATCTGTTTAAAGTCTTGCCGGCTAAATGTGTAACACACTATCAGTAGCAATGGGTATTTATCACTTTGACAGTTCAACAACATTCATTGCGGTATTTACGATGTTGAGCAGACACATTTTTGAACACTTAAAGCAATGGATAAGCAATATGCTTCGAAATGATTACAACTGCTAGTAATAGTGTGTTATGCAGATACATACGCCGACTTATATTTAAAAAAATATGCTAGACATGAGGTCTAGCCTACTTTTTTTAATATAAGTCAGCTTATGTACGACAGAAGATAAAATGTCAGTTAAGACCTGTCAAATTAGTGCGCTCCTGACGTAAACTGGAGTATTTTTAGACGCCATGTTTATAATCGCGACTAAACTGTCTATGGAATAGGTTTGGCGGGAAAGCCAAAATGAGTGCCACGCTCATTTTTCATTGGACTTTTAAATTATTTATAGTGTCGTTTACTAAATAAAAACGCGTGATTTATGTAGTAAAAAGTGCATTCAGTGAATAATTCATAAAGAACAGTGAAATATTGTGGCATAGTGGTCACATCATGTCTTTACCCCAAACCCCTCTTGGTCAGCCTCACGTGGGAAACGACAGGAGATAGGTTAAGTTAGGATAAGTTAGGATAAGTTAGGATAAATTAGGATAAGTTAGGATAGAAACTGAAGAAAAAAAGTTACTTAAGACTAGGCTGTATGGCGTACTATGCCTTTGCCTTTTCCGTTCCTCTGAATGGAAAGAAGAAAACCAAAAAAAAAAATGTCTATGGAATATCTTAATTTGACAGGATCAAACTAAAACGTTATCTTCTATCCTTGTCTTACTGAATTAAACAGAAAAAGATGCACTGAACTTAAAATTAGTTTAGTTTGTGAACAAGAGAATCAGCCCCAGTACCGATGACGAAACGAAGACATTTGATCGTTATTCGTCCTTTTGATGCTGATAACAATGTGAGCATCCGTGAAACTAATATTATTGACATTTACTTTGTGTGTACCTGTGCATAATTTGACTTTTTTTTTTTTAATTAAAATATAAACCAGCGCTTGACCGCAATCCCGCCTGATGGTAAGCAGTGACGTAATCGTTGATGGTAAAGCGCACTAGTTTATTAAGAGCCTATTCACTCTAGCCTTGAAGACACTCAAATTGTAGTCCGACGGAAACACCGCCGCCGGCAGATTATTCCAGTCCCTCGATGTACGCGGTATAAAGGAGGAGGCGAAACGCTTCGTCCTGATCGTAGAGGTGTTATCAACATAAGGGTGGAAACTCGCCGTACGACATAAAAACACAAAAACTATAATTCTAAAATTAAATTATCGGAGACGTGCTCACAAAAACCATACTTAAGTAAGTATGTTTAACTATTTGCAACAGTATGTCAATTTTGGTTACTGGGACGCTCGAGCGGTCGCTTTGAATCGGCACAAAAAATAAATAACTGCCATTACCTAAGCGCATAGATATTTGGTCCAGCTTGTTTATTAGTGGTCATTGATTTATAGGTACAAACTTAGCCCCCAAGATTTAAAATTTAAAAATATTACAGTGCAGCATATAATGCAGCATATAGCCCCCAAGATTTAAAATTTAAAAATATTACAGTGCAGCATGTATCGAATCACGATAGCGTAACATTTACATAGTCTCGAACAAAACTCTCATCAAAAATGGCGACAAGTATTAAGCAGTCTAAAGTAGTCAAAATAAATATACGTATATAAATATACGGTGTTTCCGTCAGACTACAATTTGAGTGTCTTCAAGGCTAGAGTGAATAGGCTCTTCATAAACTAGTGCGCTTTACCAACAACGATGGAGTTTTCGCGGGAAAGTCAAGCTGAGTGTCACGCTCATTTTTCATTGGACTTTTAAAATTATTTATAATGTTGTTTACTAAATAAAAGTGTGTGATTTATGTAGTAAAAAGTGCATTAAATAAATAATTCATAAAGAACAGTGAAATATCGCAGCATAGTGGCCACATCATTACTTTTTCGACATGAACAATTCAATACGTGACATTGGCTAAATGCACAAACCGTGTGAAGCCATAAAAGAAAGAAAAAGACCAACAACGATTGCGTCACTGCTTACCATCAGGCGGGATTGAGGTCAAGCGCTAGTAATTAATTTATAAAAAAAAAAATTGGTTGTCTGTAGAACTCCGTCTACTGCCGATATTTGAACGTGACAACGTCTATTACATGGTAATAGACCTCGCGCACGAGTGTGACACACGCTCTAGGGGTGGGGGTAAAGTAGGCGTGGACTCCGTGTGGCGTCAGATTCGGCCGTTACGGTGTTTTCGAGAATGACTCCACGCCGTACCAATTTAATAGACGTTGTCACGTCAAAAAAAAATATTCAAAACCAGCCTTAAGTGCAGTGTTTAAAGTTCTTATCACAAAGCAGTGTACAAAAAGCCATTATGTTTTACGCCTGAGTCTGTGGTACATCAAACATCAAACCAAATTCAACCTTACACACATGCATTAAAGTCAGAATTATAAAGTAAATACGAAATGAAAGCACCCAAGTGCTGTGCGCTTGTTCAATTCTACCATCTTTTTACGCTGATTGTGAATCTAGTGTATAATTGATCAATGGTTAATAAACATAAATAAAGATTATGACTAAACACGACCACGGTTAGTGCAAAACACATTATCAGAAACGTTTTATAATCGAAGTCTTTGAACACAATACAAAGCAATATTAGTTGCTAGAAGCAATTTCTAAAACAATAGTAGATGCTAATAGCAACTTCTTTTCCAATTTCCTCTTGGTATTATACATAAAAAATATAGAAACTACAATACATTTTACTGTGAAGGAGAGCCTTACATTTAAATTAACTAGTATCTATAAGAGAAACACATTTCTGATTTATATGAATAAAAGCTTGGGTCAATAAGTAGAAATCAGTTTCTAAAACTAAAGTAATACTTATAGAAAGTTTTTACGACCGTCTTCCCTCCATCATTGCTTTTATGGACTGGACACTAGACTTTTATATGAAACCGTTGGCTTAGAATGATTTAAAAAAAACTATGAAGTATTTGTTACATTGTCAGTTTTATTCCACAAAAAGATTATGAAGATTTATTTGAGGATATATTAGCATGGCTTATTTTTTATGTGTATTTCCAAGCTATACAATATGTAAAGAAAACCCTGTCCGATCCGTAAAGGTATTGTTAGGTATCAATAACTGATACTACTAATGGGTACAAAACCGGGCTAAACTTAAAAAAATACCCCTAAAAAAATAATATTATTTCACAAAAAGAGGTAACTTAATACATGTGCGGTAAGCAACCCTTCCACGGGCGGCGGGCGGCAGGGCACGCGGCACGTGGTCGCATCGCTATTCGCTCATAAACTTAAAAAAAACCTTAAAAAATAATATTATTTCACAAAAAGAGGTAACTTAATACATGTGCGGTAAGCAACCCTTCCACGGGCGGCGGGCGGCAGGGCACGCGGCACATGGTTGCATCGCTATTCGCTCATAATAATACCGGTGTTGTCACTTTTTTTAAAATTACCAAATTTCGGGGAAGTTGGAATTAATTCGTGGAAAAAAAAGATTATTTCAAAATTCATTAGTATTGTTTCTATGATGTTTACGTAAAATTTTATATTATATTTGGTCATGTGTTTACCTAACCTTTATTATCCTTTTGGGTCGGACAGGGTTTTCTTTACATATTGTATACATAGGTATAGCTATATATATATATTACTTTGCTTCCAGAAAAAAACTATAAATTCTTTGATTTTTTTTTTATCACATTTATCCTATTTTTAACTGATGCGAGAGCCCTTTTCAAATAAAACTAAAATATATCAGATTACAATATTTGTATCGGGAATCTCACGACAGTCAGAAGATGTTGATAATTTGACATTTACTCACAATTCTACCTTACAAAATAATCTAATACCTAATCAGTTTTCCATTCTCAATGTGTTTTGATTCAATACATTCTCTTTAAAAATATTTTGTTCACAACCTTTATATAATATTTTTATATTTATCACTCGGAACACCGGCCGACTACAATAACAAAAATAGATTATCACTGTAATTTTTCAGTTTAAAACTCACTTTCCTGGACAAATATTCCAGATACCGTTGAATGCTATCTAAAGTTCCTCTTTGGAGTGTGTAGCACAAATATTTCGCAGCTGTGAGAGGCTTTGACAGTCCTGTCGTCTATTGAATTGTCGGTCCAATGAGGCATTGGGTCTGAATTGACGCTCGGTCTCACTGATGATATCTCTTCGAACCGCACTTTATGACGGCGTACGCAGTTAAAACGTATCTGTGGACAAAAAAAAAATACATTTAGGATATTCCGTATAATATGCATTTTTACTAACACTAGACGCTATCTAGAATAGATTAGAATACTCTGTATTATATTCAGCACATAAAGTATACAACATTAATATAAAGACTTTTTCTATGACCATTTGTTTATTTTCTAAATACATAACCTTAAGTCATATCTCAATAGTACTCATTCCTGCCAATTCCTGCCTTTTTATATCGCTAGATATATAAAAAAAGTTTCATATGATTATGTCAAAAAGCGCACGTATTTGCATCACCACTAAACATCGCATGTTATTAGGCTGTATAGATGGATTGGCCTTTCATTTGTGGGATTATAACTACAACCAACATTGCACGCTCCGTGTTATTTTTGCTCCATAGTTAACTTTTATCTGTATTTATTTCAAGGTCGTAGTAAAAGTTTTGTATGCCACTGTCGCAAACGGCTATTGTAACACTCGTGTTGATCTATTGTGCCACAAACTATCACTCATGTTACAATAGCTATCATTGCTTGATAGTGGCATTAATAAATAATATATAACAGGGTGACACAACGAGCGCTCTTATCGCTAACAGTGATTTTTTACAGACAACTTTTCTAAATATAAATAATATGTATAAGCCGTGCCGTGGCACGTTTTAAGATGCAAATGAAAGCTAAGCCAGAGTGGATACGTAAACATTGCATCCAAAGTTGCCAATTCCCTTGTACACAAACTAAACTAATTATAAGTTCATCTGCATCTTATCTCATCTGTTCATAAATGCATATTCTTTATATTTCATTTAGAAAAATTAGTCCGCGCTTGAGGTAAATTGACGTATTTTTAGACGCCATGTTTTAATCACGTTTAAGATACTGTCTAGGAAGTATCCAAATTAGCTAGGATAAACAATTTTTTTATCTTCGATACTTTTCTTAATGAATTAGAAAGAAAAGGGTTCTAAGAAAAAAGAACTAAGGCCTCGGCGCCAATATCATTTGATTTTTGTAGCAACCATTCCAACCTTCTTTCTTATATCTATGATTCCAACATAGCAATACTCAGCTTTGCTGGCAACATGTTCCAAAACATGTTGCTGCACAATTGCGTAACTTTTACTTTTTATAGCATAAATCAGCAAAATAATCTGTCTGTAATGTTTTTTTTAAGTCATTTCAGACAACTTACGTATAACACTAGGCTCCCCGTTAGCTGTGATGGAATGATTAAAACGTTCAGTTTCCAGAATGGATTTAATACTGACATTGACATTATAAAGGATTAATCCCTGAATAGAGATTAATTCGCTCCGATATAGTCTGAAATTTTGGGAAACGTGATGTGGCAATTATGAAATAAATTGTAATTTTAAGTAGTCTAAAATACATCATGTCTCTCTGCCGTATTAAGAGTGATGTTACAAGAATAATGAACTCGTGAATGATTTATTAGTAATTAATAAGTGAATTCAGATCAATGCAGAATGAATTTTAGGCTAATGATAAGCGGCTTGTTCTAATTAATGGACTTTGGTTCTCTGAGTTATACATAAAATTTGATAATGAAAGAGTAGAGCAGGAGAATTGAGATGTAAATTACACACATGAATATAGAAATTTTTCAAAGGGATTAAATAGCAACCAAAAACAACTAAGATTTAAACGTGCGCTATTTTTTTGTCTTTAATACAGACGTATCATCAAAGAAAAAATAAAATAGCGAACAAAATACTAAATACAATATCACCAGTTGAATACATGCATGTATCAAGTATTCAATTTTTTTTCTTTCTTCCTCAGTATGTGCAATGTGCTAGACATTACTTTACCCCAATAAAACAAATAAAGGAGAATTTATTCGTAGTTTGAAGAGATTTATATGCTGAGGGATTATATTAGTATGCATTAAGGCGACCAACTCAGATATTGGTTATCTGCCCACAACCATAAACTACAACAGTTCGACCAAGCACTTTTATAGGATGTAGAATGTAGCTTTTATTGAGACATAAACACGGCCATAAATTCCTTTAGGCTAACCGCCGTCAAGGAAATGCTATAAAATTGTCTATTATGGTCACAGGGTCAATTTAACCGCGGGATTACAAATCGCCTCACAAACCCATTGGTGTTTACAGAGGGTGATAAAATTGCAGGTAACTAGTTCATTTTGTATCAAAATTTCAACCTTCATGTGGCGTCTGATTGCCTCCGAATGGGTATTTTCATGGTCAATTTTAGTCCCCCGCTGCATGCGATCCATCACCATACGACAATCTCAGAACCTGTTACTCTTACTTTAGAACTTCTGATCTTAGTCACCTGCGTCCTAGCCATTTGGCGAAAATAGTGCTGCTAAAGTCAAAATCGTGCATGAAACTTTTTATCGATGGACTATGGTTGTTCTTAAGCTGACAAATTTTATTAAATTAAAAAAAAAATCAGATTCTAGAAATTTCTAAATAAATATAATATTTGTGGAACTAGTTTGGAAGTTCAAAAATATGTAGGATGAACGAAGTAAATACCAAGATGCGATGGATATTACCTAGTGGTCGCTTTTTTGTTTCTAGTTGGAATATTTTAGCAGTTTTATTGGTATCTCAGAAGTGGCGCGCACATAAACATCGTAAGATTTCTCTGGAGCTGCATGTACAAGAATTTAACTTTCAACTCAAACTTAAACTAAGTATAACTTAGTTACAATTATAAACTAACACCTTAGCAACTAAACTAACAACTTAACTTAGTTACAGTTATAATTATGTATCTTTAGGTTTTATGTATTAAAAATGTAATGACTTCCTGTAGCTATGGACCTCAAAATTGATTTTGAATGACAGTCTATATTGCTTTTATATTATTTTCAGGAAGTTTCTATATTACAGATTTTTAGATTGAAAAGTGTTTTTATTCATTGTGATTGAGTAGAAGCACACATATCCTTAGGCCGTATTTATTCAGTGAATAGAAAAAAAATAATGAAAATATCAATTCGAAATCAAAATCAAAAGTCATTTATTCAAATTAGGCTGAGAATCAGTATTTTGAACGTCTATATTACATGAGGTAATCCCCTAAACAGCCCGCCCTTCGCTTCAGTTTTTCCTAAAGTCGGGTTCTCAATGACTGGATAATCTTATAGGTTATAATAACAATAATAATATATTTATTCAAGTAACAAAGACTCATATTGTTAGTAAACCTTAAGAACTATGTTAATCAATTTACTTTATATTTAAATTTATTTCATCCCGTGAGAGATGGCATTGCAGTGATTCATATATAAACAATTAAGCCTGCTAGCGATCATTTTCAGGATATTGTTAGAGCTGCCCCGAATTCTGCGTATCAGGGATGCACATCTCTTTTTCATCTTTGCGTAAAAACAATATTAATATGTGCGTCCGCGAACATTCCCGATGCACTACAAAAACGGGGTAGCCCCATCAAGACCCTGAAGGCATTGTTATATTGGACACGAAGGGCGCTGTACGACTGTTGAGTATGTCTAGCAAACAAGCTGCACGTGTAAAAACTTGTACAGTATGCTCGAAACAGAATATTCGCCCTTACCGACAACGTCCTCCGTTCCCGCTCAATATCGAGTCCGTCATTGAGGTCAGGGGTCAATATATGACCAAGATATTTGAACTTAAATACACTTTTAAGCGAAACACCATTGAATAATACATGTGGCACATACTTCGGGCCAACCCCAGCCTCAAAGAAAATTAACTCCGATTTATTGGAGTTGTATACCAAACCATGTGTTCTAGCATATTCCTCACATTTAGCTGCCAATTTCCTGAGTCCACAGATTGACGCGCTCAGCAGCACCATGTATAGCTAATATTGTTTACACATATTCCATCTATACAGTAACCTACCCTGGTACAACTGAGCTCGCCAATTAACCCGTTAATATACAAGTTGAAAAGCGTAGGTGACCTTAACCCTCCCTGCCTCACCCCGCATTCCAACATGTCTAATCCCGAAAAAGTTTCAGCCCATCGTGCTATGTCGATCTGGTTGGCATAACAATATTTAAAGATATTTATCAACTCTGTTGGTAACTTATCCTCCTCCATCTTTCTACATAATAAATCGTAAGCAACCAGATCAAAAGCCCAGAATCAACGGCTTAACTTAAGTCCTATCATACTTCCAACTTCTAATGCCTGTGCTGTTACCAAGATAGTCACCCAATAACACTTTTCCTAATCAGCGAAGCGAACCCAGGACCCCAGCAGTCAGGGCTCCAGTAGTCTAGGTACTTCACCCGACATAAGGAAGTACATAAAATTAGGATGGTTATTCTGTGTTTTATGGCGCATTGCAATTTCCGTTTCGTCAATCTGTACCTGACATACTAATTGAGTTAGCTTTACGTTTAGCTCCGTAAATGCTGAGTTGAATTGCACGATTACTGATAAATGCATGCATTGTCTGGACGACAGGTTCACTCAGAGGGGGAGGGGGGGGGGAGCGAAAAGCGAATGTTTTGCGGAACTGTCTTTCCTAATTTTGAGGTTCAAAATATGCTGATTTTCAGAAGTTAATTTGAATTTTCTTTAATCTGTTGTGAGGATATTTTCCTAAAATATTATTTTTAACGCCTTGGTCTTTACATGATCTGACCACGATTATTTCAGAACTTTAAAAGAGATTGTGACCTCTGTAGGATACTCGTAATTGCGTAAGACAATGGCAATGGGTTGCATTTTGACAGTACAGCAACCTTCATTACGTTATTAACGTTGTTGACCAGACACATTTTTGAACACATGGAGCAATGGATTAGCAATATTTTTCGAAATGATAGCAACTAATAGTAAAAGTGTGTTACTCAATTAGGGTGCTGAGTTTGTTTCGGTCTTTGTTCTCAGTATAATCAGAGAGGAATAATCTCATATGAGATCACCAATCTCATATAATTTTAAAAATATAATTGACATGTAGTAGTGCTGTTAAGTCGTGGTGGCCTAGTGGTTAAAACACCAGCCTCTCAATTATGAGTGCGCGGATTCGATTCCAAGTCAGGCAAGTACCAATGTAACTTTTCTAAAGTTATATGTACTTTCTAAGTATATCTTCGACACCAATGACTAAAGGTGAAGGAAAACATCTTGAGGAAACCTGGACTTTATAAATCTGAAATCGCCAACCCGCATTAAGCAAGCGTGGTGATTACGCTCAATCCTTCTCTGTATGAGAGGAGACCTGTACCCAGCAGTGGGACGATAGAAAGATTGTTGATAATGAGTGCTTGTTTATATTTAAAACCGTACGTAATGTCTTAATATGTATAATGTATTCTGCAGGGTAACTGTGTAACTGTCTAACACACTATCAGTAGCAAAGGGTTTCATTTTGACACTACAACAACATTCATTGCGTTATTTATGTTGCTGAGCAGACACATTTGTCGAAAATATAGAGCAATATGCTTCAAAATGATCTCAATCAATAATAATAACTGATACGCAATTCGAGTGATTTTTAATCACAAACAAACATTGCAGATGAGCCATGTTAATATACTACACCTACGTAAGTTTAAAATATAATGTTTTCTCGTTACTAAGCAACTAATTACTTAATTATGATTATGAAAAATAATACTTGTGTGAAATGAGGCTCTTAATAGACCGTATTAATTTTTGACTTACAAAGGAGAGATGTTTATTCTTTTTGGTATTGATTCTGGCAGTGCCTATGTTGTTTTTTATTTCTGACTAACTTCTATCTGCGGCTTCGCCGGCATGATATATTGATAACAATAAAATTAGCTTCCCTAGGCTTCTCAGTATCATAATATAAGCAATTTCAACATAATCAGTGTAGTCGTATCGAACATAAGCCGAAACAGACAGAAAGGTTTCAATATCGACACGCCTACGACTTCCATTTCAGCACTCTTTATCATAAAGCCTTTTATAGTTATTTGTGTGTGTGTTGGATTTTTTGTTCCATTATAGTAGAAAGATATACAGCTAGGCACACTCGATAACATAAATGTAACTCAGTCTTTTGTCCAAAATCTGTTTCCATTTTTACCCCAAAAAGCCAATACGTCGTCCTAACGTTACAAAATCTATCAAAGATAATTTTGAAATACATTTATGTTGATTCATAATTTCGTTTTTCGTATTTGTATGAATTTGTTCAGCTATCCGAATTCTGATTTATTTATTGCATCTGATATTATTGGAAGAATGTTGTCGGATACTATTTTAGAGGCTGCATATAAGGAAGTGATTGAGAAATGTATGCTTACGAAGAAATTTGGCTTATTATTGAGGTCTCATTTCGTAAATTATGTATTAGTAAAACTTAATTCTCTATGAGCTCAAATGTTACTATTGAGAATCAATCACGTTTTCTATTGACACCGATCTTATTAAGGTTTTCTGATAGACGAAAGGAAAGAAATTACCAATTGGAACTGTATCTAGCTTTTGACAATGCATAGGTGTCCATTTAGGTTTGACATGTTTTTTTTTTTTCAACAAAATAGTTTTTATTTTATCACTATAACAACACCTTACCTTTGTACTTACTACCTATAGAATGTAGTACATCAATATTTCCCCAGTTATCTATTTATATAATCACACACCTCATCAACCTTTCATCGTTCCACTGCTGGGCACAGGTCTCCTCTCATACAGAGAAGGATTGAGCGTAATCATCACGCTTGCTCAATGCGGGTTGGCGATTTCAGACTTAAAGTCCAGGTTTCCTCAAAATGTTTTCCTTCACATTCAGTCATTGGTGTCCAAGATATACTTAGAAAGTACATATAACTTTAAAAAAGTTACATTGGTACTTGTCTGACCTGGAATCGAACCCGTGCACTCATATTTGAGAGGCTTGTGTTTTGACCACTAGGCCACTACGATATTATAATATATAATAATTTAATATAATTCTTTGTTTATATAATAAACACGAGAAACATGAAAAGGTGGTAAAGAAACCATGTTCTATGTTACGGGTTTGGTTTCCGCACTCAGTCCCTCCAGTGGACCATTGTGCCTGGAAGAAATCATTATTCATTATCCTATTTATTCATAAACGTTGCTTAAAGTGAACTAATGAGTAGCGAATGTTTAAACATACATTTTTGACGTTTGCACGCCACTCAACTTAAATAATCGTTTATGAATAAACCCTTTAAACACTATTGTGTTTATTCATAAACGATGATTATAGTTCTTCAAATATAAGAAGTGCAAATTGACGTTTCATACTTTTCATGACGACACAATTTTGTACATGCGTAACTCAAAAATTGTCATTTATTTCTTCTGTAAAACCACGCAGTTTTAAAGGTATGTTTATTTTATCACAAAACTGCACAATTCTTAATCACTTAATTTACATTAAAATTTTTCAAACAAAACAATATAACAAATATAGACAATAAATCGTATTTTTTCTCGACGTCGTGTCAAAGTCAAGTAGTAAGGTACTATACCGTAGTATTGTGACTCTTCAAATTCACTTGTATACCAATAATCGTTAAAAATGACCGAATAATCGAACTTACTAAAAACGATCGTTTTCACTGAAAGCGTCCTTTATTATTTAATTATATTTTTGCTGATTTCTAATTAATAATAAAATTGTAAATATGTATAACCCATAATTTAACATATTTTGGAACAAAAGACTTTGAGAATTTCTTTCATCTAAAATTCAAACATTTACAGTCATAAAGAAGAAGTGGTGTTTATTAAAAAAAAAAACAAATCAGGAGGTAGCCACTAATGTTCGTGTATTGTCATAAAATAAATAAATCTGTAACTTTAATCGATTAGAAATTATAAACAAATGAAATCAATATCTCGTATAAATTGGATATTGTAGTAATCGATATTTTTAACCCAATCCATATTTTTCAGTAAGTTAGAAGTGTCAAATTGCACTTCTTATATTTGAAGAACTGTAAAGTAAAGGGACGTGCAAACGTCAACTTTTTTTTTATAAATTATAGATACCAATCCCACCTGATGGTAAGCAGTGACGCAATAGATGATGGTAAAGCGCACTAGTTTATTAAGAGCCTATTCACTCTACCCTTGAAGACACTCAAATTGTAGTCCAACGGAAACACCGCTGCTGGCAATTTGTTCCAGTCCCTCGATGTACGCGGTATGAAAGATGAAGCGAAACGCTTCGCTCGAATCGTAGTGGTGTTAACGACGTAAGTGGAAACTCTCCGTGCGACGGGTCGTCCAATGGTGGAACGGAGATGGGGGAACTAAGTCATGCAATTCCTTCGCGCACTCACCAAAATGAATTGTATAGAATACCGAAAGGCTGGCCTGTGCTCTAGCCTTTTTAGACCATTTCGGCTGGGTAACATTAAAGCAAAGGTTTGTGTTTCAAGTATCCTATTTCTATTAATTTTTTAATTTTATTAAGGCCTTGCCTTCTAGATATCTATAATATCTTAAATATTTTATAAATTCCACCTTATACGCCGTGAAATTTTAAACGTCTAAGAAAGGCAGCATAAATCGTTTGCATCACCCAATGACTACTAAACATTAGCAATAAAAAAGACTTTGTACGCTACGTATCCATAAAATTTTATATTTTTTTCTGTGGAGGTAAGAGGAACAGGAAGTAAGGTTCACTCATCCTTCATAGAAAAGAGAGGATCCTCCGACCAGACAGGTGTTG
The DNA here is from genome assembly GCA_037179545.1 of Sesamia inferens. NCBI lineage: Eukaryota > Metazoa > Arthropoda > Insecta > Lepidoptera > Noctuidae > Sesamia > Sesamia inferens. The sequence goes on along the minus strand of CM073933.1, from coordinate 12,414,118 downwards.
AGTCTGACGGCCACCTGCCCAACGGTTGATGTTAGAAGTTATATGTATGCTAATTGCACGATAAATTTTGCTTGCGAGATGGAAAAATCGTGTAAATCAGTGTATGACTCGCTGTTCCATGTGGCGTTTGTAGGTACACTTATACATACAGGATGTATCTGACATCGTAACTCAAACTTCGCGAAAAGGCTTGACCGCATGCCACTAATAAAATTATGATAGTCATTTATGTCGTTAATGAACGGTTACAGAATTCAGTGTTTAAAAAAATGTGTCGACCTTTGAACGTTGCAAGCGTGCCGCCGTGAGGGTTTGTAGGTATGACGTTGATCCCTGACGTGAACTCTATTAAATCAGCTGATAAGATAGTTTTTCGAGTTTTGTTTTCTTAGCGCTTTTTAGTGTAATTAGCGAATTAATTCATTTATACTTTATAATCTTATTGGGTTATAAAAGTATAGAAATTATGATCGGTGGAAAGTGAAAAAAATTACATTTTTTTTTTAATCATGGAAAAGCCGACGAAAAATTCTACCACTGGGGGGTTCAGAATTATGTACTGGATCCATGGTACTCGTTTGTGCGTCGATATCAGATACACCCTTAAAGGAAGCAGTAATTATAAACGCTTTGTTTTTTTATTTTTTTTGCTTTGTTTATTTGTAATTTCATTTTTCTATTTCATAATTTCAAAGATACTTAATTGAGTTAAGCGTTGCACAGAAGGGAGAATGTGGACCTTCAAAGTGGAAATGTCAAACACCGGGGTGGTTTTAGTGAGGTTAAAATCCCACACTCCCTGTTTCTATCCCCAAAGACTAGGCGTCTTTCGAAGATTTCCTACCGTAATTTAAAAAAAGAAAATATTTCGCTTACTGAAAATAAGCAGATAATTTAGCGGACCCTGGGCTCCAACGTGAAAGCCGCGGTTGCAACCTGGTTTCTACGCTGAGATGATGACAACTGAAAATAAAATGATCATGGAATCTATCAAATGCTTCGTTCCGATAAAGAGGCATGCCTATAGGGGTGCTAATAAGTCAAGGTATTTGAATTGTATGAATTGTATTGTATTGTATTGGTATTTGAATTGTGTGTTGTTGTGTGGTATTTGAATAGGGATGTATCCAAGGTATGAAAATCAAAAAAATAATTAGTCCGTCTTATAGATAATAAAAAAAATTAGGACCCGTATTTTTTATTTTGTCGAAATTACCAAAAACTACTGAAATATAGCGTATTAAAGTTACGGAGTGGGGGCTAATTACATCACGCCGTGGTATATTTTGGTACACGGCGTGACGTCATGCGACATTTAAAATCAATATATATAGTACGAAGTCTGTTTCTACGAAAAACGTGGATCACAGTTGTATTAAGCGAGTACATTCAATGTCCTTAAAAACTTTATAGCTCTCTCTCTCTCTCTCTCCTCAAAAATGTAACCCAGTTACAGAATAATACGATAGGTAATACTCCTTGGCTTACCATGTAACTGGATTATGGATGTCAGTTGCTCCATGTAAAATACTGAGGACGAGTCTGAGCAGTTGTGTTGCGATGTATGCCGGGTACGTTGAGCTAAATGTTGTTGTGTCGGTTGTAATTTGGTCGTGGAGGGTCTCCAGATCACCCTCCCTCTGACGCAGCATCGTTGGTCGTGTTGTTCAGTTTAAAATTGCATGACCTCACTCAACTGCCGTCTTCCTTCCTATTCACTCTTTTTTTTTTGAGTGTAAAGCCTTAATAAACTAGCGCGCTTTACCATCAACGACTACATTACCATCAGGCAGGATTGCGGTCAAGCACTAGTTTTTAATTATAAACAAAAAACTGTTTGTTGTGTGTTTTAGCTGAATAACAGTAGAATTTATTCTATTAGACTCAGCTGAGAAAACGCTACTCCGAAGAAGCTTTACTTAGAAAAACATAGAATCTAGTTGATTGCAGTTTAAACTAAGTTGAACTTACGTAGCTCCATTTACACAAGAGATTTGTATGCATTAAGAGTCGTTCCGCGGATGCCAGCCACCTCTGTAAGCTGGCTTTTATGGGCATGTAGCAAACACTTTTCGTATTTATACATGGATTTTGGTAAAAGCTTTAAAGAAAAAAACAAAACATTTGCGAAAGGGAATTTTAACGTTATGGTATCACAGCTGTCTTTTAAAAAGGGTGGCGAATCTATCACACATACAATATGTAAAGAAAACCCTGTCCGACCCAAAAGCGTAATAAAGGTGAGGTAAACACTTGACTAAATATAATATAAAATTTAATAAATTAAATAATCTTTTTTTCCCACGAATTAATTCCAACTTCCCCGAAATTTGGTAATTTTTAAATAGTGGCAACACCGGTATTATTATGAGCGAATAGCGATGCGACCACGTGCCACGTGCCCTGCCGCCCGCCGCCTCCGCCGCCCCCGCCGCCGCGTGCGAAAGGGTGGATAACGCAAATTTCTTAAGTTACCACTTTTTGCGAAATAATATTTATTTTTTTAGGTGGATTTTTTTTTTTTATTTAGCCCGGTTTTGTACGCATTCGTAGAATCAGTTATCGATACCTAACAACACCTTCACGGGTCGGACAGGGTTTTCTTAACATACTGTATACACTGAGTAGGTATCATCATGAACATAATGATTCTCTTGTTCTCATCTCATCTTATTTAGGGTCGGCTTAACATGTCTTTTATTTCCATACTTCAGTATTAGACGTCATATCCATAGCCAGGGATCATAAGAAGAGGGTCTTCTTAACCATATCATCATTCCCACTCCATCCATCGTCTTTACATACACTGAGTAATGATTTATTATTGTTGTTAAACAAGACAACTTTGTAACGGTACCTAAAACTGTAGTGCATCTCGTAAGCAGAGTTTACCTACACTGTGTAACTAGCACGCAAACAAGCTCTTGTACTCGCTCGCACTTGTGATTGCATATCCATTGTCCAGAACTCAAATCGTCGCGTTCAAAAATCAGTTGTGCGTTTCAAAGATACGGCTAGTGAAGAATGCCTGTAGGGTAATAGGGATGTATCCAAGGTATGAAAATCAATAAAACAATTAGTCCGTCTTATAGATAATAAAAAAAAATAAGACCCGTATTTTTTATTTTGTCGAAATTACCAAAAACTACTGAGATATAGCATATTAAAGTTACAGAGTGGGGGCTAATTACGCCGTAGTATATTTTGCACCACAGCGTGATGTCATGCGATATTTCCAATCAATATATCTTCGTAAGTATTTGAATGAAAGAAAAAAAAATACGTGTTCAATATTTTTTATAAACCTATCTGATGGACATTAAATTATTTTTTAGGATACAACCCAATTGGATAACACACTATCAGTAGCAATGTGTTTCATTTTGACAGTTCAATAATATTCATTAAATTATTTCCGATGTTGAACAGACACATTTTTAGAACAGCAAAGTAAGGTTCTTACGCAATTCTAGTACCAGTGCTGCATTCTGTTCAAGTTACTTAAAGATTAGCCGTATTTTAATGGCAATTAAATTGATTTCAGAGTGACAAGTACCATTGAATAGTTATAATTTTTTTTGAAGTTGTAGCTTAACTTAACGTTAAGCTTAAGTTTATTGTAAAAGAACTTTATTGAAAATGGTTATTATTTTTTCATTTATGGAGAATAAATATTTTGCAATTCTTTTGTAGGTTAAAACATAACTGCCCAATAATTGTATACATAATCAGCCTATATTATTCACACAGTTTGGACACAGCCCTCCTCTCGATGAGAGAGAGAGAAAATATCTAATCTCTCGGGAGATTAGACTTTTTTAGAAATTTGAAATCAACAGGCTCTCATAACAAGCGCCGCACGGTTCTAATTTCCGTCGGGATTTCTCTTTAGGTAACAACATACGTATATATATATATATATAAATGAATGCCACTTTCTTTGTAATTTTATAACTCTAGAACGGACTCACCTATCCAAACCAAATACTCAGGTTTTGTTTTGACTATTTAGTAGATGCTTTATGTGATGTTTGAACAGAGTCGGTCCAGCGTTTATTCATTTATTATCACATATTTTGTAACAAATGAATTCAATAAACGGTGGACATTCATCTCATCTATATACATAAAAATCAATGCCACTTTCTTTGTAATTTTATGATCCACCAAAACTGTGTAATGGCACCAGATTGGCAGTGAAAAACTTACTGCCAAATTTAATTGAAGCTACGATTTTAATTGGTAAATCAAAAGGAGAAGTTTGTTTGATACCGCGTATCCCTATGATCCCAACTGATATGCCATTTGAGTAAAAAACCGATTACAATATTCTGTGCGTTTATCGTTTGCTATGTCCATCAACAAAGCCCAAGGGTAAACATTTCAAGTTTGTGGTGTGAATTTGGAGGAATCACGTTTTTCACATGGTCCACTTTATGTTACCTGTTCGAGAGTCGGTACCCCCAGTCGTTTGTTTATACATGCTAGAAATGGATAAACAAAGAATATTGTTTATCTTAATGTGTTTAGATTAAGTTTTAAAATTGCTAGCAATTAAAAAAAAAATGTTTGAATAAATAATTTTGATGATCCAATAACTTTGTTTTTATTTCACTTTATACGTAGCGAAGCACTTCGCTATATATATTATGCACCTGTATATAAATAAGTATAGAAAACGAAACCTATTTTTTTTAGTTGGAGGTGCAAGTAAAACTTTTTACTCTTATTACCTCACAAAATAGAAACAGACTTTTTTTGCTACGTTTGCTTACAATTCATCTGACTCATAATTTTCTCGAAACGCAACACAATATAGAAATGTTTCTCAGCGGAATTTGTTAAGCTGTTTCTCGTAATTATTTCTGCAGCAGAGGGGTGGCTAAGGCGATTAACACCGTTTTTCATCCGAAGTCGCAATCTGAGACGGGTGGTGATGGTTTAAGCGTTTTGCTCGTTGCAAACGGGTAAAAACGAGGAGATTCTTCTCCCTACATTGGTTATACGCTCCAGCGCTGGGATTCTGCGTCAACTATGTGACCCTGTGATCATCATTGTAATCTGTCTATTAAGTATTTATCATCATCATCAACCTTTTATCGTCCCACTGTTGGGCACAGGTCTCCTCTCATACAGAGAAGGATTGAGCGTAATCACCACGCTTGCTCAATGCGGGTTCGTGATTTTAGATTTAAAGTCCAGGTTTCCTCAAGATGTTTTCATTCACCTTCAGTCATTGCTGTCCAAGATATACTTAAAAAGTACAAATAACTTTTAGAAAAGTTACATTGGTACTTGCCTGACCTGGAATCGAACCCGTGCACTCACACTTGAGAGGCTGGTGTTTTAACCACTAGGTTTTTTAAGTATTTATACATGGATTTTATTTATTTGTCGTGGATCGTCGAAGTCATTTGAAGAAAAGTTGCTTGTTTGAGTATCTCAATCGAGCAACTTTTCTTAAAATGATTTAGTATTGGGGCAGACGCTCGGACGTTATTTTGAATGTTACGTGGACAGAGTCGTTTTGGAAAGTAAGGATGGTCGAACGGTCACTTCGGATTGAAACGCAGACCAGGGCACATCTCTGAGGCAAAATTGTCGGTTTGCCTATTCAAATTGTGTTTTAGGGTAAATTTGAAATTGTGGGTAGTATTCAAATTGTGTTGGAGGGTATATTTACACTTCGTGCTTTAATACAAAACTCGCCTACGAAATGGACCCTTACCACCACACCACAGATGTTAACGTCACTACCGCTCCGCCGTCGCTGACTCCGATATATTTATTTAAGAAAAGCACAGCCATATAAAGGACAATTCCGACGTATATAGCATTGATTTATATACCTATTTTGCTGCTTTGAAAAATATATTACGCTAAACTAAAACTAAAACAAACAAGACAGACTAAAGTAAGTCAAACTAACAAATATTACGAGCAAAAGTTAAGAACAATAAAAAACAATAATTGAAGGCGACGGCGCGTCGTGTTTCATGCGCGCCTCAAAGAGATGTCAGCACATCGTGACGGGGTCCACGAAGACCGATGCCTCCTGGGTCAGCCTTGCCTTGCCGATGCTTTGGTTAAACAAGAAACTGCGGCCCTGGCCGTCGCACAGGCCAGTGAAGAAACACGGGTGGGTTTTAGTCAGTAAAAGTCTGACACACCCTTCCGCTCCGCCCAGAGCGAGAGAAGTCATTTGATGATTTCCCATCCCAATAAAAAAAAAAAAAGATTTTCATAAAAATTAACTCACACAGGCAGTTGGCATCCACATATTGACTCCTAATGCATACAAATCTCTTATGTAAATCGGGCTACGAAAGTTCAACAATGCAATCTTCTAGGTTCTACGTTTGTGTAAGTAAAGTACTTTTTCAAATGCAAAATCTCGACCCAATGGAGACTGAGTATTACTACTCCAGTCTTCGAAGGCAAAGGTTCGGTACAGGAGCATGGTAACTATCGCGGTATAAAAGTCTTATCCCGCACCATGAAGATCTTTGAGAGGATTATAAACGTTACGTACGTTACGTAGTTACGGCAGGAATGTGTTGTCTCTGGAGTTTTAATATGGGTTTCTTCCAGGTTACGGAACCATGGCACTTATATTAGCACTAAGGTTCACCATGAAGAGATACAGATCGAAGAACACGTCTCTGCATTATGCTCTTTTTAGATATGCAGAAGGCCTTCTACTGTGTCCCTCGTAGGCCGTAGGGTGATCTGGTGGGCACTGAGATCCAAAGGGATACCAGAAGCCTATGTTGACAGAATTCGAGACATGTACCTTAATTTTCTCTGAGAAATTTCTTTAAAGATATTGGTATTCTCACGGTTGCTTTGCAATTCATCTTAGCCAACATCTTATATCTTAGGCAAAATATTCAGGTGTATACCAAAAACTGTTGGGTAAATGCCCATCTCCCACTGCCACTTAAGTGTTGCAATTTTCTGGCATATGTCGTGTCATTTTTGATTTGATCGCGCCGTGAAACCCCAAGCACAGCCCACTCCATTGCCCTATGATAAAATTAACATTAACATTTAAATAATTGTACTAAAAAACTGGATTATTCAAACAAAATAATTAGCGTAAAAATCACTAAATAAAGCAGCCTTGATAATAAGATTAATATAGACAGGGTCACGTTATGAATAATTCAATAGATATTCACAATATTCATAAAACAAAATGCTATCAAAATAAAAATATGGTCCCACGACTAGATTTTTTTTTTAATTATTTTTGTTGTACAATTATGTTTAAAACATAATTTAAAATATGAGGTTTCCATGAACGAGATGACCTAAATGCCACACTGTTATGTAGTTATAGCGTATTATATTTGTTATCGACTCGACGAATTCCAGCCGCCTGAGCAGGCCGGGTTTCGAGGAGGATTTAGTACCATAGACCACATACACACAGTGGGGCAAATTATACAGAAGACCGAAGAGTATAATCAGCCTCTGTGTATAGCATTTGTGGAGTATGAGAAGGCCTTTGACTCCATCGAGTTCTAGTCTGTTCTGAAATCTTTGCAGCGATTCCAAGTCGATTGGCGATATATCCAAGTGATGAGATGTCTTTAAGATGCCGCGACAATGTCCGTCCAAGTCCAAAACCAGCAGACTAAACATGTCCCTCTTAAGCGAGGAGTGAGACAAGGGGACGTTATTTCCCCCAAGTTGTTCTCCATTGCCCTCGAGGATATGTTTAAGACGCTGCTGGATCAAATGCTGGCCAACTTAGCTGACTCCTCCCAACGCATCGGTCTCGAGATGAACTTAGACAAAACCAAAATTATGTTCAATGAACGGGTCACTTCGGGACGGGTTGCCGTAAACGAAATGCCACTCGAAGTTGTTTCAGAATATGTATACCTCGGCTAAACGTTGCAATTAAGGAAAAACAACCTCGAGAAGGAGGCAAATAGAAGGATCCAGCTGGGATGGGCAGCATTTGGTAAACTTCGTCGGGTATTTTCGTCGTCCATACCCCAATGTTTGAACACTAAAATTTTTAACCAGTGTGTCCTACCCGTCATGACTTACGGAGCCAAGATGTGGACACTAACGGTCAGACTAGTCCACAAGTTTAAAGCCGCTCAGCGAGCTATGTAGGAGCTATGTTGGGCATCTCTCTGAAGGACCGCATCAGAAATGAGGTTATCTGACAGAGGACCAGATTCACCGACATAACTGAGAGGATTAGCAAGCTGAAGTGGTAATGATCGACAACTGTTGGGTTGAACGAGTCCTCGAGTAGAGATCGCGTCTCGGCAAACGTAGCGTAGGACGCCTTGGGTGAGATGGAGCGACGACATCAAAAAGGTGGCTGGTAGTGGCTGGCGGAAAATTGCTCAGGGTCGAGCTTGGTGGCATGCCATGAAGGAGGCCTGTGTCCAGCAGTAAAAGTTCAGTTGAAAACCAGCGTCAGGCAACTGCTACGTAGTTGTCTGACATTTATGCTGAACTGGACCTATTTGGCACAACCGTTAGATTCACATTTGTTGATTGTCTTTTTTATCTGTTTCTCTCTTTTTTTTTTTGTTCTGTTTTCTTTGTTTAAAACTATTATTAGTTTGCCACTACTTTCACTACATATACTGTATGTATTTATAAGTGTGTGCGCCAAGTAAATGATTTCTTTTCGTTTTTTCTTGTTTTTCTTTTCTTAGACGAGTAGAGGCTAATGATGATGATGATGATATTTGTTCCACAACATGTTACTTTTTTGTGTTGAACCGAATGAACGAGAGAAAGAACCATTCGTTAGTTGAGTCTTCTTACTTAATGTATGCCGCAAATAAACGTATTTTCTTTCTTTATTACACCATTAGAATGTCCGCTGGAACTCAAGGTACGCAAATTAAGGCTAGCAAAAATACATTTTCCGTACCGCAACACAATTCTTGGTAATAGCAGTGGAACAACAAAATGGATACTTAAATATAATATTACATTCCTCGAGAGTAAGTGAAGTTCATTCATTCTCTGCAATTTGTTCGCCAGGTGTTAGAATACAGTCAGTAAAAGAGATTGGTATATAAGGTAAGGTAAGAGATATTCAGGTTCGAACTGCTACCAAAAATTCAGTGCATGATTCTAGATCAACCACGGTTATTATTGTTGCATGTGCTGTTTCATATAAAAGTATCATAGCTACACACTCAAAGTGTATCTGTTAAGCAGCATTTAGGCAGCATTTAGTACATGCTACAGTGCTGGATTTGTGGTTAGACATCCTGCATCGATGTCCTGAGCTTTTTTAAACGTTTCAATATGTACCTAATAGATAATTAATCAATAGGTTATTTAGTTATTTAATTATTTTTATACGTAATTTTGTTTTTCAATTTTAATATCAATTAACTTTTAATTAAGTATCTAATGTAAACCGTTTTCTTTTCTGCATGTGGAGTTAACCTGTAATTAATTGTTGCACTTATAACTGTTACTCTAGTCATCAAATCACAATAATGTACAATGTACACAATTGTTGGTTAACCTAAAAAAAAAAATAGGATGCAAAGTAAGCGCATTGTCATGGAGTTGCGGAAACCATCTAGTATTACCTATTACTATTATACCTGTACTAGTATACCTGTTACTTGTTATGATAATATACAGGATGTATCTGACATCGTAACGCAACCTTCGCGAGAAGGCTACGCCACATGGCACTAATAAAATTATGATAGTCATTTATATTGTTAATAAGCGGATACAGAAATAACAGTGTTTAAAAAAATGTGTCGGCTCGGCCTTTGAACGTTGTAAGCGTGCCGCGGCGCGTTGATCCCTCATGTGAACTCTATTAAATCAGCTGATGGGATAGTTTTTCGAATGTTGTTCACATTGCGCTTTTTTGCGTAATTAGCGAATTAATTCTTTTTTACTTTAAAATCTTATTAGGTTATAAAAGTATAGCAATTATGAACGGTTTAAAGTGAAAAAACTGAATATAATTTTTTTAAATCAGGAAAAAACCGACGAAATATTCCACTTGTGGGAGGTTCAGAATCATGTACTTGATCCATGGTACTCGTTTGTGCGTCGATATTAGAGACACCTTTTATATATTTCTTTAATATTTCAGTTATTTCTTTTTGTGTTTTTTCCTTTCTTTCTTATAATAACTTTTAAACAAAAATAACACTCAGAAGAGCATTCCGCCCAACTACATAGAAATCTGGTTTGTTGCCTGTACATTACTGATGCTAATTAAAACAAGGCTTTAGTAACTGGGTCGTATAATATAATTATTCAGGTTATAAGGACTTACGTTCTCCAGTTGAGTAACTTCTCTGCTCGGCTGCCGTATGCTCACTTTCGTTCTTATGTCGGGCCCGGTGATACCTTTTGGAACAGAAAAATAAACAGTTTAGGAATTGTTCTGAATATGGCAAAGGAACACGATGTGGGGAAGAAGCATGTCATAGAATCGAAGTTAGTATTGGACGTCGACCAGCACACGGCACACTACTTCTTACCGAAAGAAGGAGTGTTTTCGAGAAGTAAGAATACTATAGGACGACTACTTGCTTAAATATGGTCATCTTCGTATGGTGAGTATCCACCCTTACGTTGTTGACATCGCTACGACTTGGACGACGCGTTTCTCGAAGCACTCAAACAATTTGCCTGCGGCGGTCTTCCCGTCTGATTACAGTTTGATTGTCTTCAAGTCTTCAATATGTACTATATGTATACATATCATAAGCCAATATACATAATATATTGGGTAATCATTTACATATGTTTGCTTTTGCCAATACATAAGGACATGTAAAAGTAAACAAAATTTTTATAGTTTTGTTGCTGGAAAAATCTATACTAATATATAAAGCTGAAGAGATTGTTTGATCGCGCTAATTTCAGGAACTACTGGTCCGATTTGACAAATTCTTTTTGCGTTGGATAGCCAATTAATCGAGAAAGGCTTTAGGCTATATAACATCACGCTGCGCAGTCAGTAATAATAATTACATAATAATAATTGGCGCAGAGCATAACTAAACCACGCGAACGAAGTGGCTGGCGGCCGCTAGTAAACTATATTCACGAGTTAGTAAAGTATGAACACCCTCTGTAGGTGATAAAATTTCACATAGGGGTGATAAAATTTTCTCTTAAAAGACCAATTCCGGAACCGCCCCTGCGCTGACTGGCTAGGGATCCGGGAGAGCTTTTTTTTTTAATTGTCATTCCAACACGATTCCATTGTCATTGTTCTAAAAAGTTCATAATTTTTTAAATTCATAATTATCGATCAATTATCTCAGTTGTCTCGTAATGGAATAGTGATAGAATGACATTGCCGTATTGCCATTATTATGAAACCGATTAATAGAAATGATTTTCTTAAAACTAATACTCAATTTGTTAATATAGAGTTACGACAATTATTAATATGGAGTGAAGTGTCAGTGATTGTCCACTGGAAACTAAAAATCACGCCATTTTGTTAGTAGACTACCAAACTTGTTAAAATCGATCATTATGAAATCACTGTTCGATCATTTTGACACTATTTCAATAGCAGAATATGGTGCAAAGATCTTGGTATTCTTCAGGATGAGATTGACACATGATCAACATGACCCTCGTAGATAAGCTTACTGCTAGCGCAGTGGTTTAGCTATTTTGACTACTGCGCGGCGTGTCGCAGATTCGATTCCTGCACGGAACAAATATTTGTATGACTTACAAGTAGTTGTTCTGTGTCTGGATGTTTGTGTATGAGAGTTTATATGTTTGTAAATGCACCTCTGCACGTGTGGGGCAAAGGTATTTTTTCTTTAAATAAATATAAGCTTGCTGTAGCTTATGTGAGTGTCATGTCGATCATGTAACCAAATAACCATCCAAAGTCCCAGGATTAATTATCAGTAATACCAGTTCATACAAAAAAAATGAAACATTTTCTATTATTCCAACGTCAGCAGTCATCTGAAATATAAACTCAAATTTGGAATCCGAATTATGCAGTGCACTCAGACAGATTGGACAAGGTTGGTGAAAAACTCTTTTTCCATTATAGCATGTATGAACTTGTAATAAAATCTCTTTGGCTATATTATTTGTATCTGGCTGGTATTGGTATCATTGAAAGTTTAAATTTTAAAAACATAATTTCAAATTCAAAATATGAAAATTTGTTTTCCGTCCGTCAAGATGGGTGAATGAATCTAATGAAGCAATTCGATACGTTTTAAAATTTAACTACAAAAAAGTTAAAAATAGAACGCAAGCCGCGCAAAAAATTACAATGTTTATGTACTTACCTACTGCAGTGTTTGTGAGAGTAGCACAAATTTTGTTTAAGCATGTTCAATCCGGAAATTTTGATGTCAAAAATGCATCACTCTGGTGATGGGTCTATTACGATTAAAATGGATACCATTTTTGAAAAAGTGGAGCAAGGCCGGCTTATCAGTAGTTATGACGTAGTTAAAGAACTGGGAATTGACCACAAAATAGTTTTGGCGCATTTGAAAAAAAAAACTGGGTACACAAAATAGCTGGATATTTGAGTACCTCACAAGTTTGTGATTCTTTATTACGACGTAATGAAACCGAAACATTTTTAAAGAGGCTGATAACTGGTGATGAAAAATGGATCACGTACGATAGGAACGTGCAGAAAAGGTCGTGGTCAAACCCCGGTCAGGCTTCACAGACTGTGGCGAAACCAGAGTTAATTGGCAAGAAGGTGATGCTGTGTATGTGTGGTGGGATTGGAAGCACTTATAAACTATGAGTTGTTACCACCAGGCAGGCACATCGATTTTGAACTTTACTACTGACAACCGATGAGATTAAAGTAAGAAGTTGAGAGAAGGCGGCCGGAATCAACAGAAGGAGTGTGATTTTTTATGAACTTTTAAGCACAATGACAATATAATGACAATGAAAACATGTTGGAATGACAAATTTAAAAAAATAAAATAAAGATCTCCCACAGATCCCAAGCTAGCCAGCGCAGGGGCGGTCCCGGAGGTCTTTTAAGAGAAACCTGGACCACCCCTATGTACAGAGGGTGACCACCGGGGCAGTTTTATTGAGATAAAAATACTACGATCCTTGATCTCACTCCCCAGAAGTAAGGTGCTTACATAAAGAAACAGGTTTCCGGGACAGACAAATCTGTAAGGGTCAGTACCGACCGGTGCAGGTATAATATTTTTTTGTTTACTTATGCGCTCACTTATAAAGAAACAGGTTACCTGTTTTTTTTATTTTTAATAATTATTAACTAGTGCTTGACCACAATCCCACCTGATGGTAAGCAGTGATGCGATCGTTGATGGTAAAGCGCGCTAGTTTATTAAGAACCTATGCACTCAGATTGAGCGAATAGGAAGGAAGACGGCAGTTGAGCGAGGTGATGCAATGTGGTGGTGACCCAACAACACGACCAACGATACTGCGCCAAAGGGAGATTGATCTGAAGACCCTCCACGACCAAACTCCCAACACAACAACATTTGGCGCATCGTACCCGGCACACATCATCCTGGCTTCACCAGACATCATGCCGGAAAACGACAAATCGCTTGGCGGCAAGGTTTTGTCTGGTGGGTGGTAATTTCTGCTGGCGGCCGGTGTTATGGCCTACCACCGAGAGAAACCTGTACCTGTTTCTTTATGCCAGTTGACCCTGCACCGGTTGGTACTGACCCGCATAGATTTGTCTGTCCCGGAAACCTGTTTCCTTATGTAAGCACCCGTAGGGTACCATTTGAAAGTTTCTCCCGTGAAACTAAACAAAAGGTCCGTCCGGGTGAAAGTTATAATTAAGTGTTTCGTATGCGAGTCCGTCTCGTAATTGGCCGGTTTTAAATGAACTAACTCTTTTGCAACGATTGTTATTTGAACTACGTGACTTACATTTACAAATCAGTTACTTGGTTGTTTAAGTCGCAATTAATTTACAAAATAATTTAATGATTTCATCCTTACTAATACAATAAATGGGAAAGTGAGTTTGTTTGTCTGTTTGTTCCGCTTTCACTCCGTAACTACTGAACCGATTGCTTTAAAATTTTGCAGACTTAAAGTTAGGAGTCCGTATTAAATAATAGGGCACTTTTCATTCCGGAAAAGTTTATTGTTCCCGAGGGAACTCTAAAAAGCGCGATATAACCGGACTCCACGCAGACGAAGCCGCGGGCGGTAAGCTAGTTGTTTATAATCCATGGAATATCACGACATTAAATGGGTTTTAGGTTCGTAAAACTAAAGTAATGAAGACCACAAAATGATTAGTCAAAAATAAATTATATTATATTCTACCAAAAATATTTTGATATCCACAAAATCAATCAATCAAGTTCGTGAGAAATATTGTTTGTCGCCATTGTTTTGTTCCAAATAATGCACAATAATCACGCATGCCGGGCGACATATGGTTATGCATTATTTAAATACAACGGGTTAATTTCGTAACACATGTACATAAAATGACAGTTCATTGCATTATTTATGTTGTTGAACAGATGCTTTTTCGAACCTATGAAGCAATGGACTGGGAATATTAATGTAACTCCACGGATTGTAATTGCAAATGTTACACAATAACCCCCTTATTCATAAAAACTGCTTAAAGTTAACTAGTGATTAGCGATTCTTTAACTAAGTATACATTTTTGACCTATTAACGTCACTTAACTTAAATCATCCTTTATGAATAAACACCACAATGTTTAAGGGGTTTATTCATAATCGATTATTAAAGTTAAGTGACGTGCAAGCGTCTGAAATGAGTGTTTAAAAAATCACTAATCACTAGTTAACTTTAAGCAGCGTTTATGAATAAGGGGGTAAGTGTTTAGTTCTTGCAATTCAAAATGATAATTCGTAACTGTCATATTTCATCATTGAATGATTTTCTATCGTTCAATAATAATTAAGAGATACTGGGAACAGTGTTAACTCAATCTCCCTAGGAAAGGGATGTTGTATATAATGATGCTAATTGCGCGGTGAACTCTGCTTGCGCAATGGAGGATTTATCGTGAAGTCAGCATAAAGCGGTGTTCGCATGTAGCGGTATAGATTAGCAACGCGGATTAAAATTTTACTAGAATTTATAAACAAAGAAAATCAAACGCTGTAGCAATCCACAAGAGTTTGATTTTCTTCGCTCATACATTTAAGGAAAATGTTAATCCGAACATAATAGGAATAAGAAAAGGTTACACCAGCTTCTCGAAGTATAAAAAAGCCTAGGTTAAATAGAGTAAAACTACAATATTAACAGACTTAGGATTTAACAATACGTCATGATTATTTTTGGAACCATCTATAAAATAAGTGCTAAGCTAAATCTTTTTAGTGATCCGTCAACAAAAGTTATATAAAAGATCTTCGAGTCTGTGCTTTGTAATCCCTCATACCTACACCTAATTTCTTCAAATATAGAAATAACAACATAGTTTAATAATAACAATGAAAACACTTAAAATTTTCCTAATATTTACATGCAATAGATAAAATAACTAATATACTTTACAAGTACATAATCTAATCTATTAATTTGTAATAAATCTCATTGTTTAAATTGCTACTAAGCTTCTCTTCCTCTCTCCTTATTTTGTTGTACTAGACAGAATCCATATTATACTTTCATCTATGGAACACATATGGAATATTATTCTAATAGTATATTATTATAATAGTTCTCAACATTGACAAAATGTTTTTTTTTTTACAAATAAAAAACGATAGCGTATTTTAAACCTACATATCGCGCCTTTTATATCGCGCTTTTTAGATTTCCTCTTAGTTATATCAAATTTTCCGGGATAAAAAGTACTTTATTATTTAATCCGGCCACCTAACTTTACATCTGGATTGTTGTCTATAATGACGTCATTTAAGAATAAGGCTGGGCGCTCATGTCTGGCGTGCCCTAGTTACTAAATGATTGAAACGATTACGTAGGTACATCTACAGTACGTCGTCTCGTCATGCAGGTAGAATATCTTTAGATAATATCATAGTTGCGAACTAATAAGTAACGGTAGTGCTTTCTAGCTCTCATGTGTCGCGTAGACGACCACGTAAGAGCCAAGTATTCTCATCAATGCCAATATCAGGTAAATCCTCCAGTCCAGGGGGGTAATCGCCCTAAATAAAACAGTAGAAGTTCAAATCTTGTTTGTATCTAATCCAGTTAAAGTTATGGTTCAGTTTCGATCATATTTCGTATCGCGCTAAAGTTTCAACTTCGGTTGAAGTAAAATCAATGCAGGTATGAGTGATACATTACATCAGATATAATAATTAAAACTAAATCAATTATAAGTAAATCCAATCGTTTAGACGTAAGTTTGACATGGCATAGAAAAAGTTAGCTTTGTTTCAACTTTGTCATTTGACAACGGTTACGTCCCAATTGCGTTCCAATTATGGTTAAACCGTTAGCGCGATACGAAACATAACAAAAGTTATGGTTTGGTTGCGATCCAATTTCGTTTTGGTTGAATTATTTTAACGCGATGACCCCCAGCTTTTCGGTCAATTTTGTAAATGTTCGCTGCAGTAAGGTTTTGCTAACTTCAGTTGGTAGGTTTCCAAAGCTAACAAAATGATTCGTTCTTCACTAAATCTCGGAAAGTCAATATCACTAGCTTCTGCTCTTGTCAAATCAGCTCTTCTGCTTTTTAAACGATTCCGTTCCACATATTCCTATACAATATTAAGGGTATGTTTTGTTAAAGTATAGTTCTTTGTGTACCTACGTTATTCGGTTATATACCATCTTATTCGTGGACGCTGCTTGGAGTTAGCTGGTGGTTGGCGGATCTTTGAGCATACATTTTTGGCATTTTGACGTCACTTAGATTTGGTTATCATTTATGAATGAACCCCTTAAACACTGTGATGTTTATTCATAGGGAATGATTTGAGTTTATTTATTTATTTATTTATATTTATTAGAGCCACCAGTTATTGTTACAACATTTAAATGTACAGTTGATAATTATAAGATCTTAGCTAGTTGCACAACATATTAAGGTAGCTACAGCGTAGTTGGGTGACGTTAGGACGTTGAAGGTTATTGTTTGGGGAGTCCCTGATCGCTGGTTGGCTTTGGGGGCGTTTCTGTGCCCACAGGGCTCGGTTCTAGGCCCGCTCCTGTGGAACATCGGTTACGACTGGGTGCTGAGAGGCGAGCTCAGACCGGGGGTAGACCTGACGTGTTATGCGGACGACACGCTGGTCACCGCCCGGGGGAGCTCGCATAGGGAAGCAACGTTGTTAGCGACGGCTGCGGCATCACAGGTGGTGGGCTGTATACATCGCCTAGGCCTGGAGGTTGCCCTCAGCAAGTCGAAAGCCATGGTGTTTCATGGTCCCCGGCGGGCGCCGCCACCCGGCTCACACATCGTGGTCGGGGGGGTTCAGATCTCTGTCGAGTCCACTATGAAGTACCTAGGATTGGTGCTCGACAGCCGGTGGGAGTTCGGCCCCCACTTCCGGCGGCTGGCGCCCAAGTTGTTGGGGGCGGCTGGGGCACTCTCAACGTTGCTTCCCAAGCTGGGGGGGCCGAGCGCCGCTTGTAGGCGGCTCTACATGGGAATCGTGCGATCGATGGCCCTGTATGGGGCCCCGGTGTGGGCCTCTGACCTGACGGCCGGCAGCATCGCTGTATTGCGGAAACCGCAGAGAGTGATGGCCGTCAGAGTCATACATGGGTATCGCACGATCTCCTATGAGGCGGCCTGCCTACTGGCTGGATCCCCGCCATGGGACCTGGAGGCGAAGGTCCTCGCGTCACTGTACCGGTGTCGTGAGCAGGCGCGAGAACGGGGCGAACGGCCGATGCAACGTCAGCTTGAGCAGCGTCGGTCGCAGCTCAGCGAGGTCCTGGTGGCGGAATGGCGGGACAGGCTTTCGCGCCCTACCGCCGGCCTCACCACCATCGAGGCCATCCGGCCGGTACTGGCGGACTGGCTCGGGAGAAGGCATGGCTCCCTGACGTTTCGGGTGACACAGGTGCTCTCAGGGCATGGTTGCTTCGGAAAGTACCTGTGTCGCATAAACAGGGAGCCGGACGCCCGGTGTCACCACTGCGTCGACTGCCGGGAGGACACAGCGCAGCATACGCTGGCAGAGTGTGCCGCTTGGGAGGAGCTGCGCCGTGCCCTCATCTCTGAAGTAGGCAGTGACTTATCGCTGCCGGTCGTAATCAGGTCGATGGTCGGCAGCGAAGAGTCCTGGGATGCGGTGGTTTCCTTCTGCGAAACAGTTGTCTCGCAGAAGGAGGCTGCGGAAAGGGAGAGGGAGATCTCGTCCTCTCACCCAGCCCGCAGCAGGCGTACCGGGCGTCGCCGGAGGGCGGATAATGCCCTCTTTCAGCCCCCCTAAATGGGTCCAGGGGCGATAGACTCGGGGAAACCTGTCGCTCCCCAAACATCAGGAC
Source organism: Sesamia inferens (assembly GCA_037179545.1). Classification (NCBI taxonomy): domain Eukaryota; kingdom Metazoa; phylum Arthropoda; class Insecta; order Lepidoptera; family Noctuidae; genus Sesamia; species Sesamia inferens. Next base: position 12,395,676 of record CM073933.1, on the reverse strand, counting down.
CCGAGGTGGCGGCGCGAACTGTTCCACGCGCGCTACTCTTAGACGTCACGGGGGGAGTTCTACACCTCACTCCCCCCCCTGACCCGAGGAGGCCCCACGGCTGCGGGCCAGCACCAATCGGGGTGTTTTAGTCAGTAGGAGTCTGACAGACCCCGTCGCCCACCCCAGGGCGGCGGACATCCATGAGGATTTTCCACCCGGAAAAAAAAAAAAAAAAATGGGAGCGTTTCTGCGTGAGGGGGATTATTAATAAGGAAAAAAAAAATGTGTGAGTACAGTAATAATTAATACAAAATATGTTATGCTGTATTAAGAGTTGTTATATCGAATGTGAGTACCAATACAAACCATTTCAGGTTTAATGGTAGAAAACGCACAAACTTGTAATGAATAAACATAAAAAAATAAATAAATAAATAAACTTCAGCCTTATTGCGGTGATGATAGCTTCGCATATTGACTATCTTCGATGGTTATATGAAAGTGATTTATGATAGCAGCAGCTATCTTAAACTGAGAAAACATATGCGGCAACGTATTGTTGAAATATTTTTTTATTTTTTACGTGCCGCTAACAAATTTCATTGTTCTAAGCGTTTTATAAAGCACAAATGCAATTTTTACGAAAAATAGCATTACTTTTCTACTGAAAAAACTACTATGTTTATTAAAAAAAAAACTCTGAACGGACTATGATTTGGAACTTGGCGACTCAAAAATACCTATCCAATGATAACTATTGACACACAACTATTGGAAGATGGGGCCAGGATTAGCATTAATTATTTGATTTTTTTGTATAGAATAAGAGAAATTTGCAATTCTTGGAGTGATTAATAAAGTATTATTACTATTAACAATAATAGTCATTTGTCATTGTAGTCAATAGTCATCTCAACGGACACTGGCCTTCATCAAACACATAGCCGAATTCTGGGCCGAATCCATTTAGATTGTTAAAAACACGCTAAGAAGGCATCATTAATTTTTTTAAAACTAGTTTTGTCGCAGTTTCTTATACGACTACTCTGAGAAGAAATGCGGTCAAAAACTCAGAAGTCACAGCCTTTTTAAAGGTCCAGACCTAATAAAGTCCGTAAGGTGCATAAAGGATATTTTTTTCTATAAAACAGTTATAAGTTTAGCATTAAAATAATTACCCTAATGTCCCAATTGTGGGAAAATAATAATATGGTAGTTCCCACACTTTCTATATTTTTACTATGCCTTCACCTGACGTCAAGCTAAAGTATTATGTAACAAGTTATCAACTTCTAATCCTCTACGCAGGAAGCGGGATATAAATCACTGTGAGAAGATTAACTGCAAAAGTTTTGCTTAATTAAAACGTGTCACAGTTTGACTGTTGTGGCAGAAAATCCTTCAGAGTAATCATACTAGGGCAAATCGGTCTTAAGCTATCGGCTAGGGTGCTAAACTTAGATAAAATTCAATGACTTGTGTAGTATTCTGTAATACCTAACCTATATTGTTCAAAAATCTACTTTAATTTTGGAAGAATGTATTCAAATTTTATTACTGAGCAATTCTTAACGGCCCAAAGCATCACCCACACTGTCGCATACAGCGTGGGTGTTTCAAAATCAAAACTCATTATCATTAATTTAAATTAGACTGAGAATCAGCACTTTTCGAACGTCGAAATTATAATACACAGTTCCCCAAAACGCCCATCCTTTAACATTCAAACCTTCACCGTTTGCTAATAAACGTATTCGTAGCGTGTACGCTGCGCTAAAGTGCCGTAAATTCAGGAACAACCATACTCTACAATTATGCATATATCGTATACTGTTCCGCAGCTGTGTCTCTCACTCAGACACAGCTGAGTGGGAGATACCTTCCTACTTATCTGTATTTGGACCTGCGTTAAGATAATGTGTATTATTACGACTTGTCAGTTGAAGTCGGATTGACAAAAAAAAAAAAAAGTTGTGTAGGATTGTAGGATGGATCACGACAGAAAACCTTAAATTAAGTGGCAGGCATACGAAACGTAAACATAAAATTGCCGTGTAGTTTGATGAAATAGTTCCCTATTTGAAAAGTTATAATAGAAAGATTATAGGAGAGATTCGAGTCTTACCCAGCACCCTAATTATGTAACACATTATTATTGTCAGTTGGATTCACTTTGAAGCTTATTGCTATGCGATTGCTCCATTTGTTCCAAAATGTGCCTGCACAACAATGTAAATAAACCAATAAATGTTGTAGCACTGTCAAAATATAACCAATTGCAACCCATAGTGTGTTACACAATTTATTACCCTGCTGATCGACCGACCTGTATAGCTGTTATTATTTAGTCACGGGGCCCTCAAGTATAATATAAAATGCAAATATACTCTTTATTATTTAGGACCACTATATAAAATACAGAACATAGATACAACGATTTTACATAGGGTGACATAATGGGCGGATTTAACCCCAACTATAAGATGTGAATTTATTTCTCGATAAAGACAGAATCCTCAGTACCAAGAAATAAACTCCTTAGATGATTGTAAGACACCTTCCTTAATTTAAGAGTTTGTTTTAACATTTTCTGTTTTTGTCTCAACATTTTAATTTCTACGCTTCACAGAAAAAACTCGAAAGAGACTTTCGTATAAAAAGATTAAAATTATTATAATAATCATATTTTATTCCAAAATATAACTTGCCAATACCAAATATTTCGGACTTCGTTTACACGTACACTTGAAAAGGACAGTAATGTGACAAGACAAAGTTGACATACACACATAGACTGGAATAAAGACGTGATTCGATTAACAAGTGTGACCGAAATAATCTGCGAATAATATAGTACAAAGGCTTGTACTATATTATTCTCAGATGAGGCACCTAATTCGAAAAAAATTACACTTTCATTAAATAAATAGAGACTACGAATCTGTTATCAAAGCATACAGAATAAATAGAAATCTAACAGAAACAAAGCGCAAATACAAACATAAACAAAACAAACAGAAATCCTGATTTATAAGAAAATTGAAACATATATTGTTGTTACTTCTTTCTTATAAAAATAGTTTTGTGTTGTTTCACGTGCTGTTAGTTAAAGTGGAGTATTTAGTGAGTCAGTAGGCTTGCTACTGGAAAAATAGGGCTGAATTCATTCATATTAATTTATTGCATTCCATAGTCTCAAAAAATTATTACAAAGGACTTAAAGCTACATATAAAATATTTGGATGTATATATAAAAGGAAAATATTATTAAAACAAATGGCTTAACTTATTTCCTTCTATCATCATCATCACCATCATTTCAGCCGAAAGACGTCAACTGCTGGACATAAACCTCCCCCAAGGATCTCCACGACGACCGGTCCTACGCCTCTCACATCCAGCGGTTTCCCGCGACCTTCACCAGGTCGTCGGTCCATCTTGTCGAGAGCCTACCCACGGTGCATCTTCCGGTGCGTGGTCGCTACTCGAGAACCTGTCGGCCCCGTCGGGCATCGGTTCTACACCATTGCCACTTAAGTGTTGCTTTATATATCTTTGCATCCTGGTTTTACACGGTCTCACTTGTAAACTTCCTAAAAAAATACCTAATTCATTTACCCGAATAAATTTATATTAATATAAATCATTTCTTTCCCAGGATTGCCTGCAAATAATTGCAGGCCGCCCGTTGTATACTTTTAGTATTCATTGTTTTTTTTCTGTGGTGACAGTATAGTATACATAATATACAGAGTTTTTTTTTTTTCTAGTGCGCGAAAACCAATTGGCTGACTCAGAATCAATAACAGAAGAAATCTGCATCATTAGTTTAAAAAAAAAACACGTTTTTATCCGCAATAAAATCAGCATATGATAGACAACAATTTTTCTTATCAATATGCGCCGCGTGTGCGAGCGCGGGTTGATTGTTACTATGCACTGTATTGTGTGTACTGTGTATATATACATATGCTCGTACTGCGCGTTGTCGCCGCCCGTACCCCGCGTACCTTCGTAGGGCCCGTAGGCCGTAGGCTCTTTGTGACACGACACCGACACTCGACAGTGACTCACGCGCGCGTTGTCCTGGCGGTGTGTTTCAATATTTCGCGCGCAAACTTCGCTGCCACAGTCAACGGGCTGCGTTTACGAATTGTGAATCTCTTAAAAACTTGTGATTTTTATTTGTGGGGTGAAGTCAAACATCGGATGTATATGGAAGAGGCTCAAAGCCTTCTTCTTCTTCTTCAGCCTATGGATGTCGACTGCTGGACGAAGGCCTCCCCCAAGGGTTTCCACGCTGACCGGTCTTGTGCTGCCCGTATCTATCGGCTTCCCGCGATCTTCACCAGGTCATCGGCCCACCTTGTTGGGGGCCTCCCTACGCTGCGTCTTCCAGTACGTTGCTGCCACTCTAGAACCTTACTGTCCCATCGGCCATCGGTTCTACGAGCAATGTGGCCTACCCACTGCCACTTCAGTTTAGCGACTCACAGAGCTATGTCGGTGACTTTGGTTCTTCTGCGGATCTCCTCATTTCTGATTCGATCACACAGAGAAACTCCGAGCATAGCTCTTTCCATTGCCCTTTGTGTGACTCTGAGACTTCGCAGGAGGCCCATTGTGAGCAACCACGTTTCAGTTCCGTAAGTCATCATCCAAAGCCTAGGTGACCTAAAATCTAGGATTATAAACTTTTCAGACGAAGTGAAAAACGACACTAGAGTTTTAAATAAACTAAATGACAATTTATTTAACCGTGCACGTTTATACCTACAAAGAGGTGAACTACATTTTGAACAATTATTAAAATACAGTGATTGATTTAAGATTGATTGACATTATTTAGGGGTAAGGATTTTTTACTGTTTTTGATCGAACATTATTGTACATTAGTAGTTGATTTCAATTTTTTAAATACGCCTTAATGCAGAAGTATGGACGCTAGCAGGTCAACCTACGCGAAACTATCAAACTTTCCCAATCAAACTAGAATCCTAATGCTTTAGCTATAAAGTTGAAAATCTATTAAAGAAATCTGACGGGTTATAGTAGCTTAATATGCGGCGACTGCACCTACCATAGGTACAGTCGCCGTCGTTGTTGACGTAAGGTCAATAATTTGAATTCATTACGATTTTATTAAAAGTGAGCAAACTCATTTTTTCGATAAACGGCAATCCTTAATGCGTTGTTCATAAGACATAGTTTTTAAAATACGTTGTAGTCTCACTGTAGTCAATAATTACTTTTTTTGTACTAAAACATATCAATTTAACAATATTTTTTTTTCTATAAAACTTATTTAACTATAAGTTGACAAAGTTTACGCACTGGATAAAAAAATATTCTGTATAAATCAAAAGTACGTTATTTTTGAATCCAGGTATCGTAGGTATCCACGAGGTTTCCAAATTATAAAAGCATATAATTTTTGAAGTATAATAAAAGTGCCTGCTTATATTGTTTTAAATTTTTTAAAAATCGAGTACCCAAAATCAAAAGTCATTTATTGAAATTAGGATGAGAATCTGCACTTTTTGAACATCAATATTACATAAGACAATCTCCCAAAACGCCCACCCATCGACTCTTTCTAGTGCTTTCGCTGGGAAGAAAAAATAGCGGAACAATCACCCTAGCCGCGCAGCTGTCTGTTCATTTAAAAAAAAACATGTCTTTATACAATACTTTGTATAGTGATGAAAACAAGAAAACAGAACAACAAAAACAAAAAATAATATACCATTAAAATGGAAATGTCAATAAGTAAAGACTTATGACCTTAATAAAAGCCCCAGGTATACAGAGCGTGACAGACCACATATTTATGCATTGTAAAAAAAGCAAATTATTTTAACTCAATTTATGTGTCAGTAAGCAAATTCTGGAGAAGGAATACAAACATTGTCTTAAGTTAATCAGAGCGGCCTAGCTGGTCTTATCATTTAAATGGTGATTTACAGAATAATATGCTTTTAAGCAAAGCTTGGATTTGATCTGTACTTTAAAAGCATTGTAAGGCAAGTCTAGCAAAGCAGAGGGTATCTCTCGGTGGTAGGCCATAACACCGGCCGCCGGCAGAAGTTACCACCCACCAGACAAAGCCTTGCCGCCAAGCGATTTGTCGTCTTCCGGCATGATGTCTGGTGAAGCCGTACGGAGGACGGGTCTGAGCAGTTGTGTTGCGATGTGTGCCGGGTACGATGTGCCAAATGTTTTTGTGTTGGGAGTTTGGTCGAGGAGGGTTTTCAGATCAATCTCCCTTTGGCGCAGCATCGTTGATCGTATTGTTGGGTTTAACATTGCATCACCTCGCTCAACTGCCGTCTTCCTTCCTATTCGCTCAATCTGAGTGAATAGGTTCTTAATAAACTAGCGCGCTTTACCATCGACGATCGCATCACTGCTTACCATCAGGCGGGATTGTGGTCAAGCGATAGTTTATAATTATTAAAAAAAAAATCTTGTTATAAAAAGTTATATCAAGCCCAACAAAAGAGTTATGAACCTTCTGAAGTCAGTGAAAAGGGGCTCGTAGTTTGTCCTTATTTCTGGTGTTAACATTATGGAACCCACTGTTTTTGGTGTTTCTGTCAATATTTTGCCTAACATATAAGATGTTGGCTAAGATAAATTGAGAAGCAACCGTGAGAATACCAATATCTTTAAAAAAATCTTTTAAAGAAAACACCGAGATGGTAAATTGCCCGAACAGCACGTTTTTGGAGTACAAATATATTTTGTATGTCAGCAGCTTTACCCCACAGTAGAATACCGTAGGTTCGACATAACGCTGTGGAAATAACTAAAATTGACTAAACGAGCTGTATCAACGTCAGTGTATTCTCTTACTTTCTTGATGGCATAGTCGGCCGAACTGAACCTTCCTGCTAGGGTTGATATGTGTGATCCCCACTGAAGTTTGGCATCTGCTGTTATTCCCATAAAAACTGCCGAGCCCACACTTTCAAGCACCTCTTTATCTAAAACGATATTTGGTCCCAGATTTCTAACATTTGGCAAGGCGAAGTTTACACATTTCGTTTTCTTGGTGTATAGAACTAGGTTATTTGACGTAAACCAATCCGTAACTATTGAGAGTGCACTGTTTACTTCGTCAAGAAGTACTATACCTAAGATAATATAAACGAAAACGTAAGTATAGTGACTTACCACGTCAAAGTAAGACTATTTAAAAGAAGCCTTACTAGTATTAAAAATGTGTGGGTTTATTTGTTCCGCATTCACGCCTAAACTAGTAATCCTATTTCGATGAAATTTGGCACACAGACGGTTTATTACCAGGAATAACACAAAGAATACTTTTTATTTCGATATTCCCACGAGATCGAAACTCGCAGGTAAAACCGCGGGCCGCAACTACTACCAAATAATATCAGACAACACAGACAGCTCTGGCCTAAATTAAATCAACGAAAACTTCTAAGCACGCTCTGCCATGAAAAGTGGAACCAAATCGTATCTCGTTGGTGATTCAATATGGATCATGTTTATTATTCAGCCAATGTCAACGTTGTCTTGGCAGTGTCAAGACACCGTATTTTATAACAAAAATAATATTATGTTTTTTCAGGTCAATCGTCACGTTAACAATGTTATGGTATATTTTGTTACAATGGTAAAGTACGAATATGTTTTAAGCAAGACGGTTATCACAAATTGTTGCACCCTAATTGCGTAACAAACTATTACTAACAATTGAAAGAATTTCGAAACCAATTGTTAAAATCATTGTTCCATATGTTAGAAAAATGTGTCTGCTCAAAAACGTAAATAGCGCAATGAACGTTGTTGAACTGTCAAAATAAAACCCATTGCTACTGATAGTATGTTACGCAAGTGCGCGTTTTATCCGGCACCCTAATTCCGTAACACACCGTTACTATCAGTTGGAATCATTTTGAAGCTTATTGCTATTTCATTGCTCCCTATGTTCTAAAATGTAACTGCTCAACAACGTAAACAACGCAATAAATGCTGTTGAACTGTCAAAATGAAACCCATTGTTACTGGTAATGTGTTACGCAATTACCCTGCGGGTTAACAGTTTTATTTAAATGTGGAATTGAGATTCACTCGATGAATTTCCGATTTAAACGTAGCATAATGACTCTGACTGCTGGGACACTGGTTGCTCACAAATGACTATGCGGGCCCAGAGTGGATTAGTGACAAAAGACCACCATAATCATATAGTGGTCCACCATTTCATGGTACTGATTTAAAGCTGTAAGTTATAAAGAGGTAAAAATTTTGGAGTTTATATAAAGCACATACATACCTATACATACATACACATTACATATAAATTTACTCCTTACGTTGTGCCCGTCACATATGACGGCGGAGGGCTTCGGAATTATTGATCAGATTACAAAAATTCGTTCACTAATGGGAAACTGGAGTAATGCCAAGTCTCATAACATATAGCATAATAAGCCTAAAATATTTTCTCTGCTGAAACACAGGCCTTTTCTCAATAAGAGGGAGTGAGCTATTATCCGCAACGCAATGGCGTCACATGTCTTCAAATTGGTTCGTAGAAATGCCGGTTTCATCACAATGTTTTCCTTCGCCGAGCAGAAATTAAATACAAAAGTATAGAGACTACCAACTTGGTTTCAAACTCACGACGTACTACAACAAGTAGGTACTTCGTATCCGAAGCCTCTGGGCGAATATTGTTTTGCGTAACAAACGTAACATGATTTGCGTTTAATCTAGATACCTGCCGGATGCTCGGGCTAGTAGGGAATCAATCCGGTCCGAAAGAGAGGCCATGGTAGAGCGAACGAGTGTTGCACTTCAGGCAGTCTCCGAATGGGGCAATGCCAACCTTGTAGCATTCAATGCCGCCAAAACGCAGGCGTGTCTCTTCACCGCCAAAAGGAGCCCGTTCACCTTGGCTCCTACTTTTCGGAATGTATCCTTGGAGTGTACCGACCGCCTTCAGCTTTTGGGTGTTGAGATTTCCTCGAACCTAAACTTTGGGCGGTTCATTGAGTCCAAGGCCAAGGTGGCTGCCAGAAAACTTGGTGTAATCGCAAAGGTCCGGCAGTATTTCACACCAGGGCAGCTTCTAATGTTGTACAAAGCACAGGTCCGTTCGTGTGTGGAGTACTGCAGCCACATTTGGGCTGGTGCTGCTAAGTGTCACCTGGTCACTTTGGATTCAGTGGAGAGGCGTGCGAAGAGGCTGATTGGTGACCCTGATTTAACTCGAGTTGGTCTCCAAAGCCTAGAGCACAGGCGTAGAGTAGCCAGCCTTTCGGTGTTCTATAGGATACATTCTGGGGAGTGTGCGAGGGAATTGCACGATTTAATTCCCCCATCTCCGTTCCACCATCGGACGACCCGTCGTACGGCGAGTTTCCACCCTTATGTTGTTAACACCTCAACGATCCGGACGAAGCGTTTTGCCTCGTCCTTTATACCGCGTACATCGAGGGACTGGAACAATCTGCCGGCGGCGGTGTTTCCGTCGGACTACAATTTGAGTGTCTTCAAGGCTAGAGTGAATAGGCTCTTAATAAACTAGTGCGCTTTACCATCAACGATTGCGTCACTGCTTACCATCAGGCGGGATTGCGGTCAAGCGCTGGTTTATATTTTAATAAAAAAAAAAAAATCTAATGAAGCACAAAACAACTCAGTTAAACACAAGATACCTATTTATTAATTTATTTATAGTTAATTGAAACGGTCATCATCATCATCTCAGCGTTAATCCCAGTTGCATCCGAAGCTTTCTTTTATTTTTTTCAGTTTTGGAGTCTGGGGTCCGCTTTACCAGTCTAACTGCTGATTTTGGCTAAACTTAGATATTTTCCGTGAAGCGAATGCCGTCTGACCTCCTCAACCCGAAGGCGATGTCGAAAGCATTGCAGTGAGACCAATTGTTGGACTTTTGAGGGTCCCAACAATCTGGAACGACTGCCATTAGATGTTCATATGGCAACCGGTACCAACGGCTTAACATGCTTTCCGAGGCACGACCAGACCAGTGCACTGTGCGGGGATCGAAACCGCGCCTCCTTGCGCAGCGGCCGCGTCCGCTACCGCTACGTCACAGAGGCTGTGAATTTTAAGTGCCTGCCTCTGTGAAAAAAGTTAATTGAAACCTGTACAACAGCACAAAACACAAACAACAGGACAAATAGAAACAAACATATGACTTAAAAACTAACGAGAAACAGTGTTTTCCATCTTATACTAATCATCCGCAAGCACTTCACTTTCAGGGTTGACCTTTAGAAATATTTTGATTCAAAAGCGTGTCGATTATAAATTCTTCTCTATTAGAACCTACTACGTGTTAGAAAGAGTAACAATCGTAATTTTCGTAACCGACTCTGACTATTGAAAAGTTCCTGTAAATGGTTAACTTTAAAGAAATGCATTGAGTTCGCGATTTTATCATACATATTTAAGTTTCAAACTTCGCGAGTGTTGAATATAAAATAGTTTGTAGAGGATAGATAAGCACTCGCTTCATGTAAAATCCAATATTTTCCATGAAGCTTAACCTGACAAAGTTAGGAAAAAGGTAGGCAGATTCCTAGACAAATGTCAAATGATTACAAATTATACAATTAGTAATCATTATACGTAAGGAACGTTACAGATACAACAACAACTACTAAATCTAAACAATGAATTTGCGGGACAAAGTTAAGTTCAAGAATGACCCGCGGCATGTCAACATTAACTGCTTAGTCTTGCGAGGCAACCACCAGAGCTTAGAAATTCTTAATTATTATTCAATTTCGAACATACACACATTAAACGTGTCTAGGGATCAACATATATTTTTGCAATAACTTTTCTCCTGATTGATATTAATAAAAATTTTCTTTAAGGATTCATCAAATAAAGTGTTTTCGTTTGTCACAGTAACGATAAACCAAGTCACCTTTGCATTAATAAAGAAATTTGCCATTTTCCTAATAAAGGGATATTTGACATTTGAACCACTAACACAAAAGTTCGAAAAAAAGACTGAAATAACAGTTTTCTCTAAAATTTTATTGGGTAACTTAAACAATTAATAATCCGTGTTTCTACCGCGAACACTAACAACACAAGAACATCGGTTTGGCATACTCAAAATGAGTTCATCCAAATCACGCTGTGGAATGGCCGCCCATGTTCGTTGCAACAACAAAAAAAGGTCTTCTTGCGACTGGATACCCTCCATATTCGGCAGAGCTCTTCTCTGTAGCATATCCCATGCATGCTCAATCGGGTTCAAGTCTGGCGACTGAGCAGGCCAGGGCAGGACATTGATGTTAGCTGCGGCGAGAGTCTGTCTTACAACTCTTGCGGTGTGCGGTCGTGCATTATCATGCATTAACTGAAATAAGGGACCGATTTGCACTTGTAGAGGAACGATGACGTCTGATACAATCGTCTCAGCATAAATTTGAGCGTTGAGGTTTCCTCTGATCCAAATCAACTCAGTTCTTCCGCCGATCCAAATACCCGCCCATACCATGATGGTTCCACCACTATAAGGATGGACTTCCTGTCAGGATTTTAATCGCTGTTGGCGTCCAGGGGTTCTCCAGTGTCGTATACGTCTTGTATCCGGATTTAAAAAAAAAAATAAAATAAAAAAAAAATCTAATAAAAATAAAAAAAAAAAATCTAATAAAAATAAAATAAATCTAATAGAAATAGATAGAAATCCGCATAAAAATGCTTGATCCCTAGACACTTTTGATGTGTGTATTTTAAATTATTTTCTCCATAATATTGTGAATAATGTTATATGTGTTTTATCATTGTAGAAATAATGTACACATAGTCATTATTACATTTTTTTTTTAATAATTATAAACTAGTGCTTGATGCAATCGTTGATGGTAAAGCGCACTAGTTTATTAAGCCTATTCACTTAAGAAACTTAATGAATAAGGAAGGAAGACGGCAGTTGAGCGAGGTGAAGCAATGTTAAACCGAACCACACGACCAACGATGCTGCGCCAGAGAGAGGTTGATCTGGAGACCCTCCACGACCAAAATCACGACACAACAACATTTGGTGCATCGTTCCCGGCACACATCGCAACACAATTGCTCAGACCCCTTCTCCGTATGGCTTCACCAGACATCATGACGGAACACTACGAATCGCTTGGCGGCAAGACTTTGTCTGGTTGGTGGGAACTTCTGCCGGCAGCCGATATTATGGCCTACCACGTACAATTAATTGCTCGGTAAGGGCTCTCTTTCCGCTCTAAAATAATATTATATAAGAATATAAATAATAGAGTAGAATAATAAAAATCTATACGTCCAGAGATGCAAAAAACCAATCTTTATTAAAGGAATGCAGCTCATTCCGCAATCTTCGCCTAGTCTTGCCGTGATCTCTTTTGCCATTATTTATTACATTTTTACAATAGAGGTGGTTCAAGATCTAAGCCTGAATAAATTCAAACCCTTCACTATAGTGATTTTTCCTCTTGTAGTTTTAATTTGTAATTGTTTATGTTTTTTACTCAAAGCCAGTATTACACACTATGTAGCCAAGCTTATTGTACGTTACGGAATTGCATCGCTAACAGGGGTGTTCGGCACTGGTACAGCTACACAGGAGCTAAACTTAGTATTCGGGAACACTGTTGGTGCTGCTGAACCTTGGACAAAACTATCATTCAACTTGCATGTTGTGTGTATAGATTCAATTTCTTAGTATTGTATAATTGCATGGCACACGTGTGATCACAATGTACTTGCTGTAAAACATCTATTTGTTGGGTTAGTCTTTTTTTTGTGTTTTCTATAATTGACGCTCTCAGCGTACAATATATTTCTGCATCGTTCTCACACGGTTGATTTCAACATGAATGATGTAATCAAATATATGTATCAATAGTTTAAAAGAGTGTCCATGGAGTTTCTTGCCCGTTCTTCTCCATAAGTACCTACTCTTTGGAATGGGCGACTAGCTTCACCTTACTGACTGACCGACTTTCTGACAATTCAAAAGTGCCTGTAACTGGTTTATTTGAAATAAATGCTTTGATTTTGATTAGTGGGACCCGCTAGGTAGTTGGCCCATTGATCGTATTGACATGCGGTAAATGTGTGTGGTTTTCACGATTGGTAAGCTGTCATTCATAAATAGAGTTGGGCTGCCAATTCTACTTAAGCATGTCAGTAGACTAAGCCGTGAAATTACGTAATAAATAGGTGATTAGTTTATTGACCCCTGAACGTTTTTTTATATTTATTCATTTCATCATAGTCATATGTAGTTATTTGTATACTTGTTATCATTTTTGAGCTACAAGTATGACCAAACTTATCTTAATACCAAGATCAAAGAAAAATATAAAAAAAAAACACTTGTAGGTATACTTTTAACATCAGCTTCATATTATTTTCTAATTTTCTTTGACATCTGTCTTTGAACTCTGTAATAATTTCTTAAAATTCAAATACGTTGTTTGCCTGCCTTTTCAACTATTCGCCGAATAGAATAAGAAAAATTTATAGTGAATTAAAAATTAGTAAAATATTAAAATATATATTTATATATCCCTCAAGAACGACTGGCCTTTCTTTTAAGATCTTTGAATTTAAATAATATAATTTTAAATCATATTATTTAAATTTAGACTTTTTCCATGATTTAACCATACTATAAATGTAATTATACAAACAAAGATCATAAAAGTAAGGCCAGTCGTAAAACTATGAAGAATCTTGTTAAATAAAAAGTTAAGTCTATAGTAACTTATGTGTCTACATATAAAGAGGGAAGTCTAGTGATGCTTTCTCTATACAAATGTATTCCGCTGTTTTCTTCGTGGATAATGCTTTTAGAGCATTTTTTTTTTCTAGAATTTTACACCGTGATTATCATCATTTCAGCCGAAACACGTCCACTGCTGGACATAGGCCTCCCCCAAGGTTCTCCACGACGACCGGTCCTGCGCCTCCCGCATCCAGCGGTTTCCCGCGACCTTCACCAGGTCGTCGGTCCACCTTGTCGGGGACCTACCCACGCTACGTCTTCCGGTGCGTGGTCATCACTCGAGAACCCGTCGGCCCCATCGGGCAACGGTCCTACGGGCAATGTGTCCAGCCCACTGCCACTTTAGTGTTGCAATTCTTCGGGCTATGTCGGTTACTCTCGTTCTTCTGCGGATCTCCTCATTCCTGATTCGATCGCGCAGTGAAACCCCAAGCATAGCCCTCTCCAATGCCCTTTGATTGACTTAGACCGTGATTATACGTGCCCCTATTACTTGACTTTTCCGAAACTTAATTAATAAAAGAAATAAGATACTTCGAAATTACGAAAAATAACCCATTTTTACCGCTTAAACTTATCATTTTTCTTTAATAGTCATCTGAAAATCTCAGATGACTATTAGAGAAAAATGATAAGTTTTTTACAAAAAAGAAAAAATGGAAGCATAGGTATACTTTTCCTCTAAATCTATACTAATATTATAAATGTGAATGTGTGTTTGTTTGTTTGTTTGTCTTTCCTTCACGCTGTAGCTAAGCAATCAATCGACCTGATTTTTGGCATACATTTAGTTGAAATGATGGAGAGTAACATAGGCTACTTTTGGTCCTAAAAAAACATCAAGTTCCCAAGGTAGATTACTGGAATATTTGTATGTGTACACCAAATATCCTAATATTATAAATCGGAAAGTGAGTTTGTTTGTTTGTTTGTTCCGCTTTCACGCCGTAACTACTAAGCCCATTGTTTTGAAATTATGCAGACGTAAAGTTAGAAGTCAGGATTAAATAATAGGATACTTTTTTATCCCGGAAAAAAAATTATATTCACGAGGGAAATAACCGATCTTCACGCGAGCGAAGCCGCGGGCGGAAAGCTAGTTTTGATATAAAAATAACTGAGATCCGTCGCGTTTTGAAAAAGAAAACAGCGGAATACGAAACGTCTTTTGGTCAACATTTTTGTAGGTAAAATCAGCCTGAGCTGTGACTGACCTTTTCGCACTTTGCCGGGCGAGGTTGGAAGTAGCGCGACGGCAATAGTTTCTTCAAATAACTATTTTCTAAATTCCTCGGCACTAGAGTCCCCTCTTAAGTCTTTCTAGATTTTAATGGATCTCGACTGTCTAGTCAGGAGCCATTAAATTCTAGAAAGGCTTACACTCAAATAATAGGTCCCGAGGTCCGGTCCGAGGGGGTCCGGTCTAAGTTATTATAGACTAAAAGACTACTAACTAGACTCAAAATGTTACGTTCGAAACTCGACAACCGTTTCATGCCAGGTTTTTTTTTTATTTTTTTAAACGTTGCCCCACACTTGGAATTTCTCCTGTATTGTGAGTGCATTTACAAACATATAAACTCATATACACAAACAGCCAGACCCGGAACAACTAATTGTAGGCCATCCAAGTATTTATTTCGTGCACCCGTGACACACGGCGCAGCATTCGATTGCTCAGCCACTGCACCAATCGCGTCATCAAAATTTTGCTTATCCTATATCATCCTATTCATCAAAACAGCGCTTATTTTGATATAAAATGTATTTATTAAACAGATAGGTGAAAAAAATCGTCGACATCAAAGTATCGATGTAACTGTTAGGAATAGGCTTCATACTTTCGATTGTTATTAAATTTATTCGTTAAACAAATGGGTGCACTTACAAATGAAAAAGCATTTTAAAATTTTTTATTAGCTATGCTCCTCTTCTATTGGTCAGAGCGTGATGTTATATAGCCTAAAGCCTTCCTGGGCAGCCTGTGTGTGTGACAACAGGCCACGGAGACAATTCAGCATATATTACTGAAATGCCCGAGGCATGACCGCGACAGACACGACCTGGAAGTAAGTACTGGTATGAATCTGACGGAAACAACAATTGCCGACAGGATGGCAAATAAACACTCCAGGCCATATCTGGAGCGGTTTTGCCTCAAAATAGTGTCTATCGAACGTAATTGAACAAGGTAGCAGCACAGCTAGCAAGGCCGTCGGCAAGAATCAGTTGTAAATTTAGCTGTAAATTGTTGTAAATAAATGTAATAGAATAAGGATATATATGTAACAAAAAAATAAAAAAAATAAGATGATGACAAAAGAAAACAAAACATGACAAAAGAAATAAGACATGGGAAAAAAAAGAGACCCGAGGAAAATGACAATGCCGCAAAAAAGGCATAGCGGTAAAAAGAAAAGAACAGAAAACAAATGGCAAAAAAGAATTCTTGCCATGCGAGAAGATACATGACGGCTAACTGGAAAAAAAAGAAAAAGCCTTCCAGGATTAATAGGCTATCCAACGCAAAAATATTTTTTCAAATCGGACCAGTAGTCCCTGAGATTAGCATGTTAAAACAAACAAACTCTTCAGCTTTAGTATCCATAGCATGGCCAGGATTTTCTCAAGAACCCACCTGCGATATGTTACTCAATAAATTAAAATCCATATAAAATACGTTTGATCCATTGAACAAATGCGTGAAGGTCGTTCCTAATCGGATCTTAGACTAAAAGGTATTAGATACAAAATATTTAATTGTCCAGGTGATACATACAGTAAGTAGGTTCACAGGTTAACAGCAAGTTAAGACGATATAAGTAGCTTATAATACTACCTACGGGCAGGTTATAATATGGTATTTGCTAGTGAGCCTTAAACTACATAGATATAGATGGCATATCATCAAATTACAGTAAAAGTCATTTGTCATAAGGGTCACGGTATCTCTTTCGAAGAACCTAGTGGACCCTGTCGCTGTGTGCTGGTGCTGACATCTCTTTCAGGTGCGCGTGGAATACAATGAACCATCCATCCGGGTCTGTTCTGGTAAGGACTAGACAGTGCACAGTTAGTTAGCTACCTATAACTCATCTCACGCAAGCCCGCGCCTACAGTCGGTCTGGCGGCTGCTAACTCCGAACGTGCAGAGCGTCTCCTGCGGCGACGGTATGGTATGAAGGTACAGATAATGTTCAGGGCGATTTCTGCGACGACTAGAGTCGTAAAGGCGCACAGATTACCTATCCCTCACGCGCTCCGCATCCTCCTCTTTTATTATTGCTTCTCAGAAGGACGGGGCAACTTTTAGTGCAGTCTTGCTCAATACCATGACCCATCATGGCTGGATGTGAGAGGTTGCCTCCACAGTACGCCGCCGAGAGAGGACACCCGACACAGGTGGTATATTTTGTACGTATGTATTTTTTTTTTCTCTTTTAACTTTAATTTGTTTGCACCTACCATGTTTTGTCTCTGCTTCACCTCAAGGTAGACTGGTAGAAAATGCCTAAGGCATTAAGTCCGCCATTGTGCAATGTTTGTGCATAAAGTTTAAATAAATAAATATTTACTGTTAGACAATTTTTTAGTTATTTCGATACTCAGTTGAAGAGACGAAAATACATAATTCATGAGATTACAGAGAAAGATATTCTAAGAAGAAATGCCTAAGCTCTCTTGAATACCAGGTCAAAGTGAGTTAAATTGAAACTATGGTCGGAATTCATTCTTCAAAAGCACAAAGCATATAGTTTCTAAAACTGTATGATTTAATCTAATTTTAAATCGGCCTTAACATACCTACGAAAATATGTTAAGCAGTAGATCCCAGTTATCTTTTAATATCTTTGACAGTATTTACTAGTGGTCAGTATATCAAAAATTTGGGAATCATTCTTGCGAAGATGTATCGTGTCAGAGTGTGCACAAGTAACATATGTTTGCGTAAGCTACATAAGTTTGCGTACGTGTTTGAACTTCAAGACTATATTCTGCCAGCAAATGTAATTAATCACATTAAGCATAATGATACATATGTCACTTTACGAAAACACGGAACATAGCACACTCTTTCAATCCTTGATAGGGTCAAACAAATTTTCTCGACTAGCTCCACCACGCAGTTTCACCCGCAAATGAATATATCCAATAAAAGATAAAAATAATCCTATGTGTTATTTCTGATTACAAACCATCTGTCCTGAAAATGTCATCCATTCAGGAGTTAGGACGTGAAAGCGTAACAAACAAATAAACTCACTTTCGCATTATTTATAAAATTATTCAGGATTAGGACTTTGAAAGCGCGCTGTAATTTCGGTTGTAGAGGTTAGATGTAAAATACTGATATTTAACTGTTTTCATATAAAGCTTTTTGTTTTTTTTTTTTTAAATTAATTTATAAACTAGCGCTTGACCGCAATCCCGCCTGATGGTAAGCAGTGACGCAATCGTTGATGGTAAAGCGCACTAGTTTATTAAGAGCCTATTCACTCTAGCCTTGAAAACACTCAAATTGTAGTCCGACGGAAACACAGCCGCTGGCAAATTGTCCCAGTCCCTCGATGTACGCGGTATAAAGGAGCAGGCGAAACGCTTCGTCCGGATCGTAGTGGTGTTACCATCATAAGGGTGGAAATTCGCCGTACGACGGGTCGTCCGATGGTGGAACGGAGATGGGGGAATTAAATCATGCAATTCTCTCGCACACTCCCCAAAATGTATCCTACAGAACACCGAAAGCTACCACGATATTTCATAATTATAATTAAATCTTCTAACCGAATTTTTTGCCATTCCTAGTAATCCAATGTGATACAAGTGCTAAGCATCTGCGCCTAAATAGAGATGTTAAAGCTTAAATTGCGCGTATCAGGAACGGAAATCAGCCCATCTGTCTTTGATCTGTCTTTAGCCTTAATGTAATTGGAAACTTAATCTACGGTTAGATATTCATCCTGGTAACAAATCGTGCTATGGACCTCCCGATACTTGACTCTCTGTTACCCCTTTTATACAAATCAACATGAAGGTGTTACTGAAACATGCTGTCAATAATATCAAATTCAAAATCTACAAATACGTGTAAATATTAATTAAATGTAAATACGAATACATGGGACTTATGTGGCCTATTTTAGCACGGTATTAAATATTGCGTCACACGAATTGAATACTATTTTACAGCTCACTAGCTGTACGGCATTCGTTCAAAGTTTCACAATAAGTTAGTCAATAGTTTCGGAACGCATAGAGGACAAATATACAAAAACAGATTTTTATTTAGATATCTCGGGGACGACATATTATTTAAACATCAGCACATTTCATTTACTGTAGGCTAAGTTTGGGTAGTGTTGGTTATAGTACAATAGAAGCATTATTTGCAGTATAATAAGATTAAGTTTACGAACAAGACAATCAGACTAGCGAATCACACAATGTGGATACACAATTCAACGATACGGAACGCGAGGCAGTTTCTAAGCACACATTTTTAGTTCCAAATCCAATCTTTCAATCATCCCGAGCAGCCTGCTACTCTGCCTTTCTATTTATAGTGTCTCCACCATTATGAACTCAGACTAGACTGGTGACCGCCGCGAGATGGCGCTAGCGTTCCAGATAGTCAAGGAATTACTTATAGATGAACGGGACCTAAACCTGCACTTAGGTATGTCGTGTTTTTATGCATAAAATAGGCTAAGTAAAGTCTAAATAACTAATGGTTAATAATACTTATTATATTATAGTACTTAGTTATCTTAAGAGAGAGATCAGTTAGATATGTAATATATAGCTATATAATCAACTATTTAAGTGCGGGTTTGGGTCACATACTGCAAAATGCTTTATAAGAGCCTCGTAGGTGAGTGACGAAACTATTTACCCGATGCATCCTAGATACGCCTCGTAGCCAAACTGCATGCAGACTTTAAAGTAATCTGTACAGATAATGAATCATTCTTGTGTACCTTCTACATAAAGATAGGTAACTTTTTAGGAAAATCACTTACCTGGTATTTCCGAAGGACTGACGTGTATGCAGAAAATCTTCATAATAGTCCTCTTAAAAGTCCTCGGGTCTATAATGTAGGAGCCGTAGACCAAAGGATCCATGCATGAGTTGGAGACAGCCATGATGAAGAACAAGTCTTGAACCCTTGCGGAAACATGGATAGCCGATTTCCGATCTAGCATGTACCTGTTGAAGAAAAAGTGGTTAATTTGTTGAAGTTTAAATTACACATATTAAGTAATAACTTTGAACCTGTGCCACCTTCAACGTCTTATGATCATCATCATCATCATTTCAGCTGAAAGAGGTACACTGCTGGACAGAGGCCTCCCCCAAGGTTCTCCACGACGACCGGTCGTGCGCCTCCCGCATCCAGCGTTTTCCCACGACCTTCACCAGGGCGTCGGTCCACCTTGTTAGGGGCCTACCCACGCTGCGGCTTCCGGTGCGTGGTCGCTACTCGAAAACCCATCGGCCTCATCGGGCATCGGTCCTACGGGCAATTTGCCCGCCCACTGCCACTTTAGTTTCGCAATTCTTCGGGCTATGTCGGTTACTTTCGTTCTTCTGCGGATCTCCTCATTCCTGATTCGATCACGCAGTGAAACCCCAAGTATGGCCCTCTCCATTGCCCTTTGAGTGACCTTGAGCCTTCTTATAAGGTCTTATTATAACACACATAAATATACAATATTAAAAAATTACATTGAAATAGAGGTTGCAATCTTATACATCAGTACAGTCAACGTTTTACTAAGAAAACTTTCAGAAGATGGTGTGACACACATAAAACATTGAGATATATTTTTGTATGAAATGAATCTTATTGAAAAATAAAAATTTTATGACTAAGTAATAACCTAAAATAAACATATAGATAACAAATTAATTCATTACATTGTAAATAAATTATGCAAATATTGCTAACTTTTGTAAGCTGATCAAGAATAAATCAATCATAATGCTGTTGATAGCTTACAATGAAATTTAGAATATTTCTTTAATACTTCAAGTATTCAATTTAAAAAAAAAATATGAAAACTAAACAAATCTTTAAATTTAAAAAGGACAATTTTATATTATATCAATTTGAACTAAAAATAGACTGACGAGACCACAATAAATTCTCAAAGACTCATTTGTCAATAGTAACATATCTTTAATTTAGAAAATAAATATTGCATCTTGATTTGATAGCTTTTGCCTAGAGAAGGTATATATATATCAAACTGTCACATTTGTACTTTAGATAAAAGCTATCTGAATATTTAAAAATATGTATGTATGGCCCCAAGTTGAAAGCCTTCAGTATTATGTGATGTTCAAACGAATTTCAATCTTAGTATTCGAAATCTCCTTTTACGGCTTTACCTACTAAAATAAAACAAATCCTACGAAAATGAAAATGCGGTCATTTTCACACGATAAACTTTCTTATCCGTTAAAAGCTTTTAGAAGCTTTGTTTTTTTTTTTTTGGAACAGTTCGGTTGTCAGTATCGAAAAAATACTGTTGGAAAAAGAAATAAGGCAATAAACGGAATAAGGACGATTGAATGGATAGATAAAATATAATTTACTGCTAACACAGGCCTTCTTTTTGTAAGACCTTGACCTGATCTTTGGAAGATCTTTGGGTTATAAACTGTTAAATCTAATTTCCTATATCACCGTTTTTTTAACTCCAGTCAATACACCAGTTCCCTGACTATGTCCATCTTCACCGAATAAAGGCCGATGAAATAATTTGCATAAAGTAAACAGCCTGTTTAGGATTGAACCCACGAACTACAACTCGTAAGTCCTGGCCACTGAGTACCACTGGCCCAAAACTGATCGTCTCGCAGGTTTTCCCAAATGACAAAGCCTCGCTTTTTTTAATGTCGTTTTATATGAATGTATTAAACCTGTAAAACTTCTGAAATATATTCTTTAAAAGATCAAATTGAAATAAATATCTTGGCTTCCCGATTCCTCTTGTCGCATCACCTGCGATCGCTATTACTATGTCCTTTCTAACATTTTTTTTGCTCAGCTTCTTGTCTTAATGTGATATGAAATTCAACCGACTGTTCCAGATAGCGCATTCAAATAACAAGCGATATACAGACACACACTAAAAGCGAATTACAATATACACTTTAACCTCTAATACGTACAATAATGTGTACATTTAACTTTTTAGCTTATTATTTTGCGCAAGAGCAACTTTGCAGCCACCGTCGTGCCCCAAAAGCATTCACACAATAGGCGGGTCCACACAGAGCGAGCAGCCTCGCGAGGGATTTGACGCGCGAAGCAGCTCGGTTAGGCGGTTTTCACACTGCCCCGCATCATGCTGCATATTGCGTGTCGACGCACCTACGCGCGTTCCTGCGGGAGTGCAGATCTGCATCATCGTGCGGGTTTTTTGCGCACTCACGCGCGTTGGTGCGTTTTGTAGATTCACGCACGGCGGCTCTCATTTATTCGCCGTTCTCTGTGGTGGTCGTGCAGTACTAATTAATGTAATTCCAGAATAAATTTTAATTCCAGAATTCCATTAAGTAATTCGAGATAGCTGAGTGGTTTTCGATTTCGAATATAAATCGATCGATATCGAGATCCATTTTC
Source organism: Sesamia inferens (assembly GCA_037179545.1). Taxonomy (NCBI): domain Eukaryota; kingdom Metazoa; phylum Arthropoda; class Insecta; order Lepidoptera; family Noctuidae; genus Sesamia; species Sesamia inferens. The sequence continues at coordinate 12,373,272 of CM073933.1, read as the reverse complement.
AAACACACATGTCACGCCCATTCAAAATCACGCGCGGCACTGCGAGATTCGGTGTGCCATACCTTGCGTCTCGCCCCGCACCTACGCGCGGGGGTGCATGTTTCTCCGCGTGTATGCGCGTGATCCGCATGAACGCCCGTGGATGCTTTTTCTGTGTGTTAGACCTGTACGTGTTTTCCATACAAACGGAGATACTTACAAGCAATGGAAGAACACGCATCCACGCGCTACGCTGCATCATGCGGGGCAGTGTGAGAATAGCCTTTGTGTGGATATGTTTCAGCCGAGGCAAGCGTGCGTGCTGCCGCGGGCGTGCGACAGAGGGCCCGAGCCATCTAGTGTCGGTTTTTTGTTTTGCTCAAAGGCGCCTCAGTCGCATGCCACGCACACTCTGGACGCTCGCGTATATTGTTTCGTGCCTCGGCCGCGTATAACACGATTAAAATATGGATAAAGATCAGTGTTTTAAATTAATGTCTCTCTATGGTGCAAACCCCTGGCTATTTAATGCAAGTCATCCTAATTATCTATACAAATAGAGGACTTATAGAAGACGCCTGGTTAAATATTAGCCGCAAGATGAATGTTTGTTGTCTTCTCTTTGTTATAATCCTATTTATAAGGATAAAAGCAACAGTTGCCACCGCAATACATACGTGTGATGCCATGATATGTTCTCAACTGAACGATTCGAAATAATGGCTCGGGCTTGCCGCGCGCGGCAGCTTTGCGGTAATACCGAGGCTGCCGCGCTCATTCGGGATTAGTTTCCTCGCGCGGCAAATGCCTCACGAGACTGCTCGCTCTGTGTGGACCCACCTAATAGCAAAGATTCAGAAAACTGTTAGCCCTAAAAGAACAGTAAATTCGTAGCATATTCTGGCAAATATTATTTTATTAGGTAATAAAAAGAGATGGTTCAGATTCCGTATATAATTTAAGTATATATTTTCTTTCAACTACGTAACGCTATAAATATTAGCTGGTTTATTTTATCACCAGTTTAGAATACACTATTTAACTGCAATGTTTTCATTTATTTATTAGTAATTGTATGTAAAAACAAATCTTAGACAAAAATTGTAGGTCCCGAAACACATAGGTCTGCGGTAAAAAAAATGCAGGGCAATAAGAACAACCTTACCAGTTCTTAAAGTATTTAAAAAATAAGTTACTTGTAACAAAACATCGAACATTCACAAACCTCCACTATTTAAAATTTATTCTTTCAAAGAAACTATCAAATTAGTTTTAATTCTATATCATTTAAGGGAGCGAAAACAAGAAGGTGGCCAGAATGACCGCACTCCGTATCCACACACATGCTTACGGCGAGTAAGCATTACTATAAGCACCGAGTCGAACATTCACAGAAACATTACATTACAAGGAAATGCTTGAGACAATGCTCCTGTATACTCAGTTACTGGGAACTGCAAAATTAGCCCACTTAACCCTACTGTGTCGTAAACCACACACCAACCTAAAAAAAAAAATTGAGGGATATGAGGGTACTTGAACTTATTTTTATACAACACGCTTGACTATCGAGAAATCGACTATTAGTTGCGAAGTGTTATTAGTGTGCTGCAGTTAATTGCTTTTGTGCTGAGTGACGACAAATTCTGAGGTTTTTACAATAAGTAATTCAAGGTAAGATAACATTATCAACAAGGATGATACAAACACCTTTTATTTATATGTGATATAATTACGATAGCTTGATGCCTATAGACTTCTCTGCTTGAAAAAAGTTGGTTCTTTTATAGCATATTCAACCAGCAGTTTAGGTTTTTTTTCGTACGTGTCGTAAAAGACACGGTAGGGAAATGTGCTACTACAAATAAGAATTTTATTTCGCTACAGAAAATCACGAAAGCTCCTCAATTTGCATAAGATAGTCGAGGAATTAGAACAAAATGATATGGTAGAAGTCTCCGACTCTATAACTATCATGCCTCCGGAAACTTGTAATGCCGAAATTTCGCACCAGAACTCGGAAGATGAAGATTTTGTGTCCCTTCAAAATCTACTGGGATCTCAACTCGGAGCACCTTCTGAAATTCAGCAAGATTCTTCTGACGATAGCGAAGCTATCAAATTGCCTTTAGAATGGCTTTCCAACGGCAAATTCCAAGAGATATTCAGCCGATACTCTGTGGCCAAACGTGCATGGTCCAATCAATAGTCCTAGTCATTATTTTGAATGCATGTTTGACGAGTAAAAATGATATAAGAAATGATAATGAATTGTACTAACGTATACGATGGTCAAAAAAATAAAGAGGGTAATTTTAGCACCAGTGAGATGAAATGCTTTTTGGCTATTTTACATGTATGCATGTATTGGGAAAATATTCGGATTGCATCAACGCCACGTCAAGGGACAGGTTTAGTTTTACTATATCGAATATTCATTGTTGCGACAATACACAACGCAACATGAATGATACATTTTCAAAACTGAAACCGCTTTTATGCGTTTCAGTTCGATCACCTAAAATTCCGGACAAATGTAGCTCCACTGAAGCTTGGCATCTTCTGTTATTCACATCGGCAAGAGAAAATGTTACGTTACATCCAAAATGGATCTAACGTTACATTTTAGGCAATAGAAATTAACACTTTTGTGGCAAAAACCGCATCGCAGCCCATCCACCCTGTACTTTACTATATATTGATTGTGACTATACCGCAATTCCCCAGATACACTTTGTAATGGACATCCACCTCTATTACTCTCATCTTTCTTGTTCTTCTCAAGAAGAATTACAGCTACATTTGTGCGGATTTCAGGCGATCGAACTGAAACGCGTAAAAGCGGTTTCAGTTTTGAAATTGTATCATTCATGTTGAGTTGTGTACTGTCGCAACAATGAATATTCGACATAGTAAAACTAAACCTGTCCCATGTTTTGAATATTATCATACACAAATAAGTAGATTTGCTTAAAAAAGTACAAATAAACATATTTTTGATGTAGTCTTTGAATTTTCTTGTATATTTCTTAATTAAAATGAAGTCTATTGAAATCTACAAACTAAGTTATCAAAGTAGTAGATTCTCCTACTGTGTCGTATACGACACAGCATTTTCTAGCTTTTCTGGAAATCAGATGTTTTTTATAATATTTTTCTGCGATTATGTAGCACATAAATAATAGGTATACAAAGTTTCAGGTCAATTACTGAAAAAAAGGTTATTCAGGAACAAGTAGGTTAAGGCACGGACCCGATAATTGGGGCAGAAAAGAGGAAGCTTGTATATGCTGTATCCAGTAAAAAAACCGAACAAAAGGGAACAATATTGTTTAGTAAGTGAAAGAAAATAGGACTTAAAAAGAACGAGACACGAAAAGGATAAAACACAATTGACTAGAATTTTCGTCTGACTGGTAACAAATTCCAACAAACGACTGGTGAACTTTTAGAAAATATACATTCTTTATTCAAACCGTGAATAATATTCTTTGGTAGAAGTTTTATGTTTTATTAAGACAACAGATCTTTAGGAAAGTACTGGTATGCAATTTTAAGGTTCAAGCTGGGTTCAAGAAAATATATATTCATTCTATATGGATTATTTTCATAAAATATATAGAACAGATTGCTACTCTGTTCTTATAACATCGTTCAAAAAATTTACCCCTTCATCTGACTTGGTTGCGTCCGAGCATTAGAATTAGGAGTAGTAGAATTAAATCTTTCAAGATTCTGTTTAGGGCATAATAAAGCAAGTACTCCCGATCAATCACGCCCTGTCATCCAAACTTACGGGTAGGTAGCAGAAGAAAAAGTTTGTTCCTACACAGTATGGATGAATAAATCCGTAACACCACAGTGATTGGTGAAATCCTACAATTTAGCTTTGATACTTATAAAACGAAACGTTGCGTTGATACATAATGAAAATATTTTGAATAGATTCTGAGGAAATAAACGCACAATGGCTACCACTTGTATCCTTTAATAGCTTTTACTGCCTCTCATGACAAAGAATCATAGCATTTTTTTTTACACATGAAGTGAAGCCCGCTTTACTTGTGCTACATTTTTAATTCATTTGGGGTTCCGGTAAGGAGGACTATCAATGACGTGTTACTTAGAGACGGCGTAGGTACCATCTCTGAGCGGCCATCACATTATTAATAACGGACAGATGTCCATTCTCTCTATACGAGAATACAGTCTGATATAGCTAGTCAAACAGGAAATTACTTACCATAAAGTCATTGTAGCATATGGCAGCCAACAGCAAGCAAACACCGTTACAATGGTAACAGTCATCCTCAGCGTTCTTCTCCTGGCTCTGGCCAGTGGCCTCTGGTCGGATCTCCTCAGCATCACTCTACTGTGGTCAGTTTGATGGTATTTTTCTGAAAAAGTTTGATATGTCAATACTAATAAGGTCGCTTTTTGACTTAACAACAAAATACTATCGTAACTCACACCAAATGAAATCAACTTTTACAAGTTTACAAGGTGTGTGGGCGTGCGATAACTGTCTTGGTGGTTCTCGTTTACGAATCTCTCTCCAGATATTCTTTCCGCTTTACACTCCGAAACCTTCTAGTGTACATAATCGAGGGTTCATTACAGAGGTGGTTTAACCATTGGATGCACAAGAGACAAAAAAAGGGTTTTAATTAATGTTTGCTCTTTCGCCGAGCACAAAATTAAAAGAAAACACAAGCACGCAAATGCTTCTGCGGTTAACATTCTCTTAAAGTTTTATAGCAAAAAGTTTCCATTTAAAAATTTAAGCCAATCATGACCACAGATATAAAGGGTTTTTCAATAGGGACGCTCGAACTTTGACAGCGCATAGTGGCCATCTTGGTAATGCGATAGCTGTCAAATTTGGCATGAAAACATATTTAGTCGTGACATTTCACCATGGTACGCCACACGTTTCAACAACGCGTAGAAATTATTAAAATTTATTATCAAAATCAGTACTCTATTCGCCTAACGTTCCGTGGCGACCGATATCGGACGATGATAACAATTTTTTTGTGGCCTAGGATGGGTGATATGGATCTTACAAACATGTGGTTCCAACAGGACAGCGCCACTTGCTATACAGCACGGGAAACATGAAATTTATTGAAAGAGAAGTTCGAGGGCTTCGTCATCTCGCGTGGTGGCGACATCAACTGGCCCCCGACATCGTGTGACTTAACACCGCTTGATTATTTTCTGTGGGGCTACGTGAAATCTCTAGTGTATGCAGATAAACCACAGTCAATTGCTGCCCTAAAGGTCAACATAACTCGTGTTCTTCTTGAAATTGCGCCCCATTTATGCGAAGACGTCCTTCAAAATTGGTCCACCAGATACACCATCTACAGCGGTGTCGCGGTGGCCAATTGGCTGATATTATTTTCCACTGTCACACAATGTCATTGAATATCCTTTAAAATGTAATAAAAAATGTGGTAATATCACTTAAACAGATTGTTTTATTTCATTTCGATGTTCGAGCGCTCATGAAAAACCCTGTACTATGAATAATGACAAAAATTTGTTGAAATAGATTGCTCGTACATCATCTGATAATATATGTACTTGTGTATATATTCGTATTAAACAAATTATGATATTCATCCTGAGTCACATCATGTGATCTTCAGCATAAATAAAACTGTAACAACCTCTATGAGCGCTGGAATGCTAAAACTTTTCATATGGATATAATATCATACTCCTTTTATTAAATGAAATGCCCTAAAGCCTCGTCTTATATTCTCGCTTCAGTGACCAAATTACACTATTTACTATTTAGTCGCACTAATAGTCTTTAATAGATTCTATGAAAAGATTAGTCCAGCTAAGAGGTGTCATTAAAACTAAGTACCCGTCTTATTACAATTCACTACTAGTTGACCGTTGATTGTTCACACTGCGTTTGCCGCAACAACTAGACATATAAAATACTTCCTACCTAAGTACGCTGCAGCGAGGACGATCTTAACAAGTAGAGGTACACCTCCAGTGTATATGCGGTATCTCATCACAGACTTACCCTGACAGCTTACCTCCCATCTAACACCGCATACACTGTCACCAACACACGTGACGACCTAATGACAGCGTCGGGGAATAAAACCTATATTTGTTCCATTGACACGCCAAAAAGAACTCGTTTATTTGCTAGCTCAATTTGTTTTATATTTATCATCTGTGGTTCGACCAGGTGCACCTAAATACCTGTCAATGCCACATCGACATTGAAAATAACAAGTTCAAAGCATTACTTCTTTTATTTTTATTCTTTACTTCCTTTTACAGATTTTCGTGTAATCTCTTAAGTCAATTTGTTATACAAAAAGTTTTCTCGCTCCAAATTGTATAATATCAGAACCGATAAAAACCGGTGTAAATGCTTTCCTTAGAAAGCAGGGAACAATCACACAATAAGGGCGGGTTGTCTCACGTTCATTTGATGCACAAGTATACGTCAAAAATGGCACTAACTTCAAATCAAAAACTCGTTGAAACCAAAATTACAATAACGAAGTCATAGGCTTGCCGTCTGTCAAAAATTAAAGGAATTATTAAAAATTTATAATAAATCAACTCACCTGAATTTTCTTTTGAATTCTTCGAAATTTCATAAAAAATGCAGGCGTAACATACTGATATTATAGTAAGGGGTAGAAAATATACAGCTCCAAGACAAAACACATTGTACGCTAACTCCTGATGTTGGTTAGCGAATGCCTCAAAAGATACACATTGCTGAAAATCCGGAACCTTCGGATGACTCATGACACGGAAGACTAGACTCTGAAACAAGAAAGATAAGTAGGTTAATTGCTTAACATGCTATCAGTAGCAATGGGTATCATTTTGACAGTTTAACAGCATTCATTGCGTTATTTACGTTCTTGAGCAGTCACATTTTGCAAACATATAGAGCAATCTATTAGCAACATGCTTCAAAATGATTCCAATTGATAATAATAGTGCATTAGAGTTTTGGCGGGTAAGTCAAACTGAGTGTCACGCTCATTTTTCATTGAGTTTTTAAATTTTTTTAGTGTTGTTTACTAAATAAAAGTGCGTGATTTATATAGTAAAAAGTGCATTCAGTAAATAATTCATAAATAACAGTGAAATATTGCAGCATAGTGGCCACATGACTTTATCTCAAACCTCCATCGTAAAACGGGTCACGCGGCCGTCTTTTTCGATATAAAGACACGTGACATTGGCTAAATGCACAAACTGTGCGAAGCCATAAACGAAAGAAAGAAAGAATAGTGCATTACGCAATTAGGGTACAGGTTTATCTTAATGTGCTGTGGGTGTTATGTTAACATAATAAAGTTCAAAGTTAATAAAGTTCTTGGATAACGTGCACAATATTGCTTGTTATGAGTTATTTTAGTGGAAGCTGTTAGGAATTCTGGAAAGTGCATTTAAGTGCTTGCTTCTCCTTAAGCAGGTTACGGCTAGGTTGAAGTAAAGGGAGGCTCAAGTTTAATAAAGTATCATTTTTTTTAAACACTTTGCCCAACTCTATTTGTCCTGTATCGTGGGTGCTTTTACAAACATTTAAACTCAAGACACATCCAGACCCGAAAAATCTACTTGTAGGCCATACAAATATATGTTCTGTGCGGAAATCAAACTTGTGACACACAGCGCAGCAATCGATCGCTCAGCCACTGCACCACGGTGTCATCAATCGTCAATAATCTTAGCATATTGGCAAGCGTACCAAGGCAAGGTAATATTTTGTTTAATTTTGTAATATAAAACGTAGACATTTAGTTTATTATGAAGATGGTAGGCCATAACATCGGCCGCCGGCAGAAATTACCACCCACCAGACAAAGCCTTGCCGCTAAGCGATTTGTCGTGTTCCGGCATGATGTCTGATGAAGCCGTACGGAGGACGGGTCTGAGCAGTTGTGTTGCGATGCATGCCGGGTGCGATGCGCCTAATGTTGTTGTGTTGGGAGTTTGGTCGTGGAGGCTCTGCAGATCAATCTCCCTTTGGCGCAGCATCGTTGGTCGTGTTGTTGGGTTTAACATTGCATCATCTCGCTCAACTGCCGTCTTCTAAACGCTCTTAATAAACTAGCGCGCTTTACCAACAACGATCGCATCAATGCTTACCATCAGGCGGGATTGCGGTCAAGCGCTAGTTTATAATTATAAAAAAAAAAAGATGCACCATATTATTAAGATCTTGCTCGCGACTTTGTGCGAGACATGTTGAAGAATAACTTGGCCAGGAAACTTGGCGTTATTGCAAAGGTTCAGCGGTATTTCACACCAGGCCAGCTTCTAACGTTATACAAAGCTCAGGTCTGTTCGTGAGTGGAATAATGCCACCACATTTGGGCTGGTGCTGTAAAATACCGCCTAGCAACTTTGGATTCGGTGTAGAGTCGTGCGAAGAGGCTAATTGGGTTGTATCCTAAAAAATAATTTAATGTCCATCAGATAGATTTATAAAAAATATTGCACACATATTTTCTATTTTTCTTTCATTCAAATACTTAGGAAGATATATTGATTTGAAATGTCGCATGACGTCACGCCGTGGTACAAAATACGAGTATACTACGGCGTGACGTAATTAGCCCCCACTCCGTTACTTTAATACGCTATATCTCAGTAGTTTTTGGTAATTTCGACAAAATAATAAATACGGATTTTTTTTATTTTTTTATTATCTATAAGACGGACTAATTATGTTTTTGATTTTCATACCTTGGATACATCCCTATTGGTGAACGAGAATGGATCAAGACAGTCGGTAGGATGCATTTCGAAGAGCGTGCGCGGGAATTGCATGACTTAATTCCCCCATCTCCGTTCCATCATCGGACGACCCGTCATACAGAGAGCATCCCTTACGTTGTGGACGCCATTATGTTTTTGGCTCTTCTTTTATACCGCGTATAACGAAGGGTTGAAACAATATCCGAGCGGCAGTGTTTCCACCTGACTACAATTTCAATGTCTTCAAAGCTAGAGTGAAAAGGCTCTTAATAAACTAGGGCGCTTTACCATCAACGATTGCATCACTGCTTTCCATCAGACGGGATTGCGGTCAAGCACTAGAAATCAACACGCGTCGGTTCGTTAAAATGTGTTCATTGTGCCTTTACATATTTGCGATTGCCATATATTATGATAACTCTAAAATTAACAAATATTAGACCTGATCTATAGTTTACACTACTGGAACAGAGATATCGTCTTGGTGAGATTGAGTGGACCGTCACCCAAGACGCGGGACCAGTGCGTGTTTGTAGATGTCTTATTGTCTTCGTAATTGTGGTTCTAGGACATGCCTCTTTCCATCGCCGTTTTGAGAATAATTGTGATGAAATAATTTACACAGAGTGCCTGCTTGACTTGAAACCAATAACATACAACACGTAAATCAGGCTGTTAGTTACCACTGGGCCACCACTGCCCTTCATAAACTATTTACTCGGTGGTAGGCCATAACGTCGGCCGCCGTCAGAAGTTACCACCCACCAGACAAAGCCTTGCCGCCAAGCGATTTGTCGTGTGCCGGCATGATGTCTGGTGAAGCCGTAAGACGGGTCTGAACAGTTGTGTTGCGATGTGTGCCGGGTACAGTCCGCCAAAAGTTGTTGTGTTGGGAGTTTGGTCGTGGATGGTCTTCAGATTAATCTCCCTTTGGCGCAGCATCGTTGGTCGTCTTGTTGGGTTTAACATTGCATCACCTCGCTCAACTGTCGTCTTCCTTCCTATTCGCTCACTTTTTCTGAGTGAATGGGCTCTTAATAAACTAGCGCGCTTTACCATCAACGATCGCATCACTGCTTACCATCAGGCGGGATTGCTCTCAAGCGCTAGTTTATAACTATTAAACAAAAAAAAACCTGCATAAAAATTATAAAAAAATTAATCTTACAATCCACCCAAAAAAATTTCTCTTCATTAGTTGTATGTAGTAAAAATTAAATGTATTCTTTATTTAAATAATTAAATAAATAAGTATGTACGGACAAATCACACAGATTGAGCTAGCCCCAAAGTAAGTTCGAGACTTGTGTTATGGGATACTAACTCAACGACACTATATTTATAATAGATACATATATAGATAAACATCCAAGATCCAGGCCAATCAGGAAAATATCGTTTTCCATCATGACCTGGCCGGGGCCTCCACGTCGCAGGCAGGTATGTTGACCGCTGCGCCACGGAGGACGACATTTATAAATATGTCGGAGATCGTCGGTATAATTTTAATAGTAGTTGCTGATTTGATTTACGTAGTAGAGGGGCAAACGCTTGTGACGTTATTTTGTGATGGCGGGACATGGACAGAGTCGCTTTGGAAAGTGGGGTTCGTTGAACGGTCACTTTGCATCGAGACGTGGACCAAGGCACTTCACTGAACCGAAACTGTCGGTTTGCCTATTCAAATTGTTATTATGAAGATTGGAGGGTATATCTACACGTAGTGCTTCAATTCAAAACTCACCTACGAAATGGAACCTGTACTACCACACCAAGACGCTGTCGACCCTACCGCTCTGCCGTTTCTGTCTCCGACAAATACAATAAAAGTGAAAGCAGCAATGTTCTAGTGGTAGGTAACGGCCGCAAGTAGCAAGTTATAGGTCGTTCATCATCACTGCTGTCAAAACGATGAAGGAAGAAACCGGCATGTTCTAGAGGCAAAAACTTCGAAAACATTTACATCTACGTCATCTGTGTTTCAGGAGTGGTAACATTATAGCCTTACATTATATTACCTACTACGGCATAAATGTACCAAACTTCTGTACCCCGCTAAGTATGCCAATAATCCTACCAATATCATACTAATGCCAATTCTATTAATACCTTACTCATTCTAGTAATCCTACGAATAATTAATAATAATATTACAAATGCGAAAGTTTGTGACGATGTACTATATCACTACATAAATTATTATAAAATAAAGTCACTTTTACTTTCCCTATGTCGCATGGTATGATTCAATCTTTAAAACTACGCAACTGATTTTGATAGGGTTTTTTTTAATAGATAGAGTGATTCAAGAGGAAGGTTTTTATGAATAGAAAATGTTGAATAAAAGGAACACTGACAAATTTTGAGGTTTCTAAAACATGTCGCAAAATAAACCCATTTTTTTTAGCTTAAATTGCAAACGCTGACTGAACCTTATGAGATAGATCAAAATAATATACTACAGTATAGTAGAGCTTAAAAATGCCTACAAAAAAATCTGCGACACCATAAGTCTACCTACTATAGTTTCTTCATTATGACTACTTTTTTATCTTTGAAAAGTTAATTAAAATGCCAGTCGAAATCAGAGCCCATTATTTTTTCCTTATTATTAATACTTATCCAAATATATTAAATCATATCAAAAGCAATTTTAGTAGCAGCAGATCCCTTTTTAAATTATTGGAAGTGGTTGTTTCATTCAGGAGATATCACGATTTATTCATAACTAAACACCAGAAAAAATCCGCGTGCCGCTCGCGCCCCTGCCGGCCGCCTGCCACTTGAGTATTTCTCTGCCTAAACCGCGGAGTGAGTGGGCCGGAGCCACTATTTCGAACAAACTTGCTACCCCGGTAGGCTTTTATTCTGTTTGAAGGTAGTGGAACTGGCTATCCATGAACAATAAGGTCCATGTATCTTGCAGAGTCAGATATTGGCTGATGGGCGGCACAGTAGACATTATTTTTATTGAAGGGCCATCGTTTCTTGAGGAAGGCTTAGGTACCTATATGATTTGTCAACGTGCGAAGCCGGGGTGGGTCGCTAGTATAGATATGTTATATAGATGTTTTATACTCTTCCACTCAAAAAATATAGGTAGTCATCCCAATTTTCCCACAGTATCGAAACATACGAGAGTGAAACCGCGAGACGTAGTTAGTATTTAATTAAACCTATGTGAGAAATTAAAATAACTCTTAAACAGGGTTTAATGAATGCCTTTATTTATAATGTGCGAATCATGTGCGACCATACTCGAGATTAATGAACCATTATTTCACCGCAAGTAGAAGGTTCTACTGAACGTATTAATCATATCCAATATCAAAGTTTCATAATATCACAATTTCGGTACGCACCAATATTGAATTTACTGATACAAAGATATGACGTACCTACATCCAATAGACGTGTACTGTGTATTTATTTCTTACAGGTATGCACATCATGGAATCTCTCTGAAGGATCGAATCCGCAACGAGATGATCCGGCAGAGAAACAAAGTTGCCGACATAGCTCGCAGAATAAGCAAACTAAAGTGGCAATGAGCTGACCATAATAGCCACAGAATCGCTGACCGTTGCTGTAGACGTGTGCTAGAGGGAAGACAGAGGTAAATGTAATGTGCCATGACTTGAAATTGACAGTGGACTGCTACAGGCTGGTTATGATGATGATGGTGTACATGACATAATTAAGTAGTTTTTGAACTTCTTTACGCACGCTTGACTTGGGGAGTAAGCTGGCGAACGCGTGACGTAAGCGTTACGAAAAGTGATCGGGCAAGGGGAACGGAAGTTAAGTGGGGGACATAAGCACAGAGGCGCCCGTGGCGCGAGCAATATTTATAGAAAATTAATATATGTATATATGTATATATTGTACACACACATATATATATATATATATATATATACATACAGATGGAGCGAAAGAAGTTTCACTTCAGTCGTGTGGTCATAAGCACACTCGTATTTTTGATTGATACCGAGTGCCTACTTAGAATAGATAACTTTTTATATTCACCAAGCAGGGTAATTGCGTAATACCAATATCAATAAATTTCATTTTGATCGTTCGACAGCATTCATTGCATTATTTACGTTGTTGAGCAAATTCATTTTCGAACATAGAGAGCAATTTAATAGCAATAAGCTTCAAAATGATTCCTATGGTAAGAGGTGGTGGTGGATTTGATAGTAATGGTATGTGACGCAATTAGGGTGCAACATAAAATATTATGTTGGCAACTGAAGTCCCAATAAAAATCACATTCAATCAGAGTAAAATTAAGAATCAATATATTATGTATATTTTTATGTTATTAATTTCATTCAAGTTATGGTTTTAATTGTTATAATTTGGTAATTTCTATAGTTATTTAATATACTAATTATACACAATGTATAATTAATATGTAATTAAATAATAATCATCATCATCATCAACCTTTTTATCGTCCCACTGCTGGGCACAGGTCTCCTCTCATACAGAGAAGTCATCTAGTCCTCTCATAAAGTCCAGGTTTCCTCAAGATGTTTTCCTTCACCTTCAGTCATTGGTGTCCAAGATATACTTAGAAAGTACATATAACTTTAGAAAAGTTACATTGGTACTTGCCTGACCTGGAATCGAACCCGCGCACTCATACTTGAGAGGCTGGTGTTTTGACCACTAGGCCACTACGACTACATAAATTATAATTTTAATTATCATTAAATAATAATGAATTTTATAAATTATTTTATATACTCAATCTGTTACTGAATTATGTTACTACAAGCTTATTACTACTACGTTCCGGACGAAGCGTTTCGCCTCGTCTTTTATACCGCGTACATCGAGGTACGAGGTACTGCAACAATTTGCCAGCGACGGTGTTTCCATCTGACTACAATTGAAGTGGCTTCAAGGCTAAAGTGAATAGGCTAAGTAACAAACTAGCGCGCTTTTCAATCACTTATTGCATCACTGCTTAGCCGCAACTAGTGCTTGGCCGCAATCAAGCCTGATGGCTTGATTGCGGCCAAGCACTAGTTTATTATATAAAAACAAATATTATATAAAAATGTACTGCACATATGTTAATATTCGACGACAACGTGTTTTTACTACCTAATATTTATGTATGTTGTGTTTAAATCTGTGCTAAGTACTTAATAATACTAATACTAAATACTCTTTACTCGGTGGTAGGCCATAACATCGGCCGCCGGCAGAAGTTACCACCCACCAGACAAAGCCTTGCCGCCAAGCGATTTGTCGTGTTCCGGCATGATGTCTGGTGAAGCCGTTCGGAGGACGGGTCTGAGCAGTTGTATTGCGATGTGTGCCGGGTACGATGCGCCTAATGTTGTTGTGTTGGGAGTTTGGTCGTGGAGGGTCTTCAGATCAATCTCCCTTTGGCGCAGCATCGTTGGTCGTGTTGTTGGGTTTAACATTGCATCACCTCGCTCAACTGCCGTCTTCCTTCCTATACGCTCAGTTTTTCTGAGTGAATAGGCTCTTAATAAACTAGCGCGCTTTACCATCAACGATCTCATCAGTGCTTACCATCAGGCGGGAATGCGGTCAAGTGCTAGTTTATAATTATTAAAAAAAAAAAAAAATAAACAACATAAAATAAGTCATTTATTTCCCAAAAATTTTTATTAAATTTTCTTATTACTAAATGAAATACAAACAAATTAGTTCGAAAAGTATTTGTTACATACGTAACTAAGGGTTCTTGAGAGTTTTTAACAATTTAAAATTGTTAAGGTTGAAATACAAAACTGTTGGTTTCCGTTGCCGTCGGCATGAAACTAAGTTGAGGTTGCTAATTAACTAAGTTTTAGCTTGTAAAGCTAGCTAAACGTCAATCATCCTATGAGTCTGTTATTATTTACCCACGCCTCTCAAAATCTTTTGTTTGCTACTAACAGCTATACGTAGATACAATTATTATAGGTACAGGAAGTTTTATTACAAATTAGTAACAAAACCGACCGCAATCCTACCCTATGGTAAACAGTAATGCAATCATTGATAGTAAAACGCACTAGTTTATCAAGAGCCTTTTCACTTTAGCCTTCAAGACACTTCAATTATGATCTGACGGGAAGACCGCTGCAGGCAAGTTGTTTTAACCTTTCTATGTACGCGGTTTGAAAAACACGGCGAAACGCTTCAACAACGTAAGAAGGAAGGATATTCAGCGTAGAATGGTTTGTCCAACACCTAATGAAAGGGTGATGGTGGAATCATGTTATGTAATTTCCACGTACAGCTCTCCTAAATGCAGACTATAGAATACCAAAAGGCCGGCTACTCTAGGCCTGTGCTCCAGGCTCCACTAAGTCTAAAGCTACTAGATGGCATTTTGAAAAATTATGACTTTTTATTAAAATAATCATAAACTAGCGCTTGACCGCAATCCCGCCTGATGGTAAGCAGTGATGCGATCGTTGACGTTAAAGCGCGCTAGTTTATTAAGAGCCTATTCACTCAGAAAAATTGAGCGAATAGGAAGGAAGACGGCAGTTGAGCGAGGTGATGCAATGTTAAGCCCAACAACATGACCAACGATGCTGCGCCAAAAGGAAATTGCTCTGAAGACCCTCTATGACCAAACTTCCAACACAACAACATTTGGCGCATCGTACCCGGTACACATCGCAACACAACTGCTCAGACCCGTCCTACGTATGGCTTCACCAGACATCATGCCGGAACACGACAAATCGCTTGGCGGCAAGGCTTTGTCTGGTGGGTGGTAACTTCTGCCGGCGGCCGATGTTATGGCCTACCATCGAAGAAGACTGATTATGACTAAAAGAGGTGTACGCAATTTCGATAAAATTTTGTAAGGTAATAAATGACATCCTGGGAAAGCCCATAAGCTACTTTTTGCCCCGATAGCGTGTTCCCGTGGGATAACTTTCGGTATCCATGGAGTCAGATCTCACTTTAAATAGTTTCTGCTCACAGCTTAGCCCCCACGGATACCCGAGAAGAGGTAGAGGTAGATAGCTCTCCTCGGGTGTCTGTGAGAGGTATATACCTCTTCTCACTATTAAATAAATAAATATATACAGACAAATTACACAGATTGAGCTAGCCCCAAAGTAAGTTCGAGACTTGTGTTATGGGATATTAACTCAACGATACTATGTTTTATAATGATGAAAAAACCGGCATCTCCTAGAGGCAAAACTTCGAAGACATGTGACATCACTAACCCGCACTGCAACTTTAAAAGTAAACTGTTTTCTTTTAAACTTGTTCCTTCGCCTTTGTGTCAATGTTCTAAATTGAATTTGAACAGTCCGCACATCACATCTTCTGGGAGTGTGTTCTTTGGCAGAATTAACGCAATATTATGTTGGATAGTGTAGAAGTTACATCCGGAGTCGTTTATTATACGGACCTTGTAGAAACTAGAACCAATTTCCGTACGTTCAGACGCTTTTGCCATACCTATTATTGGGATCAATTGTAACAGCTAATACCTACTTAGGACCCATTAACTTAATCAAATTTTATTCCGTTGTACTTGGCAATCTGGGCTTCTCCCAGTTGCAATAATGTCCCTTTGCGCCGATTGGCCTAGTTCTGTTCTGTCTCCTGCTTGTTATGGAGGGAAGTGAAAAAAATATCTTTTTTCTTACTCCTCCGCTATTCTTTTCTGATTAATTTCCTTGCGGACCCAAGACAGTTGAATCGTTTCTCCGGGACTCGTCGAACTTCATTGCTCGGCGTTTTTCTTTATGGCGGTCTCCACTGTTGATTCTGGCTTTCAGGAGTTGCAGTGGGTGGGAAAAGTGTGGTGGGTTTTGTCTCATAATAAAAAAATAATAATAACCCGCACTGGGCCCGAGTGGTAGAATACGGCCCACTCTCTCGTCGAGAGGAGACTTGTCGCAAGAGAACATTATAGGCTTTTTATGTTATGTTATGATGATGGCGCTTATTAGGAAGGATTATGTTACTAAACATTTTGTCGACGCCCCCGAAACTAAGTTTAAGGTTCGCTAATTAACCAAGTTTTGACGAATCACTTACAGGTTGTTTGTGAGGTGTCCATGTCTAATAATCATAGGTCGGAATAGGTAGAGTGAATTGGGGTGATTGATCAGAAACGTATATATTAATATGGAAATTCCTCCGGATTTACGAAAGTGGTTGATTATAAAAACAAATATGTTATTAAGTCGTAAAACCGTTTCATTTGTTCATGTACTTCATTAGAGGCTAAAAATAAAATATTGTAATGTATTATTGCTTGGATCCGGAATTGCATTCCGAGAAAATGGCTATAATGGAATATCCACGTTATTCTTTCTGTGAACATTATGATACGAGTACCAGAAATCACTCTACCTATTCCGGCCTATGGTAATAATATAAGCCGCACGGATCGATCGATCAGAGTGCTAATTCTACTAATTTAAAGAACTTACACAGTCTCAATCTTTCAAATAATACTTATAATTACCCTACATTAATAGTAGTCATTTTATATATTCGATATTATAAATATAAGAGATTATTGTGCCATTCGTCTAACACAATTTGCCTTGCTACTTAAAATTAAACTTAACAGTAAAGTTAAATAATGTCTGATTATTATTGTTAGCATCTGTTGCCGAACAAGGTTTGGCACCTGTGTTTCAGTACTGGGTATGCAAATATTAGCTTAGGAACTAAAGGAAACAGTTTATTAAATTATGAAAATAATTATATTGAAAAGACGATGACCTCTACCTCTGTATTCATAAATGTTGCTCAAATGTAACTAGTAATTAGTGACTGTTTAACCATACATTTTAGACGTTTTAACAATTATTTTTTTATGTGGTAAGCAGTGATGCGCTCATTGATGGTAAAGCGTGCTAGTTTAATAAGAGCCTATTCACTCAGAAAAACTGAGCGAATAGGATGAAGACGGCAGATGAGCGAGGTGATGCAATGTTAAACCCAATAACACGACCAACGATGCTGCGCCAAAGGGAGATTGATCTGAAGACCCTCCACGACTAAACTCCCAACACAACAACATTTGGCGCATCGTACCCGGCACACATCGCAACACAACTGCTCAGACCCGTCCTCTTTACGGCTTCACCAGACATCATGCCGGAACACGACAAATCGCTTGGCGGCAAGACTTTGTCTGGTGGGTGGTAACTTCTGCCGGCGGCCGGCTTAACTTTAATCATCCTTCATGTATAAAGTGTGTAGATGAAAAGGTGGGTGGATGTGTATAAGATTAGAGGTAGGTTCCCTAGGTGAAGCCGACTCTCAGTTTGATCGTACGTCAATATACAAACCCACAGAGTTACTGAGTACTTGATACTTTACTCATCTAGTAGGTTTATTTGATTTTTAGGGGCATAAAAGCAAAAACCCTTCAGTCACAAAACGTGTAAACTGAGATGTTTGAACGTTTTTTTTTGCTGTGAGCTAAAATATGATATTTATATAAAAGGTAAACCAGAACTGTTTTATGAACAAGAACTTTAATTTAAAATTAATATACAATAACTAAACTCAACCATTTACACTAGTTCCATAAAAAATCAAAAATATTCTAAGACTTTGGTGTCTTTGCATTTGAAGATCAGACTTAGCAGATTTGATGTTAATAAAGGCAAATCTGTTTAAGTGAGATCCAGTTTCACTTAATTTGGATCTCACTTAAACCGATTCGCCAAGAAAAATAACAGATTCATCATTTTAGATATTTTGAGATACTGAATTTTGATTGGTCGATCGTGATCAAGGCGTATTTGCTGTGACACATTCCGTATTAAATCTGTATTACACGCGATTGGTACTCTTGGAGTGCTTTATGTATTATATTAAACATTTAAATAAAAATACTGTGGACTTTCAGCGCTACAATTTGGTGTGTCTAATTTAAAAAATAATTAAAAATTATTGGTCTGAAGCCAAAAACAAAGCAGCTTCAGACCAATATTTTAATTTTTAAATACACCCCTCATTTGTAGTATATTATAAATTGTGTCATATAAATAACCCAACAAATGGGTAATACCTTCAAATGAAAGTCGTTTTTTTTGTGTAGTAGGTAAAAGGTAATGTCGTATAGGTACAGGTAACTCTTTCAGCCATGTTAACAGGATTGGGTTGTACTTCAAGACAACATTATTCAATACACACTTTTTTTCAATATATCGTAACTATAACAGGTTGTATCTATGACGTATTGTATTCGTTAGGCCGGCGATACACGGACTGCTTGAAGGACCGACCGCTCTTGCAGATCGCTCTTGTACTCAACAGCTTGAAGCTGGCATTGATAACTGGTCGAGCAGTATCTGTCTTTCTCAATAAACAAACGAAGCGTGCGGGCAGCAAGCGTGCGCGACGTGGAATGAAGAGCGCGGACGGAGGTAACTAACTGCGCGAGAGCAATCGACAGCTCAAGCAGTCAGTGTATGCCTGGCGACTGCTTGACCGCCCGATGAAATTTCACCGTGCCGTCAATCGCCCAAAGCAGTTGCAACTGCTCGAGCTATCCGTACGTTCTTAGAATTCAGTAGTTTACTATGCAGTCGCATCGTGAAGCAGTCGATCCTGACTGCTTCAAGCAGTCCGTGTATGGCCGGCCTTACTGTAAGTAAACATACCTACATTGAAGTAATGTATGCATGAGACATATTTCATATTTACATGCAACTAATGGATAAAATACCGAAACAACAATGTCAAGGAGGTAACAATCACAAAATGGAATCCAGTATAAATGGAAAGTAATACATCAAAGGCGTATATTGATAGCAGCCCTTGAAAGCGAAATAATAAAGGTAAAAGATTCGACAATATGTATAAAGGTAAGATTTATTACGTCACCGTTTTAGTACAAAATAGGGAGTCTTTGGGTTAAAATACTATTTTTAGTCTGTCTTGCGCAGAGATTTGAGTTCTGGCATAAGTAGGTAGGTACCTAATGACGTACAGACAGTTCGCCAGCCGAAAAAATGGTTTCAGTTTTAGTTTTTTGTTATTGTAGTTTTACTGCCGTGGTGGCTTGGTGGTTAAAACACCAGCCTATCAAGTATGAGTGTGCGGATTCGATTCCAGGTCAGGCCAGTACCAATGTAAGTTTTCTAAGTTATATATACTGTCACCGACAGAATTCCACTTTCACCTTAAAGACTACTGTCGCCTGTGCTAAACCGGCCGCGGCACACTAACGCATTATTTTATGTCCGTGTGTGTCATGTTCCAATCAATCAACTGCATGTTGTATAGTATCGCTACGAAGAATTAAAGATGTAGTCTATGCTAGACAAGGAAAACAATATTAGTGAACCGTTTTCTTATCGCCGTATTCGTTTTTCTTTAAAGTAATGCGAAATTTTGTTACATCAGTTGAAGTTAAATTAGCTTAGTCAATAAAAGGGCTGCATTTAACAATACGTTCAAAAGCGTGCGATTATGGGTTCGATCCTTAATAATGGCAATTTTTTTGTTGTTTCATATAATTTAAAATTATGATAATTGAGTTTGTATTTTAAAGTAAAAATGTTCGCTTGGTCTTCATGGACCCACCAAACAGACCCACCAGTGGGTCCCTGAAGACTGATATGTCTCCAAAGACCCACTAGTGGGTCCTCTGACATTTTATTGTCTTCGAAGACCCACTATTGAGATATTTTCTTTTGAGATGTTTAATTATTTTTATTTTGTCTCCTAATACCTAAGTTAAATGTAAGAAAAAATAATAGCAAAATAACATAAATCAGTCCTTTACTTATTAACTATAAACATCCATAAAGATGTTTATAGTTAATAAGTAAAGGACTGATTTAAAATAATAGTAGGTATAAACCTACTATTATTTTTGAATAGTGCGAATAGAAAAAAAGAACCGGTGAAAGTAAAATATTATTGTAAGACTACAAAATATCAATTTTCAAAAAATAAGTGCAATTAGTTATTAGACTAGTAGTACTACTGAATAGTTTAGTGAACCTTAAATTCGTATTGGCAGGTCGAGAATAATATTGAAATAATCTTTTAAGTCAGGTTTTATCCTGTTTGCCATTGTCATGTAGATATATGTCATTCGTAAAACATTATATTATAAAATAAGTGGTGTATTTCAATAAGTGTAAAATGCTGCGTTGCAATGCAATTGAGAGCTGCTGTTCATCAGTTATTCAATTCAGACATACAATTTTTGAACAGAAGGGGTGGCAAAGTACTTCTACACGAAGGATATCAATTTATTAGATTTTAGAATACGAAAGCGGATGCTGGAAAACGGAAAAATTAAGACTGTAAAATATCAACTTTGAAAAAATAAGTCCAATTAGTTCAATATCGTACCAGTACCGTTATTGAGCCGGAACAATTATATTTTTTCCTCATACTACACTGCTATATACTGGATCTATTCTTATAATTTTTCTTTTTATAATATTGATATTCGATAGTCTTAATTTTTAACTTAGGTATTAGGAGACAAAATAAAAATAATTAAACATCTCAAAAGAAAATATCTCAATAGTGGGTCTTCGAAGACAATAAAATTTCAGAGGACCCACTAGTGGGTCTTTGGAGACATATCAGTCTTCAGGGACCCACTGGTGGGTCTGTTTGGTGGGTCCATGAAGACCAAGCGAAAATGTTTGCAAATAATATTTAAACGATAAGGAAAATTTATTGAATATTTATACAAAAAAGGTTTTTATTATATGTTTTAGTTTACTAAAGATGTAATATAATAACAAACAATAAACATATTATAATGCAATATATAATAAAGTTATACAGTATGTTAAGAAAACTTTTGTCCGACCCATAAGGATAATAAAGGTTAGGTAAACACATGACCAAATATAATATAAAATTTTACGTAATCATCATAGTAGGTACCAATACAAATGAATGTGGGTAGGCCCCCGACAAGGTGGACCGACGACCTGGTGAAGGTCGCGGGAAAACGCTGCATGCGGGAGGCGCAGGACCGGTCGTCGTGGAGAACCTTGGGGTAAGCCTATGTCCAGCAGTGGACGTCTTTCGGCTAAAATGATGATCAGCAAGAGTAGCTTAACCCATCTCTATCAATCCATACTGCTTATTATTGAGCCATATTATCCTCAGTAAAGTATCAAAAACCCTACACTGTTATATGAGCTAAAATGGTGTGTCAAATCTTTTCAATAAATACCCTTTCACATCGCCCGTTTATGCATTCAAGGATGAAACGCCGGAAATAGGACCATTATTTGTCAGACAAGGCACGGAAATCATTTTACATTGATTGAGGGCTTTCGTCGGTGTTTAGAATTCAATTCGAACTAAAAAGACTAGACATCTAAGAAACTGCGGGTAGACAAAGGTTTCATGCAATACTTTATTTGCTTATTAATTAAGTCAATTTAGACATTTGCTTAAAAGAAAATAATACCTACTTCGACTAGTGAAATTACACTACGAAGCCAAGCTGTGGCGTAATTGAATTAGTCCAAGAGAACATTTTGCTTTCAAGTCATATTGAAGAGAAACCAAATTTCATGGGATTCCTTTTTAACGCGGAACCTCAATTCTCTTTTTGGTTTTTTAAATTACTCCTTATAATATCAGCTATCTGCCAGTGAATGTCTCGACAAAATCAGTCGCACTGTTTCGGTGTCTATCAAGTTAAGCATACACATAGACAAGCAGATAGGGAAAGTTATAATTACTATAACTTGATGTAATATAACTTAAAAAAAAAAATATTAACTGCAGACCATCATTTTAACACATATAAGTGCAAAATTCTCATGAATATACATGAATTAAGTCCAAACACAAAGTAGCTACTGTAAACCGTTGAAGAGTTCCCTGAACTGGCCTTTGTTTTCATCATCAGAGCCCTAATGACAGCCACAACCCATCTAGGTGTGAAGTTCTTATTAATACAAATTAATCAAGCATAAACGCAAGGTAGCTGCTGTGAATCGTTGAGTACTTCCCTCGACTGTCTCTCGGCTCCATCATCAGATCTACTGCAGAACTTCATTATAACCCATATGGATGCAAAGTTCTCATTATTATAAATGAATTGAGTTCAAATACAAGGTAAGTACTGTAAATCGTTGAGGAGTTCCCTGAACTGATCTTTGTCTTCATCATCAGCTCCCTAATTACAGTCACAACCCACCTAAGCGTAAGGCTCTTATCAATACAAATTAATCAAGCAAAAACACAAGGTAGCTGCTCTAAATCGTTGAGGAGTTCCTTCGTTTGTCTCCCGGCTCCATCATCAGATCTAATCCAGACCCTTATTAAATTGTAGTGCTTTAAAATACCTAATGAAAAAATTTACAAATGCACTAGCCGTCCCTAGAATTTTCGAAAGTTTACCTTGATTTCTCTGGTCTTTCACCATCAAACCCTGATTATTTTTTTTTATTAAAATATAAACCAGCGCTTGACCGCAATCCCGCCTGATGGTAAGCAGTGACGCAAACGTTGATGGTAAAGCGCACTAGTTTATTAAGAGCCTATTCACTCTAGCCTTGAAGACACTCAAATTGTAGTCCGACGGAAACACCGCCGCTGGCAGATTGTTCCAGTCCCTCGATGTACGTAGTAAAAAGGAGGAGGCGAAACGCTTCGTCTGGATCGTAGAGGTGTTAACAACATAAGGGTGGAAACTCGCCGTACGACGGGTCGTCCGATGGTGGAACGGAGATGGGGGAATTAAATCGTGCAATTCCCTCTCACACTCCCCAAAATGTATCCTATAGAACAGCGAAAGGCTGGTTACTCTACGCCTGTGCTCTAGGCTTTGGAGACCAACTCGAGTTAAATCAAGGTCACCAATCAGCCTCTTCGCACGCCTCTCCACTGAATCCAAAGTAGCCAGGTGATACTTAGCAGCACCAGCCCAAATGTGACTGCAGTACTCCACACACGAACGGACCTGTGCTTTGTACAACATTAGAAGCTGCCCTGGTGTGAAGTACTGCCGGACCTTTGCGATAACGCAAAGTTTTCTGGCAGCCACCTTGGCCTTGGACTCAATGAACGGCCCAAAGTTTAGGTTCGAGGAAATCTCAACACCCAAAAGCTGAAGGCGGTCGTTACACTCCAAGGATACATTCCAAAAAGTAGGAGCCAAGGTGAACGGGCTCCTTTTGGCGGTGAAAAGACACGCCTGCGTTTTGGCGGCATTGAATGATGATGTCCTTATCATGATACCACCTTGAGAATGTCTTCTTTCCAACAAAAAAAAAAATCAAATTATTCTAAATTATCCGCGCTTATACGCGAACAACAGAAAAAAAGCATATATACCTACGGTCGAATTGAGAAACCTCCTCCTTTTTGAAGTTGGTTAAAAAACGAGGCCGGATCCGGCTCCGGATCGTAGCGGTATCAACAACGTAAGGATGGAAACTCGCCGCTCGACGGGTCTTCCGACGATGGAACGGAGATAAGGGAAATTGAACTGGACAAATAATAACAGCAGCGCGGGTAAATCGATCAGATTACGTTAAGCTTGCTGCAGAGGGTCCGTGGATGAGTGACCATATTTATATTATAATAGGATGACAGCCGTTGATCCTGTCATTTGCGAAACTTTGACAGGAATTAAGAAAGAAGAAAGAAAAACATCATTTATTCAGCACAGACATAAAGACATACATAAGGTAGCAACAAAGTAAAAAAAAAATACAAATCAAAAGTAAAAACCCCGATGTTAAAAATAGCAGCAAAGTGTGCCTCGCGGCTGTACCAAAAAGGTCCAGTTCAGCAAATAATTATAAGGGTTTATATACATATATAAAAAAACAAATAAGAGTTGTCAGAGCCCGAAAATCTGACTAGGCTTATCAAGGGATATTGTATTACCCAGTAACTTGATTGCGCAGGTCAGATATGCATTCGATCCATATACCTACTGCATATAAAATACTACTGCAGCCACATTTGGGCTTGAGCTGCGAAATGGCACCTGGATACTTTGGATTCAGTGGAGGAGCGTGCAAAGATTGGTGACCCAGTTTTGACTCAAAACGGTCTCCAAAGCCTGAAGCACAGGCGTAGAGTAGCCAGCCTTTCGGTGTTCTTTAGGATGCATTTTGGTGAGTGTGCAAGGGAATTGCATGATTTAATACCCCCATCTCCGTTCCACCACTGGACGACCCGTCCTACGGCGACCTTTTACCTTTACGTTGTTAACACCACTATGTCCTGTGTACTCTATGTATGTATCGTCCAGACCATAGTCTGAACGAAGCGTTTCGCCTCCTCTTTTATATCGAGGGACTGGAACAAATTGCCAGCAGCGGTGTTTTCCTCGGACTACTATTTGACTGTCTTCAAGGCTAGAGTGAATAGGCTCTTAATAAACCAGCGCGCTTTACCATCAACGATTGCATCACCACTTGCCATCAGGCTTGATTGCGGTCAAGCACTGGTTTACAATCTATATATATAAAAAAGGATATTTGAAAAAAAGCTAAGCAGATAGTGACTTTCGTGCTAAAAGTTGATTATCTCATAAATTCATAATCAATAAGCGGATAAATGGTCAATATTCTAATATACCAGATTACGAAACATGAACAATTATGATAATGTAGTATCAGTGGTATGCCGACGGAAAATCATAGTGACACCTTTCAATTATGAGAATATAGAGTACAGAGGAGCGAGGTGTCAAGTTCTGTCATCTTCCATAGAAATTTATTTATTTTTCAGCCTGCGTTTCACTGGAAACGTAGAAAAAATGTGATTATTTACGACATCACATTACAAACATCAAGTATAATAGTATTTCTCCACTATTTAATGGATATTATTATTCACTAGCGACCGCCAGAGACTTCGTTCGCGTGGAGTTATGCTTAGCTCAGTCGCAGCGTTATGTTGTATAACCTAAAGCCTTCCTGGATTAATGGGCTATCCAACGCAAAAGAATTTTTCAATTCGGACTCGTAGTTTCTGAGATTAACGCGTTCAAACAAACAAACAAACTCTTTAGCTTTATACACTAGTATAGATATAGATATAAACCTTCCTCTTTAGTCGCTCTATCTAATAAAAGAATCGCATCAAAATCGGTTGCGTAATTTTAAAGATTCAATCATGCAAAGGGACACAGGGAAAGAGAAAGCAACTTTGTTTTATATATAGTGATGTAGTATTCTCATAGTAGTTATGTAACAAAAATGTTCATCAGTCATTGCATTTAATAAAATCGTAGTATAACAAGTTAGCTAACTAATCAAAATTAATAATGCCAACAATATATTTTATTTTAATACAACTAATAACTTCTCTATAATGAGGATCTTCCGACCAGACGGGTGTTGATGGTTGATGGTGAGGTTAATTTGTTCGTCGAGTTGTTAAGCTGCATAAGTTCATAGCTCTTAAGTATGAGTGCGCGTGTTCAATTCCAGGTCAGGCAAGTACCAATGTACCTTTTCTAAAGTTATATGTACTTTCTAAGTTTATCTTGGACACCAATGACTGAAGGCGAAGGAAGACATCTTGAGCAAACCTGGACTTTTTAAGTCTAAAATCGCCAACATGCAATGAGCAAGCATGGTGATTAAGCTCATTCCTTCTCTGTATGAGAGGAGACCTGTGCCCAGCAGTGGGATGATAAAAAAGGTTGATAATGATGATGATGATAAGTTCATAGATGAGCTACACGATTGGCAAATACGTGCTGACTGGATATTTCCTCTCAAATCTGTATATTTTTTTCACCGTAAGATCATTTGAAACATTATCCTTGTCTTCAATTGGTCAGACTATTTGAAGATAAGGATACAAATGATCTTTTGTTAGTTAAGGTTATGTCTGGGACTTTAAAAAGACTGTGTTTGAATTTGTTTCAGTCTTTCTTCTCAGAGTGGTCAGTTAGTTAGGAAACACCGCACTCATCTTGTATTAAAAACATAAGAGTCGAATTAAATTATTTTGCATATAACGTATAACGTTCATAACGTTCCAACGTTATTTCCATTACCTATAATGAGAAAAATACATCATACAAAGTTAACCAATTTACCATGCATTTATAAAGATTAGAAATTCTTTGACATATTTTGTGATTTTGAAAGTATCTGTTTCAATTAGGATGCTGGAAATCTGAATTCAACCCTTATCAAAACTAAAACAATAACAGGCTTATGAAGAACAGTATAATATTTCAAAGTAACTTGAACCGAATTCCGCCATTAGATTTGACATTGGCTTTACCGCAGGGATTAGATTTGACGCAGATTAGATTACTTATAGAGATTTGTATTGACTTCTCGGGGATTTTTTTTGCACAGATTAGCTAACAGTGCCTCCTTCGCACGGTCGCAAAAGAAACTGTTGCGTAATTTAGAAGAATATTCGATCACCCGAAAAGTGACCTTATTTAATATATAGACAATATGTAAAGAAAACCCTATCCGACCCATAAGGATAATAAAGGTTAAGTAAACACATGACCAAATATAAAATAAAATTTTACGTAATCATCATATTAACAATACTAATGAATTTTGAAATAATCTTTTTTTCCCGCGAATTAATTCCAACTTCCCCGAAATTTAGCAATTTTTAAAAAGTGACAACACCTTTTTACGGTATTATTTTAGCGATGCGACCGCGTGCCACGTGCCCTGCCCCCCGTCGCCCGCGGAAGGGTTTCCATGTATTAAGTTACCTCTTTTTGCGAAATAATATTTATTTTTTTAGGGGGATTTTTTTTTAAGTTTAGCCTGGCTTTGTATCCATTAGTAGAATCAGTTATGGATACCTAACAATACCTTCATGGATCGGACAGGGTTTTCTTTAAATATTGTATATCATTTACTGAAAGTGATGCCTTCTGCGTGTTGTGCTCTGGGGGTCATTTTGCTAATAGCAAGTCCTGTCCGGAGTACCACAGACAGAGGACTATTAAAACCATTATGGCTGAGAAAGTGATTTCGTACGCTGACGCAAGTAAAACAGTCCCTAATTCTACTCGTAGCTATGCTGACATTACGAAGTCACAGTCATACCGCAAAACTGTGTTTCTTAAGCCAAAGACCTAAGCTTCTCTTTCCCCCTCCTATAATAAATCTGTACATCAGCAGCTTACTAGTACTCCTTTATCTTCCCAGCCTAATGGCTGTGCTCTCAATACTCAACCTACATTGTCTCCTGAAAACTTGCCCTCAATAATTGAACATCTCAGTAACACCTCCTTTTAACTTTAATGTCTTCGGATGATCCTCTAGATGCGCCATTTTCTATGCTGGAGCTTAACATAGTTTTAAACTATGTCCACGAATCTGTCCCTGGTATAGACGGGATTGTCTATTCCTTTTTGACATATGCGAGTCATGGAACAAAAACCCTATTTATAAATATTTTAAATTTTTGTTTCAATAATTTCTGGGTGCCCGTATAGCGGAAAACTCAAATAATGATTCCTATCTTGAAACTAGGCAAACCGGCTGATGACCCAAATAGCTTCAGACCAATCGCTCTGTCATCAATCCTAGCGAAAATTTTTGAACACTTGCTCAAAACCCGATTAGGATTCTTAGTAGAATTAAGGGACTTACTTCCTTGGTGTCAATTTGACTTTAAAAAGGGACTCAGCACCGTGGATGGAGTTTTGGTATGAGATATTCGCACATCGTTTTCCAAAAATGAATCTTACTGGTACTGCGGTATACTACCAAAACTCAAAAATCGTGTGGAAATTTAGATGCCCTAAACGGTCATTAGTGTTTACGGGAGAGTGCGTGGCCATACTGGAAGCTTGTTTAATTATAGAAGCCCATAGCATACATTTTGGTGTCATCTTCATGGACTCCCTTAGTTGCCTGCAAGCTTTTGCAAAGTCCCCTCAAGAGCAATCTGCGCAGTCCAATCTTGCTCCAAATCAAAAAGTCCCTTTTATCTTGTGCCAAGAACCTTAAAACAGTCCACTTGGTTTGGATTCCAAGCCACTGTGGCATAAGAAGAAACGAGTGGGTTGATGCTCTTGCTAAGGACACTGTCTCGTCCCAGGACGCTGACCTCAAATATTTTAAATACCAGGGTTATGATTTTCTAAGCCTTCAAAAAAAAAAAACTTGTTATCCTCATGGCAGGTGTAGTGGCAAAATTCAAGTAAGCAGAAAGGTGCTTTTTATCACGCAATACAGCCTAATGTTAAACCCAAACCTTGGTTTAACCCGCTTAAAAATCCTCAAAGAGGGTAATATCTTGTATTTCTTGCAACCGTATAGGCCATTGCTTTTCGCCGGTATTCCTCCACAATATCCGGGTCAGAGGCACATCGCTCTGTGAATGTGGACTGGATGAAGGTACATTGGAGCATATATTTTTCCAGTGCTCCAATAATAACCCAGCCCATGATCTGTATAATCGTCTTCCTAAGTTACATATCCCTGTCCCAACTAACTTTCCATCTTTACTAACACAATCTTCCCCAAAGCTATTTGGAGCTTTGATGGATTTTGTCCGTATTAATAACATCAAAAATATGATTATTTTTAAGCTATTGCATAGCTTCTATCGCGGGCCTTGAGCGCGGGGACCGAAACCAGAAATTCCGTAACGAAAAAACCTCACGCTCCCCACTCCGACGGGCGCGGAGGTGTGGCTTGAAGGCCGTACATCGTCTAACGTCGTTTCAGTTCGGCAGTCTTCGGCACGGTATGTTTGTGTGCGTGCGACTACATCTTTTGAAAACAATTTATAGATTTTCAAAAAGAGCATGCATATTGCAGGGCGCGAACTCAGTTCTACACACTTGCCATGTTACTGATAGTCGCGATGTGCTAAACTTGCGATTAATTTTCTCTCTGAAATAGGTCTTCTATAGAGATATGTCATAGACGTCATCGACGTTGTCATGGCTACCTTAAAAACTTTTCATATAATTAATTATTAAGTACTTTTATTCAAATTAATTTAGTAGTGTTTTTATAAAATAGCTTTTTTTTTAACGGAAAAGCTAAGATGAATATCACGCTAATTTTTCATTGGACTTTTAAATTATTTATAGTGTTGTTTACTAAATAAAAGCACGTGATTTTATAGAGAAAAAAGTGCTCACGCGGCTGTTTTTTCAACTGTTATTGGCGATATCCGCCATTATTGTGAAATATTCTTTTAAAGAATTTCTATAATTTGTTACACGTGTTATTGGCAAAATTGTGGTATCTATCCACAGGGACCAGATCAAGAGTTGAAGTTGAAGTTTTTATTAAATAAAATATTACAAAAAGATGTCGGTGAACAATGTTAATACGAGTACATTTAAGTGTACGAGTTGTAATATTGTTATCTCCGAAACGAAACAACGAAAGTTTAATAAAAATATGCTCGTCGGCTTTTTCTGAGGAAGACATCGATGAGGCAAAAAAGTTATTGTTTGTTTCTACGAAGACAAGACAAAAACATGTATCGAGGCGTAAGAACAAAAAGCAGAAAGACCTAAAATATAAGATTACGGTGTTTAAAATCACGGATCCCGAACAATCCCAGTTTTTGTGGCTTATGACCTTCACAAATTGCCACCAGTTTGCTTTGACTATGTAGAACGTACGTAAAGAAGTTGTTGAAGGATTTATTAATTCTACGGTCAGATGTTAACGCAATCAGAAGTGATTATGTTACTAAAGATCAGCTCGAAAATATTAAATTGATAGCAAATAATTCGACACCGACGCCGTTCATCATCAACAACTTTTTATCGTCCCACTGCTGGGCACAGATCTCCTCTCATACAGAGAAGGATTGAGCGTAATCACCACGGTTGCTCAATGCGGGTTGGCGATTTCAGACTTATAAAGCCCAGGTTTCCTCAAGATGTCTTCCTTCGCCTTCAGTCATTGGTGTCCAAGATAAACTTAGAAAGTACATATAACTTTAGAAAAGTTACATTGGTACTTGCCTGACCTGGAATCGAACCCACGCACTCATACTTGAGAGGCTGGTGTTTTAACCACTAGGCCACCACGACAAAACAGTGGGGTATATTGAAAAAGAACCTCGGAGTCTTTGAGTATATTTCGTGGTGCTCCCTGTGCGCCGTTTCCGAGTCAACGAAATACCAGTTGGTGGAGTCATAAGGATACTATAGCTGTCTTGCCTGCCCCTCAGTGCCCGGCCGGTCTTGCGATTGCACCGAAACAGCACACAATGACAGAGATTGTAAGTAATAGCATAGACAGACCTTACGGAGGAATTGCCCTATTGTAGAGGAAGTCCGCTTTCTCAAAGGTATCAGTGTTGTTGTGTAATAGTGATCGTTTAGTTCTCACACGGATCGTTCTATGTTAGTTTTCTCATTTTACATGCTTACTGACTCGAGTGATAATATAATAGATTTCATGGGTTTTTTCTTTATTTCTTTATTTTTTGGCTTCGCACGGTTCGTGCATTTAGCCAATGCCACGTAGTTATGAATTATTCATGTCGAAAAAGACGGCCGCGTGACCCGTCTTACGAGTGAGGTTTGGGACAAAGTCATGATGTGGCCACTATGCAGCGATATTTCACTGTTCTTTATGAACTATTTACTAAATGCACTTTTTACTACATAAATTACGCACTTTTATTTAGGAAACAACACTATAAATAATTTTAAAAGTCCAATGAAAAACGAGCGTGACACTCAGCTTGACTTTCCCGCCAAAAGTCAGGGTGCTGATCACGAAAATGATTTCATTTTTGAAATCCAAGATGGCCGACATCATATTTCATGACATTCTGACATGGGTGTGATAACGAACATGACGTCATTTTTAAGCTATTGCTTAGCTTCTTTCTATCTCTTTATCAAAGTCGAACAGAAAACATTTAATATAGTTTAGTCGTATAATCGTCACCATTTTTCGCACTCTTTTGATGACGTAGCTGGTAAAAAATAAATAAATTACAAAACAGAAAGTAAACTTGAATTGATATCAAAGAAAAAAAAAAACAAAGGAGAAATTACTGTATAAATAAAATAAATAAATATTTATAATTGCAAGTTATAGTTGATAAAAAAAGGCTATGCAATAGCTTTACCGCGGCAGTCTCCGAGTGCCACACGCCTTTTTTGTGTGTTTGTCTATGTTCATATTTAATATAATTAATCATAATATATTTAACGTATATTTATTACTTATTTATTATTATTTTTTTGTTTGTTTCAGTGTACCTACTAACACTTGTCTACAAGTCTCACATTGAACACAGTCTTATCAAATTATTATTGGATTAGAATTGTATTTTATTTTTTTATTTTATTGTTTATTTCTTTGCCTTCGCACGTTTTCTCATAGCACATTACTTAGACATGGGCAGAATTGTCGACATCGGCACCATTGCCATAAACAAAAATAGAATAGAATAGAAAAAAAACTCTCTCACACCAACTCACTCCTACTCGCTTTCTCTCTCTCACTCTCTTGTTTATCTGACGATTGAAAAGGTTCTCAATTAATATCGAATCTTCGGGGTTTTCGGTTATCATAACCTAGTAAATAGCAATAAATTATGTAGTCTTATTAAAACGTCACTTACATGAAAAGCAAATGTTTCGTAAAAGAAAATCATTGAAACCAGTCAAGTGGAGAGACGCAGAAAGATACTTTCGTAGGCAGACTTTTTTTTTGTAATGTAACGGTCCCACCGGCTCTCTTTGTAACTAAGCTTTCAGTACCAAACTATATTTATCTCATTCTAATGAAAATTAATGAAATGGTAAGTAAGGACACCAAAGGACAGAACCAGAATCATCGCAAATAGTTAAAGTTTTTTTCTTTATAATATAAACTAGTGCTTGACCGTAATCCCGCCTGATGCAGTAGGCAGTGATTCAATTGTTGATGGTAAAGCGCGGTAGTTTATTAAAAACCTCTTCATTCAACAAAAACTGAGTAAATAGGAAGGAAGACGGTAGTTGATCTAGGTGATGTAATGTTAAACCCAACAAGACCTACGATTCTGCGCCAGAGTGAGATTGATCTGGAGACCCTCCATGACCAAACTCCCGACATACCAACATTTGGCGCATCGTACCTGGCACACATCGCAATACAACTACATACTTAGACCCGTCCTCCGTACTGCTTCACCAGACATCATGCCGGAACACGACGAATCGCTTGGCGGCAAGACTTTGTCTGGTGGGTGGTAACTTCTGTCGGCAGCCTATGTTATGGCCTATCACTCAAAGGGAGTTTAGTAACAAGCCGACGGATATTTATAAAATACAGATTCAACGTAATATATGACTTAAGTAAAGTATACTCCATTTATTATATTACATTTATTTCGACATTTCATGACGACACGCGCTTTTAACTGCTGTGCTGCGTGTTGTGGGTTCGTTTCCCGAACGAACCAAATATTTGTATAGCCTACGGGTAGTTGGTGTTGGTCCAGTTCTGGCTGTTTGTTTACGTCGGTTAAAATGTACCTATGTAGTATGTACTATGTAGTACCCACGATACAGGAGTAATAGTTAAAGAATCCTAAGTGCGGGGTTACGTTACCTGTATAAAAAAATATCGAAGGATTTCATCGGTTTGTTTCTAAACTTTACCCATTGTTACTCATCTCCTTTGGTGACAGTTTAGTTGCCACCTATGCTAAAAAACGTCTCACTCGAGCGATTGGTTCACAGTTGTTTCATTCCACCTTCACACTACATCGACAATAGTAAGTAGGTAGTTATGTATGCTGTATACGTCTATATTCTTATAGTTTTTGGTTTGATAATCGTTTTCTTTTGTTATATTTTTTGTTCCTATTACTTTTTTCACACGCTCTTTAGATTTCTGTATCTACTGTCCTATTGAAGGTATGCTGCAAACGATTTCTTATAAAATAAGCATCACCTCTGTACCTTTTCTGTTCTTTTTTTCTTGACTGTTTATACATATATGTGTGTACAAAAATAGTTAAGTAAATAAATAGACAATATTAGATTTTGAATGAACATCCACTCCTTTCATTTAGTATCATTGGGTAAGACAATGAAAGCTGCTGAGGCCCGAAATCCAACAACGTTGGATCGGTTTACTAATTCATTCCTTTTGTGGTCAGCCGTTTCAAATGGCAAATATGTACCAAAAAGCGGCGAAGTAGGTGCGCGGATTTTAAAATTAAGCTGTCGCCGTTCTTTAGATGTAGCCTGGGCACAGATAGACGGACAATACGGCGACGGACGACGGACGTCTTAGTGATAAGGTCTCATTTTTACCCTTTCAGTAAGCTTCGAATACAACGTCTATTATCGGCTTTCAACACTCGAACTGTTTGCACAATGAACTCAATAGAACAGTCACCATAAACGTTATAGGCCCCATAGGATTAGGTAGGGGTTCAAACGACGTACAATACTTTCATACCGGATATTACCGACTTTATAAGCGGATGTTGCCACTGAGGCACACTTTACCCTTACCCATAAACGGATTATAACGTTCAAAGTATAAAACTCTATAGTTAGGTATATTATATCACGCTCTCACTTAATTTTTATTCAAATGATAACGATAGGTACAGTGTCAAATTATAAAAAATAACATCATGGCTTTGTGGAATATTTTAACCAAGCAGCGATCCAGTCGTAAGGAAAAGACTTATAATTCGGATAAAGCATTTTGCCTCGACTTCCTACATTGAAAGACTGGAACAATGCGTGCGTCGATCTTCCTGTCTGAGTACAATTTAAGTATCTTCAAGGCTCCCTCAACGATTGCAGCACAGCTTACCATCAGGTCGAGTCACGGTCAAACACTAGTTTATAACATTGAAAAAAAAAAGGACCAAACTAGAAAAGCTAGTCACTTTGACTAAATTATTTTATTATTATTATTCTAAATACGAGGAGAGCCTTCGTGGCGTAGCAGTAGTGAACGCGGCCACTACGCAAGGAGACGCGCGTTCGATCCCCGCGCAGTGCAAATATTTGTATGCATGAATATGAATATTTGCACTGGTTTGGTCGTGCCTCGGAAAGCTCGTTAAGGCATTGGTCCCGGTTGCCATCTAGTGGCAATCGTTACGGGTTGTTGGAGCCCTGGATGCGACTGGGATTAAGGCTGAGATGATGGTCATGACTCTAAAGACGACGAAAAAAAACACACGTGACAGAAGAGAAACCTTTTAAAAAATTGGTTTCAAAATAATGAGACGAATGTAAAATTTTACTGACGCTTTGTCATTTCATCGATATTGAAATCACAATGACGCTAAAAAATCTCTCGGTGATAGGCCACATCGGCTGCCGGCAGAAGTTACCACCCACCAGACAAAGTCTTGCCGCCAAGCGATTCGTCGTGTTCCGGCATGATGTCTGGTGAAGCCGTATGGAGGACGGGTCTGAGCAGTTGTGTTGCGATGTGTGCCGGGTACGATGCGCCAAGCGTTAATGTGTCGGGAGTTTGGTCGTGGAGGGTCTCCAGATCAATCTCCCTCTGGCGCAGCACCGTTGGTGGTATTGTTGGGTTTAACATTGCACCACCTCGCTCAACTACCGTCTTCCTTCCTATTCACTAAGTTTTTTAAGTGAATGGGTTTAATAAACTAGCGCGCTTTACCATCAACGATTGCATCACTGCTTACCATCAGGCGGGATTGCAGTCAAGCACTAGTTTATTATTATTAAAAAAAAAAATTGACTTTAAATAAGATTTGAACAAATGTAACATCTAGAACCACCGAAAAACCGCACTGGGCCTGTGAGGTGGACTAAGGGACACTCCCTCTCACGAAATAGAAGTCTGTGTCAGCAAAACATTAACGTTAAGCATTTTTGAATATATTGCAATGGTTATTGCTAGTAATCTATACTAATCTACTTATATCTATACTAATATATAAAGCTGAAGAGTTTGTTTGTTTGAAGTCGCTAATCTCAGAAACTACTAGACCGATTTGTAAAATATTTTTGCGACAAATGGCCCATTAATCCAGGAAGGCTTTAGGCTATATTTAACATCTCGTTGCGACCAATAGGAGCGGAACTTATAAAAAAAAACCATCGAAACCTACGCAGGTGAAACCGCGCGACGCAGCTAGTGGTTTAGTAATTTTCTACGAATTGCTTTATTTATTAGTACAAAAGTACTATCATTTCATTAATAGGGATGTATCCAAGGTATGAAAATCAAAAAAATAATTAGTCCGTCTTATAGATAATAGAAAAAATTGAGGCCCGTATTTTTTATTTTCTCGAAATTACCAAAAACTACTGAAATATAGCGTATTTAAGTTACGGAGTGCGGGCTAATTACGTCACGCCGTGGTATATTTTGTACGATAGCGTGACGTCATGCGACATTTCAAATCAATATATCTTCCAAAGTACTTGAATGAAAGAAAAAAAAAAGAAGTGTTCAATATTTTTTATAAATCTATCTGATGGACATTAAATTATTTTTAGGATACAACCCAATTGTTCTATCGTACACAAATATGACAATTCATAAACAACAAGAGTGTAGGCAAATTTTCACAACGCGCTAGAGAAAGACAGAGTATATTACTCCCTCTCCTAAGCCGAACCGGCAGTCTATTCTCTCACCATCTTACGGATTTTCGCTCAGGTCACGTGTCCTGGCACGAGTGTAAAATTGTTATACCATTCTCAAGATAGTGTACAAGCAACGTTGCGAAAAAAAAATCCCTACAAAAATATGAGCCCTCTTTTCTAAACATTAAACACCAATGAAATATCTTCATCGTAAATCATATTATTATTCTGTTGTGACTGGCCGGATAACTCCTAAATATTGTTGCTTTTGCCCTCCTCGTAATGGTCTCAGTTTGAGATGGGTACTCATTCATCATATAAAAAGACAGGAAAGATTTTAGACGGATTCGAAAGTGGTTACCAATATGGGAGCAATGGGGGCACTACTAGCACTGCTCTTAAAACACCGTGGGGTAACTGGCTAGAAGAAAAAAATGAAGACATTCTTATTTTGGCAATCAAAGTGATGGTATGACGATTTATTAGTATCTACTCGAAGGCAATAACTTGGTTTATACTACCTAAGTCAATAATCGGGATGTTTCCTGGGTAAAAACAAAAAGATTCTATTTAGTCCGACATCCAGATTATAGAAAAATGTTGGATACGTAAAATCAAAATCAGAATTGTTTATTTCAAATTAACCATCCGTTGGTGCTTATCAATAGGCAATGGTGCCGATTCTGTTGTACACCCAACTAAACTAAACTATCACTAAAATTTCTAATTTTTAGTTTAGTGTATCTAAAAAGCTATTCTGCAAACAAGATTCTCTAATTTTAAAAAGCAATTTGACATCTCTAAAATTGAGTTTGACAATCGCTAAGTTGAATAAACCATAGACCAAGATTTCTTGGAAATATAAATAAAAAATGAATGAAAGTGAAGCAAATGATCTGAACTGCAAAAAAAAAACATGACTAAAATCAAATTATCTTGAATTGTTTATCAAAAATTATTTAAATGATTTATAAGGATTATAAACACGCTATAAAACTATATTGTTGTTTATATTTAAGTAAATTAAAATCCAAAACCTATTACTATTTTTATTATCTGTGGCCAATGTAATCCTGCTAGGGTTGTAACCGAAAACGATTTAGAGCTTCGGCGGATCCATTTTTCGATTTTCAATAAGAAAAAAAGCCTTTAAGTTTTTCAAATCAACAAACTGCAGCATTTAAAGAAATGGTTCGGATAACATGATTTTTGTATTATTTATTTCAGTGTTATAGAGCTAATATAAGAATTAAATAGTGATTTTCAAAAATAAAATACCGGTTTTTCGTATACTCGTAGTCGAAGGAAAGCCCTATCCGATGATCCGAGCCTGTTTGTTTTGTTTTTGTTTTGACGATCCGCCATTTCATTTAGCAATTTTAGTTCTATTTTAATTATTAAGTTTTCTTAGATATAAATATTATTCTTATGATGCTGTCGTCATCAAAGAAACGAGCCACAAAAAGGCAGCAGGAACTGCTCGTAGAACGGCTTCATACAAATCCACTAATGGCCCGAGGTAGGAAATACATACGAACTTGTTATTTTATTGATAAATTCATAGCCATTTCATAAACCCCAGAAAATTTGAGTGCATCAAAATTAATTACAGGTTTCATTGACATTTGTTGTTACATTAATATACCTATTAGATATCAATTTAGGTCTAATACAACCGTCTTTTTTTTAGAAAATCAAGCTGATCCCGAGGTTATGGCTTTTTAGGCTAATCTCAGTAGCGAGCTGAACCAACTGGGCTGCAGCAGGACTGTAGAGCAGTGGCATCATGTAAGTGATTTTTATCTGATAAAACTTTAATTGGATTGCATAATTTTCATTGTGTTCTTAACTAATTTAATTTCAACAGATTTGGAATATATGGGTGGCAAAGGTAAAAACAAAGACGAGAAAAATAAGAGACTCCATCAGGGCCACAGGTGGAGGACCGGCAGGGCCAGATCTCAGTGATATTGAGAATAAAATTTTTGATATCATTGGGTCCGCTGCTGTTGATGGTTTCGCCTCTTTGGAAATGGTAATTTATTTTAGCACTCATGGTATTTTTATGGATTTAAACATTACTAAGACTGTTATTATTGAGTACCAATAAACAAAACCATTACTTATCTGTTTTGTTAGAGTCGTCAAGCTCATGACTGTGAAATTCAATTGCTGTTTTCTTATTTATTTCAGGGAATACCTATCTCACCCTCACTACCCACATCGCCTGCCCATCCAAGTATGTCGCCCTCTCTACAGCCTGTACTGGAAGAGCAGCCTGTGGAAACTGGTAGTGGGTCTCCTGCAGTTCCACTGCCGGATTTGAGAAGTCGGATTACCCGGCGTCGAAGATTGCAGAGGACTCCCCGCCCCCCAGTGCACCACAATTTGGTACAAGCACTGAATGAGAATAGTAGATTACTTCGGGAGAGTATTGTACAGGCAGCAATTTTAGCAGGTGCCATTCGCTCTTCTGGCATCCCTGGCATGTTTATTTTTAAGTTTTCTATATTTGTTGATTGTTATATTTTGTTGATTGTTTATATTTTGTTTAGGTTTAAGGATATTTGTAATTAAAAAAAAAGTAAAGTATTTTTTTAAAAAAAGGTGTTTAATTAAAGTGATTTATAATTAATGATTGCCGAATTTCCCTTGCTTCGTCAAGAAAATCTGTGCTAACTTCCTCCACAGTCTGACTCTCCTCACTTTCCTCAGTCACATCAATTTCTTCTTCATCTGTAAAAATACACTTACTTTAGATTTCTTATTTTTCAAATGTAAATAAAACAAAGAGAGTAAACTAAGTATAGTTACCATCAAATGAATCCAAAAACATATTGTACAAGGTGCAACATGCCAATATAATTTTAGCTGCGTTTTCTGGCTGGTATATATCATATCCTATGCAGACATCTAAATTTATTTTTCAGGCGCCCATTACACATTTCCACCACATTTCTTGCTCTTGTATGGCACTCATTGTAAGCAGCCTCTGCTTCAGTTGCAGGGCCCATAATAGGGGTCATGAGCCATGGCTGTAGCGGGTATCCCTTATCTCCTATAATAAATAAAACTTTATAATGTACTTAGCTGATAGACATACCCAGTAAGTAAAAAAGTTTACTTGTGGTGACCTACCTAAAAGCCACTGGGATCTTTCCCCACGCACAAAGTCATTTCTCAGGACTCTGTTTATTTTAGATGCCCTCCAAATTGCAGCATCATGGGTGGAGCCAGGGAAATTTGGATTGAGGCCAATAATCTTGCCCCTCGCACTGCATATCTAAAAAGTTTTTTAGTTTTTATTAAGGTTTCAAGAGAGTCTTAACAAAAAATTATTTATACTCACAAGTTGGCAGTTGATGCTATAATAACCCTTTCTATTATAAAATAGGTTGCCAGGCGCAATAGGGTGACTGAGTGGAGGTTTTGCTATGGCAACATGGGTCCCATCCACTGCACCTAATGTGTTGGGCATATTATATAGGTCTTGAAAACTGAAACAAGCAAAGTGTTGCATGAATAAGAGTGGGGCAGTTCTAAGTTTTGAAGATCCTCAAAATAAATATTTATTACTTATTCTTTTCAGTTTTCTTCAAATTTGACAGAAAAGAGTTTAAATAAGCCGTTTTAACATTAAACTCTGACTCTTAACATTTTTTTTTAAACTCAAAATAATAAATTGAACTTACTCAGTCTTAGCTGCTTCTTTTTCCTCACGGGTCATGGGAAATCTCAAGTAACGAGGCGATAAAGTTTTTAAAATTTCCCCTGCTGCTCACTGATGGCTGGCTAACCCCAAGTATGTTGTCTTGCCCAACAGCTGTTTGATAACTGCCTTGGGCAAACAGATTGAGTGCAGCTAGTATCTGAATATGAAATTTTATTATTATACAGATACATACTAAGTAATGACTACAATAGATATGTTACAATAAGTAGTAAATATTATAAGTAATTACTACACACCCTACTTGTAGCGTGTTACTATCTGATAAGAAAGAATACAAGAGAAAGGAACCTTTAACAAAACAATACTGTTCTAACCTTTATGTGTTTGGGGATAAATCCTTCATCCAACTGAGGATTCCTTAACACATCCACCAAATAAAGTGTCCCAGATCTAGGGAGTCTAAAAATTTTTTTGAATTTTTCTTCAGCTATATGGAATGGGTTACGGAATTGTCCCGCAATCTTTCCAACCGAATTCTTTCTTGATGGTTTCTAAAAAAAATAGTTCTTCTTTATTTCATAAAATCTCTAAGTCGATTTATCTACAATTATCTTTTAAAAATCATAATGTAGTAAGTAGTACAAAGCTAATTAGATGTTCAGTGCAATAATCTCTATATGTTTTCACAAATAATTTTTGTATTGTATTGTATAATAACAATAATATTATTATTTACCTTTCTACCGAATCGACAATAGCTACAGCCACATAAGCTTCCATAATAATTCACGGCAACTCTAAGTAGGCCTCCGAACTCAAGAATTAGCAGAGAAATGTGCTTTGTAAATTTTAGTTCATGACAACTAATTTTATTCCACATCTTTTTAAACGCGATTAAAAATAGCTAGATTTAGTTTGACAGCTTTAATTTTAGGTGAAAAACGTCAAATTCAGAATAGCGAAATAGCAAGTTTCGCTAAGTTGAGTAACTAAAATGATTTTAGAGCTGTCAAACTAAAATATAGTTAAGATGTGTCAGTTTAATCTATTTCAGAATAGGAAACGTCGTTTGACAGGAATAAACTAAATTTTAGCGATTTATAGTTTAGTTTAGCGAAATTTGTGACAACAGAATCGGCACCATTGTCGGTCAATCCAAGAAAAGGGAAGCTAAATTGCACGTTCCAAAGCGTAGATCTGCAGATGGAGAAGAATGTGCAAGAAACTCCATGGACTCTCTTTTAAAATCATGGTATGGGTTACATTTCTTCGTTGCATATTTCTGTTCATCTATCATGTGAGCACAATGTATAAATATAAAAAATAGTTAAAAGATGGAAAATGTATTAAGCCCACTGACAGCTAAGAGATGACCAGTCTCCACTGACGGCCCCCGTTCACGAGCATGACGCGCGCATAAGCCCCACCCTAGCTCAATCATTTTAAAGGGAACCAAATGACCCAACAACACGCGCCACCATCAGCAAGACATTTGAGTGTGCACGACAAACTCTCAACTGCCGTGCTCGTAATGTCAAACAAGTTATATATATAAAAAAACAAGCCTTAGTCCATGGTGCCTCACATTCACAAACTTGAAAAGTGCTTTTACATTATACAATACTTTATTACTTGCAAAATCATCGTAGCAAAATATGCACAGTTGAAATAAACAAATAAAAATAAAAAAGGAATATTTGGAAAACAACAAAAGGGGGAATGGTATCTCTTCCAAAACTAGAAAATTGTCTGTGGTTGTGGAGCAAGACTGGCGTGTATATTGTTTTTATAAAATCAATAAAAATTGACAAATATAAAAGGTATCAAAGCTCTGAAGTGGTGGCTGGTGACGTCACTGGTCGCTAAAAAGTGTAGCGTGCAGTGACGTCACACGAGTTTTCAACGCACTGTGTCGTTTTAATTTTTTGTTTATATGAAAAAAAGAAAAAATACGTGTCTAGTATTTTTTGGAAATCTGATTGACAGACTAATTAGTTTTTTTTAGTCAACTACCCTATTGCACAATTTACTGTAAGAATTTAGATATGAGTAATATTTTACTTATTATTCGACCTTGTTTATTTAATGGTTTTATGTAGCTTAATCTCTATAATTAATTTGATCGCTTTGCAAAGCAGAACATAGTGATACAACACAAATTTTATAGCATAAGCAGTTTCACCCGCGTAAGTAGGTAGTAGTACCTAATATAAAAATAGATAAAAACCTATTCTCATATGTAACGAATGTATGTACGAAATGTCTTTAAAATCGATCCAGCCGTTTTGGAGGAGTACGAGGACAAACACTGTGGCAGGAGAATTTTATATAAAAGATTACCTATGTTTAAAAATAAAATACTTGAATTGGCTTGTATCCTAAAAAATAATTTAATGTCCGTCAGATAGCTTTATTAAAAATATTGAACACGTATTTTTTATTTTTTCTTTTATACAAATACTTGGGAAGATATATTGATTTGAAATGTCGCATGACGTCACGCCATGGTGCAAAATATAGAACGGCGTGACGTAATTAGCCCCCACTCTGTAACTTTAATACGCTATATCTCAGTAATTTTTGGTAATTACGACAAAATAAAAAATACGGGTCTTAATTTTTTTTATTATCTGTAAGACGGACTAATTATTTTTTTTATTTTCATACCTTGGATACATCTCTATTTAACAATTTATTGTGGTACGGTAACAGATACTGCAACTTTGATTTAGATTTGGCGAATGTTTTCAATTTTGAGCGACTATGCACAACTGTAACTCTGTTCCAATAGTCCACTTTTTCTGTTGTTCACAAAATAAACTAATTTTATACTAAGTGCATCTTTTTCATTCTATTTCATTAGGAAAAGGACAGAAGATAAAATGTCAGTTTAGACCTGTCAAATTAGTGCGCTCCTGACGTAAACTGGCGTATTTTTAGTCGCCATGTTTTTAATCGCGTCTAAACTGTCAATGGAATATCTTAATTTGACAGGATTAAATTAAAATGTTATCTTCTATCCCTTTCTTGACGAAATGGAAAGAAGAAGATGCACATAACTTAAAATTAGTTTAGTTTGTGAACAACAGAATCCTCGCCATTATCTCATAAATTTTAATTCTAAAAGTATTCGAGTCATGAAAGTTAAGCAAGTTCAGATTATCGCAACGTTAACATATGACCTACAATGTTACTAGTTACATATTTTACATTGTCTGTAGCAGCAATTGAAAACCAGCGCTGAAGCTGCCGGATATAGTAATTGCATTATGCTGAGCGATTCCCCAAACTTTACCCGACTTATCGGTTATATTTCTAACGTTTATTACTTCAGAGTTATTTTTAAAATAATCTGAAAAACGTTTTTTGTATTTAAAAGGATATACTTTCAGATTAGTCCCAGAGAATATTTATCAAATCGATTCAACATTTTTCTTTATGAATCAAAATAACGAGAAGAATCCAAATAAACGATTATGGAGAACAAAGGAGGAGGTTCTCTATTCGTCCGCATTTTATTTTCTTTCAAATTAGTTGCATTTATCTTAAGCATATTTTTGAAGTGAAACTTCTTTACGCACGCTTGACTTGGGGAGTAAGCTGGCGAACGCGTGACGTAAGCGTTACGAAAAGTGATCGGGCAAGGCGAACGGAAGTAAAGTGGGGGATATAAGCACAGAGGCGCCCGTGGCGCGAGCTTGGTACTACAAGGTCTACGAGTTTTTTTTTTTTTTTTCAATAAAAATAGAAGATCTATGCAAAAATATTAATTTACCAATGAAACCATGAAATAAATTTAAATATTTATAGAAAATTAATATATGTATGACATGTACATATTGTACACACACATATATATACATACAGATGGAGCGAAAGAAGTTTCACTTCAGTCGTGTGGTCATAAGCACACTCGTTTTTTTTTAATGTCTCAAATACAATTTCTTAGGGGGTAGTAATACCTATATGAATTTTATTGAACTTAGCTTGGGACTACCCAAGCTAAGTTAAATAAAATTCATATAGGTTTAATTATAAAAAAAGATAGAAGCACTTTGCCACAATCCTGCTACTAACTTAAATTAGTATTTATTAAATTAGTATTTAAGTTAGTAGCAGGATTGTGGCAAAGTGCTTCTATCTTTTTTTATAATTATAAAATAGTGCCTAACTGCAATCATGCCTGATGGTAAGCAGTGATGCAATCATTGATGGTATAGCTAGTTTACTAAGACCCTATTCACTCAATAAACTGAGTGAATAGGAAGGAAAACGGCAGTTGAGAGAGGTGATGCAATGTTAAACTAAACAAAACTACATTGATAGTTTGCTGCGTCAGAGGGAGATTGATCTGGAGACCCTCCACGACTAAACTCCGGACACAACAGCATTTGGCACTCAAACCCATCTTCCGTAAGGCTTCACCATACCTCATGCAAGAACACGACGAATCGCTTGGCGGCAAGACTTTGTCTGGTGGTTTGTAACTTCTGCCGGCAGCCTACGTTATGGCCTACCACCGGTACTAGCCTACTTAGGTCATAAACTAGTACCAAATATGGATATGGCTCGCATGGATTAAAAATGAAATATTTATTTCATTTGATAAGATTTTATATAACATAATTATATATTTAATTTATTACTCTAATTGACCGTGACATCATGCGGGTTCTACCAGAAGACATCATGCTGATGAAGGAGCTTTTTGACCTTGCACATAAGACTTTTTGATTCATTTACCTTTTTATTAATGTTTATATAAATTAGGTGGTTTTGACTATATTTAATTTACTTTTATGATATTCCTGTATGATGACATGAGTACATAATTATGAGTAGTATTGTATGAGTAGGACACGGAGGCTCGTGGCTTAGCGGTAGCGAACGCA
Source organism: Sesamia inferens (assembly GCA_037179545.1). NCBI lineage: Eukaryota > Metazoa > Arthropoda > Insecta > Lepidoptera > Noctuidae > Sesamia > Sesamia inferens. The sequence continues at coordinate 12,328,472 of CM073933.1, read as the reverse complement.
GTCGCTGCGCAAGGAGGCACGGGTTCGATCCCCGTGCAGTGCAAGTATTTGTATGCATGAATTTGAATATTTGCACTGGTCTGGTCGTGCCTCGGAAAGCATGTTAAGCCGTTGGTCCCGGTTGCTATACGAACATCTAATGGCAGTCGTTACGGATTGTTGGAGCCCTCAAACAGTTTAACAATTGGTCTAACTGCAATGCTTCGATATCGCCTTCGGGTTTTAGAGGTAAGACGGCAGTCGCTTCACGGAAAATATTGAAGTTTAGCCAAAATCAGCAGTTAGACTGGTAAAGCGGACCCCAGATTCCAAAGCTGAATAAATAAGCTTCGGATGCGACTGGCATTAACGCCGAGATGATGATGACTATATGAGTTGACTTGGTGACCCGTGCGAATTTGCTTTTAATCGTAAATTTTCGAAAAAACCACTGAAATGTCATCATTTTTTTTTTAGTTATGTTATGACGTACCGACAAAAAAGCCTTTGAGGAATAATATACAAGATTATTTTTTGTTTATACGAAACCCGAAACACGTGTCCAGTATTTTATAAGTAAAGAATCTATGTACAAAATTTCAAAAAGATATAATGAAAACCCACCTAGTTATGAGCTCGCTATTCTACTTTTTTGTCCCAATAAAATATGGTCACAGGTCCGTACAGGCGGGCGAGAGCGGGCGTTGACCTCGGGCGTCAGCTGTGATAACTAACCGCTTGGTACCCACTCTGCGGTCTCACTCTAAATGTATATTGGCAAAAAATATAACATGGTGTAAAAATGATTGGAATCGATTCAGTTGCTTATTCTGAACAAACTATATTCAGGTTTCGCATAAAATAAAAATAACGATGTATATTAGTACACTATATGAGACAGATATTTAAATACTTTTCTTTCTTATTTCTTTCTTTAGTACTTTATTTTCTTATTTATTTAAAAACTTAAGAAAATCACACAATCTCACAATCTGACTCTGGGTTTGTTGAGCATGCCATGGCCTGAGATTTGATCAACACGCTGATGGCCAGGATTCCCTTGTTCATAAACTATTTTTACATTATTCTGTCAAATTAGTCCGAGCTCGACCTAATAATAATTATAAATTGACCTATTTTTAGTCGCCATATTTTTTATGCGTCTAAACTGTCTATGGAGTATCTTAATTTGACAGTATTAAACTAACATTTTATATTCTGTCCTTTTCTTAATGAAATAGAAAGAAAAAGATACACTGAACTTGAATTTAGTTTAATTTATGGAAAAGACAATTCCGGACATTAACAGCTAAGTTATAATCAAAGTACCTAATTTAATCTTAAATCAACTCAAATCAAATCAAAAGTCATTTATTCAAATTTATTTATTCAAATTAGATTAGTTACTTCAGCTTACGTTTCATGTTTATCTTATAGTAGCCACTTTGTTTAAATAGATGATGTAATTTGTGTCATATTTCTTTCTTGTTAAAGTCCTAATATATTTATTTATTTATTCTTTATTGTACACCAAAAAAACATCGAACAAAATACATGGAACATAAAACATACAATGGGCGGCCTTATCGCTCCTAATATAACTCATAAATAGGATCCTAATTGGGTTAAGAGGAAATCTATATATTATGTATAGCTTAGGCAATAACAAAATCCAATATAGATCTTGTCGGAAGTTAAAAATAAATACGAAAATATCTTCCATCTTCAATTTCAATATATAATATATCCGGTAAAGATAAATCGATGGTAGAAAAAAATCTATTAACGGTTCTTTACGATTTGCGAATCGTTAAAAATAAAGTTATTTTTGTTATCAGTTTAAAAATAAAACTCTTGGTTTTAAATTGTAATGATAGGTACTTGTGACTCCTTTCAAATCCGTATAATAGCAAAAGTAAAGTCGGCAGCACATTAAGTTACTACATTTTCTTTTCAGACTTACAAATTTCTTTATTAGACTAGACTTTCATCTTTATCGCTAAAGTATTACAGCTCAAGATTCATTGGGAATATTTGACAGTTTCGGATAGCTTGACATGCTGTCGCCTGTACCTACTTATAAAAAAAACATGAGATCATCAAAAATATTTCTTTAAAACGAACTTTCCATCTTTGGAAATTAGTTTTAAAGAAATATTTTTCAAACCCAGATTGTTGAAAAGCCAAAACTTTAAATCAACACCGGCCTTGCAAGAATTTAAATTAAAAGGTCTTTCTAGGTCGCATTTATAAAATAAACTCAAAGATTAATGTTGAATTCTAAAAAGAGCTAAATGAGGTACTATGAGCATTATTAAAACAAGAAAAACGGCTCAATGCTCAAAGTGGAATTTAAAAAAAGTGGTGCAAATAAATATTCCTTAGAGTGGCGGGCGAAATTGAAAGCCTCTGGGCAGTCTCTGGCTTATAATAGGCCTTCTCTATTTAAGGTTGTCAACCACAGGAAACCGGTAAACGGTTTTCAGCCCAAATTTACTTTCAAGGGTTACAAGGGTTATTTACTTAACAATCAATCTATAGCTCCTGCATTACGTTCGGTCCAGATCCGAGTATTCCAAATTTTTGGAGAATTGTTATTATTTATTTTAATATCTTTAGCAATTGTTATATAAATAAACAAATAATAAATTCTGCGGTTGAAGCCTTGTTGCCATGCTGTGGGAATATACCCTGTGAGGACAAAAATATACTATTTCATAATTCACGTCATGTGAGGATTATGACATGCGATATTTTCAATTCCATGGTTTACCCATTATATTATAACATCATCCAAAACCGTTTGAACGTGAAAGCGTGTTTTAAGTAACTAATTATCTTTTAGTAATGAGTATGTAGTAATCTTGAAAAATCGATGAACGAAAAGCCATCTTTTACATTAATGTTCGTTCATGCTTTATAGATCCTAAGCACTCAGTATCGCCTTTTTTATAAAATAGATAATTAGACCGTGCTCAGGCAGGTTTTTGTTTCCCTTTCTCTTTCATACACGTCTCTCTATCTCTTGTCCTATTGCAAACATGTGGGAAAAGATGTCTTGTGAAATAAGCACATCTATATACAAAAGCCACAGACTAATAATAGTCTGTGTGAAAATCTATTAAAGTAACACTTTAATAGATTTTCAAGTTTATCGCCATAAGTATTAAGTTCAAGTTTGATTGAGAAAAGTTTACTGTTTCCTTTGCATCGGTTTTTCTCTTTTGTTTTTTTTTTCTTGTCTGTATAAATGAATGGTTAAATAAAATAAAAATATTTTTCGTCTTCTATATCTTTGACAAACAATACATATATTAATGGACCACAATAATTAAATGTGTTTTCTAGGTATTGCTACCAAATATTCACATTTTTTTTTAAATTATTATAAACTAGCGCTTGACTGCAATCCCGCCTGATGGTAAGCAGTGATGCAATCGTTGATGGTAAAGCGCGCTAGTTTATTAAACCCATTCACTTAAAAAACTTAGTGAATAGGAAGAAAGACGGCAGTTGAGCGAGGTGATGAAAATTTATAAACCCAACAACACGGCCAATGATGCTACGCCAGAGGGAAATTGATATGGATGGACCATGATCAAACTCCCGACACAACATCATTTGGCGCATCGTACCCGGCAAGCTTCACAACACAACTGCTCAGACCCGTCCTCCGTACGGCTTCACCTGACATCACATCACTTCATTAGGAGAGCAATGGTGAGCAATGATAATAATCGGCGAGACTTACGATTTAAATATGTTGTAATCACTGCTCTCAAAATGGTGATAGAAAAATCATGAGGAAAACGGTATGTTCTAAACGGTAAACGGTTTTTTTTTTTTTTTTTTTTTTTTTTTTTTTTTTTTTTTTTTTTTTTTTTTTTTGATTCATGGATTAAGCAGTTTCATTTTATTTTAATTTTATTGTTAAATTTAAATTCTGTACTTTAATTGTAATTCTGTTTTAATTTTGATTTTATTTTATTGTTAATATTAACTTCCACAATTTTGATTTTAATTTTGGATGAATCTTTTTCATGTTGTTGCTTTTTTATATGCTATTTCTATGGACCATGGTCTGACAATAAAATTTATTATTATTATTATTTTATTATTATAAAGGCAAAAATTTCGAAGATATATGACATCTACTAACGAGCACTGGGCTCGCATGTTATATGGTGGCCCACTCCAACACGAAAAGAGCTTTAAGTCCCAGCAATGGGACTCAGCAGGCTGTTTATGGGGACTCACAAATAGTTTAACGTCGATAAGTAATATTTTTTTAATAATTATAAACTAGTGCTTGACTGAGTGAGCAGTGACGCAATCGTTGATGGTAAAGCCCACTAGTTTATTAAGCCTATATCTCTTAAAAAAACAGTGAATAGGAAGGAAGACGGCAGTTGAGCGATGTGATATAATGCTAAACCCAACAACACGACCAACGATGCTGCGCCAGAGGGAGATTGATCTGGAGACTCTCCACGACCAAACGGCACACATCGCAACAAAACTGCTCATACCCGTACTCCGTACAGCTTCACTTTAAAGTAATAAATCCAAAAAATCCATGGCCAAAATGTTAATTGTTATTAGTTTATTATTTAAGATTTCTTAGTATGAATAATTAAGGGACGTACTAATTACTAAACTTTAAAACAATTATTTCCACTGCATAAACTCTCTATTTAAGAGCACAAAATTTGGGCCAAACCACGGACCAAACTTTAAACTTTAGCGGTGGAACGTGACTTGCAATCAATTATATATCTTTTGATACGAAACTGTTTCTATGCGGGCATGGCGTATAAACTGCGCCGTAGAAGAAAGCGTCTCAGTAAACAAGCTTCTACAGTGATCCATAACAAACAGTCACGACCGTAGTATCAAAATCAAAGCATTTATTTCAAATAAACCAGTTACAGGCACTTTTTAATTGTCAGAAGGTCGGTCAGTCAGTAAGGTGAAGCTAGTCGCCCATTCCAAAGAGTAGGTACCTATGGAGAAGAACGGGCAAGAAACTCCATGGATACTCTTTTAAATTATCAAGCTATTGATACAAATATTTGATTACATCATTCATTTTGAAATCAACCGTGTGAGAACAATGCAGAAATATATTGTACGCTAAGAGCGTCCATTATGGAAAACACACAAAAAAAAACAAGAACAACAAAAAGGCTAACCCAACAAATAGATGCTTTACAGCAAGTACCGTGTGCTCACAGGTTGCTATCGATATACACTTATGCAATAAGTTGACATTCTAGCTATGTCGACGTCTTACTTCCACCTCCCAAGAAATTTACAGCGAGCATGAACTGCATCGCGTGAATATCTCTGTCAAATGCCCTTCTGGTGACCAACCCTGAAAGTGACGTGTTTGTGGCTGAAGGGAATAAGATTATGCGTGTATTTCTAGTGTTCTGTAGAAGAAAGTATGCAAGGGAAGCCAATGTTCCATATTAGTTTTGAAGTTATATTTTTGTCTCTATGATAATTAATATAAGTGCTGTACCGTTTTAATTAACGAAAAATAAAAAAAAAATTAAATCGAGATCTTTGAAAATAATTACGAGTAGCAATCAAATTGTTTCATTTTGTTTCAAGCCTTCATTTTTTTTTTAACTAAATATATTCGGTGCTTTTAATACACAAAAAAATAACTTTTAGGGACCACCTGGGACGCTGTTAAAACAGGTTTCCATGAAACTAGACATATTTATTCCGTTTCGGAGAATTTCGAAAGCTATACACAAAGAGTTTTCGAGAAATTTTACAGGGGTTTCGGAAATTAGTGCTAAAATATTTAAATAAACCAGCCTAAATGTTGACCGGCTTCTAACTTGCTTCTGAGGATGTTTTCACATTTCATAAAATAACCCTTCTATTATTTTGATTAAATTAATTGTTCTATAAATATTTTACTTTGTTCAAATAGACTGGCTATTCATTGCGACTTACGTTACTTAGTTGTAAGCCGCATGGTGAAAAAACGTTGAAGGAAAACATTGTAAGGAAGCCTGTATCTGCCGGTTTGTGCTAGACTCAAAACTAACTGACTGGCCAGATAACATTCAGCAAACCGCGCTGGACCCACATGGTGGACTACAGACCACATACATTTACAAGGAAGAGTTCTGTATTCCAGCAACAAGAAAGATTATAAACTGAAAGAAAAAAAAAAGAAAAGAAAAGAAACCGTTTATTTGGCGCACACCCTTATAAATACATACAGTATATGTAGTGACAGTAATGGTAGACTAAATAATAGTTTTAAACAAAGAAAGCAGAACAAAAAAAAAAGAGAGAAACAGATAAAAAAAGACAATCAACAAATGCGAGTCCAACGGTTGCGCCAAATAGGTCCAGTTCAGCATAAATGTCAGACAACTACGTAGCCGTTGCCTGACGCTGGTTTTCAACTGTACCTTGTTATGAGTGTATAATTATTTAATAATTGTGTTTGTGTAATAAATCATAAATCGTAAATAAATATGTGTTCAGTGTATAAAATAGGTATCTATCTATGCATGGCATACCCACAATTGGTTGGAGACACGCGGCGGTATCGCAGGCGCGCGGGCGTTGGCATCGTCATCGGGCGGCTACGGGTGTGGGCAGATTAGCTTATTCATCATCATCATCATCATCAGCTTATATAATGTTTAAATATATTTATATCTAACTATAATAATATATAAAATATTTTATTTTATTAAACTAGTGCTTGACCACAATCCCGCCTGATGGTAAGCAGTGATGCGATCGTTGATGGTAAAGCGCGCTAGTTTATTAAGAACCTATTCACTCAGATTGAGCGAATAGGAAGGAAGACGGCAGTTGAGCGAGGTGATGCAATGTTAAACCCAACAACACGACCAACGATGCTGCGCCAAAGGGAGATTGATCTGAAGACCCTCCACGACCAAACTCCCAACACAACAACATTTGGCGCATCGTACCAGTCACACATCACAACACAACTGCTCAGACCCGTCCTCCGTACGACTTCACCAGACATCATGCCGGAACACGACAAATCGCTTGGCGGCAAGGCTTTATCTCGTGGTCCATCAAAAATAAAAATACATTTTAGGTACTTACAATATACATAAGTCAGTGATCATGTGTATGCAACACATGATCACTTACTTAATGCAATTCAAACACAACAGAATACATGGCCTTTGTGAACACACTAACTGAGCACGAAAATAAATCGACTCGTGTGGACACCGTGTTGAGCACACGCAGCGTACGCGTCAGTGGCGCAAGTTGCAACAAGTTTGTGCGCGCATGCGGCACCGCCAGGAGTGACAACTTTACCAGTGACAAAACGGCCTGATCAGGAACCATGCCTCGAAGGATTTTAAATACATATAGGGGCATGATCACTTTTCTTCTAGCCTCCAAACTTTCCATATATCCCGGATATCGGTATCCCGGATATACCCCATATTGCCTAAGGTACATAAATCTTAGAAATTTGTTTTGGATACGTTCCAACATTAACTTATATTTGTCGGAGATCGTCGATATAATTTGAATAGAAGTTGCTGATTTGATTTACGTAGTAGAGGGGCGAACGCTTGTGACGTTATTTTGTGATGGCGTCACATGGAGAGAGTCGCTTTGGAAAGTGGGGTTTGTCGAACGGTCACTTTGCATCGAGACGCGGACCAAGGCACATCTCCGAACCGAAACTGTCGATTTGCCTATTCAAATTGTAATTATGAAGATTGGAGGGTAATCTACACCTCGTGCGTTAAACGTAATTCAAAACTCACCTACGAAATGGAACCTGTACCACCACACCAAGATGCTGTCGACCCTACCGCTCTGCCGTCGCTGTCTCCGACATATTTATACTCATGCGGTGACCATATTACTGCATTGTGTTCTAGATGAGTTCTCACGAGAGCTCCGTACAGGGCCTTTAACGCTAAAATGTTTGTAAATTCCTATGCTTACTCCTGGGACACAGACCTCCTCTCCAGGTGAGAGGGAGTGGGCCATAAACTACCACGCGGGTCCAGTGCGGGCTGGTAGATGTTACATGTCTTCCAAGTTTTTGTTTCTAATACACACCGGTTTCCTCACGATGTTTTCCTTCACCGTTTTGACAGCAGTGGTGATGAAATAATTTACACAAAGTAAAGCGCTTGACGGGGTTCGAACTTACGACCTATATCTTGTAAGTCAAGGCCGATACCGTTAGGCCATCACTGCTCTAGCTATTATCACAAGTTACACGAAGTTTTATTGAGAAGGTTTATACAAACACTTTTATGAGTCAATATTTATGATGTAGAAAACTTTCGATTGGAGGTGGTTGGTATTGACCCTTGATATGTATTACTCACAAATACATCTGTGTTCAAATCAAATACACTTTGACTTATAAATCACCTAAGTTTCAAAGTTAAATTATTAGTTTATAAAGTAATTTAAGGAGATTACCTGCGGAAGGCTGCATAGAAGAGCGATGATCCATGCAAGAGACAACATTATCTTGCTTCTTTTTCTTGCTATAGGTAGTCTTAGTGGGTACAAGATGGCGAAGAATCTGGAAGAAAAATAAAAACATATTCATTGAAAGTTAATAATATACCCCAATATTTTGTTGTCCGTAAAATACTGTGGCCACTAGTGATGAAAAATAAAAATTTGTTTTTTATTCACTTTATTAAAAAAAAAACATGAAAACTTAGCGTCGTTGTATTTTTTTTCTAGCCTACGTTTTAGTTCAATTATAATTTGTAATTTGTATAATAAATCAACATATTATTTACAAATATATGATTTGAGACTTTCCTTTCGTTGATGATCAATGAATGTTACTACACACATCAAAAGTGTCTAGGGATCAACATATATTTTTGCAATAACTTTTCTCCTGATTGATATTAATTAAAATTTTCTTTAAGGAATCATCAAATAAAGTGTTTTCGTTTGTCACAGTAACGATAAACCAAGTCACCTTTGCATTAATAAAGAAATTTACCATTTTCCTAATAAAGGGATATTTGACATTTGAACCACTAACACAAAAGTTCGAAAAAAAGACTGAAATAACAGTTTTCTCTAAAATTTTATTGGGTAACTTAAACAATTAATAATCCGTGTTTCTACCGCGAACACTAACAACACAAGAACATCGGTTTGGCATACTCAAAATGAGTTCATCCAAATCACGCTGTGGAATGGCCGCCCATGTTCGTTGCAACAACAAAAAAAGGTCTTCTTGCGACTGGATACCCACCATATTCGGCAGAGCTCTTCTCTGTAGCATATCCCATGCATGCTCAATCGGGTTCAAGTCTGGCGACTGAGCAGGCCAGGGCAGGACATTGATGTTAGCTGCGGCGAGAGTCTGTCTTACAACTCTTGCGGTGTGCGGTCGTGCATTATCATGCATTAACTGAAATAAGGGACCGATTTGTACTTGTAGAGGAACGATGACGTCTGATACAATCGTCTCAGCATAAATTTGTCAAACTCAGTTCAAATCAACTCAGTTCTTCCGCCGAGTCTTGAACACAGAAATTGGGCAGAAGAACAATGGCGTTTCGTGTGCTTTTCTGATGAGTCTCGTTTTGGTATGAGACCAGATACAAGACGTATACGACACTGGAGAACCCCTGGACGCCAACAGCGATTAAAATCCTGCCAGGAAGTCCATCCTAATAGTGGTGGAACCATCATGGTATGGGCGGGTATTTGGATCGGCGGAAGAACTGAGTTGATTTGGATCAGAGGCAACCTCAACGCTCAAATTTATGCTGAGACGATTGTATCAGACGTCATCGTTCCTCTACAAGTGCAAATCGGTCCTTTATTTCAGTTAATGCATGATAATGCACGACCGCACACCGCAAGAGTTGTAAGACAGACTCTCGCCGCAGCTAACATCAATGTCTTGCCCTGGCCTGCTCAGTCGCCAGACTTGAACCCGATTGAGCATGCATGGGATATGCTACAGAGAAGAGCTCTGCCGAATATGGTGGGTATCCAGTCGCAAGAAGCCCTTTTTTTGTTGTTGCAACGAACATGGGCGGCCATTCCACAGCGTGATTTGGATGAACTCATTTTGAGTATGCCAAACCGATGTTCTTGTGTTGTTAGTGTTCGCGGTAGAAACACGGATTATTAATTGTTTAAGTTACCCAATAAAATTTTAGAGAAAACTGTTATTTCAGTCTTTTTTTCGAACTTTTGTGTTAGTGGTTCAAATGTCAAATATCCCTTTATTAGCAAAATGGTAAATTTCTTTATTAATGCAAAGGTGACTTGGTTTATCGTTACTGTGACAAACGAAAACACTTTATTTGATGAATCCCTAAAGAAAATTTTAATTAATATCAATCAGGAGAAAAGTTATTGCAAAAATGTATGTTGATCCCTAGACACTTTTGATGTGTGTATTTTATCAGAAAAGTACCGTAGGTTCAAGAATAAACCTAAGAGTGTATTATGTACTCTTGAGTATTAATTATTTAACGTTAAAATGCCATAACACTTTCAGATTTCATGCTCTTGAAAAAAAAAGGTCCAGAAAAAAAAACAGTATTTTTCAGGTGTTTTTCAAAATTTTTTTCACATTAGAAAAAAATCGGTTTTTTGCAACACTAGTGGTGACTCACAATGGGCCTCATACGAAGGCTTCAAGGTCACACAAAGGGCGATGGAAAGAGCTATGCTCGGAGTTTCCCTTCGCGATCTAATTAGAAATGAGGAGATCAGCAGAATAACCAAAGTCACCAACATAGCTCTTCGAGTCACTAAAGTTAATTAGCAGTGAACGGGACACTTTGCTCGTAGAACCGATGATCGATATGGCAGTAAAGTTCTAAAGTGGCGACCATGTACCGGAAGACGCAGCGTAGGGAGGCCCCTAACAAAGTGGACCGATGACCTGGTGAAGGTCACGAGAAGCCGATGGATGCGGGCAGCACAAGATCGGTCATTGTGAAAAGTCTTGGGGAAGGCCATTGTCCAACAGTGGACCTCGATAGGGTAAAGAAAAAAAAAACTGTGCAAACATTTGTTTACAAATTATTTATAAAACATTATTTTTTGTTTATGCGAAACCTTAAATATGTGTCCAGTATTTTTAAGTAAAGAAGCTACGTACAAAATTTCAAAAAGATATAATGAAAAACCACGAAGTTATGAGCTTGCCATTCTACTTAGTTGTTTCAATAAAAATATGGTCAAAGCTCCGGTCGGATGGGCGAGCGCAGTGCATTGACCTCTGTCAGCTGTTGCGCGCGTAAGTACTTGGATCTATCGTAAAGCTGCGTGCGCGCGCTCGGTATCCACACTGCAACCATTTCTAAATGTATTGGGAAAAATATACTTAACATGGTGCAAAAATTATTGGAATGGATTCAGTTGCTTATTCTGAACAAACTGTATTCAGGTTTCGCATAAACAAAAAATAACATTTTTAGCTACATATACGTAGCTAAAAATGTAAACAAATATGAGTTTTTGAAAAAATAATTTTAACTCTTGTCTAATAAGCATAATAGGGATGTGTCCTGGGTAAAAAAAAATTGATTCTATTTAGTCCATCTTTCAGATTATAGAAAAAATATTGGATACGTATATTTTGTTTTATCAAATCAATAAAAATTGACAAATGTAAAAGGCATCAAAGATCAGGAGTGGTGGCTGGTGATGTCACTGCGGGCTAAAAAGTGTAGCGTGCAGTAACGTCACAGAAGTTTTCAACGCACTGTGTCGTCTTCATTTTTTGTTTATATGAAAAAAGAAAAAAAAATCGTGTCTAGTATTTTTTTGGAAATCTGATTGACAGACTGTTTAGTTTTTTTTTTGTCAACTACCCTAATCAGCCTATATTACAACTTCAAACATTTTCATAACTTAATTATAGCCACTCTAAACTTTACTTAATTAACACTTAAATAAAGTTGCTATTTTTTAACTTGAAATAACGTTACTTTGGAACATCGAAAGAATCTGGAGATACTTCAATATACACTAAATACAGCAATATTTTTAACACATAATCACTGAGTCATTATACAATGTAGATTATTCTAGTCCTTCGTATAATTTTACACCATTATAACAGACTTTCAGTTCTCATTCAGTATCTAGCAAATTCAATTTATCTTAAAGAGTCACGTGCAAGGGATGTGAGGAAATGTGACTCATTAGACAAATTGAATTTGCTTTAAAACTCATTTCCAAGTATGGTAACGTCAAGCACATAATCTTTCTGTCATTAATTTAAGCTGGGATTCAATAGGCCCGACCATTCATCATCCTCTTAGACTAGTACAGCGGACCTTTTAGCACTACAGTGACAGGGCGTTAGAGGGCGCTGTTGATTAACGTTCGTCAATATATTTTCTTTTTGTGAAATGTATTGGAAAATCACGATGGGGGTGTTCTGACTTTGACTTTCACTGTCTTAATTGTGTGTAGAAACTTTAACAATCTCATTGGTATTTCTTTTGTCTTTTTTTTTAATGTTGGCCCACACTAGGAAATTCTCCTGTATCGTGGGTGAGTTTATAAACCTTTATAGTCACATATACAAACAGCCAAAAACGAAACAACGACTTGTAGGGCATACAAATATTTTTAGTAATAATAGAATCCGCGACACTTAACCACTGCGCCAACCGTGCCAACGTGTACTAAGGCAATATCCTCATTAATGACTTCTGTTTTAATTACACAACCCACCATATTATTATAATCGAGATGATAAGAAATGTCATACGAAATACCGATTCAAATTAGGTTAAGAAGCAAAACTCCAGAGACGTGATGGATATCATATGTAAACATAACAAAATAAAAAAGAAAATATTTTTTTAATAAAGGGGGGCGTAAAGCTCACTTATCCTCCATAGAAAAGGGAGAATCCTTCGATCAGACCGGTATTATGTATTTCGGACACAGATCCGATGGGTAATGTCGCAAAGTTGTATATAGCATACAGTTGAAGTTGTGCGGTAAATTCTGCCTGCGAGATGCAAGATTTGCATGACGTCAGTCAGTTTTCTTTTTTTTAAGTGTATTCTTTTAAAATGTTGGTTAAAAATACCTAGTTATGTTTTATGTATACTTATAGACTTGATTTGTATCGATATGCTTAGCATGATAAAACATATTTTCTCAACTTATACTTTTCTCAGTGGTAGGCCATAACACCGGCCGCTGGCAGAAGTTACCACCCACCAGACAAAGCCTTGCCGCCAAGCGATATGTCGTGTTCCGGCATGATGTCTGGTGAAGCCGTACGGAGGACGGGTCTGAGCAGTTGTGTTGCGATGTGTGCCGGGTACGATGCGCCAAATGTTGTTGTGTTGGGAGTTTGGTCGTGGAGGGTCTTCAGATCAATCTCCCTTTGGCGCAGCATCGTTGGTCGTGTTGTTGGGTTTAACATTGTATCACCTAGCTCAACTGCCGTCTTCCTTCCTATTCGCTCAATCTGAGTGAATAGGTTCTTAATAAACTAGTGCGCTTTACCATCAACGATCGCATCACTGCTTATCATCAGGCGGGATTGCGGTCAAGTGCTAGTTTATAATTATTAAAAATAAAAAATAAATAAATTCAAGTAATAAGAAAAACAGCAGTTGTTGATCCCTAATAAAATAATATAAACATTTTGAAATGATCATAATATAAAGATGTAGGTATCAATCACGTCTGCAGAGTGTTGCTATTTCAATTTGAACCTGTTGAATAGTATTAAAGCATTTCTCACCTGTCCAGAGATATGCACACTAGGACGTTAGATGACAAGTAAAGGCCGAAAGCCCTTAGGACTAAGAAGAATTTGCAAGCTAAGTTGCCTGCCAGCCAAGCGTTTGTTGTTCGCCAACCAATCTGTAAAGAAAAAAGAATAATCTTATTAATATAAAAACAATGAAACAAAGCAGAGATTGTGGTTACGGCAAGACCAAAAGAAATTTCAATAACGAATAAATGACTTTTTTAAACAGCCAATTCAAGCTGCCAAGCGCTTCGTCATGTTCAGGGGCTAGGGCCCCTGAACATGACGAAGCGACGCGACGCGACACGACGAAATTGAATACCAAACCAACCAATGGCGGGAACGATTGACAACGTGATTTATCGCGTCACGTGGTCAATCGTTTTCGTTATTGGTTGGTTTGGTATTCGATTTCGCTTCGCTACAAAGTGATGTCCACATTGGCTACAGGCCCAAGTGATGTCCACATTGGCTACAGGCCCAGAACACTGCTAATGCCAAATTTTTAAAAATATGTCATTCCAATACGATTCCATTTTCATTGTTGCTTAAAAGTTCGTATTCTGCAAAATTCATAATAATAGATCAATTATCTGAGTCGTCTCGTAATAGATTTGTGATAGAATAACATTGCCGTATTGGCATTATCATAAAACCCGTTAGTAGAAATGATTGTCTGGAAACTACTACTCAATTTGAACATTTATTAATATGGAGTGGAATATCAGTAATTGACCACTGGACAGTCACAATGACGCCACTTTGTTAATAGATCACGAAACTTGTCAAATTTGATCATTATGAGATTACTGATCGACCATTCTAACACTATTGTAATAGCATACTAGGGCCCCAAGCATGATGTCTGGTGAAGCCGTACGGAGGTCGGGTATGAGCAGTTGTGTTGCAAATATGTGTATCGGGTACGATGCGCCAAATGTTGTTGTATTTGGATTCAGTGGAGAGGCGTGCAAAGAGGCTGGTTAGCGACCCAGATTTAACTCAAATCGTTCTTCATAGCCTAGAGCACAGGCGTAGAGTAGCAGTTTCGGTGTTCTATAGGATGCATTTTGGTGATCGTGCGAGGTAATTGCATGATTTAATTCCCCCATCTTCGTTCCACTATCGGACGATACGTCGTCCAGCGAGTTTGCGGCCTTACGTTGTTAACAAGCTAGAAAAACTAAATATCGATTGAACCCCCTTTATCCATAACATCTGTGCGTACAAAAATTGCAAAAGGAAGCAGTTAAAATTAAGAATTTTACTTTTGTACACTCTTTTAGTATGTAAATACATTTATCCACTCTCATATCAAAAAATTAAAAATATAATATTAAAAAGGAGTTTATATTGACGTACTTTACCCATAGTATATCCAAAGGAAATTAAAAAATTAAATTATAACATTATTTCTCTAACAACATAATGTTATAATATTTTTTTTTTCATTACCGTACAGATTACACACCATAGATAGCACTATTTCATTTTTTTATCTGTGGCTGCACGCGCTTGGCGCGTGCGCTTTGATGCAGGGTGCAGAATTTTGGCGCCAAATACGTTTCTGTGCATTGCGAGTCGTTGTTGTGTTTTGGTGGACACATAATTGATTATTATTGTTTCTTAAAATGTATGAGATTAGATAAATTAGTGTATGAAATTGTACATAATTAGGTATTACACACTCGTGTGATACTACTAAAAAACTCGCTTCGCTCGTTTTTTAAACTCACACTCGTGCATAATATCCCTCATTATGTAACAGTTTCATAAACTACTATTATGTAATAACATCTCTCCGCATAAGAAAAAATAAAACTTGTTGTAAAGACTATCAGCTTAACTTAGCAGTAAAGACTAGCTCTCAAATCGTTTTATGTAATAAATGAACAGTCTCTTACAACACCCTCCGAGGTTAGTCAACGTAAATTTCAATCCCGTAAGAATATTGGAATAAAATTATTCTATTCAAGTTTTGGTTTACGGCGTAACTCCATTACCGCGTAACTCCAAATCCATTATGCTATTTTAGCGCGAAAACGTAATACAAAAAAAATCATGAACATCTTTTATCTTTGTTGTTTTAGTTTAGATAGACAGCCTCCATGGCGTAGCGAGGCGCGGGCTCGATCCCCGCGCAGTGCAAATATGTCCGTCTCTAACTCAACATTTTTTCAACCTTACCTTACATTAATTTGTGTAGGCAAAGTATCTTTTAGTTTAGATTTAGTTACTTGGGTAATGCACCATTACGAACTTTAGCGTTTGCTATTCAGTCTGTTGGAGATCAAGAAAAGTTTGCTAAAAACAAATGAGCACCACTTAAGCGTTCGTGTTATCCGTATATTATTTATAAAAAGAATATCGAACAAATAAGTTGAAAATAAATATAGTTTAAAAAAAGAAAAAACATGCTTTCAAACTTAAAAGTTAAAAATAATTTTAAAATTTAATTAATTAAATGTAATATATAATCAATACTAGTAAAATGAGAAAAAAGCGTGAGGAGCTTAATATACAAAATTTATGGCACAAAGCGCCTCACGCTTTTTTTTAGTTTTTTAAACTATATTTATTTAAGTAAAGGATCTATGTACAAAACTTCATAAAGACATGGGGCGCGAGCGGTGCGTTGACCTGTGGCGTCAGCTGTTGCGCGGACGAGCTTAAGTACTATGATCTACCGTAAGCTGCGTGACGCTCTCGGTAATCACACTGCAACAATTTCTAAATGTATTTGAAAAAATATAACATGATGTAAAAATTATTGTAATCGATTCAGTCGATTATTCTGAACAAATTGTATTCTCAGGTTTCGTGTAAAAAAAACGTTATCGTTTTGTAGGTACATAATAAAAAATATTTATTATTCAATGTAGTACGAGTAATAACTTGTGAGTCTATATTTTCATATACTATGTACATAGCCGGCACTAAATTAAAAGACGTTTTTATATAAAAATAAATATAAAAACCGGCCAAGTGCGTGTCGGACTCACGAACAAAGGGTTCACACCAACAAAGTTATTTGTATGAAAGATTACGCGGTAATAAGCGGTTTACGATTTACGAGGTATTAAAACTACGTACTAGATCCCTTAAAAAACAATTTTCTTTGGTAGTTTTTATAGTAATGTACATCATATGTTTTTTTTAGATTTTTCATTTTCTTATTTTAGAAGTTAGAGGAGGGGAGACCAACTTTTTCCACTTTGGAAAAGTCTGTCACACAAACTATTCGGTTTAGGAAAAAAATATTTTAGAAACCTCAATGTCATTTTTGAAGACCTATCCATAGATACGCCACACGTATGTGCTTGATGAAAAAAAAATTATCGAGTTTCAGTTCTATTCTATATCCCAATGTTTATTATTTTATTTTTATATCTTTGCATCAAAACCTTAATGCGGTTCACCGAATACATCTACCTACCAAGTTTCAACAGTATAGCTCTTATAGTATAGTTTCGGAAAAAATGGCTGTGACATACGGACGGACAGACGGACAGACAGACATGACGAATTTATAAGGGTTCCGTTTTTTGCCATTTGGCTACGGAACCCTAAAAACGGGGATATTTAAGCGTTACAATACTCTTTCGCATCGCTATCATCCAAAAACGTACCCTATTATTGGCAGCATTGTGCATTGTCACATATGGTGTCACACACTCGATTAATAAGTTGATAAAAATATTTCCTTCAGAAAAAACCTTTTGTGAAAAAAGAGTGCGTAAATCAAAAAATCCTTTAGAAACTAAAATCTCAAGATATAGGAAGCGGATGATAACTTACGAAATGAAAGCAGTATGAATTATGACCCGAAGGATTTTCTAGTGAAAAATATTTGCCGACACTCGTTTTAATAAATCTTAGGTAACAAAAATGTTGAAAAGATTTTAGTGAAAAGCTGACCTTGCAGACAACGAACGTATTATACGAAGCATGTCGATCTTCAAGTTGCGTATAATGATATCAGTAGGCCTAGTATGAATTTTCATTACGAGACTCGATCGTCGATATCGAGCGCGTTTGACTCATCCCCGCCCGCTTCAAGGTTGTACTTTGAAGCGGGCCAATCGATGATGGTCAATCGATATCGACGATCGAGTCTCGTAATAAAAACTCATACTAGGCCTACAGTGTATGTAAAGGTACAGACTCTTTGAGATTTCTTTATGCGATTTTCAACTTTTTGTCTAAAGCGTTAAGGGTCAAAGTTGATTGGGAATATCTCACAGTTTCGGGTAGCTTGATCTGCTGTCGTCCGTGCATAACATAATGTTTTTAGCGTAATGCTTGATTAAGCCTTATTCTCATTATATTTCACGACAGCAGGATCACATTCATCCACAATGTTTTTGTCTTGATCTGTTGCTACTGTTGCTTGATCTGTTGTTGATGATGTAGTAATAATGTTAAATGTATTGTTTTATGTATAAATATAACGGCGCGTGACTACAAATTCTTCGTAAATTACTCTATTTTTTTGAAGTCGATTAATCGATCGGTATTCAGATAAATTATGATTTTTATTAGGAGCGGGTAACACCATCTGGAGTTGCGTTTGCCATAGCGAGCGACCGTTAGCGCGGGCATTCTTTGCTCAAGCTTCGATCGAGCATGTTGGTCATTCTTGAGCTCAGTGGCTCTTATCTATTTTAATCTGAGATTATCATTATAATCGCTTAATATTAAATTGATCTGAGTATCTGAACAATTAAAATTATAAGAATCGAACACCACACTATTGTGATGTAGTATGTAAGTACCTATTATTCCATGTGTGTAACCAATATATAACTCGTGTTTTACTTAGAATAAAGGCAGTCTTGCATTATACTTTGAGATGCTTCAATCAACCTGACACCAGTCCTTATATGGCGACCCTGCCAGTAAACAGGGCTTGTCACCATCTGCGTGATACAGTTATGTAGTTTAATTAAGAATTTTTTAACAAGAGCAAGTGACTTTCCATTATGTGTAATTAAGAGGTATTGATCAACCAAGTTAGCGCTGCTAAAAATACCGCGATAGTGGAGGAATTCAAATGTTATTTGTCAGTGATAAATATTACGACAATCATTATTTGCACGATTTTATTACTCGGCGCCTTTTACTTGATGTTTAAAATCTACAAGAGATGTCATGAGTCTTGGACGCGACAGCAGATTACGAGACATATCTTGAGGCGTTCTTCGGATCGATCCAGAAGTTACCACGCCGGAACTTGTAGCATGACAGGCGAGGAATGTCGCGTCCATACTTCCAATAAGGGTTCCTGACAATACATAGAGGAGAGAGGAGACCTACGACAAATTCGGCGATCTGTGATGACGACGACGATGTGTTAGTTTTGTTAATAATAGTTATTATTTAACGTTTTCCCGAAATACCGCCCATGATGGATGCTCATGCTGATGAGAAGACACCTCAGCTATCCGGAACTTCGGCCTCGCTTTCTGACGTCCCCACAAATATAATAAAAGTAAGAGCAGCGGAGGCCTAGTTTTATAATGGATGTATAATAACTTTCAGCAATTTGAATATCTTTTTTATTTATCTTCCAGATTCTTTGCCATCTTGTACCCACTAAAACTACTCATAGCAAGAAAAAGAAGCAAGCTGTCTCTTGCATGGATCCTTGCTCTTCTATGCAGCCTTCCGCAGATAATCTCCTTAAATTACTTCATAAAACTTAGGTGATTTATAAGTCAAAGTGCATTCATGTCAAGGGTCAATAACAACCTCCTCCAATCGAAAGTTTTCTACATCATAAATGTTGACTTATAAAAATGTTTGTACAAACTTAATAAACCTTCGTGTAAACTTTACATTGAACCCTACAATAACCTAATAGCAATAGCTAATAGCTAGAGCAGTGGTGGTGGCCTAATGGTATCGGCCGTGACTTAGAAGATGCAATATCAATTTATAATTTAGTAATTTCATTTTGTATACCATTAAAATGGTGACATGTACAAGCACTATGCGATATTATGAACACCTATGTTAACACCATGTATCTGGTAAATAAATATTCTACAATTACTTGTATAAATCTTTTCTTACGTAAACAATAAAACCAGTTAGCCAATAGTCTAGTTGACTAATAGACACACAACTCGAACTAAAACACAAACTCGAACTATAGCATAAAAGTAAACCTAATTTAATTTAAGAGCAATAATTAAACCTAACTAGGATTTCTTTTATGCTATAAATTATTGCTCGATATTGAATCGAATCGAATTATTGCTCGATCACGATCACGCCCGATGCAGATGATGAGAAGTGATGCAATCATCGATGGTAAGGCGCACATAAAACGAGGCTCACAGAAAAACCGCTGTAAGCAATTTTTTTTAAACACTTTGCCCCGCGCTATGAATTTCTCCTGTATCGTGGGGTCGTTTACAAACATATAAACTCACATACACAAACAGCCAGACCCGGAACAAGTAATGGTAGGCCATAGAAATATTTGTTCCGTGTGGGAATCGGACCCGTGACATGCAACGCAGCAGTCAATCGCTCAGCCACTGCGTCAATCGTGTCATCAATTGTTCCAGTCCTTCGATGTACATGGTACAAGAAATTAGGCAAAGCTTCGTCCAGACGATAGCGGTATGAACAACGAACTTAGTTTACATCGGCTGCCGGCAGAAGTTACCACCCACCAGGCAAAGTCTTGCCGCCAAGCGATTCGTCGTATTCCGGCATGATGTCTGGTGAAGCCGTACGGAGGACCGGTCTGAGGAAGTGTGTTACGATATGTGGTTTAACATTACACCACCTCGCTCAACTGCCGTCTTCCTTCCTATTCACACTGTTTTTTTTTTTTAGGCTAGAGTAATAGAGGCTCTTAATAAACTAGCGCGCTTTACCATCAACGATCGCATCATTCCTTTCCATAAGGCGGGATTGCGGTCAAGCAATCGTTTATAAAAAAAAACATTAGGTACAAGTCATGAAAAAATTCACCCGCGCACATCCTTGATTAGAAAAGTATTAAAAGTTTGTAGGTTCTGAAACGATTGCTTGATCACGACTTATACTAATTTTAAGTATTTGTTCTTATTCTTTCTTTTTTTAAGAAACGGACAGAAATAAAATATTAGTTTAGTTCTGTAAAATTAAGATATTCTGTAGACAGTTTAGACGTAATTAAAACTATGGCATCTAAAAATCGTTCGTTCGTGGCTTCGAAACATCAGGAAGTCCGACATTACTTCTGTCGAAAACCTGTTCCGACTCGCAGTTAACAAGACCGAGTACAAGAAGCTGACGGTTAACCTTCATGATTGAAGAGGCACTGGAAGAAGAAGAAGATCTAAAAATACGTCAATTTACGTTAGGCGCTTACACATTTTACAGGACTAAACTAATGTTTGTCTTAGAAAGAATAAAATTCCCTGAACTTCAATTTAGTTTGTGAATTATCGTAAAATATATTATATTAATTTTTGTTATACTTATTTAAAAGCATATCAACTAGGTTACTAGGCACACGAAGGTGCGTGGAAATAATAGATGACTTCGTAATTCAATACTTTTATTTTATTAACAACATAAGTCTAAGCTAACTTCTTCTAAGCTAATTTGGCTATTTCGCACTTTACCTAAATCTATTAAATTATTTTAAGAGTAAAACTAAACAATATTAAATCATTTTTCTTCTGTTAGGTTGGCACAAACGCTTTTATGCTTCAGTAATATTAATACAAAAAAATAGATGATGTCGGAGTTACCTATCTCGATGCTCAAAGAAGAGAGGCTAAAATGGACGACCTTATTGTACGTCGAGGAAAGAACCAAATATATTTTAATGGATCCTATTAGTCAGTACCTGTACTTGTTGTCCAGTTCTAGTTGGTTGCTCTGCACTCGAAGTTGTTGACAAGTATATTATATACCTGGGACAGATAACGAACCAACCTGGTGGACCAACTAGATAGGTCCCACTTCGAAAAAGAGGTTCTCGTAGTCCAACATACCACAGTATCTCAAGGCTAAAGTCTTTGACCAGTATTTTGCCAGTAATGACATACAGGACTGAGACATGGTCGCTCAAAAGGGAGGCCTTTTGAGCGACCGTCTTGAGCTGTCGTATGAGGATACGATGGTAAGGTCAGAAAAGGGCTATGAAAAGAACTATACGTGGGACAACCAGAAAGATTTGAGATAATAAAAAAAGTGTTCTATAGGTACATATATTTTTATTAAATATTTTCAAAGTACTCTCGACTAGCCTCTATACAAAGTTTCATCCGTCTGAACCAGTTTTGAAAACATTTTTTCCAGTCCGCCGAAGACACTTCGATTACAGCCTGCTCGAATGCCGACAGGATGCGCTGTCGGCATCGAAAATTGTATTCCTTTGAATTGATCTTTTATTTTTGGGAAAAAGAAAAAGTCACACGGTACTAGGTCAGGGCTGTAAGAAGGGTGATCCAAGGGTTTGACCGGTGTACTGTCCAGGGAGTCCCTCCTTTTGATTGCGGTGTGGTTGGGTGCATTGTCGTGGTGAAGCAGTAATTCGCGGAGCCCTGTGTTTGAACGCTTGTTGCTCACAACAGAGAAAACTTCTGTCAAGCATTTGGTAGTTTACCATTTAGCGTTAATGCTTCTTTGGTTTCGTAAAGGAATTGACACCAAGTAGCCAATCAAACTGAAAAGGCTCGCGATAAAAATCTTAGCCCCGCTTCTAGATTGCTTCCCTTTAGTAGGCGTTGATTCGTTTTGAAACACCGAAACCGTCGACTGGCGCTTCATTTCTCGATTGTATTGATAAATCTAAGATTCGTCACCTGTAATGATGTGGTAAACACGACGAGACAAGCCTGTTTCAAATTTATCTATCATGTCATGGTGCCATTCCACCCGTGCCTGCTTCTGAGCTTCGGTGAGATTGTGCGGCACCCAGCGTGAAACTATTCTCGGCAACCGAAGATGCACGTGTAGAATCTCGTGAAGGCTTCCTGATCCAATTTACAGTTTATGTTGAATTTCATGAAATCTAATTCGTCTATTGTCTTGGATCAAACTTTTCACTGGTAGCACGTTTTATTTATTTATTTATTTATTTATTTTATTATTTATGTACACACAATAAAATACATAAAGATACAACAAAATGAAAATCTGAGTACAAAGGTGCTGCTTATTTCTTAAGAAATTTCTTCCAGCAGACCTGCGAAAGGAGAAGTAAAACAGAAATGTAGACAATAGTGTGTAAGACCAAGGGGGAAATAAAATATGAATATGATAACTATTAAAGTAATAATATTAAATATACCTAAACGTATAAAGCAAAAATAATTATATAAGCCAAACCAATAAAACCAAAAATAAATATACTACTTAAATAAATACATAATACTAAAATATATAAATATGTATAAATAATAAACAAATTCTCACAATATAGAGGAAAGGTAATGCTCTTTTAATCGACGCTTAAAATTAGAAATAGTGTTTAAATCACGAATGTTAGGCGGGAGTGAGTTCCACAATCTTACAGCATGTACAGAGAAGGAATAGGAATAATAAATCGTTTTATGAGGATGAGATTTAAGGATGGATCTTAGGTGTGATCTACAGGGTGCGTCGCTAGAGCGCGCGTAAGAAAAACGCTCACGCAGGTAGGAAGGATAAGACGGGTTGTGTAAGATGTTGAAAAGGAGACATAAAATCCTGCATAAATCCTTTCTTCTGTAACAGCCGTCAAAGGGCGCCCACTTCTTTCTTCATCCCCCAAAGTTAGTCGACCGCGCTTAAATTCATTATACCACCAATACACTGTTGCTTTAGAAGGCCCTTCATCCATAAATGCCATTTGACGTCTGTCGTATGATTCGTCTAGTTTCAGGCGACATTTTAAATCGTGAAAATCATAGCGCGAAAATGATCTCGACGCAATTCTGTTTTTAAAAGAGACACGTTAATTTTAATTAGCTCGCATTAATGTGAAGGGAAGTTTTGAATTTGGAATTTACCTACATATTATGATGAATGCCGGCAACTCAAGACCGGTCATTGTGGAAAGCCTTGAGAGAGGCCTTTGTCCAGCAGTGGACCTTCTATAGGCTGAGAAGAAGAAGAATAGTATTTGTTATCCGTTTTAGTACCTACAAGTCAACTTACTCATCATCATCATCATCTCAGCGTTTATCCCGGTTGCATCCGTGGCTTTCGCGATGGAGCCCGGGGTCCGCTTTCCTGCTTAATTTCCTCCATTTCGCGCGATCTTTAGCATCCTGTGGTGTGAGATTGTTGGCACGCATGTCATCTCTTACAACGTCAAGCCAGAACCTCTTTGGTCTACCCCGCTTGTTCCGGCCCGGCGGAGGCGCCATGGCAAGACATTTGTGACCCACGTAACATGCCGATTTTCGTAAGACGTGACCGTACCAACGTAGGCGACCCTCCTGCAGCTTTTCCGCTATGTCACGGACATGAAGACTGCCACGGATGCGGGAGTTCCTGATGCGGTCCTTCCGCGTAACTCCACACATCCACCGCAGCATGTTCATCTCCGTGACATGCAGCTCCTGCTTTTGTCGCTCAAGCACAGGCCACGCCTCGCTGCCATACAGGAGAACAGGTCTAATGATGGTCTTATAGACCTGCCCTTTAAGCTTAACCGGCATTTTGGTGTCACAAATGACACCTGACACCTCACGCTATTTTGCCCAAACTGCGGAAATGCGTGCCCTGACGTCGCAATCAATGTCGCCGGACGCGTGGAGTACAGACCCCAAGTATTTAAACTGGTCTGTGCACTCGACCATGTCACCGCCTATGCGCACGGACATGGGGTCTGTCGTGTTGCTAGCCATATACACGGTCTTCGCCACATTGAGTTTCAGACCTCCGTTCTCGAGCGACATTCACACGCCGCACCAACCGATCCCTGTCCGCGTCCGCCAGCGCGATATCGTCAGGATACATAAGCAACCAAGGAGGTTGCTCATGTGAATCCCTGATGCTATCCGACAAGGCGTCTAATATCACGCTGAACAGAAACGGACTAAGAACGGAACCCTGGTGGGCTCCGACGGTGACGGGGAAGGGTTTAGTGTCACCAACAGCGGCTCGAATTAGGTCAACATAGGCCTCTGGTACTCCTTTGGACCTCAGTGCCCACCAGATCACCCCCCGAGAGAAACAGTCGAAGGCCTTCTGCATATCAAGAAAGAGCAAATGCAGAGGCGTGTTCTTCGATATGTATCTCTCCATGGCGATCCTTAGTGCGAAGATAGGATCCATGGTTCCGTACCCTGGACGAAACCCATATTGACACTCCGAGACAGCACACTCCCGCCGGATCCGGGAGTCCATAATCCTCTCAAGGGTCTTCATGGTGTGGGACATGACCTTTATACCACGATAGTTGCTACACTCTTGTACCGAGCCCTTGCCTTTGAAGACTGGAGTAATAATACTCAGTCTCCATTGGCACGGGATTTTGCCGGTCAGGAGCACGCGGTTCAAAAAGCTAGTTAACATGCCCACACCGCGAGGACCCATCGCCTTCCAGGCCTCAATGGGAACTCCATCAGCTCCGACAGCTTTCCGATTTGCCATGCGACGAAGAGCCGTATGGACTCGGGGGCACTAATCCAAGATTTGGAGGAAGTTCCGGTGTCTGCACCTCTTGGTGCTGCTTATTCAGCAGCTCGTGGAAGTACGAGCGCCATCTCTCCTTCACCGCGAGGTCTTCGCATAGTAGGTTGCCAACAGGGTCTTTTACACAGCGGCACTTGGATATATCCTGTGCCGCTTTGACCCTAGAACGTGCCAACTTGTAAATGAGCTTTTGCCCCTCAGACGATTCCAGCTTCTCGTAGAGCGGTTGCAAGTGATCTCGTCTGGCTCTAGCTACAGCTCTTTTAGTGGCACGTTTGGCAACTTTGTATGCGTCGCGATCTTCAGGGGTTCCGGTCGCTTGCCACGTTTTGAAGAGGGCTTTCTTCACCTTAGTCTCCCTCTGGACTGTGTCGTCCCACCACCAGGTCTCCTTGTCACGTTTGCGGCCACCCTTGGAGACGCCGAGCACCACCCGCGCCGCCCCAGTGATAGCTGCCTGGATCCTGTTCCAGTGTTCTTGAACTGGTTCCCCATCGGTACCGGCGCACTTTTGCCAATAACCGCCGCAAAATCCTGGGACCTGTTTTCATCCAGCAGCCACCACCGGATCTGGCGCGGGCAGCGCTCTACACGTCTGCGTTGGGTCTTTACGCAGAGATCCATGACAAGGAGCCGGTGTTGTGCAGTGAGACTCTCACCGGGTATGACTTTGCTGTTGGCTACTTTGCCGATGTGGTGCCTCCTAGTCAGTAGAAAGTCGATCTGGGTAGCACAACGTCCGCTCCGGTAGGTGACAAGGTGCTCCGGTTTCTTTTTGAAGTAGGTGTTCACGATTGCAAGGTCAGCGGCCGCACACGTTCGGAGAATATTATTCCTTCTGCGTTGCGGCTACCGTATCCAATGCCACCGTGAACACGTTCAAACCCATCACACTTCTCACCCACATGACTGTTCAAATCACCACCCAGAACGACTCCCTGGGACAACGGGATCCCGCGAAGCAATCCTTCGAGCTGGGTCCAGAACAACGTCCTTTCGGCGTCACCGCACCCCGCCTGCGAAGCGTAGGCACTTATCAAGTGGGTTATAACCCCATTGACAAGCACCCGCAACGACATCAGCCGATCACTGATTTACCTCCAAGACGTCATCCTGGAGCTCGCCAGACAACACCACGGCGACCCCATTTCTCCCACTAGGTGCACCCGTTTAGATCAGCTTGTAGCCATTCCCAATAAGCCGGGATCTGCTGCCTTTCCACCGAGTCTCCTGCAGGAATGCCACGGCCACCCTCCGCCTGTGGAGAGTCTCGGTCAGTTCTCTCGCGCGCCCAGTTAGCGTGCCAACATTCCACGACGCGAAACGGATTTTCTTGGTTTGGGCTCGCTTCTTCAGCCGTGTCCGCCTCTGACACGGTAGCCCTAGCCCACAGGTCACAGGAGTCGGGCGAGGCTCCTGCGCGCCGTTTTGCGGCGGCGCCCTAGCCGTGACATGTGCTCTTATGTTTCTGTCTATTGTAGATTGGCTTATTTGGCTAATTACAAGTGCGACTGCCGTCTGACCACTAAACCCCGAAGGGAAAGCCGGCGTCAGCGCCCCGTTCGTTGGTCAGCAGGTGCACCGTCTGGCAGGTGGGGTTGACTTGGGTCCCAAAGATGGTGGTGGGACCCCAGAGCACCCCTACAAGTCAACTTACTGAAGGAGCTTAACGATTCGCCGAACAATACCAAAGAAAGAACATTTAATTGTATTTGTTAACCGCATAAAGTACCTACTTGTACTTGTTAGTACTTGATAGACCCTCATTAAAACTAAGTTAAAATTAATTGGCCAAGCCTTTTGTATTCAATAAAGATTTTGACAGTATGAAAAATGTTTTCTGGCATAATTTTCGCTTTATGAAAGACTAGCATTCCGCCCGCGGCTTTGTTCACGTGGAGTTCGGTTATATCGCGCTTTTATGATTTCCCTCGGGAATATCAAATTTTTCCGGCATAAAAAGTATCCTATTATTTAATCCAGACATCTACCTATACGTCTGCAAAATTTCAAAGCAATCGGTTCAGTAGTTACCTACATCGTGAAAGCGGAACAAACAAACAAACTCACTTTCCCATTTACAATATTAGTAAGGATGAATTGAACACATTAATAGAGCCATTAAATAGGGTTACCCAATTTAAATACCTGGGCCATTATTTGACTGCGGATCTCAAAGATCAAGTAGACATTGAACGCGAACGCAGGGCGCTAGCAGTTAGATATAACATGTTAGCTCACCGATTTGCACGTTGTAGTAATGGGGTCAAAATCACTTTGTTCAAAGCTTTTTGTCAGTCATTCTACACGGGCGGTCTGTGGGTTAACTGTACGCGGAAGGCTCTAGACGCCCCGCGCGTGCAACACAATAATGGTTTTAGGGTACTGTTAGGGTTACCTAGGTACTACAGTGCGCCCGGCATGTTCGCTTTGGCGCGGGTTGATGACTTTCATGCCATCATGAGGAAAAAGGCGGCCTCGTTGCTGGGTAGAACTAGGACCAGCGCTAACAGCATCCTACAAGCCATAGCCGACAAGTACGATGCGCCGGTGCTGAACTAAGCACTGGTTAGCATTGCTTGTGCGGAAGGCATGATTAGTTTTTAAGAGTTACTAACCCTTAGTAGATAAGTTACTAACCATTGGACCATTGTTGTCTTTAAATAAATAAATAATAATTATTATTATTAATTCTAGGCTTTGTATTCATTGTTGAATGGATCTAGGAACTTCATTATAAAAACGTATACACTGGCATTTAAACGAGCCGTCTATGTATGTATGTTCTTGACCCTGATTAAAAAAACTACACATTTATATTTGTTCCAAGATTTATAATATGAATAGTACAAACCTAATTTCGCCCAACTGAAGATTGTCTTCAAGCCTAACCAGCTGCAAACTAAGCTTTTTTTTACACGGAATGTAATATCATTTTGTTGACCTTAGCAATCCAAGAAAGGACGGGATCAATTCATATCTTCAACTCAGGTGTCAGGATTTCTGGGTTAATGATCTACCTCACTCTTTATATAAATCACCTACATCCGTTATTACTAAATGTAATCCACATCTATTTTTAATCTTAAAACAGAGACCAAGATGTGACTTTGCGATTTAAATACCAAAATTTGTTACGCGCAGGTTATGTGTTAGGAACGCTTTGTTGAAGAAAAGTATATTTAGTAAGGCCGTGGCTATTTTTACCCATATTAGAATAGAATAGAATAGTCTTTATTATGTACACCACATAAATCTCTTCTTATACATAAACCTCTTCTTTTATACCACGTCCATCGAGGGACTGGAACAATTTGTCAGCAGCGGTGTTTCCGTCGGACGACAATTTAAGTGTCTTCAAGGCTAGAGTGAATAAATAGGCTCTTAGTAAACTAGTGCGTTTTACCATCAACGATTGCACTAGTTTATACTTTAAAGAAAAACATAAATTTGGAGATTTTACAATGGGTGACACAA
The DNA here is from genome assembly GCA_037179545.1 of Sesamia inferens. Taxonomy (NCBI): domain Eukaryota; kingdom Metazoa; phylum Arthropoda; class Insecta; order Lepidoptera; family Noctuidae; genus Sesamia; species Sesamia inferens. The sequence goes on along the minus strand of CM073933.1, from coordinate 12,299,614 downwards.
TGGACGATCTTCTTGCTAAAAACGATAATTTGAAGAAACCATCTACATTTGTATTATAATTATTACGTAATGTTACTACTCCGTATTGAAATTATTTCACGCAATTGCGAGTATATCTACATTTCGTCAATTGCGATATGTTAGTACTATTAGTTGTTCTACGGTTATGATTAGGTACGAAGACAGAGAAAGTCCAGAAAAAACCCTATAACACTTTAGCCCATTCAGGACCGTAGCCAGGACCTTAAATCAACCAGTAGCACGTCCAGTAGACCTTCAGGTGAATGTTACTAATAGGTAAATGAAACAAAGAGTACAAGGGAGTAGGCGGCATTATCTTTTCTAAATAATTTAAACAAAACACTTAGAAAGCCTCTGATGAAGAACAAACATTACTTAAGAAGCTTAACTTGTTTTTGTTCTAAAGGGTTTTTCAATAAGGGCGGGTAGATTTTGGCGGCCCGTGGCGGCCATTTTGTTTTGGTAACACTTGTCAAATCGTTTGCTTATTATTCAGTTGCTTATGCCAAATCACCATGGCAGGTTACACGATTGAACAGCGCGTACAAATGATAAAACTTTATTATCAAAATGAGTGTTCGTTAGTGCAAACGTTGCGTGCATTGCGCCCATTTTACGGTAGACGTGGTGGCCCTTCACAGTCGACTCTTCAGCGTTTGGTGGCAAAATTTGAAACAACCGGTTCGTTAATCGATCAACCCACACCTGTACGTTCAAGAAACGCAAGATCAGCCGAGAACATCGCGGCGGTCCGTCAAAGTGTACAGCAGAACTCGAGGCAGTCGATTCCTCGCCGTGCACAAGAACTCAGCCTTTCGCAAACTTCAACTTGGCGAATTTTGCGACGGGACTTAGGGTTACACGCGTATAAGATTCAACTGACCCAGGAGCTCAAAATTCATGACCATAGACAACGTCGTCTGTTCGCTGCCTGGGCCTCGAATCGTTTGGAAGATGATCCCTATTTCGGGCAAAAAATCATCTTTAGCGACGAGGCGCATTTTTGGATGAATGGCTTTGTTAACAAACAAAATTGCCGTATATGGAACAACACAAACCCACACGAGGTTCACCAGGTGGTAATGCATCCTCAAAAAGTTACGGTTTGGTGTGGATTTTGGGCCGGCGGCGTCATTGGTCCGTATTTTTTCGAAAACGACGTTGGTGAGGCGGTCACTGTCAACGGCGAGCGCTACAGAACGATGATATCCAATTTTTTATGGCTCACGTTGAACCATATGGACCTAGACGACATGTGGTTCCAGCAGGATGGCGCTACGTGCCACACAGCGGACGCCACGATTGACATTCTGCATGAGCGATTTGAGACTAAGGTTATCTCTCGCAGGGGTGATGTGAATTGGCCACCAAGGTCATGCGATTTAACCCCGCTAGACTTTTTCTTTTGGGGTTTTTTGAAGTCGCAGGTCTATGCAAATAAACCACAATCCACCGATGCCCTAAAGGCGAACATAACACATGCCATCGCTCAAATTCAGGCGGATCTATGCGGAAGAGTTATTGAAAATTGGACCACTCTGATCCGTGCCACTGTGAGAAGCCGAGGCGGGCATTTGAATGATGTCATCTTCCATACTTAATGGCATATATGTGCCTTTTAAATAAAAAAAAAAATTTGTTGATACCTCATACGCAGCTTGTTTAATTTAGTTTCAAAATCTACCCGCCCTTATTGAAAAACCCTTTATATTCACCTTCTCTACATATTCCTTTAAAAATATTTTAGTAGGTACGTTTAGCAAATATTTTTTTCTGTTCATCAGGCTTAACTGGCACAAGTTAAATATCTAATAACTTTCAAGTTACTGTGTAAATTTAAATAATTATTTCAAATAATCCTGCTATTTTAGGTACATAATTATTATACACACAATTCAAATTTCAATTATTTATTAATGGCAATATACTTAGGTATCTACTATCTATTCTTTTGATATTTCTACATTTTCAAATGACCAAATAGAAAAAAAATCGTGAGCGTGTGTGCGCATGGGGGATGCTCTAAAACAGCGCATAATATCCATTTTTTTAATAATGAAGATGATTGCAGTTCAAATGACTTAGGCCGTTCCTTTGTCCAATATTAATGACTTTAAGATTAATGAATGACAATACAAAATACCCGTACACATGCCGAACTGAATAAGTTATTAGAAATACCGAAAGTATTCCTGATGACCTATTTATACGATTCGGCACATTGAATTCTCTCGGAGATTCCTCTGAAAGAATGGGAACAAAAGGCTAATTTTTAGCACATGTTCGGACAGTGAGTTGACTGATTAGGATTTTAGGTTATACAGAGTAGTTATTATTATAACATTAACGATCTTTATAGATACATGCCTCTACACGTGCAGCCTGTGGGCCGATTAATAAAAATAAATAAATATATACGGACAAATCACACAGATTGAGCTAGCCCCAAAGTAAGTTCGAGACTTGTGTTATGGGATACTAACTCAACGATACTATATTTTATAATAGATACATATATAGATAAACACCCAAGACCCAGGCCAATCAGGAAAAGATCGTTTTCTATCATGACCTGGCCGCCCTCTGTATCCAGTTCAATAACACGTTTAGGGCGGTGCTGGGGCTGCAGCGCCACAACAGTTCTTCTTGCATGTTCGCATCGCGAGATTTGCAATTGGTGCAAGTCATTGGTGCTAGAGTGCGGGGGTGCTGAGCCCTTGCAATGATTACCAACAAACCAGATTGCCACTGACGTATAAAGAATAATTAACGACCAAGTCACACAACATTAACTATCACAACAAAAAAATCGCAATAAGGAACCTTAGACTTGGCACGACTTTGTCTAGATTTTTTTACTTTTTAGAGATAATCAAGCAGCTCCATCGAGACTTGGTAAGTTTTTTACAGAAGGCGGGATGAGTCTTACTTGAAATAAAATAAAATTATGTTTATTGTTTATAAAATATACAATTTTATTTTATTCACAATAGCGTATATTTGGTACGAAATAATACCCCTTTTATGATAACACGCTTAGGCGGAACACAAACTTTATGCAAATAATTTTAACAATGTTAACTATTAAAACGAAAACAAGATGCCACGACTAGAATGTTAATTATTTCTTAATCTTAACTAATCTAATCTTCATAATATTGTGTTCAAAATACATTGTGTAGAATGTGTGGTTAAAACTAATGTGATATACTTATTACCCCACTGTATTCACAGAATATCTAATAGTACTTTAGCGATGCCTACTAACGCTTTTTTGAGATATCACGTTGAAGTCACAGATCCTGCATTTCGCAAACAGAGTTTGCCGTGCAACTAATTTACAACGCTATTTTTACTTTATACCAAATTTGAATATACTTAGTTTGTTCAGAATAAGCACCTGATTTACATTATTCGAGTGAGGGACGCCTTAGTTCCGTTCACCGCTTTGGAGACACCGATTATCAAGCACTTTAGCAACGAACCTAGAACTAGTACTCGTCGAGCTGCTGCTGTATTTAATGTGAACCATACACTGGTGCCTGGTAGGAAAAACAAGACTGATTTTTAAGGACAACTAAGTGAGTAGCTTCATATTTACGTAAGTATCTTCATTGACGCGAACCAGTAGGTAATGTATACCGGTAGGTATTTAGCAGACGGCGCGGCTAGTCGCCCTCTGCTGTAGCGTAGGTTTTGGGGTTGTCAACAAAATGTTTAATAAATATTTTTATTTACTATGTAGGGGAAAAAAATCTTTGTCTTTCAAATTTATGACAAGGTCAAGTTGAAGTTTATAAGGTAAACTTCAATACCTGAAATTATTGTTTCACCTTTCTGAAACACGTTGTATAAAGGGTGTGTCTGACATCGACGCACAAACGAGTACCATGGATCCAGTACATGATTCTGAACCCCCCACAGGTGGAATTTTTCGGCGGTATTTTCCTGATTTAAAAAAAAAAATATTTGCAGTTTTTTGTCACTTTAAACCGTTCAAAATTGCTATACTTTTATAACCCAATAAGATTTTAAGGTAAAAAATAATTAATTCGCTAATTACACAAAAAAAACGCAATGTGAATAACACTCGAAAAACTATCCTATCAGCTGATTTAATAGAGTCACATCAGGGATCAACGTCATACCCACAAACACGTGCGGCGGCACGCTTGCAACGTTCAAAGGCCGAGCCGACACATTTTTTAAACACTGTTATTTCTGTAACCGCTCATTATCGATATAAATGACTACCATAATTTTATTAGTGGCATGCGGCGTAGCCTTCTCGCGAAGTTTGCGTTACGATGTCAGATACAACCTGTATATGTACCTATATACAGATGAACACAGAAACTCCTCGTCTTTGATGTCCGTCAGACACAGTTCATTTTTTTTTTAAATAAAGCACGATTTTAATCAAATTACTTACACTTCAAAATCTTTGTAAATAATAATAAATTTCTTTTTATAGACAAGAAACCTCTTATTCTTACCTTCCTATCAACAACAGATAACCCTTGCCGCTTCTATAACGCGTTCGTTAGAAAATTTCCGAGTGGGTCAAACGCTGAGATTTCATTAAGGTAATTATGGACGAAATAATTGTGCAAATGAAAGCCCTTTGTGGACCCATACCCAATACGTAAGCTGTCACAGGTTCGTGTTTTGCCCTGACAGCAATTAAATGTTTTTGGGCAAAGTGGTAATGGCAGTCCCTTGGGTACATTAACTGTCGACGGCAGTGAGTGTGAAGTGAAGTGAGTGTGTACCTATGAAGTTTTAGACGCTATATTACAATTAATAAATTGTATTAGTTGTTTTATTACGTATATAATATATTATTAACTAGAATTGTAATATAATATAAAATCTCTAGTATAATAAAATTGGTAATTGCCATAACAGAAGAATGGATTAAGCCTGACAGTAGCCGAAGTCAGGCCATGCATAATATTAATGACAATAACTTTCAGACTTAAACAAAAATTTCAATTTGTTTCAGTTAATTGAGCTAAATCATAGAAATCTTAATTATGTATTGAAGATATTTTGCGTTGAATACGTTGAGAAACGCAAACTCAGTCGCGGACACAGCTATTATTAAACAACACCAGGAAATATACCAGTATAAACAATATACCAACAATATCAAGTAATTGTTAGTATGTTAAGAAAACCCTGTCCAACCCGTGAAGGTGTTGTTAGGTATCGATAACTGATTCTACTAATGGCTACAAAACCGGGCTAAACTTAAAAAAAAAATCCCCCTAAAAAAATAAATATTATTTCGCAAAAAGAGGTAACTTAATAAATGTGCGTAAGCACCCTTCCGCGGGCGGTGGGCGGCAGGGCACGCGGCACGTGGTCGCATCGCTATTCGCTCATAATAATAACGGTGTTGTCACTTTTTTTAAAATTACTAAATTTCGGGGAAGTTGGAATTAATTCGAGGGAAAAAAAGACTATTTTAAAATTCATTTGTATTGGTACTATGACGATTACGTAAAATTTTATATTATATTTGGTCATGTGTTTACCTAACGTTTATTATCCTTATGGGTCGGACAGGGTTTTCTTAACATACTGTATATAGCTCCAACGACCTATACATATTATGAGATGCTTCTAAGGTTGAGTGAAATGTAATGAAATGAATATTTTTTTAATTAATTTATGCAATATTTTCTTTCTTTGTTTTTTTTTTCTTTAGTATTAATACAAAATATTTTCTTTTTTTTTGGAATTTATTAGTTTTTTACCAGTAACGTCACCAAAACAGTGCGATAATGGTGGCAATTTAGCGACTAAACTATATTAAATATTTTATTTTTTGACTTTGATAAAGTGATAGAAGTTATTCAATGGCTCAAAAATGACATCATTTTCGTGACCAGCACCCTTCCGCGGGCAGCGGGCGGCAGGGTACGCGGCACGTGGTCGCATCGCTATTCGCTCATAATAATACCGGTGTTGTCACTTTTTTAAAAATTACCAAATTTCGGGGAAGTTGGAATTAATACGCGAAAAAAAAAGATTATTTCAAAATTCATTTCTATTTTTACTATGGTGATTACGTAAAATTTTGTATTATATTTGGTCATGTGTTTACCTAACCTTTATTATCCTTATGGGTCGGACAGGGTTTTCTTAACATACTGTATACGTAGATACTCTCGAGTACTTTCCTGACATAGTATTTTCAAACTAAGTCCCCGGTAAATGCTTGTTCATTTACCGACGACGGAGTTTTAAAATAATGCTACCAAGTATTTACAGCAAAACGATCTCCTAAGATATCTCTGCCCGAATAACATTTCTTACAAAGAATTTTATGACGACTTTCTGGAAATATTATTCCGTGATAGACAATATCAATATTCTTCAATCTTTGGCATTAGCTCGATTCAGCGTAACATACATAATTATACTAAACTAGCGGCCCGATACGTGCTTCGCTACGTATGAAGTAAAATAATAAAAACAAATTTATTGGATCATCAAAATTATTTATTCAAACATAAAATATTTTTTGTAATTGCTAGTAATTTTAAAACGTAATCCAAAACATTTAGACAAACAATATTCTTTGTTTTTCCGTTTCTAGCATATAAACCGTTTTTAAATGGGGACGCTCGAACTTTGACTGCGCATAGCAGCCATCTTTTTAATGTGATAGCTGTCAAAGTTGGCATGAATACATATTTAGTCGTGACATTTCACCATGGAACCCTACACGCTTCAACAACGCGTAGAAATTATTAAAATTTATTTTCAAAATCAGTGCTCTATTCGCCTAACGTTCCGTGCGTTGCGATGGCGACCGATATCGGACGATGTTAACATTTTTTTTGTGGCCTAGGGTAGGTGGTATCGAGTGGACGGCGGGGCGCAGGGCGCTGGGCGAGCGTCCGGCCCCGGAGCTGAGGGAGGCCGTCCGCCGGGAGGCGAGGGACGCCATCGTCCAACATTGGACGCGCGACCTCGCCTCCGCGGTGTTCGGCCGTCGCACCCTCGACGCCATCGGGCCGGTCCTGAAGGACTGGCTCGACAGGCGTCACGGGTTCCTCTCCTTCCGTCTGGTGCAGGTACTCTCCGGTCACGGCTGCTTCGGCAGGTACCTGCACCGGATAGGACGAGAGGAGACGCCGTCGTGCCACGGTTGCGGCGCGGCGGAGGACACGGCGGACCACACCCTCGCGGTGTGCCCGTCGTGGGCCGTGCCGCGCCGCGATCTTGTCGCGGCGGTAGGAGGGGACCTCTCGCTGCCCGCCATCGTCAGAGCGATGGTGGGGAGCGATGGGGCCTGGGCGGCGATGGCCTCCTTCTGCGAGGTCGTGATGTCGCAGAAGGAGGCCGCGGAGCGGGAGCGAGAGGAGGATCCCCTCGCTCCGGCGCTCCGTAGGCGGCGTAGGGGCAGGAGAAGGCGGGATTTCGCCCGCTTTCTCCCGCCCTGAGGTGAGCGGCGGGCGTGAGGCACGGGGGTGCCCGCGCCCGCCCTGCACCGCTCACCACGCGGGAGCCACGGCCCCTCTTTAAGAGGGGCAAATGAGGGCCCGCCTTCTTAGGCGGGTTTCGCCGGCGGGGGAGAGGTAGCTGAGGCTGTGCTAGTTTCCCACTCCCCCGCCACTATGGCGATGCCGGAGTTGCGCTGGGGTTTTTAGTGGGTATACCGGGAGGCTCTCTCCCGGGGAGTCCCACATACCCTTCCCGTCCCCCGACGGGAGGGGATGCGTAATTGTCATTTTCCCCAGCGAGAACAAAAAAAAAAAAAAAAAAAAAAAAAGGGTAGGTGGTATGGATCTTACAAACATGTGGTTCCAACAGGACAGTGCCATACAGCACGGGAAACGTTAAATTTATTGAAATGCGTGACTTAACACCGCTCGATTATTTTCTGTGGGGCTACGTGAAATCTCTAGTGTATGCAGATAAACTACAGTCAGTTGCTGCCCTAAAGGCCAACATAACTCGCGTTCTTCGTGAAATTGAGCCCCATTTATGCGAAGACGTCCTTCAAAATTGGTCCACCAAAATACAAAATCTACAGCGGAGTCGTGGTGGCGATTTGGCTGATATTATTTTCCACACATAATGTCATTGAATATTCTTCATAATATTATATAAATTGTGGTAATATCACTTAAACAGATTGTTTTATTTCATTTCAATGTTCGAGCGCTCTTAATGAAAAATCCTGTATAAATAAACGACTGTGGGCACCGACTCTCAAACAGGCAACATAAAGTTGGCTATGTGAAAAACATGATTCCTCCAAATTCACACTACAAACGTGAAATGTTTGCCCTTGGGCTTTGTTGATGGACATAGCAAATGATGAACGAACAGAATATTGTAATCGTTTGAAATCAAATTGCATATCAGTTGGGAGCATAGGGGTACGCGGTATCAAACAAACTTCTCCTTTTGATTTACCAGTTAAGATCGTAACTTCAATTAAATTTGGCAGTGAGTTTTTCACTGATAATCTGGTGATTTATAGTGTTGGTGGATTATAAAATTACAAAGAAAGTGGCATTGATTTTTAAATATATAGATTAGATGATGACCCACCATTCATTGAATTCATTTGTTACAAAAAATGTGATAAATGAAGAACCGCTTGACCGATTTTGTTCAATTTTCCCCTTACCCATACCCTTATTCATAAACGTTGCTTAAAGTTAACCAGTGATTAGTGATTGTTTAACCATACATTTTTGGCGTTTCCACACTTTAATCATTGTTTAAGAATAAACACTATAGTGTTTATGGGGTTTATTTATAAATGATGATTAAAGTAAAGTGACTTTAAAACGTCAAAAGGTATGGTTAAACAGTCACTAATTAACTTTAAACAACTTTTCTGAATAAGGGGGCTAGTATTTCGAGAGATTTTTTATTAACAGCTACTACAGCCTTATCTGTCTGCGTTCTAAATTTCATGTTTTAACAAAAAATGTATCCTACAACACTAGGCAATACTTTTAGTTTAGCTTTATATTCGAGAAAGAATTTTCGGAATCCGATTAGTATTTCCAGAGAATATAAATACGAAATCGTGGTAGTCCATAATATCGGCTGCCGGCAGAAGTTACCACCCACCAGACAAGGTCTTGCCGCCAAGCGATTCGTCGTGTTTCGGCATGATGTATGGTGAAGCGGTGCGGAGGACGAGTCTGAGCAGTGGCATTGTGACGTGTGCCGGGTACGAAGCGCCAAATGTTGTTTCGGGAGTTTGGTCGTGGAGAGTCTCCAGGTCAATCTCCCTCTGGCGCAGCATCGTTGGTCGTGTTGGTCTTTGGTTTAACATTGCATCACCTCGCTCAACTACCGTCATCCTTTCTATTCCTAAGTTTTTAAGTGAATAGGCTTAATAAACTAGTGCGCTTTACCATCAACGATTGCATCACTGCTTACTATCAGGCGGGATTGCAGTCAGGCACTAGTTTATAATGATTTAAAAAAATATATATTTTTTACAAAGAATCTACCGACAAAAGAAGAAATGGAAAAGCGAGAGGGAAACTAACTGCTACGAAAAATAATTTAGAAAAGGCTAAGTAAATTTGATTTTTGTATAACAAGTTTAGGAGTATAGTAAGTTGAAAACGGTCTTAATTAACTTTTCCAGAAACGTATTGTTGAAAATGGAGTGTGTTGCTTCTGCAACGGCCGCCAAAAAGAGAGCAAAATAATTTTGACAGCTGCTTTTTCATGGCGCGTGTTCTGACGCACCGTTATGTCACGTTGCCAATGTCATAACTGTGAAGTGAAGACGTAGACTCAGACGTAGAAATAATAAACCTATTTGTTTTGACGTGATAACGTCTATTAAATCGGTATGCTGGGAGTCATTCGCGAAAACTGCGTAACGGCCGAATCTGACGCTACACGGAGTCCACGCCTACTAAAACTAACCTTAGCCTTGTAGCTTTAGAGTGCAATATTATTTACCTAAAAGCACGGTTGTAAACAATTAGTAGCAGTTTTTCGCATACATGATTAAAGCATTGATAGCCGAGTGGTGAAACGCTCGGATTAATATCGACTCAATCAAGAGGTGCCGCGGATCGATTCCTGACGGCAACGGACGTTTTTTATCCTTTTTAATTTTTAAATTTTTCCTTTTTAATTTTTCTTTTTCTTTTTGCTTTTTTTTTTATTTTTTAGAAAATTTAAACAAACTATTAAATGAAAATATAAATGTTATACATTACTTTATTTTAAATAATTTCATTGCACCCAGAAAAAATTACCATGTAATAGACGTTATCACGTTCAAATATCGGCAGTAGACGGAGTTCTACAGACAGCCAATTTTTTTTTTACGCATTTTTTAGTAATCTCGCTTAGCAGTGATCACAAACAATAAAATAGGCCTTAAAATGTCAACAACTACTAATGACAATTACTAGAAGAAGTTCTAGTGAAAGACAACATTTTCACCAAATTTTCTTTGCTAATATAGGCAGAATTTGGTGAAAATTTTGTTTTCATAGGCGCTTGGCATTTCTTGGATAAAACGTAATGGCGTCGTTGTGACAAGTCATTACACTTTTTTGTAACAAATTTACAGGTAATAATAATTTGAGTTACAAAATATAATTTGCTAATTCGTTTTACTATTTCTAACACTTGATTTTAACACTAAATTAATTATTTATTGCTTAAGACGTTCAAAAATTTATTCAAAATATGCGCTATGCTTTTACATTTGATCAACAGTAGGTCAAACAACTATATCTACTAAACAAATATTAATTTAAATTCATAATTAAACTAACGCTTGTCGCTTATTAATCATGAAATGAATTAACCATATATATTTTCTTAAACCTCATTTTGGATAAACCCTCAATTATGGATTGCTATCAAAGTATCCGGAAATCCTAACGTAGCTTTCAAAACGTAGCATCGTAAATTAAAAAAACCGCAATAAAATACGTTTTGTGTATGGGATATTGATTTTATTTTAAATTTTAACATATCACCAAATATTCTGTGAACATTTCAAGCGTCTATCTATTTCCGTTGTTAATATGGAGCAAAAAAACGGCAAAAAAATCACGTTTGTTGCATGGGAGCCGTCTGGCAGACGGACGAACAGACAGACAACGGAGTCTCATGAATAGAGTTCCGTTTTACGTTTTAGGTACGGAACCTTAAAAAGAATTTTGCAAATAGGTCCAAGCGTCTTAGAATAATCGGTGAACATAAAAAACAGATTTCGACGAATTGAGTAGGAGGTTTTCGCCGCAATCTCTATTTTTTTTTTATTCCATTAAAAAGAAGCAAATTGACATTATTAACTGTTAAGTCTGAATTTAGGTTCTCATTTTAAAAGTTTAAATTAGCCTTGCGTAGACATAATATTATAACCATTCCTTTCTTAGTTTGTTGATTCGGCCCATACCACCAACGTCCATATTCTTTTAACATGCAGCTGACGGGACACACAGGACACAACATCAAGTGTTCCGTCGTTTGTGGAACATTCAAGTGTCTACGAACTACGTTGGTTTTGTGGACATCTGACAGTCATTACGGGTTGTCAGAAAACCGAAAGTCTGACAACCAGCTCTACCAAAAGTGTATCATAATACCCAATAATTGGGTTGTAGAGGTCTAATAAGCTGTCGGTACATGTAAAATTCTAGTATTCACCTGCATTCGGTAAGACTATAAGCCAACCCCAACATAGTTAGGAAAAGGCTAGGCTGAAGATGTTTTTTTTTTAAATAGCTAGTGCTTGACCGCAATCCCGCCTGATGGTAACCAATGATGCAATCGTAAATGATATAACACGCTAGTTTATTAAGAGCCTATTCACTCTGCCTTGAAAACACTTAAATTTAGTCCGACAGAAACACTGCCGCTGGCAAATTGATGTAGCCCATCGATGTACTTTTTAAAAGACGAGGCGAAACGCTTCTTTCGGATCGTTGCAGTGTCAACAACGTAAGGTCCACTCTTACGTTGTTGACACTGCAACGCCGTATGACGGTTCGTTCGACGATGGAACGGAGATGGGGAATTAAATCTTGGTAATGGTGTCACACACACCACATCAAACATTACGTCTACACTTAATTAGCTTATGAAAAAAGTCTTCACTGCTAAGTCATATACCTTTTCTCTGTGGGAGGGAGCGCGGCTCAGTCTACCACGCGGGTCCAGCGCGGGTTGGTAAGTAACATCTACCAAATTTCTTCATTTTTTGTTTCCAAGGCATACTGGTTTCGTCACAATGTTTTCCTTTACCGGTTGAGTAGCAGTCACGGTGGTGGAGAAAGTTTATATAGACATGATGTTTTACTGATTGATTACTAAATTAATTGATCCATTTTACCAGACGGAAATGTTACGTCGAAAATTATGACTAACAGACTTCAAATCTTCATAATCCAATAAAGCGTCGTAATCACACGTTCATCTTCTAAAATAAAACTGTACAAATAACATTTATGTCAAACAGGCTTAAGGCTCCCGCAGGCAGGCGCCTGAGTTCTATTAGAGTTGCATCTGTCTACGAGAGTCTTTATTTATACCGTAATATGGTAATTGTGTCGTGGTAGCCTAGTGGTTAAAACACCAGCCTCTCAAGTATGAATGCGCGGGTTCGATTCCAGATCAGGCAAGTATTAATGTAACTATTCTACAGTTATATGTACTTCCTAAGTATATCTTGGACACCAATGACTGTAGGTGAAGGAAAACATCTTGAGGAAACCTGGACCTTAAGTCTGAAATCGCCAACCAGCATTGAGCAAGCGTGGTGATTACGCTCAATCCTTCTCTGTAAGAGAGGAGACCTGTGCCCAGCAGTGGGACGATAAAAATGGTTGATGATGAATATGGTAATTGAGTTCTGTGTGAACAGGTAATCCGATTACTGTATAATATGTGGGGTACAGATCAGCTTCTGAATTTTATCCATGATTATTATCCGTAAAATCAACATTTTACACATAATAATTCATAACAGTGAATAGAACTATGGACGGAGTAGGAATCGCTTGTCACTGTCACTCCTATTTTGTGCTTGGAGTATATGTAGGTGTCCTCTGACAGTTAAAATATCGTGATCACACAAACCAAACTCTTAAGATGACGTAGCATTTTCCTGGAGAGTACTAGGAAGCCTAGGGAGAAAAGAGGGTTATCATGCCAGCCACATGAAGACCACTACTAGACCTATGTCTAGCAGTGGACCCCCGAAACGCTGGATGTAACCCTGAATCCAGCGTTTTTTGCGATTTTGGTTAGATTACGACCACCTAGTCGGTGGGCGTCCGACACTGCGCTTGCCGATACATGGTCGCCATTCAAGAGCCTTTCTGCCCCATCGGACATCGGCTCTACGAGCTATATGCCCCGCCCACAGCCAATTGAGAGAGCTAATCCGCTGGATTATGTCAGTGACTTTAGTTCTTCTACGGATCTCCTTATTCCTAATTCGATCACGTGGATAAACATATAGCATAAGCCTCTCCATAGCTGTCTGTGCGAGCTTGAGCTTTCTTATGAGGCCCATAGAGCATATAGGCCATAAGAGGGTTATGTCAGACTAAAATCCCACTGTTGCTTTGACTACCATATATCTGGGGATGGGAAGATACAGTCACTGCTCCCAAGACTCCCTGACTAATCCTACAGAATAAAGTTCCGATTGCTGAGAACTCACTCTCTTCGTTTTGTAGGTAGAAAGAGAGAACCTATTAATACATACGCCCAAAAATTTACTAAACATCCACTAGTGGCAAATCTAATAAGACGTTGGGTATTTGACATTGGAACCCTTTTGTTACTATTAAATAGCACAACAATTAGAGCTTCATTTGTATAAAGAAATGAAATTCTAATTGCCTATTTTTTTATTATAGACGTTGCCCTACACTCGGAATTTCTCCTGTATCGTAGGTGCCATCACAAACATATAAACTTAGCCAGACACGGAACAACAACTTGTAGGTCAGACAAATATTTGTTCCATGTGGGAATCGAACCCGCGACACGTAGCGCAGCAGTCAATAGCTTAACTACTGCGCTAATCGTGCAGACATCATTGCTTCATTATTATACCAAAGTGGTTTGGTATTGTAAGCATGGTCTGGAATTAATTGTGGGACTCAGCTTACGCCATAACAGTTAACATGGATAGTATGGTAATTACGTGGGTAGGATTACAATAAACTACATAAACCTTACACAGAGTGGCAAGGACACATGCAAACTGTAGCCGTGAATACAGTTTAAGATTCCAAAACTAAGTATTAATAAAAAACTTTTTTACAAAAAAAAAACAACCGACTTCCAAAAACCACTACAAAGTGAAAAATAACTAATTTCAGAAGTCTGTGTCTTTGGTTTTTGTATATTCGGTTTTGACACCGACTTCCAACATTAGTTATTTTTCACTTTGTAGTGGTTTTTTAAAAAATCGGTTGTTTTTTTTTTTTTGTAAAAACAAAGTACTATGTATTCAGTTGTGTCCGGTCAGACTGGAAGCTGACGCAAATATAGTTGGGAAACGACGTAATTTTGTTTACTTTTATTTATACCCGAAATTTTGAAGAATTCTTCATCATCACATTTACTGCAGATAATTACTGCAGATCATTATTTTAACAAAATGGGTGCAAAGTTCTCATCAATGTAAATAAATTAAGTCCAAACACAAAGTTAGCTACTGTAAACCTTTGAGGAGTTCCCGGAACTGGCCTTTGTCTTCATCATCAGGGCTCCTATGACAGTCACATCCCATCTGTGTGTAAAGTTCTGATCAATATAAATTAATTAAGTCCAAACACAAGGTAGCTGCTACCTTGTGTTTGAGCCTTTCCTTCGACTGTCTCCCGGCTCCATCATCAAATCTACTCCAGACCTTTATTAAAATACTTAATGAAAATACCAAGAAATGCAAGAGTTGCCCCTACGATTTACAGCAGGTAATTAGGTACGTAACACACTTTCTTTAGCTATTGGGTTCATTTTGACATTTGTTCAATAACATTAATAGTTTTATAAAAGTACTGAGTCCAGCAGGTAATTACGTAATGAAATTCCCTTGATTTCTCTGGTCTTCTATCATCAGATCCTGGTGTCCTTATCATGGAACCACATTGGAAATATCTTCTTTCCAACAAAAAAAGAATAACCAACATCGGTTCATAAACTTCGAAGTTATCCGCGAACAACATAAAATAAATATAGTAAAAAAACTAAAAATACATGCTTTTAACGAATATCAAACTAAAAAGTAAAAAATCATTTTAAAATTTAATTTATGACAATACTATATAAACAATACTAGTAAAATGAGGAAAAAGCGTGAGGCGCTTTGTGCCATAATTTATGTATATTAAGCACCACACGCTTTTTTCTCATTTTACTAGTAGTTGTGTAAATTTTAAAATTATTTTTAACTTTTTTAAAAAAAACATGTTTTTTTAGTTTTTTAAACTATTATTATTTTCAACTTTTTAATTATAAATTCTTTTTTTAAATAATATACGGATAACACGAACGCTTAAGTGGTGCTCATTTGTTTTTACCAAACTTTACTTTATCTCCCACAGACAGAATAGCAAGTGCTAAAATTCGTAATAATGCGTTACCCAAGTAACTAAATCTAAACTAAAAAATTAACACCTTTGCCTGCACAAATTAATGTAAGGCAGGGTTGAAAAAAAATTGAGTTAGAGACGGACAAACAAACAAGCACACATACAAGTGAAGCTAATAAAAAGCATGTACAAAAAGCATATATACAGTCGAACTGAGTAACCTCCTCCTTTTTGAAGTCGCCACTTAAAATTAACGAAGTATTAAGCGATACATGCTACATAACAATGAGCGCCGCCAAAATCAGACCGATCGATCAAGTTTGTAAACTACTTCGACAAAGTTGCGACTGGGCCGGTCACCTTGAAGCAATGAAGTCACAATCTTCATCTTCTATTGTGTTGTTTGTGAATGTATAGCTAACTCAATTTATAGTTTGTAGGCACATTGTTACTATCACTATAAGTCATGTTGCACGAAATATATTTAAAAAATCAATAAATATAATTAATTCAATAAGCGCCAAATGTTTGTGCCACTTTCTAATAGTTATGTTTTTTAAAATTTTATTTAATATTCGGATGATCTGACCAAAGTCGCAGGGAGGCGCTGGATGCCGGCCGCGTCCAACCGTTCTTTTTGGAAGTCCTTGGGAGAGGCCTATGTCCAGCAGGGGACTTCGTGCGGCTAAGATGTTGATAATTTAATATTTAATCATGTCTAAATTTGGGGGTCAAATTAATTTTTATAATAAATTACCATTGCAAAAGATCGGCAGAATATATATAGGTACGTGTATAATATAAAAGTATAACTTGTTTTGTTTTATTATTCTTGCTTTCGTGCTAGTACACCAGAGGCAATCTAAGATATTAAATATTCATTATTATTATTTGAATAAAGTTCAATTTATTTAAATGAAGTAAGCCCCCACCTTCATTTTAATGCCCAATGATAATATATATTCTAGTACACCTACTCAAAAAACAGTTGAAGCTTAACCAAATTAGGACAAATTCATGCCCTCGCTAAATGATACCCAGAAGGATCCCAATACCTAAAAAGTTTGCAAACAATTTCCATTTACGATTTCAGTTCAATTGAAAGGTCAATTGAACTGAAAACAAGGTCATAGTACACTCAAACGACTCTGCTACAACACTACTCCCACCCACGACCGCCCTAAACTAAGACTACTGCTCGCAGTGCACGCGGTGACAGCTAGAAGGCAGCAGCTGTCTACGCGGCGACAGCTAGCAGAAGGCCAGCTATCCTCCCGTCAGCTGCTCACGCTTTTCACGATAGACAAAGTCCGCGGTCGGTTTCCATTAAAGCAACTCGTATTTTTTACTACCTATGTCCCGATTCACAACGCACGAACTAGCTATTTTTGCTATTGCACTTGAGCATAAAGAAAGAAGCGCTAGAAATAACAGACAAAGATTTTCGGTGCACAAAATGCTAAAAACCATCGACTGAGAGGCGGCAGCGCGGCGATTGCTAGCATTGAGCCCACGGATACCGCACCGACCGCTCGTCTTCAAGGTGTCTGACACCAGTTAGCTCGGTAACAGCGAGCTGTCTTCTAATTTAAGATGATAATGTAAAATATATTTACAGGGAAATATTAAAAGTCCATATTTAAATTATATTCTTTTTGCCGGGAACTGAGTCGTGTAAGTGGAATGATCTTATTACATACTATCGCGGTTTCTAAAATCTCGGCACTGTCTGTGTTTTGACAACGTCAACGAGGAGCGATCGTAACGTAAATTCGAACCGTTTTGATTCAATTGGCCAGAAGTTCAGAAGTTGTCATATCTAAGTATCTTAGTCCATGTCAATGCATCCTAGAAGCCGGTTAACGTTAGGGTATAATAGTGAAAAACCACCGCCACCCCCTTTTTTATATAAATTACATTATACAAACTAACAATCAAAATCAAAAGTCATTTATTCAAATTAGGCTGAGAATCAGCACTTTTTGAAGGTCAATATTACATAAGACAGTCCCCCAAAACGCCCACCCATCGACACTTCCTAGTGCTTTCGCTGGGAAGAAGAAGTAGCAGAACTAACTCCCCAGCCGCACAGCTGTCTGTTCATTTAAAAAAACGCATGACTTCATGAAGAAATTACATCTGAACTGGAATGTGAACTTGCATAAGTCTCTTATTTAAAATGAGACTCTATCGCAAGAGCAATAAAACTTAGTTCGATCGAAAATAAAACTTTATTTCAGGAGAACACAGTCCGAGGGAGACAGCGTCCCGGTAGCCCTCTGTCTCTTTCTAAGTGTTACCCGTATTTATTTTTTG
Organism: Sesamia inferens; assembly: GCA_037179545.1. NCBI lineage: Eukaryota > Metazoa > Arthropoda > Insecta > Lepidoptera > Noctuidae > Sesamia > Sesamia inferens. The sequence goes on along the minus strand of CM073933.1, from coordinate 12,281,708 downwards.
TAATTTTGTTTGAAACTAACTATTTCGATTAGAAAAAAGATGGTGAAAAGCATGCCATTAATGGCTGCAATAGTGAGTCATACTCTGGATGCGGAATATCATTCTTTAAGAAAGTTTTTTGCGGTAATCTTATATTTATTTGTTATATGGTTATTTTGTTTGTATGTAGAGTGACCATTTCGGAATAATTAATAAATGTGCACTTAGTCATTGTGTGCATAATAAGTAAGTGACTTTTATTAGGTATTTACAAACTATTCGTAAACCTCCGATGGCTTACAAAGATAGCTGTCGATCCTATGGTCTGCTAACGCTCGAAGAAAGGCGTAAAGTGATGGACATGTGCTTGCTCTATGATATAATCAATGTACGCCTTGATTGTCCGGAGTTGATCGCTCAGATAAAGTTTAACACTCCCCTACGGCGCACTCGTCACACGCCAATGTTGCACGTTCCTAGGCACTCCGCCAATTATGCCAGCAACTGTGTACTGACTCGCATAGCTCGAACTTATAACTCAGAATTCTCAAAAGTGGATTTATTTTACTATAGTAACTATGTCATGTATTGTATAATCTTTTGTATTGTTTTATTATTTTTAATTGTTACTATGTATTTGGTATTAGTCCATTCGCTTGCTTTAAAAGGTATGCATCCCAGTTACACAGGGAAACCTATAATTGGCCATAATTTAATATAACACTCATATTTGTAAAATATATTATGTATCGCTGTTGGTTACCTAAATAAATAAATAAATTAATTAATTAAAAAGTTCGCATCCATCTAAATATTCATTAAAACTCAGGTTATATAAGTGAAAAAAAAATATTTTACGTATATTCCTTATAAATTCCATTATATAGTCACCCTACACAACAAGGACAGAGGGCTATCTCTCTTGGACCGCGTTTTGATCGATAGTGCGCATTCCAGTTTAGATGTAAGTTCCTTGCTCCATAGATAATGTATGGATAGACGTGATTAAAACATGGGGACTAAACATACGTCAATTTACATCAGACGCGGACTAATTTGACAGGACTAAACTAATATTAATCTTCTGTCTTTTTCTTAATGAAAAACAAATCAAAAGATCCACTGAACTTAAATATACATGGTTTAGTTTCAGAACAAGCAAATCAAGGTCATTGTTTATTCATCTGACTATTATTTCAAATCAATCAATGGATGAGGAATATACTTCAAAATTATTCAAATTGATAGTAATAGTGTCTTATACAATTAGGGTGCAGAATACTGACAATGCAGCAATCACAGGCCACACATTACCATACCATGAAATACAATGTTGATTAATGATTGATTCATAATCAACCACATGTTTGTTATGCGACGTTGTGTGGAGATAAAAGGCTGAATTTATTAATTAAATTCTTCATTCGTTTATTTATAGGGTTCGGTTAAGTACTTAGAATTTAATACTCTTTATTATGTCCTTGCTCCATAGACAATGTATAGATAGACGTGATTAAAACATGGGGACTAAACATACGTCAATTTACGTCAGACGCGGACTAATTTGACAGGACTAAACTAATATTTATATTCTGTCTTTTTCTTAAAGTGGGAGAAAAGTCACATCGAGGGATTGGAACAATTTGCCAGCGGCGGTGTTTCCGTCGGACTACAATTTGAGTGTCTTCAAGGCTAGAGTGAATAGGCTCTTAATAAACCAGTGCGCTTTAACATTAGCGATTGCGTCACTGCTTACCATCAGGCGGGATTGCGGTCAAGCGCTAGTTTATAATTTAATAAAAAAAACAGACGACAGCACATCCAGCTATTGCAATCTGTCAAATTTCTTTATTAAATTTTCGACTTTATCGTTAAAGCATTAATGTTAATTGGGAATATTTGACAGTTTCGGGTAGCTTTACCTGCTGTCGTTCGTATAAATTACAGAACACAAATACGAAGGTTTTACAAAGGGTGATACAATGGGCATCTTACCACTCTGGGCAATCTTCTACAGACAGACAGGTGGAATACCAAGGGAAAAGAGAGACTACTAGTACTTAAAGGCTGCCAACCAGACCATACTAAGGGTTCTCTGTTAGCTACTGTGATCGATGGACATTTGAAATCTTCACAAAGTTTGTAATACTGTGGTCGCTATGACAGCAAATAGTAAAAACGTAAGCATTTAACGAACTCCCATACAAGAAATATGTTTTTACTACACTATTCTTTTTTAAATATGTCATCTAGCTTTATTAGCATCATCATCATTTCAGCCGAAAGATGTCCACTGCTGATCATAGGCGTCTCCCAAGGATCTCCACGATCCAGCGCCTGATGCAGCTAAATACCAGCAGTACAGATTCTGTAGGAAGAACTGCCTATCTGACTTCCCCAACCAAGTTATTGCGTAATACGAAACCGCCTGGTAAGAATAGTTGTCAGAATTTGGGGGTTCTGAGGATCCGTAACGACGGTCAAAGGTTGATATATCCAGACTTATTTTTATAAAACGTTTTATTCCGCTTTGTGAGCAAGCTTTTATAGTCACAGTAATACTTTGTAAGTGAATAAAGTCATTAAACTACCCTGGGAGTGAAATTGGGAAATACATTTAAATAACGTAGTCAAAATGAATTATATTAATGTGGTATTAAATCAAGAGATAGCTTTGCTGGGGAGTTTGCTCTTCTCAGCTAAAAGCACCAGGGAGTAATGGAGGGTGGCCACTCGGGGGTTGTTTTATATAATTTAGACTTCAAAAAGGCGCTGATTCTCAACCTAATTTGAAACTCACCTCAACACGACATCAAAAGAGCCGATGTGAAGTTTTAAGCAGACTCACTGCTTTAAGCTACACAGAAAAAGATCTTTACGCCCGTCTTTTAATTCAAAAGACAGCTGTGTTGCTGGGAAGTTTGCTATTTCTAGCTAAAAGCATTAGAGGGTAATGAAAGGCGGGCATTCGGGGTTTGTTTTATGTAATTCAGACTTCCAAAAAGGCGCTGATTCTCAAACTAATTTGAAGCTCCTCTCAACACGACGTCAAAAGTGCCATTGTGAAGTTTTAAGCAGGCTCACTGCTTAAGCTTCATAATTATGTATGTAGCAAAAAATACTAAATAATATAAATATAATTCAAGAGACAGCTGTATTGCTGGGGAGTTTGCACTTCTCAGCTAAAACCATTCGGGGGTTGTTTTATGTAATTCAGACTTCCAAAAAGGCGCTGATATGTAGTGTTTGTGTCTCCTAAAAGGTACATACTAACATTGTCTCATGTACACTATCAGTGGGGGTATAGCTGTCAATCTATCAGTATGTCACTGACACTGGCCAAAGTTAGACGTGTGCTGCTTAGGATATGAGTGTAGTGGTGAGCCAGTGAATTACAGCTGTTACTTGTAAGGACCCTCAGCCTAATTTCAAGCTCATGTCAACACGACATCAGAGTACCGTTGTGAAGTTTTAATTAAGCAGGCTCACTGCTTTAAGAGGGGACTCTAGTGCCGGGGAATTTGGAAAACAGGTATTTGAAGAAACTATTGCCAGCGCGCTGCTTCCACCCTCTCCTGGTAAAGTGCGAAAAGGACAGTTGCAGTTCAGGCTGATTTTACTTACAAAAACGTTGACCAAAAGAGGTTTCGTATTCCGCTGTTTTCTTTTACAAACCAAGACAGATCTTAATTACTTTTATTTCAAAATTTAGAGGAAAAGCATACCTATGCTTCTTTGATTTTCTTTTTTGTCAAAAACTTATCACGTTTGTCTAATAGTCATCTGAACATCACGGTAAAAATGTATTTCTTTTATAATTTAAGTTTCGGAAAAAATCAAATGATAGGGGCATGTATAATCACGGTGCAAAATAATTGAAAAAAAAAAAAAACCTATTTGACAAAAAACAGCAGAATACGTTTATATAGAGAAAGCATTACTAGAGTTCCCTCTTAAGCTCCATAGAAAAAGGTACGCCGTTATTGTAGATATTGTAGATATGACCATTTCTGAAGTAAAAACTTCTTCAGCGAAGTTGAGCACTTTCATCGGATGGGGGAAAAGCATTGAATTCACGTTGGCGTGACTGACCCGACACGGACGCCACAGGTTGACACAAAATGAAACTAAATGTTCCGTTTAGAAATTACTTACATGTCAATTAATGTTTATTATTTCAACAATTTCCATGAAGTTGAAAAAATTATATCGGTGAAGTTGCCGCCGACAAAATTGAGAACCATACAGGTTATTTTTACGGAATTTTTTTCATCACTTGCGTCAAAACTTTCCATCCCATCCCGTTCTCGCATTCTCATTTTATGTTCTCTTTATGGGCTTCAGCAGTCTGAGGCTTGTTTTAATAAACAAGGGACTTCAGAATTAAGCCCGAAATAAAAGTCTGGAGCAGACAAATTGGGTAATCTGACCAGTGATTTATGATTCTAGTAACAACAGTTTAAAACTTTATATGCTTTATCTGCTTTTTTGCCTTAAACATAACTATTCCCCGTTAGGTTTTTCGAGATTGGATATTGTTCGGAAAACTCGAGTTCGAGATTGTACCAATAGTGAACGCATAAATATGTGAACTGTTGCGCTCTTTATACCTGGGGCTTTTATTTAGGTAATAAGTTTTTACATATTAACATTTCCATTACAATGATACTTTTTTCTTTTCGTTTTGCTTTGCTAGTATTTTGGCGTAGTAGCTGGCATATGGTAAATAATTTCATTGTTGTTGTATTTTCTTGTGTTCATAACTATACATAGTATTGTATAAAGTCATGCGTTTTTTTTTAAATGAACAGACAGCTGTGCTGCTGGGGAGTTTATTCCGCCACTTCTTCTTCCCAGCGAAAGCACTAGAAAGTGGCCATGGCTGGGCGTTTTGCGGGACTGTCTTATGTAATATTGACGTTCAAAAAGTGCTGATTGTCAGCCTAATTTGTATAAATGAATGTGTGAATGAATTTGTGTGAATGAGTGGAACGTAATGAAGCCAAATTTTAGAAAAAGCATTTTTTTTTAAGATTTTGTTCAAAAACATAAACATATTAAGAAAACTCTTTTTATATGTACTGCATAAGCTATGTATTTACAGTTTTTGTTGACTTCGAATTGTATAGGTTTTTTGTACTCTCAGATGTCAGCATATATCAGAAGTTAGCTTCATGTGTAGTCGTTCGTATATATACTATCACGACCGAAAGTCGAGTTATAATCTCACAAAACTATGGCCAAGCAATACTAGTTGTAGTTACGACCTTCTTCTATAATAAAGTTTGATACACTCATACACTTTGACAACATGCTGCCCGCTTATGAATGTTAAGTGCTACTAATTTCAACGTTCACAGTAAGTGTCTCTATGGCTAAGCGGTTTACGTTGTGATTAGCATTTAAGGTGGTTCGAGTTCAGATCTAATAACTTACAAATTTTTTTCTTAAATGTTTATTGGTGAGTTATGAATGCTGACAACAAAAAAAAATGTAAAAATACCGATCCACAACTTAACGATGATACTTTCTTTTAAGATTTTTTCTATATTAGAGTCATTATAAAAAGATGTGGGTAGAGTTGAAACAAAGTGAATCACTAGTTCATATAAAATATTCCACTACCTATTAGCTGCAATAACTCAATAAAAATGAATAATTAAGCTATAACCTCTTTAATGATAACATATAGTATTATCATTTTCATATCTTAAAACCAAGAGTGTTTTTTTTTATTTTTTACCATAACAATATCATAAGTTTGTCAGGGATTACTTTTATATAAAACTAGCGGCGTGAAAGTGGTACAAACAAACTCACTTTCCGATGTATAATACAGGCGACAAACTACCAGCCACCAGAGGCGCGGGCCTGCGGCGGTGTGCAGTGGGCAGCTCGCCGCCCGGTAAGGACCAGACCCGAGTCGACGGCGTGTATTAGTAAGGATATATTTGGTGTACACATACAAATATTCCAATAATCTCCCTTGGGAACTTGATGTTTTTTTAGGACCAAAAGTAGCCTATGTTACTCTCCACCTTTTCAACTAACTGTATGCCAAAAATCAGGTCGATTGATTGCTTAGCTACGGCGTGAAGGAAGGACAAACAAACAAACAAACACACTTTCACATTTATAATATTAGTATGGATATTACGATGCTGCCATATCACCATTTGTTTCATTTATTAGTATAAGTATATCTACACCTAATAATATATAACTGTTGTAGTTGTGGAATAAAGTGGAATTTACTTTATGAAATAAAAGTTTTCTAGTACAACGAACTGTCTTTTAATGATGCCCACAGAGTAGTGTTGCTAGCTTAACTAGAGAGAAGGCGTGAAATTTAACATAGAGTATACAGTACTAACTATAGACAAGTAATATCTCAACACTCCTACCAAATTCAAGCCTTTCATCAGTTTTACAAAGTAACAAAAGTTTAATATTACACTTTAAAACAATGTAGTCATTTAAATTTTCTACAATACAACACATTAAATGACTTCTGAACAAGTACAAATTAATTAACAAGTTTTGACATTCCTATATTGTTTCTCATAAATATAAATTTGTCTTTAGGCAGGGCCTTTGTAAACATATCAGCATACTGACTGTTAGTGTGTACATAGTTTAGACTAATTATATTTTCATAGTATTTTTCTTTTATAAAATTGTACTTAATGTCAATGTGTTTACACCGCTTATGAAATTCACTGTTTTTAATTACATGTATTGCACTCTGATTGTCAATATTAATGCACACGGATTTTTGATTAAATTCACCTATATCACTGAGTAACTGTCTAAGCCACATGGCTTCTTTAGTTGCTGCACAAGCAGCTATGAATTCGGCTTCTGTCGTGGATAAAGCCACAGTAGGCTGACGTTGAGATGACCAAGTGACAGCTGCTCCACTTTTGAGGAAAACATAGCCAGTTATCGAGCGTCTCTTTTCTAAGTCATTAGCAAAATCCGAATCGCTGTATCCAATTAAATCAGTACTGTCAGAGTTAGATGTGTAGCAAATTCCATAACTTTTTGTCTCTTTCAGGTATTTGAATATTTTCTTTATAGCGTTCCAGTGAGATTCATTATAGGAATGTAAGTATCGACTCACCTGGTTCACAGCAAGCATTATATCAGGTCTGCTCACCGTTGCTGCATGTATCAGTGATCCAACTGCTTCTCGGTAAGGATAATTTTTCTTGGGTGCATTGTCAGGCTTCTGCAACTTTACATTCGGATCAGCAGGTACATAGTTGGGGTTGGCATCCTGCATGTTGAATTTCTTTTACAACTGATCAATGTATTTGGTCTGATGAATATGAATAAAATTATTGTATTTTTTCAATTTGCATCCCAACAAAATTTGTTACCACAGAATATACTTTTATTTTAAAGTTTCTTCGTAAATCATGAATTACTTCCATCATTGCAGATTTATTTTTACAGAACAGAAGTCCGTCATCAACATAAAGGCACAGGTAACATTTGGAATCATTTATTGTTCCTATATAAACACACTGATCTGCTTTGCTTTTCTCAAAACCAAACTTATTGAGAACTGAGCTGGATTTTGTGTTCCAGCATCTAGGTGCCTGTTTTAATCCATACAATGATTTTACAAGTTTACATACCATATTGGGCTTGCAGTCTAGTCCCTCAGGTGCTGTCATCGGAATGCTTTCCTTCAACTCGCCGTACAGAAAAGCAGTAGTTACATCAAATTGAATTATTTCTAACTTTTCTTGAGCTGCAATAGATAATAAAACTCGAATAGAGTCATACCTGACTGTTGGTGAGAATGTTTCATCATAATCAATGCCCTCCTTTTGAGCATAGCCTTTTGCACACAGACGAGCTTTGTAACGAGGGCCTGTTGGTTCATCTTTGATTCGAAAAACCCATTTGCTTCCGATTGGCTTTACATTTTGAGATTTTTCTACCAATACCCACGTTCCATTTTGCTTGTGAGATTCTAGTTCTTTCTCTATTGAACATTTCCATTTCTCAGAATCAGGTGATGTGATGGCCTCATTATAGTTCAGTGGTACAGGAATATCTTCACTACAACACAGGTAACCTTTTTCTTGATCATCTTTTTGGTTTGAAAATAATTCTCTATTTCTTGGTCTCAGTGTTATGTTGGAGTGAGAGGGTATCTCAATTTTCTGGTTTGGTGAGTATTCACTATCTGTACTTTGATCTTGTTCAGAGTAGTAGTCAGTACTCTCAGATTGTAATGTATTATTAGAGCTCTCAGATGTGTGATTATCACATGGTTCGGATGATGAGTCACACATTGAGCTGTCCTGTATCAAAACCTCCGAAACATAATTTCTCTCTACCGTAGTTTCAAGGAAGACTGCATCTCTACTTTTGATTACCGTTTTGGAGCCAGGAATCATAAATCTGAATCCTTTCGTATCATCACAATAGCCAACGAATATTGCTTTTTGTGCTTTTGTGTCCCATTTTCTTCTTTTTTCTTTTGGGAGATGAATCATTGCTTCGCATCCAAATATTCTTAAATGACTAATATTTGGTTTGCTTCCGGACCAAATCTCTTCTGGTGTCTTGTAATTAAGTCACCGAGTTGGAGATCTGTTGATTAGATAAGCAGCAGTGTGTACAGATTCAGCCCAGTATCCTTTAGATAATTTGGCATTAAATAACAAACACTTTGCTTTTTCAACCAGTGTTCTGTTCATACGCTCGGCCACTCCATTTTGCTCTGGAGTGTATGGAGTGGTGGTTTGATGAACTATTCCGGCGTTTTTTAAGAACTCAGAAAAATTTTCATTAACATATTCAAGACCATTGTCAGAGCGAAGACACTTTATACTACATTCCAGTTGTTTCTCCACTTGGTACTTGAATTCTTTGAATTTTTCTAGTGCATCAGATTTCTTGTGAAGAAAATATACAAAAACCTTCTTTGAGTAGTCATCAATTAAAGTCATAAAGTATTTAGCACCACCCAGCGAGCTTGTCTCCATCGGACCACAGATGTCGGAATGCACCAGCTGAAGTGTCTTTGTAGACTTGGTTGCACTTTGTTTTAGAGGTAAGCGAGTTTGTTTTCCTTGTAAACATATGATGCATGTTACTTTATTATTTTTCTTAGATAATTTTACACCTTCTGTGTTATCTACTAATTTTTTTAGAGTTCCAAAATTCAAATGGCCCATGCGTTGATGCCAGAGGTACATGTCTTGCTTGTCAACATCAGATAAGTATGCATATTCACTTTTCGTATCTAGCCTGTACATATTATTGACTAAGCTTGCCGTTGCAACAACCACATTGTTTTTATTAAATATTAAACAGCCTTTAGTGTTGAATTTTACCTGACCTCCATTTTTTATAATCTGACTAACTGATAATAGATTTGTTGCTAATTCGGGTACATACAAGACATTTTGAAACAGAATTTTGTTGTACTGACCTTTATCATTGCACACATTTAATGTTAACTGACCAGCACTGTGAACTGATAATAACTTGTCATTTGCTACCTTTATTGTTTTAATAAGTGGCTCTTTCTCATGTTGCAATATATTTCTATGTTTGGTCATATGTACTGAAGCGCCTGAGTCTATGTACCATGGATCCTGTTCAAGGGTATCTGTTGAGGCTATGAAAACTGCAGCATATCTTGAACTCTCTTGATCCTTTTTTGTAGATTTTGACTTACACTCAGCAGCAATATGGTCATATTTATTACACTTGTAGCAACGAGGCCCTCTTCTAGGTTGTTTCTTGTTACCTTTATTCCTGTAGTTATAGTTAGCAGCAAATGCAGATGTGTCATTTTCACATATTTTAACATCTTGTAGTATTTTCGACTTAACAGAGTCTGCGCTTATTTTCATACCAGAGCTGTCTATTGCTATAATCATTGGCTTGTATGTTTCAGGTAGACCAGAGAGTAGTAGAGTCCCCAGCCACTCATCATCTACTTTAAAGCCGATGTTGCGGAGCTTATGAGCCGTGGTCATAATTTTGCTCACATAATCTTCTACGTTTAGACATCCAGTAAGATTTGTTGTACACAGGTCTCTAAGTAAACCCACGCGGCGTGTAAGCCCAGAGTCGTCAAATGCGTTTGCCAAACAGTCCCACACTTCTTTTGCAGAATTTGCATCTTGTATGTGAACGTAGTTTACGGAGTCCACGGTACGGAGTTTGATTTTGCTTTGATGTCGCGTTTGGAGTCGATAGATACACCGGGCACATGTTCGACACAGTCCCACAATTCCTCATGTTGCAGATATGTTTTAACTGCGAATCTCCACGTGGAATAATTTTCCCGGCCAGTAAGCTTTTCGATCATTACTAGAGAAGATTGCTTGACGACATTTTGGCACGAAATTTGACGAATGTTTAATGATATTTCAGTCCGTAAAACCGACACTTTGAGGTTATGTTTTACCGGCGTGCAATGTTTTCACGATTTTTACTGTTATTTTGTTTTTTACGAACTTTCACTATATTTATCAGGGCTGTACTGGGCCCATAACCTGTTGTAGTTGTGGAATAAAGTAGAATTTACTTTATGAAATAAAAGTTTTCTAGTATAGTTCTTGCAATTTACGAGCGCGCGTGACTCTTGCTTGTGGTATGTTATGTACATGCACAATGCGTTAGTGTGTGTGCCTGACGGAGCGTTCAGTAGCGAGCGGTCGCCCGCTCAGGTCACTTGTGCTTATTGTTTTCACGTCGATATCCGCCACGAAGTACCGTCAGCATGTCAAATACCGATAAAAAGCGAAAAATTATTCGTAGTGAGGTGAGTTTAAATATGCTTTTATAGCGTTCATAAAAATTGGTTATAAATGGCGAAAGATTAGCAGTAACCGACGAGTATTACAAGAAAGGCATGATTTACAACTATGGCGTTTAAAATATTTGAAAAAGATTTCTCAGTGCCGTGCAGAAGGACGACCTATTGTTTACACTGACGAAACATATGTTTTAACGTCACACGTTCGACAAAATACATAGGGCATAAAGGATAAAGATACTCTTTATGAAGAAATTAGGTACTGGAAGCCGGTTTATTATAGTGCACGCAGGTACTAAAGATGGATTCATTCCAAATGCCTGATTGGTATATAAAGCATCCTCCACAACTGGAGATTATCACTCAAATATGAGCTTTGAAAATTATAAGAAGTGGCTAGAAGAGAAGCTTATGCCAAATTTGCCAGAAAGGGTAGTTATTGAGATGGATAACGCGTCCTATCATAACGCCCGCAGCAGTAAAATTCCTACGTCCAGTTCAAGGAAGAGCGATATGATAAAATGGCTAACTGATAACGGAATTTTATGTGACGAACGATTAAAAAAAAATCGAACTCTATGATTTAATAAAAAATAATAAACATCGTTTCATAACATTCAAAATCGACGAAATAGTTAACAGCAAGAATTTTGAAATACACACATCAAAAGTGTCTAGGGATCAACATATATTTTTGCAATAACTTTTCTCCTAATTGATATTAATTAAAATTTTCTTTAAGGATTCATCAAATAAAGTGTTTTCGTTTGTCACAGTAACGATAAACCAAGTCACCTTTGCATTAATAAAGAAATTTGCCATTTTCCTAATAAAGGGATATTTGACATTTGAACCACTAACACAAAAGTTCGAAAAAAAGACTGAAATAACAGTTTTCTCTAAAATTTTATTGGGTAACTTAAACAATTAATAATCCGTGTTTCTACCGCAAACACTAACAACACAAGAACATCGGTTTGGCATACTCAAAATGAGTTCATCCAAATCACGCTGTGGAATGGCCGCTCATGTTCGTTGCAACAACAAAAAAAGGTCTTCTTGCGACTGGATACCCTCCATATTCGGCAGAGCTCTTCTCTGTAGCATATCCCATGCATGCTCAATCGGGTTCAAGTCTGGCGACTGAGCAGGCCAGGGCAGGACATTGATGTTAGCTGCGGCGAGAGTCTGTCTTACAACTCTTGCGGTGTGCAGTCGTGCATTATCATGCATTAACTGAAATAAGGGACCGATTTGCACTTGTAGAGGAACGATGACGTCTGATACAATCGTCTCAGCATAAATTTGAGCGTTGAGGTTGCCTCTGATCCAAATCAACTCAGTTCTTCCGCCGATCCAAATACCCGCCCATACCATGATGGTTCCACCACTATAAGGATGGACTTCCTGGCAGGATTTTAATCGCTGTTGGCGTCCAGGAGTTCTCCAGTGTCGTATACGTCTTGTATCCGGTCTCATACCAAAACGAGACTCATCAGAAAAGCACACGAAACGCCATTGTTCTTCTGCCCAATTTCTGTGTTCAAGAGCCCATTGATATCGAATCCTACGATTGTGCATTGCTATAGGTGGTACCCGTAGCGGTCTTCGGGAATGAAAGTTCACTTCATGCAAGCGGTTTCTGACTGTTTGGTCGCTAATTAAGTTCCCTGAAGAGTGATGAAGCCTCACGGCTAACATCATGGCGGTTATTGTTGGAGCTCTTCGAGGTAAGATTTGAATGTATCGGTCTTGTCTCCGTGTGGTGCAGCGATACCGTCCTCCATGGCGCTCAGCCACGGTACCAGTGCTTCGGTAACGTGTCCAAAGGCGACTGATAACACTCTGACTTGTATTCAGAGCTAAAGCCACAGTACGTTGCCGGGAACCAGCTTCTATCATTCCCACGGCTCTGAGCATTTCTTCCCTGCTTAAATGACGTCGCCGCTCCATAATAACGTTGGTTTTAATCAGTAGTAGGGAAACAGTAGCACTAATAATGTCTTCAATGCGTTGTATGTTTTTATAGGGAAAATATTGACAGCTGATTTTCATCTTTTACTTGAATTTGATTCACAGTTCCTGATTCAAATTATGAAATGCACCAAAAAGGATCCATATAAATTTATAAAATCATAAATTTATTACAAAGCCACATCTCAATCTCAAGAAATCCGCATAAAAATGCTTGATCCCTAGACACTTTTGATGTGTGTATTACGTTTGCCGCCCTATCACCCTGAGTTGAACTGTATCGATAATATCTGGGGAATTTTAAAAAATAAAATTGCAACTAATAATACCGGGCAAAATATGACTATTTTACAAAATTTAATAAATGAGTGTATGGACGATATCGACAATGATACCTGGCGTAAAACTTGCAAGCATGTCGAAAAACTTGAAGAAGAATATAGAAAATATTTCGATTTGGACTTCGAGTTAACGATTAATGTGGAATCAACTGATAGCGACACTGAAGAGTTTGAAGATAGTGACACTTCTGACGATGAATAATAATTAATTTTAATAAAACTTACTATTAAAATATTTGTTTTATTATCATTGTTGGTTTCAAAGAAAAAATAATTTTAACATTGATTATTTGTATGCTAACCGTAGCGCGTCTACGCGCACGCACACATTTACACGTATACATATACGACTTGAACACAACTAAGAGCCACGCGCGTTCGTGAATTGCAAGAACTATACAACGAACTGTCTTTTAATGATGCCTTTTTTTTTTTAAATTTATTTCTGACCTGGATTCAAAGTCCTTCAGCCGTATACATATAATATAAACTTAATACAAAAGCAACTAAAAATGGACAAATGAAAACAAACTATACAGACAATAATACGAGGGATAACAATAAAACTTAAAATTAAAATTAAGTTTTAAAATAAATGACTAAATTTTTTTTACAAACAAACAATCAAACTGAGCTAAATTTTTTCTATTGTTGTTGTAATGAACTTGAAGAGATGAACAAAAAACTGCGGTCTATTTAATAAATCTTTGACGTGGCGGGGTAAACTAATATGTATTGCTGGACGAGTACTATCACTATCACTCTCACTATTGTCAGTGTCAGTTATTTCTTGGAAGAGTAACTGTCGTTGGTTGTTGAATTTTGGGCAAGCGAAGACAAGATGTTGTAAATCGGAAGATTCCTCAGGACAATGTTTACAGTGACTGTTCTGATAGATATTGATTCGATGGAGATGTGTAGGAATAAGGCAGTGACCCAGCCGCATTCTTGATATAATCGTTATGAATTTCCGGCTTCCTTTTGCGCCAAGTTTATCATACCATGGCCTTATTGGTAAGTTTTTCTGCACCTCAGCATACCACTTTCCTTTGGTCTCAACTGTAGTGTCCCAGTGCTCTTTCCAAAGCTTTCGCGAATTGGTTTTGAAGTAAACATAGTAATCGGAGAATGGTACTTGTGATTGACTGTCATCTCGATTAGAATCTGTATGTGTTATAGTATCAGCAATCTCATTACCGTCTATACCACTGTGGGAGGGAACCCATATAAATTCTATATTAATGCCTCTGTTGTACAAATTATCTATGAGAGTACATATTTTAAATAAAATATAGTTAGTTTTGTAGGACCGAAGTCAATAAAACAATGAAGTTAAAACGCTTTTAGCATCAGTAACTAGAACAATATTTACATTACTTACACTACTAATTATATACATTAGACATTTAAGGATAGCATAGCTTTCTGCAGAAAAAATGCTAAAATTGCTATTTAACTGAATGCTTTCACTGTAATTGGCTTGTGGATCATAAAAGGCTGCTCTTACATTTTGTTCTTTTTTAGATCCGTCTGTATATATAAAATAACAATCAGGTCTTTTATGTTTGAATTCTAAGAAATCTGTTTTATTTTTTATTAAATCTAAATGAAACTTATTTCTATCATAGTTTATGAGACTGTTATATGAGCATTCATAAATTGGCCATTTATTACATTTATGTACGTCTTGCATTTTACTTTTAACGTGACTATAAATAGTTATAATTTCAGTTCCAGAAAGAAGTGACTGAGGAGATATAGTAGGTGTGGGCATGAAGTGCATAGCCTCTCTCATGTTGTGAAGTTTAGTGTTGAGAGGATTATCTGAAGCTACTAACTTTAAAAAGAATCTTTCTGCTAGTTGAAGCCTTCTAAGGAACAAGGGGGGTATGCAAGTTTCCACTTCTAATGAGTCTTAACCCTATATTTTGTATTACATCCAGTTTGTGGAGGTAGGAATTATTAGCATTTAAGTAAGCTAAGCTACTGTAATCAAAGTGGCTTCTGACTATGCTTTTATACAACATACTCATAGTTTTAGGGTCTGATCCCCAGTAAGTACCTGCTAAATGGCGTAAGATATTTATACTTCTCATAGCTTTCTTACTAATATAGTCTATATGTTTATCAAATTTTAAATGTGAATCAATTACTACACCCAAAAATTTATGATAGTCAACAATGGGAATTTCTGTGTTATTATAAAGAATTTTCATGACTGTATTTTCCTTACTGAATATTAAAAGTGAACTCTTTTCTGGACTCACTTCTAATTTAAGTTTGTTATGATAATATCTATACAATTGGTTTAAAGCATTATTTATGTTATTTTTAGCTATATCTATATTTTGATTTATGCTATATAATAGTAAATCATCTGCAAATTGTAAGATGTTGACCGTTTCAGTATTGACATATTTCAAAATCTCTGAAGTATATAGATTGTACAGCAAGGGAGACAAAGTAGCACCTTGCATAGTTCCTTTATTAGCAGATCTAGGGCCGTGCAGTTTATTATTGTACTTTACATAAATAGTTCGATTACTTAAAAATTCAAATAACCATTTCAAAGTACTTCCTGGAATGCCAATGTCACATAAAACTTCAATAAGCTGTTCTATATTTACATTATCAAAAGCACCTTTTACATCTAAGAAAACACAAACCATGTTAGAATTACTGAGTTTGACTTGTTTAATGTCATGAATCAAAGACACAAAGCTTTCCGAGCAACTTTTACCTTTTCTAAAACCATGCTGAATTTCAGGAATTAAATTATTACTTTCTGAAAAGTATTCCAAACGTAGCTTTAGCATATTTTCAAATAACTTTCCCAAGCATGAAGATAGCGATATAGGCCTGTATGAAGAAGCAGTATTTATATGTTTATTTAGCTTTAATATTGGAATGACACATTGAGTTTTCCAGGATATTGGTATAATATGACTTTGCCAAAGTTTGTTATATATACAAAGTAGTATTTTTTGAGCATTTGGATGTAACGTTTTAATAAGTAAATAGGGTAAATTATCTAAGCCTGGTGTAGTGTCTTTCCTACTTTGTAATGAAGCAGTCATTTCATTAAAAGAAAAAGGTTTATTAAGAAAAGAATTAGCTGCATTTTCTTGAGCACTATGAAACAATGATAATAACCTGTCTACATTAAAGCTGTGGTTGTCTGATAGATTATCTAGAAAAGTTGGAATCCATGAATCATCAAAGTTCTTATTGTGACTACTATTTCCAATTCTCTTAAATTTTTTAACATAATCCCAAATCCTAGAAACTGGAGTCATTCTATTAAAGCTGCTACACAATTTTTTCCATGACTCTGTGCTCTCGATTTTAATAGTTCTTTTCTTTTGAGCATCTAGTTTTTTATATTCTATAAAATTAGCTATAGTGGGACATGACTTATATTGCCTTAAAGCTTCTTTAGATGCATTCACGGCTACCTCACACTTTGCATTCCACCATGGAGCAGGTTTTTTACGGATAACATTACTGTTTTTTCTCTTACTCTTAGGAATAGTTATATCTCTTAAATCATTTAAAGTATTTATAAAACTATTATACAATTCTAGGCAATCTTCAGACTCAATGGTTAATTTGGAAAAGAAATTTTCAGATAGAGCATAAAATTCAGACCAGTTAGCTTTACTATAAATAAATCTTTCTTCCACAGGACCTACTTCATAAATGCATGGTTGAATATTTACATAGAGGGAAACTGGATAGTGGTAGCTGCCTAAAGGATCATCCTGAACCTGCCAATTACACAAATGAGCAATCGAAGGACTAACAAGAGTGACATCTATTGCAGAGGCCTGCCTGTTAGGATATGGACATGTTGTTGGAGTACCATCATTTAATATGCAAAAATCTAAGTCATCAATTAAGTTATATATATTATATCCTCTATTATTATTGCTATTGCAACCAAAACTGATATGATGTGCATTAAAGTCACCCATAATAATGCAAGGTTTGGGAATATTATTAAAAATATTCCTAAGCTTATTAGTATTAAATCTGCCACTTTTAGGTGGACAATATACACAAAGTATACTGATATTCCCCGATTTTGTCTCAAAATTTATGGCTATGTTTTGGATATTTTCATGAAAGTTAGTGTTCAATACAGAATATTTCAACCCATGTTTAATTAAAATACCTACACCATTGCATCTATTTTCAGAGTTCTTGTAAATAAAATTGTAATTTGGAATATAAGGGATAATAGATTTATTAGTAAGCCAAGTTTCATTAAGTAGACAAATGTCTATTTTCATATCTTCAAGTAATTTATGTAACAACTAGCTTTCCGCCCGCGGCTTCGCCCGCGTTAACTTCGGTTATATCGCGCGTTTTAGATTTCTCTCGGGAAAATCAATTTTTTCGGGATAAAAAGTACCCTATTATTTAATCCGGACTTCTAACTTTACGCCTGCAAAATTTCAAACACATGTGAAAAAAAGATTTATTGAGTAGATAAAGCGTGAAGAAAACAGTTAAAGAGGATCCCGCGGGAACAGTAGATACTTTCTTCCGGGATAAAATGTATCCTATATCCTTCTCCGTACCACAGACTAAGTTAAAGAGGTAACAAACATATAAATAATTACACTGTTAGTAGCCCGCCCGTGTTAATTTAGATCCCACGGGAACAGATAAAAGGTGTCCTATGTCCTTTCTCGTTCCGCAGACTATGTGTATGCAAATATTAAATATTATTAAATAATTATATTGTTATTTCTTGCCCGTGGCTCCGCCCGTCGTTGCTCCGTCCGCGTTAATTTCGATCCCACGGGAACAGTAGCTACTTTCTTCCGGGATAAAATGTATCCTATATCCTTCCCCGTACCCTAGACTATGTGTATGCAAATTTTCGTGATGATCGGTGCAGTAGTTTAAGCGTGAAGAGGTAACAAACAAACAAACAAACAAACACACTTTCGCATTTATAATATTAGTTGGGATGTTTTCTTGCTCTGTAAACTTTGTATATTGAATTGAACTATATATAAATAATCCTCCATTAAACTAAGTTTGATATAAATATTTCTTTTATTTTCTTAGTTGTTAAAGGTTCTTTATTTTTGTTATTACCTAGGGCCAATAATGATTTTACAATAGCATTCAGGATAATGTCATTATTGATAATTGTATCTACATCTAAAGACTTTTTTACATTATTTACATTCAGAGGTGGATAGGCCTTCAAATCATTAGATGGTGGAGAACTCACCACAGTGGCATAGTTTTGCTGAGTATATTTCTTCATGTTTTCATCTATTTTCTGTTTTTTTATTGGACAATCTCTGGATATTGCTAAATGAGATCCACCGCAATTAATACAAGTTATTTCTTCCACATCACATTCCATATAAGAGTGATTTCCACCACATGAGGAGCACATCTGCTGAGGACTTCTGCAAACCTTGGCCGAGTGGTTAAACTTAAGACATTTAAAACATTGTAAGACTGGAGGTATATATTGGTGAACAGGATAACGGAATAATTGAATGTAAGCATGTTGTGGCAATGTTGTAGTGGCAAAGGTTACGGCAACTGTGGTCAACGGAGTTAGTATGTTATCTATCTTTTTCATAAATCTTTTAATGGATATAACTTCGGCATCGCACGTGATATTTTTATAAATTTCTTCGTTGGACATGTCTTTAGGTACATATTTTAGAATACCTATTTTCTCTGTTAAGTGTGACGGTATGAATGCCTTCATTTTATTTTTAAATAAAAATTCATCCATTTTAAGGAAATAATTGGCTGGTATGGCTTTTCTAAAAGAGACTCCAATTTTGTGCGCATTGACACGGTGGACACCAGTAATGCCCTTAACATTTTCTGTGAATAATTTCGTTAGTGATATAGGATTTCTGTTACCTAGTTTTTCTCGTTCGGTTGATTGAACAAATACTGTGAAATCACCAGTACTGCTTTCTAGGAATTGCCTTTTATAATTGGGTTTCGTAAATATTTTGTACTTATCTTGTTGGTTGCTTGGGCTGGGGAAAACATTGTCATCTTTCCGTTTCTTTTTTCCGTCTCCAAGGTCCTCCCCATCACTAGGGGGACCCATTTTGGTTTATTTTTCGTTTTCAGACGTTTATGATAGGAAAGTCAAGGAAAATTAACTTTTATTAAAATAGAAAATTTGAAGCTGCCGCTTCGGTCGACTTCCCGCCAAAAAGTCCTTTAATGATGCCCACAGAGTAGTGTTGCTAGCTTAACTAGAGAGATGGCGTGAAATTTAACATAGAGTATACAGTACTAACTATAGACAAGTAATATCTCAACAATAACTTTATAATATATTGCATTATATGTTTATTGTTTGTTATTATATTACATCTTTAGTAAACTAAAACATATAATAAAAATCTTTTTTGGTATAAATATTGAATAAATTTTCCTATTCGTTTAAATATTATTTGTAATCATTTTTACTTTAAAATTAATTATCATAACTTTAAATTATATGAAACAACAAAAAAATTTGCCATTATTAAGGATCGAACCCATAATCGCACGCTTTTGAACGTATTGTTAAGTGCAGCCCCTTTATCGAACAAGCTAATTTAACTTCAACTGATGTAACGAAATTTCGCATTACTTTAAAGAAAGACGAATACGGCGATAAGAAAACGGTTCACTAATATTGTTTTCCTTGTCTAGCATAGACTACATCTTTAATTCTTCGTAGCGATACTACACAACATGCGGTTGATTAATTGGAATATGACACACACGGATATAAAATAATGCGTTAGTGTGCCGCGGCCGGTTTAGCGCAGGTGACAGTTGTCTTTAAGGTGAAAGTGGAATTCTGTCGGTGATAGTACGTACAGAATATGCACACATTAAACATTTATTTTACATTGTAATTTTGATCAGTTTTTTTTTAATAACGTTATTATCTAGCACCTATTTTCATTAATACTAAGGCTACTCATCATCATCATCATCGCCATCATTTCAGAAAGACGTCCACTGCTGATAATAGGCCCAAGGTTCTCCACGACGACCGGTCCTGCGCCTCCCGCATTCAGCGGTTTCCCGCCACTCGAGAACCCGTCGGCCCCATCGGGCAATGTGCCCAGCCCACTGCCAACTAAGGCAACTCGTAAATACCTAAAAGCATGCTGTAGGACTCTTCGGCATTAAACGAGTATTCAAAATTAAATAGCCTATTTTTATGTAGGCATCACTTATTTGAAATCATAGATTGAAAGTCTACTAGTTACGCGCCGCGGTTTCACTGCCGTGAGAATCATCATCAACCATTTTATCGTCCCACAGTTGGGCACAGGTGTCCTCTCATACAGAGAAGGATTGAGCATAATCACCATGCTTGCTCAATGCGGGTTGCCGATTTCAGACTTATAAGTCCAAGTTTCCTCAAGATGTTTTCCTTCACCTTGTAATCTGTCATTAGCGTCCAAGATATACTAAGAAAGTACATATAACTTAGAAAAGTTACATTGGTACTTGCCTGACCTGGAATCGAACCCGCGCACTCATACTTGAGAGGCTGGTGTTTTAACCACTAGGCTACCACGACCGTGGGAATATAAAAAGGATCCTATGTGTTATTTCTGGCCATCAACACGACACGATTGACGCAGTGGCTGAGCGATCGACTGCTGCGCTGCGTGTCGCAGGTTCGATCCCCGCACGGAACAAATATTTGTATGGCCTACAATTAGTTGTTCCGGATCTGGCCGTTTGTGTAAGTGACTATAGATGTTTGTAAACGCACCCACGATACAGGAGAAATTACTGAAATAGAGCAACTTAAACAAAAAGAAAACTGATAAACCATTTTGGCAATTTAATATTTATTTTCAAATATATACAATCTTATAAATAAATACAAATTACTAAATAAAGCTATTACCCTAATTAAAACTATTAATAAATTACAATACAGCATCAAAAAATTCGTCATCATCGCTGTCGACTGGTAATGTACCCAAGAGACTGGCAGCATTGCCGCGTTGAATGGCAATGCTTAGTCTCTGGCCAAGGTAAAAGCCAGCCCTTGGGTCACGGGAAGTGTCAACAAGCCGTTTGGACAGTTCATTAAAAAGGCAAAGAGCACTCGGACCCCACGGCCCAAGAGTTTCAACCCCAAACGGCTCGAAAATATAATTTCCGATAAGGTTGTTATATTTTCGCCGTTTGAGGTTTTCTGCAGCCGCAGCAGCAACGCCAGCACAGCACGTCGATCCAGGAAGATGGGATGGCGCAAGAGTATCGACGCAAGTTGCATCCCACACTAAAGGCCTACCCATCTTCCAAGGAAATAAGGACATGCCGTCCGGTCTCTTGCCATCATCGCGCACCAAGCCATTAGGTTCTAATACAGCTGGAACGCCGACAGTGACAAGAGCTCGTCGAATGATGTCGTTAATGTTTGCGTGCCGAGCTAAGCGACCCGCACTTCGGCTGCAAACCAGGCCGTGGTGTCCGAGGCTGTTGACATCTGCACCACAGTGACAGCGATGAGGAGAACAGCAAGGAGCTCCTAGTCGTAAGGATGCAGCGATGCGGAAAGTGGTGTCGTCGAACAAAGTGCCTATGTTCGACGAAGGTAGTGCATGAAGCCAAAGACCCGACTCCCACCTTCCCACAGCTAGCAGGCGCGCACGCTCCGCATCAGTAGCAGACGAGACAAGTAAATTGTTCCGTACTACTCTACAGAGCGGCTCGTCCCACTGTCTCTGGGAAGATGAATTGCTGGGTGGATCTGTATTCGGGCAAGTGATTCTCCAGGAATCCATAGCCTCGGAGAAGAACGGTACATCAAAATTAATCAGTGAGGGGGCTAAAATTTTCCTGATTAATTTATCAGTGCCGTGGACCGAGGATATGAAAGCCGGTAAACTAATATCAGAAATTTTGCGGACGCCGAGGCCCCCCATACGAATCGGGAGAGTAGCTTGTGCCCAAGCTCGGTCGTCCTGGCCACATTTAAAATCGAAGTTAATGTATGCCTGATAATTTTGTCCATTTTGTCTAAAAGGTGAGTGTGCTTCCATAAATGGGAAGCGCGAAGGAAGTAAATTAATTTAGGGCTAAAACAGCAGTAACGAATTAAGGTTATGGCCGAATGCATATTAATTTGCAACAATCTGTCCGAAACGTCATTGAAATTTTGAATTTTTTCGTCAATGAAAATGGGAAAGGAATTCTCGAAGATTGGAGACCCAAGGAGACGAAGAGATGTTTTTTCGATAATTTTGATATCTGGAGCTATTGACTTAAATTTTGGGAGTGCCAGGTGTCTGTCAGTACTGTCGGCTAAGTATAGTTCACATTTTGAAAGCTTGAGATCGAGGCCTATGGAGTGAAGTTCATTTTGTAGGAATTGAAGGTCAGTTAGTACTGTTTCTACATCGCCTCCCAAAGTTCCATCATCGAGATACCAAACGTTAAATTTGGAATTTAGCTGTCGAATAATTGGGTGAATGGCTAAACTAAAAATCACTGGCCCGAGGGGGTCACCTTGTTGACAGCCAACAGCAGATTCCATGAGATTGTCCCGAAATAGTAATTTAGAAGGGTGTCTGTAACATTGCCAAATGAAACTATAAATTTGGGGTATTTCTTTTCTAGTTTCTGTCAGCAAGGTGTCCCTATTAACAGAGTTGAAGGCATTCTTTATGTCAACCTTCAGGATGACCTCACCTTTTCCAGAATTTAGGTAGGTCGACAAGGCATGTACGGCAGCCTCACAGCCCCCTTTGGAGCCGAAACCTAGCTGCAGGGGCTGAAATTTTTCCGAAACTACCTCACCATAAAATTTACAACAGATTTTGGCTGCCATACGACGGTAGGTGGTGCCCACGGCAATTGGACGAATGCCGCCATCCTTCTTACGCAGGGCGCAAAGATTAGCCCCGTATAAAACATCGATGACTGCCTCATTCACTTTGCCGGAGAGCATAAGATTTATCAGAACCGTAAGCTCCTTCAAGAGCGACTCACCAGCTGCCCCGGCGCCTGAACAAATAAGGTCCTTCAGGTGCTGAGGACTCAGACCGTCAAGGCCTCCAGCCGATCCGCTTCGGAAGGAGCGAACGGTTGTGATTACATCTCGACCTGTAATGGTGAGGGAGTGGTGATTAGGATCAGGGGGGTCGGGAAAAGAGAGGCCATCCGCTGCGGCAGGGTGTTTGCTCAAAAGAGCAGCGAGTATTTCAGGGGAACACGGTGCTACCACATCACTGCTAAAAAGAATCCTGGCAGCTCCGCTAATGTCACCCTCCCCTAACTTAGATTCCACGAGATGAGATATACCTCTTGTAGGCGTACATCTCTGTGTCAATTCGGGATCTAAATCAAAAGCCGAAAGGTTGCAATTTTCTTTAATTTGTGCCGTCAAAGTCTTTTTGGTAGCCAAGTTCTTTTTCAAATGTAAAATTCTGTAAGGGAAGGTGAGTAGTTGTTCCCAAGCACTTAGCGAGTTCTCACGGGCGGCAAGACGTACGCAACCTGCTAGGTGTTGTGCCACTAGTTGTCTAGCGCCGCGGGGAACTCGCTTTAAAACTGGAACAGAGTTTTTGAATTTTGATAGGGTTTTCCAAAGTGGGTTTAAAGTGGATGTAGCTGGTGTTGAAGGTGTAACTATAGATACAGGGTCTGAGGTGACTGCATTTTGTGGTTTGTGCACTTTTCCAATGTGCACATTCAGACCCCGCTTACCTTTAAAAAATCGGGCCTGGGTACATAGCGGACACTTTTCCAGGGTGCTCTGTGATGTTGAAGGTTGACATGCACTAATATCCGTCACATCGCTGCTACCACTAAACATTTAAATAAAAATATTCACCTTATAACTACAATATCTAAAAAAATAACAAGAAATACAAAAACACTAGAAAATGAATAAAAAGTTTAGGTGACACAGATGACAATCGGCGACAGGAGCGACGCATTCGCAGGCGGACTAGGCCGTTGCGCCGCAATTCGGCGCAGCCCTAGCAACCGTAGCCTGGAGCTGGCGTCGCGTCCCCAGTTGCACGACGAATTTTCATAAAAGATTGTGTTTCAATGGATGATGTGTTGTGGAAAATTTCAAATATTTATATTCTTGTTGTTGAATAGGACTTTCTTTATTCTTCACAACACTCTCTCAATCCTATTCCACCCGACCTTGCTGTCGAAAACGTTAAGAAGTCAAATTCTGCCATCTCGATCAATTGAGATCAATTGTAAAAGATTTTTCAAATTCAAATTATTATTTTTATAAAACAGATTGTAGTAGTTTTTCAAATCAAAATTGAATTATTGATTTGATGAAGATATAACTATTTTAGAGAATTTTTAAAACGGGAGCAGAATGTTTACGTGACAGCTGACAGCTCAAATTCAATTATATAATATAACATATATACACTGATATTCATATTACACTAAGTACACAACAGCCTCAGTGGCGTAGCAGTAGCGAACGAGGCCGCTGCGAAAGGAGGCGCGGGTTCGATCCCCGCGCAGTATAAAATAATGATTTGTATATTTCTGAAAATAACTAATTTCGGAAGTCGGTGTCAAAAACGAATATACAAAAACCAAAGACACCGACTTCCGAAATTAGTTAATTTTCACTTCGTAGTGGTTTTTGTGAAGTCCGTTATTTTTTTGTAAAAAAGTGTTTAACGTTATTGTTACAAATGATGGCTTAATTTTTAAATGAGGTTTTAGGTAAGGTCTTTAAAAAAATCAAAACTAACAAATGAAAATATAATAAAGCAAAGCAAGGGATGGTCAAGAAAGGAAGATAGAAAAATAGATAAAAATAATGATTAGCGGTAAACATGACCTAAATAAACAAAAAAAAAGAATTTATTGAGGTTAACATACGTCACATTCAGACAACTGCTATCGCTCAACATAGGACCCGTCCCCAATCGTTTTGTTGGCCCAACTGGCATCATTTTCGTTTTCTTTTTTTGTGACGGGTAACAAAATAATTCATTTGTTTCCTGAAAAACATGCTTCAGTCCAATTTATCTTACAAAAATATAGGTGTTTGTGTTTCAGTTTTATCTCTATGTCATATTTTTTTTGTTTCCTGAAAGCAATTATGGAACGTAAAACAAAAAAAAAACATACTGCATACATTCCACAAAAGGTACAAATGTGTTGAAAAATCGCATATGTATGATTTTGCTTGTTTAATTTTATTTATTCTATTAATTTATTTTCATTATTCATTTGTAGGTACTCCTTGTAGGTGTGTATACCTATATACTTAATATATCACCACATAAGTAGGTTGGCCCTGAAATGTATTTTTCGTCATAAAGAAAGAAATCTAATTCACTGATAGCCAAAACTATACTAATATACAATATGTATAGAAAACCCTGTCCGATCCGTGAAGGTATTGTTAGGTATCAATAACTGATTCTACTAATGGATACAAAGCTGGGCTAAACTTAAAAAGAAATTCCCCTAGAAAAATAAATATCATTTCGCAAAAAGAGGTACCTTAATACATGTGCGGTAGGCAACCCTTGCAAGGGCGACGGGGGACAGGGCACGCGGCACGTGGTCGCATCGCTTATGGGTCGTTTTCAAATTTGGGGCCAAAAGCGAGGAATTCGATATATTTTTTTCAATTTTGATATTACCGTATATCAAAGTATAGTAAATTAGATATATCAACGTCACGCTAGTTATGCCATCATTTTATCTTCATAAATATTGCTAGATTTTAAGTTATTGCTTTAAAACAAGCTCAAATCTCATTCGTATGACTGTCTCCAAATTCAAATTCTGTTTAACTTTCTTTTTTATTTAAAAATCTGTAAAGGATTTTTTTTTTTCATTTTATAATATAACTATAAGAGAACATTAATAAAACACTAATATATTTTTTACAAACAAAGGAAATACGATACACAGGCTTTTAGAAAAAGGACCTTTTTGATATTTCATTTATGTTATCGTCATTTAATCCCCTACACGAGCGCCTACGCCATTTTACCGCACTCAGCCACCCGCAGAATATTCGGTTGTTCAGGTGGCCACGAACAACTTTAGTATGTTTACGTCATTATATCAGGTATGATTTTGCAATTTTGACCAAAATTCATTAGTGTCAGGTCAAATATTGTGCATCAGTTATACGTTGTTTTATTTTTATCATATTTGTTTAGGTAAGTGTCAAATCAAATCATTTATTAGTATTTGTAAAACATAGATAACAAAAAATACAGATGTTATACCTAGATAAAATATACAGTGCGCTATGTTTTGTCTTTGGTGAGACATACAAATATGTTATAGTTATAGTTTTAAAGTTCACAAAAATAAAAAAATAAAATAAAAATTTTATGTCAAAAAATTAGTACAAAAATTAGAAAAACTTGATCGTTCAAGAACTCGTCAACCGTGTAATAACATTTGTCAATTAAAATTCTTTGGAAAGTTTTCTTGAACTTGGGAACAGGTAATTTTTTTATCTGATCAGGTATTTTATTATGGGCGATGCCAAAGAAACTTTTGTACATTAGAGCTTCTGACTTCTTATCTGAATAATCGAATTCAGAGGGTTGATGTTAATGGCAACAAATCTGCAGGATCTGAGGTCACCATGGATGTTCCGCAGGGCTCAATTCTAGGTCCTATCTTGTTTTTAATTTATATTAATGACTTACCTCATCACGTGAGGGATAATCACAACATAGTATTGTTCGCGGATGACACTTCTCTTATTTTTAAAGTCAAGCGTCAGCTAGCAAATTTTGACGAAGTTACAATGCACTTTCGAAAGTTGTCCATTGGTTTAATGTAAATAACCTTCTTTTGAATGAAAAAAAAAACTAAATTCATTAAATTTTCTACGCCAAATGTCAGGCAGCTAAGTACCAATGTTCAACTGAATGGAGTAGAGTTGATCCCTGTCGAGTCGACAGTTTTTCTTGGATTGACTATTGACTCCAAGTTACAATGGGGTCCTCACATTGAGAAGCTGTCGGGTAGACTCAGTTCTGCCGCTTATGCTGTTAAGAAAATTAGACAGATAACTGATGTGAATACAGCCAGAATTGTTTATTTTAGTTATTTTCATAGGCTTATGACTTATGGAATTCTTCTCTGGGGAACTTGTGCGGACATCAATACCATCTTTGCTTTACAGAAAAGGGCTGTTCGAGCCATTTACAACCTTGGTCCTAGAGATTCTCTTAGAGAAAAATTCAGAGAGGTGAACATTCTGACTGTAGCTTCGCAATATATATTTGAAAATCTTATGTATGTACATAAAAATATATCTAATTTTAAGAAAATAAGCGATATTCATAATATAAGTACCAGGAACAAACATAATCTTGCTGTACATCACACTCGTCTCCACAGAGTAGGCAACTCGTTCATGGGTCAATGTATATACTTTTACAACAAGCTTCCCATGGACATTCGAAACTTACCCATTAAACGATATAAAACCTATATAAAGGCCAAACTTTGCAAAAAGGGGTATTATAAAATCTCAGATTATTTAGAGGATAGAGAGGCTTGGGACTGAGCTGCTCGCTCTGTTAAGCATTGTTATTAAGCAATATGCGTAATTATAACGTAAATTATTGTAAACATTTTCATTTTTAATATCTGGACTTTAAAAAAGACGATGATCCCTGAGTTTTTTTCGGCTATTTCTTCTCAGAGGTAGTCAGTTAGGAAATGCCGGCTTCATCTAGTTTAAAAAAAAAAAAGAAAAAAAAAACATATGACGTGTAAAAGTGATCGGTGATCCTACTTGCTTAATAAACGATTTCATTTCATTTCATTTCATTT
Organism: Sesamia inferens; assembly: GCA_037179545.1. NCBI lineage: Eukaryota > Metazoa > Arthropoda > Insecta > Lepidoptera > Noctuidae > Sesamia > Sesamia inferens. The sequence continues at coordinate 12,253,796 of CM073933.1, read as the reverse complement.
CAGCTGTTTTACATTTTGTGTGACACAACTGATTTAAATATTTAGCACGCATTGGAGTTTTTTAATGTCTGATAATTTAACAAATAAGTGCAAATTAGTCTTCACAAATACTGCTGTTTCCAAAATGTACAGTGATGGCAGTGTAAGTAGTTTTAGAGATTTAAAGGTAGGTACACAACTATCGGTTACTTTAATGTTACATATTGCCCTTATACATCGCTTTTTTATTTTGAAAACCAGATCTCTATTAGTGGTCTGCCCCCAAAAAACAAGCCCATATCGTAAAAGTGAACCGACTAGTCCATGATACGCTGTTAATAAGGTTTCAACAATTACTTTTTTTGACAATTGGGAGAGTGCATATGCAGACTGGCTGAGTCGCTTGCATAATTCTTCTGTATGAGGCTTCCACGTAAGTTTATTGTCAATCGTAATACCCAAGAACTTGACATGCCTAACTTCATCTATTTCTCTACACCTGTATGAAATATTTACAGTAGGGTTTTCTCGCCGCTGATAAAAATGCCTTACCTTTGTTCAGGTTTATAATAAGGTTGTTATTATTAAGCCAATCAAATATGTCAAAAAGAGAATTTTTTATTTTGCAGCACCAGTCCAAATTTGACTGCAGTACTTCACACACGAACGCACCTATGTTTTGTATAACATTAGAAGCTGTGTGAAGTACAGCCAGACCTTTGCAATAACGCCAAGTTTCCTGACAGCCACCTTTGGACTCCATGAACCGCCCAAAGTTTAGATTCCAGGAAATCTCAACTCCAAAAAGCTGAAGGTGTTCAGTGCACTCCAAGGATACATTCCGAAAAGTAGGAGCCAAGGTGAAGGGGTTCCTTTTGGCGGTGGATAGACACGCTTTTGTTTTCCCGGCTGTGAATGCAACAAGATTGACTTCGCCCTATTCGGAGACTGCCTATAGTGCAACATTCGTACGCTCTGCCATAGCCTCTCTTTCAGGCCGGATCTCTCCACGGCTTCGGCCTTTTTAGGTTTCTCTTCCAGTTGATGATTGTGATACATTATGCTTGTATATGTACAGTCGACATTACATTAAGTTACTATAATCTGTCAAATTTCTTTATCTTATTGATATCTGCACTAAATAAAATTAATATTTTAAATGCGAAAGTCAGCCATAACTGGATAACGCAAATCTGTTGTACAAATATTCACCTTTTTAGTTCTTTTGATAGTTTATGCTTTTTTTTTTTTATTAATTTATAAACCAGCGCTTGGCCGCAATCCCTCCTGAAGGTAAGCAGTGACGCAATCGTTGATGGTAAAGCGCACTAGTTTATTAAGAGCCTATTGACTCTAGCCTTGAAGACACTCAAATTGTAGTCCTACGGAAACCCAAAAGCAGCCCAGCCGAGTTGGATTCGACGATTGACCTTTTTCTCGAAGTTGGACCTTCTTAACTGGATAGTTTGTCCCAGGTATAAGTAACTGTCAACAACTTCGAGAACAGAGTCTCCATTCTTTATAGGAGTCGGTATACCATGGTTTATATTAGGTAAAATATTTTTGATCGATGATTGTGTTAAATGTTTTATATTTTATTGACATTTCTATTACACTCATTTTAAATAACTTTTTTTTTTAGTTATTATAAACTAACGCTTGACCGCAACCCCGCCTGATGATAAGCAGTGATGCGATCGTTGATAGTAAAGCGCGCTAGTTTATTAAGAACCTATTCACTCAGAAAACCTGAGCGAATAGGAAGGAAGACGGCAGTTGAGCGAGGTGATGCAATGTTAAATCCAACAACACGACCAACAATGCTGCGCCAAATGAAGATTGATCTGAAGACCCTCCACGACCAAACTCCAAACACGACAACATTAGGCGCATCGTACCCGGCACACATCGCAACACAACTGCTCAGACCCGTCCTCCGTACGGCTTCATAATTATTTATTTTCCAAAATAGTAGGTATTATCATTAGTGTAACCAAATTTTTAAATAGTATAAATAACAATACCGTCAAAATGGTGTTGTCACTTTTTTTTAAATTACCAAACCGGGAAATTGGAATTAATTCGCGGGAAAAAAAGATTATTTCAAAATTCATTAGTATTGTTACCATGATGATTAAATAAAATTTTATATTATATTTGGTCATGTGTTTACCTAACCTTTGTTATCCTTATGGGTCGGACACGGTTTTCTTTACTCTTTACTAATATATAAAGTTGAAGAGTTTGTTTGTTTGTTTGAACGCGCTAATCTCAGGGACTGCTGGTCCGATTTGAAAAATTCTTTTTGCGTTGGATAGGCCATTAATCCTAGGCTAGGAAGGCTTTGCAGAAGGAGGCTGCGGAGAGGGAGCGGGAAGAGGATGCTCTTGCCGCTCCCCTCCGGCGTAAACGGGTGGGGCGAAGAAGGCGGGGGACGAACCCCCGTCTCCTTTAGCCCAAAGTGTGACCAGCGCGTGTGGGTAGCCCCCGCACGCGCATTGCACAACGGTCACCACGTCTGGGGATTACTCCGTTACCGGGTAATCCCCCCTTGGCGCGGAAACCGGCCTTAACAAGGCCGTTAAGCCCTGAGAGTGGCACGGCGTCTAGGCCTTCGGGCCGACCCCGTGACACTCTCAACACAGGCCCCGAGGGTAACCGAGTGGTTTTAGTGGGTATTCCCGGCTCCGGCCGGGCGAGTCCCACACACGTCCGTCGCCTAGCTAGCGGCGGGTATGGTGCGTAAAGTCATTTCCACTAGTTAAAAAAAAAAAATTAAAAAAAATAAAATAAAAAAGGGCTAGGAAGGCTATAGGCTATATTATAACATCACACCACTACTAATAGGAGCTGAGCATATTAAAAAAAAACATTTCTAAACCTACGCTGGAGAAACCACCCGGCGATTCTAGTATTTTATAATATTAGAAACATTATTAAAGATATTTTATCATTATAAAAAATATCTATATTATATTGTTGTGGAATACTGTCACTAAAACTTAAACGCAGCGAAATTTACCCAAATGTCCAATTCAAATTCGAGATATTTACTTTCAAATATATACACCAACTTCCAGGTACAGGTATTTTGATTAGTTTAAATTTTTGGACGCGACAAACTTTTATCTACAAGTACACAATCGTCAAACAACCCGCATAGATAACCGGGTTGAATATTTAAGAGGGTTAAGTGCGACTTCAAATAAACCAGAGAAACAACTATTTACCTACTATAGATAAGATACCTATATGTTTAATTTTTTTTAGTATGACTTTGTATCTAATGTGTGTTTAAGTCTGTGCTAAATAATTGTTTTTTTTTTATAATTATTAAACTAGCGCTTGACCGCAATCCCGCCTGACGGTAAGCAGTGACGCAATCGATGATGGTAAAGCGCCTGACGGGATACCACAAGGCCAGCGATTGTCAAATACCAGTTTGAGAAATTAATTACGTTAAAGAAATTGTCACTCTAAGTGCGTCACCGGAGAGAGTAGTGCATTAGTGGTAACTAACGCTACATTGAACTTGTAAATTGAAGGTATGAACCCTAAGAAGTTCTGTACTTTGTGTAATTTATTTTAGTGGGCTCTCAAAAATCGGCGACATGGTTGACGCTGTGGTTAAGAGGTTGACTGCTACGCCGCGTATCGTGAATTGGTTTCCATACGGGACGAATATTTATATGACCTAAAAGTTGTAGTTCAGTCTCTGGCTGATTGTGTACGTGAGTTTATGTTTATGTATGTTTCTAAACGCACCCATGATACAGGAGAAATTTTAAGATTTTTTTTATATAGTCCAAACTATTTAAAAAAATATAGAAATTACTTCTTTGCTATATAAAAAAACTTACTTTGCAAACACATTTTTTTGGATGAGAAATCTAAAATGAGAAAACTATCTCACTATCTGGGGCGAGCGAAAGAAGCTGTTAGACTTTTAGTGACTAAAACCCATCCATTTCTTTCCATCACAAGTTCCTTCACTTGCCTATGCGCTAGTTAGGTTAGCTAAGTTTTTTAAAGACTTCCTCCTCCGTGGCGCAGCGGTCAACACGCCTGTCTGCGACGTGGAGGCCGCGGGTTCGATCCCCGGCCAGGTCATGTTGGGAAACGATCTTTTCCTGATTGGCCTGGGTCTTGGATGTTTATCTATATATGTATCTATTATAAATATAGTATCGTTGAGTTAGTATCCCATAACACAAGTCTCGAACTTACTTTGGGGCTAGCTCAATCTGTGTGATTTGTCCGTATATATTTATTATTTACTTAAACTTTGACTGCATTCCAAGGCCTTGTCTTCGAGCAAGTCAAACATGATACAAGGAAAAAGAAAGTCGTCAAAAGTGTTTGCTCTCTCTTTATTCGGTCGTCGGTAGAGTGAAAGGTATATAGGTCAACTTTGACGCTTTTTATCTCTGGCCTTCATAGCAATGTGGAGATTTTAAAGTGTAGGTCATTTTCCGCGCTAGTTTATGAAAAGTCTATTCATTCTGTCTTGAAGACACTTAAACATTAATTAGATGAGAAGACCGCTGCAGACAAATTGTTCCAGTCCCTAAATGTACGCGGTATAAAAGACGAGGCGAAGCGCTTAGACCGGATCGTAGCGGTGTCAACAACGTAAGGCTAGATACTCGCTATACGTAATGGAAAATGCTTAATGCAGAGTCCACATGCAGTTCCTAATGCCGATATCTAAATTGGTTATTTTACATCACAGAAACAACGTCCGTTCTTCTCAGATATTTATGCCAAACAATAACCTAACCTGACTTTACCTGACTGAAGTTTTAACTTGAGAAAAAGAAAAAGTTAGGTCCGCTTCTGTATAAACACTTTAAGACCTCTGTATATACAGGGTGTATCTGACATCGTAACGCAAACTTCGCGAAAAGGCTACACCGCATGCCACTAATAAAATTATGATAGTCATTTATGTCGTTAAAGAACGGTTACAGAAATAACAATGTTTAAAAAAAGTGTCGGTTCGGCCTTTGAACGTTGCAAGAGGGCCGCCGTGCGGGTTTGTAGGTATGACGTTGATCCCTGATGTGAACTCTATTAAATCAGCTGATAAGATAGGTTTTCGAGTTTTGTTTTCATTGCGCTTTTTTGTGTAAAAGTTATGTTATAAAAGTATAGCAATTATGAACGGTCTAATGTGAAAAAACTACATATTTTTTTAAATCATGAAAAAGTAGGGGTTTCAGAATCATGGACTGGATGCATGGTACTCGTTTGTGCGTCGATGTCATATACACCCTTTATGTAAGATAAACAGCACGGAAAAAATTACTGTGGTGAGAAGGCTCAGCATAATATAATAGCTTAGCGATAATCTCCGAAGAATCAACCTTTAAGTTATTAATGGGCACTTATGAATGAAAGAGAATAAAAACAAAGAGAAAAAATATAAATGTGTTAAATCTAATAGAAATATTATTAAAAATATACCTATACATATGTATAATCCAAAAATAATTACATAAGTATACTTAAATAAGTACATAATACTAAAATATGTTTTTAAAAACAAATTATCACAGTGTAGAGGTTCTTACATAAAACGATTTTAAATTGTATGAACATTAATGATGGTAATTTTTTTATATCAATATACTTTAAAAGAGTATCCATGAAGTTTCTTATCCGTTCTTCCAAACAGGAACGTTTTAGACTGTTTAAACTATCTTAAATATCTTTGTAAGGCCGATTCCTTTGTCTGTTTAAAATTACCTGAAAATGGTTTAACTAAAGTATGTATTTGTTTAATAATTATAAACTAGTGCTTCACTGCAATCCCGCCTGACTGTAAGCGATGATGCAATCGTTGATGGTAAATCGCGCTAGTTTATTAAGCCTATTTACTTAAAAAACTTAGTGAGTAGGAAGGAAGGCGGTAGTTGAGCGAAGTGATGTAATGTTAAGCCTAATAATATGACTAACGATGCTGCGCTAGAGGGAGATTGATCTGGAGAACCTCCACGACCAAACTCCCGACACAACAACATTTAGTGCATCGTACACGGAGACACATCGCAACACAACTGCTCAGACTCGTCCTCCGTACGGCTTCACCAGACCTGCCGAAATACGAACGAAATTTCAATTTTGAATTTACCCATGTAACATATTTTCCAGTTAAAGATAAATGGATTATCTTATATAACCAGCTGGTGAGGTAAACTAATCCCTTTATCTTTAACGGTTTTACAATGTCGTATTTAATTTGTAAAGCTTCTGGCATAATACGCCATTGTTAATATAACGGCTGAAGATTTCGTGCGCATTGTACGCGTTTCGTTTCATTTATGTGCAAAAACCATGATGTACAATTGTACATTATTCTAAGAACAATACGATCAAAAACCGGCGCTAACTTGTGACGTTAGCTGACATTAGCTAATATCCTGCAACAATTAATTTCCTAAAATGAATTTATCAAATTTCCGTATGTTTTCGAATCTTCAGCGCTTACAAAAGGTTTATCAACATTTTAACTAATTCGCATACGAATTTACGATTTAAGTAAATTCATCTTAGAAAAGGGTAAATTCAAGTGGATACAATAAAAAGTATCAGAGCACCCACTTCTAAAATTTTGCAAGAGGTACACAAAAGATAAATGTCGTTTAAGAACTCTTCAATAATTAAATCAGTCCGGATGTGAACATTCACAAGAGACCTTTACTTACCGACACGTTAACTGAGTTCATATAATTCACTTTTTTTTTTCAATACATAAATATGTAAGCTGTCACGCTCTTTATGCCTGGGGCTTTTATTGAAGTAATAAGTTTTTAGTTATTTACATTTTCATTTAAATATATATATATTGTTTTGCTTTGCTGATATTTTGGCGTGGTAGCTGGCATATTTTCAATAATTTCATTGTTGTTATATTTTCTTGTGTTCATCACTATACATAGTATTGTATAAAGTCATGTGTTTTTTTTTTTTTAATGAACAGACAGCTGTGCTGCTGGGGAGTTTCTCCCGCCACTTCTTCTTTCCAGCGAAAGCACTAGGAAGTGTCGATGGGTGGGCGTTTTGGGGGACTGTCTTATGTAATATTGACGTTCAAAAAGTGCTGATTCTCAGCCTAATTTGAATAAATGACTTTTGATTTTGATTTTTGTGTTAATATATAATGTACAGACAACAGCACATTCAGCTACAACAATCTGTCAGATTTCTTTTTTAGATTTTCAACTAAGCATTAAGGCTCAATGTTGATTGGGAATATATGACAGTTCGAGTAGCTTGACTTGCTGTCATCCGTACTAATGAATATTTAACTTTTTCAACCTTCAATATATGTCTTATTCTACACAAAAGATATCGAATTTGTATAATTCAATATCAATCCTTACTAATATTATAAGTATGAAACTGAGTTTGTTTGTTTTGCTTTTGCTATGAAATTTTGTGTACGTTATCTTAGAACTCCAGAATAAATAGTAGGATATTTTGTATCCCGAATAAATTAATCTTCCAACATTATTTATAAAAAAAAAAAAATTAATAGCGAACAATCCGGGTTTTAGCCAGATACATTTTTAATTTTATCATTCGTTGCTGATTCACATACAGGAAACTTTTAGACTACTATATACCATGCTACAAGAATGCACGGCTGAATTCGCTATAGATTACACAAAAGCTTTTTCTCAGTGGTAAGCCATAACATCGGCCGCCGGCAGAAGTTACCACCCACCAGACAAAGTCTAGCCGCCAAGCGATTTGTCGTGTTCCGGCATGATGTCTGGTGAAGCCGTACGGAGGACTGGCCTGAGCAGTTGTGTAGCGATGTGTGCTGGGTACGATGCGCCAAATGTTGTTGTGTTGGGAGTTTAGTCGTGGAGGGTCTTCAGATCAATCTCCCTTTGGCGCAGCATCGTTGGTCGTGTTGTTGGGTTTAACATTACATCACCTCGCTCAACTGCCGTTATCCTTCCTATTCGCTCAGTTTTTCTGAGTAAATAGGCTCTTAATAAACGCGCGCGCGCTTTCCCATCAACAATCGCATCACTGCTTACCATCAGGCGGGATTGCGGTCAAGCGCTAGTTTATAATTATAAAAAAAAAATTAAACTGAAATTCATGCGTTCGAAGCCGCGGGCGGAAGCTAGTGTAATCATGGTTTAATAAATAATGTATTACCTTGCCAGACGGATGGCGGTATGAGCTGGATTCCTTCAAGAAATACTGGTCATCAGAAGCTTTAAACAGACAGAAGTGGAACAAGATTAGGGAAGTCTTTTCCCTTCTGTTGGACATCAGAGGCTTTTGACAATAGGTAATAATTACGCAACCTACGTCCATCAACAGTGTGGTTTACCCTAACTGAGTATGTTAGAAAGTGCGAACATGGTAAAGTGATATACAATATGCAAAGAAAACCCTGTCCGACCCATAACGATACTAAAGGTTAGGTAAACACATGACCAAATATAATATAAAATTTTACGTAATCATCACAGTAACAATATTAAAGAATTTTGAAAGAATCTTTTTTTGAACTGACAACACCATTTTGACGGTATTATTATAAGAACGATGCGACCACGTGACGTGTACCCTGCCCCCGTCACCCGCGGAGGGGTTGCCTACCGCACATGTATTACGTTACCTCCTTTTTGTGAAATAATATTTATTTTTTTAGCGAGATTTTTAAGTTTAGCCCGGCTTTGTATCCATTAGTTGAAACAGTTACTGATACCTAACAATACCTTCACGGATCGGACAGGGTTTTCTTTACATATTGTATATGTATAGCGGGGGAAGTAGGACAAAATTTGAATTTTAACTGCAATATATTACGTACCTTCTTGACTTTTGGACAATTGTAATTTGCACGCTATCTTGCAGGCAAAATACAAGTAACTCTTGGGCATCAACATCTTCCCTTGTCGAACAATGTATTTTCAGGTCAATAAATATGTTGATTTGATTTGATTTACATTAATAGGACCATGGGTACTGAATAGAATAGAATAGAATAGAATAGTCCTTTATTTGCATAGTAAGTAGGTACAAAATATAGATATTAAGTTTTTGAAAGGTCCTTATACTGACTACCTTAACTAAGGCATGCAAACAAAATCTAAAATTAAGAAATCTCCGATAATAATCTCATTCGATACATATTATAAATACACATTGTCAAATCAATTAAATAGAAATTAGATAAATATAAATTAACCATGTCAAACGAAATTAAGAACAACAATTCATTAAGTCAATTTAAGTCAAGTAAAAAAAAGTAAGTCAAAAAAAAAAATAATAATAATAATAAATAAATAAAAATGTCCAGTTTATGGTCAATAGGTATAGTTCAGATCTAAAGTCAGTAATACATGCATGACACATTATCAATTTAAGTTCTCATCTGATAAAAATTCGCTAACTGAGTAATAACATTTCTCTATCAGTAAAATCGACAATTTCCTTTTGAATAATGATAATGTCTCTGTTTTTATTACGTCGGGTAGTTTGTTAAAGATAATCGGGCCCATACACATAATACTTTTCTTTAATAGGACGGTATCGTAGCTACCAACACTGAGCAAATTTCTATACTGACTTCTGATTGGCCGGTTCCTATTTTCGGAGACTTTATTAAAAAGATACATATTAGACTTTACAAAAACAGCCAGTTCGAAAATATAAAGTGATGGAAATGTTAATATGTTTAGGGACTTGAATACAGGTACGCAGCTATCTGTTACTATTAGATTACACATTGCCCTTATGCAGCGTTTTTGAGCCTTGAACACCTGTTCCTTCAGACTACAATTTCCCCAGAATATTATACCGAATCTCAAGACCGATGCGACCAAACCGTGGTATGCTATTAACCTTGTGGCCATATTTACTTTTTTAGACAAGTTAAAGAGTACATACGCAACTGTACTCAGTTTTTTGCATACTGCCTCTGCTTGTGGCTTCCAAGTTAATTGACTATCTATCATGATGCCAAGGAATTTCGCAACTAGTACTTGGTCTACCTTTTGTCCATTGAAATGTAAATGCAAGTCTTCTGGTGGGATTCGCTGATAAAAATGCATTACATTAGTCTTTGGTATATTGATTACTAAATTATTTTGGTCAAGCCAGCGTATTATATTTATCAAAGTGTTATTTATGTCATGTTCATAGGTCTTTTTGTCGATACATTTAATCAAGGCAGTACTATCGTCAGCAAATAAGACCATTTGATGTCCAATGTGGCGAGGTAAATCATTAATATATAGCAAAAATAATAAAGGGCCCAGCACACTGCCCTGTGGTACGCCATATTTAATAACTCTAGCCTTAGATAGATATTTTTCTTCACACTTGGTTTTTAGACATATCCTAGATATTTCTGTGTACTGCTTGCGATTTTTAAGGTATGATTTTAAGAGATTAAGTACATTTCCTCTGATGCCTATGATGTTTAGTTTTTTTATAAGAATATCATGATCAACACAATCAAAAGCCCTTGACATATCTGTAAAAATTGCACATACTGGCACTTTTTTATCTACATTTTGCAATATGACATTTAATAAATCATAGACGGCCGTATTTATGCCTTTATTTTTTCTGAAACCCATTTGTTCCGCACTTAAAATATTATATTTAGATAAGAAATTATTTATTGATTCATAAATTATTTTTTCAATAACCTTGGAAAATATGGGTATCAACGCAATTGGTCTATAATTTGCTAGATCTTCTTTATTGTCTTTTTTAAAAATTGGCTTTACTATAACTGTTTTTAAACTATCCGGAAATACTCCAGTACTGATACATAAGTTAAAAATATGACACAAATGAAAAGCGATATCGCCTGATACCAGTTTTATAATCTTTGTTGATATCCCATCATACCCAGTGCTACTTTTGTTTTTTAGTAATTGTATTGCTCTCATAATATCTTGTGGTACTACTGGGTGCATGAACATTGAGTTGGGATTATTTGTCAAATTCATAGTGTCCGGTAGTTTCGTCATATTATTCAGTGTTTGGTCAATAAAATAGTCATTAAATGCATTTGCAATGTCTGTTGGATTAGTAACGATATTATTTTGTATATTAATTTGAGAAATAGGCTCAGTGATTCGGAATTTATTATCTATAACCTGCCATGATGCTTTCGATTTATTGCTTGATGTTTTAATGAAATAGTTGTTTTGTGCTCTTTGTGTTAATTTAATAATTTTCCGAAACCTGCGAGAGTAATTTTTAAAGTTATTTTTATTACTATTCGATGGTTCGCGTCTGTATTTCCATAGTAATTGTCTTTGTTTCCTACTACATACTCGAATACCAGTTGAAACCCATTTATTTTTTTTATTAAACTTAACTGTTAATAATCTGTAAGGAAAGCAAAGATCGTACAACATGCGAAATTGCTCTAGAAAATAATCGTATGCTTCATTAGCATTTCCGGTTTGGTAGATTTCGGAGAAAGAAAGACACTTCAGATAATTTTTGAATTTAGTCATATTTTCTTTAGATAGGTCGCGTTTTTTAATCCTCCATGAATTTATTCTGTATGATTTAACAACCCTTACTTCCAATATTTGGGCAGTATGGTCTGACAATGCAAAGTCCAATACTTCTGAATTACACTTTAATTGGGAGCTACGGGCAAAATTGTCTAAACATGTACTACTGGCCAACCTGGTGGGTTGCCGCAGTTCCAACTCTAGATTGTAGCCCAAAAGAAAGTATTCAAAGTCTAAAGTTAATCTATTTCTTTTTAATGTGTCTATATTAAAGTCCCCACACATAACTATTTTTTTAATTGATTTGGTACATAGTTTATTTAGAATAATGTCTAATTTTTCATAAAATACATTTAAATTATTGGACTTGGGTGGCCTATAAATACATATAATAATTAGATTTTGATTTGACAATTCTATACCACAACATTCGATGACATTAGCTATGGAATGCCGTGATATATCTAATAGCTCTTTGTGTTCGAGATCCTTTTTAATTAAAATACAGGCTCCTCCTCGCTTCTTAGAGTGTCTTGCATATATAGCTGCTAGCTTATAATTTGAAATCTTTAATATTTTCTCGTATCCGGCCATAATAAAATGTTCTGTGATACAAATGACATCTATGTCTCTTTTTTCCCGCGACAGTTGTTGAAGGTGAACAGTAAGTAGATCAGACTTTGTTATTAGTCCAGCAATATTCTGGTGTAATATTTTTATTTTATCATAAACGAAAAAAATCACTTTCATTTGACGTATTATCAAGAGTAGCGTCTATTATAGGATAATTTTTAATGTCAATAATCAAACGGTCAAATATATTTTGAAATATGCATTTTGTACCCTGTCTATTTAGTTTCCCGGTATAATCTGAGAACATATCCAAAGAGAGGTTACGATTAGCGTCAAAAAAGTAAGCATAGTCATTGTGCTGGATGTCCATATAAAGTAGGTTGTTGAATAATTCTACTCTGTAATTATATATCAGCGCCCCTCTTACATAGGTAGGACAGCATATTATGACATTTGTATGTCGAATGTCCTTTAGCGATTCTTTCATTTGTTTAATCAATTCGGGGTAGTCTCCTGCGTTGCTAAAGTCTTTTTCTCCTATCATAATTAAGCAATAGTCATTCATAGAAAGATTTCGCACTTTATTATTGATATTTATCAGGATTTCTTTTAATCCACTACCTGGTGACGAGTAATGGCAGTATTCAAAAAACTCACTGAAGGTATTTTCTATATTTTTAAAGCATCAATGTAGTTACAGTTACTGAGAATATGTAGCTTTCGCTTTTTTGGGCACACTAGTTTCGAACAGTTATTGCTTGGTTTCGCTTTTTCGGTTTTATGCATACATACTTTTTGATTTTTGGCATCAACATTAGGCCTCTCATTGTCAATCATAGGTGTTTTTGGTGATGTTTGAGTTTGTTTTGTTTTGTCCTTTCTCTGTTTTATTAATGGAGATTGACTTTTGTTTTTTTTAGAAGTTACAGGGCTACAGGTGATTTTTTTGTACAAGGCATTTTTCTTTAATAAGTCTTCATTGACTAATTTTAAATTATTATTCTCTAAAGAAAGAGACTCAATTTCTTGATGAGCACTATTCAATTCAAGTTCTAGTTTATTTATTTTTTCTTTTAACTTTTGTACCTCTTCTTCATTATTATTTATAGAAATGTCGGGTAGACTGTTAACAGTTTCATTTAAGGTGTTGTTTATGTTGGAGTCGGATATGGTTCGTGCACGACGGAAAGTAATGTTTTCGAGAAAGTTCATTGTGGTATATTATTAATATTATTGGTGACTACTTAAAATGTACTATTTGGTTCAAGTATTTTTAAGATTGAAATCAACAAACAATCCAAAAAGACAAACCCGTCTGTGGGATTCGAACTCAAGCCACTCAACGAATGCTATGAGGTAGGTTACTTAAGTTATTAGCCACAGAGACAGATGTTATAAGTGACGAAATTGTTGATCTTTAGCCTCTTCTGGACAAAAAAGACGTTTCAAACCAGTTAGTTTTAAAGATTCAAATTTTTCCAACTAATGTCACTTTGTAAAAATTTAGGTTTTAAGTCATTTTTTTTTTCATATATTTCTATGTCATCTGATTATTGGTCAAGTAGGTAGTAGTGTTTGTAGCCACTGGTTTTTATCACTCACAAAAAGTTTTCATCACAACTATGTCACACTTTGTAGAAATTTAGGTTTTAAGTCGTTTTTTTTTTAAATATATTTCTTAGTCATATGATTATATTGGTCAAGTAGGTAAGTAGTAGTGTTTGTTGTCAAGTAATGGTTTTTATCATTCACAAAAAAGTTTTCAACACAATTATATATCCTTCAAATTATAAACTGTCTTCATGTTGTTTATAGTGAATAATTTCTCAAGATAACATTTCCACAAACGTATTGCACTGTTTTATTCACTTTTATTATATATTTGAGTAAAAACAACGAATATAACTATTTTAGAGAAATTTAAAACGGGAGCAGAATGGTTACGTGAGCTGGCGCCATCTACCCTATTCTACTACTACTACCTATTATACTAGACTTGGGAATTAAATTAATGTTTCTAATTACTAGGGATAGCGCAACATCTACGTCGTATACAAGCTAACTTAATTTAGCTTTACGTCACATACCTAAATACCTACGCATTTCAAAACGTTCCTTGATAAATCGTATACTGTCTAGGCCCCTCGTTTGTGGAATACATTGCCAGTAGAAATAAAACGCGCGCATTCGTTACAGGTATTTATTCAAATTGAGGAGAATAAATAGTAGAAACACTTTTTTTGGTTCTTGCATCATTTTTGTGCTTACACAAATTAAAATATGATTAATGTGCCCTTTTTTATCATTACCGCCTCACGGTCTTCCTCAGCGGGAGGGCGTGTCAGACTTTTACTGACTAAAACCCACCTGTGTTCCTTCACTTTACTTCACTGGTTTCTCTTTTGACCAACCCGCAACCCTGACCCATCGGTCTTTGTGGACCCCGTCACGATGTGTGCTTTATGTGTCCTTGTGTAATCTTTTTCAGTATCATCATCATCATAATCAACCTTTTTATCGTTCCACTGCTGGGCACAGGTCTCCTCTCATACAGAGAAGGATTGAGCGTCATCACCACGCTTGCTCAATGCGGGTTGGCGATTTCAGACTTAAAGTCCAGGTTTCCTCAAGATGTTTTCCTTCACCTTTTAATCAGTCATTGGTGTCCAAGATATACTTAGAAAGTATCTATTATACGGTTAGTTAATTAGTTGACATTTAATTTCGAAAACAAAATTCAAATATAAACAAAAAGAAACAAAGTTTATAAATAACAAATACATATTTCAGTACGCAAAATTTGTATTTCTTTTACATAATAAAACGCCAACGTCGGCAGGTAATTCAGGGCACGTACTTGGGAAAACCGCTAACAGCAGGTAAATATTGCCTATTTTTACAGCTTTCCCCAAATATCTTTCACATAAAATCAGGAAGTCAAGTCAATATTTGTTGTTATTTATAGTCTGGTGTAATAAAGTAGATCATCTTTTCTGTATACGTAAAATAATTCTCCTGTCACAGTGTTTGTCCTCGAACTGTTCCAAAACGACTGAATCAATTTTAGTGAAATTTCGTATATACATTCGTTAGGCATGAGAGTATCTCTTTTGTATATTACTACTACTTACGCAGGTGAAACCGCGGAGCCCATCAATTCTTCTTTTTTTTTAACACTCAACTATCTTGACCTGCTTACCTAATACAGTCAGTCGAGTGATCGAGGCTTATGTAACGGACAAGTCTGTCATCTACCCCGGTCACCAGAGAGTGTGAAACCGACGAGAAATGTGTTGCGGTTGCTCACAGGGATCGGTCCTGGGACCGCATCTATGGAACATTGGGTACGACTGGGTGCGCCGATCTCTTTATCGGCGCCAGCATAGTTTGTTGCTGACGACACGTTGGTCCTGGCGCAAGGGAGGTCGCACTAAGCGGCGGCTGATGTCGGGGTTGCGACAATCGTCGAGAAAATCCGGCAATTGGGACTCGAGGTGGCCCTGCACAAGTCTGAAGCCATGCTTGCTTTCCGGTGGCTTGTCCCGCGGACCATTTCATGGTCCGCGGGACAAGCCACCGGATTAACACATAATGGAGTCGATAATGAAATACCTGGTACTTGTCCTTGACAACCGGTGGAACTTGGAGGAACATTTCCGATGTTTAGTTCCCAGACTGAAACGGACCCGGGCTTCCCTGAAGCGGTTCTTCCCCAGTCTAGGGGTACCAAACACCTCCTGCCGGAGGCTCTACGCGGAGGTCGTACGGTCCATCCCCTTTACAGGGCACCAATGTGGCGCGGTCACTTAGGCGGTGACCAGCCCGGAGCCTGACCACGTCCCAGAGGGTCATGGCCATGCGGCTAGTTCGGGGATACTGCACGGTCTCCGCTGAGGCGGCGAGCCTCCTCGCCGGACTGCCAAACCACTCGCCCACATGTGAGAGTGGCGAGAGGAGGCAAAAAGGAGCATAACTGCGCTGCCGCGAGAAACCGCTCCAGCGGGATATCATGGCGATATGGAGAGTTCGATTGTCACAATCCAGTGCTGGGCACGCCACAATAATTGCAATAAGTTCCCTTTTTGAGGAGTGATGCCAGATGCAAGTCTTTACCGGACACGGCTGTTACGGGAGGTTCCTGTTCCGTATAAGGCGGGAAGAAACGCCAAGATGTCACCACTGTGATGATCGCCCTGAGGACACGGTAGAGCATACGGTGGAGATCTGCTCGGCATGGGTAGTGCACCACCGTGTCCTCATCAGCGGCGATCTCCACATCTGGTCCTGGTCCAGGCCATGGTCTGGAGTGAGAGTGCATGGCAAGCCGTCACCTCCTTCTACAAAGCAGTTTTGCTACCAAAGGAGGAAACGGAAATCTCAGCGCCCTCACGGCTCTAGCCGCCGCAGGAGATGCCCTGTTCTGAATACAACATCGAACTCCTGGCCACCGTATTCACCAGCTTGCGAGCAGCGAGCAGTAGACAGCACGCTGTCCAGTAAGGACCAGGCCCGTGTCAACAACGCTTTGTATCTAACGCGCTCCTCAAAGAGATGTTAGCACTTCGTGACGGGGTCCACGAAAACCGATGCCTGGGCCAGAACTGCGGGTTTAGGAAGCCTCAATTGATAGAATCAGGAACCTTAGAGTACTGTGCCTATCTTTCTCATCCCACGGTACCCGGTCGGTTTTGCGACAGCAGAGAAACGACTCACAATGGCAGAAAATACATGCAAGTGGAAAGAAAATAAAAAAGGGAAGGTTGGACGCTAGTGAAGAAATCAAAATCTAAAAATCGGTTTACTGGTTTGACAGGGAAGGCAATGTCCCAAATTATTTTTTATACGTCTTATTACTTTGCAGTTTTCTGTAAGGTTTTGGAGACGAACATCCTGTATATCACAACCTTTAACTAAATTACAATTTCATCCGTGACCAATCAACCCCAAAATTCGATAAATCTGCTCCTTTGAGTCCCAAGACTCGTAACATTCCAATGACCCTTAAAGTTGGAACAACTGTTACAGTCTTACCCCAAAATTTGAATTAGAGCTTTGTATATTAGTACGCTAGTTCCCTGAAAGGATAGCCAGACGTAAAAAGAACTCCCACGCTTTGTTAGTTACGTTATGCTCTTTGATGCAAGATAATCCTAGTGTCATTAATTAAATTATACAAGGTCCCAATAGTTGCTAGCGCAATTGGCCCAGTGACGAACGAAGCAGTCTATGGTTATTAATACTCTAAAATTAAGCATTGTACCAGCCGCGGGGTTATACCGAACACCTCGCTCATAATTAAGTCAGGTGAACTCCTTGACATGTACAGCGATCCAAACTCCTTTGTCAATGCTATAAATAGGTTTAATATTGTTGCTGTCCTTGCTTGGCAGGTTTCGCAGCGTCAATGTCTAACTCAATCGAAATTTGAATTTGACAGTATTCTAAGACCTCATTTGAATTACTTGAAACGAATCCTTCAGAAATAGAAAAAATAATTATGGAATTTAAAAAAAAGTGCCATCGTACTCGACAGAATACCAGCCATAGCTATTAAGTCTGCCAGGTTTTCCTACAATAACGCATCTAAAGGGCATTGTTGCCGCCATTTTTGAGAAGACATTGATCACTCCAGTATTAATTTAAGGATGTTTATATTCACTACATTGTCCAAAATTACAAAGAAGGTACTGAACAATTTTTTAAATAATATTTTAAGTATTTATACTTAATATTATATTTATGTGTTGCCCGTGACAGGCCAGCGCTGCGACATTTACTCTTTAAATGTCGAAGCATTATGCTGATATAGGAGCCTCGTAAGGGACTTTCTGATTTTTTGTTACTTTTTTCTTATAACTTGTTTTTATTTTTAATTGTGTTTAACATAGTTTAGTCTTATGATCAGTCACTCACAATAAATATACTTTATCTTTCTTTCAAAAGCATTTGTATTTCATTGTTCATGTTTGACTGAGATGGAAAAATTGTATTTACATTTTGAAATAAACATTTTTGTCATTATTATTATTACCTAGGCAAGCCTTTTATTCAAACTATTTTAACATCACTACTCTCGGAGTGTAAAGACAAACATCTATATTTACGTTTTATTTGCCTTGGAACCTTCTGAACTTGAAGAAGACGTAATTAAAACTCTTTACTCAACCAATCCACAAATTTTTAAATGTCACTTATAAAGGATGGCGTTTAACGCGTCAATCGTGATTAAGTTAGTTATTCAAAAAAGGCTTCCTTTAATTTTGTTATGCTTGAAATTGTTTTGTTATGTTTGACGAGTTTGCTTGAACAAGCTAATTTTTAGAACTACAGGTAGTGCTTTGTTTCAGTTTAGATTGATGCTGAATTTATTGTAATCAACTGGTACACCAAATACAATAATAGTATCACATATGGTAATCAACTGGTACACCACCAGTTGATTACAATAAATTCAGCATCAGATAGGTAGATTGTCCAAATAAGCAAATTTGTCAAATCTAAATTTATTGGGCTTTTAATGAAATACATTATTTTGGCTTTACGTAAACTACTAGCCTCCATTTTAAAAATCAAAAATAATCAGTGGGTGGTCAGTACCTGGAATGTTTTACATTTTAGTATAAGTCTACTAAATCTGAAATGTTTCCTAATCCGGTCATACGTTGTGGCAGCAAGGTTTTCTTTTCCGCCAAAATACATATTAGCATGTGTTTGTTTGCCATTCACTTGTTGATACTTGTGAATGCTATTCTTACCTGGATATTTTTTGCTGTCCATTTTCGTTATTTAATTGTTATATGTGTGTAGTTATTTTGTTATTTTTATTAATCCCTAAGTCCTTAAAAATGTATATTATAAAAATCAACATGAAAAAAAAAATAATCTCGAAAATTAAATGTTGTGCAACTCTGCTTCTATTCTCCACTTTTGTCTAAAGCTAACCCGAATGGGGTTAAAGTTTATGATATTTTTGTACAGTGAGCTCCAAAGAAACCTCATCCCCTAAAAGTGACATCATTTGACAAGTATTATTAGGTTTACGACGATGTTACGTGCGCGCCATCTCTGTGACATCAATGAAGCTATCATTCATGTCGGTGTCGATTATACATATATAAAATAGATAATGAAGAACATTGGGGGTAAGCTTATAATTTTATTGAGTAAAACATGAGGTCGCAAAATATTTTATTTATTTTAAAAATTTGTTAGTAGTTAGAATATCTTATCAGCCTTTTCATGTCTTCCTTCTTTCATTTGTTACGTAATAAGAAATCAAAATTAAAATGTCCATTAAGTCTAATGTAGATACCTATGTCTATTTATTAGTAACACACAGTCTTGTGAAATTGATGAAATTGGTACCTAACGTATTTCCAAAAAAAATACTTTGAAATAGAATCCATAAAATTGTTTGACAAGAAAACATTCTACAGACACCATCACATAAAAAAATATATACCTACGCGCCGTTAAAAATATAATTCTTCAAAGAATACAATATAAGAACATATTTTTTAAAGTTCATGGTACTATTATGATGGTATTGATTCAAATCGTTAATAAGTAACTTCATTGTTATATCAGTCTTCTGTAGTAGTCTGGAATCTAATTGTGCCCGGGTGAGCAGAATGCTCGTCCCCTGGCTAGGTACGAATTTTGGTATCAATTCTTAGAGTATTTTAGTTTAAGACATACAAAGAAGTAATGCCATTGGTGTACAAAAATGTTATTGTAGTTTATTTAGTTATTAGTCTGAATCTATACAATGCAAAGTCACGTTTGGGTATACGAGTATACTTCATACGAAACCTGAATACAGTTTGTTCAGAATAAGCAACTGAACCGATTCCAATAATTTTTTACAACATGTAAAATTTTTTCCCAAACACATTTAGCAATTGTTGCATTGTGGTTACCGAGCACACGACATAGCTGGCGGTAGAACATAGTACTAGCACAGTGAGACAGGCCCCCTCGCGTCGCGCCGCTGCAGGCGCGGGCGGATGAGCGGTGCATTGACCATATTTATGTCGGAACAACCAAGTAAGATAACGAGCTCATAACTTTGTGGTCTTTCATGATATCTTTTTGAAATTTTGCACATAGATTTTTTACTTAAAACACTGGACACGTGTTTCGGATTTCGCATAAACAAAAAATAACGTTGTATAATGTTATTTCAATTTGACAGCCTCCGTGGCGTAGCGGTAGCGAACGCGGCCGCTGTGCAAGGAGGCGCGGGTTCGATCCCCGCGCAGTACAAGTATTTGTATGCATAAATATGAATATTTGCACTAGTCTGGTCGTGCCTCGGAAAGCACGTTAAGCCGTTGGTCCCGGTTGCCATACGAACATGGCAGTCGTTACGGGTTGTTGGAGCCCTCAAAAGTCCTACAAGTGGTCTAACTGCAATGCTTCGATATCGCCTTCGGGTTGTGAAGGTCAAACGGCAGTCGGTTCATGGAAAATATCGAAGTTTAGCCAAAATGAGCAGTTATACTGGTAAAGCGGACTCTAGACTCCAAAATTGAAAAGCTTCGGATACGACTGGGATTAACGCTGAGATAAAGAATGTTATTTAAATCTAAGAGAACATTAATCATCTTTATTTCAAAAAACCAAATACAAATAACCAAATATATTATTATTATTATTTCGTTTATTTATATATATATACATATTCATTTACATTTTTAAATATTTATAAAAAACATAAAAACATTTAAAAATATAAAAAATAGTGTTCCACCGATGGCGGGAGCGGGGTCCAAGCTACCGGTGGTTAGAGCTCCAGAGACAGGAACCTCCTCACGATGCGGGCCGTATCAAGGAGTACTGCCTTTTGAATCTGGCCTTTGATCCAACTGCCTAACGAGAGCCTCAATAGATGTTGGTCGAGGCTCTTGGCTATCAAACCATTGGCCGATACGACAATCGGTACAATGACTGCCGAGTTCACATTCCACATGTCAACAATCTCGTGCGCCAAGTCGAGATATTTAATTTGTTTTTCTTTCTCAGCTTTCACGAGATTCCCGTCATGTGGAATGGTAACATCGACAATCATTGCAAGGCGCGCTAATCGATCTATCACCACTATATCAGGCTTATTGGAAACAATAGTCCTGTCAGTAATGATAGACCGATCCCAGTATAACGTGACATGGCCATTTTCAAGAACTGGGTCGGGCACATACTTATAATACGGTACCTCAGAATCCACAAGTTTATATTTCAAAGCAAGTTGCTGGTGGATAATCCTAGCTACTTGGTTATGTCTGTGCAAATACTCGCCGTTAGCTAAACGAGAACAACCAGAGATAATGTGTCTGATGGACTCACCCGGGTGGTGACATGCCCGACACACGTCAATCGTCCCGTCCTTCATAATATATCTCCGGTAGTTATTCGTCAAGATAACTTCGTCCATAATTGCACAGACGAAACCTTCAGTTTCCCCGAAAAGGTCACCGAATCGTAGCCAGGATACGGAAGCTAAGAAGTCTACATCGGGCTCATGAAGAGCCCGATAAAATCGCCCGTGAAGTTCCTTGCTTTGCCATATCATCTTGCGGTCATCAGTGGTAAGTATTATAGGCTTGTGCCAGTTCTCTTTCGCCATGGATAGCGGAGTAAGCCCCTTGTCTACTGTGACCACATCAAGATGCATACCCACTACGGTTTTTAAAAAATGTTCTCTGAGACTGCATACCTCTCGGTTGTGGAGGGTCTTCGCATTTAAAAAGCCTCGACCCCCGCACTTCCGCGGAATATACAGTCTCATCACCGATGATCGTGGGTGATGCATCCTGTTTGCTGTCAGCAGTGTACGGACCCTTCTATCCAGGGCGTCGAGTTCGGTCTGAGTCCATTTAAGTATGCCGAAAGAGTACATCAAAACCGGCATGACCCACCCGTTGAAGGCGCGCACCTTATTTCCGCCCGAAAGAAGACTATTTAATACCTTCCTCAGGCGACCAAAGAAGCGCTCCTTCAACGATTGCTTCATGTCAGCATCATTGATACCTAACGCTTCCGACATACCTAAATATTTATAGCTCTCGAATGAGGAGAGGGATCTAAGGTGTATGGAATCTGGGAGTGTAATTCCCTCGGATTCCATAATCTCCCCCCGCTTTACATGCATGACTGCACATTTGTCCACACCAAATTCCATTCTGATGCCACTACTAAAAGTTTCAGTTACATTCAGTAGCTTCATCAGATGCAATTTATTGGGGGCAAAGAGTTTCAAATCATCCATGTAGAGAAGGTGAGATATCACCTGACCGCCTCTCCTCAATCGATAACCCAGACCTGAATCCTCCAGCAGTGTGCTTAGAGGATTCAGAGCTAAGCAGAACCATAGTGGACTCAGACTGTCGCCCTGGAATATTCCCCGCTTAATCCATACAGGTTCATCATTCCCCTGGATCTGTCGACTCCCTGGATAGCGAAGGACTGTCTTCCATTGCCCCATACACGACTTAAGGAAAGTGCGTAGAGTTGCATTTATCTTGTACAACTCCAGCACCTTCATAAGCCATGTATGTGGCACCGAATCGTAGGCCTTCTTATAATCTATCCAGCAGGTGGAGAGATCCTTGCGGGATCGACGAACCTGTTGGCTGATGGCCATGTCTACGAGGAGTAGCTCCTTAGTACCACGGGACCCGCTCCTACATCCATTTTGAGAGACAGACATGATGGAGTTACTGTCAAGATGGTTGTTTATTTTAGCTTTCAAAATGGATGTAAGAACTTTATAGACCGTTGGTAAACAAGTGATCGGCCTATAATTTTTGGGTTCCGCGGTACTACCTGATTTATGGAGCAGGTGGGTAATTCCAGTTGTTAAGAACTGGGGTAGCGAACCAGACTCTAAGGATGACTGGAATTGAGATGCCAAACAAGTGTGTGAACTACTTAGCCATTTTAACCAAAAGTTATGCAGCCCGTCCGGTCCCGGTGATTTCCAGTTCGGTAACGAACGGACTGCTGTGGCTACGTCTGATGGTGTTATCAAAATAGTATCCATTTCTGGTAAGTTTTCACACCCTTGTTCAACATCCTGCATCCAGTCACCCTCAGTGTGACAAACGGATACCGACCATATACCGCGCCAGAATGCACTTGTGGTGGCATCATCCGGGCGGTACACGTCAGCCTCGTTTTGTTCTGGTCGCTCCCAAGCTCTGTATACCCACCTCTCATCGCTCTGGAACATGCGATTCTGCGTATATCGATCCACTCGCCGCTTATACCGCCGAATACGGCTCGCCCATGCACAAACTTTCTGCTTCAGGAAGTCGATGCGCTCTGTGACATTATTTATGTATTCTCGAGGGCTGATACCAGTCCCCGAGAATGCCTGTCTCACAAAGCGCATCACTCGTGGTCTAGTATTGCCCTCCCTGAAGCAGTATAGTTTGCCGATGAGTACCCTGGTCCCATCGATACGACGCTCGATTCTGCGTTGCCAGGCTGGTACGGCTGGTTTTAGTCGAGTAGCTTCATCACAAATTGGGAACTTGACTTTGGCTAATCGACATGCCGCTACAGCCGCGCAATACAGGATCGAGTGTGTATCAATGAGATCCTCGCTGCTCTCGAAGAAATTCTTGAGCTGCGAGTCCAAAGCACACACCAGCGCCCTATTTTTTTTGTGCATAGGTAGCCGTGGTAACCGGGGTCTAAGGATGGTCGGGGTGGATCTATAGTCGCGGAACGCATCCTCCAGTGCGCTCCTCAGTCGGTCGTTATACTGGCTACTTACTGTTTCAACCCTATCATCCTCTTCTTCGACACGATTGGACCGCGGCGGAACAGCATCAATAATTGACGCTTGTGCCGCGGTCTGGGTCAGAGTCGGGGCGATTTGGTTGTTCAGTACCTCTGAGCGCAGCCTATCAAGTGCGATGTCGTCCAACCTGTGATTGCGTTGGATGACCCGCACCTGATCCGACAGTCGTTGGGCCGAGACGTTGACAGTTGGTTCCAGTGCCTGAAACAGAGACAGCATCCTTTCACGGTACGCAGTGAGGTTAGTTCCCCCCTCTGTAGCCCCGTAATATGCGCGCATGACGTTCTCATTAATTGTTTGAGACCATCTCATGCGCTGCACACAACCACCGGCAGCGGGGACCCGGCTCGGGGCCGGATGGCCCCTAAGTCCCAAGCTCGTCGGCGGCCGGCCTCTCCCCTGCCGACGTACAGGTGTTGGCGACGTCGGCGGAGAGAAATACTCGTCGCTCGAGCTCGACGCAACTACCGCGGTCGGTGTCATCACAGCATTCACAATGGGGCTGGAGACCGGCGGCGGCGAGGCGGAGCTGAGCGACGAGTCCGGAGGTGGTGGGCGTGCTCTTCGTGTGGCTGCTCGTGTCAACATCTTCATACTTTTCACATCTTTATTGTATAATATAGGATTTTGCAGGTGACATGACAGATGTCACTGATTTTCTATATGTTGATGCATGCTTTCTTTTCATTTTAACGTCTTTGATTTATAAATAAGGTATTTTAAAAATTTGGTTTTAATGCCACTTGTATATAAATATGTAAAATGCTTGTAATAATTTTATAATTAAATTCAAATATGAGAAGCTATAAAAAGAGATGTTGACATTGTCGTTGGTGTTGCCAGTGTTATTATTATTATTATTATCAATTCATGCGAATGCTAATGCGAAAAGGCTAGTTATGTCATATTATACATTATAGTATCATATTGTTTAAATAGATTAGTAATGAGAACAGAATATTAAAGCCATTAGTAATAGAGATAATTTGAAATGTAATTAATAACCTAGATTTGCCTTTGTTGCAAAATGCCCCGTATGACATTAAAACAACAATTAATTTTCGTTGATAAATGGTTTAATTACGTGTTTGAGTTACCGTAATTTGACAAGTTTAAGACTCCATTTTAAATTGTACTTTCTGCAAAATGTTTGCGTATTTATCAATAAAATAACTACACGCCAGTATTTCCCGGTGGGTTGAGCAGGGATTTGCCTATTTGTGGTCGAGTGCATTTAGACAAAAATACTGGAGTAATGGAATGCTTTGAAATGCTTGGAGTGTCATTTATTTCTTTATTCCGTTGCCTTTCCACGCCGATGCCTGTTTGACATTTTTCTTTGTTCTTTTCTGAGTGACTTGATTAAACAAGTTCATGTTATTGTGTAACAGAGTGTAGCCATTTTCTCTTTCTGTCCATAGTTATCGGTCTTAGAGTTTTTTAGTAAGATATTTTTTTTTAATATTATTATTTTTTAACAGTCATCATTGATTTTGTTTTTGCGCCAGAGGGATATTGATGTGGAGACCCTCTACGACCAACTCCCGAGACAACAACTTTTTGGCGCTTTGCACCCGGCACACATCGCAACACAACTAAACATGACGAATCGCTTGGCGGCAATACTTTGTCTGGTGAGTGGTTACATCTGCCGGCAGCCGATCATTATAAGAACGGCCTACCACCGAGAACTTTCCTTAAAATCTATACTAATATATAAAGCTAATATGTATGTTAGTATGTAATGTATGTAGAATAAAAAAGGCCGTTTAATAGGGATGTATCCAAGATATGAAAATCAAAAACTTAATTAGTCCGTCTTATAGATATTAAAAAAAAATTAAGACCCGTATTTTTTATTTTGTCGAAATTACCAAAAAATATTGAGATATATCGTATTAAAGTTGCGGAGTGGGGGCTAATTACGTCACGCCGTGGTATAATTTGTACCATGGCGTGACGTCATGCGACATTTCAAATCAATATATCTTCCTAAGTATTTGAATGAAAGAAAAAATAAAAAATACGTGTTCAATATTTTTTATAAATCTACCTGATGGACATTAAATTATTTTTTAGGATACAACCTAATTAAGTAGTGGACTGTCTTTTAGACACAATGACTATGGTTTATTGCTATTTTTATTAACAACATAAACTATTTGGACAAACAATAAATCAAGTAACGACTTTAAGAGAACCGTTTTAGAAACTTCCTGCTCGAAACAAATATTAGTATGGCCCACAAGTAGTTGTACCGGGTCTGGCTGTTTGTGTATGTGGGATTAAATGTTTGTAAACGTACCCACGATAAAGGAGTAAGTAATTCCTATTTCCTAGCATGGGGCAAAGTTTGTTTAAAGCCGGCGCCACACATCATTCAAATATTTGATCACTTATTTGAACACTTGTTTGGATACAGGTTTAGCACGGGTATTTGAGTATTTGTTCAAAGCTTTTTAAAACATTTGTCGCACATCAAAGCGTTCAAAGTTGTCTGTGTTCAAATGCATGCGTAGCCTGCTACACACGCGCAAATATTTGTCTGTGTCTGGCGCCGGATTAAAACAAAAAAATAAACAAGTGGTAATTTAGCAATCTTGTAGTCGCTGCATCGTATGATGATCCAGCTACCTGCGCATGCAGACTCCGATTGGTAATCACTTAAGGCATCCACCGATACCGCGATCATCGAGGATAGCCAACAATGAAATAGATTTTCTATTGTGTCTGTTATCTGGCAGGAAACGTGTTAATGACAAAAATGTGTTTGGTGCTCAAATAGGCATTTCTATGAAACTCAACTCAAGATTATCCTCAAAACATACACTTTATACGTGGTGATGACAATACGACAATAAATTAAACATTGTGTACCTCAACACCTTCTCAGTCTACCCATACAAAATCATATTATATATTAGTTTGGTCACAGGAAATTATTGCGCCGCATCCAGCAGTACTAAACTTTAATAATAATAGCATGAAAAAGCAAGTCAATACAGGATCGCGCTGTCGCCGATCGGAGGTCAGTGAACCAATATTTTAAAGGATATTCTATTATGTTTCCAATTAGTTTAGTTAGTTTGTTTGAAATTTTCATTTTTTTATTTTGTTTTTTTCTGTGGTTTATGATTATTTCTATGAACTAGTATTGTTCGTGTTTTCAGTTATTGTCGTATCATCAGCACCATTCTGTATAAGCTATCCCGGTAAGAGTTACGGTGTTCGTAGCGCCTGCGTTGTGAATAACTCTGTAACGTTAATGATGTTTGAATAATGTATGAACCTATGAACTGTTTGACCACCTTCGCATAAATCCTAGTTTCGTTTATATTGCAGATAAGTTTGTGGCGAGAACGTTGCAGACTGGCTGGGAACTTTCAGGAACCTTCTGAAACATTCTAGACTCCTATGGAACTATCTGGAACATTCTAGAAACGGATGGAACTTTCTCGAAGATTCTGGTCTTTGCCGGAACTTTCTAGACTCAGCTAGAATTCCCCTTTTTTTCGTTGTTGGAAACTCTCTGTCGAATAACGGAAGGTTATGTCGGACTCCTACCGACTAAAACCCCACTATTCCTTCGGGTACCACGGTACTCGGGATACTCTCGGTCGCATAAATACGCATCGTAATCGCAAGGAACATTCTGGACCCAGACTGTTGTTTCATATTACTAGATGAAACAACAGTCCGACCACCAACAACCGACTTCGCTCAGGTAGTGTGACTCATACCTATTTTTTTTTTAAGCGCATGCACCAATATCAAACGGAACGTTTATTAAGTACTCAGAATGTCATTCGCTGTCAGTCATTGATATAATATTGAACTAAGGTAGATAAGTCACTAGCGCATTAAAAACGAAGCGTACAAAAGATTGTAATTCAAATCTCTTGCTTTACTCACTCTCGATACTCTTGTACAGTAGGCCTAGTATGAGTTTTCAATATGAAACTTGATCGTCGATATCGAGCGCGTTTGACGCTCTCATTGGTTGAGAATTCTTACGACCTTGAAGCGGGCCAATCACTGAGTCAAACGCGCTCGATATCGACGATCGAGTTTCGTAATGAAAACTCATACTAGGCCTACAGTACGCGCCTGTGTCCTAGTGGCTCAGAAACCGTCTTTCAAAATGCTGTTTTGTGTAATGCTGTTTTGAGTGTGATAAAGACGCAAACGCATTAGACATAGATTAGTTGCACAGAAGCGATAATGTTCATGGTGACTTTAATACCTACAATTATAGTTCTGTTTCACTTTATTTTCTCGCCTGTGTCCTAAGTTACAATTTATGAACACCTTATTGCAACAGTTAAGTAAAACATTGATAAAATTAAGTGTATTTTGCGTTGCATTCATTTCATTTGACCCTATTACTTAAATAGAGTCAAATGACATGAAATGATTAAATGGTAAAGTGGCAGTCGATATTAAATGAACATGAAGTATATAATAATATAAATAAATATTTCCTACGCTCACACCAATTAGCCTAGCTCCAAAGTAAGCTAAAGGTAAAGCTGCACATAGATAAATATACATTTATATAGAAATATATACAGAATGTTTGCATAATGATTTACATTTGAAGAATTAAAATTAAAATAGGATTTGAAATATCGTAAACATTGACAACCGAACATTCATAACCGAATTAATTTCACTTATTACTATGGTTTATAATTGTTTATTTTATTGCATTATTTTTCCTTTAATCACAGTCACAAAATATTAAATACACTTTAATTAAGTATTACAAAACTTCAATGACAAACATTAAAGTTTTGTAATACTTGATTGAAGTGTAAAACTATTCATAAAAAAATATATGCACCTAATTGAGCAAGAGGTGGTAGTAACCACCTACGAAATAACCAATTACCGATAAATCTGTTATATTTCCTATCTGCATTTTTGTTATTCTTTGGCAAACTTGTCATGATTGCAAAATATTTTATTTCATATTTTCAAACTTGCGCTGTTTTCATTTAAGTGCAAACGACAAACACTAGCCATCTTTTTCTTCTCTATGCTTTAAATTGCGCTCCATCTCACTTACACTGTACCAACGGTAGTGAAATGTACCTACGCAGAATAAAAAAAATACATGTGTGCTGCTGCTCTGATCGGCACATTTTTTTCGGTTAGTTTGTTGGAACTATCATATCTGTTTAATATTATATCAATGCTGTCAGCGACGTTTCGCTAGAGTGGCCAATATGGCGTCATTGTTAGAACAAAATACTCGACATTCCGAATTTTGCGAATGTGTTGTCGACTCGATTTTTTTTCCTTTTTTATATTCAAATTAGGTTCCTATCGAGGCTATTGTACCCCTTGATGAAATTATTAATATAGATTATTGTTTTCCAGCAAACCTTTCTTGATCAATCCACCGCTTTATACATTTGCCGAGACAGTCAGTCAGTTTTAATTAATCGACCGAAAAAAAATGTAAACCAAAATATACCGCGCCTATTTTTATTGTGATGTTACTATCTAATATGTAATATTCTCCACGGTTCAGGTAGGTTATAAGTATACCTAAGTTGAGCATATAAATTTAAAACGAGGACCAAAATTTAAATTGTTAAGCAACCATTAGGAATCCTTACTGCGGAAAAGATAAAACGGAGGTACGTCACCGTAATATTAAGTATGCCATTATATCGAATATACTAATAAAATGTTTAGTGTACCTACCATAAAAGTGGTATAAAGATAACCATGTCTTACAGAATTGATGTGAATATATTATGATATTAGGTATAGCAAGTGTTCATATAAATCTTCTTCTTCTTCTTCTTTCGCCTCGCCTTTTCCCGTTACGCGGGGTCGGCTTTCCTGGTTCTGAGGCGACACTTATTCCGCTGGTATACGTCGTCTTCTGAAAGCCCTAACTGCTTCATATCCTTGCGGATATTCGTCATCCATGCAGTTGGGGGCCTTCCTCTCCCTCTCATCTTTGTAGCCATGAAAAGGCATTTCTTCACGACATGGTCGTCCGGCCTTCGCTGTATATGACCATACCATCTCAGTCTTCTGTGATTTTATCTGCAATTGGTGCAAACTTAAAGCTACCTCTCACAAATTCATTGCGCACCTTGTCTCTAAGCGTAACTCTGCCCGCCCAGCGCAGCATTCGCATCTCGGCTGTGTGTAGCTTCTGTACGTGACTTTTCTTCTCAGCCCATACCTCGCTGCCGTAGAGGAGAGCCGGTCATTTTATTTAGATCTAAAGAAGATATGGCCGTTGAAGGTGACTTGTGAGCGAAGAAAACGTTCAAAGAAATTGAAAAATTATTTCATTAATCTATTTTTCATTTTCCTGTCTACAGGCTTTGAGCTGTCCATCAGTCAGTTTTTAATTATTATTAATGATGGATTATTTTAGTATTACATCTTCGCTTTTCGAAACTCTTCGTTCTTGGAAATCACGTTTGCGTTGGTTGCTGGTTTCATTCGTGATATTTGAGATCCGAGTATATAAGGGTCGTCAGAAGTGGGCACGCCACAACAGCGGCGTTAAAGCCCCTCTTTGAGGAATGGCTAGAGAGGCACCACAGCGCCCTCACCCTCCGTCTGACGCAGGTCCTCCCCGGACATGGTTGTTTCGGGAGGTTCCTGTTCCGGATAAGGCGGGAGGAAACGACAGGGTGTCACCATTGTGTGAATCACTCTAAGGACACGGTGGAGCATACGGTGGAGATCTGCCCGGCTTGGGCACCGCCATGTCCTCGTGGCGGCGATCGGCGGCGATCTCTCGCGTCCAACCCTGGTCCAGGCCATGGTCCGGAGCGCGAGTGCATGGCAGGACGTCACCTCCTTCTGCGAAGTAGTGATGCTGGCAAAAGAGGAGGCGGAGCGCATGAGGTAACGGAAATCCTAGCGCCCTCACGCCACTAGCCGCCGCAGTAAATGCCCTGGTCAGTAGACGAACTCCCAACCACCGTAGGCGCGGGCCTGCGGCTGGTTAGCAGTGGGCAACTTGCCACCCGGTAAGGACCAGGCCTGAGTCGACGGCGCGTTGTGTTTCACGTGCGTCTCAAAGAGATGTCAGCATATCGTGACGGGGTTCACGAAGACCGACCGGTTGGTTAAAAAAGAAACCGTGGCCCTGGCCGTCACGCAGGCAAAGCAGTAAAAGTCGGACACGTCCTTCCGCTCCGTCCAGAGCGGGAGAAGTCATTTGATGATCTCCCATCCAAAAAAAAAAACAGTTTCGGCAGTTTCGGCTAGGAGTCTCACAAACAGTCTTATCAGGGGGTATCGTATTGACTATTGACCCAGTAACTGGGATGCGGAAGTGAGATAGGCATCCGCTTCATATAAAATATTGTTATTCAACTGCATTCAGCTAGGTTAAAGACCCCATATAAGTCGAGACCATCTTCTACTCATCCATGATACCACTGTGCCTCATGACTAATGGCTGTTCTGGTGTGTGTTGCCAGCGATGACATACGGAACTGAAATGTAGTCACTCACAATGGGCCTCATACGAAGGTTCAGAATTACACAAAGGGCGATGGAAGAACGATGCTTGAAGTTTTTTTGCCTGATTCGAATCAGAAATGAGGAGATCCGCAGAAGTACCAAAGTCACCGACATAGCTCTTCGAGTCGCTAAAATTAAGTGGCAGTGGACGGGGCACATTGCTCGTAGAACCAATGGCTGATGGGGCAGTAAGATTCTGGAGTGGTGGACACGTACCGGAGGACGCAGCTTAGGGAGGCCCCCAACAAGGTGGACCGACGACCTAGTGAAGACCGCGGGAAGCCAATGGATGCAGGTAGCACTAGACCGGTCATGGTGGAAAGGGTTGTGAGAGGACCTTGTCCAGCAGTGGACTTCTATAGGCTGAAGAAGAAACCGACCGCAACATAGTTAGTAAAAAGCTAAACAAATGATGATCAGACATTTTTGCTATCAGAAGACCAATTCCCGTAATTTAAAATGTTCCAAACCTAGTTGTAGTCTCATCTCGGCGACAAACAAATGTCAGAAACTTGTGAAAATGTGGGGAAATTAGACGTATTTATTGACACCTTGAGACTGAGATTAGACTGTAAACGTTTATGAAATTAGGAGAATTACCCCTCAGATATTTTATAAGTCGTTACAGAATCAGCTTAACAGATGCTGTTTACTTAATCGGCAATTTCGCACAGATTATATTGATAATTTATACCTTCATTAATATTGTAAATTGGTTTTAGAATTGAACACTAATTACGTTCATTTTATGCAAATAATTACGTTAGCCTTAATTGAATCCTTATTTATGGCTTAATTTCAGTTCATATTGTAACTGTGACATATGTGTATAAGGCTGCCTACACAAACAGAGCCAAAAGCCCAGAGGATCAACCCGATGTGGCTTAGCCGCTATACTCATTATAAACAAAACATGTGTGACTTAGAAACATTCTGAGCCAGGCAAAGGGCGTATTATACGACTGGTACGCATTAAGGTAGGGGTGACTGCAGACATCATGACGTCAATATGAGCACTCTGTAACTCGTAGCTTGAACATCTTAAGACAGGATAATGAAAGGGTTTGAATACGAGTTCTGTATGTCACTTAATCACGCATAAACTTAAGTAAAGTAAGTCCCTCTCCTGCCTTTACTATTTAGGGTCCGCGCAACATTTCTTTTTCTCCCATACTTCACTATTAACAGACAAATAAATACCAAAAAAATAAAACAAATACCACTAAGTCACCCATGCTGGTGACTACCAGTATTAATGTACACAAAAATTTTAAAAATGTATTTTTGGTCCCAATAAATGTTTCTATTTGTATTATGGTAGTCACCAGCATGGGTGACTTAGTGGTATTAGCCGTGTCTTATGTTGTGGGTCGTAGGCTTGATTTCCGTAAGGTGCATTACTTTGTGTAAATTATTTCATTACCATTGTTCTCAAAACGTAGAAAGTAATCATCGCGAGGAAACCGTCATGGCCTGGAGGCAAAACTTCGTAGACATAATATAGGGTTTTTCATTAAGAGCGCTCAAACATTGAAATGAAATAAAACAATCTGTTTAAGTAATATTACCACAATTTTTATTACATTTTAAAGAATATTCAATGGCATTATGTGTGGAAAATAATATCAGCCAAATCGCCACCGCGACTCCGCTGTAGATGGTGTATTCTGGTGGACCAATTTTGAAGGACGTCTTCGCATAAATGGGACTCAATTTCACGAAGAACACGAGTTATGTTGGCCTTTGGGGCAGCAATTGACTGTGGTTTATCTGCATTCACTAGGGATTTCACGTAGCCCAACAGGAAATAATCGAGTGGTGTTGAGTCACACGATCTCGGGGGCCAGTTGATGTAGCCACCACGCGAGATGACGAATCCCTCGAACTTCTCTTTCAAAAAATTTAATGTTTCCCGTGCTGTATGGCTAGTGGCGCCGTCCCGTTGGAACCATATGTTTGTAAGATCCATACCACCTACCCTAGGCCACAAAAATTTGTTATCATCGTCCGATATCGGTCGCCATTGACAGTGAGCACTGATTTTGATAAGAAATTTTAATAATTTCTACGCATTGTTGAAGCGTGTAGCGTTCCATGGTGAAATGTCACGACTAAATATGAATTCATGCCAAATTTGACAGCTATCCCATTACCAAGATGGCCGCTATGCGCTGGCAAAGTTCGAGCGTCCCTATTGAAATAGTATATTTCATTACAAGTGCGGAAAGCCTGTCATTACAACGAGTTCCGACAAATGTCGACCCGAGCCGAGGCGCAGCCAAAGGTGAGGGTTAACGGTCGGAACAAGTTGCAATGACGGTTCCGCACGTGTACTGAACAACTATTTTTAATACAGTTGCGAAAAAATTAAGCAATTTATTAAAATAATAAAAACACAATAAACTCAACTAACTAATAATTTATTTCTTAGAAAAGTTATAATTCACATATACATTGAAATTGGTACAGTTTTTTATACTAACTGGGGAAGTTTTAGGTTGCATATTTACTGTTTGAGACAAACTATTATTAATTTCGTATGATTGCTCATGTATATTTGTCAAAGGTGTTATACAATGGCGTTTGCTAGTTGATGGAATTGGATCTAATGACTTATCATTATCAACGAAGGTAAATGGACGAACTTTCTCTTCACTATTGTCATGTGAAGGTGACGGACTGGACTTTAAATTAATGGATTGTGTGATTTTTTTCCCAGTTTCTAGTTTGTTGTGTAATAAATCAGCAATATAGCCTTCTGCAACTTTGTCTGACTTCCAACCTCCTAGTCGCTTTAAGGAAGTCAAATTGACTCCTGAATCTGCCAATAATGTAGCAGAGGTCCTCCTGAAGCTGTGCCCAGTATAATACTCTGCATCCGGCAGACCACGAAACGTAGCTATTTCTTTTGGCATATTACCAAATTTGTTTATCCCGATTGCTTGAGATGTACACTTTCCTTTTTGATAATTTTGGAAAAAACGGTCGGATTTTCCTTTTTGGGACCGCTGATTCATATATTTTTGCACTATTCTAAGAAAATCTCCTTCAACAACAAAGCTTCTCGGTATCTTATTTTTTGTATTCGGAATCTTGATTAGTAGCATTTTTTCATGGGCTTCAATATCTTTTAAAGTAATATTGGATAACTCCTCTCTGCGGCAAGCACCAACAATGCCAAAAATCAGCGCAACCTACAAAAAAAAGGGATTTGATTAATATTTTTTTAAATAATTTAATGACTGTATTTTGCGATTTCGTAAACTGAATACTAAAGAAAAATATAAGTACTTATTAATTAATTACCTTTGTGGCTAAATAACGATCATCGGGAGCTTCGTTTAAAAACCTTTCCACTTCATTCGATGTTAATATTTTCGACTTTTTAGTTGTAAAACCGTCAGATTGTCGTTTTAAGAAAGCATTTAGTTTTGGGTATTGACTTATATCCACGTTGTTTCTTATTTTCAGCATACTTTTTATCATCGAAAACCTCGACCATAATGTAGAAGGTTTTAATTTTGCTGACAGTTCGGAGAAATATGCCAACATAACATTTTCTGAAAAACTATTTGCCTTTTTCTCTTCTCTTCACGCAATAAATTCGTTGTATATAGATATGTAGCGACTTTTTGACTTTTCCGGTAAAATGTTCTCCGAAGCATTTTGTGCAATTATACTGAGTTCCGGTGGTGTTAATTCAAATAAAATATCGTCGAAATTACTCATTTTGTGCAACAAACAACTAAACTCGCACAGAAAATTTTTGAAAAATGGCGCAAACCGTAAAAGAATATAAGCAGAGATTTTTTTCTTCTTCACGCATTCGATTAGGCAAAGGGAACTATGCCCATACAGCCAAGTCTTCAGTAGAATTTTTTTATTGATATGAAATGAAAATGAAATGAGATGAAATTAAATAAAAACTAACCTAACTCATTGAATTAAATCATTAAATCTGATATTGAAGCAAATTAGTAGCTTCTTTTGAGAATTATTTGCATGAATCATAAAAACTTCTATGATTTTTTTCAAGTAAAAACTTCGTGGTTGGTTTTTTTTTTATTTTTAATAGACAATATTTTGACAGTTGGAAAAGAGAACGCACTAGTTCGGAAAAGGTAAAGAAAAAGCACCAATGTGTAATAGCCCACTTTCCGAACGCTATAGGTACGTCCCTGTAATACACCACTTTTAGAGCAACTGTATTAAAAAACCCTTTACATCTACCTACCCGCACTGGGCGCGCGTGGTGAATTATGGTCTACTTTCTCCCATAGAGAGAAGACCTGTGTCCCGAGAGTGTGAACATTATAGGTTGATTATCTTATGGTAGTTACCCCCATTCTAACCATAACATCATTCTCACCTTCCATCTATGGTTTTTTGGCCTTGCATTACTCTGATAGCCATTTTTGATCATTTCTTGGTGGCACATACCCATACTATGGCAACCGATTTCCACACACAACTTAATCCTTTGTGTGCGAACAAAACTAACACACATAGATTCATCATCATCATCAACCTTTTTATCGTCCCACTGCTGGACACAGGTTTTCACCTGCGTGACCGCCTGCAAGCGTGACCGCTTGCTCAATGCGGGTGGCGATTTAAAACTAAAGTCCAGGTTTCCTCAAGATGTTTTCCTTCACCTTTTAATCAGTCATTGGTGTCCAAGATATACTTAGAAAGTACATATATATAACTTAGAATAGTTACATTGGTACTTGCTTGACCTGGAATCTTACCCGCACACTCATACTAGAGAGGCTGGTGTTTTAACCACTAGGCCACCATGACGCATAATTATATATTAATAATATTTTCATGTTATAATTTTGTTATTTACTTTTCTTCTATTTTATTTATTTTACTAATGCTACTTTGGTGTTTTTCTTGTCTGTATATATTTTTTTTTAATTTTATTTTAACTAGCCTACTTAAGAATGTTTTTGTGTCACTTTTTAGTTAGTAATTGCTCTGTACAAGGTCTGAGCATTTAATTCCGTTTAGAGGTATGGGGAACAGAGTGTAAAATTCACTCATCCTCTATGGAAAAGGGAGGATCCTCCAACCAGACGGGTATTGAGTCTAGCGGGCACTGCTCAACGGTTCATGTTGGGAAGTTGTATACCTACTTATACCATATACAATATGTCAAGAAAACCCTGTCCGACCCATAAGGATAATAAAGGTTAGGTAAACACATGACCAAATATAATATAAAATTTTACGTAATCATCATAGTACCAATACAAATGAATTTAGAAATAATCTTTTTTTCCCGCGAATTAATTCCAACTTCCCTGAAATTTGGTAATTTTTAAAAAAGTGACAACACCGGTATTATTTTGAGCGAATAGCGATGCGACCACGTGCCGCGTGTCCTGCCGCCCGCCGCCCGCGGGTGGGTGCTTAACGCACATTTATTAAGTTACCTCTTTTTTGCGAAATAATATTTATTTTTTTAGGGGTTTTTTTTTTAAGTTTAGCCCGGTTTTGTATCCATTAGTAGAATCAGTCCTTCACGGGTCGGACAGGGTTTTCTTAACATACTGTATACGCGTCATACTGACGTCACACAGATCCTACGTCTCGAAAGCAGAGTTTACCGTGCAACTTGGTAGTTCTGTCCTTTTCTTAACGAAATGGAAAGAAAAAGATGCACATAACTTAAAATTAGTTTAGTTTATGAACAACAGAATCGGCGCCATTGTCTGTAATAACAGCTTGATCCTAATAATATTTAAAACTAAATTAGTTAAATTCTTCTTAGCAGACATGAACTCAAAGGTAAAGTTTCCAAATGGCTTCAATTGCTCGACTATCAGAAGACGGAACATTTACTGGCATAATAAAAAACATTTACACTTATATTGTAACCTTCACACTCAGCCATACTATACAAACACACACCCTCACACCACACACACAACAACAAACACACATATGCTAAATTGTTTTAAGTAAGAAATAGACTTAGACTAAGAAAAATTCTTGAGAACATGATGCGCTCCTTCCTGCGGCTGACCGCTGTTACCCAAAACACAAGCCTTGGCTTAGTTTGGGTGACAGTTAGCCCATAAAAGAATGTAAAAACTGGTGACAATAAAGAATTTTTAAAGAATTTTTATTTATTTATTTTTTATTTATTTAATTAACTACGAGTAGGTATCGAAGCAAATGGTTAAAACCAGACTATTATTTTAACCATATTAAAAGGAAACTTTATTCATTACAAACTATTGTTAGTTTTATTTAAAAATCAGTTCAGCAAAATCTGAACAAAACACTATTTAATTAATGAATCCGCTTTATCTAAATCCCTTTATCAAATTCCCTTTATCTAAAAAAGTAAATCTGTTTTGAATGTAAGCTTGTAAAACATTGTTTTAGTATTATTAATGAGCTACCTTTTCATACAAAGTAATTTCTCAACTCGTAAAATAAAATGAACCGTGTACTAAACCGTTTTGTAGGTGAAACTCTCTCAGCCGAAAAGCATCTATTTCAATGAATCAATCTATATACACTTTTTTGTCAGGAATTTATTTATTTTTATTACACAAATCACACAGGCTGAGCTAGCCCCAAAGTAAGTTCGAGACTTGTGTTATGGGATACTAACTCAACGATACTATATTTATAATAGATACATATACAGATAGATAAACATCCAAGACCCAGGCCATTCAGGAAAAGATCGTTTTCCATCATGACCTGGCCGGGGATCGAACCCGGGGCCTCCACGTCGCAGGCAGGCGTGTTGACTGCTGCGCCACGGAGGACGACATGACTAACAAATATAAATTCCTAACCAGCCTACCCGCCGCAGCGCCGCTGCGGGTAGGTACCCGCAGCTTGCCCTTAGAATACTACTAACCCATATCCTCCCGTGGGTGTCATAAGAGGCGATTAAGGAACTCTCACCAGGGAAGCGGGCAGCAGCGCTTATCCTGTGCAATAAAAAAATACTGGGATCTCCAACCCGCCTGCCAACCGTGGGGATTATGGCAATGCCACTCAATGGAATGAAAGCCTTAGGGGTGGTCTTTGTCCATTAGTGGACGTCTATAGGCAGAGAAGAAAAAGAACCAGCCTATATTGTTGTATTGTTTCCTCTTCTGGGATAGAGATTTCCTTTCTTTAACAGAAAGTGGATTTTAAGTAACCACGCGGGCCCAGTAGGGTTCCACAGATGAAACTTGTTTTCAAATTATTGATTTTCGGACATGCCGTTTTCGGAGACCCTCCACGACCAAACTCCGGACACAACAACATTTGGTACATCGTACCCGGACATCATCGAACACGACAAATCACTTGGCAGCAAGACATTTTCTGATTTTCTGCTGGGTGGTAACTTCTGCCGTCAGCCGATGTTATGGCCTATCAGCGTTTTGAGAGCAGCGGTGACGAAATTAGGTATTTACACAAAGTAAGCCGCCTGTCTCAGTTCCAATCCAGGCCTTACAAATTCGTACTGCAAATAACATGTCCGTATTGTACATGTTGTTTAGTGCCCCTCAATCGTTGTTTAATTTCATGGTATGCCACAAGCAATAAACTAGAAACGTGTAAATGGGGCTTTACTCTCAAACCGAGCGCTTCGAATCCGACAGAGCAATTACGGGTAACACGGTCCAATAATATTAGGATTAAAGCTTTATTGTGACCATGGAACGAAGTACAATCTAATATAGTATTGATCAATCGTCTTCGCACTTATATTTTCTTTATTTCAGAAGAATTCTTCGGACGGCACGGTTGGCATAGTGAAGCGATTGACTGCTAGCGCTGCGTGTCGCGGGCTTGATTCCCGCACGGAATGAATATTTTATGTTTTGGGTTTGGCTGTTTTTGTAAGTGAGCTTAAATTTTTGTAAACGCCCCCAGGATACAGGAGAAATTTCTAGTGTGTGTCCAAGTTTTTTTTCTGTTTGAAAAGGAAAAGACACTTATTATGTAAAGAACAAAACATTTGATGTGGATGCGTGCGCTTATACTGTCTTCATTTTCTTTTTATTAAGTCAATCAGGAATTATAAGTAGTTTATCACAATCAAGTTTTTGTGGTAATATAACACACAACGCTTTCTACAGGTGAACATAAACGTAAATAAAAAAGAAATAAGCGTATTCAGTAATACAATGAGCATTCAAAAAGAAATTAAAATTCGTATAAAAATTATATTATATAAAATAGTTACCTTGCGTACATGTTAATAAATTAACGAACATCCTGAAAATAATTTGTTCAGAATCGTTTACTGAATCGGTTTATATCATAAGTAATTATAATTCCAAGAACGTAAAGGTCTTAGTTCTCCAAGAATTGGTACAACAAATTTAATAATTAACAATACAATATAACAATACATGTTAAATTAAAAATTCAGTGTATGAATTATGATTATAACCTAATATTCTAATTGGGTTATTATATATGAATATTTGCACTGGTCTGATTGCCTCGGAAAGCATGTTAAGCCGTCGGTCCCGGTTGCCATACGAACATCTAACGGTAGTCGTAACGGATTTTTGAAGCCCTCATAAGTCCAACAATCGATCTAACTGCAATGCTTCGATATCGCCTTCGGGTTGTGGAGATCAGAGGGTAGTTGTTTTACGGAAAATGTCGAAGTTGAACCAAAATCAGCAGTAAGACTGGTAAAGCGAACCTCAGACTCCAAAGCTGAAAAAGCTTCGGATGCGACTTGGATCCACGCTGAGATGATGATGATTCTAATTGGGGTGTTTGAGGGTGTGCATTAATTACATTACATGTTCTATAAGAAGTTTGTAAGGGCAATGGAAAGAGCTATGCTCGGAGTTTCTCTGCGTGATCAAATCAGAAATGAGTAGATCCGCAGAAGAACCAAAGTCACCGACATAGCTCTGCAAGTCGCTAAACTTAAGTGGCAGTGGGCAGGGCACATTGCTCGTAGAACCGATGGCCGATGGCGCAGTAAGGTTCTGGAGTGGCGACCACGTACTGGAAGACGCAACGTAGGGAGGCCCCCAACAAGGTTGGCCGATGACCTGGTGAAGGTCGCGGGAAGCCGATGGATGCGGGCAGCACAAGACCGGTCAGCGTGGAAAGCCTTGGGGAAGGCCTTTGTCCAGCAGTGGACATCCATAGGCTGAAGAAGAAGAAGTTTGTATCATCGTAATTATGGATCAAAATCTGAACCAAAGTATATTAATTAGTAGTTAGTAAGTTAGTTAGTCCGTAGTTTTAAAGTTTTTTTATTGTTTTAACAAAAACTCTGGAAGCAAAGCAAGTAATTTCTCCTCGGAGAATTTGTGCCAGCTTTCCTTTTCGTAGAAAAACCAATCTGCATAGAATTTTCTCAACTTCGTACACTGGCTTTCAGTCTCACAAGATGCAATTACTGAAACTAAAGAATTCCAATTACTGGGTAACAAGTTACAGCTTGGTAAGGCTGGTTGTCAGACGTTTGAGCTGCTGACTGACTGCATAGTCCAATGTATATAGTGAAAAAGTTTATATTGCTGTAATGGCTGTCAAATACGAATTAATTACAGCAGGACCAATTGCTTTTCCGAGCTAGGAAAATCGTTGCTGGCTGTCTGGACGATTTTTTTTACATGTTTTTTTTTTTAATAAATTATAAACCAGCGCGTGACCACAGTCCCGCCTGATGGTAAGCAGTGATGCGATCGTTGATGGTAAAGCGCGCTAGTTTATTAAGAGCCTATTCACTCTAGCCTTGAAGACACTCAAATTGTATTGTGACGGAAAACACCGACGCTGGCAAATTGTTCCAGTCCCTCTATGTACGCGGTATAAAGGAGGAAGCAAAACGCTTCGTCCGGATCGCAGTGGTGTCAACTTACTTAGTACTTATTTATTTTATTTTTATGAATTGCTTTCTCTGGCCACTATTAATAAAAAAAGTTATACATAGGTGTTACAAACTAGTATATCCTTGCTACGCTCGTATCGTTTGTATTTACGTTTTAAGCACTTGTGACTTAAATGCACGTTTAAGGGCTGGCCTTTGTCGCATTAACAAAAAGGACCGCTACACAACTTTCAACCTCATCATCATTATCAACCTTTTTATCGTCCCACTGCTGGGAACAGGTCTCCTCTCATACAGAGAAGGATTGAGCGTAATGAGCATGCTTGCTCATTGCGGGTTTGCGATTTCAGACTTAAAGTCCAGGTTTCCTCAAGATGTTTTTCTTCACCTTCAGTCATTGATGTCCAAGATATATACTTAGAAAGTATATATAACATAAGAAAAGTTACATTGGTACTTGCCTGATCTTACTCATACTTAAGAGGCTGGTGTTTTAACCACTAGGCCACCAAGACGCTTCATACAAAGATATAAAATAAATAATTTGACTTCCGTAAGGATTGTATAGAATTATTTATTATATGGAAGGTTGTGAGGGTAGATAAATATTTGTAATTCTATGACGCAGGAACTACTGAAATGGATGAAATTCGGATTTAGATGAAACTAGCGACCCGCCCTGACTTCGCACGTGGACAAATGATATAGGTCACCGTTCCTTGAGGAAGCTCAAGGAACGGTGACCCTTCAATAAAAACAATGTCTACTGTGCCACCCGTCAGCCAATATCTGACTCTGCTAGATCCATCGACCTTATTGTCCATGGATAGCTAGAGATAGTAGTTAGCACCACCTTCAAACAGAATGAAAGCCTACCGGAGTAAAAAGTTGGTTCGAAATAATGGTCCTCCGCTCCGGCCCACTCACTCCGCGGTTTAGGCAGAGAAACACTCAACAAGTGGCAGGCGGCCGGCAGGGGCGCGAGCGGCACGCGAATTTCAAAAACCAATTTCAAAACCAGTTTCAAAAAGAGAACTGCTGCTACTAAAATTACCTTTGATATGACGTAATTTATTTGGATAAAAATAAATAATAAGGAACAAATAGTGGGCTCTGATTTCGACTGGCATTTTAATTCACTTTTGAAACATAAAAAAGTAGTCATAATGAAGAAACTATAGTAGGTAGAGATATGGTGTTGGAGATTTTTTTGTGGGCATTTTTAAGGTCTACAATACTGTAGTACATTATTTTGATATACATAAAAACCTTCCTCTTGAATCACTCTATCTATTAAAAAAACCCCTATCAAAATCCGTTGCGTAGTTTTAAATATTAAATCATACAAATATATCTATCTGCTTCAATACCCAATAGGTGATATTAAGCGCAAGATGTTCTGTCTCGTCAGCTGGCACGCTAACTAATTCATTTTCTCGGTACTGTATGTTACCATCATCGATTTTTTCGATGTTGTTTCTTTTTTTTCTTTAAATAATCTATTTTTTTTTTATTATCCTTATTAAGAAAAAAGGCTTTAATCGCGAAGTTATTATGCCAGCCTTGTAGGTTTACAAAATAAATAAAGAATTTAACACTAGGATCTTTACTAAATCAATTTAACAATAAGAACATATAACTTAATAGCTAATTTGAATATAGGTCTAGACAAGAGCAAATTACACATGCCAACATCCCTTAATCTAAGTTCCGCTACTGATTCCAAAGATCTCCGATCTGACTCAACCCGCACACACTCCACTAAAGCGTGATAGGAGGACACCTATACACCCTTGTATTACAGATCAAACAATTTGGGGTATCAACCATTTTTATAAGATACCCGAACGCGTTCAATGGAATGTACCCGGATCGCAGATGCATGCTTGTTACCAACAATCGTCTGCTCATCTGTACTTCAGAGAACCAAGGAATACTTGGTGGTTTAGATTGACTTGTTCGGTACCATATACCTTTCTCTACAGACCGTTTGTCAAAGTACTCTTTCCACGTCTTGTTACAAATTTCTTTAACATACCTTAATAATCTGTGAAGAATGGTAAATGATTGACAAATATTCCTGCATAGGTACCTTCTTTTACCAACTTATCTACTTGTTCGTTTCCTATCAGAACAACATGTGATGGGATCCATTGAAATTTATATAAGGAATTAGTAGTTAAGATACATAAGTTTCCACATAATATTCAAGGAGGAAGAATATAGTAATCATTTTAAAAGGAAAAATGTCCTAGGAATTATTTGATTTCTTCCTTTGGAACTCGGGGGTATAAATATATATATATAGATATCTCTTTGGGCACTTCGTGGCTCCAACGTGCCGTATAGGTAGTAATTTGTTAATCCATTTTCACTTGTTGATCCGGGGGTCTTTTGTTGATCCGATGCCATCTAGCCAGACCATAAATATATAGCTCCGTTTGGAGCCACAAGTGTCACGCTGAATAATAATAAGTAATAACAATAATTAAGGGCTGCTTTATACAAATCCACCGTTTTGGCGTCTGAGCAGATATTGATCCAATTCAAATGGGCCAACCGGGGCGTAGCATTCGCCAAGGGCATGAAGCGATTGGATAAGCAGCAGTTTTATTTTTTATGTATGTTCACCGATTAACCTCAGACGCCTGGACCGACTTGCAAAATTCTTTTTTTGTTTGTTTGAAAAGGTAAACTTTTTAAGTGGTCCCATAGTCACCAAGTCAGGATCTGATGATGGAAGACTAGAGAAATCAAGAGGAACTTCCAAAAATCGTAGGGGCAACTAGTGCATTTCTAAGTATCTTCATTAAGTATTTCAAAGAACTACAATTTGGTAA
This sequence comes from Sesamia inferens, assembly GCA_037179545.1. NCBI lineage: Eukaryota > Metazoa > Arthropoda > Insecta > Lepidoptera > Noctuidae > Sesamia > Sesamia inferens. The sequence goes on along the minus strand of CM073933.1, from coordinate 12,209,750 downwards.
AGGTCTGGTGTTGCTAATGATGGAGCCGGAAGACAATTGAAGGAAGTCCTTAACGATTCAAAGCAGTTATCTTGAGTTTGTGCTTGAATAATTTGTATTAATAAGAACTTTTCACCAAGATAGGTTGTGACTGTCATTAAGACTCTGATGATGAAAACAAAGACCAGTTCTGGGAACTCCTCATAGGTTTACAGTAGCTACATTGTTTTTGGACTTAATTCATTTATATTGTTGAAGACTTTACACCTATGTGGGTTAAAATGAAGATCTGCAGTTGATCTGATGATGAAGATCCTAGACAGTCAAGGGATCTCCTCAATGATTCACTGCAGTTACTTTGAGTTTGTGCTTGATTAATTTGTATTGATAAGAACTTTACAAAAAGATGGGTTATGACTGTCATGAAGTCTCTGATGATGAAAACAATGGCCAGTTCAGGGAACTCTTCAACGGTTAACAGTAGGTATCTTGTGTTTGGACTTAATTCATTTATACTGATGAGAACTTTGCACCTATATGGGTTTAAATGGTGGTCTGTAGTAAATCTGATGATGAAGACCATAGGCGGTCGAGGTAATTACTCAACAATTTACAACATTGAAGTTTAATATAGGACAAACACTACCTACTCGTCACGTTTATGCAACAATCAATTAAAATCAAGAAACTGAATTTAACTTGCGTACTCGCGTCATGTCTAGCATTGCTCATACTTTCATTTTGATCTCGTATTACAGTACTTTTTTTTTTATTCTAAAAACGGATATATTTATACCAAAGACAAACCGACTTCCGAAATTAGTTATTTTTCACTTTGTAGTGTTTTTAGGAAGACGGTTGTTTTTTTGTATTTTTATTTTTTTATTTTACACTTTTGTCTTGTAAAAAGAACTGTTCAGATGCATCCGGTCAGAATGAACGCTGATGCTAATATACATAGTTGGGAAAAGGCCTGTAAGAAAACTACAATAATTTTGATTAATGTAATTTTTACCCGTAATTTTGGTTTAAAAACGAAAACACTGAACCGATTTCTATAAAATTCGTACGAGGTCAAAATGAATGTATGTACAATGTTAGACGTGACAGATTACGCAACTTAAATTCAGTTTCTTGATTATAATTGATTGTTGCTTAAGCATGACAAGTAGGTACTGGTTCTTCAGTGCTAAACTTCAATGCTGTAAGTTTTTGAGGAGTTTCCTCGACTCTTATTGGTCTTCATCATCAGATTTACGGACATGGAATTAGGTGCAAAATTCTTATCAATTCCATTTTATCAAGCACAAACGCAAGGTGGCTGTTGTGAATCGTTGAGGAGTTCCCCCGACTGTCTATGGTCTTCATCATCAAATCTACTGCAGATTTTCATAATAATCCATATCGGTTAAAATTGCTGATCAATATATATTAATTAAATCCAAACACAAGCGAACTACTGTAAACCGTTGAAGATATCCCTGAACTGGCCTTTGTATCCATCATCGGAGCCCTAATGATAGTGTGATGTATTGTCTATGTTTAGGTTTATCTATGATGTCTGGGGAATTGACAGGGGTCTTCAAATAAAAACCGCATAGCTGGATAAACGTGTTTCTCTGAATACCTCAGTGGCGACGAGGATCAATATATAATATTGTTGTGGAGAGCTTTGCATCATGTCGATTGGAAAATTAGTGGAGTTTAACGTGAGGTCCGGAAATTGCACCTTGTACGTAGAACGCTTAGAAATGTATTTCAAAGTGAACAAGATAAAGGACGGGTTATAGTTACCCACGTTGATAGCGGCAATGGGGGACGAAGCATATGAATTGCTTAGTAATTTAACAAGCCCTGAAAAGCCGGGTGAAAAAACTTATTTGTCAGTGGTCAAAACTATGACAGATCACTTACAACCAAAACCATCTTTCATGGCGGAAAGATATCGCTTCCGTCAAAGACGTCAAAATGAAGGTGAATTTGTTTTAAAATTCATAGCAGAATTAAAAAAGCTCTCTAAACATTGTGAATTCAAGCCCAGACTAGAAGAGAATTTACGGGACCACATGGTTTGCGGGTTAAAGAATGAGCATATCAGACAAAGACTGTTCACGGAGGAGGACCTGACTTTTAGCAACGCTGTTAAAATTGCATGTGCAATGGAAGCGGCGGAACGCGATGCGGCAGCCGTGGAAACAGTCGAGAACAACAGCGGAGCTAACGGTGGCAGTGCGGGAGCTGCGGGCGCGCTGCATGCGGTGACGTGGGCAGGGCGCGGGCGCCGGGGCTGGGGTGGTCAGCGCGGACAGGCACGCGTTTCGAGACATGAGCTCAAAACTACCATCGGCGAGGCATGCGGAAAATTTTGTTCGGCTTGCGGAGCGGAAGATCATCAGGGTGAAGATTGTAAATAAGCGTTTAATTTGCAGTAGGTGTTAGCATAAAGGACACCTACGTAGAGTTTATCCGACGAGATTTACTCAACAAATTAACTCTAAATCCTGTTCTAGTAGTTGAAAAATATCCTTTACCGCGCATAAACGACTTATTGGTTAAATTAATCGGTGCAAAGGTATTCACAAAGTTACATTTAACACAAGCTTACAATCAAATTGACTTAGAAGACCCAGATTATTGTACTGTTATTACACACACACAAAGGCCTTTTTAAGTATAAAAGATTAGTTTTGGCTTGTCCTCGAGTCCGGGAATATTTCAAAGGATTATGGCTAATCTTTTGAATGATATTCCAAACGTAGAAGTTTTTCTTGATCATATAATTATCGGATCGTCAAATGTCAGAGAGCATTTAATCACTTTGGAGAGAGTATTGGAAAGATTACTTTCGAACGGAATGAAACTTAAAGAAAGTAAATGTTTTTCATGGTGAGCGACGTTAAATATATAGGATATATCATTTCCGCCGAGGGAATTAAAGTAGACCCGGAAAAAGTGGAACGTATACTAAATGTACTATGCCCTGACAATGTCACCGATTTGAGAGCATTTTTAGGTACTATTAATTACTATGTTAAATTCGTTAAAAACTTGAGTACAATACTAGCGCCACTGTATCAATTACTTAAGAAAGAATTTTATCTTAGCTTATTTTATTTATTTCTCTATAATGTTTAATATGTTCCCTAATTTATTTTATTTTATTCACTAAACAGTGTGATCTTTACTTAAACGAAATGAAATATTTTTTCTGGTGCACGGCTCATCATAGCAAATCGCAGAATTCTTAACATAAAAAAATTGTATGCACAGTCGTCAACACACGAACATACGACAATCTGTCAACATTTTTAATTAGATTTTCAACTTTATCGCCAAAACATTTAAGGTCAAGGTTGGTTGGAAATATGTGAAGAATTCGGGTAGTTAGACCTTATTTTTTGCCGTCTGTACATTACCACTTTAAGAGCAGTAGTTGGCCAGTGTAGTCAGGCACAACTTACGTGTAGTTCACAAGTTCGAACTTAGGTAGATACTTTACTTTGTTTATTTGATTTCATCACCAATGTGATGATGATTAAATTCATCACCAATGCGATGATCATTACATTCATCACCGATATGATGATGATTAAGTTCATCACCTCATTGGTGATGATTAAATCCATCATCACATTGGTGATGAATTGCATACACAATGGGTAAATCGCCACACCTAGAATCCATCAATTTTCTTATTGAGTCTTCAAGTTTATGTCGCGAACTAAATTTCACACCAAGTAAGTGTCAAAGCGATAAAGGATATATATAAGTTCCGACTTTTATTGTTTACTTTATTCACGAATTTTTCAACTGAAAAGGGACAGTTTGAAAGTTCAATGGATGCAGTATTTATCCCGGTCTTGTTTTGTTTGGATACATTGGGGTCCCACCACCATCTTTAGGGCTCAAGTCAACCCCACCTGCCAGACGGTGCACCTGCTGACTTACAGACGGGGCCCTGATGGCGGCTTCCCCTTCGGGGTTGAGTGGTCGGACGACAGTCGCACTCGTAAAAGCCAAAAAACGCCAAGCATGAAAAGTGTAATGTATAAGGAAGAAAGTACCTACATTACATTAGTTTATAAGTGTTTATCAGTTTATGAGGGTAAACCCACAACATGTTCATAGCTTGTTTGCTTGCAAATTATACATCAGTGCTATTTAGAATTAAGAAAATCATTATAAAAATTATGTATAAAGCTAAGAAATAAATAAATTTATTATATTATTATTATTGTTCTACAATAATTAAGTCATACTATATGTGTGGAAGAGATCTGCTGTTTCATTCCTTGGTGCCCGTATATACTGGCTTTCCTGAATGTTTCAGTGGCGACGAGGACTATAAAGAAATGACGTGTAGTGTTCTGTGTTGTGGTGTGTGCGGGATAAGTAGTAAACTATACGTCAACGTTTATTTGCTGAGGATAAACTTGACTACATAAAGGCTTACAGTATGCAAAAAATGCAGCTGTGGTCGAGGGCGGCGCTAGGACTACGGACACTGCGACTGATTGTCTATCTGTGGTGACAACGAAGCGACGTGACGCGGCGCGTACATTGAATAGGCTGGCGGCGGCAGCGGCGCAACGCGTGGAGCGGGCAGCGGCGCGCGCAGCTCGCGCTTTGGGGACAAGACATCGGCAGCGTCGGCGCCTGGGGAGCAAGCTCGGCGGGACCAACAGTGCAATGCTTGCGGAGGGTTGCATGGCACAGTAGGGTATAAATTCACGCGATATGTGTGTCGAGTATGCAACAAACAAGGGTATTTGGGCCGCGTGTTTCCAGTACAAGTAGCACACTAGATTCTCGGACGACGAGCAAAGCGATGAAGCAATTGATATATAAATAATTTATCAATAGCTCAGTAGTGCACAATATATTGGTGGGTACTGAGCAATGGTAGGCAATGATTTAAAAATGGAACGCGACACGGGAAGTGCGATATCTTTTATTAATTATGAAACATACAAGAGATTGTTTAGCGATTAACGGATAAATAATTATATTAAGATACTAAGATACTATATGGGAGAAATGGTAAATCCTATTGGGGTCATAAAACCAAAAGTAAGGTGTAGAGACGATAGTAAAAAATTAGACTTATTTGTAATCAATAGTGGAAAAATGGTATAAATAGGTAGAGAGTGGATGACTGAATTAAAATTACAATTATCTTGTTCCTTAAACGACGGAGTAGTGTCTGTAAACAGTTTACAGGACAAAGTGTTTAATATCTCTGAATTTAGTTCCAGAAAACACATAGATCATCTGAAACATAGGTCCCGTTATCGAGACTTCATCAGTTCTGATAGTACAGTCACAGACAGCACACCACCATTATCAGCTGAAACATCAGTGGTGTAGGATGTCGTTCAGACACGGGTCGATGTAGGGAGCAGAAGCTGGTTAGTGAGGGTGATAAATAGAGGCATGAAAGTATTAGCGACTCTCAAGTTGTGTCAGAGACACGTCACTCCCCAGTAATATCGCCGCCGGTGAATCGATCCAAACGTACCCGGAAATCTGTGGTTAGATTCCGAATAGCATAGTCAATTATATATAGGTATATATAGTAAATTAGATCTTAGTTGTAACTGCCTAGAGATTAAGTGGTGAGGTGTGACGTATGAAGAATAAAATACCTACATTACATTAGTTTATAAGTGTTTATCAGTTTATGAGGGTAAACCCACAACATATTCGTAGCTTGTTTTACAACAATTTAGTCGCAATATATCCCCCTTATTCATAAACGCTGCTTAAAGTTAACTAGTGATTAGCGATTTTTTAAACATACATTTTAGACGCTTGCAGGTCACTTAACTTTAAAAATCGATTATGAATAAGCCCCTTAAACACTGTGGTGTTTATTCATAAAGGATAATTTAAGATAAGTGACGTTAAAAGGTCAAAAATGTATGGTTAAAGAATCGCTAATCAGTCGTTAACTTTAAGCAGTTTTTATGAATAAGGGGGTATATGTGTAAGAAAGAGATCTGTTGTTTCATTCCTTGGTGCCCGTATATCCTGACATTCCTGAATGTTTCAAAAAGGAACAAAAGAAAGGCACGAGTTACATTTAGGGCGCCGCTGCAAAACGGCAGGCAAGAGCTCCGCCCGATTTCCGTGACCTATAGGCTAGGGCTACCGTGGCCGTGTACCGTCGGGGGCGCACACGGCTGAAGAAGTGAGCCCAAATCAGGGAACTCCTTCATGCATTTTTGGCACGTTAACAGGACGCGCGAGAGAACTGGCCGTAACTCTCCACAGACGGAGGGTGGCCGTGGCGTTCCTGCAGGAGACTCGGTGAAAAGGCAGCAGATCCTGGCTACACGGGTGCACCTAGTGGGAGAAATGGGGTCGCCGTGGTGTTGTTTCACGAGTTCCAGGAGAGAGATGCCCGAAGATTCGACAACCAGTCTTATCAAGGGGTATCTATTATACAGAAATTGGGTTGTGGAGGAAAGGAGGTCTGAGGTAGTCCTCTCCGTGTTATTCACTGAATGGGAGCCGATCCCAACAAACTTGAAAAATGTCTAGAAATATATTGTAGCCTGTGGAAGGTCACGAGAAACCGATGGATACGGTCAGCACAAGCCGGTCATTGTGGTCAGCCTTGGAGGAGGCCTTTGTCCAAAAATGGACCTATCTGTTTATGTGTTACCTCTTCACACGTAGACGGCTGAATGGATTTGGATAGGACTCTTGTTGAAATAATTAGATAGAATCGATATGATACAAAAATTAAACTATTGATTTAATAGTTCATGTCATATTTATTTTTGTTGGCAACTCTCTCTTCCCTTTTTGATACTGATAGGTACCGGTGCATGGCGTCTTTCTGTGCGTTCTTAAATAAAATATTATACTGAAGATATTACTAAGTATTCCTTTTGTTCGCGCTCGTTTTATCGGTCGAGTCCGATTGTTAGTTAGTCGAGTTTGATAGACGGCGACCGGTAGGGGCGAGCGTAATTATTGTAATCTGTGGTGATCGGTGACGCGCTATTGACACAACGTTTCGAGAACGCTTAGTGAAAAGTCCGTTTCTAGAACTCTTGACCGAATCATCGCGCGCGTGGCGCGTCTGGACGATTGATTTTCGGGAAGTAAATACCACCGGCCGCGGTTTTGGACAGGTTCGCGTTTGTTGCCCGTGTTTTTGAAGTATTTACTTGAATTATAAATCGTAATAACAGTGCCGTCTTTAAATTGAGTTGAAGTTGAATCTGAAACGTGGTTTCATTGTCGATTGTTTGTCGGGCGTGAATTGACGCTGCTAAATAACGGTTTCCTACGTTGGGGGGCTTTGGTGTCCTCCTGGAGGAACTTTAATGTGTCGACTGGTATTGGACAATCAGTGTATTTGAAGCCATCCGGACGGCGTCTGGAAGTCGGCGCGCGCGCGCTGACCCCTCTGGTGGTACGACGGAACACACTGTGTCCTAAGGTAAGTCCCTTAGTTTTGTTGTGGAATGGTCGGAGATTGATTTTTTGTGGTATAAGCCGACTTATTTGTTGTATAAGACGTGACTAATGCGCGGTAGATGTGCGCGCTGTACTGGGGCGCGGACACCTTTGTTTAATTTAATGCCCATGAACCCAACAGGTTATGGGCCCAGTCCACGAATATAAAGTCGAAACCTGTGTGTAAGTACTTACAATTATTCGTGCGAAAATTGGCTGTGTGAAAATCCGAAATGGGTCTTCATTTCACACAAATCAAAACGTAATATAAAAGCTTTTGATGGCGAGAAGTATAGCAATTGGAATTTCGTTTCCGTGCACTTTTAAACGAAATGGAGGTTTTAAATGTAATTGACGAAGATCCAAAAACAAGTTGCCGTCAGTGGCAGAAAAAAACAACGGAACTGCAAAGGGCATTATTGTTGAGTACTTGTCGGATTCTTATCTTGGATTTGCACGAGACGAAACTACAGCTAAAAAGATATTTCGGAATTTAAATGCTCTGTACGAGCGTAAAAGTATAGCACACACGTACACGCGTGTAAATTTTAGTATCATTATGTTTAGGTAAACATAGTGTTGGAATATTTGTATTATTAGAATGTTAGTTAATTTTGTCTTAGCTTATTTTATTTATTTCTCTATAATGTTTAATATGTTCCCTAATTTATTTTATTTTATTCACCAAACAGTGTGATCTTTACTTAAACGAAATGAAATATTTTTTCTGATGCACGGCTCATCATAGGAAATCGCAGAATTCTTAACATTAAAAAAAATGTATACACAGTCGTCAACACACGAACGTACGACAATCTGTCAACATTTTTTATTAGATTTTCAACTTTATCGCTAAAACTTTTAAGGTCAAGGTTGGTTGGAAATATGTGAAGAATTCGGGTAGTTAGACCTTATTTTTTGCCGTCTGTACATTACCACTTTAAGAGCAGTAGTTGGCCAGTGTAGTCAGGCACAACTTACGTGTAGTTCACAAGTTCGAACTTAGGTAGATGCTTTACTTTGTTTATTTGATTTCATCACAAATGTGATGATGATTAAATTCATCACCAATGCGATGATCATTACATTCATCACCGATATGATGATAATTAAGTTCATCACCTCATTGGTGATGATTAAATCCATCATCACATTGGTGATGAATTGCATACACAATGGGTAAATCGCCACATCCTAGAATACATCAATTTTCTTATTGAGTCTTCAAGTTTATGTCGCGAACTAAGGTTCACACCAAGTAAGTGTCAAAGCGATAAAGGATATACATAAGTTCCGACTTTTATTGTTTACTTTATTCACGAATTTTTCAACTGAAAAGGGACAGTTTGAAAGTTCAATGGATGCAGTATTTATCCCGGTTTTGTTTTGTTTGGGTACATTGGGGTCCCACCACCATCTTTGGGACTCAAGTCAACCCCACCTGCCAGACGGTGCATCTGCTGACTTACGGACGGGGCCCTGATGGCGGCTTCCCCTTCGGGGTTGAGTGGTCGGACGGCAGTCGCACTCGTAAAAGCCAAAAAACGCCAAGCATGAAAAGTGTGATGTATAAGGAAAAAGTACCTACATTACATTAGTTTATAAGTGTTTATCAGTTTATGAGGGTAAACCCACAACATGTTCGTAGCTTGTTTGCTTGCAAATTATACATCAGTGCTATTTAGAATTAGGAAAATTATTATAAAAATTATGTACAAAGCTAAGAAATAAACAATTTATTATAGTATTATTATTGTTCTACAATAATTAAGACATAATATATGTGTGAAAGAGATCTGCTGTTTCATTCCTTGGTGCCCGTATATACTGGCATTCCCGAATGTTTCAGTGGCGACGAGGACTATAAAGAAATGACGTGTAGTTTTCTGTGTTGTGGTGTGTGCGGGATAAGTAGTGAAACTATACGTCAACGTTTATTTGCTGAGGATAAACTTTACTACACAAAGGCTTACAGTATGGCCATGAGCATGGAAGCAGCGGAGAAAAATGCAGCTGTGGTCGAGGGCGGCACTAGGACTACGGACACTGCGACTGATTGTCTATCTGTGGTGACAACGAAGCGACGTGACGCGGCGCATACATTGAATAGGCTGGCGGCGGCAGCGGCGCAACGCGTGGAGCGGGCAGCGGCGCGCGCAGCTCGCGCTTTGGGGACAAGACACTGGTAGCGTCGGCGCCTGGGGAGCGAGCTCGGCGGGACCAACAGTGCAACGGTTGCGGAGGGTTGCGTGGCACAGGAGGGTATAAATTCACGCGATATGTGTGTCGGGTATGCAACAAACAAGGGTATTTGGGCCGCGTGTGTCCAGTACAAGTAGCACACTAGCTTCTCGGACGTCGAGCAAAGCGATGAAGCTATTGATGTATAAATAATTTATCAATAGCTCAGTATCCATCAATATATTGTGCACTAAATGTACATGGCAGTGATTTAAAAATGGAACGCGACACGGGAAGTGCGATATCTTTTATTAATTATGAAACATACAAGAGATTGTTTAGCGATTAACGGATAAATAATTGTATTAAGATACTAAGATACTATACGGGAGAAATGGTAAATGGGTCGATTTAGGGAGCAAAAGCTGGTTAGTGAGGGTGAAAAATAGAGGCATGAAAGTATTAGCGACACTCAAGTTGTGTCAGAGACACGTCACTCCCCAGTAATATCGCCGCCGGTGAATAGATCCAAACGTACCCGGAAATCTGTAGTTAGATTCCGAATAGCATAGTCAATTATATATAGGTATATATAGTAAATTAGATCTTAGTTGGAACTGCCTAGAGATTAAGTGGTGAGGTGTGACGTATGAAGAATAAAATACCTACATTACATTAGTTTATAAGTGTTTATCAGTTTATGAGGGTAAACCCACAACATATTCGTAGCTTGTTTTACAACAATTTAGTCGCAATATATATGTGTAAGAAAGAGATCTGTTGTTTCATTCCTTGGTGCCCGTATATCCTGACATTCCTGAATGTTTCAAAAAGGAACAAAAGAAAGGCACGAGTTGCATTTAGGGCGCCGCTGCAAAACGGCAGGCAAGAGCTCCGCCCGATTTCCGTGACCTATAGGCTAGGGCTACCGTGGCCGTGTACCGTCGGGGGCGCACACGGCTGAAGAAGTGAGCCCAAATCAGGGAACTCCTTCATGCATTTTTGGCACGTTAACAGGACGCGCGAGAGAACTGGCCGTAACTCTCCACAGACGGAGGGTGGCCGTGGCGTTCCTGCAGGAGACTCGGTGAAAAGGCAGCAGATCCTGGCTACACGGGTGCACCTAGTGGGAGAAATGGGGTCGCCGTGGTGTTGTTTCACGAGTTCCTGGAGAGAGATGCCCGAAGATTCGACAACCAGTCTTATCAAGGGGTATCTATTATACAGAAATTGGGTTGTGGAGGAAAGGAGGTCTGAGGTAGTCCTCTCCGTGTAAATACTGATATTCACTGAATGGGAGCCGATCCCAACAAACTTGAAAAATGTCTAGAAATATATTGTAGCCTGTGGAAGGTCACGAGAAACCGATGGATACGGTCAGCACAAGCCGGTCATTGTGGTCAGCCTTGGAGGAGGCCTTTGTCCAAAAATGGACCTATCTGTTTATGTGTTACCTCTTCACACGTAGACGGCTGAATGGATTTGGATAGGACTCTTGTTGAAATAATTAGATAGAATCGATATGATACAAAAATTAAACTATTGATTTAATAGTTCATGTCATATTTATTTTTGTTGGCAACTCTCTCTTCCCTTTTTGATACTGATAGGTACCGGTGCATGGCGTCTTTTTGTGTGTTCTTAAAGAAAATATTATACTGAAGATATTACTAAGTATTCCTTTTGTTCGCGCTCGTTTTATCGGTCGAGTCCGATTGTTAGTTAGTCGAGTTTGATAGACGGCGACCGGTAGGGGCGAGCGTAATTATTGTAATCTGTGGTGATCGGTGACGCGCTATTGACACAACGTTTCGAGAACGCTTAGTGAAAAGTCCGTTTCTAGAACTCTTGACCGAATCATCGCGCGCGTGGCGCGTCTGGACGATTGATTTTCGGGAAGTAAATACCACCGGCCGCGGTTTTGGACAGGTTCGCGTTTGTTGCCCGTGTTTTTGAAGTATTTACTTGAATTATAAATCGTAATAACAGTGCCGTCTTTAAATTGAGTTGAAGTTGAATCTGAAACGTGGTTTCATTGTCGATTGTTTGTCGGGCGTGAATTGACGCTGCTAAATAACGGTTTCCTACGTTGGGGGGCTTTGGTGTCCTCCTGGAGGAACTTTAATGTGTCGACTGGTATTGGACAATCAGTGTATTTGAAGCCATCCGGACGGCGTCTGGAAGTCGGCGCGCGCGCGCTGACCCCTCTGGTGGTACGACGGAACACACTGTGTCCTAAGGTAAGTCCCTTAGTTTTGTTGTGGAATGGTCGGAGATTGATTTTTTGTGGTATAAGAAGACTTATTTGTTGTATAAGCCGTGACTAATGCGCGGTAGATGTGCGCGCTGTACTGGGGCGCGGACACCTTTGTTTAATTTAATGCCCATGAACCCAACAGGTTATGGGCCCAGTCCACGAATATAAAGTCGAAACCTGTGTGTAAGTACTTACAATTATTCGTGCGAAAATTGGCTGTGTGAAAATCCGAAATGGGTCTTCATTTCACACAAATCAAAACGTAATATAAAAGCTTTTGATGGCGAGAAGTATAGCAATTGGAATTTCGTGTCCGTGCACTTTTAAACGAAATGGAGGTTTTAAATGTAATTGACGAAGATCCAAAAACAAGTTGCCGTCAGTGGCAGAAAAAAACAACGGAACTGCAAAGGGCATTATTGTTGAGTACTTGTCGGATTCTTATCTTGGATTTGCACGAGACGAAACTACAGCTAAAAAGATATTTCGGAATTTAAATGCTCTGTACGAGCGTAAAAGTATAGCACACACGTACACGCGTGTAAATTTTAGTATCATTATGTTTAGGTAAACATAGTGTTGGAATATTTGTTTTATTAGAATGTTAGTTAATTTTGTCTTAGCTTATTTTATTTATTTCTCTATAATGTTTAATATGTTCCCTAATTTATTTTATTTTATTCACCAAACAGTGTGATCTTTACTTAAACGAAATGAAATATTTTTTCTGATGCACGGCTCATCATAGGAAATCGCAGAATTCTTAACATTAAAAAAAATGTATACACAGTCGTCAACACACGAACGTACGACAATCTGTCAACATTTTTTATTAGATTTTCAACTTTATCGCTAAAACTTTTAAGGTCAAGGTTGGTTGGAAATATGTGAAGAATTCGGGTAGTTAGACCTTATTTTTTGCCGTCTGTACATTACCACTTTAAGAGCAGTAGTTGGCCAGTGTAGTCAGGCACAACTTACGTGTAGTTCACAAGTTCGAACTTAGGTAGATGCTTTACTTTGTTTATTTGATTTCATCACCAATGTGATGATGATTAAATTCATCACCAATGCGATGATCATTACATTCATCACCGATATGATGATGATTAAGTTCATCACCTCATTGGTGATGATTAAATCCATCATCACATTGGTGATGAATTGCATACACAATGGGTAAATCGCCACATCCTAGAATACATCAATTTTCTTATTGAGTCTTCAAGTTTATGTCGCGAACTAAGGTTCACACCAAGTAAGTGTCAAAGCGATAAAGGATATACATAAGTTCCGACTTTTATTGTTTACTTTATTCACGAATTTTTCAACTGAAAAGGGACAGTTTAAAAGTTCAATGGATGCAGTATTTATCCCGGTTTTGTTTTGTTTGGGTACATTGGGGTCCCACCACCATCTTTGGGACTCAAGTCAACCCCACCTGCCAGACGGTGCATCTGCTGACTTACGGACGGGGCCCTGATGGCGGCTTCCCCTTCGGGGTTGAGTGGTCGGACGGCAGTCGCACTCGTAAAAGCCAAAAAACGCCAAGCATGAAAAGTGTGATGTATAAGGAAAAAGTACCTACATTACATTAGTTTATAAGTGTTTATCAGTTTATGAGGGTAAACCCACAACATGTTCGTAGCTTGTTTGCTTGCAAAATATACATCAGTGCTATTTAGAATTAGGAAAATTATTATAAAAATTATGTACAAAGCTAAGAAATAAACAATTTATTATAGTATTATTATTGTTCTACAATAATTAAGACATAATATATGTGTGAAAGAGATCTGCTGTTTCATTCCTTGGTGCCCGTATATACTGGCATTCCCGAATGTTTCAGTGGCGACGAGGACTATAAAGAAATGACGTGTAGTTTTCTGTGTTGTGGTGTGTGCGGGATAAGTAGTGAAACTATACGTCAACGTTTATTTGCTGAGGATAAACTTTACTACACAAAGGCTTACAGTATGGCCATGAGCATGGAAGCAGCGGAGAAAAATGCAGCTGTGGTCGAGGGCGGCACTAGGACTACGGACACTGCGACTGATTGTCTATCTGTGGTGACAACGAAGCGACGTGACGCGGCGCATACACTGAATAGGCCGGCGGCGGCAGCGGCGAGTGCGGGCGGCGACAGGCGGCGCAACGCGTGGAACGGGCAGCGGCGCGCGCAATTCGCGCTTTGGGGACGAGACACTGGTAGCGTCGGCGCCTGGGGAGCGAGCTCGGCGGGACCAACAGTGCAACGGTTGCGGAGGGTTGCATGGCACAGGAGGGTATAAATTCACGCGATATGTGTGTCGGGTATGCAACAAACAAGGGTATTTGGGCCGCGTGTGTCCAGTACAAGTAGCACACTAGCTTCTCGGACGTCGAGCAAAGCGATGAAGCTATTGATGTATAAATAATTTATCAATAGCTCAGTATCCATCAATATATTGTGCACTAAATGTACATGGCAGTGATTTAAAAATGGAACGCGACACGGGAAGTGCGATATCTTTTATTAATTATGAAACATACAAGAGATTGTTTAGCGATTAACGGATAAATAATTGTATTAAGATACTAAGATACTATACGGGAGAAATGGTAAATGGGTCGATTTAGGGAGCAAAAGCTGGTTAGTGAGGGTGAAAAATAGAGGCATGAAAGTATTAGCGACACTCAAGTTGTGTCAGAGACACGTCACTCCCCAGTAATATCGCCGCCGGTGAATAGATCCAAACGTACCCGGAAATCTGTAGTTAGATTCCGAATAGCATAGTCAATTATATATAGGTATATATAGTAAATTAGATCTTAGTTGGAACTGCCTAGAGATTAAGTGGTGAGGTGTGACGTATGAAGAATAAAATACCTACATTACATTAGTTTATAAGTGTTTATCAGTTTATGAGGGTAAACCCACAACATATTCGTAGCTTGTTTTACAACAATTTAGTCGCAATATATATGTGTAAGAAAGAGATCTGTTGTTTCATTCCTTGGTGCCCGTATATCCTGACATTCCTGAATGTTTCAAAAAGGAACAAAAGAAAGGCACGAGTTGCATTTAGGGCGCCGCTGCAAAACGGCAGGCAAGAGCTCCGCCCGATTTCCGTGACCTATAGGCTAGGGCTAC
Organism: Sesamia inferens; assembly: GCA_037179545.1. Classification (NCBI taxonomy): domain Eukaryota; kingdom Metazoa; phylum Arthropoda; class Insecta; order Lepidoptera; family Noctuidae; genus Sesamia; species Sesamia inferens. Next base: position 12,194,730 of record CM073933.1, on the reverse strand, counting down.
CGTGGCCGTGTACCGTCGGGGGCGCACACGGCTGAAGAAGTGAGCCCAAATCAGGGAACTCCTTCATGCATTTTTGGCACGTTAACAGGACGCGCGAGAGAACTGGCCGTAACTCTCCACAGACGGAGGGTGGCCGTGGCGTTCCTGCAGGAGACTCGGTGAAAAGGCAGCAGATCCTGGCTACACGGGTGCACCTAGTGGGAGAAATGGGGTCGCCGTGGTGTTGTTTCACGAGTTCCTGGAGAGAGATGCCCGAAGATTCGACAACCAGTCTTATCAAGGGGTATCTATTATACAGAAATTGGGTTGTGGAGGAAAGGAGGTCTGAGGTAGTCCTCTCCGTGTAAATACTGATATTCACTGAATGGGAGCCGATCCCAACAAACTTGAAAAATGTCTAGAAATATATTGTAGCCTGTGGAAGGTCACGAGAAACCGATGGATACGGTCAGCACAAGCCGGTCATTGTGGTCAGCCTTGGAGGAGGCCTTTGTCCAAAAATGGACCTATCTGTTTATGTGTTACCTCTTCACACGTAGACGGCTGAATGGATTTGGATAGGACTCTTGTTGAAATAATTAGATAGAATCGATATGATACAAAAATTAAACTATTGATTTAATAGTTCATGTCATATTTATTTTTGTTGGCAACTCTCTCTTCCCTTTTTGATACTGATAGGTACCGGTGCATGGCGTCTTTTTGTGTGTTCTTAAAGAAAATATTATACTGAAGATATTACTAAGTATTCCTTTTGTTCGCGCTCGTTTTATCGGTCGAGTCCGATTGTTAGTTAGTCGAGTTTGATAGACGGCGACCGGTAGGGGCGAGCGTAATTATTGTAATCTGTGGTGATCGGTGACGCGCTATTGACACAACGTTTCGAGAACGCTTAGTGAAAAGTCCGTTTCTAGAACTCTTGACCGAATCATCGCGCGCGTGGCGCGTCTGGACGATTGATTTTCGGGAAGTAAATACCACCGGCCGCGGTTTTGGACAGGTTCGCGTTTGTTGCCCGTGTTTTTGAAGTATTTACTTGAATTATAAATCGTAATAACAGTGCCGTCTTTAAATTGAGTTGAAGTTGAATCTGAAACGTGGTTTCATTGTCGATTGTTTGTCGGGCGTGAATTGACGCTGCTAAATAACGGTTTCCTACGTTGGGGGGCTTTGGTGTCCTCCTGGAGGAACTTTAATGTGTCGACTGGTATTGGACAATCAGTGTATTTGAAGCCATCCGGACGGCGTCTGGAAGTCGGCGCGCGCGCGCTGACCCCTCTGGTGGTACGACGGAACACACTGTGTCCTAAGGTAAGTCCCTTAGTTTTGTTGTGGAATGGTCGGAGATTGATTTTTTGTGGTATAAGAAGACTTATTTGTTGTATAAGCCGTGACTAATGCGCGGTAGATGTGCGCGCTGTACTGGGGCGCGGACACCTTTGTTTAATTTAATGCCCATGAACCCAACAGGTTATGGGCCCAGTCCACGAATATAAAGTCGAAACCTGTGTGTAAGTACTTACAATTATTCGTGCGAAAATTGGCTGTGTGAAAATCCGAAATGGGTCTTCATTTCACACAAATCAAAACGTAATATAAAAGCTTTTGATGGCGAGAAGTATAGCAATTGGAATTTCGTGTCCGTGCACTTTTAAACGAAATGGAGGTTTTAAATGTAATTGACGAAGATCCAAAAACAAGTTGCCGTCAGTGGCAGAAAAAAACAACGGAACTGCAAAGGGCATTATTGTTGAGTACTTGTCGGATTCTTATCTTGGATTTGCACGAGACGAAACTACAGCTAAAAAGATATTTCGGAATTTAAATGCTCTGTACGAGCGTAAAAGTATAGCACACACGTACACGCGTGTAAATTTTAGTATCATTATGTTTAGGTAAACATAGTGTTGGAATATTTGTTTTATTAGAATGTTAGTTAATTTTGTCTTAGCTTATTTTATTTATTTCTCTATAATGTTTAATATGTTCCCTAATTTATTTTATTTTATTCACCAAACAGTGTGATCTTTACTTAAACGAAATGAAATATTTTTTCTGATGCACGGCTCATCATAGGAAATCGCAGAATTCTTAACATTAAAAAAAATGTATACACAGTCGTCAACACACGAACGTACGACAATCTGTCAACATTTTTTATTAGATTTTCAACTTTATCGCTAAAACTTTTAAGGTCAAGGTTGGTTGGAAATATGTGAAGAATTCGGGTAGTTAGACCTTATTTTTTGCCGTCTGTACATTACCACTTTAAGAGCAGTAGTTGGCCAGTGTAGTCAGGCACAACTTACGTGTAGTTCACAAGTTCGAACTTAGGTAGATGCTTTACTTTGTTTATTTGATTTCATCACCAATGTGATGATGATTAAATTCATCACCAATGCGATGATCATTACATTCATCACCGATATGATGATGATTAAGTTCATCACCTCATTGGTGATGATTAAATCCATCATCACATTGGTGATGAATTGCATACACAATGGGTAAATCGCCACATCCTAGAATACATCAATTTTCTTATTGAGTCTTCAAGTTTATGTCGCGAACTAAGGTTCACACCAAGTAAGTGTCAAAGCGATAAAGGATATACATAAGTTCCGACTTTTATTGTTTACTTTATTCACGAATTTTTCAACTGAAAAGGGACAGTTTAAAAGTTCAATGGATGCAGTATTTATCCCGGTTTTGTTTTGTTTGGGTACATTGGGGTCCCACCACCATCTTTGGGACTCAAGTCAACCCCACCTGCCAGACGGTGCATCTGCTGACTTACGGACGGGGCCCTGATGGCGGCTTCCCCTTCGGGGTTGAGTGGTCGGACGGCAGTCGCACTCGTAAAAGCCAAAAAACGCCAAGCATGAAAAGTGTGATGTATAAGGAAAAAGTACCTACATTACATTAGTTTATAAGTGTTTATCAGTTTATGAGGGTAAACCCACAACATGTTCGTAGCTTGTTTGCTTGCAAAATATACATCAGTGCTATTTAGAATTAGGAAAATTATTATAAAAATTATGTACAAAGCTAAGAAATAAACAATTTATTATAGTATTATTATTGTTCTACAATAATTAAGACATAATATATGTGTGAAAGAGATCTGCTGTTTCATTCCTTGGTGCCCGTATATACTGGCATTCCCGAATGTTTCAGTGGCGACGAGGACTATAAAGAAATGACGTGTAGTTTTCTGTGTTGTGGTGTGTGCGGGATAAGTAGTGAAACTATACGTCAACGTTTATTTGCTGAGGATAAACTTTACTACACAAAGGCTTACAGTATGGCCATGAGCATGGAAGCAGCGGAGAAAAATGCAGCTGTGGTCGAGGGCGGCACTAGGACTACGGACACTGCGACTGATTGTCTATCTGTGGTGACAACGAAGCGACGTGACGCGGCGCATACACTGAATAGGCCGGCGGCGGCAGCGGCGAGTGCGGGCGGCGACAGGCGGCGCAACGCGTGGAACGGGCAGCGGCGCGCGCAATTCGCGCTTTGGGGACGAGACACTGGTAGCGTCGGCGCCTGGGGAGCGAGCTCGGCGGGACCAACAGTGCAACGGTTGCGGAGGGTTGCATGGCACAGGAGGGTATAAATTCACGCGATATGTGTGTCGGGTATGCAACAAACAAGGGTATTTGGGCCGCGTGTGTCCAGTACAAGTAGCACACTAGCTTCTCGGACGTCGAGCAAAGCGATGAAGCTATTGATGTATAAATAATTTATCAATAGCTCAGTATCCATCAATATATTGTGCACTAAATGTACATGGCAGTGATTTAAAAATGGAACGCGACACGGGAAGTGCGATATCTTTTATTAATTATGAAACATACAAGAGATTGTTTAGCGATTAACGGATAAATAATTGTATTAAGATACTAAGATACTATACGGGAGAAATGGTAAATGGGTCGATTTAGGGAGCTAAAGCTGGTTAGTGAGGGTGAAAAATAGAGGCATGAAAGTATTAGCGACACTCAAGTTGTGTCAGAGACACGTCACTCCCCAGTAATATCGCCGCCGGTGAATAGATCCAAACGTACCCGGAAATCTGTAGTTAGATTCCGAATAGCATAGTCAATTATATATAGGTATATATAGTAAATTAGATCTTAGTTGGAACTGCCTAGAGATTAAGTGGTGAGGTGTGACGTATGAAGAATAAAATACCTACATTACATTAGTTTATAAGTGTTTATCAGTTTATGAGGGTAAACCCACAACATATTCGTAGCTTGTTTTACAACAATTTAGTCGCAATATACAGTATGTTACGAAAACCCTGTCCGACCCGTGAAGGTGTTGTTAGGTATCGATAACTGATTCTACTAATGCATACAAAACCGGGCTTTACTTAAAAAAAAAATCCCCCTAAAAAAAATAAATATTATTTCGCAAAAGGAGGTAACTTATTAAATGTGCGTTGACCACCCTTCGCCTGCCGACCGCGGGGGGCGGGCGGCAGGACACGCGACACGTGGTCGCATCGCTATTCGCTCATAATAATACCGGTGTTGTCACTTTTTAAAAATTACCAAATTTCGGGGAAATTGGAATTAATTCGTTGGAAAAAAAGATTATTTCAAAATTCATTTGTATTGGTACTATGATGAATACGTAAAATTTTATATTATATTTGGTCATGTGTTTACCTAACCTCTATTATCCTTATGGGTCGGACAGGGTTTTCGTAACATACTGTATATGTGTAAGAAAGAGATCTGTTGTTTCATTCCTTGGTGCCCGTATATCCTGACATTCCTGAATGTTTCAAAAAGGAACAAAAGAAAGGCACGAGTTGCATTTAGGGCGCCGCTGCAAAACGGCAGGCAAGAGCTCCGCCCGATTTCCGTGACCTATAGGCTAGGGCTACCGTGGCCGTGTACCGTCGGGGGCGCACACGGCTGAAGAAGTGAGCCCAAATCAGGGAACTCCTTCATGCATTTTTGGCACGTTAACAGGACGCGCGAGAGAACTGGCCGTAACTCTCCACAGACGGAGGGTGGCCGTGGCGTTCCTGCAGGAGACTCGGTGAAAAGGCAGCAGATCCTGGCTACACGGGTGCACCTAGTGGGAGAAATGGGGTCGCCGTGGTGTTGTTTCACGAGTTCCTGGAGAGAGATGCCCGAAGATTCGACAACCAGTCTTATCAAGGGGTATCTATTATACAGAAATTGGGTTGTGGAGGAAAGGAGGTCTGAGGTAGTCCTCTCCGTGTAAATACTGATATTCACTGAATGGGAGCCGATCCCAACAAACTTGAAAAATGTCTAGAAATATATTGTAGCCTGTGGAAGGTCACGAGAAACCGATGGATACGGTCAGCACAAGCCGGTCATTGTGGTCAGCCTTGGAGGAGGCCTTTGTCCAAAAATGGACCTATCTGTTTATGTGTTACCTCTTCACACGTAGACGGCTGAATGGATTTGGATAGGACTCTTGTTGAAATAATTAGATAGAATCGATATGATACAAAAATTAAACTATTGATTTAATAGTTCATGTCATATTTATTTTTGTTGGCAACTCTCTCTTCCCTTTTTGATACTGATAGGTACCGGTGCATGGCGTCTTTTTGTGTGTTCTTAAAGAAAATATTATACTGAAGATATTACTAAGTATTCCTTTTGTTCGCGCTCGTTTTATCGGTCGAGTCCGATTGTTAGTTAGTCGAGTTTGATAGACGGCGACCGGTAGGGGCGAGCGTAATTATTGTAATCTGTGGTGATCGGTGACGCGCTATTGACACAACGTTTCGAGAACGCTTAGTGAAAAGTCCGTTTCTAGAACTCTTGACCGAATCATCGCGCGCGTGGCGCGTCTGGACGATTGATTTTCGGGAAGTAAATACCACCGGCCGCGGTTTTGGACAGGTTCGCCTTTGTTGCCCGTGTTTTTGAAGTATTTACTTGAATTATAAATCGTAATAACAGTGCCGTCTTTAAATTGAGTTGAAGTTGAATCTGAAACGTGGTTTCATTGTCGATTGTTTGTCGGGCGTGAATTGACGCTGCTAAATAACGGTTTCCTACGTTGGGGGGCTTTGGTGTCCTCCTGGAGGAACTTTAATGTGTCGACTGGTATTGGACAATCAGTGTATTTGAAGCCATCCGGACGGCGTCTGGAAGTCGGCGCGCGCGCGCTGACCCCTCTGGTGGTACGACGGAACACACTGTGTCCTAAGGTAAGTCCCTTAGTTTTGTTGTGGAATGGTCGGAGATTGATTTTTTGTGGTATAAGAAGACTTATTTGTTGTATAAGCCGTGACTAATGCGCGGTAGATGTGCGCGCTGTACTGGGGCGCGGACACCTTTGTTTAATTTAATGCCCATGAACCCAACAGGTTATGGGCCCAGTCCACGAATATAAAGTCGAAACCTGTGTGTAAGTACTTACAATTATTCGTGCGAAAATTGGCTGTGTGAAAATCCGAAATGGGTCTTCATTTCACACAAATCAAAACGTAATATAAAAGCTTTTGATGGCGAGAAGTATAGCAATTGGAATTTCGTGTCCGTGCACTTTTAAACGAAATGGAGGTTTTAAATGTAATTGACGAAGATCCAAAAACAAGTTGCCGTCAGTGGCAGAAAAAAACAACGGAACTGCAAAGGGCATTATTGTTGAGTACTTGTCGGATTCTTATCTTGGATTTGCACGAGACGAAACTACAGCTAAAAAGATATTTCGGAATTTAAATGCTCTGTACGAGCGTAAAAGTATAGCACACACGTACACGCGTGTAAATTTTAGTATCATTATGTTTAGGTAAACATAGTGTTGGAATATTTGTTTTATTAGAATGTTAGTTAATTTTGTCTTAGCTTATTTTATTTATTTCTCTATAATGTTTAATATGTTCCCTAATTTATTTTATTTTATTCACCAAACAGTGTGATCTTTACTTAAACGAAATGAAATATTTTTTCTGATGCACGGCTCATCATAGGAAATCGCAGAATTCTTAACATTAAAAAAAATGTATACACAGTCGTCAACACACGAACGTACGACAATCTGTCAACATTTTTTATTAGATTTTCAACTTTATCGCTAAAACTTTTAAGGTCAAGGTTGGTTGGAAATATGTGAAGAATTCGGGTAGTTAGACCTTATTTTTTGCCGTCTGTACATTACCACTTTAAGAGCAGTAGTTGGCCAGTGTAGTCAGGCACAACTTACGTGTAGTTCACAAGTTCGAACTTAGGTAGATGCTTTACTTTGTTTATTTGATTTCATCACCAATGTGATGATGATTAAATTCATCACCAATGCGATGATCATTACATTCATCACCGATATGATGATGATTAAGTTCATCACCTCATTGGTGATGATTAAATCCATCATCACATTGGTGATGAATTGCATACACAATGGGTAAATCGCCACATCCTAGAATACATCAATTTTCTTATTGAGTCTTCAAGTTTATGTCGCGAACTAAGGTTCACACCAAGTAAGTGTCAAAGCGATAAAGGATATACATAAGTTCCGACTTTTATTGTTTACTTTATTCACGAATTTTTCAACTGAAAAGGGACAGTTTAAAAGTTCAATGGATGCAGTATTTATCCCGGTTTTGTTTTGTTTGGGTACATTGGGGTCCCACCACCATCTTTGGGACTCAAGTCAACCCCACCTGCCAGACGGTGCATCTGCTGACTTACGGACGGGGCCCTGATGGCGGCTTCCCCTTCGGGGTTGAGTGGTCGGACGGCAGTCGCACTCGTAAAAGCCAAAAAACGCCAAGCATGAAAAGTGTGATGTATAAGGAAAAAGTACCTACATTACATTAGTTTATAAGTGTTTATCAGTTTATGAGGGTAAACCCACAACATGTTCGTAGCTTGTTTGCTTGCAAATTATACATCAGTGCTATTTAGAATTAGGAAAATTATTATAAAAATTATGTACAAAGCTAAGAAATAAACAATTTATTATAGTATTATTATTGTTCTACAATAATTAAGACATAATATATGTGTGAAAGAGATCTGCTGTTTCATTCCTTGGTGCCCGTATATACTGGCATTCCCGAATGTTTCAGTGGCGACGAGGACTATAAAGAAATGACGTGTAGTTTTCTGTGTTGTGGTGTGTGCGGGATAAGTAGTGAAACTATACGTCAACGTTTATTTGCTGAGGATAAACTTTACTACACAAAGGCTTACAGTATGGCCATGAGCATGGAAGCAGCGGAGAAAAATGCAGCTGTGGTCGAGGGCGGCACTAGGACTACGGACACTGCGACTGATTGTCTATCTGTGGTGACAACGAAGCGACGTGACGCGGCGCATACACTGAATAGGCCGGCGGCGGCAGCGGCGAGTGCGGGCGGCGACAGGCGGCGCAACGCATGGAACGGGCAGCGGCGCGCGCAATTCGCGCTTTGGGGACGAGACACCGGTAGCGTCGGCGCCTGGGGAGCGAGCTCGGCGGGACCAACAGTGCAACGGTTGCGGAGGGTTGCATGGCACAGGAGGGTATAAATTCACGCGATATGTGTGTCGGGTATGCAACAAACAAGGGTATTTGGGCCGCGTGTGTCCAGTACAAGTAGCACACTAGCTTCTCGGACGTCGAGCAAAGCGATGAAGCTATTGATGTATAAATAATTTATCAATAGCTCAGTATCCATCAATATATTGTGCACTAAATGTACATGGCAGTGATTTAAAAATGGAACGCGACACGGGAAGTTCGATATCTTTTATTAATTATGAAACATACAAGAGATTGTTTAGCGATTAACGGATAAATAATTGTATTAAGATACTAAGATACTATACGGGAGAAATGGTAAATGGGTCGATTTAGGGAGCAAAAGCTGGTTAGTGAGGGTGAAAAATAGAGGCATGATAGTATTAGCGACACTCAAGTTGTGTCAGAGACACGTCACTCCCCAGTAATATCGCCGCCGGTGAATAGATCCAAACGTACCCGGAAATCTGTAGTTAGATTCCGAATAGCATAGTCAATTATATATAGGTATATATAGTAAATTAGATCTTAGTTGGAACTGCCTAGAGATTAAGTGGTGAGGTGTGACGTATGAAGAATAAAATACCTACATTACATTAGTTTATAAGTGTTTATCAGTTTATGAGGGTAAACCCACAACATATTCGTAGCTTGTTTTACAACAATTTAGTCGCAATATATATGTGTAAGAAAGAGATCTGTTGTTTCATTCCTTGGTGCCCGTATATCCTGACATTCCTGAATGTTTCAAAAAGGAACAAAAGAAAGGCACGAGTTACATTTAGGGCGCCGCTGCAAAACGGCAGGCAAGAGCTCCGCCCGATTTCCGTGACCGTCTGGGGCGGAGAAAATCTTGCCAACAAAAAGCCCTAGCCAGAAAATCCGAAAATCTCTGGATTTTCTGGCTAGGGCTACCGTGGCCGTGTACCGTCGGGGGCGCACACGGCTGAAGAAGTGAGCCCAAATCAGGGAACTCCTTCATGCATTTTTGGCACGTTAACAGGACGCGCGAGAGAACTGGCCGTAACTCTCCACAGACGGAGGGTGGCCGTGGCGTTCCTGCAGGAGACTCGGTGAAAAGGCAGCAGATCCTGGCTACACGGGTGCACCTAGTGGGAGAAATTGGGTCGCCGTAGTGTTGTTTCACGAGTTCCAGGAGAGAGATGCCCGAAGATTCGACAACCAGTCTTATCAAGGGGTATCTATTATACAGAAATTGGGTTGTGGAGGAAAGGAGGTCTGAGGTAGTCCTCTCCGTGTAAATACTGATATTCACTGAATGGGAGCCGATCCCAACAAACTTGAAAAATGTCTAGAAATATATTGTAGCCTGTGGAAGGTCACGAGAAACCGATGGATACGGTCAGCACAAGCCGGTCATTGTGGTCAGCCTTGGAGGAGGCCTTTGTCCAAAAATGGACCTATCTGTTTATGTGTTACCTCTTCACACGTAGACGGCTGAATGGATTTGGATAGGACTCTTGTTGAAATAATTAGATAGAATCGATATGATACAAAAATTAAACTATTGATTTAATAGTTCATGTCATATTTATTTTTGTTGGCAACTCTCTCTTCCCTTTTTGATACTGATAGGTACCGGTGCATGGCGTCTTTTTGTGTGTTCTTAAAGAAAATATTATACTGAAGATATTACTAAGTATTCCTTTTGTTCGCGCTCGTTTTATCGGTCGAGTCCGATTGTTAGTTAGTCGAGTTTGATAGACGGCGACCGGTAGGGGCGAGCGTAATTATTGTAATCTGTGGTGATCGGTGACGCGCTATTGACACAACGTTTCGAGAACGCTTAGTGAAAAGTCCGTTTCTAGAACTCTTGACCGAATCATCGCGCGCGTGGCGCGTCTGGACGATTGATTTTCGGGAAGTAAATACCACCGGCCGCGGTTTTGGACAGGTTCGCCTTTGTTGCCCGTGTTTTTGAAGTATTTACTTGAATTATAAATCGTAATAACAGTGCCGTCTTTAAATTGAGTTGAAGTTGAATCTGAAACGTGGTTTCATTGTCGATTGTTTGTCGGGCGTGAATTGACGCTGCTAAATAACGGTTTCCTACGTTGGGGGGCTTTGGTGTCCTCCTGGAGGAACTTTAATGTGTCGACTGGTATTGGACAATCAGTGTATTTGAAGCCATCCGGACGGCGTCTGGAAGTCGGCGCGCGCGCGCTGACCCCTCTGGTGGTACGACGGAACACACTGTGTCCTAAGGTAAGTCCCTTAGTTTTGTTGTGGAATGGTCGGAGATTGATTTTTTGTGGTATAAGAAGACTTATTTGTTGTATAAGCCGTGACTAATGCGCGGTAGATGTGCGCGCTGTACTGGGGCGCGGACACCTTTGTTTAATTTAATGCCCATGAACCCAACAGGTTATGGGCCCAGTCCACGAATATAAAGTCGAAACCTGTGTGTAAGTACTTACAATTATTCGTGCGAAAATTGGCTGTGTGAAAATCCGAAATGGGTCTTCATTTCACACAAATCAAAACGTAATATAAAAGCTTTTGATGGCGAGAAGTATAGCAATTGGAATTTCGTGTCCGTGCACTTTTAAACGAAATGGAGGTTTTAAATGTAATTGACGAAGATCCAAAAACAAGTTGCCGTCAGTGGCAGAAAAAAACAACGGAACTGCAAAGGGCATTATTGTTGAGTACTTGTCGGATTCTTATCTTGGATTTGCACGAGACGAAACTACAGCTAAAAAGATATTTCGGAATTTAAATGCTCTGTACGAGCGTAAAAGTATAGCACACACGTACACGCGTGTAAATTTTAGTATCATTATGTTTAGGTAAACATAGTGTTGGAATATTTGTTTTATTAGAATGTTAGTTAATTTTGTCTTAGCTTATTTTATTTATTTCTCTATAATGTTTAATATGTTCCCTAATTTATTTTATTTTATTCACCAAACAGTGTGATCTTTACTTAAACGAAATGAAATATTTTTTCTGATGCACGGCTCATCATAGGAAATCGCAGAATTCTTAACATTAAAAAAAATGTATACACAGTCGTCAACACACGAACGTACGACAATCTGTCAACATTTTTTATTAGATTTTCAACTTTATCGCTAAAACTTTTAAGGTCAAGGTTGGTTGGAAATATGTGAAGAATTCGGGTAGTTAGACCTTATTTTTTGCCGTCTGTACATTACCACTTTAAGAGCAGTAGTTGGCCAGTGTAGTCAGGCACAACTTACGTGTAGTTCACAAGTTCGAACTTAGGTAGATGCTTTACTTTGTTTATTTGATTTCATCACCAATGTGATGATGATTAAATTCATCACCAATGCGATGATCATTACATTCATCACCGATATGATGATGATTAAGTTCATCACCTCATTGGTGATGATTAAATCCATCATCACATTGGTGATGAATTGCATACACAATGGGTAAATCGCCACATCCTAGAATACATCAATTTTCTTATTGAGTCTTCAAGTTTATGTCGCGAACTAAGGTTCACACCAAGTAAGTGTCAAAGCGATAAAGGATATACATAAGTTCCGACTTTTATTGTTTACTTTATTCACGAATTTTTCAACTGAAAAGGGACAGTTTAAAAGTTCAATGGATGCAGTATTTATCCCGGTTTTGTTTTGTTTGGGTACATTGGGGTCCCACCACCATCTTTGGGACTCAAGTCAACCCCACCTGCCAGACGGTGCATCTGCTGACTTACGGACGGGGCCCTGATGGCGGCTTCCCCTTCGGGGTTGAGTGGTCGGACGGCAGTCGCACTCGTAAAAGCCAAAAAACGCCAAGCATGAAAAGTGTGATGTATAAGGAAAAAGTACCTACATTACATTAGTTTATAAGTGTTTATCAGTTTATGAGGGTAAACCCACAACATGTTCGTAGCTTGTTTGCTTGCAAATTATACATCAGTGCTATTTAGAATTAGGAAAATTATTATAAAAATTATGTACAAAGCTAAGAAATAAACAATTTATTATAGTATTATTATTGTTCTACAATAATTAAGACATAATATATGTGTGAAAGAGATCTGCTGTTTCATTCCTTGGTGCCCGTATATACTGGCATTCCCGAATGTTTCAGTGGCGACGAGGACTATAAAGAAATGACGTGTAGTTTTCTGTGTTGTGGTGTGTGCGGGATAAGTAGTGAAACTATACGTCAACGTTTATTTGCTGAGGATAAACTTTACTACACAAAGGCTTACAGTATGGCCATGAGCATGGAAGCAGCGGAGAAAAATGCAGCTGTGGTCGAGGGCGGCACTAGGACTACGGACACTGCGACTGATTGTCTATCTGTGGTGACAACGAAGCGACGTGACGCGGCGCATACACTGAATAGGCCGGCGGCGGCAGCGGCGAGTGCGGGCGGCGACAGGCGGCGCAACGCATGGAACGGGCAGCGGCGCGCGCAATTCGCGCTTTGGGGACGAGACACCGGTAGCGTCGGCGCCTGGGGAGCGAGCTCGGCGGGACCAACAGTGCAACGGTTGCGGAGGGTTGCATGGCACAGGAGGGTATAAATTCACGCGATATGTGTGTCGGGTATGCAACAAACAAGGGTATTTGGGCCGCGTGTGTCCAGTACAAGTAGCACACTAGCTTCTCGGACGTCGAGCAAAGCGATGAAGCTATTGATGTATAAATAATTTATCAATAGCTCAGTATCCATCAATATATTGTGCACTAAATGTACATGGCAGTGATTTAAAAATGGAACGCGACACGGGAAGTGCGATATCTTTTATTAATTATGAAACATACAAGAGATTGTTTAGCGATTAACGGATAAATAATTGTATTAAGATACTAAGATACTATACGGGAGAAATGGTAAATGGGTCGATTTAGGGAGCAAAAGCTGGTTAGTGAGGGTGAAAAATAGAGGCATGATAGTATTAGCGACACTCAAGTTGTGTCAGAGACACGTCACTCCCCAGTAATATCGCCGCCGGTGAATAGATCCAAACGTACCCGGAAATCTGTAGTTAGATTCCGAATAGCATAGTCAATTATATATAGGTATATATAGTAAATTAGATCTTAGTTGGAACTGCCTAGAGATTAAGTGGTGAGGTGTGACGTATGAAGAATAAAATACCTACATTACATTAGTTTATAAGTGTTTATCAGTTTATGAGGGTAAACCCACAACATATTCGTAGCTTGTTTTACAACAATTTAGTCGCAATATATATGTGTAAGAAAGAGATCTGTTGTTTCATTCCTTGGTGCCCGTATATCCTGACATTCCTGAATGTTTCAAAAAGGAACAAAAGAAAGGCACGAGTTACATTTAGGGCGCCGCTGCAAAACGGCAGGCAAGAGCTCCGCCCGATTTCCGTGACCGTCTGGGGCGGAGAAAATCTTGCCAACAAAAAGCCCTAGCCAGAAAATCCGAAAATCTCTGGATTTTCTGGCTAGGGCTACCGTGGCCGTGTACCGTCGGGGGCGCACACGGCTGAAGAAGTGAGCCCAAATCAGGGAACTCCTTCATGCATTTTTGGCACGTTAACAGGACGCGCGAGAGAACTGGCCGTAACTCTCCACAGACGGAGGGTGGCCGTGGCGTTCCTGCAGGAGACTCGGTGAAAAGGCAGCAGATCCTGGCTACACGGGTGCACCTAGTGGGAGAAATTGGGTCGCCGTAGTGTTGTTTCACGAGTTCCAGGAGAGAGATGCCCGAAGATTCGACAACCAGTCTTATCAAGGAGTATCTATTATACAGAAATTGGGTTGTGGAGGAAAGGAGGTCTGAGGTAGTCCTCTCCGTGTAAATACTGATATTCACTGAATGGGAGCCGATCCCAACAAACTTGAAAAATGTCTAGAAATATATTGTAGCCTGTGGAAGGTCACGAGAAACCGATGGATACGGGCAGCACAAGCCGGTCATTGTGGTCAGCCTTGGAGGAGGCCTTTGTCCAAAAATGGACCTATCTGTTTATGTGTTACCTCTTCACACGTAGACGGCTGAATGGATTTGGATAGGACTCTTGTTGAAATAATTAGATAGAATCGATATGATACAAAAATTAAACTATTGATTTAATAGTTCATGTCATATTTATTTTTGTTGGCAACTCTCTCTTCCCTTTTTGATACTGATAGGTACCGGTGCATGACGTCTTTCTGTGCGTTCTTAAAGAAAATATTATACTGAAGATATTACTAAGTATTCCTTTGTTTAATTTAATGCCCATGAACCCAACAGGTTCATGGGCATTTATGTTGCGCGGTCTTCTAACTTTACGGTAACGTCTTTACGTGACCTCATGACGCCACACTGTGCGGTTGCCGAAGTATCATCAGCTTCTTTTAAAGTATTCGTTGTAAGCTGTTACTTTCAATACTCAGATCCTGTTACTCCTCATATACATAATCTCCGTCATGTCTTGCGGTCACTCGCGGGCTGCAAAGTTATCGTTGGCGCGGATGTCAACGCATCATCGTCTCTGTGGTATGGCAAGGTTCGGGCCACCGATACCGAACGACGCTGCGCTGTTGAGGATTTCATTGCTGAGATGAACCTATCGATTCATAATACCCCTGATGCACCACCTACTTTCTGCAGCCAAATGGGCGAATCTTGTATTGACGTCACACTTTCAAGTGCCGACGTACGTTTGGATAGGTGGCGTGTCCTACCGGACGCGTCTTGTAGTGATCATCGCCTGATCGTGTACGAATTTGTTCCTGGTTATATTCAGGGTCCGTCTCATATTCCCGGTAATTTCAGATATAGATGTAAAGGCGCGAACTGGGAATTTTCGGCTCGCTTTTTGCGTGTCACGCCAAAGAATTCACTCGGGACGGGCTGTCAGCCGAAGAAAGTGCTGACATTATGTCAGAAACCTTTACCTACTGTGCTGACATTGCCATTGGTCGCGGATCTATGACCAATATTCGTAGATGTGACTGGTGGAGTGATTATTTAGTTGAACAGCGTAAAAGATATCGCAGAGCGCGTAGACAGTTAAATAAACTCAAGAGCCGAAAGATTACTGGAGATCTTCTTACGTTCGCTTTAAATGCTTTTAGAGTTGCCAAGTCACGCTACAAAGCATCGATGGAAAAATCTAAGGGTAACTTGTTGCGAAAAATCGTTGATAAACTTGACAGGGAGGGTCCGTGGTCTCCCTTATATCACGAATTTAAAGCTAACAGATCGGTCGACCTTGCATACGTTCAAAACATTAAAGTCAATGATAAGCATACCACAGGCATAGAGGAAACAACAGAAGTGCTAATTAATACACTTATCCCTGATGATTCACCGGCTAATGATAGCGACTACCACCAACAGATTAGAGCGTGGGCTCTTGTGCCACCTGAATCACCAATGTCAGACGTACCATCTAATGACGAATTTATAAATATTGTTAGAAAAGTACCGGTCAACAAATCATCAGGTGAAGATAAAATATCTAATAGGATGATTAAAGAAGCGAATAAAACAGCGGGTGATGCCATCCTAACTGTATACAACCGATGCATTGCTGAAGGCGTTTTTCCTCGTAAATGGCGACGCGGTTTCATACGAATAATACCAAAGTGTGGTGACAAACCACCGGATGATCCGAAGTCATATCGTCCTATCACACTTCTACCATCTTTGGGTAAACTTCTTGAGCGCCTCATCGTTCCACGTTTACTACCGAACGGTCCAAAATTCCATAATAATCAGTATGGTTTCACCATAGGTAAATCTACAGTCGACGCGGTGCTTTCTGTCAGAAGAACCGTTAACCAATCCGAAAACAAGTACGTAATTGGGATCTTCCTGGATATTTCTGGGGCTTTTGATAACGCCTGGTGGCCTATGCTGTTGTTAAATTAAAAACCCGCGGTTGCTATAAAAACATATATAATCTCGTTTACTCTTACTTTATAAACGGTTCCGCGGTACTTAAGCTCGGTCATTTTTCTAGTACTAAAACACTAACCATGGGATGTCCTCAGGGTTCAGTTGTCGGTCCTTATTTATGGAATTTGGGTTTTGATGACTTCCTCGCGATCCCGCTTCCTTGCGGCTGTTCACTTACTGGTTACGCGGACGATGGCCTACTGCTCATTCAGTCAAGTACCCGAGCTGGACTTGAGAACTTGGCCAATACTTGCCTAAATTTAATATCTCAGTGGGGTGATCGTAACCGCCTAGCGTTTGCGCCACATAAAACCTATCAACTTCTACTAAAAGGTAATCTTAAATCATTGCCTACTATTAAATTTAATAACGTTCCCATTAAAAAACAGCAATCCGTATGCTACCTTGGTATGATCTTAGAAAGGAATTTTTCATTTATAGAACATATAAAAATAGTTGGTGAAAAAGCTAAAAGGAACTTTTATGCCCTAACTAGAATATCCAAAGCAACTTGGGGTCTATCATTCCTAACTTTAAAAACTATATATGGAGCTACCTACTTAGGATGTATGTGCTACGGTGCACCTGTTTGGGCCGATAGGGCCAGCATAGGGGCGGCACGACGTAAACTGCTTCAAAGCCAACGTTTGGCATTGATATTTTTATGCAAGGCGTATAGAACGGTCAGTACTGAAGCCTTACCGGTACTGGCAGGTGTACTTCCAGTCGACCTTGAGGTACAGCGACGTGCTTCAATGTACTACTCCGCGAGGGGGGAGGCCATGGACACTAATTTTGTTACACAACGCGACTTTAATAAAATCTCTAGATTATTTAAACCTCAGACTGAAGTCTGGGAGGACCTCTTATCCGAATGGCAAA
Source organism: Sesamia inferens (assembly GCA_037179545.1). Taxonomy (NCBI): domain Eukaryota; kingdom Metazoa; phylum Arthropoda; class Insecta; order Lepidoptera; family Noctuidae; genus Sesamia; species Sesamia inferens. The sequence goes on along the minus strand of CM073933.1, from coordinate 12,177,459 downwards.
GTAGGTGGGATAATTCCATCAAGGGCCGGCACCTCCATCTATTCTTTCCATCCGTTGGCGATCGGCTGGCTAGGACATGGCTGGAGGTTGACCACTGCGTTGCCCAATTTCTCACAGGTCATGGCAACTTTAAAAGTAAACTGTATTCTTTTAAACTTGTTCCTTCCCATTTGTGTCAGTGTTCTACATCGAACTGTGAATTTGAACAGTCCGCACATCACATCTTGTGGGAGTGTGTTCTTTGGCAGAATGAACGCAATATTATGTTGGATACTGTACAAGTTACATCCGGAGTCGTTTATTATACGGACCTTGTAGAAACTAGAACCAATTTCCGTGCGTTCAGGCGCTTTTGCCATACCTATTATTGGAATCAATTGTAACAGCTAATACCTACTTAGGACCCATTAACTTAATCAAATTTTATTCCGTGGTGTTTGGCAATCTGGGCTTCTCCCAGTTGCAATAATGTCCCTTTGTGCCGATTGGCCTAGTTCTGTTCTGTCTCCTGCTTGTTATGGAGGGAAGTGGAAAAAATATCTTTTTTCTTACTCCTCCGCTATTCTTTTCTGATTAATTTGTTGCGGGACCCAAAACAGTTGAATCGTTTCTCCGGGACTCGTCGAGCTTCATTGCTCGGCGTTTTTCTGGCGGTCGCCACTGTTGATTCTGGCTTTCAGGAGTTGCAGTGGTTGGGAAAAGTGTGGCGGGTTTTGTCCCAATTAATAAAAAAAAAAAAAAAGAACCCAACAGGTTATGGGCCCAGTCCACGAATATAAAGTCGAAACCTGTGTGTAAGTACTTACAATTATTCGTGCGAAAATTGGCTGTGTGAAAATCCGAAATGGGTCTTCATTTCACACAAATCAAAACGTAATATAAAAGCTTTTGATGGCGAGAAGTATAGCAATTGGAATTTCGTGTCCGTGCACTTTTAAACGAAATGGAGGTTTAAAATGTAATTGACGAAGATCCAAAAACAATTTGCCGTCAGTGGCAGAAAAAAACAACGGAACTGCAAAGGGCATTATTGTTGAGTACTTGTCGGATTCTTATCTTGGATTTGCACGAGACGAAACTACAGCTAAAAGATATTTCGGAATTTAAATGCTCTGTACGAGCGTAAAAGTATAGCACACACGTACACGCGTGTAAATTTTAATATCATTATGTTTAGGTAAACATAGTGTTGGAATATTTGTTTTATTAGAATGTTAGTTAATTTTGTCTTAGCTTATTTTATTTATTTCTCTATAATGTTTAATATGTTCCCTAATTTATTTTATTTTATTCACCAAACAGTGTGATCTTTACTTAAACGAAATGAAATATTTTTTCTGATGCACGGCTCATCATAGGAAATCGCAGAATTCTTAACATTAAAAAAAATGTATACACAGTCGTCAACACACGAACGTACGACAATCTGTCAACATTTTTTATTAGATTTTCAACTTTATCGCTAAAACTTTTAAGGTCAAGGTTGGTTGGAAATATGTGAAGAATTCGGGTAGTTAGACCTTATTTTTTGCCGTCTGTACATTACCACTTTAAGAGCAGTAGTTGGCCAGTGTAGTCAGGCACAACTTACGTGTAGTTCACAAGTTCGAACTTAGGTAGATGCTTTACTTTGTTTATTTGATTTCATCACAAATGTGATGATGATTAAATTCATCACCAATGCGATGATCATTACATTCATCACCGATATGATGATAATTAAGTTCATCACCTCATTGGTGATGATTAAATCCATCATCACATTGGTGATGAATTGCATACACAATGGGTAAATCGCCACATCCTAGAATACATCAATTTTCTTATTGAGTCTTCAAGTTTATGTCGCGAACTAAGGTTCACACCAGTAAGTGTCAAAGCGATAAAGGATATACATAAGTTCCGACTTTTATTGTTTACTTTATTCACGAATTTTTCAACTGAAAAGGGACAGTTTGAAAGTTCAATGGATGCAGTATTTATCCCGGTTTTGTTTTGTTTGGGTACATTGGGGTCCCACCACCATCTTTGGGACTCAAGTCAACCCCACCTGCCAGACGGTGCATCTGCTGACTTACGGACGGGGCCCTGATGGCGGCTTCCCCTTCGGGGTTGAGTGGTCGGACGGCAGTCGCACTCGTAAAAGCCAAAAAACGCCAAGCATGAAAAGTGTGATGTATAAGGAAAAAGTACCTACATTACATTAGTTTATAAGTGTTTATCAGTTTATGAGGGTAAACCCACAACATGTTCGTAGCTTGTTTGCTTGCAAATTATACATCAGTGCTATTTAGAATTAGGAAAATTATTATAAAAATTATGTACAAAGCTAAGAAATAAACAATTTATTATAGTATTATTATTGTTCTACAATAATTAAGACATAATATATGTGTGAAAGAGATCTGCTGTTTCATTCCTTGGTGCCCGTATATACTGGCATTCCCGAATGTTTCAGTGGCGACGAGGACTATAAAGAAATGACGTGTAGTTTTCTGTGTTGTGGTGTGTGCGGGATAAGTAGTGAAACTATACGTCAACGTTTATTTGCTGAGGATAAACTTTACTACACAAAGGCTTACAGTATGGCCATGAGCATGGAAGCAGCGGAGAAAAATGCAGCTGTGGTCGAGGGCGGCACTAGGACTACGGACACTGCGACTGATTGTCTATCTGTGGTGACAACGAAGCGACGTGACGCGGCGCATACACTGAATAGGCCGGCGGCGGCAGCGGCGAGTGCGGGCGGCGACAGGCGGCGTAACGCGTGGAACGGGCAGCGGCGCGCGCAATTCGCGCTTTGGGGACGAGACACCGGTAGCTTCGGCGCCTGGGGAGCGAGCTCGGCGGGACCAACAGTGCAACGGTTGCGGAGGGTTGCATGGCACAGGAGGGTATAAATTCACGCGATATGTGTGTCGGGTATGCAACAAACAAGGGTATTTGGGCCGCGTGTGTCCAGTACAAGTAGCACACTAGCTTCTCGGACGTCGAGCAAAGCGATGAAGCTATTGATGTATAAATAATTTATCAATAGCTCAGTATCCATCAATATATTGTGCACTAAATGTACATGGCAGTGATTTAAAAATGGAACGCGACACGGGAAGTGCGATATCTTTTATTAATTATGAAACATACAAGAGATTGTTTAGCGATTAACGGATAAATAATTGTATTAAGATACTAAGATACTATACGGGAGAAATGGTAAATGGGTCGATTTAGGGAGCAAAAGCTGGTTAGTGAGGGTGAAAAATAGAGGCATGAAAGTATTAGCGACACTCAAGTTGTGTCAGAGACACGTCACTCCCCAGTAATATCGCCGCCGGTGAATAGATCCAAACGTACCCGGAAATCTGTAGTTAGATTCCGAATAGCATAGTCAATTATATATAGGTATATATAGTAAATTAGATCTTAGTTGGAACTGCCTAGAGATTAAGTGGTGAGGTGTGACGTATGAAGAATAAAATACCTACATTACATTAGTTTATAAGTGTTTATCAGTTTATGAGGGTAAACCCACAACATATTCGTAGCTTGTTTTACAACAATTTAGTCGCAATATATATGTGTAAGAAAGAGATCTGTTGTTTCATTCCTTGGTGCCCGTATATCCTGACATTCCTGAATGTTTCAAAAAGGAACAAAAGAAAGGCACGAGTTACATTTAGGGCCCCGCTGCAAAACGGCAGGCAAGAGCTCCGCCCGATTTCCGTGACCTATAGGCTAGGGCTACCGTGGCCGTGTACCGTCGGGGGCGCACACGGCTGAAGAAGTGAGCCCAAATCAGGGAACTCCTTCATGCATTTTTGGCACGTTAACAGGACGCGCGAGAGAACTGGCCGTAAGTCTCCACAGACGGAGGGTGGCCGTGGCGTTCCTGCAGGAGACTCGGTGAAAAGGCAGCAGATCCTGGCTACACGGGTGCACCTAGTGGGAGAAATGGGGTCGCCGTGGTGTTGTTTCACGAGTTCCAGGAGAGAGATGCCCGAAGATTCGACAACCAGTCTTATCAAGGGGTATCTATTATACAGAAATTGGGTTGTGGAGGAAAGGAGGTCTGAGGTAGTCCTCTCCGTGTAAATACTGATATTCACTGAATGGGAGCCGATCCCAACAAACTTGAAAAATGTCTAGAAATATATTGTAGCCTGTGGAAGGTCACGAGAAACCGATGGATACGGGCAGCACAAGCCGGTCATTGTGGTCAGCCTTGGAGGAGGCCTTTGTCCAAAAATGGACCTATCTGTTTATGTGTTACCTCTTCACACGTAGACGGCTGAATGGATTTGGATAGGACTCTTGTTGAAATAATTAGATAGAATCGATATGATACAAAAATTAAACTATTGATTTAATAGTTCATGTCATATTTATTTTTGTTGGCAACTCTCTCTTCCCTTTTTGATACTGATAGGTACCGGTGCATGACGTCTTTCTGTGCGTTCTTAAAGAAAATATTATACTGAAGATATGGGCATTTATGTTGCGCGGTCTTCTAACTTTACGGTAACGTCTTTACGTGACCTCATGACGCCACACTGTGCGGTTGCCGAAGTATCATCAGCTTCTTTTAAAGTATTCGTTGTAAGCTGTTACTTTCAATACTCAGATCCTGTTACTCCTCATATACATAATCTCCGTCATGTCTTGCGGTCACTCGCGGGCTGCAAAGTTATCGTTGGCGCGGATGTCAACGCATCATCGTCTCTGTGGTATGGCAAGGTTCGGGCCACCGATACCGAACGACGCTGCGCTGTTGAGGATTTCATTGCTGAGATGAACCTATCGATTCATAATACCCCTGATGCACCACCTACTTTCTGCAGCCAAATGGGCGAATCTTGTATTGACGTCACACTTTCAAGTGCCGACGTACGTTTGGATAGGTGGCGTGTCCTACCGGACGCGTCTTGTAGTGATCATCGCCTGATCGTGTACGAATTTGTTCCTGGTTATATTCAGGGTCCGTCTCATATTCCCGGTAATTTCAGATATAGATGTAAAGGCGCGAACTGGGAATTTTTCGGCTCGCTTTTTGCGTGTCACGCCAAAGAATTCACTCGGGACGGGCTGTCAGCCGAAGAAAGTGCTGACATTATGTCAGAAACCTTTACCTACTGTGCTGACATTGCCATTGGTCGCGGATCTATGACCAATATTCGTAGATGTGACTGGTGGAGTGATTATTTAGTTGAACAGCGTAAAAGATATCGCAGAGCGCGTAGACAGTTAAATAAACTCAAGAGCCGAAAGATTACTGGAGATCTTCTTACGTTCGCTTTAAATGCTTTTAGAGTTGCCAAGTCACGCTACAAAGCATCGGTGGAAAAATCTAAGGGTAACTTGTTGCGAAAAATCGTTGATAAACTTGACAGGGAGGGTCCGTGGTCTCCCTTATATCACGAATTTAAAGCTAACAGATCGGTCGACCTTGCATACGTTCAAAACATTAAAGTCAATGATAAGCATACCACAGGCATAGAGGAAACAACAGAAGTGCTAATTAATACACTTATCCCTGATGATTCACCGGCTAATGATAGCGACTACCACCAACAGATTAGAGCGTGGGCTCTTGTGCCACCTGAATCACCAATGTCAGACGTACCATCTAATGACGAATTTATAAATATTGTTAGAAAAGTACCGGTCAACAAATCATCAGGTGAAGATAAAATATCTAATAGGATGATTAAAGAAGCGAATAAAACAGCGGGTGATGCCATCTTAACTGTATACAACCGATGCATTGCTGAAGGCGTTTTTCCTCGTAAATGGCGACGCGGTTTCATACGAATAATACCAAAGTGTGGTGACAAACCACCGGATGATCCGAAGTCATATCGTCCTATCACACTTCTACCATCTTTGGGTAAACTTCTTGAGCGCCTCATCGTTCCACGTTTACTACCGAACGGTCCAAAATTCCATAATAATCAGTATGGCTTCACCATAGGTAAATCTACAGTCGACGCGGTGCTTTCTGTCAGAAGAACCGTTAACCAATCCGAAAACAAGTACGTAATTGGGATCTTCCTGGATATTTCTGGGGCTTTTGATAACGCCTGGTGGCCTATGCTGTTGTTAAATTAAAAACCCGCGGTTCCTATAAAAACATATATAATCTCGTTTACTCTTACTTTATAAACGGTTCCGCGGTACTTAAGCTCGGTCATTTTTCTAGTACTAAAACACTAACCATGGGATGTCCTCAGGGTTCAGTTGTCGGTCCTTATTTATGGAATTTGGGTTTTGATGACTTCCTCGCGATCCCGCTTCCTTGCGGCTGTTCACTTACTGGTTACGCGGACGATGGCCTACTGCTCATTCAGTCAAGTACCCGAGCTGGACTTGAGAACTTGGCCAATACTTGCCTAAATTTAATATCTCAGTGGGGTGATCGTAACCGCCTAGCGTTTGCGCCACATAAAACCTATCAACTTCTACTAAAAGGTAATCTTAAATCATTGCCTACTATTAAATTTAATAACGTTCCCATTAAAAAACAGCAATCCGTATGCTACCTTGGTATGATCTTAGAAAGGAATTTTTCATTTATAGAACATATAAAAATAGTTGGTGAAAAAGCTAAAAGGAACTTTTATGCCCTAACTAGAATATCCAAAGCAACTTGGGGTCTATCATTCCTAACTTTAAAAACTATATATGGAGCTACCTACTTAGGATGTATGTGCTACGGTGCACCTGTTTGGGCCGATAGGGCCAGCATAGGGGCGGCACGACGTAAACTGCTTCAAAGCCAACGTTTGGCATTGATATTTTTATGCAAGGCGTATAGAACGGTCAGTACTGAAGCCTTACCGGTACTGGCAGGTGTACTTCCAGTCGACCTTGAGGTACAGCGACGTGCTTCAATGTACTACTCCGCGAGGGGGGAGGCCATGGACACTAATTTTGTTACACAACGCGACTTTAATAAAAGCTCTAGATTATTTAAACCTCAGACTGAAGTCTGGGAGGACCTCTTATCCGAATGGCAAAGTAGGTGGGATAATTCCATCAAGGGCCGGCACCTCCATCTATTCTTTCCATCCGTTGGCGATCGGCTGGCTAGGACATGGCTGGAAGTTGACCACTGCGTTGCCCAATTTCTCACAGGTCATGGCAACTTTAAAAGTAAACTGTATTCTTTTAAACTTGTTCTTTCCCATTTGTGTCAGTGTTCTACATCGAACTGTGAATTTGAACAGTCCGCACATCACATCTTGTGGGAGTGTGTTCTTTGGCAGAATGAACGCAATATTATGTTGGATACTGTACAAGTTACATCCGGAGTCGTTTATTATACGGACCTTGTAGAAACTAGAACCAATTTCCGTGCGTTCAGGCGCTTTTGCCATACCTATTATTGGAATCAATTGTAACAGCTAATACCTACTTAGGACCCATTAACTTAATCAAATTTTATTCCGTGGTGTTTGGCAATCTGGGCTTCTCCCAGTTGCAATAATGTCCCTTTGTGCCGATTGGCCTAGTTCTGTTCTGTCTCCTGCTTGTTATGGAGGGAAGTGGAAAAAATATCTTTTTTCTTACTCCTGCGCTATTCTTTTCTGATTAATTTGTTGCGGGACCCAAAACAGTTGAATCGTTTCTCCGGGACTCGTCGAGCTTCATTGCTCGGCGTTTTTCTGGCGGTCGCCACTGTTGATTCTGGCTTTCAGGAGTTGCAGTGGTTGGGAAAAGTGTGGCGGGTTTTGTCCCAATTAATAAAAAAAAAAAAAGAACCCAACAGGTTATGGGCCCAGTCCACGAATATAAAGTCGAAACCTGTGTGTAAGTACTTACAATTATTCGTGCGAAAATTGGCTGTGTGAAAATCCGAAATGGGTCTTCATTTCACACAAATCAAAACGTAATATAAAAGCTTTTGATGGCGAGAAGTATAGCAATTGGAATTTCGTGTCCGTGCACTTTTAAACGAAATGGAGGTTTTAAATGTAATTGACGAAGATCCAAAAACAAGTTGCCGTCAGTGGCAGAAAAAAACAACGGAACTGCAAAGGGCATTATTGTTGAGTACTTGTCGGATTCTTATCTTGGATTTGCACGAGACGAAACTACAGCTAAAAGATATTTCGGAATTTAAATGCTCTGTACGAGCGTAAAAGTATAGCACACACGTACACGCGTGTAAATTTTAGTATCATTATGTTTAGGTAAACATAGTGTTGGAATATTTGTTTTATTAGATTGTTAGTTAATTTTGTCTTAGCTTAATTTTATTTATTTCTCTATAATGTTTAATATGTTCCCTAATTTATTTTATTTTATTCACCAAACAGTGTGATCTTTACTTAAACGAAATGAAATATTTTTTCTGATGCACGGCTCATCATAGGAAATCGCAGAATTCTTAACATTAAAAAAAATGTATACACAGTCGTCAACACACGAACGTACGACAATCTGTCAACATTTTTTATTAGATTTTCAACTTTATCGCTAAAACTTTTAAGGTCAAGGTTGGTTGGAAATATGTGAAGAATTCGGGTAGTTAGACCTTATTTTTTGCCGTCTGTACATTACCACTTTAAGAGCAGTAGTTGGCCAGTGTAGTCAGGCACAACTTACGTGTAGTTCACAAGTTCGAACTTAGGTAGATGCTTTACTTTGTTTATTTGATTTCATTACCAATGTGATGATGATTAAATTCATCACCAATGCGATGATCATTACATTCATCACCGATATGATGATGATTAAGTTCATCACCTCATTGGTGATGACTAAATCCATCATCACATTGGTGATGAATTGCATACACAATGGGTAAATCGCCACATCCTAGAATACATCAATTTTCTTATTGAGTCTTCAAGTTTATGTCGCGAACTAAGGTTCACACCAAGTAAGTGTCAAAGCGATAAAGGATATACATAAGTTCCGACTTTTATTGTTTACTTTATTCACGAATTTTTCAACTGAAAAGGGACAGTTTGAAAGTTCAATGGATGCAGTATTTATCCCGGTTTTGTTTTGTTTGGGTACATTGGGGTCCCACCACCATCTTTGGGACTCAAGTCAACCCCACCTGCCAGACGGTGCATCTGCTGACTTACGGACGGGGCCCTGATGGCGGCTTCCCCTTCGGGGTTGAGTGGTCGGACGGCAGTCGCACTCGTAAAAGCCAAAAAACGCCAAGCATGAAAAGTGTGATGTATAAGGAAAAAGTACCTACATTACATTAGTTTATAAGTGTTTATCAGTTTATGAGGGTAAACCCACAACATGTTCGTAGCTTGTTTGCTTGCAAATTATACATCAGTGCTATTTAGAATTAGGAAAATTATTATAAAAATTATGTACAAAGCTAAGAAATAAACAATTTATTATAGTATTATTATTGTTCTACAATAATTAAGACATAATATATGTGTGAAAGAGATCTGCTGTTTCATTCCTTGGTGCCCGTATATACTGGCATTCCCGAATGTTTCAGTGGCGACGAGGACTATAAAGAAATGACGTGTAGTTTTCTGTGTTGTTTGTGGTGTGTGCGGGATAAGTAGTGAAACTATACGTCAACGTTTATTTGCTGAGGATAAACTTTACTACACAAAGGCTTACAGTATGGCCATGAGCATGGAAGCAGCGGAGAAAAATGCAGCTGTGGTCGAGGGCGGCACTAGGACTACGGACACTGCGACTGATTGTCTATCTGTGGTGACAACGAAGCGACGTGACGCGGCGCATACACTGAATAGGCCGGCGGCGGCAGCGGCGAGTGCGGGCGGCGACAGGCGGCGCAACGCATGGAACGGGCAGCGGCGCGCGCAATTCGCGCTTTGGGGACGAGACACCGGTAGCGTCGGCGCCTGGGGAGCGAGCTCGGCGGGACCAACAGTGCAACGGTTGCGGAGGGTTGCATGGCACAGGAGGGTATAAATTCACGCGATATGTGTGTCGGGTATGCAACAAACAAGGGTATTTGGGCCGCGTGTGTCCAGTACAAGTAGCACACTAGCTTCTCGGACGTCGAGCAAAGCGATGAAGCTATTGATGTATATGTCGGAGATCGTCGATTAATTTTAATAGAAGTTGCTGATTTGATTTACGTAGTAGAGGGGCGAACGCTTGTGACGTCATTTTGTGATGGCGGCACATGGACAGAGTCGCTTTGGAAAGTGGGGTTCGTCGAACGGTGACTTTGCATCGAGACGCGGGCCAAGGCACTACTCCGAACCGAAACTGTCGGTTTGCCTATTCAAATTGTTATTATGAAGATTGGAGGGTATATCTACACGTCGTGCTTCAATTCAAAACTCACCTACGAAATGGAAACCTGTACCACCACAGCAAGATGCTGTCGACCCCACCGCTCTGCCGTCGCTGTCTCCGACATCAGAAGTTGGATGAAGAACTACACTGCTCACAATCTCGTTATAAATCATTATCAGAATAACAGTCACTTTCTGCCAATATTTTTATAGCTGGATGCTGGATGTCCTGGCAGCGAGGCTGGAAGTGAACGTCACGTTACGAGGTGCGCTCAATTGCTGACACAGAAGAGATTGCTCCGCGTGATAGTGCGCTGCAGGCGTGCAAGTGCCGGCTGGACGCGGCGCTATCGCGACAGTGCTGGCTGTTGCTTGGCGCGCGACAGTGCTGGCTGTTGCTTGGCGCGCGACAGTGCTGGCTGTTGCTTGGCGCGCGACAGTGCTGGCTGTTGCTTGGCGCGCGACAGTGCTGGCTGTTGCTTGGCGCGCGACAGTGCTGGCTGTTGCTTGGCGCGCGACAGTGCTGGCTGTTGCTTGGCGCGCGACAGTGCTGGCTGTTGCTTGGCGAGCAAGGTGCGCCTGCGGAGCGGGCAAGGTGCGCTTGCGGAGTGCACTTCTAGCTGCTTGGTGAATCTCATCAATGGCGTGTGGCGCTGCTGGAGCTGCATGCGGCGCAGCCGGTGCTGCGTGCGCTTTGCGGAACGCCCAAGGCTACAAGACAACATCTACTCTGCAGGCGATGAGAAGGTTTCAAGATACCCAAAACGTTTGTGGTAACGTAAAGGGGTTTTATGAGAGCTCAGAGATGTCTGGTGTGCGGCGGTTGACGGCTGCCAAGTGGCAGGTGTTTGCCAGAAATTGCCATAATCCGGTGAGTCGTACTATTTTTATTTTGATTCCGTGGCCGAATGTTCTCTTGTCAAGCAATCTGTAATTTCATTGGTGTATGTACACACGTGCCAGTATATATACAGTGTACAAGGTTGTGCCAGTGTGTTGTGTACTGCACCATTTCTATGCGACATAATCATAAGAGTTATTTGCAAATTTTATTTTTTGTACTACCCGTATTCTTTGTTATAATGGGCTGAGAAATTTTAAATCAGAATTTTAAAATGATGTTTGGTTTGTCTTTATTTCGAAAAACTAAAGTTCACTGTGGCCTATAGTTACGAGCTCACTTAAGTTTCTGATAGTATGTGTGGCTAGACTATTAAATCTCCTCAAGAGAACAAGCGGTAAAGAACATAGAAATGAGTGCTATTTACAAAAAATCTAAATTTGATAGAAGTGAGCTAAAGTAATGAAATTTAATATTGGTGAGTTGTTTGATGGCGATAATGGCGATCGTTACCTATTGAAATCGTTGATTGGAAACAGAACTTATAAGTACCCCACGATAGCATAGGTACGAAAGATTTCTCCAAGTAATGAGTGTGCTGAGTTAGATTTCATAAAGTAGAAGATGGCGAGGAGGGTGCCTCCGCCAGCAAATAGAACACGTATCATGGCTGAGTGGTCGCGCTGCACGCACTAGTCTGTAGTCGTAACTGCAACCCAGTGAGAGGTTGTTCAGAGCGCGATGGGCAGCTAGTGGTGTGGCGGGGACACTAGTAGGTGTGGTCGCGCTGCACGCACTAGTCTGTAGTCGTAACTGCAACCCATTGAGGGGTTGTTCAGAGCGCGATGGGCAGCTAGTGGTGTGGCGGGGACACTAGTAGGTATGGTCGCACTGCATGCACTAGGCTGTAGTCGTAACTGCAACTCAGTGAGGAGTTGTTCAGGGCGCGATGGGCAGCTAGTGATGTGGCGGGGACTTTGGTAGATATGGTCGCACTGCATGCACTAGTCTGTAGTCGTAACTGCAACTCAGTGAGGAGTTGTTCAGGGGGCGATGGGCAGCTAGTGATGTGGCGGGGACCTGGGTCTCGGAGGAGACTATTAGTTGTACGGTCATGTGTTGACCTGGGAGTCGTGGACTCTAGAGTTGGTCGTATCACAAGAGGTGATGACGATATGGGTGTCAACTATGAGTTGTCACTAGCTACTGTGGTCGCGAACCATGGTGTGTTTTCTTATTGAAGATTATGATTTTGATTTGATAATTATGAGGCTTGGAGGAACCTTTTGTTTTCTTTTTGAAAGTTTATAATTATGAGGCTTGAAGGAAGCTTTTAAGTTGTTAAAACAATTAAGTTTGTTTGGTTTTCTAATAGTCAATGTAACTAAACGTGACGTGTGACGGTCAGGTTGGCCGAGCTCTAAAATGCTTCCAAGTCGGTTTTCTGTGTTTTTTTTAATTTGTTACAGACATGCACGAGGACGTGCAACGGGAAATATCCAAGTTTGGCCGGAATCGGCGGTTGGCCTGGTGAACCGGATCCTGGACTCCGGGGCTGAGGGAGCTTCGGATGCGACTGGGATTGGCGCTGGGATGATGATGAAGATGATGCACGAGGACGTGCAACTAGTCAGGCTGGCCGTGTCGGAGATCGTCGATTAATTTTAATAGAAGTTGCTGATTTGATTTACGTAGTAGAGGGGCGAACGCTTGTGACGTCATTTTGTGATGGCGGCACATGGACAGAGTCGCTTTGGAAAGTGGGGTTCGTCGAACGGTGACTTTGCATCGAGACGCGGGCCAAGGCACTACTCCGAACCGAAACTGTCGGTTTGCCTATTCAAATTGTTATTATGAAGATTGGAGGGTATATCTACACGTCGTGCTTCAATTCAAAACTCACCTACGAAATGGAAACCTGTACCACCACAGCAAGATGCTGTCGACCCCACCGCTCTGCCGTCGCTGTCTCCGACATATAAATAATTTATCAATAGCTCAGTATCCATCAATATATTGTGCACTAAATGTTCATGGCAGTGATTTAAAAATGGAACGTGACACGGGAAGTGCGATATCTTTTATTAATTATGAAACATACAAGAGATTGTTTAGCGATTAACGGATAAATAATTGTATTAAGATACTAAGATACTATACGGAAGAAATGGTAAATGGGTCGATTTAGGGAGCAAAAGCTGGTTAGTGAGGGTGAAAAATAGAGGCATGAAAGTATTAGCGACACTCAAGTTGTGTCAGAGACACGTCACTCCCCAGTAATATCGCCGCCGGTGAATAGATCCAAACGTACCCGGAAATCTGTAGTTAGATTCCGAATAGCATAGTCAATTATATATAGGTATATATAGTAAATTAGATCTTAGTTGGAACTGCCTAGAGATTAAGTGGTGAGGTGTGACGTATGAAGAATAAAATACCTACATTACATTAGTTTATAAGTGTTTATCAGTTTATGAGGGTAAACCCACAACATATTCGTAGCTTGTTTTACAACAATTTAGTCGCAATATATATGTGTAAGAAAGAGATCTGTTGTTTCATTCCTTGGTGCCCGTATATCCTGACATTCCTGAATGTTTCAAAAAGGAACAAAAGAAAGGCACGAGTTACATTTAGGGCGCCGCTGCAAAACGGCAGGCAAGAGCTCCGCCCGATTTCCGTGACCTATAGGCTAGGGCTACCGTGGCCGTGTACCGTCGGGGGCGCACACGGCTGAAGAAGTGAGCCCAAATCAGGGAACTCCTTCATGCATTTTTGGCACGTTAACAGGACGCGCGAGAGAACTGGCCGTAACTCTCCACAGACGGAGGGTGGCCGTGGCGTTCCTGCAGGAGACTCGGTGAAAAGGCAGCAGATCCTGGCTACACGGGTGCACCTAGTGGGAGAAATGGGGTCGCCGTGGTGTTGTTTCATGAGTTCCAGGAGAGAGATGCCCGAAGATTCGACAACCAGTCTTATCAAGGGGTATCTATTATACAGAAATTGGGTTGTGGAGGAAAGGAGGTCTGAGGTAGTCCTCTCCGTGTAAATACTGATATTCACTGAATGGGAGCCGATCCCAACAAACTTGAAAAATGTCTAGAAATATATTGTAGCCTGTGGAAGGTCACGAGAAACCGATGGATACGGGCAGCACAAGCCGGTCATTGTGGTCAGCCTTGGAGAAGGCCTTTGTCCAAAAATGGACCTATCTGTTTATGTGTTACCTCTTCACACGTAGACGGCTGAATGGATTTGGATAGGACTCTTGTTGAAATAATTAGATAGAATCGATATGATACAAAAATTAAACTATTGATTTAATAGTTCATGTCATAGTTATTTTTGTTGGCAACTCTCTCTTCCCTTTTTGATACTGATAGGTACCGGTGCATGGCGTCTTTCTGTGCGTTCTTAAAGAAAATATTATACTGAAGATATTACTAAGTATTCCTTTTGTTCGCGCTCGTTTTATCGGTCGAGTCCGATTGTTAGTTAGTCGAGTTTGATAGACGGCGACCGGTAGGGGCGAGCGTAATTATTGTAATCTGTGGTGATCGGTGACGCGCTATTGACACAACGTTTCGAGAACGCTTAGTGAAAAGTCCGTTTCTAGAACTCTTGACCGAATCATCGCGCGCGTGGCGCGTCTGGACGATTGATTTTCGGGAAGTAAATACCACCGGCCGCGGTTTTGGACAGGTTCGCGTTTGTTGCCCGTGTTTTTGAAGTATTTACTTGAATTATAAATCGTAATAACAGTGCCGTCTTTAAATTGAGTTGAAGTTGAATCTGAAACGTGGTTTCATTGTCGATTGTTTGTCGGGCGTGAATTGACGCTGCTAAATAACGGTTTCCTACGTGGGGGGGCTTTGGTGTCCTCCTGGAGGAACTTTAATGTGTCGACTGGTATTGGACAATCAGTGTATTTGAAGCCATCCGGACGGCGTCTGGAAGTCGGCGCGCGCGCGCTGACCCCTCTGGTGGTACGACGGAACACACTGTGTCCTAAGGTAAGTCCCTTAGTTTTGTTGTGGAATGGTCGGAGATTGATTTTTTGTGGTATAAGCCGACTTATTTGTTGTATAAGCCGTGACTAATGCGCGGTAGATGTGCGCGCTGTACTGGGGCGCGGACACCTTTGTTTAATTTAATGCCCATGAACCCAACAGGTTATGGGCCCAGTCCACGAATATAAAGTCGAAACCTGTGTGTAAGTACTTACAATTATTCGTGCGAAAATTGGCTGTGTGAAAATCCGAAATGGGTCTTCATTTCACACAAATCAAAACGTAATATAAAAGCTTTTGATGGCGAGAAGTATAGCAATTGGAATTTCGTGTCCGTGCACTTTTAAACGAAATGGAGGTTTTAAATGTAATTGACGAAGATCCAAAAACAAGTTGCCGTCAGTGGCAGAAAAAAACAACGGAACTGCAAAGGGCATTATTGTTGAGTACTTGTCGGATTCTTATCTTGGATTTGCACGAGACGAAACTACAGCTAAAAAGATATTTCGGCATTTAAATGCTCTGTACGAGCGTAAAAGTATAGCACACACGTACACGCGTGTAAATTTTAGTATCATTATGTTTACGTAAACATAGTGTTGGAATATTTGTTTTATTAGAATGTTAGTTAATTTTGTCTTAGCTTATTTTATTTATTTCTCTATAATGTTTAATATGTTCCCTAATTTATTTTATTTTATTCACCAAACAGTGTGATCTTTACTTAAACGAAATGAAATATTTTTTCTGATGCACGGCTCATCATAGGAAATCGCAGAATTCTTAACATTAAAAAAAATGTATACACAGTCGTCAACACACGAACGTACGACAATCTGTCAACATTTTTTATTAGATTTTCAACTTTATCGCTAAAACTTTTAAGGTCAAGGTTGGTTGGAAATATGTGAAGAATTCGGGTAGTTAGACCTTATTTTTTGCCGTCTGTACATTACCACTTTAAGAGCAGTAGTTGGCCAGTGTAGTCAGGCACAACTTACGTGTAGTTCACAAGTTCGAACATAGGTAGATGCTTTACTTTGTTTATTTGATTTCATCACCAATGTGATGATGATTAAATTCATCACCAATGCGATGATCATTACATTCATCACCGATATGATGATGATTAAGTTCATCACCTCATTGGTGATGATTAAATCCATCATCACATTGGTGATGAATTGCATACACAATGGGTAAATCGCCACATCCTAGAATACATCAATTTTCTTATTGAGTCTTCAAGTTTATGTCGCGAACTAAGGTTCACACCAAGTAAGTGTCAAAGCGATAAAGGATATACATAAGTTCCGACTTTTATTGTTTACTTTATTCACGAATTTTTCAACTGAAAAGGGACAGTTTGAAAGTTCAATGGATGCAGTATTTATCCCGGTTTTGTTTTGTTTGGGTACATTGGGGTCCCACCACCATCTTTGGGACTCAAGTCAACCCCACCTGCCAGACGGTGCATCTGCTGACTTACGGACGGGGCCCTGATGGCGGCTTCCCCTTCGGGGTTGAGTGGTCGGACGGCAGTCACACTCGTAAAAGCCAAAAAACGCCAAGCATGAAAAGTGTGATGTATAAGGAAAAAGTACCTACATTACATTAGTTTATAAGTGTTTATCAGTTTATGAGGGTAAACCCACAACATGTTCGTAGCTTGTTTGCTTGCAAATTATACATCAGTGCTATTTAGAATTAGGAAAATTATTATAAAAATTATGTACAAAGCTAAGAAATAAACAATTTATTAGAGTATTATTATTGTTCTACAATAATTAAGACATAATATATGTGTGAAAGAGATCTGCTGTTTCATTCCTTGGTGCCCGTATATACTGGCATTCCCGAATGTTTCAGTGGCGACGAGGACTATAAAGAAATGACGTGTAGTTTTCTGTGTTGTGGTGTGTGCGGGATAAGTAGTGAAACTATACGTCAACGTTTATTTGCTGAGGATAAACTTTACTACACAAAGGCTTACAGTATGGCCATGAGCATGGAAGCAGCGGAGAAAAATGCAGCTGTGGTCGAGGGCGGCACTAGGACTACGGACACTGCGACTGATTGTCTATCTGTGGTGACAACGAAGCGACGTGACGCGGCGCATACACTGAATAGGCCGGCGGCGGCAGCGGCGAGTGCGGGCGGCGACAGGCGGCGCAACGCGTGGAACGGGCAGCGGCGCGCGCAATTCGCGCTTTGGGGACGAGACACCGGTAGCGTCGGCGCCTGGGGAGCGAGCTCGGCGGGACCAACAGTGCAACGGTTGCGGAGGGTTGCATGGCACAGGAGGGTATAAATTCACGCGATATGTGTGTCGGGTATGCAACAAACAAGGGTATTTGGGCCGCGTGTGTCCAGTACAAGTAGCACACTAGCTTCTCGGACGTCGAGCAAAGCGATGAAGCTATTGATGTATAAATAATTTATCAATAGCTCAGTATCCATCAATATATTGTGCACTAAATGTACATGGCAGTGATTTAAAAATGGAACGCGACACGGGAAGTGCGATATCTTTTATTAATTATGAAACATACAAGAGATTGTTTAGCGATTAACGGATAAATAATTGTATTAAGATACTAAGATACTATACGGGAGAAATGGTAAATGGGTCGATTTAGGGAGCAAAAGCTGGTTAGTGAGGGTGAAAAATAGAGGCATGATAGTATTAGCGACACTCAAGTTGTGTCAGAGACACGTCACTCCCCAGTAATATCGCCGCCGGTGAATAGATCCAAACGTACCCGGAAATCTGTAGTTAGATTCCGAATAGCATAGTCAATTATATATAGGTATATATAGTAAATTAGATCTTAGTTGGAACTGCCTAGAGATTAAGTGGTGAGGTGTGACGTATGAAGAATAAAATACCTACATTACATTAGTTTATAAGTGTTTATCAGTTTATGAGGGTAAACCCACAACATATTCGTAGCTTGTTTTACAACAATTTAGTCGCAATATATATGTGTAAGAAAGAGATCTGTTGTTTCATTCCTTGGTGCCCGTATATCCTGACATTCCTGAATGTTTCAAAAAGGAACAAAAGAAAGGCACGAGTTACATTTAGGGCGCCGCTGCAAAACGGCAGGCAAGAGCTCCGCCCTATTTCCGTGACCTATAGGCTAGGGCTACCGTGGCCGTGTACCGTCGGGGGCGCACACGGCTGAAGAAGTGAGCCCAAATCAGGGAACTCCTTCATGCATTTTTGGCACGTTAACAGGACGCGCGAGAGAACTGGCCGTAACTCTCCACAGACGGAGGGTGGCCGTGGCGTTCCTGCAGGAGACTCGGTGAAAAGGCAGCAGATCCTGGCTACACGGGTGCACCTAGTGGGAGAAATGGGGTCGCCGTGGTGTTGTTTCACGAGTTCCAGGAGAGAGATGCCCGAAGATTCGACAACCAGTCTTATCAAGGGGTATCTATTATACAGAAATTGGGTTGTGGAGGAAAGGAGGTCTGAGGTAGTCCTCTCCGTGTAAATACTGATATTCACTGAATGGGAGCCGATCCCAACAAACTTGAAAAATGTCTAGAAATATATTGTAGCCTGTGGAAGGTCACGAGAAACCGATGGATACGGTCAGCACAAGCCGGTCATTGTGGTCAGCCTTGGAGGAGGCCTTTGTCCAAAAATGGACCTATCTGTTTATGTGTTACCTCTTCACACGTAGACGGCTGAATGGATTTGGATAGGACTCTTGTTGAAATAATTAGATAGAATCGATATGATACAAAAATTAAACTATTGATTTAATAGTTCATGTCATATTTATTTTTGTTGGCAACTCTCTCTTCCCTTTTTGATACTGATAGGTACCGGTGCATGGCGTCTTTCTGTGCGTTCTTAAAGAAAATATTATACTGAAGATATTACTAAGTATTCCTTTTGTTCGCGCTCGTTTTATCGGTCGAGTCCGATTGTTAGTTAGTCGAGTTTGATAGACGGCGACCGGTAGGGGCGAGCGTAATTATTGTAATCTGTGGTGATCGGTGACGCGCTATTGACACAACGTTTCGAGAACGCTTAGTGAAAAGTCCGTTTCTAGAACTCTTGACCGAATCATCGCGCGCGTGGCGCGTCTGGACGATTGATTTTCGGGAAGTAAATACCACCGGCCGCGGTTTTGGACAGGTTCGCGTTTGTTGCCCGTGTTTTTGAAGTATTTACTTGAATTATAAATCGTAATAACAGTGCCGTCTTTAAATTGAGTTGAAGTTGAATCTGAAACGTGGTTTCATTGTCGATTGTTTGTCGGGCGTGAATTGACGCTGCTAAATAACGGTTTCCTACGTTGGGGGGCTTTGGTGTCCTCCTGGAGGAACTTTAATGTGTCGACTGGTATTGGACAATCAGTGTATTTGAAGCCATCCGGACGGCGTCTGGAAGTCGGCGCGCGCGCGCTGACCCCTCTGGTGGTACGACGGAACACACTGTGTCCTAAGGTAAGTCCCTTAGTTTTGTTGTGGAATGGTCGGAGATTGATTTTTTGTGGTATAAGCCGACTTATTTGTTGTATAAGCCGTGACTAATGCGCGGTAGATGTGCGCGCTGTACTGGGGCGCGGACACCTTTGTTTAATTTAATGCCCATGAACCCAACAGGTTATGGGCCCAGTCCACGAATATAAAGTCGAAACCTGTGTGTAAGTACTTACAATTATTCGTGCGAAAATTGGCTGTGTGAAAATCCGAAATGGGTCTTCATTTCACACAAATCAAAACGTAATATAAAAGCTTTTGATGGCGAGAAGTATAGCAATTGGAATTTCGTGTCCGTGCACTTTTAAACGAAATGGAGGTTTTAAATGTAATTGACGAAGATCCAAAAACAAGTTGCCGT